>QLOH01000032.1:1416118-2832237 GCA_026901365.1 Sesbania bispinosa | reverse complement strand
TCATTTGGGAACACACTTTAGAATATTTTGATGATTCTAATGAGTTGCAGTGAACTAGGAACTTGTGCAAGGGAAGTTTCTTATTCTTCCCTAGTGTGCAGTTTGTTGTTCTACCTACATGGCATAGCTTTAGGCAATTGGTCTTTGATCCGGGATCCAATTTCTTAGTCGCTAAAGTAAGGAGGGATGAGTTGGTCCGACTTTCAACAAGGGAGTTTCCTTACCCCTATCTTATTTACCACATGTTCATATGTTATGTTTCTATGTTGCTAGACTTTATGATTCCCAAGTTCTTTTGCTATGAGGTTTGAAGATAAATTTCTTAGGAATAATACTAATGGGTCTTCTTCTTATTGGCTACGGTTCAAGGAAGATGTTCATAGCTTGACGAACCTAACAGGGACTCTCCATCTTCTAAGGGAAGTTACTACCTGGCCTACCTCTCTACTTTTGTCATCTATCCCCTTCTTATCTCTTCTCTTCCCCATGGCTTCTTTCTGAATTTTCAGATTTGAGGTCAAATCTTTCTAAGGGGGAGGGAATGATGGCACCTGTCAGTGGATTTTTGAGCTGACAGCTGGGAGCTGGTGAGCTGGTGGCAAGCTTGGACCTACTAGGAGTGCTTGGAGCTGAGCCAAGCTTTGGTCAACAATGTTTTGGTCAACCCTCTCATGGTCAACCTTTGACCTTTGACCAATTTACCTAAGTCAGCATGAAGATTTCCAATTAATTAGGATTTATTTGTATTAGGATTAATTTGTATTTTCCCTAATCCTCCTCCTAATGAGGGGCGCTAATTTTGAGTAGGATTAGTGGCTAGTAGCTACTTGAGCTACTCTTTCCTTAGGACATGGGTTCAAGACTCATTTAGGATAGTTTTTCACTTATCTTGTATTTTCCTTCCCACTACCTAGCCACCTCCTTTTCCTATAAATAGGAGAGCACCCCCTTGTATTGGAAGCTTGATTTTGAGTAAAGGCATTATGCCAAAATTCCTCCTCATTGTGATTAGAGAAGGCTTGGTGGTTCTTGCTTAAACCAACCAGAGACTTATCTGATTCTCCTTAATCAGTGGCATCTAGAACTTGAACTTATCTACTGTAAGGGTTGCCTGCACGAGTGGCGTTCTACCATCTCTTTTCTCTCCACTTTTTCTTTCATTTTCCCTCTTGTTCTTTGGGTTTTGGGCATGAATATAGTTGTTTCCCAGCTGCTATATCTCGCTTATTAGTTACTTGTTCTTGATTTTAACCGGTTGTTTTTGCTCAATTCTAGATCCGTAACCTTAATGCTATCACAATCCAAGCTATTTTCCTATGCTCTTCATCCCCACACCAAAGAAATTTTTTAAATAAGGATACGAGTTGAGAAATGATACCTGCGGGAGCCTTGAAAAAGGAAAGAAAGTAAATCGGGATTGAATGTAGAATGGATTTCAAGATGATAAGCCGACCACCAAAGGACAACAATTTACATTTCCACCCATCTAATCTATTATTCACCTTCTGAATAACAGGATGCCAAGTGGACAATCTCTTCGGATTAGCCCCAATAGGGAGACCCAAATAATAACACGGAAAAGACCCAACTTTACAATTCATAAACAGAGCCATAAGCTCCAACCACCTCAAATCAACACTAACTCCCAAAAGTTTACTTTTATGGAAATTTACTTTCAGCCCAGCCACTAACTCAAACACTTGCAAAATAGATTTAATAGCCCACACATTACTCACTGAGACATCGCCCATAAAAGTAGTATCATTTGCATACTGAAGATGTGATAACATGATACCATCCCTACCAGCAAGATAGCCTTGAAAAACCTGCTCATGAACTGCTTTAGACATAAGAGAATTCAATCCTTCTACAACAATTAAAAACAAGAAAGGCGCTAGTGGATCACCTTGTCTCAAGCCTCTCCCCACTCCAAATTCAACTGATGGACTCCCATTAATGAGCACTGAAACTCGTAAAGTAGATAGACACTCTGCAATCCAAATCCTCCATCTGAGGGGGAAGCCCATTCTATCCATCACAAAGTGTAAGAAATTCCAGTTAACAGAATCATACACCTTTCCTAAATCAACTTTGAAAAATAAGCAAGACTTCTTCTTCCGCTTTGCCTCCTCTAACACTTCATTAACCACTACAACACTATAAAAAATGAGTTTATCTTTAACAAAAGCAGATTGACACTCAGAAATGACTTTGCCAATCACTTTTCTTAATCTAATAGCAAGTAATTTTTACAGAACCTTATACAAACACCCGATCAGAGAGATGGGGCGACACTCCTCTCCCTTCTGAGGATTATCCGTTTTTGGTATTGATAAGTGAAAATCATATGATAAATTAGAGCACTTTTTAGTTCACTTATCAAGAATAAAATGGTAATTTTACCCCAGTTTAATCCCCTTTTATTAAATATTAGATAAATTGTATTTATTAATCTTGGATTTGAAATTGATGCTATTTTGATAGAAATATTACTGATTTTTGCAGAATATTGCAAGGATTTAATTTGAAGGAAAGATGGCATTGAATAGGGAGATATCTGCAAGATTTGAAGTTTGATTGAAGGCAATAATGAAGATTTGAAGAATATCTGAGAGCCATTAATGAAGATATCACTACCAATCAAACAAGGATTCTGCAGACAACCTTCCCAAATAAATCCAAGATGCTCAATAAATGCAAGATTTTATCAAGAAAAGGGAAACAAGGAAAGACAAATCAACCAAAAATAGTCTCGGGGAGAGATCAAGTTAAAAACAGAAAGATTGAAGTGGAAGGACGCATTCTGCGCTTCAACCTGCGCTGTAGCGCAGGGTGAAGCCCAGCCCTCTGGAACCCTGCGCTGCATCCTGCGCTGTAGCACAGGGTGAAGCGCTGATCACGCTGATTCTTGCCCTGTTGCCATTTTTAGATAGATTTCTCCCCAATTTTCTTTGTCTTTCCTTAGCCTATAAATAGGACCCTCTTGCACCAGATCAGGTGTGCACGATTATTGTAATTCAGTTATATTCCAGTGATAATGCACCAGTTCTAATTTTAGAGTAGGAGAGGAGGAGCGCTTCACAAGGATTGAAGATGGTGACAACATCTTCGGTGGTTTGTATGGCTACCTTGTGTAGTTAACTCTCCATTAGGATTGAATGTAATTGATTCTATCCCCAAGTGTATGTAACTTCTATATTATTATTTCCTGAGCTCTCTGTCTATAATATTGGTAATCTTATTCTGTGCTTAATTCCTAACTTTCGCGTTTGCGCCGGAGTTATAGGCTAGTTTCGACTAGGATTGAGGATGGGGGAGCGGATTCTGAAGAAACCCAAACTCTGATTGAATAAGAGGACTCGATACTCTGTGACCGACACATGAGCGTTACTAATGAGCGATGGGTAGTGACAGTACTCTAGCGAAGGGCATTTACAGGATTAGGCCTTAGTATCGATAGCAAAGGATTAGTTGATTGTCAATCCAGGACCGACACATAGATGTATCTTGATGAGTGATGGGTAGTGTGAGTACTCTAATGAAGGCGCGTCTACAGGATTAGGCCTCGTTTATCAATTAGTTCTTTTACAAACAGAATAAAGAGAACAAAATAAGCCGAGGGTAAGTCTGTCGCTCGGGAGAGCCCGCATGGATTATCTTTGAGTGTGAGCGGCGCCTGGTAACTCGGGGTCATAAGCAATATAGTTTGTCTACAGTATTATAGAGTAAACCTAAAATAATAGATAGTTTTTACATGCACAAAGGGTGTGATGATATGAAGTTCAATCCTAATCCAAGTAAAGTGTCTCTAAGTCTTCATTTCTAATTTAATTGATTATTTATTTGCTATTTACAATTTACGCAACAATACTCTTATAAATCCGTTGTTTTCCCTTGATATATAGATCACGACTATACGCGAATTGACCGTCCCCTGTGGATACGATACTTTTCTTACTATTATACTACTGGATTTTTGGTTCGCTTGCCAGAAACCCATCAAGTATTTTTGGCGCCGTTGCCGGGGAACGGTTTCCAATTCGTGTAGACCATGGCGGTCTAGTTATCATGTTTTTATTTTAGGATTTTGTTTATTTGTTTTCTTAGGATTTCTTCTATTTATTTCTCTTATTATTTTTAGGATCTATTATTATCTTAGGAGATTTATTGTTTTTCTATTATTATTAATTCTCTTTAACACTTACCCTTTACAAGTTTCTTGTTTATGCTTTTGAGAGGTCAGGCCTCCCCCAATCAATTACAGTTTGACCCGGAAATAGAAAGGACGTCGCTAAAGAACAGAGGTAGGAACGGGAGAAGAAGAAGACGGACAATTGTTTAGTGACCCAAAAACATGGCAGAGGAACGTCCAAGAAGGACGCTAGGAGATTATATCTCCATCAAGGACCACGTCACTTCTCAAGCATTGTGTTACCACCAAACGCAAGAGCTTTGGAGTTGAAGACTGCACATCTCAACCTCATTAGTGCACATTAATTCGCTGGATTGGATCATGAGAATCCAAATGCCCATCTCTCTAATTTTTATGAATTGATTGGTACTATGGGATTCGAGGAAGGTAATTTGGAATCTGTTTACTTACTTTTGTTTCCTTTCTCTTTGATAGGTAAAGCTAAGGAATGGCTGCAATCACACCCAAATCAAAGTCTGACCAATTGGGGTGTGGTTGAAAAGAAATTCTTGACAAGATTCTTCCCACCAGGGAAGCAGATAGAAGCCAAGGCAGATATTTCCACATTCAGACAAAGGATTGATGAGCCACTACGTGAAGCTTGGGAAAGATTCAAGTCTATGCTGCGCAACTGTCCCAACCATGGCTATGAGGATATAGCCCAACTCAACATATTTTGCACGGGACTTCGTTCAGATTCAAGGTCATTCATAGATGCGGCAGCAGGTGGAACTATCTTATCCGCAGAAGTTGATCGAGCGCTAGAAATCATCAACCACTTTGCACAGAACGATCAACAAGCTCAAAGTGGAAGACAACCCGCGCAATTACCAAAGAAAGGGATGCTAGAACTCAATCAAAGTGATGCTCTGTTAGCTGAGAACAAGCTCATTAAACGTCAACTAGAAGCACTCACTGAGACGTTGAAGACACTCCCTCAACAACTCAAAGCTGTCCACTCACAACCCATCCAAGCCCAACCATTGATTTGTGATTTCTGTGGAGGTGACCATCTAAATGGTCAATGTGCAAGCCAAGGAACACAACCAGACCAAGTCAACTTTATGGGTAACCAGGGAAGGCAAGGGAATTACTCCAACAATAACAACAATCAATATTCACAAGGTTGGAGAAATAACCAAACCAACTCAGGTTGGAGTCAGAATGGAGGAACAAGACAACCGCCTTACCAACAGCAGCCCTCAACATATGATAAATCGAACACTTTGGAAGGTAAAATTGATGACCTTGTGCAAAGATTTAGTGGATTCAAGACAACTACTGAGGCATCAATCAAGACTCTAGAGAGTCAAGTGGGTCAGTTAGCAACTGAGATGGCAGAGCACAGGCAACAACACTTCTCAGCTGTGACCCAAACCAATCCAAAGGAACAATGCAGCTTGATTGCTACTGATGGCAACAAGTCAGAGGAGGAGGAACTTGATGAGGAAGAAGAAATCATCTTTGAAGAACAATTGCATCAAGAGGAAGTTGTTCAAGAAGATGAAGAAGCAGCACAAAAGGAACATCATGAAGAGAAGGTCTTAGTCACAAGTAAGTCACTTGACCCAAGTAGGTTTACTATACCCATCTCTATTGGTAATCTACCTCCTACTCATGCTTTATTAGATCTTGGAGCGAGCATCAATTTGATGCCGCTATCGTATTTTAACAAGTTGAGTAATGTGAAGGTCAAGCCTGCAAATGTGAGGTTACTTCTTGCAAATAAATCCGCTCAACACCTTCATGGGATATTAGAGGATATTCAAATCAAAGTGGATGAATTTGCATATGTTGTAAATTTCTACATTGCAGAGACAGAAGAGGAGGATACTAAAGTTCCCCTAATTTTAGGAAGACCCTTCATGAAAGCTGCTAAGATGATCATTGAAGTTGATTGAGGAAAATATGAATTGAGCTCAAAAGATGAAAGTATTACGTTTCATAGAGGTACGCCTAAGTTACAACAAACTGATGTTATTTCCAAAAATCCAACAAAGTTGCCAGGTTCCGAATTTCTGAGGAAGCCTAGGATAAGGATAAAGCATCCAGAGTCAATATGGGAGTTCAAATTTAAGAGGAGAAGGAGGTCAACATCTGATACTGAGGAAGACAGTGACAGTGATGGAAGAATCAAAAATTGGCATGGAGGATGGGAGCTCAAAGGAAGAACTGGTATGGAGTCAAACATCATCTTCCACTTGAGGCCACCATAAAAGGGTTGAGTAACCAGGCGTCGAGCTAAAAGACGTTAAACAAGCGCTTCCTGGGAGGCAACCCAGTCTTTGTAAGTTTTAAATTTTCATTTTCATTTTCATTTTGGTAATTTTTAGTTTTAGGATTTACCTGTTTAAATAGGAGATTGTTAAAATGAAGGATCTAAATCTAAAAGGATGGCATGGAATCAATTAAGAGTAGCAGAAGCAGGGAGAATACTGTAGATCTGCGCTTCAACCTGCGTTGTAGCGCAGGTGAAGCGCAGAATTAAAATTAAAAACCTGACTCTCTGACTTTTGCGCCTCACTCTGCGCTGTAGCGCAGGGTGAAGCGCAGTGGAACGCTTCAACTTCTGAGATGGTACGCGCTTCACTCTGCGCTGTAGCGCAGGGTGTAGCGCAGGAAGCGGGATATTTATATCCCCATTTTGAACGAAGGAGTTCATTTTGAACTTCCTTTCGTTCCCTCCCTTGCCTTTTCTCTGATATTCATAACCTTTGCTTTGCCTTTTCTCACTCATATAGCCTTCATTTTCAGTTTCTGAGCTTATACCAGGTATGTTCGTATAGATTTCTTTCTTTTTAACCGATTGAAATTTTGATTTTTATTTTATTTGAGCATAACCTTAGGATAGGAATCTTAGGACTCTAGGAACCTTTAGGAAAAAATAATTGTTCATAGTCCTTTAAATCAGATTGCATGTGGTTAGGATTCTTTGTGAGTTATTCATGTTTGCTTAGGTGGTAGTTTTTGAGTGCTCAATGATTTCTGCAAATTATTTTGTTGGTGAATGTATGCTTAATTAATTGCTCTAATATTTTTGCATGCCCATAAATAAATGATTGTGCAATATTGCATGTTACTGATGACATGATTTTTTAGCATGAGTTTGGTTCTCACTTTGCCAGTTTAGAATTGTTTAGGACCTGCTTTAACTGATCACTTTAGCATGTCTTAATTAATTAATTGGAATTTATTTGGCAATATTTAAAATCAAAATTTTTATGCACAATTGTTTGGTTAATTGATTGCTCTAATTATTGAAATTTATTGGCCATTTATTTCATAATTATAAGCAATTAAATATTATGATGCATAAATAATTTTGAGTTGCTTTTGCTTTGCAGATGGTTCGCACGAAGAATGTCAGTGGTGCTAGTACCTCTAGGAGGGGCACAGGGGGTGCCAAGAGGAAGGCCCCCCAGAAGGAACGTGAATTCGACCCTCATCGCTTCAAGGACCTCAAATCCTTTGAAGCATACACTGACATTGTTGATTGCAAGTTCATCCTGGAGCGACCAGTCATCCTCCAGGAGGGGGAATATGAGGAGTTCTCTGCTGAGATTCACAGGAGGCGATGGGACCTCCTCAGTCGCCCTGACAACTATTTTGATCCAGACATTGTCAGGGAATTTTATGCTAACGCTATTGAAGACCACGGCGTTAACTGCGGGAGGGAGTCTTATGTTCGAGGACAAGTTATCAGATTTGATTGTGATGCAATCAATGCACTTTTAGGACATCCCATAGAGGAGGACAGAGACCTCGTGGTGTGCCAATACCAGGAGAGGATGAATGATGTGGGGCTTCATGGCAATGATCCCGTTGATATTGAGACTGCTCAGCTGCTATGCTTACCAGGGTGTTCCTTTGAAAGGAATGCATATCAGGAGGCTGCTAGGATCTACAGGAAAGATATGAGGAGCATAGCTCAGATGTGGACAGTACTGATACTGGCCAACATTCATCCTACCGGGCATGTTTCTGATGTAGTTATGCCCATGGCCCACCTCATCTACACTATCCTCACCGCCGCCGTTATCGATGTCTCACGAGTCATCACCCAGAAGATATCAGACTTTGCATCTTCTGTGGGGCGTCAGACCCCTAACTCCAAGATCAGGCTTGGCTTCCCTTCTCTCATCACCTCACTCTGCAGATCTAGGGGTGTAGAGGTGAACCCCAGGGTTCGCATCGCACTTCCCATGACCAGAGCATACATTGAAGCCAACTGTATCCCGGCTGAGGAGTTACAGGTTGAGGAGCAGCAGCAGCAGCAGGCACCACCACCACCACCAGCAGACATGGATGCTCCAGTATGGGCCCAGCGACTTGAGGCACAGAACACTCATTTGATGGCTCAGATGTCCACTATTCATCGAGCAGCTGTTCATTTTCAGAGTAGACATTATCAGGCTCGTGTGGACCCCATGACCCTTGCACAGTTTCATGATTACTTACAGTGGCCTGGGGACAGGCCTATTTCCCCGGGGGGGATGGAGCAGCTTACATGGATCAGGACCAGGATGAGGACTGATTGTTTTCTTTCCTATTTGGTGCTTTTCCTTCTTTTTCTTTTTCTTTTTCATTTTATTTTCTGATTTTGCTTCTTATTTTCTTATTTTCTTTTGATATGTACTGTATATTATTGCCACTGATACATTATCTATATTAGGCAGTACTATTTTGTTATTTTCTGTTTTTCTGTTAAATTTTTAAATTTTTAGGACCTTAGGAATTAGGATTTAAGGTAACTTTTTCAAAATCCTCTGTAATTAAGTAGTTTAACTAACCAGACTAGGAAAGATGATAAGGTTTTGTGATTAATTCCATAATCAGTTAGGATCAGGATGCTTCTCAAGAAAACCTATCAGGATAGTTAATTAAAACCAGCAAGTGCTTTATCAAGGAATTTTAGCCAATAACCGGTGAGCTGAGAGCCCAAACACTGAAATTGAGAGTTTTTTACCGCTGCTTGTCAACTGTTATTGCTTGAGTTTCTGAATTTTGTCTTGCTAGTGGAAGATATGGAAGTGACAAAGGCATATTTTGTGATTATTATATTTTGCTCATTGCCAAAGAGCCAACCTTGATAAAATTTTTCCAATTTTTGATTGCCCATTTGAGCCTTAATATTTCTTTTGATGCACCCCAGCCATGATTAATGATCATACCATGTCCCTTCACACTTGGGATAGAGAGCAAGGTGCAACACAACAAAATGGGACAAGAGGTTGGTGAATTTAAAGGTCAAAGAGATTCAAAGAGCAGGCACAAGAAATCATAAAGAAGGATACTCCCCACAAATAAATTCTCTATGTTATTGTATATTATTTCCAAAATATATATATATATGCACAAAAGTGTGGAATTGAATAAGTTGGGGGGAGCACTTCTTCAAACAAAGAGGCCAGCTGAAAAAGGGAGACCATTCAAGAATGACATGGCAGATGGAGAGAAGTCCCAAGCACAATCACAAGATGCTCTCTATTCAAAGTGTTTTTTGCATATCTAGAAAAACCATGATTTCTTGATAGCCCAGCCTCATTACAACCAAAGAAAAGACCTTTTGATCCATGTTAACTACTTGCAGGTTCAGATGTTGGAAACGACTATCAATTCTGGTTGTTCAACGGTGGTGAAAAAGATTGAGGGAAACACTTACCCGTGAGAATGAGAGATTTCCTTGGTTTATCACTTATTGCTTTAACTGCTATTTTTGAGAAGTTTGCTGATGTTTGTGTTCTATTATGATTGAGGATTGGTAACATCTCTTAATCCTGATTTTTTCTTATGTTTGGAAAGTGACTGCTGCTTAACAGGGAGTTGATGAAAAGTTCCTTGAATTTGTTTTTGATTTTAGTTATTCAGGAGATAGAATTGATTTTTTGATTACAAAGAGGTCTCTTGTTTGAGGACAAGCAAGAAGTTAAGTTGGGGGGTATTTTGATAAGTGAAAATCATATGATAAATTAGAGCACTTTTTAGTTCACTTATCAAGGATAAAATGGTAATTTTACCCCAGTTTAATCCCTTTTTATTAAATATTATATAAATTGTATTTATTAATCTTAGATTTGAAATTGATGCTATTTTGATAGAAATATTGTTGATTTTTGCAGAATATTGCAAGGATTTGATTTGAAGGAAAGATGGCATTGAATAGGGGAGATATCTGCAAGATTTGAAGTTTGATTGAAGGCAATAATGAAGATTTGAAGAATATCTGAGAGCCATTAATGAAGATATCACTGCCAATCAAACAAGGATTCTGCAAACAACCTTCCCAAATAAATCCAAGATGCTCAATAAATGCAAGATTTCATCAAGAAAAGGGAAACAAGGAAAGACAAATCAACCAAAACCAGCCTCGGGGAGAGATCAAGTTAAAAAGAGAAAGATTGAAGCGGCAGGACGCATTCTGCGCTTCAACCTACGCTGTAGCGCAGGGTGAAGCGCAGCCCTCTGGAACCTGCGCTGTAGCGCAGGGTGAAGCGCAGATCACGCTGATTCTTGCCCTGTTGCCGTTTTTAGATAGATTTCTCCCCAATTTTCTTTGTCTTTCCTTAGCCTATAAATAGGACCCTCTTGCACCAGATCAGGTGTGCACGATTATTGTAATTCAGTTATATTCCGGTGATAATGCACCAGTTCTAATTTAGAGTAGGAGAGGAGGAGCGCTTCACAAGGATTGAAGATGGTGATAGCATCTTTGGTGGTTTGTATGGCTACCTTGTGTAGTTAACTCTCCATTAGGATTGAATGTAATTGATTCTATCCCCAAGTGTATGTAACTTCTATATTATTATTTCCTGAGCTCTCTATCTATAATATTGGTAATCTTATTCTGTGCTTAATTCCTAACTTCCGCGCTTGCGCCGGAGTTATAGGCTAGTTTCGACTAGGATTGAGGATGGGGGAGCGGATTCTGAAGAAACCCAAACTCTGACTGAATAAGAGGACTCGATACTCTGTGACCGACACATGAGTGATGGGTAGTGACAGTACTCTAGCGAAGGGCGTTTACAGGATTAGGCCTTAGTATCGATAGCAAAGGATTAGTTGATTGTCAATCCAGGACCGACACATAGATGTATCCTGATGAGTGATGGGTAGTGTGAGTACTCTAATGAAGGTGCGTCTACAGGATTAGGCCTCGTTTATCAATTAGTTCTTTTACAAAGGGAATAAAGAGAACAAAATAAGCCAAAGGTAAGTCTGTCGCTTGGGAGAGCCCGCATGGATTATCTTTGAGTGTGAGTGGCGCCTGGTAACTCGGGGTCATAAGCAATATAGTTTGTCTACAGTATTATAGAGTAAACCTAAAATAATATATGGTTTTTACATGCACAAAGGGTGTGATGATATAAAGTTCAATCCTAATCCCAGTAAAGTGTCTCTAACTCTTCCTTTCTAATTTAATTTATTATTTATTTGCTATTTACAATTTACGCAACAATACTCTTATAAATTCGTTGTTTTCCCTTGATAAATAGATCACGAATATACGCGAATTGATTGTTCCCTGTGGATACGATACTTTTCTTACTATTATACTACTGGATTTTCGGTTCGCTTGCCAGAAACCTATCAGGTACCAGCACAATAAATGAGATATTTGAACCTTTAACTAATTTACCATTATCATGGAATTCATTAATAAAGGCCATAAACTCAACTTTGACTAAATCCCAGAAGTCCTTAATGAAAATGAAGTTAAAACCATCCGGACCATGACTCTTAGACCCCTCACAGTCTCAAACTGCATTTTTCACTTCTTCCTCAGTAAAAGGCACAATCAAAGTTGCGGCATCATCAAAAGACAATCTCTTAAAAATTGAATCATGAAGGTTACGCCTATCACAAAGTTTTTCCTCAAAGTGATTCTCAAAGTAGCCACTAACTGCCTCTTTAATAGTTGTTGGATGATAATACCTCTCATTAGCCACCTTCAGATAACGTATATCATTTCTGAGCGTCCTCATTTTTAAACAAGCATGATAAAATTTTGTATTTGGATCCCCCGCTTGTAGCCAAGTTAACCTTGATTTCTGAAGCAATAAATTATCTTTCAAAGAGATAAGAGCACACATTTTCGCCTTCCACTCCTTCCGTTGAATGACTTCAACCTCCTGCAAATCAGATTCTTCACTTTTAAGGTCTAGCTTATTCACATTTTCCTTTGCTTCAAAAATTTTTGTATCCAGATCACCAAATGTCTCCTTGTTCCACCTCTTCAAACTATTTTTCATTTGTTTAAGTTTTTCTTTCAACACAAAAGTAGCCCTGCCAACCACATCTATTTCCTTCCACTGATTCTTGACAAAAATTGCATATCTAGCATCCTTTCTCCAAGAATCAAGACTCTAAAAGGCTTGGGTCCCCAATTCACTGCTTCAGTTTTCAAAAGGACAGGACAATGATCAGATACACCTCCACTTAACCTCCATTGTGTAGAATGTGGCCAATAAAATAATCAGGCAAGTGACACCAGAATTCTATCCAACCTGCTCATGCATAATCCATCATATTTATACGAGGTGTATTTTCTCCCAAATAACGGTAAATCTACCATCTCTGCATCTAGAATAAACCCATCAAAATATATCATATCATCATTCCTCCAATATGTAGATGTGCCCCTCCTTTCACCTTCTAATCTTACAGCATTCAAATCTCCACCAAAACACTAGACATCACCCCCACGGCTTTCCTTAACTTGTAATAGAGTATTCCACAGCTGTTTCTCCCAGAGCAAATCACAAGGCGCATAAATATCGACAAGAGAACAAATCACATTGTTATCCTTCCATAAGCTCGTCACACCTATATAATTATCACCCAAAAAAACACCATGCAAACAGAACCTATCCTTCCTCCAAATTGATAACAGTCCTTCTGACAAACCAATAGATGGTTTGAAAGCCCACCCATAGTCCCCACCACCAACTAGAGTAGAATAGAAATGATCATCAATTGCCACAAGTTTAGTTTCTTGCAAAAATAAAATGTCAGCCCTTTCAGAAAATAGTAATTTCCTGATCTCCAATTTCTTAACCCTCCCACCTAACCCCTCTTATATTTAGAGATACTATAATCATTAAAACAAAAATATCACCTGAACACAGCCCTTTCACCACTAATTCTTCCTACCCAGTACCTCTACCAGCTGCCAAACGATCTCGAGCCTCCAAGTCTTCTAAGTTTCTAACAATATCTACATCAGTATGAGGACCTTGAACCCCCAATTGCTTCCCTATTCTCCAAACCTCATCAACCACAGTAGTCACATCCAAGTCCACTAAACTAGATGCATGAAGTAAATCACAATTAAAGTCAGATTTACTTACAGGAGAGTTCAACTTTTTCCTCAGTCTTCCCCTTTTCCTCCTTGCCCCACCGCCATTGTTTTGAAGTTGAGAATTGATTACCGCCTCCAATGCATCCTCTGTGAAAGTGATTGGCACATCACAAAAAATCTCATCGCGCAAACGAAAAAAGCTAGACTCCATAGTAGACTCATAGTTAAGATTTTTGTATTATCTAGCATGCACCCGCTCCACTTCGTATTCTGTGTTGACCTGTATTGTATCTGGAATTGAATTTTCCAGGAGAACAGAGGAATCCACCACTGGTTCTGAAAAACTAGCATTATGGGTGATAAGTGTTAAAATTAAGTAAATTTCCAGGTAAATTACAGCAGTTATTGATGATGAATTGTTGAATTTATAACCCAATTTCACCCTTCTAAGCTTAAATTGTGGCTCTTTTATTTACTGGAATTAAATATGAACTTGATGCTATTTTAATGAAGAATATGTTGATTTTTACAGGAGAAAAGCTAAGGTACAAATAAAGCATCAAGAGAACAGTGAGCAAGGACGGGAGCAGTATAGAACAAGCTTCAAAGAACGACAATTCAGAGGAGTCAGTTGTTGTTTCCTGCACTCCACTTGCGCTGAGCGCAAGCAGAGCGCAGGAATGCCTGTTCAGTTACTATTTCCTGCGCTGAGCGCAGGCAGAGCGCAGGAAACGTAACCTAATTTTTAATGGGTCACAATAGAGTTTAAACGGGCCTTCAGACGGTTTTTAAAGAGACTTTTAGGGATGGAGACGATAGGGAGAGATAGACACAGAGTTTTGAGCAGATACGGAGTTGGAGAGAAGAGTTTGACAGTCTCTGGAGACCATTCTGGAGCAAGAGGGAGACTACAACGGAGCTGGAAGGCTTAGTTGTTATTCTTCTTCTTAATCCTGTTGGTTTGTATTGGCTACCAAGAGTAGCTAAATCTCTCTTTAGGATTGAACGTAGTCGATTCAATCCCCGATTGTATTTTGGATCTTTGTTATTTAGGAATCCCTATTTTTACAATATTGGTGTTTTTATTTCTGTTCTAAATGCTTAACTTTCGTCTTGTACCAGAGTTATGATATGATTTATTGAATTAGCTAGGAAGCAGATTTCTAAATCTGAATTGGGTAAAAACACTCAATAGGTTGAATACCTAGGGATTGGGTTCAATTTATTGATAGCTTTAACAACTAATCTTAAAGCTAGGCAATTTGTTAAACAGCCAAAGGATAGGTGTTTAGGGAATTGTTCTAAGAATTTCATACTTGAGGGATCAATGTGAATGAAATTTATTTGTGCTTCAATATTTATAATTATAAATTCCAAGATATCGTTGATTTCCAAAACACAAAAGGGGTGCGATAGACGAAGTTCAATCCTAGATTTTCTTTATTGCTCAATTTCATCCACGTTTCTCTTTGTCTCGGTTTCTTTTTATATGCATTTTTAAACTCACTTTTCACAACAATCATATACAAGTTCTCTTCATTTACTCAATTAGATTGGTCACTAAGAATTTATTTTGTACCGTTCCTCATGGGTACGACAACCCCTATTCTTACTATTATACTGCTGCGATATTGGTACGCTTGCCAAGATCTCAACAAGTATTTTTGGTGCCGTTGCCGAGGAACGGTGTCTCAATTTAAATTCTTAGTTCATCTTATTGAACTGTGAATATTTTTGTTTTTTATTTTTATTCCAGTTATTTTATTTTTATTCCTCTCTTCTGAGCTAACCCTTGTTTTAGATTCTTGATTTATGCTCTTGCGAGGTCAGTTGTCTCAAGAACAACTGGAATTTGATCCTGAGATCGAAAGGACATCTAGAAGAAACCGGAGTAAAAACAGGAATAGAGGGCAAGATCGAGCTCAATTAGACAATCTCAACACTCTCTGTTCAACCACCACAAGTGAAGTAAAAGCTAAAGATATGCCTGAGGAGAAAGTAAATCCCCCTCCTCCAAGAAGAATATTAGGAGAATATGCTATGCAACAAGGACCACATTATTTTTCAAGAATGGCCATGCCTACTTCTGCAAAATCTCTGGAGATGAAGCCAGCATTCTTGAGTCTCATTAGTGCTCATCAATTCACGGGAATGGATCATGAGGATCCTTACACTCACCTCTCTACTTTTTATGAATTGATTGGTACAATGGGTTTTGAGGAAGGTGATTTAGAGGTTGTTTACTTACGACTATTTCCTTTCTCTTTCATAGGTAAAGCTAAGGAATGGCTGAAGTCACACCCCAATCAGAGTCTGACTAGTTGGAGCAATGTGGAAGAGAAGTTCTTGAACAGATTCTTCCCACCATCACTCTATATCAAGGCCAAGTCAGACATCTCCACATTCAGGCAATGACTAGAGGAACCATTTTGTGAAGCCTTAGAGAGATTCAAGTCTTTGCTGAGAAGGTGTCCCAACCACGGCTTTGAGGATATTGTTCAATTGAATATCTTCTGCAATGGACTCAAACTTGACACCAAGATGATTCTAGATGCTGCAGCAGGGGGCACTATGATGTCAGTAGATGCAGAGCAAGCTACCAGAATTATTGATGCCTTAGCATTAACTGATCAGCAAGCTCAGCATGGAAGACAACCAGTTTAGAGGGAGGGAGTGTTAAAGCACTACTGATGCGATCTTAGCTCAAAATAAGATTCTTACTCAGCAAATATTAGCACTCACCAAGCATATGTCCAAGCTTCCTCAGCAATTGCATGCAGTACAGTCTCATCCTGTCCAGTCCCAACAATTAACTTATGACTTTTGTGGAGGTGACCCTCCTAATGATCACTGCTCTTATCAAGGCACTCGGGAAGAACAAGTCAACTACATGGGAAATCAAGGGAGACCAGCCAACTTCTCCAACAACAATCAGTTTTCAAACAACTACTCACAAGGTTGGAGAAATAACTAGAACAATAATTCTGGTTGGAGACAAGATGCGGGGCCTTCTAATAGGCCACCTCCTTTTCAACAGCAGCAACAAGGATACCCTCCGGTACATGATAGACTATCAAAATTGGAGGAGAAACTGGATAATTTCATGCAATCTACTGCTAACAGTCAGAAAAATACAGAAGCAGCCATTCGAAACTTGGAGACACAAGTTGGCCAGTTAGCAAAAGATATAGCTAAGCATCAGAAAGGAAAGTTCACTGCTAACGCCCAAACCAATCCCAAGGAGTCGTGCAATGCAATCATCACAAGGAGTGGTGCATCAGTGGAAACTGGTATGGAGGACAACTTGACAGTTGAGAAGCCAGTGCTACCAAAAGAAGAGAAAGGTAAAGAACATCAAGAGAGTGAGAAGAAAGCAAAAGGCCCAGAGAAGAAGGTGTATTCAGAAAAGAAGCTACCCTATCCACCTGCCCCATCCAAGAAAGACAAGGATAAGATGTTTACTCAGTTCATGAGATTGTTCAAAGGATTACAACTCAGTATTCCTATTCTTGAGGCATTGGAGCACATACCCAATTACGCAAGGTTTATGAAGGATCTTCTGACTCAAAAGAAGAAAATATATGATGAAGAGACAGTGCAGTTAGAGGCTAGATGCAGTGTTATCATTCAGAAGCCTCTACCACAGAAGACACAAGACCCTGGCAGTTTCACAATTCCAGTCACCATTGGAAACTTAACAGTGAAAAAGGAAATGTTAGACCTTGGAGCTAGCATCAATTTGATGCCTTTGTCCATGCTCAGGAGGATTGGTGATGTGAAGGTGAAACCTACAAGAATGAATCTGCAACTGGCAGATAGGTCCATCACACATCCATATGGTATAGCTGAAGACATTCTAGTAAGGGTGGACAAGTTTGTGTTTCCTGTGGATTTCATCATCATGGACATGGAAGAGGATGCTGATGTTCCATTGATTTTGGGTCGACCATTCATGAAGATGACAAAGGTGGTAATTGATGTTGACAAAGGTAAACTCACGGTCAGCGCAAAGGATGATGAGGTGACCTTCAATGTGTTCAAGTCAGCTCCATAACAGAAGGAACAACCAGATTGCTTGAAGGTAGACTCTACTGAAGGAGTTTCATACGCCAACACTGAGCCAAAATTGCAAGGGATCACGAGAGATAGAACTATTTAGCAAAGTACTCACAAGCTGCGGAAGAAAAAGATTCATAAACTTCGTAATAAGAAGTTAACAAAAAGAATAAAACAACTACAGAAATCACTGGTGGAACCCAATTTCAAAAGAAGGAAACAAGAACTAGCAGCAGCTGCTAATAGAGATGTTGGTGAAACAAAAGGATTGGGGGAAGGTTTGTTAAAGGAAGTCAGCGGTGCGTCACTAAGGTTCCCCACAAAACTCCATCTTCAGGAACCTTAAAGAAACAGGCGTCAAGCTATGTGACATTAAACGAGCGCTTCCTGGGAGGCAAACCAGTGTTTTAATTTTTAATTCTTTACCGTTTTCATTTTGATTTTGTTTTGGTCTGTATATATTGTGTGTTAGTTAGGTTTCTGTGTTTGTTGGGTTTAGGAATTCTTACTAACTGGTTGAGTAAGTGTGTGGGAATGAGATACAGACACCTTGAATTAGGAAATAGCAGAAAATTTGACCAAGTGTTGAAAAATTTAATTCTGTTTTCTGCGCTTCACCTGCGCTTAGCGCAGGTAAAGTGAAGAAATACCAATTTTAACACTGTTTTTTGCAGCGCAGGTGAAGCACAGCGGCACGGGATTTCAAAAACTGTAACATGCGCTGAGCGCAGGTGAAGCGCAGGTGAAGCGCTACAGAATAAATTTGAATGAAAAACAGGGGAAGGGTCATTTGTTCTTTCTCCCCTGTTTTTCTCTTGAGTTCGTGTGCCAATCCTATGCTTCCCTAACCCTTTTCCTTCACTTTCTCACTCACAAACCTCTTCCTTTCTTGCTTCCTTTGCTAATCAAGGTATGTTTTTAAGTTTTTGAGTTAGTTTTACCGATTAAAATCCTCTGTTTCTCTGATTTGGTTGATTGCACCTTAGGCTAGCAAACTTAGGTTTGTAAAGTTTCATGTTTATAGGATTAGTCATTAATGTAGCCTTTGAATGAGTTGTTGGCTGTGGTTGAAAATTTAAACTGATGATTGTTGGTGTGCTCAATGATTTTTACAATGTGAAATGGTCAAATGTGTTAATGCTCTGTTTTTGCTTCAAACATTAGTTTTGACCATTATAAATGTGTTTAGGAAATAATTATTGCTGAATAATTGAATACTTTTATTTAACTGAGCCTGATGCCATTTGCCAACTGCATGCTCTGTTTTGAACTTCGTTGGTTCCAATGAGTCATATGCTTTCATTGATTTTTTTTTTGCATTGGAAATTGGTTATTAATATTACCTGGTGCTCCACTGATTGTTAATGATGTTTATTAGTTATGGTTTATACACTGCTGATGATAGGATTATGAATTCAAACTGATTCTGTGTACTGATCGTTGGGTATTGTTCAACTTTTACAGATGGCTCGCACAAAGGTTACCAACACTGCTGGTGTCGCCGGTTCTAGGAACATTAAAGGAAAGAAATCACGCAATGAGCGTTGGATTATTTAGCCAACATAAACTTAGTGATTCGAGGGATTGAGTAATTATGTGTGCATGACTTATAGTTAGTAATACAGTAGAACTTAGAATATAAACATGTAAATCACTTGGAATTTTCTCAAACCTAGCTAGATCAGTAAGAACATAAGACTTGAAACCAACCGGTAGTTGATGGGTTTGGGTATGGGATTAGGATCCTTAGTTGTTGTGTGAAATCTTTTCCTATGATTAGATTTTATCAAGGGTGTTGTCTAACCAAGCCAGTCAAGTATACTCAAATAGAGTAGAAAGTCTCTTCATGTGTCTCTCGTGAGAATACATGAAAGGAGTTTGTTAAAGAAGTTCAGGAACCTAAGTTTAGGAGTAACTATTGGGGAGCATAGTGTCAGACTTCATAGTGTCGCATTCACCAGTGAGCTAAGAGCTCTAATTAGGGAGGCTCAGAGTTTGGACTCTAGCCTCCAAGAGAGAAATCAACCATAGGGTTTCCTGGATCAGAAGATGGGATAATTCTCTTCCAAGGGAGAGTCAGTGTCCCTAAAAGGGGTAACCTCAGGCAGCAGGTGTTAGAATAAGCTAATAGAGGTAAGATTCTCGTACATCCTGACTCTACCAAGATGTATCAGGATGTGGAAAGAAATATAGTAGGTTAGGGTTTTGAGTGTTTAATGTGTGAGCAGGTCTATATAGAACATCGAAACCATTAGGAACCCTTTTACCATTAGTAATCTCTGAGTGGGAGTGGGAGAGTATAGTTAGGGACGTTGTGATAGGTTTGCCCCGAGTCTAAGCTGTTGGTGATGCCATCTGGGTGAATGAGGACCGACGGGCCAAGCCAGCTCACCTCCTACCAGTTAGGAGTACCTTTTCCCTTAGCAATTAGCAGGTTTGTATGTTAGAGAGATCGTCAGACTCCATGGCATTTCCTCTAACCTCATATCAAATAGGGACCCTAGGTTCACTTTTAGGTTCTGGGTTACTCTTCACCAGGTTACGGGCACGATTCCCGGAACTTTTTAGTTGAGGTAAATTTAAATTTTGTTTCTTGTACAATTTTGAGGGCAAAATTGCTAAAAGGGGGGTAGAATGTAACATCCCGCAAATTAGAAACTTTAAACAACTTATTAGGTTGAAAATAAGAGGGTTAAGTATTAGTAATTAAAGGAAAATAAGTTAAGAGATTAAGGTTAATTGAGGAGCTATGATTTAAAACTCAAGTATAAGACCAAGTATTAGCCTTAACCAGAAGTTTTAATAACTCATTAGGTTAGAAATGAGATTATTGTGTTTGGTAATTAGAGGTTGAGTGGGGATTATGGAAATTAACTTAGAATTCTATTTCAGGTTAAAATGAAGAGTTTTGGGTTCTGGTAATCGATTACAGGGAGTTTGTAATCGATTACCCGAGAGCTAGTTTTTAGGTAATCGATTACTCACAGGTTGTAATCGATTACCCGAGAGCTGAATTTTGTGTAATCGATTACGTAATCGATTCCTGGGGGCTGAGTTTTTGGTAATCGATTACCAAGGGTTGTAATCGATTACCAGTTTCCCAGAAACGTTTCCTAGTGTAAATTCTACCTCTAGTAATCGATTACAGCATTACTGTAATCGATTACCAGTTGTCCAGTATATATACCCTTTGCATGCAAAACTCAGAATTTTCAATTGCCTTCTTCACCATTCGAACCCTAGAGAGAGAAAGAGTGTTCCTAGAGAGAGAAAGTAGAAATTTGAAGTGGTTGAGGAGAATCAAAGCTAGGATTCACCAAAGGAACTTCCAATCCATCAATTCCTCTTGAGATTTTCAAGAAATTGGTGAGTATAACTCACACACCCACTTTTCTCTTTGAGTTTGATTTCTCCCCAATGTATGAACCCTACTCTTTAATCCCTCTTTTATATGGTAATTGTGGTTAGATTAGTAATGTATGCATGAATTTGAGTATTTTGGTTGGTTGTTTCGTTGAAAACCTTAGGGTAGCGAGATTTACGAAAGTAGCGAGATTACGAAATTAACGAAATACTCATTGTATGATCCCTACCCTTCGATTCCCTTCTATATGGTTGAATTGAATAGATTTATGAAGTCTATGCTAAGAATTGAACAATTTATGCTATGGATTGATTGTAAATCCCTTGGATTTCGAAGTTACGAAAGTTTTTGAAACACTCGAAATACTCGAAATCCTAGTTTTGGGTTATCAATTCATGTTTACCGGTTTCGACCGTGAGTTAAGAAAGCCAGCCTTCGTGCTGTGAGTTAAAACTTCAGTTTTCATTATTGATTCATGTAAGCCGGTTTCGACCGTGAGTTAATTTAAGCCGGTCTTTGTGCTGTGAGTTAAGAAAATTCAGTAATTATAAGAAAACTTGACTTCGGTCCAGTAATGGGTGGGATTCGTCCCCGGGAAAGACGTTTCCCGTAGTCTGAGCTCAGGTCTAACTCCAATTTCAGTAATAAGTTCATGCCTGCTGGGCACAGCAGTGAGTTGCATTATTATTGCATTTTAATGATTTGAGTATTTAGTTCATGAATATGTTACGTTAATTATCTTTAATTGATATGAATATGAGTATGATATTTGGCTACATATTAGTTAGTTAGGTTGATCTCCCCCCACACTCTATGCATGTTTAGTTATACTCGCTGAGATTATTATCTCACCCCACATTGCGGGGATTCACTCTAGTTGTGCAGGTGCCTTTGGTGATGTTGAGGCAGTTATGGTGAGGATAGAGCTGGATCTTACTTCGGTTGGAAGATTCATAAATAGGATTATTTCTTAATGTATTTGTTGTTGTTATTTGGTTACTTATGTAGGTCTATTGTTGTATCTTGTATAAATGTAATTATTCTTTATTTGGCCACTGGGGCCTAGTTTTAATGTTATGATAGGTTTAAATATTGAGATGTACTGGTTTTGCTAATTTTCAGGTTAAGCTGAATTCTTATAATAGTCTGGTTTTTAGGGGAGACTCTGCCGGATTTCCGGTATGAGTTCATTGAACCACACTTCTTCAAGTGTGGATTCTTCCCTAAATTTTAAGTAAGATTTACTATTATTCGTGAAATTAATGTTGTATTGAAATTGCTTAAGCTAATCGTTGGAAAGTTTAAGCGAATATGTGATGATATCAAAAATTTAACGTAATGATTTCAAGAACTTCAGGGATAGTGTCTCCAACGGACATTATTTCTAAGTTTAGAAATTAGGGCGTTACACTAGATAACATACCTAGGAATATCCAAAATGATTTGAAATTTAATATACATGATGATAGTATAATATGATTCAACGGTTGGATTAGTCAATTTTATATTCTACAAAAAGTTATTAGTTGGTGTAAATCTTGAAGTTTGACACCCGGTGTCAATTGATCCTGACTCATACAGGATTGCTCCTGGTAATAAATTAAGAATACATATGATTAACACAAAAAAAATATTGTAATATATAATAATAATAATAATATTGTATTGTGGTGATTGATTAATTAGAAAAATCAACTCTCTATATTATAATTTTGATACCTCACCTTGGAGAGCGATGTACTCACTCACCCTAATTTCCCTCTCATTGATTTTTTTTTATATTTTCTCTCTTTCTCTTATTGGAGGGTGAATTTCACTCACACTTATGAGAATGAGATTCTCCCTCTCAATCATTAATATTAATTTTCTCTCTATTCCTATTTGAATTTTTAAATGCTAATAAATGGTAATTTTAAATTTTGAAATTCATTAATATTCAAACTTTTATCCTATTATTTTCTAATTCAACCTTTTTTTAATATATAAATCTTTATTTTTTTTATAATTTTAATATTTATTATATAGTATTATCAAATAATAATGTAAATTAAATTTTAATAGTAATATACTATTAGAATTTAAAATTAAAAAAATTATCCAAAGTTATTCTATTTTTATTTTTTATAATTTTAAAAATATCAATTCATTATAAAATTAATTTTAACTAAATAAAATTATACATTTATCCGTATATTATGTGGATTAATATATTAGTTTATAATATTGACCCATTTAATCTCAATTCCTGGTTTCGCCCTGAATAAAACTAAATTTTAATTATGGTGGTGAAATAATGGGAAAGCAGACAAGTTAAACATATAGAGGTTAGAAGTTTTATTTTAAAATTGTGCAAAACTAATTAAATTGCGGAATGCCATTATGAACGAAACCAGGAGACAATGCACCATGCACACATTCAGGCATCGTACGAAGCACGCAGCCGTAAATTCTGTTGGGTTTCGTTTTTACTAAGCTTACCACCACAAATAGAGACAAGGATATAGACCACATTGTATTATGGAGTTTGGAGGCTTCTATGACAAGTGCCAACTCTCTTTCTTCTGTCTCGGAATTCATGTGACTTTCAGCAGGGATGGGGGTTCCACTACTTTAATTGCCCCTTCATCTCCATGAAGCCATAGCAACACAACACAACCAACAAAATTATACCCAAAACTCTTCCTGCATCACATTGCATTTATTACATATACAAAAATGTTCCCTGCACAACGTTTGGTCATGAACACTATTTTCATAAAAAGTAATTTTGTTTAATAATTAATTGCTCTACCAAACAATAAAGTTGGGAATTCTATGCCTATGAGGAATTCGATCCCTTTTAAAGACGAAAACAAATGCTCAATTATTAATTAATTAAGAAGGTATATATTGATAATCGGTTTTCAATTCATAATATGGATTAATATTGGGTAATTGATGAATAAATTCTTGGCTGAACATAACAAATTTGTTACGTATATGTGAGTTTCAATTAAGCAATGGTCCTACATTGCTACGAAACAATTAGGGATGTGAACTCAAAGTTTCATTGACCCACCCTGTTGGTTCACATGAAATGGCTTGGTAAATTGCATTGTTGGTTGGTCCATGAGACACAGATTTATTTGTCCAGCCTGTCTATAAACTAGTTTGGGCTTGTTGTAAAATAGGGCGTACTAATGAGAACCCTTCTTGTGTGTACTATTTTCTCTAATTTTGGATTATGTCTTAGTACACTGTCCAGAAATCATGAACGAGGCCCTCAAGGATTGGTTTTAATCATTTTCAAGTTTTGTCCTTTTAGATAGGAAATGAGTGGATCAGTTTCAGGTATAATTGCACAACGTTGCGGATGTTTCAGCTGTTTTCATGTCTGTATCACAAGCAGTAAAACTAGAATACATATGCATTGTCCTCCTTTCACTTGAATTTAATTATGTTCGATAAACCCTGAGATGAAAACGAATTATTCCATGTATGTTTACAGATATTTGTATTTGTACAAATTTTTATATAATAAAGAGAGAAAAATTAAAAAGAAAAAAGTGAAAAATGTGAGATGAAAAGATTAATGTGATAAAAAAAAGGAAAAAGTATAAAACCACCCCGAACTTTTGATCTTTTACAAATAGGCACGTACCATGAACTTTCAATTTATCTCAATTAACTTTAAACTCTTATTATTATAGCAATTATAGATCATTTTATTAATATGAAGTTAAATAATTAATATAATAAATATCAATTTTTTAATATTTTGTGTTTCAGATATTAAAAACTTGTAAAAGAGTAAAATTTTCAATTTTTTATTTTTGAATTCTGTCAAATTTCAAACACATTTAAAATTCTAAAAGCGAAACATGATGGTTTGTTCTTTTAATTTAGGTTTTTTTATTTTTTAAAACTTTATTTCATATTATTTTAATATTTTAATTACAAAATCTTGAATAATTAAGATTGGTTCCGTTAATTATTTAACTATATGTTAATAAAATGACATATTGCAACAATAATACAAGTTTAAGGGTTAATTAGGATAAAATAAAAGTTCATGGTGCCTATTTACAAAAGGGTGAAAGTTTAAGGTGGTTATATACTTTTTTCCCTAAAAAAATTAAGAAAAAATAGTGTTATAGAAAAAATGTTATAAGAATATATAATATAACTGAGTAATTTTACGGCGGACTCCTTATATTTTGGATTTATGATAGACCACACATTTATTACTATAAAAAGTAAATTTAAATTAATAAAATATATTATTAAATTTTTAGTATTTATAATAAAGGTCATCATAGACCCAAAATATATGGGTCTACCCTATAATTCCCTAACATAACTTACTCAATTATTACTTTAAATTTACATAACAGAAGGGATAGTTTTAGGTTCACCCCAACTCTTAGACTTGCTTATGGTTGTATAACCTCAAAGTCTCAAACTCTTTTGACAGACCTTAATTTTTTTTTTGAAAATATAGACAGACCTTAATTCTTTTTTTTTTTCTGAAAATATAATTGGTTGTATAACCTCAAACTCTCTTGACAGACCTTAATTCTTTTTTTTTTAAGAAAAAAAAAATTGGTTGTATAACCTCATACTCTCTTGACAGGCCTTAATTCGTTTTTCTTAAAATATAATTATACAACCATCATGTACAACATTATCCTACAACTTTGAGAAAAATAGAAAGAAGAGAGAGAATTATTAGATGTGATGGATCATATATATATATATATTAATATATATAATAATAATAGATAGAGATAGAAAGAAAAATATATTGTACGAATTTTTGTATAATTTAATTTAGTGTCTAAGTCAGAAGTATCTTTATTATGGAAGGCCTTGAAAGAGAATTAAACATGGATCAATTAAACCAACTATCCGTAAATACTTAATTCATTAATTTTAATATACAGTAATCTGTGCTGAACTTTAATTTAGATGTTAGAATGGATGCAGCATTGATCTAACTTGATTAGAACATTTGGTGGTAGTGGTAGTTGTAGTCAGATATATGATATCATCTACTAGCTATTCTTGAAGATTAAACTTGAAGACATAATAAAGATTTTATATTATATCTTTAATATTACTCAATTATATCCATAGGGTTGAGATATACTACATGTTGTGGGGAAATTTAACTACCAAACCATATGTTTTTTAGATAAGGAGAACATATATATATACCAAACTCTTGACAATTTACTAGAGCAAGTAGGGAGAAAGTCTGCAACAGTGTCACCGGAAACCCCGCTCACATGCTCCATCTAAAGCTTTATCTCGAGTCAAACAAGAATTTCAACAAACGGCACTTTCATATAAGGAATCTGACAAGTGACAACCCATTCAAAAGTAAAAAAAAGCACAGCATTATCAAACTTTTCTATGGCAGGGAACCTAATTAAGTACCAGGGTAAGAAATTAATTATATTGAATTGTAAGAGTCTTCAGCAGCAGTTTTGTTTTAAAACTTTAAGTAGTGCTTACTATTGAATTGAAAATGCTGCTATGTAAGTGATCATCTGGGACTTAAAACGGCACTAATGTCGCCATTATAATAAACACGAAATACACGAGACTGAAAGATGGAGGAGAAACAAAAAAAAGAACAAAGAATAAAACTTTAGAAAAGGGCTTTCATTTGTTTTTTATTAAGAAAACCAACCCACAGTGGTCCCAATTCCCTCTGTGAAGTAACAATCATCTCTGAGGAACAAGAACAGAGATCTCAAAAAATGGGTCCAACCATATATCTTCGATAAAGAAATTTGAGTCACTGGGACCTTTCAACGGTTCATATATATGCATTAAAATATCACCCCTTCACCTAATTCTCTCAAATCAAACGCTCACAAATTTGTAGTGACTAATGGTATGGACTATAAACTAACAAAGATTAACGAACTTGACCCATAGATGAAAAAGACAAAGAGTCAAAGACACACATACATAGAGATTGGAAACACTCTTCTTAGATGCTCAGTTAATAATAAGATATATAACGGTTTTAGCCTCAACATATTTATAACGAATCTCGGAGACAAAATATGCATTACCATCTCTAGTTAGAAAAACAGGTACATGCAGGGTTATATTATACCGAGATTCCACTATTCTTGCATTGCGCTGACCTCAACTCATAAGAAAATAAGGAACAAAAATAATATATATGTAAATGGGTGTCTAATGTCAATATATAAAAGTACTATTTTTCCAAGAAAAATTGTAGCTTTACTATTACTATTATTATTCCTTTGCCAGAAGCTAAGAGACAGAACCACACTTCACTACAAAACAGACACACAAAAACTCAACCTTACAATTCAAAGTTACGTTTTGTCTTTTTGTTTACTCTCATAGGAAATTTAAAAAATAAAAATAAAAATTCCCATCTTATCTTCCCTGCTCCTTTTCACAATCAGCAGATTTAATGAAGGCCGTACCAGGATCACGTTACAGTGATTTTGTCCACTAACTATGGATCGATTTCCTTTCTTTCACATTCTCAGTCCATCACTATCTCT
The DNA here is from genome assembly GCA_026901365.1 of Sesbania bispinosa. NCBI lineage: Eukaryota > Viridiplantae > Streptophyta > Magnoliopsida > Fabales > Fabaceae > Sesbania > Sesbania bispinosa. Next base: position 2,804,794 of record QLOH01000032.1, on the reverse strand, counting down.
TCCTATTATTGTATCCTCCATCCTTTCTTTCTTTCTTCTTTTTTTTTTTCACCTTTTGTTTTTGGTTAACTACAACAAGATGATATCATTAATCGCTCTCGGATGGACCATAGGATTAAATGTTATCTCCTTCTGTTTATGGTACTTGAGCATTAATGAAAATGTGAAAACTGAACTGTGCTACCATAATCGGTGATTTTCCTTCTCTTGTAGTCCTTCTCATGTATCAGAGTAGTGGGTGCAGCGTTGGTTCCGTTGGTTTTTTCACTTTCCAAGCTCAGAAAATGTTCATCTAACACATTAACCGGTGTGTCTGAACTTGAATTTACATTGAACACAGATTCGTACTCCTCCCTAGCTGTGTCTTCTATCACATTATAGCACTGCACCACACTTTCCTGCAGTAAAATAATCGTACCCTCAATTATCCAAATAATAACAATAATTAGTAAAATGGGCATTTATTAATAAACCAAAATTAAAAACTTTTTATTCAACTTTACAACATTTAATACTATAATACAGAACCCTTGGAAAAAACAAGGAAACAAAAGAACTATTCTTTTCACCACTCATTTTTTACCCAAGATAATTCATAAATGATGTATAAATAAAATAAAAGAAAAGAAAAGAATGAGAGTGTGTACTTTATTTACATATGAGCAATCGGATATTGCTCTTAAGAAGCATGGATATTGAAAGGGAAACAATTCATGTGAAGCATACAGAAGGGCTGAAGCAGCAACTATGGATGGCTTGAATTCCAAAACCTTTAAATCTGAAAATAGAAAAGGATACATAATATTATTATTTAACTATAATTCAAGATCACCAATGAAACTGACCCCTTTTGTGTACAATGTTCAAGTCAACTAATAAGCACTAATAAATTGTACCTCTCTGTGACTTCAATATAATTTGAGATGCTCGATCTTTCAGAACCTGCCTCAATGCAGTGTCATTGATCATGAACAAATTGCTGAAGAAAGGAATGAAAGAGAAAGGGGTGATCGAACGCATTCGCCATTGTAGAGCCCCCAAGACAAGTGCTTCCATTCTTTGTATGGTTTGTGTCTCAAAAATGACACTTCCATCACCATGATTCATAAGAGCCTGGTAATAAGTAATATACCAGCTTGAACGAATACCAAGCATACTTATAAATTTCAAGTTTCAACTTTGAAGCATATTACTTAAACGGCAAAATGCTTTACCTGAACATCAGTGGCAGAGTACTCTGTTTTCAACATCTTGGCTGCTAGAGAGAAGCAAGAAATTGCAAGTAACTTGTTGGTCCATGGCTTTGGTTGCTATTACATACATACCCAATTTGAGTTAGATCTTGAGGAAGCATAATCTAATTGTAAATATTCAATCTTCTTTAGTATTAAACATAGTAAGACAAAAGTAAAGTAAATAATGAACAAGGTGTTTGGTTTTTCCTTACCAATACCCCTTGGTTAGCGAGGAAGCGATCCAAATAGTTGATAGCTAGGTAAGGAAGAAATGGATCGAAGGTGCAGGACAACTAAAACCCACATTCAGAAAAGTTATGTTTTCAGACAATAAACAAGATTTCTCATTCTCCAAAGAGTGGAAAACGTGGTTGGTGATGCTTTGCTTACCTGTGAGATCAAAGAGATAACATCTCTTCTAACGGAGATATCAAAGTCGCTGGCTTTGAGACTCTGAAAGTAATTTGGTGGTGGGATGTGGTCAGATTCAATGAGGAAGAGAGAAGAGACAGCATCACAAGGAACGTCATGGAAGTTTTTTAGAGGGTTTTCAAGATCAAATTGATCCATGGACGAGTCTTTGAGGAGTTGTTCTTAGTGGTGCTGAGGAGGAAGAAGGACAAGCATTGTTAAAGGGACAGAGAGAGAGAGAGAGAGGAAAGTGATAAGGTAAAGTAGATGAGAGAGTTTTCAGCTTTCTTCAGATGAAAGCTATGGAGGGGGTTTCAGTTCTTTTAGCTTTGCAAGTTTGCTTGCTATATGCTACTATTTGCTACTCTCTTTATGAGTGTTTTTGCACGAAACAGACACATGCTCTCTCTCTCTCTCTTCCTCCCTTTGTCTCTGATTGGCAAATAAAATATCGGAAATAGGAGGTAGTTGGTTTTGGTCCCTCTCCTGTGCAGTGCTCAGTTTTGCATGAGATGATAGGATGGCGCTAATGCTATCGCAGAACAAAGTAGGTTAAGAGTTATTAGCCAAAAAGCTCAGCTGCTCAGGTCTATTTTCGAGGACAGTTTGAGATTTTATTTTTTGGTCTCTTGAGTGTTCCAATTAACCTTATTAGAGGTGATTTTGGTTAGCAAAGTTTGGTTAGCATCTCAATCAAATCCAAACACGTGATAGCATGTATGGATAGACGCCCCAAACAACCCATATAATCATGTTTGAACTAAACGCTATTTGATAGGATTTGTGTCAACATGTAGTCTGTTTTGTTTCCTTTAAAATCAGCTTATAAATATTATTTTGTGTGTTTGATTTACCGTAAAATTATATTTTAAATATGGATTCGGGTTAATGCTACAAAAGTAGTATTAGAGTGGATCCACGTTTGAAATGTGATTTTGACTCAAACCAAACATGCTATATCAATGATTTGAATCCACATTTTTAACGTGATTTTATATAAATCAAACACAAGTGTTTGTATCTGCGTCAGAAACGTAAAAATGCATATCCTGAGCTACGTTCATCCAAAAGCAACAAAGGATTGTTGTGGAGTGGATGCATGTTTGAAATTTTAAAACGTTACCCCCAAACACACTATATGTCTCTCAACTCAGGTTTGAGGGATTCGGATCCTCTCCGGCTTCTCCTGCCTCTCCAGCCAAGTTAAGCTACAGAATAACTACGGAATAACTAGGAAATCAAAATTCGTAGTTATTTCGTAGTTATTCCGTCCAGCCAAGTTTAGCTACGGAATAACTATGAAATCAAAATCCGTAGTTATTTCGTAGTTATTCCGTAGCTAAACTTGGTTGTAGAGGCAGGAAAGGCTGGAGAGATCCTTACACCAGGTTTGAGTCAATATGATAAATTATAATTTTTGTATTGAGTTTTACTATCAATATACTTTTAAGACAAAAGTTTTCAAATATAATTTGCATCATTTCAAACTTATTACTTTAAGCAAAATTAGTTATCCATGACTCAAGATTATTTAAACTTACATTTATAAATGCTCATCCAAATACACTTCTAGAATCCACCCAACCATGAGTCGACTTTAATAAAGGAAAATTCGCTTTGACCGAATTTAGGGAAAATCTAATCTTGATCCAACTATGATGGGGTGGAAAGTGGATTTGGGATGAGGTACATGCTCTCGCACCTAAATCCGCCTCCATATAAGAGTTAATTAATTTTTATTATAATAGTTGAAAAATAAAAGTTAAACTCATATTTTACCAAAAATATAATTTAATTCCTAAGGTTCTTATTTTTTTTTAACATTCTCAATATATTTTTTTATATATTACTTGAATTAGAATGTATTTGATTTATAATTTATTTTAAAATATATATTTAATTAATTAATTAATTAATTAATTAATTAATATATATATATAAGTTGTTGTAGGTTTTCCCAAACCTAACATAGATGGGGTTAGAATTATAATGATTTCATGTCTGCCCTCTTTAAATTCACTTTCGAAACTCGACCTGCCTGTGATGAGGCGAGGGTAGGAAGGGCAAAAGCCCACCTCGTTCCGTCCTATTACCACTCCTAAGTTTGAGTTTAAAATTAAAAAATGCAATTCTTTTTATATAAATATAAGTGTTTTGAGGAGGAGTGCTTTTAATGTATAGATTAAAAATAAAAAAGTATTTATTAAAAATGTAACATTTAATGCATCACTAACTTAAAAACTATATTTTTAATAAAAAAAGTTTTATTCGTAGTTTCTTAATATACTTAAAATATCCATGATTTTTTGTCTAAATTAGGGGTGTTCATATCCTATCAAATCCAATGTAAACTGCAAAAATTAATCTAAAAAATCGAAAATCGAATCAAACCAAAAATAAAAATCAAAAAATCAAAAATCACAAAAAACTAAAATTTTTTAATTGGATTTGATTGATTTTCAAATCTTATATAAAAATTGATCCAATATAATCTAGACCAAACTTATATGCACATATGTTATTTTATTTATAAAATAATGGTTAAATAATATAGGGTAGTGACACCAGCATTGCTATAAATAATGAAAATCTAAAAACTTTTATAAAAGTTATCAAGACAACTTAACAGAGTTAGTTTTAAAGGATTTATTCACATAATTTTAAAACTATGAGGATTTAATTAAATGGTTTCAAATTATAGGGACAAAATTAAAATTTTGATGAAACTATAAGGACCTACAGATTAATTTAGCCTAAAATAATCATATGTTTATATTTATATAAGTATATATTTATGAAATTATTTATGTTAATATACATTTTTATGATTTTATTAGCTAATATCATTTCAATATCTTTATAATAAATATATAAATTTTAAACTAGTTTTAAGTTAGTTCCCATGTCTCGTATTCTCCTTTTATATAATTGTGTATTTATATTGATAAGTAAAAGTTCCAATAAAAATATTTACTATTATTGAAGAATTTCATCACTTTTATCTAATATTTATTGTCTTTTTAAAAAATAAAAAATGATCCAATCCAATCCAATTTAAATTGGATCTGATTGAATCGGATTTGAAAAAAAATGATCGAATGGTGAAATGATAAAACCCAATGATTAGATCGAACTTTTTTATGCCTTAAAACCAATCTAAACCGATACATGAACACCTTAGTCTAAATGATGAAAAAGAAGGTATCATTTTGGAAGAGCAATGCCCTCAATTCTTCTTAAATTAACTTTTATATATTAATTTGAGTTCTAGGAGTGTACAAAATCCAGCTCATTCCACTGACTTGTTCCAACCCAAGTTGTTTGGGTTGGGTCTGACTTTGTCTCGCATGAACGAATAGGGTTAAAACGGGTCTCATTTATGAATTTTCGGGTCACGCAACCCGTCTCGTGTGTGTGTGTATAATTTTTGTTATTTATAATTTTCTATTATTCATATACATCACACAATTCCCAGGGCAAACTCAAAACACCAATAATCAAGCTAACACAAGCAAAATAAGAAGAGGAAAGGAGAATAGGGGTCATTTAGGGATTTCACACAAAATGAGAGTGGGTGGGTGGATCACACTCACCTCTAGAGTAGACAAATAGTGACCTTGAGGGAGTAGCTAGGATTGATGTCCTTGATCTTTTTCTTCCTCAATGAGTCAATGCAAAGCCTCCTCCTCTACCTCTCTTCTTCCTTCCTCTGCTAGGGCAAAAGTGGGGTGGGAAATGTGTTTTAGATAATGGTACAAATGACCCTCAAATTCTTTTAAAAAGACCAGGTTCTCGTGTTTTCGCTCAAGTGAAATGTTTTTGCTTGAGCAAAAATCAGGCACTGAGCTTACTACTTGATTCTCGCTTGAGTGAGAATCTTTTGCTCAAGCGAAAATATGGTAGAACCAACCCTTAGCTCTCTGTCCAAATTTCGCTTGATCGAAAATCCTTCGCTCAAGCGAAATTATCAGAAAGTTTCTACCCAGTTTTTGCTGATATATTCGCTCAAGCGAAAACAGTCTCGCATGAGCGAAAATCTCACATAATGGAATTACCAAATTTCCATTCCCATTCGCTCAAGCGAGCCATTTCTTGCTTGAGCAAATAAAAGAGACAGTGTTATGTTATTTTTAACAATTTTTAACCCTCTTTAACCTAATTCCTTTTATGAAAGCCTCTAATGTTTACAATTTCACTTATAAAAATGATTTTGAAATTTGAGATGTTACAATTCTACCCCCATAAATCGATTTTGTTTTCAAAATTATTTATTACAGTTTTATTACCTCAAATGAATAACTCGGGATACCGAGCACGAACGTCCTCCTCCTCCTCCCAAGTAACCTCCTCCGGCGTCTGCCCCTCCCAAATCACCTTCACTAACGGGATTTCCTTGTTCCTCAGGGTTTTGACACTTCGGACAATAATATGTGCAGGCCTAGTGGAAATTATAAAGTCTTCCCTTAATTGTACTGATTAAGAACTTATGATGTGTGAAGGGTCATTGACATATTTTCTGAGATGGGAGACATGAAACACATCATGGACATTGGACAACTAAGGTGGTAAGGCTATCTGGTAAGCATGAGGACCAATCCTCTTAAGGATCTGAAAGGGGCTAATGAATCTGGGATTTAGCTTTTTAGCCTTAATGGCCCTTCTGATACCTGTGACGGGAGTTATTATAAAAAAAATACATGTTCACCTTCCTCAAACTCTAAGTCTTTTTCCACCTATCGTCATAACTATTTTGCCAGCTTTAGGTTGTTACAAGTTTTTCCCTAATCCTCTTAGTCTTTTCTATGGTCTCCTGGACCAACTCTGGACTTAACAAGTTCCTCTCACCCACATTATACCAATACAAAAGGGACCTACACTTCCTACCATATACTGTTATGGAAACCGTTGTTGTAGGCAAACTCTATAAATGGTAGGTACCTATCCCAGGGACCCTTCTCCTCTAACACACAAGCTCTAAGCATATCCTCTAAGGTCTAGATGGTTCTTTCAGACTGATTGTTAGTCCGAGGATGGTAAGCGGTACTAAATTTCAATTTAGTCCCGAAGGCCTGGTGAAGTGCATTCCAAAACCTAGAGGTAAACCTATGATCTCTATCTGAAACTATGCTAGAGGGTATACCATGGAGTTTTACAATCTTCTTAATATATAGGTCAGCTAACTTGTTTAGGGAACAGGTGACCCAAATAGGTAGGAAATGGGCCGACTTGGTCAGTCAGTCCACAATGACCCAGATGGCATCATTCCCATTTGGGACTCTAAGTAGTCCCCATCACAAAATTCATGGCTATGCCCCCCATTTCCACTCAGGGATTTCTAAAGGTTAAAGGGTTCCTGAAGGTTTCTGGTGCTTTATTTTAACTTGTTGGCATACTAGACACCTAGAAACAAACTCTGGTACCTCACCTTTCATTCCTACCCACCAAAACATCCTCTTCAAGTCTCGATACATCTTGGTAGGACCAGGATGCACCTTAAACTTGCTCCTATGGGCTTCCTCTAGAATTTGCTACCACATTCTCATACTACCCCCCTTAGGGATGCAAACTCTCCCTTGGAAGAGAATCATCCCATCTCTAGACTCAAAAAACTCTGGTTGCCCTTTCCTCGCTTGGAGTTCTACATCTGAGTCTTGGGCTTCTCTAATCTGGGATCTCAGCTTACTGGATACTTCTATCCTTCACGACCTCTGACTATCGGTCGTGAGACTCACGTTGAGACTTAAGTCCCTAAAATCCTTCACCAATTCCATCTCATGTACCATAATCACTAATGCATGCAGGGATTTCCTACCCAAGGAATGAGCCAGTACATTGGCCTTGCCCAACTGGTACTTCAACTCAAAATCATAATCTTTAAGAAACTCAATCCACCTCCTCTGCCTCATGTTAAGCTCTTTTTAGTCAAAAAGATACTTGAGTCTCTTGTGGTAACTAAAAACCTCGAATTTCACACTATACAAGTAATGCCTCCAAGTTCTGAGGGCAAATACCACAACTGCTAATTCTAAGTCATGGGTGAGGTAGTTCTCCTCATGTGATCTAAGTTGTCTAGAGGCATAGGCTACTACCCTATTCTCTTGCATCAACTCACAGCCCAATACCTTAATTGATGCATCAGTAAAAACCTCAAAAAGTTTTGGAAGGATCCGACAACACTAACACCAAGGCGGTGGTCAACTTCTCCTTGAGCTCAAGGAAGCTCCTCTCACACTTCTCATCCCACAAAAAGGCTTGTCCCTTCTGGGTCAACCTGATAAGGGGAAATACTAGTTGGGAGAATCCCTTGATCAATCTCCGGTAGTATGCCACCAATCCTAGGAAACTCCTAATCTCCGTAATGGTCTTAGGTCGCTCCCATTGAAAGACGATTTCTATCTTACTAGGGCCAACCGACACACCTTTCCGAGAAATTACATGACCTAAGAAGTGGACTCTATCCATCCAAAACTCGCACTTCTCTTAGTAGCCAAACAACTATGTATCCCTCAGAACCCCCAACACTATCCTCAAGTGTTGCTCATGCTCCTCTAAGGTTTGGGAGTAGATATAAATGTCATCGATAAACACAACAGCAAACTTATCCAGGTAGGGCCGGAAAATCCAGCTAATCTAGTCCATGTACACGGCTGGAGCACTGGTTAAGTCAAATGACATCACCAAGTACTCATAATGCCCATATCTAGTCCTAAAGGCAGATTTAGGAATATCCCCACTCCTAATCTTGATCTGGTGGTACCTTGACCTCAAATCTATCTTGGAGAAGACAGACGCTCCCCTAAGTTGATCTAACAGGTCATTGATTCTAGGTAGAGGATATTTGTTCTTAATGGTCACTTTGTTCAACTGCCTAAAGTATACACACAACCTCATACTCTCATTCTTCTTCTTAACCAGGAGAACTGACACTCCCAAGGGCGACACACTAGGTTGGATGGATTTCTTTTCTATCAACTCTTCTATTGGGTTTTAAGCATAGTTAATTCTAGTGGTGACATCCTATACGGTGCCTTAGATATAGGTCCCGTGTCGGGCACAAGATCGATGGAAAACTCAATCTCTCGGTTTAGAGGCAAGGTGGTTACCTCACTAGGGAAAACATCTTGGAACTCCCTAACCGTAGATATACTACTCAAGTCAGAACTAGTCCCTATTGTCGAGGAAAACATTAAAATATAAAAATTACTCCCATCAGACAGGCATTTAGAAACTTGAGTGAAACTGGAAAGTAAAACAGGTGGTTTCTCTATTAGAGGAAGAGGGAGAGTTGGAAAAACAATAACTTCATTGAAACAATCAAGCATTACATGGTTTTGCAATAACCAATTCATGCTAAGAACCACATCAAGCCCCGTTAGGGGTAAACAAATCAAATCAACCTCAAACGCCCTCCCTTGTATCACAAAAGGAAATTTTAAACACACAAGGGAAATGGGGATTGCCTCCTTGGCTGGGGTGATAACATTTAATTGGAAGGGTAAATGGGTGGTATGGAAATCCAATTTCTTCACACAATCATAAGAAATGAAATAATGGGTTGGCCTAAAATCATACAATACAATTAAGGTACTATCTCTCAATTTACACGTACCTTGCATCAAATTATCGGCCTCAGTTGCCTCCTTGCCACTGAGGGTGAAGACCCTCCTGATAGTTTGGGGTTTAGGGTTGTCCTTCTTCTTCTTCTTCTTCTTCTTCTTCTTCTTCTTCTTCTTCTTCTTCTTCTTCTTCTTCTTCTTCTTCTTCTTCTTCGATGAGGTAACCCGACTCACCAGTGTTTTGGTTTGAAAAATATCCAGGCTCACTTTTCCATGAATTAAACTGACTCACCCCACTTAACTTACAAGCGAAAGTGGGTTTAGGCCAGGTGGTTTTGAGCTAGCATTTTTTTTACTTTTCTTATTTAAATTTAATACCATAAAAGTTAAAATTTTGATTTTGAATTAAGAAGCCCTAAAAAGTCATATTATGCACAATGCACAATGCCTCCACTTTGTTTCTCTCAACTCTCACAGACGCTTTTGATCTCACCGTCCATTGACCACCACTGCATTGCCATCTCTTACCTCATTGCCACACCACTATGGTTGAGGTGACACCATCTACATACTTGAGTAAGTACATCTGTGTGGAAAAGCATTGGAAAATATCTCATGAATGTGACACCCTCCTACCCCAATCTCTTATACATTCATCAAATAGAAAGATTTAGGAAAAGTTACAAACCACACCGGGTAAAAAGGTTCACATTCTCTTTCTACAAAACGTCATTGATTCAAAACAACTGAATTAAAATATAAATTAAGGTCAACTATTTTCAAAATAATTAAAACATCAAAATCTCAAATGTCAAAATCAAAACATCCTTATTGGCCATGTAGGGCACTTAAAATAGTTTTCATAATCTCTTCTTAATAACATAAAATAAAACCCTATTACTAAGCCCTTATGTCACAAGTATCAGAGCGACACCCATTCAATTCAATACTCGGCACCTGATGTGCCATCATCATCGCTTGTAAATAAACCACAGAGAAAACGGTGAGTAAAAGAATACCAACTCATACATGCACACAGAAGGCTACCCTATCCTCACCCACATATAATCATCATCATCATCAAATAATATCATACTTATATCATCTCATACTCTTATTAGCAAATATATTATCTCATCACCAATTTAAAAGTCACACTCGCAAATCATCGAGAACACACATTCTCCACACTCAACATACAATACTCATATCATCATATCATATTTCAATTTCATCATAAAATACAATGCAAGCTTACTCTATCATCATGTACACCAAAACTCATCCCAAGGATCATGATTCGGAACTCCTCACAATGGGCGCATCTCATCAATCTCCCTAGTTGTTATCGATGATGGCCCTACCGTTAATCACCACACAAGTCGATAGGTTGCATAGCGCCCCTCTCTTGGGCTCGTGCAGAGACATCCGCCCCGCAATGATGGCCCTACCGTTAATGCCCTCTCTTGGCCGATAGGTTGCACAACACCCCTCTCTTGGGCTCATGCATAGAATGTCCCCCATCATGGTCTCTGCACCCCCTCAATGGGCCCGTGCAGTTCACCTCCTGAGTTGCACCCCCTCGATGGGCCCGTGCATCTCAGTCACCACAACTCATATGCTCAATGCATAATCATCATCATAACACACCTCATATGCTCAATGCATCATTATATCATCATCATCATAACATACCTCATATGCTCAATGCATCAATATATCATCATCACACATCCCATACCTCATATGCTCATACATCAATACATCATCTTCATATATAACACACCTCTTATACTCGATACATCATCATCATACATAACACACATCTTATACTCGATACATCACCATCATACATAACACACATCTTATACTCAATACATCATCATCATACATAACACACATCTTATACTCAAACGTCACATAAGATAACACTCATGCCACAATCAATACACGTTATACATCCAATCCATCAACCAATCCACGCAACAATAAGCATCCAACTCAATTTCACGTTTTTAAATAAGTTAATCTGCGAGTTGCGCTCACCCTATGCTGAGCGTGTAGAAACACAGGGAAACACTAGAAAGGGGGTTGAATAGTGTTTCTTAAATAACTTATGAAAGCTTTTCGCCAATAGCTTTTATAATAAAATTTCAGACAAGTTAAAGGGGCTGTCTGAAGTTTCTTAAGACAGGTTCTGAAAAAAATGTTTTTAAACGTTTCTTGCTTTTATAAATTATCAGAACAATTTTTCAACACCCTTTGATTAGAATAAACGAATTGACAAGAGATAAGGGTAAGAAAACTTAGCCACAGAATTTATCCTGGTTCCCTCACTACCACTGTGAGCTACGTCCAGTCCCAATGCCAACTAGCACTTGAATTTTCTCTTAATCTCAACCAGATTACAAGTATTCTTTTACAGTCAAGCCTCTTCAGGCTCTACAACCAAGTATTCTTTTTCAGTCAAGCCTCTCTAGGATCTACAAACAAGTATTCTTTTTCAGTCAAGCCTCTCCAGGCTCTTACAAACAAGTATTCTTTAGACAACAAGCCTCTCCAGGCTCAAAAACAGTTTACAGAGAAAAGATTGTTTAAGCTCTAAAACTAAACCAGTTTGAGGCTTAAACTGTTATAATGTACAAATAACTGAGGTATACTCAGAATATATGAAATGATGTACAAAGAATTTTTATCAGAGTATGTTTTACAGAGTAAAACTAGCAGCGTTTTGTTTCTCTTGAAACGTAATCTCTTGTTCTCTTTTTTTGTTCTTGTTGTTCTATTCTCAAAGATCTTCAGATGAAAGGTATTTATACCCAATCTTCAATCCGTTGAAGAAATCACCGTTTAGAGATAGCATTTAATGCTTTTTAATCCGTTGTGAGACATGCTCCTGAGCATTCTGTGCGTTCTGAAACTTTTCTGACAACGTCCAAGGTTGCTGCTGACAAAAGCGCCACATCTGTTGCTGCAAAAACTGCGCTGCAGAGATTTCCCAAATGGTGTATGAAATTCAAACAACCCAGGAAAGGTCTCTGTGTCTTTGCCAAAAATAAGCCTTGAAAAGTTGCGTGCAATAGAGAGAGATTTGACTCTTCAGAACTTTAGACAAGTCTTCTCACAACTTCAACAAGATGTGCCATGTCATAAAATACGACTTCAGACGGCTTCAACACTTCAGACGGGTTGAACCTTCAGACGGCTTCAACACTTCAGACAGGTTGAACCTTCAGACAGTCTTTATTAAGATTAAGGTGGCTTGCTGAAATCATAGATAAAACATTAAAAATATATGTATCCATGATAATTCTTTTAACCAAATTTGTTAAACATTAAAACTTAGGGATTGAGTTGTCTTAAATCATCATAATCTTCCTTATGATATTTTTGAGACTCAACATTCTCCCCCTTTTTAATGATGACAAATTTGCTTAAAATAAATAAATCTGAAAGGAGTTTTAAATTAGCATAAGTGTAATATAAGTATAACTCCCCCTCAGATAAATACTTCTCAGGTCTAACAGTTTCTGATATTTCTCAAATACTCCCCCTGAGACCTGTAACCACTTCAGATTCAGATTTGTTAGATTTTTAATACTCCCCCTTTTGTCATCAATCAAAAGGGAACTTCAGAGCAATAATCACAAATCAAGATCAAGAATAACAATCAGATCAAACAATATAATCAAAGCAAACAGAGCTTATAAAAACACATGATACCAACAACTGATTGTATTAAAGCCAAGTTCAGACAAAAAAAATTATAGAATCTGAAAATTAATACAAGACTGAAATAACATCAGACTGGCTACACATCATAGACTATCCATTATTCTTCTTTAGCAAGGCTGCTATCAGTAAAGCAGAAATCTCTTCTTTAGCCTTGTCAATCTGAGAGATAATAGTAGCCTTCAGTTCTTCTTGCCCAGTTCTGATCTGCAACTGCTCTTGGAGAATCTGATCCTGTTTAGCAACCAGATCAGCATTCTTCTTCTCTAACCTCTTGACTTTCAGTTTCAGTCTTCTATTCTCTTCTTCAGGGTCCTTCTCAACCTCATATAGCACAATCTCGATGCTCTTATGATAGAATCAGAAAACCCTGAACCCTTGTGGCAGATGATAGTCTTCAGGATGGCTGACAGCAAAGTGGAACTTATGAATTGGAATCATGACAGGCTAATCCTCTGTGAAAGAAGCCATAGAGAATCTGCCTCTGACATACTGATAATCTACAAGAGTAGAGGCACCAGGATATGTCATGGAGTCTTCATCCTGTCCTGAAGTACCAGAAGAAGATCCAACACCTTCTCTGATATTCCAATAGGATGACCACATCCAATCCCTGGAAGAATGATCTAAGCCTCCACCTTGTTTCTTGATCATTGCAGGGAACTTCTTATTCCAGGCAGCTTCAGACAAGAACTCATACATCTGCAGAAGATTAGGATAAGTCTTGAGCTCCTTAAACTTGTCTTCAGGGCCTTCCTCCAGGGGATACCTGGGAATGATTCTATCAGGTTGCACTAAGATCTTTGTGGTTGGCCTGATGGAAATTGCCCTTGGGGGCCTGTACCCACTCATGCCTACCAGCTTCAGATAGTCCCTTTCAAACAACTCAGCCTCTGTTAATAGTTGCCTAGCAAAGCTCCAATCCTCATTGGACAGCTTCAAAGAGTCAGCAGAAAAAGGGTTAAGAGGAGCCCACTTATGAGCAGGGCCTTTACCCTTTCTGAGCTTCTCCAGCTGACCATAATATGCATTATCTGAACTTCCTTGGTACTTTGCTCTAACTTCAACTGCAGTCTGCTTGATAAGACCTTGATGCAGAGAGATAGGGGGCTCATCTCTGAAGTACTGAAGCTCTTCAAAAAGATTAGGGAATTTGGGAACCTTGACCCTTTCAGTAAACAGGCCTTCATACCTGATGTGTGGAACTTCAGAGGCTAACTCAAAATGCCAATCAGTAAGGGGCCATGCATAGGGGTCAAAGGTAGGTTCTGTGAAGAAATCCCTACTTTTAGGACCTAGCCTCAGCTGCTCAGGCAGCATACCTCCCTTCCAGACTTGTGAATGGCCTTCTTCATGTAGATCTTCTAAGAATTCTTCAGACTGTGTAGCTTCTGAAGATGAAAGGGATGATGATGGTGATGATGGTGGTGATGGTGCAGATTCTTCTTCTTGAATCTCTAAATCCTTCTTCTCAGTTACAACCTTCTCTTCTTCCTTCTTCTTCTCTTTCTTCTCAGGTGAGGATGGTGGAGATGGTGTAACATTGTCAAATCTCACCGTGAGCCTTTTTACAGGAGGCTTCACAATCTCAGATTCCTTTTCTTTTTCTTCTCTTCTCCTCTTGAAAAAGAGGTTTGCTTTAACGAAATTTTGGTACTTGCCAGTTTCATCCATTTCCTCATGCTGGCTGGCAGTGCTCCTTGTTACTCTGGCAGGTGGTGCAGGGGCTGTTTGAAACAGCTTTGTCCTTGCACTCTTCCTTTGCTGAGCACTTGATCTTTTCCTTTTCTTAGATGCTTGGGCTATAGTAGCTAGCCTATCATCTCTAGCAATAGCAAGCTGAGAGGCCACAACTATAACATAGTCAAATTTTTCTTGTTCTGCTTTCCTCTCCAACTCTTCTTGCTCTAATGCAGTAGCAAGAGCTGCTACCTGAATCAGTTCAGGATCTGATGGACATGCAGCTAAGGGTTCTGCTGGTACTGCCTCAGAGTCAGCAATCTCAGCCATCTCTTGAGCCTTTCCTTCTAGTTCAGAAGTAGGCTTAGGAGACAGAGGCTTAACAGCTTCAGATGTCTGACCCACAATTTCAGACGACTTTGTCAGAGCCTTCTGAACAGGTTCAGATCCCTGAGTCTGTAAAGCTTCCAGAGAAACTTTTGCTGAGCTCCTCACAGGGAGTTTCTTTCTCTTCTGCTGGGGGGAAGGCTTGGAAGGCTTGAATTCCTTCTTCCTTATATCTCCCTGAAGCTCATCCTCAAGGACTTCCAAGGTTGTTCTCCTCCTTGCAGCTTTCTCAGACAGAATTCTCTCCTTCAAAGAGGGAGATGGAGGCCTTGGAGTCAGCTTAATCTGCATGCTCTTCAAGTTGTTCTCTCCAAAGAAAACTGGGCCTTTGTGATCAAACAACCTTTCTATGAGAACTTTGAAGTGCAAAAGGATCTTTGTGATGAGAGTGTTGTGGGGAAGACTGGATGCAGAATCTCTGATCTTCTTTTGCATGTGAAACATAAGGATGCTGGGAAGATTCATCTTCTTCTTCTTGATCAGGTTTATCAGACAGAACCTCTCCAGTTCTGAAACATGATCCCTGCTTCCACTCTTAGGGATTATGGTGTTCCCCAAGATAGCATGAAGAACCCTGACTTTCTCCAGCATGTATTTTGCATTCATGCTCTCTGGTTCTTCTGTTCCATACAGCAACTTGGTGAACTCCTTGTGCCCACCTTTCTTCACCTCCCAGCCTGGAGTGAAGGTAACACCTTCAGGTTTCACACCCAGAATAGTGGAAAGAATCCCTTCATCAACGAACACAGGGATACCAAGCACAGTAGACTTGATGCTGGTATATACTCCCTTAGAGTTGGGAATACCTCTAGCATAAGTCCAGAACTCCACCACACTTTGTTCATGCCAAGCAGTGTAGATGTTATCAAAGAATGGAGTCCATCCTGCTCCATCAAACTCACCAACTAAGTCCATACCAAGGTCTTGAAGCTCCTCTAGGTTAACACCCTTAGTTCTGACTACATTTCTTGCAGAAGATGCCTTAGGTGCCATTGTTGTTGCAGAGAAAAAACTTCGAGAGAGAGAAAACTTTCTTGACTGTTGAAGAGAGAGAGATAGTGTGAGAGCTGTAAAAACTTCTTCGACACACTTACTGTTGTATTTATAGACCCACGATGCAATGATACTCTGTACCGGCTGCGCAGACATCGGGTGACGTGCGAAGTGGAAGAGACAAAACTTTAAAATAATGGAAATCAACCGTCTCAGATAGTCACGTCAACAGTTATTTCAGACATATGAGAATTTCAAACACCCACACAAAGTTCAGACAAGCTATAAGTTCACACACACTTAATATATCAGGAAACAGCATATTACAGACAATCATTTAGAAAATGCATGTATGTTCAGATTATTGCGTATGAACTTAAATCTATCTTCAGCTAGGGGTTTTGTGAATATGTCAGCCCATTGATGCTCTGTGTCAATAACTGAATATCAAAAACACCTTTCTGAACATAGTCTCTAATGAAATGATGCTTGATTTCTATATGTTTTGCCCTAGAATGTTGGATGGGGTTCTTGGACAAATTAATAGCACTTGTATTATCACAAAGAACAGGTATAGCAGAGATAGGAATGTTAAAATCCTCAAGCTGATACTTCATCCATAGCAGTTGTGAACAACAACTAGCTGCTGAGATGTATTTTGCTTCTGCTGTTGATAAAGCAATGGTGTTTTGGCAGTTGTGAACAACAACTAGCTGCTGAGATGTATTTTGCTTCTGCTGTTGATAAAGCAATGGTGTTTTGCCTTTTGCTTGACCAGCTGATCATGTTATTTCCAAAGAAATGACATCCTCCACTGGTGCTCTTTCTTTCCATTCTATCTCCAGCAAAGTCAGCATCACAATATCCTATTAACCTGCAATCTTTGCTCTTCTTATAACACAGACCAAGATTAGTAGTATCTTTCAGATACCTAAAAATTCTCTTTACAGCTTTGTAATGAGTAATTCTTGGATCTGATTGAAATCTAGCACAGAGACAAACACTGAACATTATGCCAGGTCTGCTTGCAGTTAGATACAACAGAGAGCCAATAAATCCTCTGTATAAAGTTTGATTCACTGGTTCTTCCTTTTCATCTTGCTCAAAGATGCAGAGGGATGCATAGGAGTTGACATGGGTTTGCAATCACTCATGTTGAACTTCTTAAGCATTTCTTTTGTATACTTTTCCTGGTGGATCCATATACAATCAGAATCTTGCTTAATCTGAAGCCCTAAGAAAAAATTTAATTCTCCCATTAAACTCATTTCAAACTCTGATTGCATCAACTCAGAAAACTCCTTACATAGGGAAGAATCAGTTGAACCAAAAATAATATCATCAACATATATCTGAACGAGTATAAAGTCTTTGTTAGACTGTTTTCTGAAAAGGGTTGTGTCTACTTTTACTCTTTCAAAACCATTTTTTATAAGAAAGCTGCTCAGTCTATCATACCATGCTCTGGGAGCTTGTTTCAGACCATAAAGAGCCTTTTTCAGTTTGAAAACATAATCAGGAAAAGCAGTATCTTCAAAACCAGGGGGTTGTCTAACAAAAACTTCTTCTTCAATGAACCCATTGAGGAAGGCACTTTTAACGTCCATTTGATATAGTTTGATGCCATTATTTACAGCATAAGATAGAAGAATTCTAATTGCTTCTAACCTGGCAACTAGAGCAAAGGTTTCAGTGAAGTCAATACCTTCTTGTTGATTGTATCCTTGAGCCACCAATCTTGCCTTGTTTCTGACCACTTTACCTTCTTCAGACAACTTCTTTCTGAACACCCATTCTGTTCCAATAATAGTTTTCCCATGGGGTTTAGGAACAAGAGTCCATACATCACTTCTAGCAAACTGATTTAGCTCTTCTTGCATGGCTAGGATCCACCCTTCATCATGCAGAGCTTCATCAATGTTCTTTGGCTCAATTTCAGACAGGAGAGCAAGAAAATTAAGATTCTTGAATTTTGATCTTGTCTTAACTCCTTCTGAAGTGCTGCCAATGATTTGCTCCTTAGGATGATGTGACTTGTATCTCCAGTTAGTTTTCTGAGATACTGTCTGATCTGTCTGAGACTCAACATTTGTCTAAAGAGGTTCGGTGACAGATGGTGCTTCAAACACCTGTTCATCCTTCAAGCTGTTATGATCATTCAACTCCATACCTGCAAAATCATCTTCTAGATCTGATAGTTCCCTATCAGTCTCTTTCTTGTCATTGAATTTTACATGAATTGATTCTTCCACAATTAAAGTTCTAGAGTTGAATACTCTATAGGCTTTAGATGTTTCAGAATATCCTATGAAAAATCCTTTATCATACTTTGCATCAAATTTACCATGATCATCCTTAGTGTTGAGTATAAAACACTCACATCCAAAAGGATGAAAATATGATATGTTGGGTTTTCTTCCTTTCCAAAATTCATAAGGAGTCTTTTTCAGAATTGGTCTTACCAATATTCTGTTCTGAAGGTAGCAAGCTGTATTAATAGCTTCTGCCCAGAAGGTTCTTGGTAGGTTGCAAGAGTTGAGCATGGTTCTTCCCATTTCTTGCAAGCTTCTATTCTTTCTCTCAACAACCCCATTTTGCTGAGGTGTTCTAGCCACAGAGAAATTGTGTGAGATCCCATTCTCATCACAGAACAGTTGGAAGTTTGCATTCTCAAACTCTCCACCATGATCACTTCTGATGACAGATATACAGAATCTTTTTTCATTTTGTACCTTCTTGCAGAATATTGTGAAATTCCTGAAAGTCTCATCCTTGCTTCTTAGGAATAACACCCATGTAAATCTAGAATAGTCATCACCAATGACCAAACCATATTTCTTACCATTAATGCTTTCTGTTCTAATAGGACCAAACAAGTCAATATGTAACAGTTCTAAAGGTCTGCTAGTGGAAACAACATTCTTACTCTGAAAAGAGTGTCTTGTTTGTTTCCCTTTCAGACAGCTTTCACATAAAATGCCAGATTTGTAAGAAAGCTTAGGCAGTCCTTTAACAAGATTGTGTTTTGCTAACTTTAAGATTAATCTCAAGCTGGCATGCCCAAGTCTTTGATGCCAAATCTGTTTTTCATCTTCAACAGAGATAAAACATTTTACATTTTGACTTGCTAGCTCCTCTAGATCAATTTTGTACACATTACTATGTCTCTTAGCAGTAAAAAGGATTTGATCAAGAGAGTCTTTGACTATGCATCCTTCTTTAGTAAAGGAGACCACATATCCACTGTCACATAATTGACTTATGCTCAGTAAATTGTGTTTCAGTCCCTCTACCAGAAGAACATTCTTAATGAGGGAGAGAGGAGTCATACCTACAGTCCCTATTCCAGTGATCTTCCCTTGCTGGTTTCCACCAAAGGTGACCACACCTCCTGCTCTGGGTCTAAGTTTTTGGAACAAAGACCTTTCTCCTGTCATGTGTCGCGAGCATCCACTGTCCAGGTACCATTTGTGGGGTTTCCTTTGTCCTGTTAAACACATCTACAACAGGAATGATCAAGTTTTTAGGTACCCATATTCTTTTGGGTCCTTTCTTGTTAGCTTTGGGCCTTGTTTTTCTCTTGTGTTTGCATTGAGCCACATTGTGTCCAGGCTTGCCACAGTGAGAACACCCAATAACCTTCTTTTTGCCTTTAGTAAAATTTAAGACAGTAGGAGGTTCACAGATGTTGTGATCACAAAAGCCTAAACCACTTTTGTCAAGGGAATGCCTTTGATTTCCAAGCATTATATTAAGATTTTTGTTCCTTTGACAAATTTGGCTAAGTCTCTTGTTAGTTTCTCAACCTGTTTCTGAAGTTTTTGATTTTCTTCAGACACAGTTTGTGAACTATTGTTTTCAGATACAAGGATCTTCTCCTTGAGCATAATATTTTCTATCTCAAGAGCCTCATATTTACTACACATTTCTGTGTGGGCTTTGGAAAGATTCTTGTACTCTTTGAAGAGTTCCTTGGAACTTTCCTTCAGTTCATCATACATCTCTTGAAGGGTTAAAGGAAATACCTCAGATTCTGAGCTGTCTGATGAGGGCAGGCTGGCCATAAGACATAGATTGGCCTCTTCTGAAGTGTCTTCCTCTTCTTCTGAGGTAGACTCATCAAGATCCTCCCATGTTGCCATCAGACCCTTCTTCTTTTTGAAGAACTTCTTCTTCTTGAAGTTATTCTTCTTTAGTCTTGGGCATTCTGCCTTCATGTGACCTGGTTGTTTACACTCAAAGCATATAATTTTGTCATTGTGTAAATCCTTACCTGATTTACCTGATTTAGAGGTAGAGGATTGGTTCTTTCTGAACTTTCCTCTGTTCTGCAGCATCCTCTTGATCTTTCTGCTGAGAAGAGCAAGATCATCATCTTCTTCTGAGCTATCTTCAGAGTCTTCATCTGCTTCTGAAGTTTCCTCAGCTTGCATGGCTTTTATGTTCCCATGCCTAGTCTGTCTGGTCCTGGTGTTCAATGCCAGAGATTTAGTTTTGGATTCATCCTCTCCAAGTTCTAACTCATGGACTTTGAGAGAGCCCAATAGTTCCTCCATTTTCAAGGTGTTTAAATCTTTAGCCTCTTGAATGGCAGTAACCTTGGGTCTCCAAGCCTTGGGAAGGCTTCTCAGAATCTTTCGATTATTATCTCCAGATTCATAAGATCTTCCCAAAGATCTCAGTCCATTTGTTATTGTCTGAAACCTACCAAACATTTGGTCAATAGTTTCAGACTCATGCATCTTGAACATCTCATATTGATGAACAAGCATGCTTATCTTGGATTGTTTAACATTATCAGTTCCCTCATGGGCTGATGCCAATGTATCCCAGATTTCCTTGGCAGAGGAGCATCCATGAACTTTCTCATACTCTACTTTGTTCAATGAACATACCAGGTACAGTTTTGCCTTAGCATTTAATTAAACCTGAGCTCTCTACTCCATGGACCATTCAGACCTAGGAATGGGTTCATTACCACGCATGGGAATATAGTCACCTTCAGTTACTATATCCCAGAGACTGATGTTGCTGCTTTCAATGAACAACTTCATGCGATCTCTCCAGTAATGGTAGTCTACACCATTAAAGGTTGGAGGCCTTGTCACAGAGGCTCCTTCTGTGATGTAGTGGCTGCTGTTTGGTTGTGCTTCCATCTGGATCTTTAAACCTCAACACTTGTTAGGTGCTCAACCCTGAGTTAAGCTCTGGTACCAACTGTAGAAACACAGGGAAACACTAGAAGGGGGGTTGAATAGTGTTTCTTAAATAACTTATGAAAGCTTTTCGCAAACAGCTTTTATAATGAAATTTCAGACAGGTTAAAGGGGTTGTCTGAAGTTTCTTAAGACAGGTTCTGAAAAAAATGTTTTTAAAACGTTTCTTGCTTTTATAAATTATCAGAACAATTTTTCAACACCCTTTGATTATAATAAACGAATTGACAAGAGATAAGGGTAAGAAAACTTAGCCACAAAATTTATCTTGGTTCACTCACTACCACTGTGAGCTACGTCCAGTCCCAATGCCAACTAGCACTTGGATTTTCTCTTAATCTCAACCAGATTACAAGTATTCTTTTACAGTCAAGCCTCTTCAGGCTCTACAACCAAGTATTCTTTTTCAGTCAAGCCTCTCCAGGCTCTACAAACAAGTATTCTTTTTCAGTCAAGCCTCTCCAGGCTCTTACAAACAAGTATTCTTTAGACAACAAGCCTCTCCAGGCTCAAAAACAGTTTTACAGAGAAAAGATTGTTTAAGCTCTAAAACTAAACCAGTTTGAGGCTTAAACTGTTATAATGTACAAATAACTGAGGTATACTCAGAATATATGAAATGATGTACAAAGAATTTTTATCAGAGTATGTTTTACAGAGTAAAACTAGCAGCGTTTTGTTTCTCTTGAAACGTAATCTCTTGTTCTCTTTTTTTGTTCTTGTTGTTCTATTCTCAAAGATCTTCAGATGAAAGGTAATTATACCCAATCTTCAATCCGTTGAAGAAATCACCGTTTAGAGATAACATTTAATGCTTTTTAATCCGTTGTGAGACATGCTCCTGAGCATTCTGTGCGTTCTGAAACTTTTCTGACAACGTCCAAGGTTGCTGCTGACAAAAGCTGCCACAGCTGTTGCTGCAAAAACTGCGCTGCAGAGATTTCCCAAATGGTGTATGAAATTCAAACAACCCAGGAAAGGTCTCTGTGTCTTTGCCAAAAATAAGCCTTGAAAAGTTGCGTGCAGTAGAGAGAGATTTGACTCTTCAGAACTTCAGACAAGTCTTCTCACAACTTCAGCAAGATGTGCCACGTCATAAAATACGACTTCAGACGGCTTCAACACTTCAGACGGGTTGAACCTTCAGACGGCTTCAACACTTCAGACAGGTTGAACCTTCAGGCGGCTTCAACACTTCAGACAGGTTGAACCTTCATACGGCTTCAACACTTCAGACAGGTTGAACCTTCAGACAGTCTTTATTAAGATTAAGGTGGCTTGCTGAAATCATAGATAAAACATTAAAAATATATGTATCCATGATAATTCTTTTAACCAAATTTGTTAAACATTAAAACTTAGGGATTGAGCTGTCTTAAATCATCATAATCTTCCTTATGATATTTTTGAGACTCAACACAGCGCACCTGCAACGCAAATTCCAAAGAGCTACGCTCCACTCTCGCTCAGCATAATTGGAGCGCATATTCGAAGGAGATACGCTCCAGCCTGCGCTTCAGCGCAGTTGAAGCGTAAATGTCGTAGAACGTGATCGTCCATACGTTTCTGCCCCTTTTAAACCCTTTTATTCAACCTCTAATCAATCCTCATTGTTAATACTTCAATCCCACACGTTTTTACCGAACAAAATCAACAAGAACACCAATCTTTACACAGATTTTAACAGTTATTCCATCATAATCCCCAATTGTTAAACCCTTATTTTACCCCTTTTTCGCTATTCTTGCTACCCTCTTTCAATTCAATCAAGATTCATCAAGATTCACACATTTAAGCATCAAACCACAGATTTTCATCACACAACACATAACATACACATCAAATTCGAATTTCAATCTTATGGTTGCCCTCACTACCCAAGCACTCCCACATACATATACAAGCAGCACCATTTCCCCCACTGTACCTTAGAGATGACAATCCAAAAGCGAATGGTGGCTCCCACTTACTGATCTACTCTGCAACACCTTCTCCTTGTGGAGTTGCTTCTCTCCTCCCCTAGGGTTTGGTTATCTGACGTTTAAAAACTAATGAGGGTGAAATAAATAACCCTCCCCTATTTAAATATCTAACTGAGTCGGGTCTACTCCTACCCACCCATTACCCTTTTTAATTAAATAATATCTTTTTCTGAATCATAATAATATAATGATATTATTATTATTTTCTTCATAAATCTTATTTTATTTTATTTATTCTTTATGAATTATTAGGATATTATAGAGTCCTTATCCATCTACATTCAAATTAAAATTCAAATCTTATAATTAAATCTTATCCTAAATTTGTATTGATTCTTATCTTTAATCCTTGTGATCTCATTATTCCTATTTTAAAATCTGATCTTAATTTAAAATACTAAACCGTATCTCTCTCCTAAGATTGTCCTTATTAATCCTGGTATTATTATATTAATATAACAATTACTATATTTATAACAATTAATGTTAATTGCAATCTTATGATTTATCTCTTAATAATTTTATTTGTCCTACAAATTTTATGATGTTACAATGAACATAATTTAAAAATATGGCATATGCAACTTGCTTGTAACATTAATTTAGACAACAATAAACAAAATGCATATGTTATAATCTATGGGCATGGTGGACTTTTATTGAGAAAGATTAGAACAATTATGTCACATAGTTTCAATTGTGCTTTTCTTTGGAAACATATTATGGGATATTTTGATGATTATGACGTATTGAAACGTCCTAGAAACTTGCATGAAGCCAATTTCTTAAACATTCCTTGTGTGCATTTTATTGTTTTACATGCATGGCAAAGTTTTAAGAGTCCAGTCTTTGACCCGGGATCTAACTTCTTGGATTCTAAAGAGTGCATGGACGTTATGGCTCAAGCTTTAAATAGGGAGTTTCTTAACCCCTATTTGAGTAATTACCACTTGTTCATGTCATATGTTTTTATACTGCTAGCCTTTATGATACCCAAGTACTTTTGTTATAATTCTTTATTCCCTAATGCTTGGGCGATTTACTTGAGGTCTTTACACGATCTTTTAAGCCTCACCTTGTTTGTTAAGGAGGAGAACTATGCGCAATATTTGGTTAAGGGAAGTCTACCACTATTACTTCACCACTTGTCATCCGTTCCAAAATTTGATTTCATGTCTACTCACCCCAATATTTGGTTGTTTAGTGCAGTGCCTCATCTTTTAGATTTGAGGATAACTCCCTTTCAAGGGGACAAGCTCTTAAGTTTAGTGATATATTTATGCATTTTCCTCCTCCTTGTGAGTAGAGTGATTCCTCCTCTTAGTGAGTAGAGAAAAGTTTATGGTGCTTACTTAAACCATATTGAGACTTATCAAGCTCCAAGCTTGTGGCATTCCTTCAATCAAGCTTATCAGTCTAAGGGGTTAGCTCACCTATGGCACTTGCTTCATTTTTCTTCTTCTGTTAGTTCTTGAATTCCGCATTATACTATGATTCTATGCGCTAATTTTCTTGCTTTTGTGTTCCAATTCTAGATCTGCTTAACTGCTATCACCAATGTAGCAGCTTCCATCAGGCCAAGTAAAAACCCCTTGATCACAGATTTGCAGCTTCCATCCAACATCCAACATATATACCAAAAATGCAACTAGCAATGAGATGCAGCTGGAAATTAGTGCCGGAAAATACAAATATGTAGTTCCAAAAATGAAGCAGCTGACAACTTAAAGCGGTCAATCATGAAAGAACGGCTAGAAATCTTCACTGTAATATCCTCGAACAAGGTTTCCAACAACGATGGAGCGGCCAACAACCTTCATCAGAGACGAACAATGCAATAGCTCATGACCGCGATGGCATGACAAGTAACGGTGACGCAACCAACTTGAACCAAACTTTTACAATTAACCTCTACTTTTTGTGAGAGAGGTAGATTGAAATCACGCTTCCTTTCTCAAAATGTACCAACCATGCCAAATCATGCCCTCAGTTGAAATTCCAAATCTACAAAACTATAATCGAAGCACCAAGATATGGCCAAAATGACTAAACCCAAGACCACTGTATTTCCGCTGATTAGAGGGAATTCGTGTGTGAAGTTTTTCTCTGCAGACGCACACCATTTAGGACATAGATCGTAACATTAATCACGCAATCTACTTATTTTTAATTGGGGTAAAGCGCAAAAATAAAAACATTTGGTCAAACTTGTAATAATGAAATGTTAAAAAAATAATTAAACCTTCTATAGCAAGTTACAAACACTTGTGCATTGCATTCCTCTTCAAATGTTAGCCTCTTCAAAATCAACCTTAATTACCTCCCTCTCAATTGAATGAACACAAACATTATAATACAATCTTCTCTTGTTCGTAAAGGTGGACAACTTGGACTATTTCTTTGTATTGAACGAAAATTCCTCTCTAGTGAACAAAGATTTAGGGGAAAGAGACTATCAATAGGAAAAATTGTGAACAATTGGAAACATATGAAGCTTTAAACCACAAACTTCATTAAGTGTCCGTTTGGTTTACAGTTGAGTAGAATTGATTCTAGAAATGAATGGTTGAGATGGATTATGCACACTTTACGAAGCACGTTGGACGAAAGTGATTTAAAATCAATTTTCAAAACCATGGTTTTGTTTAGGTAGAATTTTAACCAAACAAGCTATAAATCTAACAAGCATAAATGGAAAAATAGTTTAGTTTATTTGAAGGCCATGGGTAGGGGTGGAAACAGGTCAGGCCAGGCCAGGCTTTGGCAGGCCTGAGCCTGGCCTGACTCATAATTCTTAAGCCTGAGCCTGGCCTGTTACCTGTTACAGGCCTTTTTGTAAGACCTGGCCTAGCCTGCGAAAAAGCCTGGCCTGGCCTGTAAGCCTGTTTAGAAGCATGTTTTATAACAAGGCCTACCAATAGGCCGATAGGCCTATAAGCCTATGCAGGCCAGCAGGCCTTTTAAGTAGGCTTTGTTATATAATTAATTTAATATATTCTAATTTTTACTATATTATAATTTTTTTAATTATATTTATAGTTATTTATATAATTAATTTAATATATTATATATTATTATATTAAACAGGCCGGCCTGTTAAGCCTAATAGGCTTTTTCATAGGCCTGAAGTCTGGCCTATTTAACTAAACAGGCCTTTTAAGAAGCCTTAGCCTGACCTTTTTAATAAACGAGCCAGGCCAGGCCAGGCCATAAACAGGCCAGGCCGCAGGCCCCTGACAGGCCGGCTGGCCTATTCCCACCCCTAGCCATGGGTCGGGAGACTTTTTCTATATCTATCTTTCATAATGCAATGGGAGAACTATTATAACATGGATTAAATTATATAAGCTTAATATGTATTATTTTTGTGTAGAGCACGTGTATGCTTCAATATATCTAAGGTAATCTTACTTAAGCCGGGTATCCAAAACTTGAACTCGAGAGTACGTATTAAATTGAGTGTGTATTTGACTTATCCCAAAATCACGTTTTAAACATGGATCCGGACAAACACTACATAGAGTAGCGTTGACCCGGATTCACATTTGAAATGTGATTTTAGGTTAAACCAAACACACTAATCCAAACTTAAATTTGACTCGTTTCAATGCTATACTAAACGCATACTAATTCACACACTCGGTGTAACATATGCTTATATGTATTGATTCCATCTTAAAAATTTTAAAATTTGTGTATGTTTTTTAGAAATTTTCGTCACTTACTCGCTTCAGGCCGGCAACTTTTGTCATAAGGTTTAAAGACTAGCACGTGGCTAATCTCTGTAAAGAAATAAAGAAAGACTAGGTTATCGATTGATAACTGAATTGTGGATATATAATAAACTCGATCATAAAATTAATTAATTAGCAGGAGGAATTTAATGGCAAATTAAGGTTAAAATATGAAATTTAGTTAAATCAGGCTCAAACATCGAAATGTAGCTACATTTCACATGACATATAACTCCTCACCATCCTAAATTAAGTCGCACCTTACTTAATGAACATGTCACAATGAAAGTGAAATGAGATCCCAGATAAACTATAGTTCAATTTCTGATACTGTGTACTTTTGGAGGATTTTGCTTATTATCATTCTCGATCCAAGGATTAATCATACAATTATGCTTGTGAGGATTTTTGGGACACGGAAAAAAAAGGTGCAGCACACCTTGGATTTTGCAATTATCCACCATCTCCAAACTTAACTGATGATCAGCATAGAAACATGAGGACAGGGGATGGACATCTATGATAAGCACATATATAATTTGAAATTTACATCATACGCTATCATCATGAAATATGTGTCATGATAGCAGGAGAGATAAGGTTTGAAACCATTGGGTGCATATTTTGAACCACAAACGTGTGTGAAAGAATAGGTAAGAATTAAAAGAGATCATGTTTCTTATCCTAGGTTCGTAATAGGCATATATATGTACCCACACACCATTAAATAGCCATTAAATTAAATAGTCCGGTAGATTTCTATAAATAAGTGCAACTGCTACAGTGGCGTGATACTTTCCTTACAGCTGTACAAACTTTAATTTACAAACCCTATTTTTACCCAAACATGAAACATGGGACCATCTGTAAGAGCCCTTAACCTACTTGTCCAACAGATACGACGTACATGTCTCTTTATGTACCACTCTCTGTAATTCCAACTTAATTATTCAAATTCCAGCATCCACATAAAAATTATATATGTACCTTAAATTTATGCACTATACATGATATATAAGTGCGTGGCATCATTATATACATAACTTACACATTCTTGTCTGAGTAGTTGAGCATATGATTCATGAAATGTTGATTATTAAGAGAAGGGACATAATACAACTTTAAAAAGCTTCCAGTAAAAAAAGGCCTCAAATAATTTCTCTGATATGTCCAAATCTTTGGTTCATTTTTGTTTTAACGCACTAATTTTTGTGGGGTCTGAGTTTGTTCTCCTCCCAGTTCTCAATATATATGTTTTGGTAAAAGGGGTTGAAAAAGCAAACATCAAGTCCCACTCTGAGCCCAAAAATGATCATATAGTCTAGTCATTGTTAAGGGGGAAAATTTGGCACCACCTACTATGGTTTCTCTAATCAATTGCACCATCTTTTCAAACGGATTCATTGAAAACTTTGCCCCATCACTTTGGGGCCAGAACTGAAACCCACATGGAGGGCACGCAGTTCCTATTATATATTCACTCTGTGTGAAGGGGACAACAAAACAATAATATACAAAGATATATAATAAAACTGAAAAAAAAACTTTATTCCTAGATAGATAGATCTTAAGCAACAAGAGACAATATTGAAACATCTTCCATCAGAAAAGAAAATAAGAACCCATCTTGTGGTTGGAATTTGAGGGTGGTGACTTTTTGCCCTTGATGAGTTATTATAGATCTAAGGGAGAAGAGAACTAGTGGCTCACAAAATAAAAACAGAGACAGGTGTCTCTGTGTGTGGCTTATGACCAATATATTGGTCAAAGGAACATCTCCCTAAGGTTAATTTTTGGTTAGTATGTATGACTGTGGGACATATGTCATTAAGATGCAGGAAAAGTTTGTATGGGAGACTTTGGGATCTTGAATCAATCGATTTAAGTCAATGGAAAAAGAATATTAATAAAAGGGAGTAATCCCTACATCATTACAGTGTCTGTATAGTAAAGATAAATTAAATTAATAATAAAAATATATCGAAACTGATGTTAAACTTATTTTTATGTTATCTTAAAGTTTTTATATAATTGTACCTAATAAATAGTTCAATCATGCAAAAATTATGTAATGAAAGAAAGTAGATAATTGGTACACTCTTAACAAGTAAAACACACAAAGCAAGATTCAATTAGTTATCTAACATTATATATTACAAATTGATCTGAGCATATTGCTATATATAACAAGTAGAGTTAAACAAGTAGTTATCTGTCTTCTATCCAGTGCAGTAGCTTAAAAAATTAGTAATATTTGGTGTGTAGTAAAAAAT
This sequence comes from Sesbania bispinosa, assembly GCA_026901365.1. Classification (NCBI taxonomy): domain Eukaryota; kingdom Viridiplantae; phylum Streptophyta; class Magnoliopsida; order Fabales; family Fabaceae; genus Sesbania; species Sesbania bispinosa. Next base: position 2,775,595 of record QLOH01000032.1, on the reverse strand, counting down.
ATTGAGTATAAATGACATGTTTGGTATGCAAACAAAATAATTCAATATAATAGACTGGGTTTTGAAAAGAAGAAAAGAAAGCTATGATGTTACAAAATGCTAAATCTCATTTTTTCTTCATCTGTTTTATAAAGAGATTTATAACTACTTTGTGTTTGTTTGGTTTAAATTTTTAACAATTTAAAATCAATTCTGTAAAATTGATTTTAAATCATTTTCGTCCAATGTACTTTATAAAGTGTGCATCATCCATCTATTCATTTCTAGAATCAATTCTATTTAACTGTAAACCAAACGGACCCTCTAAAGTACTGACATAGTAAAGTAGCCCGAAGATATGGCGCTATTACAACAAATTAATGGGCACTGATGCAGAGTCTGCATCATGAGCAGCATAATGAAATCTATTCGGCACCTAAAATTTGTGTTCAAATACACTATTTATACTTTATAGGTGTTGATATAGGTAACCTGTTTAGTGTGTTGACTTGATGAAGTAGTTTTATTACTAATTAACTTGGAGTATGATATGAAAACATTTTGCTATGCAGGATACATAACAATAAATTTATATTTATGTTTTGGTATTTCTTCAGTTTTGATTATCTTTTTGTGTTCCTTTTCCTGTTTTATTAACTAAAGAAATAATATTTGAACAAAAATAATAATTAAAATCAAAATATTAATAATTGACAAAGAATAAAATCTTTTTTTAGAAACATCATTTTTTAATCAAAGAAATAATTAAAAAACAAATAAAAGAAATGGATAATTTGAATTTATCATATAAATAAATCCTTTTTTTCTTGTTCAGAATCCCCAAAAACATAAGTATATATAACAGTAGGATTAACTATTGAGTTGAGTTGAGGGTGATAGTACTGGATATTTTGTATGTATTTTAAAAGTTTTAAAAGGATCAAATCTTACATAAGAATAATAAAATAATTTTATTTTTTAAATCAAGTTTTGAGTTGATCTATTCTTATCTTCTTTTTAACCTTATTTCTATTGACTTAGTTTACTCCTATTTTTTTTACAATTTTTTATTTCTTAACCTCATCTAATCCCACTAACATCAAAATTTCTGTTTATTCACATCTTCATCATTGGAAAATCACTATATTTTGATTCTTTTCTTCTTCATCATCATATTACTCTTCCATGAAATTATCCGTGGATTAACATATATATATTAACATTTTTTAATAATATTTGATACATCAATATTTTCTAAGAAGAGCTTGTTAAATCTTGTTATTTTCATTTCAAGTGAATAAATCCTTCAAGTGAATAAATCCTTAAAAACAATGTAACTTATACATCTTCCTTTTATTTTTCCTAGAGAGATGGTTAGGTAATCCTCCCTACTTACAATGACGTATCATGATTCAAACTCCTGACATTAATTACAAATAAAAATTATTTGGAATCAGAGTCTACTTTCCATGATAAACAACTCTAGTGTAAATTTGTATGATTTGCACATAAAAGAGAACGGATTTTTTTTCCTTATGAATATGCATGCTGCTGTCATAATTTTTTTAATGAGAGACAAAATTGTAATTGTGCATAGACCTACTATATATTTTATTCATGCTTAAAAATGGTACTATCACTTTTTCTTAAAAAAGATTATGAGAGAATCTATTTACCAAAAAATAAAGAGAGTGAAACTATATTGTGCAATATCATAAGAACTACTTACATGGATCAATAAATCATAATCAAAATAGGCTTAATTAGATATATGGGGAAAAGTAGGCAGAATCTCACTGTGCATGAAGGGGAACAAACCCTTATTTTGATTTTGAAAAATTTGAGATCAGTTAGTTCTTATATAAAAGATGGAAATTGCAATTTTCTTTTATGGAAGATGAAAAAACTCATTTAATTCGGTTCTTTTGGAGGACTAAATTGATATTAAAAAGGGGTTAAAACTTAAAAATGATTAAATTGAATGAATTTTTTATTTTTAGATAAAAATGTAATTTACAACTTTTAGAGATACATATCGATCTCAAAATTTTCAATGATCAAAATGAGTGTTAATCCCAAAAATTTCTTTTCAAAATTTAAAAAACTAAACTATGAAATTAGTCCCTGAGAGATTTCTGGTTGCGCAGTTTAGTCCACGAGAGATTCAAAATCCCAAAATGGTCCCTGAGAGATTGTTCCTTCATGCAAAATGGCCCTTGTAGTGCAAAATGGTCCATGAAAAACAAGAAAAAACAAGTAAATTAGTTCCTATGATATTAAAAATCATGCAAATTAGTCCTTAAATTTTGCATTACAAGGACCATTATGCATGATGGAGCAGTCTCTTATGGACCATTTTGGGATTTTGAAAAAATGCACGATAATATCTCAAGGACAACTAGTATAGTCAATTTAAAATTTCGCACATAACTTTTAAAAATAAAATAAAAACACTTCGAATTTAATTTGGCCTTTAACATATGAAATCTTTGTATTTGGCCCCTAACCAATTTGGCCTTGCTCAGCTCCTTCCGATGAGTTTTGATTCATATGTTAATCAAGTTGCGAGACAAAAAGCTTTGAGACAATGCAAAATGGCTTTTCATGTGTTTCCTCACTTCGATACGCCTTGGAAGAACGTTCTAATTTCTTTATAGGGATAATGCTTCGAGCCTGCTCTATCTCTCCGGTGTAACTTTCTTTTAATATATGCATTGTTTAGCTAAGTAGTCCTTTTGCTTTGTTTGGTTGGGTGTTATCTTCTTTGACGAAAATCACATATTCTCTTTCTACACTGCCTTGATGCAAGAGAAAGCAAAAAGAGAACCATGATTTGTTTCCCTCTCGTTGGAAGATATTGCCCTTTCCTATTTACTCTTTCTCTTTTCACACTTTCTCTATAAATTATATATATCACATGTATGCATGCATAAATTTTGGAGTATTATTACAGGAATTTAATTAAACAGGGAAAGGAGATTGCACGCTTCAACCCAAAAATACTTTATTTATAACCAAAAAATGAAGCAAAGAATATATGAACAGTCACACATGGGTAACAAGAGAGAGAGAGAGATGGAGAAGCGCATGATGATTGATGTGGCACGCCATACCTCCCATGCAGATAACAGAATCATTGTATGGTTTGTGTTTGCAATAGAGGGTGTAGACAAGAGAGTGGGCCTTTGCCTAGCTACTTGGGACAAACTAAAACACATGCAATAATTTATGTTCTTCTGGAAGAGCATTGGCACTCTATATATTGAGAAAAAGAATGTCTAGGCATAGGTTTGATCATTTCCTTGTTCCTTTTCCACTCATGACGTACTGTAGTGAAAAGTTATATATTGATGCCTCCCTTCAACGTCAAAATGAAGTTATATATATATATATTGATCGATGTGTACTAGAAAGCAAGGCAACGGGATCTGGATATTGTTGTTTATATATTGATTGAAGAGTAAGAGTAAATTAAAGTTATAATTGATTATATAATGTTATTAAAAGAAATTCTTACTAATTTATAATTTATTATCTAGCTAGTTGTTAAAAAATGTAAATTATCAACAATTTTAAATGGATATGACCATATATATGTATTTTTAAATGCACCTTTCACTTTTAATTAGAATAGTGAGATTTTAATGAGTGTTTGGAAAAAGTAATCAAAATTTGGTATTGAGTCTCATACTTAGGATGAAATTTTAATGTTATAGAAGTTACGTTAACACTTGGTGTATGTTTGATTTAGTGTTAGGAATGAGTCAAACTCAAGTTTGGATCTCTTAATACAGTTATTTGTAGTGTTGAAAAATGTGAATTTATCACGTTCTAACACTAAACGAAATATACCTTTAGATACAAAATTCTTAAAAATCAATTCATATGACTTTGCGTTATTTGAAGCATATTTATACATCATTCCCTTTTCTTAGTAACGGTTTAGTTTTTTTTTCAAAGAATAACAATTTAGTTGTATTTGGTAGGGGTGTTCAAATCCAATTCAATACAATACAAACCGCAAAAACTAATCTAAAAAATTGAAAACCAAAAAACTAAAAACCGCAAAAAACCATACAATCCAATCCAATCCTAACTGAACTTATGTAGGCATATATTATTTTGTTTATAAAATAATCATATATTCATGTATACTTGTTTAAGTATATATTTATGAAATCATTTATACTAATATACTTTTATAGTTTTATTATCTAATATCATTTTAATATCTCTATAAATATATTTTAAAATAGTTTTAAATTGATTTTCATGTCATATATATGTTCTTCTTTTAAATAATTTAATATTTATATTAATAAATATAAGTTCCAATAAAAATGTATACTATTATTTTATAATTTTATCATTTTTATCTAATATTTATTTCCTCTTTAAAAAATCAAAAATTGATCCAATCCAATTCAATTTAAATGGGATCAAATTGTATCGGATTCGAAAAAAAATCGATCGGATGATAAAATGATAAAATCACAATGATTGGATCGGAAGATTTTTACCTTAAAATTGATCCAAACTGATTCGCAAACACCCCTAATACATTTGGTACTTTCCTTTTTTTGGGGGGATCAAACGTACTTTCCATCATTCCTTTTTTGGTCAGAGTGTTTTCCATTTTTTTTTTTGGTCCTCAGTACTTTCCATCTTTTGAGACGGGTATAGTGTGCCTTGTCTTTTTTTTTTTGGTCAGTAGTTTGCCTTGTCAAAAGACATTGTAGGAATTAGCCTAAATTTATTTGGGCTTGCTTATACGCAGGCTTAACAGAACGCCTAAACGTAGAGTAAGCCCACACTGTAAAATTAAAGGGTATCTCAAGGGAATTTTTCACCAAAAATAAAAATCACAAGGGATTTTTCGACCAAAAAAGAATCTCAGGGAATTTCTTCCACAAAACAAAAATCTCAAGGGAATTTCTTTTTTCAGATCTATTGTATGTCTAACTCCTTTATATTTTCTTTTATTTTCCAAAATGCACATATCCCTAAGTTAAATACCTAAACATATCTCTCTGAGTCACCATGACACCAGGTGTTAATATGGGTTCAACTTGGTGATTCCGGCCCAACCCAACTCACTGGTGGTTTGGTTGATAAAAATTAAACTCACATTTTTCGCAGGTCAAAGTGGGCCAACTTAACTCGCGGGACAAAGTTAATTCAAGTCGGGTTGGCTTACTTTTTATTTTTTATTTTTAACTCATTATTTTAATATTTTTTCCTTTTAGCCTAACTCACAGTGTGCCAACCCGAATGAGCCGAGTTGGCTCACTTTGACACCTCTCTCTGTCCCACCATTAATAGTTCTATTATAAAACTCCTTAAAATTTGAATTGCACAATCCCTACTTAAATTAATTATGCTTTATATTTGGATCCCTATTGAAATTTGGTGTCAGAATCTAGATCGCTGAACCTTAAAATCATCATTCATCATGACACAAGTTTTTATGTTTTTTCATTACGAAGCAATTTATCAAAAACTAGTTTTTTGGAACTACTAGAAACTAATTTTCGGTAGTTTCCAAAATTAATGAAAATTAGTTCCTAATAAGGTTCTGTTTGTGGTGATAAAATACAAAATTCAAAAATTGAATTTATCACTTTGATTCTAAGAACAATCTGGGGATTAGAATCAGATCCTCTTACGGGACTCTTTTGAAAAAAGTAGGTTTATGGTGCTTCAGATTTGTAAAAGGCTTTCAAAAGTTCAATTTTCTGGAAAAATGATTGATTGGTATAGAATTTCACCAAGTCAATTGTTATGTTTCAAATATCCAGAAATTATAAGTTTCAAAGAGTTTGATTCAGAATTCTATCAAAAAACTTATCTTTTATAAAGAATTAGAACTACGTGATTCAGAATTTTATCAAAGTTCTAAGTTTTTACTTGACTTCTGTTAGATTCACAAAAGTATGAACGCAAATTTCAGAGTAAAGAAAGGAAATTGCTTGAAAGATAAAATGCAGAATGTAAACTGCAGAAAGTAAAAGAATTGAAAGAAAAAGTTGCATAAAGATAAAAGTGGATGGGTTCATCACATACAATCAATCCTTGTAAACCTGTTAGTCGCAGTGTGATCGGACGTGAAGGTGTTTAAGGGTATGAGTGTAATGAATTGCCAACCTTTATTACATCAAGAGTTCACCTATTTATAGTTTCCTAATCCTAACGGCTAACTAATGTATATATGACACATCATCTAGCCCTATGTGCTGGCAGCGTGCATGCTTGCCACGTCTTCTGCAACCAGAAAACCGTTTCTGATCTTCAATAACTGTCTTTTGACTTTTCAAACTTCCTTTTGATTTCTTCAGAAATCTTCTAAGTCTTCAGATATCTTGTCTTCGAATTCTCTGTTCCTGTTACTCGAATTCTTGCCTTCTGATTTCTCGAAATCTTCTTTCTGGAATTTTGACTTCATAGATTCGAGAAAATCCTTAACTTTAAGACTTAGTCTTTTCTTGACATCTGAACTCAATAAGTTTTTCTCTTTTCGATATTTTGACTACACTCTTCCCTGTGCCACATGTCAAACTTCATTTGACCATTCCAAAGATCATAAAGACCACCGGCCACCGTCCACTTAACTTCATTATGAGAATTCTTCTCATTGGACGTTAAAATGGTTATGAATGGCACTTGCCTCTTTTCACTCCTATAAATAAGAGTCTTTTGCACATTCTTTTCACAATTCTTCATTCTCTCTTCTTCTCTTTTCTTCTAAATTCTTCAAAGAATATGAAGAAGTTAATTCCTTTGGCTATTACGTTCAATCTAATCTGGAATGATTTCATTTTTTATAGGATTGACGTAATGGCCAAAGCCATTGGCTTTTTTAAACTTTTCCTTTAAAATTTTGCTTTTGGATTGTACGTGATAGCCAAATATAGGTTCATTTATATAATAAATGAATCTATTATTGTTTTCCCATGCCGACCTTGATTTCTTCCCCAAGTCGAAGGTGATTCAACAAATTGGAAAACATATTCACCTTTGCTTTGGATCTATCAAAGCCTGTGGGGGAAGAAGAAGAGGAAGAGGTGTGGAAGACATGAGTCAAGGACTCATTGAAATTTAGGATAATTTCCTTTCTAATGTATTAAGCACTTAGGATAGTTTCCTTTCTAATATATTTCCAATGTATTCGAACTGATGTAATCCGAATTTGGATCATGAATAAAAGAACTATCACTTGCCTTTTGAAATACCTGCAATGTATTATTTCTCGAATTTATACTTGTCTTCTTTTCGAATTCCTAAAGTCTTTTTGCCTTGACTTCTGTTCAAGAATTTTTCTAAGTTAACAGACTTATTATCAAAATTCGAAATGAGGTGATTTTACCTCTTCTGTAAATTCGAAATGGCATCACACCCTTGTCACTTGTGGAATTCGAAATAATCGAAAATCGAATCCCAACAGGTTCAAATTTCTAATCTCGACCATTGAGGTATATGGCTATGTTTTCCCGTATGAACCGTTTGAAACACTTTCTTTATTGATATATAAACGTTAGATCTATTAATCATATTCCATAATTTGATCCAAAACATGGTTCCACAAGATGACAAAAATTGTCTTCTTCATTCCCTCGACTCCTCGTGATATTTCGCTTATAGTTCCACATTGTAATTTGTAAATTGTACGGTTAGAATTTTCATCTTTTTTTAATATATTTTTCTTCATTTTCCTATTTTCTTTGTTGCGATAGCAAATGTTATTCGGTTAGGGTTATAGACGATTAGGGTTGGAGGGTGTTTTTGAAGGAAAAATCATATTTTGATCATGGGTTTGAAAGGGTGTTTTGGGTTATTGAATTTAATAGAAAAGGGGATGAGATATGTAGGAAAAAAATGAGGATATGAAGAAAGAAACTCACTATTCTCAACTTCAGCTAGGAATTGCTTTTTACACCACCCCCATTTTTTTCCCTTTATTCATGAGTTAAATACAATTAACTTTTTCTCTTTCTCACACTACCCCTATTCTCTTCCACTTCTCACGTTAAACATTCCCCTCCCTCATACCACCCCTCTCTTCTCCCCTCCTCATTTCGTCCTCACCTCATCATCTTACTTCCTCCTTCCTAAATTTTTATTATGCTACAAAACTAATTTGATTGAGTAAATCATGAATGTATGTACTTACACATATACATATCAAAATACAAAGTATCTTCTTTTAGATAGAACATTAAAAAAATAGTACTCGTATGCCACTCAATAAAATCATATAAAATCATGACACCCACTTACAGAGAAATGTCACATCTTCCCTTTATGAAGCATTCAAATTTTTGGTTCAAAAAAAAAGAAGAAAAGGACAAAAGATACTAGAATTGTATTCCTGACATATAAAATCAAGATGGATCATATAACACAAAATTAGAAGATAACTCGAAGATGAACAACATTAACCAGATTAAATGATAGAATATTGCATTATAGATACTTTTTTTTACATTTCTCGTCAATAATATACACAAATTTTTCGTTGCTTTCATGGTTACAAATTTATCTATGTATAGGGGTGTAATGTTTTATGTATCATATAACATGAAATTGAAAGATAACTCAAAGATGAACAATTCCATAACCAAATTAAATGACAAAATATTTCCTTAGAGATACTTTTTTTCACATTTTTGGCCAATAGTAAACATAAAATTTTCATTTTTACCAAATTATATATGTATAGGGGTGTTATGGTCTATGTACCGTATAACATGAAATTAGAAGTTGTCTCGAAAATGAACAACCATAACCGGATTAAATGATAGAAAATTGCATCAAAGATACTATTTTCACATTTGTGGCCAATAACAAACATAAAATTTTTCATTGTTTTCAGGATTATCAATTTATCTAAATAACTATATAATGGCAATACTTCGTATTTGTGTTGAGTCTCATGACTTTAAAAGTCTAAGACACTCCACTGATAAGATTTTGATGATAATAAACTTAAGAAAAACTCTTTAAGTCTTAACGTAAATCTAATGAAGTTTTGATTGTTCCAGGTAAGATCAATCATCTTATATTCAAAGGATATCTAAAGCAAATAGTGGTTCTGAAGGAAGCTTAATCTGAAGTGTCCAAGGTGTTCTAGAGCAATAAGGTTCCGAAGTCTCTTCTGAAGTCTGAAGCGTGATCTGAAGATTGAAGAGTTGTCCGCCAAGACCCTTTCTAACGTGGCAAGTCAAAGTCTGACCCATTCCTTCACGCAACCTCATAACACGAATCAGGAAAGACAAAAGATCACTTTTGGCTTAAGTTTGAAAATCAAGCACAAATGAGGAAATGATACGCAACAGGTTTTGTAGAAGTCAGAACAACGCTACAACCTTGTACTTTGTCAGAGATGTCTCACAATGAGATGAAGAGCATTTAATGCTATCTCCCAACGGACTTCTTAACGACGTTTTCAAGCCAACGAAGCCTTTAAATACAAGTGATCTTTGTGAAGCAAAATGCAAGAAACTCGCGAAAATTCCTAAGAGAAAACGCTGCCAAAATCTTTGTAGATTTACATTCTGATTTTACTTGTTCAAAAACTTTCATAAACAGTGTTAAATCACTGATTTTATTGTACATCTTCTGAATGAAGAAATTTGTGTTCTAAGTTCATTCTTTTCTGTAAACACTTAGTTGTTTAGAGCCTGAAAAGGCTAGGTGGGAAAACAGTACTTGTAAAGAGTCTGGAAAGGCTAGGTGTGAAAACAATACTTGGTTGTTTATAGCCTAAAGATGCTTGACTGCAAAATAATACTTGTAATTTGTTTCAGATTAGTGGAAAAATCCAGTAGCTTGTTGGCACTGGGACTAGACGTAGCTCATAGTGGTAGTGAGTGAACTTGGATAAATCTGTGGCTAAGTGCTTCTCTATCCTTAACCTCATTTATTCTGTTTACGCTAACAAGAAGAGGGTTCTGAACTAAGGTTTTATAAACAGGTTTGAAAATCTATTAAGAAAATATTTTCAAATCTCTTGTCTGAAGAATATCAGATAAGGGAGAAAAACTTCAGACAACTTCTGAAAGTATGCCTGAAAGCGTTAAAAACTTAGTTTGTGAAAAATGCTTATGAAAATTGTAAAGTTTATAAAAAAAAATACTATTAAACTCCCCTTCTAATGTTATCATGTGTGTTCCTACAATTTGGTGTCCATGTATTCTTTCCAATTATACCCATAATTTACTTAAAATCACAAAAAAAATATGATGAGGGTAGTTATTTGAGTTTGAAAGAGAAGTTACTACCTTAATGTTAAAAAATAAACAATACATTTTAGATTGCTATTAATTCTATATATTGTGTATGATCTTAATTAACTCATGCAAAATTATATATGTTTACATTTAAATGTATATAAACTAAATTTATGTTTTTCCAAAAGAAAGAAATGTGGATCAGACGATGCTAAAGTTTTTTAATCGAATTTTATAACTTATTTTTTCCGAAACAAAATATTTGAATGCAGTGAGGATAAAGTGATAGGAGGAGAGTTGGTGATTTAAGGGAGGGAAAAATTGAGGAAGATGAAGAGGGATGTTGTGAGGGAGAGAAAAAATAAGGATATTTAAGTCATTAAAAAAATGCGGTGATGTATTTAATAGAAAATGGTGGTGTAAAAAGCAATTTTCCTTCATGCGGGGTGGATCTAATGTTTGTTTTTGTCAAAGGGGTGGATCTGGTTGTCTATAGCTGTATTGTAATTTTCGGCCTTTGGGCCGTGTTTCTGTTTGGTAATACAACACCTTTTCGAACAAAGAAACAAATCTAAATTTCAAGTTGTTGGTTGGCTGAAGAACATGTGGCTATGCGCACCTACGTGGCCATAGCGCCTTATCCATCACACTGTTGTGGTGATCGTTCAAGATTTTAAACACAACATCATCTTATTACATCTATCTCCTTTCTATCTCAAGCCCAGAAAATCTTTGTCATCAACAAGTAGCACCATGTCATCGACAACTCTATCCCCTACAACCCCTTCGCAGGTATTAAACATTTTTTTAATCTCTGTAACGTCTAACGTGAGCTAGCTGATTTTGAGTTTTGGGTGAATAAGGGAATTTTGTTGTTGTTTTTTTTTTTTTTTTTTAATTTCAGCTATGCTCCGGAAAGAGTGGGATTTTCTGTCCCTCTCAGGCCCTTCTTGCGAAACCCACAAGGACCCAGATGATTGGGAAGGGCAAGGGGATGAGAATTGCTTGCCAGGCAGCTAGTATTCCTTCTGATAGAGTCCCAGACATGGGTAAAAGGCAGCTCATGAATCTGCTTCTTCTTGGTGCTATTTCACTCCCCTCTGCTGGAATGCTTATCCCCTACGCCACCTTCTTTGCCCCTCCAGGGTAGGTTCTTTTTTGCCCCTCTAACCTTCTCCATTCTTGTTCTTGTAATTGAACAAGTAATTCAACCTCTTTGTGAATTGGGTTTTAGTTGGAAGCTGTTATTTATTTATTGAATAATTTGACTTTTTTTTTTTGAGAAATTGAAATTAAGACCCAGTTTGGATAAAGAAGAACTTCTAAAAAGAAAAAAAAAAAAAGAGTTCAAATGAATTTAACTTTTTCATAAGTTGAAATTGGTTACTATGAAGAAGTTAAATGGGAGAGCTTTTGGAGAAGGTGGTTACAAAAATTAATTTCAACTTATGAAGAAGTTAATTTAATTTCATTTCTTTGATTCTTTCTATATTTTTTCACCTAGAAGTTTTTATATAGAAGTGCATCCAAACTGATCCTAAGTCACTATTGATGCTATATTGACTAGTACAATTGTGTGAATTGGCATATAGTTGTAAACAAATTCATTGTAGGTTTAGGATTTCTTTTCTTAACCATTATAGTTCTAGACTTCTAATACAAACCTTTGATGTTCAATTTTAGTAAATACTAATGACCTTTTCCTTATAATATTAATAATAACAATAAAGCACTACGATTTCTCCAAATTGTGAAATATTAAAATTGGTGAAATAATTGGTGTTAATGGTCCTCTTGAAATAATAGGACTAGTGCTCTTGAACACCTAGGAGAAGCCTTCCTTGCTAACCTTGAATAAGGTTTCGTTTCCCTGCAACTTCTTACTTCAATATAATTGTACTATGAATTGAGGATGATTCTTATATCTTACTTTTGGTATGGTTATAGATATGGTTTTTATAGTGAGTGGGAAGGAAACGATCAAAGTTAAAACTTGGCAGTTGGCACATTCCTAGTGCTAGGGGAGGAGTATTAAAATTGGAATGTTTCCTCCATTCTTTTACTTTGTTCTTATTAGATTTTTGGACCTGGGTCTAACTCAACCCCAAAAGCTAGCTTGTTGAGTGAGGATTGCCCAAGGCTTATATACCACAATTTGGCCTTATCTCTAGGCAATGTGGGACTCTAATACCATATTAGATTTTGGACCTGGGCCTAACTCGGCCTAACTCAACCCCAAAAGCTAGCTTGTAGGGTGAGGATTGCCCAAGGCTTATGACACATCAAGAGGTGGAGGCCCAATAACAACGGATCTAGGATAGGCTCTGATACCATATTAGATTTGTTGGGTGTCTAGGATAGGCTTGTGGGGTGAGGATTGCCCAAGGATTATATACCACAATTTGGCCTTATCTCTAGGCAATGTGGGACTCTAACACACCCCCTCACGCGGATTATATACCACAATTTGGCCTTATCTCTAGGCAATGTGGGACTCTAACACACCCCCTCACGCTCTGGAGCGTGGACAACTATATGGGTGAGGATTGCCCAAGGATTATATAGCACAATTTGGCCTTATCTCTAGGCAATGTGGGACTCTAACACACCTGGGCCTAACTCAACCCCAAAAGCTAGCTTGTAGGGTGAGGATTGTCCAAGGCTTATATACCACAATTTGGCCTTATCACTAGTCAATGTGGGACTTTTCAACAGTTCCCTTGTCACATAAGCTTCAAAAGTTAATAATGTATTGTATAAACTTATCCTATCATGCCTAATGTAATATGTCGAACAAGTCCATAATCTATAGTTGGTGTTCGAAGAGCCACATATAAAGTTGCAGACAAGGGGAAAATAGTCTACCACATTGCTCAATATCTATTGCATTTAGCATTCAAAAGTTTAATGATTAATTGTTGACCTGCCAAAACGCTGTTTATGGTTCTTCAATCTCAGTTTCTTCATCCATACAAGTTATTAACCTGACTGAGAAAAAATTACAGGTCAGGTTCTTCAGCTGGAGGTACTATTGCCAAGGATGCCATTGGAAATGATGTAGTTGCTGAGCAATGGCTCAAGACACATGGACCTGGGGACCGTACGCTTACACAAGGATTGAAGGTAAGTGTACAGCTTTTTAGTGGTTAGTGTTCTATAGTTCTTCAACAAGTTGCAGATGCTTTACATATAATATTGAATGCAATAGTTTCCTCAAACTAAGCTTTAATTCCACTTACCATTGCTTATCTCCTTCAATTCTTAGAGTTCTTCACTTTGCTCCACAAATTTGTCTTGCTATAGTATTCGGTTTCCATCAAAACCATGTTACAAACATGGATCCAAGCCAACGCTAGTATCATTGGTTCAAATCCATGTTATCCATGTTTATAACGTGATTTTTTTTACAAACCAATAATGCTGCTACAGCAAATAAATCAATTTTATCTGGTGAAAGTGAAATAGAAATTTAAATTGTAATTCTAGCTATACCAATCCAAGGTTCCAGTGTATAAGTAAAAATAATTTTCCTTCTCAAACTTCAATGTATAATAACTTTTTTCATAATTTCATGATTTGAATCACAGGGAGATCCTACCTACCTTGTGGTTGAGAAAGACAGAACACTTGCAACATATGGGATCAATGCCGTATGCACTCACCTTGGATGTGTTGTGCCATGGAATCAAGCTGAGAACAAGTTCATCTGCCCCTGCCATGGATCTCAATACAATGACCAAGGAAGAGTTGTGAGAGGACCTGCTCCTTTGGTAAGCAAATTGCGGAACCTTGTATTTTGACAACTTCATTTAGCTGCTGTTGTTCTGACTTAGAAGCATAGCAATCAGACTTCTTATGATTAGTTTCTTACAACCACAGTAGTGTTCAATCTTCAATTATCTTTGATTAACTTATTAGTTACCGGAACAGTAATAAATATTTTTGTTGTTGTTGTTGTTGGACAGTCTCTGGCGTTGGCGCATTGTGATGTGGATGATGGGAAGGTCGTGTTTGTTCCTTGGGTTGAAACAGATTTTAGAACAGGTGACGCTCCATGGTGGTCTTAGACTTGTTAAACCTGTCCCTCTACTGTCATATATTATATACTTAAATATGAAATTCAAACAATCTGTTTTGTATTAATGCATAAACACATTTTGTAATCAAATTAATATTTTGTGAATTGAAGCTAGTATAAGATGAAAGGGTACCTGGTCTGGTTTCTGGTTTCTGTTTTTTCCCTGCAATTTTTTCACATTTTGTGTAGTGTGTACGGCCTCCCACCTGATCTTTCTTTTTAATTTTCTTCATTTAATGCAAAACATACCCAACTGCTGCCATTTTTTATGATAGTGATAATGAGTTTTCAACCTATGATTTCGTGTAAATTTAGTGCAGCTAAGTATTCGACATTTAGTATTCTTGACTACAGTTTATGGCTTTTTATAGCTGCTAATGTAGTTATTGTAATTTAAAATCAATATTTAGTTATTGAATGTAATACATAACATAAGCTTGATTAATTTTCAATATAAAACTTTTATATTTTTCTTTAATTACTATTACAACTACATTACAAGTTAACATCTTTTACTGTATGTAACAAAACAGTCAAAACTCATTTAAAATTTTACATAATAAGACACATAACTCTGTGTTTCAGTCTAGTTACGGAAAACAAATCCAATTGTGTAAAAGATCAATGGGTGAAGAGACTTTGGCTTTAGGGGAGGAAAAAGACATTCTATATGTATACGAGGTAGTGCCCGTTTGAATTACAGTTAAGTAGAATTTATTATAGAATCAATGATTAAAAATGAGTGATGTACGTCTTACGAAACATATTGAACAGAAGTGATTTAAAATCAATTTTGTAAAATTGATTATGCAATGTGCCAAATTGGGAACCAAATAGATAAAATTGTTTGTAGTACTAAGAATGTAAAAGTAAGGGTGTTGAATGTAGACGGAGTCTGAGGCGCCAAAAAAAAGTGTTAACTCTAATTTGGTGGCGTTGAAACCATAGAGAACAACTGCCTTCTTGGTTTACAGTTGGATGATTTTGATAGAATTATAGAATCAATGACTATAAATGAATTATACATGATTTACGAAACATATTAAATAAAAGTGATTTAGAATTATTTTCAGTAGAGTTTATTATTACCGTTACCAACTAAAAATCAAACAAGCAATAACTAATCGGACGATCACGTCAAGTCACTGGCTAAATTCCATTGTCATTTATGTGTAAGGATCCTCTCCAGTAAAATTTAACTAAGAAATAGATAGGGAATAGCTATGAATTTTAGTTTCCTAGTAATTTCGTAGCTAAAGTTTGTTGGAGAGGATCCAAATCCATCATTTACACCCTATTTGGAACTAGCGAGATTACATATATATATATATATATATATATATATATGTTAGAGAGACAGAGAGTTGTGGGGTGATTAATGCATTCAACATTGTTTGGTAGATAAAAGAGAGTTCAGACTTCAGAATGTAATTGATTGAGTGGGTCCCACCAATTTTTGTTTCTCCTCAGTCGAGAGGAGAAATAACAGAGATGAGAGTGGAATGAAGCAAAAGTCAACTTTATCCTCATGTTTATTGCACTACTGAAATCGATTTTCTCACCTTATATATATTGCACTGTTATTTAGAGGACATTTTTGTCTCTCTAGCTATTTATATCTCTCTTTTGTTTATTTTTCCACAACCAAACAGCTATCAAAATTAATTTCTTTTCTATCTCTCTCCTATTTCTCTCATACCAAACAATATCAAATTTTATCTAATTATTTTACTATTTTTTTCTTCCTGTTTTTCCATTTTATCCAAACATAGGGTTAAGGACAAACATCTAAAAGTGAAAAATGGCAAATGAATTTTAGCTTTCTTGCTGTGTAGTTATAGAGCTTGGAAACCAATTAAAGTGGATAAATGTGGCTTCCTATTTAATTTTCTAATGCCTTGTCAATAATCGTATTCTGCATGTGGATCCTTTTACAAGGATCGAGTGGGTGATGAATAAATTTTCAGGACTTTCTATTAAATAATCTGAATTTAATTTTTATTGCTGAAATCAATATGAAATTTTAGTTAATGATAAAGAAAGTGTTAATGTCCACCAGGGGCATAGCAAAGGGGCTGGCAGGGGCCACGACCCCCCAAAAATTTTCAAATTTTTTATTAACTATATAAGTCTCGTATAATATATTTCATGAACTATTACTTCAGCCCCCTAAAATTTCGTAGATTCTGTAGTATTAAGTACTTTACGACTCTTTCTATTTATCTTTATTTTTTCAAAAAAAGTTTTAACTTTTTATTATTTCATTTTTTATATTGATTTTTTTTCTTATTTAGAGATGATAAGATAATATTTAAAATTATAGATAAGATTTTATTAGAAATATTAGTCTATAAAAAGTAAAACAATCAAAAGGGGAAAGATACGGACATTACAAAGAATAGGAAAGAAGGGAAAAAATGTCATTAGGTAACATAATATAACATTAAAAAAGATTTTGTTTGATTTGAATATGTTTTTTAGAATTACGTGATAAGAAAAACTAAAAATTTGATTTGCAATTATCTAAATTAAATAAAAGATTTAACGAAAACGCAGGTTAACTTCTTATACCCAGTTCAACTTTAAATTCCAAAGACTCTTTAAAATCATTTGATATTGAACAAATTTATCAACTTGTTGAGAAATTTTATGCAGATGAAGAAACGAAGAGTTTTATTAAAATAAAATTTACTATTCTTAACTGAAATTATTTAATATTTTTATCATAATTTTTAATAGGGTTAAATATGTTTTAGTCCCTTAAAATATAACGAAATTTAGTTTTGGTCCCTCATTAATTTTTTTATTGGTTTTGGTCCTCCATTTTTCAAAATCACATGATTTTAATCCTCGTCGTTAGTTTTATTCCGCTAAGTGATGATATAGTAATATTTCTTGTAGATTTTTCTATGTTTTTTCTTTCAAAATTTCCTGCAAATTTCAAATTTCATGGAAATTTTGTTTAGATTCTAAAATTTGCGGTAAATTACTATATATATTTTTTTATAATAAAGTAAAGAAATTTTATAGCAGCATTTTTTGGTAAAAAAATTTGTAGTTTTTTTTTTTAAATTTACTACACATTAATTTTCTAGAAAAAAATTGCAAGAAATTCCTGTAAATTTTTACTCGGAAAATATCATAGTGAGACTGTGAAAGTAACTTAACAGAGTACTGTTAATAAAGAGGACTAAAAGCATGTGATTTTAAAAAATGGAGGACCAAAACCAATGAAAAAATAAATGAGAGATCAAAAACATATTTAACCCTTTTTAATATTTTATTCCGGCCCTCAAAAAAAATTTCTAACTACGCCCGTGATGTCCATCATTCCGGAAGACAATAGACAGGTCACTATTTTACATAAAGATTTCGTCTAATATTCACCTATAAAAAATGTAATCTCGAACCACAATTTTTTATTGGTTAGTGGTTACAACTTGTTACTCATAAATGTGTATTTAAAGTTAAAAATATTTTTAAAATGAAGGGACCAAATGTTCCATTTGGCAACATCGAACTTATATAAGATCTATATCAGACTAGATTGATTTATTAAATAGAGTATAACAAATTTTATTTTAAAAGTCTATATAGTTAAACGGGTTAAGTTTTGAGCCATTAAAAAATGACTTTTAAGTTTATTAGACTGACTTATTTGAATAAATATAAATAATATAGTAATATTTTGTCTTAAATATGTTTTTAATTCTTAAAAAATTAATGAATTTTTTTTAATCACTATAAAATTTTTTACATAAGTTTAGTCCCTCGTTAATTTTTGGTTTCCAAGTTTAATTCTTGTCATTAATTGATGCTGTTACGTGATGACCTGACACTGTTACAGTATGCTGACGTGTGTCTATTTATACTGACATGACTGCCACGTTGGATTTTGTTGAAATTATTTTTCCCAAATTTTTTTCATTATTAATTCTAATATTAATTATTTTAATATTTAAAACAAAAATACAACAAATCCCTCTTATTTTTTTAGTACCGTACTATACCGTTTGTTTCAAATTCTAATAGTACAAAACCATGGTTCTGCAGAATTGATTTTAAATCACTTCCGTCCAACGTACTTCGTAAAGCGTGCATCATCTATCTCAACCATTCATTTCTAGAATTAATTCTACCCAACTGTAAACCAAACGGATCATCACAACTCTCCAATGCCTCACGGAAATATTCTTCCTCCATGATATATACGGTACCAAAAAAATAAGAGGGATTTGTTATTTTTTTGTGGCTAAATTATGTTTTTGGTCCCCCAAAATATCGCGATTTTCCCATTTGGTCCCTCAAAAATTTTCCCAAGTGGTCCCCAAAAATAATAATGCATTCCCATTTGGTCCCTCTGATAGTACATCATTTATTATCTCCTTTAAATGCTTGCGTGGCAGCTTATTAGGTGGACAAAATAAGCGTACATGACATGCATATGTGTCATTTTATGTGTCCTACATGACTTATGTCACCACCTTTCATGAAAAAAATAATTATAGAGTTCATCAATGTGACTCACAAAAAGGCGTTGATTAACCACCTATAGCTAGGTTTATTTTGTCCACCTAAGCTACCACACAAGCATTTAATAAAGATAATAAATGATGCACTAACGGAGGGACTAAATGAGAATACTTTATAATTTTTGGGGAACCACTTCGGAAAAAAATTTTGGGGGACCAAATGCGAAAATTGCGATATTTTGGGGCAGGGCCGGACATTCAACAAGACAATTGAGGCCATTGCCTAGAGCCCCCAAATTTATAAGGGCCCCAATTTTCTTAATAGTAGTATTATTGATATAAATTATTTTTTAAAAAATTAATAATATTTGAGATAGGGCCCAATATTTTATAAGTCTCATATCTTACATTTTTTATATCTCTTTTTTTCTTATCATTTAAACTACTTAAAAGTCCACAACGTATTTATTAATTTTTGTAAATGAAAAGTCACTCAACAATGCGTTTCCTTGTATCGGTAGTATTGCTGAGCCCATAGATCATAGAAAATAATGAGTTATCTCATTATTTTTTGTATATATTAGATCAGTCTATTTCTTCTATTGAGAGTCAATTTGAACAAATTTTAGAATATGAAAACATGTTTGGTTTTTCATTTGATTCAAAAAACCAACGGGGGTTGGTTCAAGTGGTACATGTTTGATTCCCCTTAAGCAAGGTCTTGGGTTCGAGTCTCGTGGATGGAAAAAATCCCCGCTGGGAGAGCTAGCCCCACCATGATGTGGATGTTCCCGGCTCGAACAAGATTGCCTCCCATGGAGGATATCTGTGGTTAAACCAAAAAAATTAAATTTAAAACTTTAGGGGAAAATGAATTGAAAAAATATTGTATCAATCTTGAAATGATTTTGAGTTTTGAGAACCATTCTCATATTGATGGTCTTGACTTGTTTTTAGAATTAAAGTTATTGAAAGAAATTCTAACAAATGAAATTAACACACCATTAAAAATATTGAACTATATAAAAAGATTATATTCTTTTCCAAATACATACATTGCTTATAGAATATTATTAACATTACTTGTAACTGTCGCGACCGCTAAAAGAAGCTTTTTAAAATTAAAATTGATTAAATCATATTTAAGATCAACTATGCTACAAGATAGATTGAATGAGTTAGCAATATTATCTATTGAGAGTGAGATGTTAGAATTACTTGATTATAAAACTTTAATAAATAATTTTGCAGCTCAAAAAGCCAGAAAAATAACATAAAAGTTATTAGTCTATATTAACATGGCCCCTATCTTAATTTTTGCCTAAGACCCCGAAATTCCTAGATACGACCCTGTTTTGGGGGACCAAAAACATATTTTAGCCTTTTGTTTTAAATATTAAAACAATTAATATTAGAATTAATAATTAAAAAAATGTTTGGGACAAAATAATTTCAACAAAATCCAACGTGGTAGCCACATCAGCATAAATAGACACACGTCAGCATACTGTAACAGTGTCAGGTCATCACGTAACAACTTCAATTAATGACAAGGATTAAACTTGGAAACGAAAAATTAATGAGGGACTAAACTTAGATAAAAAATTTTATAGACACTAAACACAAAATTCGCTAATTTTCGTGGGACTGAAAACATACTTAAACCTAATATTTTTTATATTACTCTTATTATTATAAAGATTTTTATTATAATGTCTTATAATTATATATTTATTTGCTTGTTTAAATATATGACCATGTTGTTTTGCATAAAAAAAATTTAAGCATGTAAGTCTAATAAAATATATTAATGACATATTCAAAAGCTTATTATAAAACATGCTTTCAGACCAAATCAAATTTTTAAATGGGCCGGAACCTTAAAATAAAGTTTATTTCAGGTAAATAGACTAGACTCAAGTTTTAGATTTAGAATGTAGGACCGACTCAAACTCAAATCTAACCATAAGGAAACAATCGATTGGACTAACACAAAGTGTTAAACGGAGAAGCAATCAATAGATTACCAAAAAGGGCACAACATGGAGATGGTAAGGAAAGGAAAAAGAATGAATATTAATAAACAAAAAAAAAAAAGAATGAATATTTGTAAGAGGTTTTCAAAGCATTAAATGCGTATAAACTCCATGCTTTCATTGTATAAAGGTCAAAGGGAAAAACACAAATCAAGAAAAATCGCAATTACTTCGATAATTGAAACCAATACCTTCGTCCAAAAAATCTAGCATCGACTTAATATCAGATTTGATCAAGGAAAGTGTTTGATCGAAGTGTGAATGGAACTAAGAGTGAAAGCGGGCACAAATGTAATTTCAAATTAAGGATGTAGAAAATTGGAATGTTTATGCTGAAGTTGTTCATAGAGTCATAATAAGGGGTTGAATTGTAACCATTGAAAAGTTTTGACACAACCTGCACAACTAAGGCCCGTTCGGGGTGGTTGTGAGTTTTTAGTTTTTAAAAACTTTGAACTAAGTTTTTACAACTCAAAACCAAAAACTGAAAACTTGATTTTGTGGTTTTCAAAATGTATGTTTTGAAAACCACAAAATCAAGTTTTCAGTTTTTGATTTTGAGTTGTAAAAACTTGATTGAAAATTTTTAAAAACCAAAAACTGAAAACTCACAACCACCCCTAAGTTTCTTTTTGAATTTTTGCTTAAGAAGGTTATTGGCTACTAGAAGGTAGGTGTCTTTAGAAGATAATGTTAATTTAAATCAATTACAAGCTATCACATATCACAATTATCTTCTCAAAAAACTTATGCTCACAAGAATCTTTATCTTTATATATATATATATACATGGAGCGTATCAAGTGAGAACACTTGTTTATTATGAGAAATGAGAACATTTAATAGTAATCATTGGATTATATTTAATGGTCTGGATTATTCTCTAAAATAAATTAAAATTTTTTTTCTTTATCTCTTTTCATATACATCTCTTTCCCTAAAAAGTTTCCCTTTTTTTCCCACGTACGGTTTTTTTCTTCCAGAAACCCCTTTCCCCAGTTTGACGAAGACGTAAATTGGCACCAAGCATTTTCTTGACCGAAAAAAAAAAACTGGCACCAAGCATAGCTCTAATTGCATTTTCGAAATCAAATGGAATATAGTACCTAAAGGGTCACATCCACTCTCTCCTGCAGTTCACGAATACATTTGCACATATAGGTGGAATAGTTTACCTCAGTGGTATTAGTGAAAAGGAGAATGATACCATAGCCAAAGACGACAAAGATACAAGGCCAATCCATTTTCTTTGCCATGGCATGGACATCATCCATCCTTTACTAATGTGAAAAAAAGCCATCAGAGGTCTCGAAAGGGAAGAAAAAATCGTGGAAAAAAAAGGGAATTTTTTTAGGAAAGAGATGTATATGAAAAGAGATAAAGGAAAAATATTTTTAATTTATTTTTAGAGAATAATCCAGACCATTAAATATAATCCAATGGCTACTATTAAATGTTCTCATTTCTCACAATAAACAAGTGTTCTCACTTGATACGCTCCCTATATATATATATATATATATATATATATATATATAAAAGTAAGGTAGTGAAAGTGACCAATGAAATCTAAAGTGAGGGCACAATAGTAAATTTCTTTAAGTAAAACTTATAAAAATAGAAAGTATCTTTGACATTTTAAATGATTAATATTATGTATCACCATTAATTAACTATAGTAATTATATTAAAGTAAATATAACTATAAAAATAAAAAATTATGATAATAAGAAATATAAATAATGATAATTTAAAGCATATCTAATAATTTTAAAAAATAAATAATAATAATAAGAAATTTAAAACATTCTCAAACACTTAAAAAAATAATTTATAATTATGTTGGTAGTAATTATAGTAATTATTTAGTTATAATTATTTTTATATAAAAAAATAATATTATTTAAACCCATTTTAACAATTTTAATATTAAAAAGAAAAGGTTTATAACATAAATAAAAACATAATATGAAATTTAAAATATAATAAAATAATTTCAAAAAGGTGAAACTTTATTTTAAAAAATAAAAATATAATATGAAATTTGAAACATGCTCAAACACTTAAAAATTATTTAATAATTATAATAACAGTAATTATATTAATTATTTAGTTATAGTTACCTTAAAATAAAATAATGAACGTTACATCTGAAAGCAATTCCAAGAATCTTAAAATTTTATCCCATACAGGAGGCATTCTTGGAGTACTAGAAAGAATACTCTAAAAGGCCATTCATTTTTTTTTACATCATGTATATACTAGAGGCATTCCATAAGCAATAGTAAAAATTTCACTAGGGGTCATTCCATAAGCATTAGAGATAATGAATTATATATTATATTGTATGAATTTTATATTATAGATCAGATAACAAATCAAATCAAATAAAATATTTTCAAATAAATAAAAAGATGTAAAAGACTATAAGATATAAGAGTGTGTTAGGAGTAAAATATGTAATCATTTCATTTAACACTATTTGATAAATGAGAATGGGGAATATTAATCATAAGTGAATCACTTTGGAGAAAAATTCATTCAGTATGAAAGGGGGTATGAGAGGGAAAGTTTCAAAAATTGGTCAATTTCATAGTGTACAAAAAATTTAAATATGACTTCCATGGAAAAAGAGTCGGTAGAAAGTATGATTGAAAATGGTGGTGAGACATATTTGTTAGACAAGTGGCCTCACTAACTTAAGAGGGGGGTGATTAAGTTATTCCAAATTATCTCTTTTTCGTTTACTCACTTCTTTTATCTTTTACTATAATTAAAACTCTTCTTTTATAATGAAATATGAATGCAAAACTCTTAATCTCTTAATATATAATAAATTAGCAATCACAATAAATAAGTAAAAGTCAAGGGAAGAAGAAATGCAAACTCGATTTATACTGGTTCGGCCAACCCCTTGCCTACGTCCAGTCCTCAAGTCACTCACTTGAGATTTCCACTATTCTTGTAAAATCCTTTACAAGAGATGAACACTCACACACCTTGGAACCCCTTCCCTTGTGTTGAGTTTCACCCACAATCCATGAGAGGCATCCTCTCCTTAACCACACAATATAAGAATAATTGTTTGTACACTGATGAACTCTCTTTTAGAGTAGATGATACAACTTGAAGTTCCTATAAGAATCCTTAATAATTTGCAAGTATTTTGGGCAAATGATTCTTAAAGAGATTTCTCACTTTTTGTTATTTCACATTGTAATCTCATTGATTTTTTTGAAATGAAGACACATATTTATAATAGAACAATTGAATCTATGTATCCTTTGATAAGGAATTGTGTCTCTTCATAATTTTAAAAAAATCTCCCTGGTAATTGATTACAAGAATGTGGTAATCGATTACATCATTTAAAATTCAAATGGTTTATGAAACGTTGTGTCTGAAATTTGAAATTTGAATTTTCTGCACACTGGTAATCGATTACACCATTCTGGTAATCGATTACCAGTTCAAAAATTTCCTTTTGAACTGATTTTACCTTATAAAACATTTCCCTTAAATTTTATATTTAAGGCCAAGTAACTTGCAAATTCTAGAATTCTTTTAACATTTTATCTAACTAGACTAATACTTATCTAACATCACTTGTAGTCTTGATCTTGCATTGACCTTGCTCCTTGCTCTTTCTCTTTCTTTTGCCAAATTCTTTTTGTCAATCTTGTGAACTCATTTTCTTTCTATTGGCATCATCAAAACCTGCATATAATATATCTACAAGTATATGCATCTACAATCTCCCCCTTTTTGATGATGACAACCATCTTTAAGGGAAGAAAGAAATAAACATTTCAAGTATACATATATCGTTCATTTCCCCTTTAGTCTCCCCCTTAGTATTTGTCTTTTTAGAAATAATGCTATATTTTGGGGACAAACAATATTAACAATATTTGGGGACAAAATATTTTTCTTTTCTTTCTAGAAATATTTGGGGATAAAATAAAATTTCATAGTCATTTCCTTTCCTTTCATTTCCCCAAATTAACTTTTTAAAATTTCATATCATAGAGTTCTTTTCATTCCCTTTCTCTCTTTTCCCTTTCTCTCCCCCTTTGGCATCATCAAAAATAATCCAAGAGCATCAAATACTAAAACAATATATATACATAAGTAGTAAAGTATTAGCCAAATAATGTATCTTTTAATTTAGAGAAATCTAAGATTCCTAACTCTCTTCTAATTTATTTCCAAATAACCATTTAGTTCCTATAATTTGAATGATCACTTGATCTATCAACTAGTTTCCATATATGATTTCTTTTCAAATTGATTTAATTTTCCTTTCATAGCAATAATCCAATGTTTATCTTTTAAGGCTTCATCAATATTTTTTATTTCAATTTTATAAACAAAAGCCATATATATCTTTAAGAGAGAGTCTAGTTGTTACCCCTTTTGAAAATTCTCCAAAGATGTTGTCAAGAAGATGATCTCTTTAAAGTTTTCTACTCTCTTGAAAGATCCACATTGGTTTGATTTTCTTTAATTGTAGAATCTCAAATAACTTTTTCTTTGTTGTTGTCTCCATAAATGACATGTCCATTGTTAGACAAGCTTTGAAGTATCTCCCTTCATGTGCTTGGAGCATCCACTATTAAGTTACCATTGAGAGTGCATTGCCATCAAGCACACCTACAACACAATTCTTAACTTTTGGTACCCATATCATCTTGGGTCCTTGAATGTTAGTTTTGGGGAGGGTGCTTTTTGGAACCCAAATCATATGTCCATTTTGAACACCATTTTTTCTTATATTACAAGTATATGCACTATGTCCCTTTCTACCACAATAGTTACATTTAATAAATGGGCTAGTAGACATGTTATATGAAATAAAGAAATTTTTGTAAAGCTTTTGTTGCTTTGAAGGATCATATCCTAATCCTGCTTTGTCAAACACACACCTTTGACTTCCTAAAATAACATCTAAATTATTTTTACCAAAGGTGAATTTTGCAAGTGTAGTATTTAACTTTTTAATTTCATCTTTATGTGTTTGGCATGATGTGCATGGAAGTGTTTCTTTGTTATTTTCTAAATTAATGATAGAGCATAGATTTTCATTTTTAGAATTTACTAACTTGAGTTCATTTCTAAGATTATCTAATTCTTCATTTAATATAGAGATTTCCTTTTCTAATTTAGAAGTTGTTTTCTTATAGGATGATACTAATTTTGCAAGTTTAAATGATTCTTTATGTAACTCATTGAAAGCATCTTGTAATTCATCACATGAGATAGATATGTTATTGTTAGAAGATGTTACCTATTCTTCACTTTCGTAGTCTCTGGCCATAAGTCCCAAGTTTACGATTTCATTTTCTGAATCACTGGAGCTTATGTCATTATCATCCCATGTGATGTAGGCTTTCTTTGCTTTCTTATCTTTGAATGTCTTCTTGTTTGATTTTTCCATTCTCTTCTTGTAGATTGGACATTCTAGTCTGAGATGCCCTGGCTGGTTGCATTCAAAGCATTTTTCGATTGATTGGGAATCTTCTCCTTTCTTCTTTGTGTTAGGTGTAGCTCTTCTTCTATTTCCTCTCTTTCTTAGGAATTTGTTGAATCTTTTAACAAATAGACTGAATTCTTCGTTATCATCCAAGTCCTCATCTTCAATTATATCTTCTCCTTCATGGACCATTGATGATGAAGCTTTGAGAGCAATACTTTTCTTACTTTTGTCATTCTCTTCATTTTGATTTAGTATCGTCAACTCTAACTCATGTTCTTGAAGTTTCCCAAAAAGTGAATGAAGAGACATAGTTGTAAGATCTTTTGATTCTGCAATCGTGGTCACTTTTGGCTGCCATTGCCTACTCAAACATCTTAGAACTTTGTTAATTAAATCTTCATTTGGAAAACTTTTTCCTAATGATGCAAGATGATTAATAATATGAGTGAATCTCTTTTGCATTTCTTGTATGCTTTCATCTTGATTCATTCTAAATAGTTCATATTCATGTATGAGGGTGTTTATTCTAGATCTTTTGACATCACTTGTTCCGTCATGAGTCACTTCCAATTTATCCCACATCTCTTTAGCACTCTTACAATTTGAGACTCTAAAATATTCGTCTATGCCTAATGCAGATGTGATTATGTTTTTAGCCTTTAAGTTGTATTGAACTTTTCTTTTATCCTCCTCACTCCATTGATCCCTAGGTGTTATCTTAATTTCATTCCCTAGTTGCATTGAAGGAACAAAAGGTCCATTTTCTACAGCATCCCAAATGTTTAAATCGATTGATTCTATAAAGATTTGCATCCTAGATTTCCAATAATGAAATCCTTCTCCATTGAACACAGGTGGTCTATTAAAAGAGTTTCCTTCACCAAAAAGAGAGTTGAATGAGGCCGTAGTTGATCTTGAGGCTTCTAATCCTTAAACAAGATACAAGCTCTGATACCACTTGTTAGACAAGTGGCCTCACTAACTTAAGAGGGGGGTGAATTAAGTTATTCCAAATTATCTCTTTTTCGTTTACTCACTTCTTTTATCTTTTACTATAATTAAAACTCTTCTTTTATAATGAAATATGAATGCAAAACTCCTAATCTCTTAATATATAATAAATTAGCAATCACAATAAATAAGTAAAAGTTAAGGGAAGAAGAAATGCAAACTCGATTTATACTGGTTCAGCCAACCCCTTGCCTACGTCCAGTCCTCAAGTCACCCACTTGAGATTTCCACTATTCTTGTAAAATCCTTTACAAGAGATGAACACTCACACACCTTGGAACCCCTTCCCTTGTGTTGAGTTTCACCCACAATCCACGAGAGGCATCCTCTCTTTAACCACACAATATAAGAATAATTGTTTGTACACTGATAAACTCTCTTTTAGAGTAGATGATACAACTTGAAGTTCCTATAAGAATCCTTAATAATTTGCAAGTATTTTGGCCAAAATGATTCTTAAAGAGATTTCTCACTTTTTGTTATTTCACATTGTAATCTCCTTGATTTTTTTGAAATGAAGACACATATTTATAATAGAACAATTGAATCTATGTATCCTTTGATAAGGAATTGTCTCTCTTCATAATTTTAAAAAAATCTCTCTGGTAGTCGATTACAAGAATATGGTAATCGATTACATCATTTAAAATTCAAATGGTTTATGAAACGTTGTGTCTAAAATTTGAAATTTGAATTTTCTGCACACTGGTAATCGATTACCAGAATGGTGTAATCGATTACCAGTTCAAAAGATTTCAATTTTGAATCTCATAACTTCTGGTAAACGATTACACCAATGTGGTAATCGATTACCAGTTCAAAAATTTCCTTTTTAACTGATTTTACCTTATAAAAACATTTCCCTTAAATTTTATATTTAAGGCCAAGTAACTTGCAAATTCTAGAATTCTTTTAACATTTTATCTAACTAGACTAATACTTATCTAACATCACATGTAGTCTTGATCTTGCATTGACCTTGCTCCTTGCTCCTTGCTCTTTCTCTTTCTTTTGCCAAATTCTTTTTGTCAATCTTGTGAACTCATTTTCTTTCTATTGACATCATCAAAACCTGCATATAATATATGTACAAGTATATGCATCTACAATATTTTCAGTTAGATAAATGGGTTAGATGAAGCAATTATAGGACAAATAGTTATCAACCTTTAGAAAGAGTTAATTATCCCATTAAAAATGTAATATATAAAAAATTCTTTGACAAACTACAAAAAAGAATAACAGTTCATTTTTTAAAAATGTACTTTTGAAATTTTTAGAATGTTTAGATAATCATTTTTTTGGAAAATATTATGTAATCAATAAATTAAAATAATTTTAAAAGTTACTATAGTTTTAACTTCTTTTATAAATATAATTTAAAAATGATTTAAAGGATATACACGGACAATATAAAAAATTTACATGTTGGGGTGAAATAAAGGAGAAAGGGAAGTAGTTTGAGTTTGTTAGGATATATTGTGCAAATGAAAAATTAAGGCAGGGATGAGAATAAAAGATAAATAGAGAAAAATAATCATTCACGTTAATATGTAATTTTTAACTTTCATATATTATGAATTCTATTTATTAAAAAATTATTGTATGTCTATTTTTTGTCAAATTATTATTGTATATCTAATATGACAAAATGTCTCGTGCATGGCACGGGTACACGACTAGTTTATATTGATAATAATATAACTCTAATAATATGTAAAAAGTGTCACATGGTGATTATGACAACAAATATGTGCTACTATTATTTTTAGAAGCAAGAATGATAAAAAAAAACCAAAAATATTAGCAACTTGCTTCTAAAGGGTTAAATTTGGTTGGAAATTTATAAAACTTTTTAGAACCTTATTTAATTAATATTCAATCACTGTATAAGTAAAAATCTCTTTAGAAGCACCTTTATGCATATTTGGTATAATATGCTTAAAATGTGAAATGATCTTATGCGCAGAAACAACAAACTATGCTTCTAAAGAACTATATCAATTTGAACTTGATGAAACTTTTTAGAATATATATTTTAATGATGAGAAAGTTATTTATCAAAAAGATACAGTTTATGCAAAAATTAATCATGTTTAGAAGCAAGGTAATGAAATAATCTAGTATAATCAAGTAAATAAAATATTGTGCAAAAAATAAAAAAGAGTGAAGTTTAGAGATACTACAAAATGATTTTGTAGTATGTTTATTCAAAATCCTTGGTTTGCGTTCAATTCCTACCTCAGTTGGATTTTCCACTATCAAACAAGCTTGTTTACAACAAGTATTCTTTCACACAAGCCTCCTCAAGCTTACACCATTGAGTATTCTTTCACACAAGCTTCTACAGGCTTCACAACAACTCTAGAACTACTCAATCAACATTAATCTTCACTTATTAGCTTAGGAGATATACAACCTCTTTGTCAAATGATGTGGGTTTTTGCAAATAGCTCACAAATCACTCAAAGATTGGATTATACTTTACTATACAAAGCAAATAACTTACTCCTATGTATTTAGAAACAATAGTACATATTTTTGGTGTGGTCTCTAAAATAGGATCACTTTATACGGTAGAAAAGGTAATTTTTCAACACACCTGGTCTACTTTCTCTTGCTTCTTCTACAGTTTTACAATCATGGTTGAGTATTTGAACAACCACAATTCACACTTGGTCTACTTTCTCTTACTTCTTTCTTCTTGGACTCAACACATGCGTATAAGGTTAACTAGAAATGTGAAGCTTTCATGGAAAACTAGGGTGGATAATACATTTAGAATCCGCACAAGAGAGGGAGATAATGAGGGAATTAAGGGTTACGATTTTTAGTCGAAGTTACAGAATCAAAGGGGGAAGAAGGAAGAGAATGAATCTCAAAACTAATAAAAAGGCGTTTAGCTCACTTTCATTGGTAAAATAGATAAATTTATATTTTCAGTGACAAATAAATGCTTCATCAAAAAATATGATAGTAGGTGTATGACATTTATTTTGTAGTGTTGGAACTTCCACGAATTAGTTCTATGATAGTTGGATCCACTGCCAGACTAACTAAAAAATCATTAAAAAAATGCATTTTGTTATGGTGATTATGCTAATAGTGTTTCTAATGCTATGGATGAGGATATGATTTCTAACAATCGTTTAATTCAGATGGACCACATTTTTACTAGGTGGATGTCTCCTCCTTTTTCATAGATTTGAGTGAATTGTAATGACACTTTTATTCTTCTCAAATAAAGTGGGTGATGAAGGTATAGTACAAAATGATATTGGTGCCTTTGATCGCCTTCTTATGGAATCTAGGTAGTTACACATTTTATAAGTTGAGTTTGGGGTTATATTGTATGATCTTAAGTTAGTAGTATCATGTGCTTTTCATAAGATTCTCATTGAATATGGTACTCTTAATGTTATTCATTTCTTGGATAATGGATGCTCTCATACTCTTCCTTTTGTTAAGTTGGTTGGAGGGATTTTGTCCCTTATTCTAAGAGATAATGACGTCAAATGGAGACACATCTTTTAAGAAAGCAACCAAGTACCTTACTCTTTTGTTACATATGACTTTTCACTGGATTTTGGGTTGAAGAATTTTTATGTGTTGCCTAGTTTTAGTTTACTTCCTTTTTCTATGGTTTCTTTGCTATAGCTTTTTTTTGTGATCCTAGAATCACTACAACAAAATTTATATTTAGTGGCAATTATTTCCTGGCCATACTGTAATTGCCACCAATCTCTCTTCCAAACTAAAATTTAGTGACTAATGAACAATGGCCAGTAATAATTCATTTTATACCAGCAAAAGTTTCTAATTGCCAGTAAAACCCTTCCTGTCTAGTACTAAACTACTAATCACCACCCGCCAAAATTCTTTTTCCAGCTTTCATAATTTTTCAACTTCTCAATATACTAAACACAAAGCCTTCAATCTTCTCCATTACCATTGCTAAGAATGACGGCTCCGCCCTCATCACCGTCATACATCAAATCTCCGAGTCCGATCAAATTCGACGATTTCTCTACAAAGAACTAGCAGTAAGCTCTTTTTAGTTCTTTGGTGTTTCACGATCCAAGTTTCCTCTTTGATTCCTTCAATGTGTAAAAATGGTGAGTTTTCGCTTCGATTTCTTCATTCGCAAATGATACGTTCTTTGGTGATAAACCAACCCTAACTCAATTACATTGAGTGACTCAATTTGAATTTCATAATATCAGTGTTTTGTTTTTCAAATTAGAATGTCATACATTGCCTTAGTCTCTGCCATGGAACCTAGTTTCTGCGTTTGATTCCGCTTCCATCAATGCTACCAGTGGCTCCACCTAAACCAACCTCTGCCACCTCGATGTGCCTCCTTCATCATCTTCTATTGACGTTTCTAATTGCAAACATTCTTTACATGAACCTTCTAAAATCATTAAAATTTAGGTAACAACATTTTCTTCTCTTCGAACCTCTATTTTTTTTATTGATTATACATATCTATCTTCTATCAGATATTAAGTTTATAATGTCTAATCACATTCAATGTAAGTCTTATTACTATTGAATTGTTATGTAAACTGCTTAGAGAATTAAAGCACATTTCAAACAAAATCAAGTTAATATGCTCGTTTGTTCTGCAAGATTTATATTGGATTAATTATTAAATTGCTTGTTCTTGCCTATCCTCCCGTCCTCCTGCTGCAATTATTCTATATTGTTAGGCATCATTAGTTTTTCATGTAATGATGACTTGTATGTGCTAGAACTGTTGGTTATGTATTAAAGTGTTTTAGTCTGGTGGTGCTACTTATTCTTAATATTGATCTTTTTTTACACAGAAATCACACTGATTAAGCTATGCTGCTATTATTATACAGGGTAGAGTCTATGAGAAGCTTGGAACTAGCATCTGTGCTGCATCATGAACAACCACTCCACTGAGGCAGCCACCATTAGCTTTAGAGGCTCAAAATACTTTTTGCCTCCACATTCCATTAGCATCCTTCCTGATTGCAAGACTATGGTCTACAACACTCAGAATGTAAAGTGTTTATCCCCTTTATATTCCAAATTCACGCTCTTGGGGTTTAATCCTTACTCCTTATAATCAACTAACTATTTTACATTTCCTGAAACAAATTACTTTACAACACAATTCAAGGAACTATATGAAGTCAATCGTTGCAAACAATCATGCTTTTTTCCAACTGAGCTTTACAGCTTGCCTAAAGACAAAACTGATTATGCATGGTACACCGTTAGGTGAGTTAATTAGTAGATCTCTACTCTGCTGGCGACTTGTGATGTGATGTATGCAACTGCTAGATTAGCTACCTCTGACTTTGTGAAATATTTGTTGTAGCTTCGAGTTAGGTCCATATGACTTTGTGAAATACATTGGTAAATACACATTTCAATAATAGTTCTAAATGGCAAAGTAGTGAGAGGCAGAAAAGGATGGTATTAATAATATCATTGCAATTTTCTCAATTTATGACGTCATATTTAGAATTATATATGAACAACATCCTAAATGCTTGCTTGGCAGACCACACTGTTGAACATCTTCCAAAAAGAGGCACAACATTAGCAATTTCAATGAACCAAAGTAGATAAGTTGGATAAACCTGAGACACATAGCCTAAATGTTTAGCGTACAATTTTTTAATTTTGAAAATCTTTCTAATTTATATGTTGGCAACTCCCTTAAGTGCGGTTGTTGGATTGGTTACTTGGCCAGGGGCATACTGCACTTTTAGGACGAGCAGAGTTGAAGAGTTTAATCAATTTACATGCCAACACAGTTTTTTTTACTGATTCAGAATTTTAATTAGTATTTTACTTTCATAGTCCACTGGTTTTAGTTTGTGACTGTTCAAAACGTACTGGTGGTGCTACTTATACCAGCTACAAAGATTATTTAACCTCAAACTAATTAGTCACTTCCCTTAATGGTATCACTGTATTTGTTCTGGAGGTCATTGAATTCGTCCCAAAGCATGACTCTGCCATATTTGGGAGAACTCTTGACAGCAGGAAGAACCTGAGAGATTAGCACATAAGAAGGAATAAAATCACTGCAGCAGCTTGAGATGCTGGTACCCCCAAAAAATACTTGTTTAGCTTGACTTGAAGTGTAAGGTCCAAGAATCCCCTCAAAGTGGTTTTAATCATGACAACCAAATCAAATGCAACTTAGCATAATTCTGATTCCAAAAGAACTAACCATTTCATTTGAGAATGTGTCCAGAAGCAACAAGTTTCATCTTGTAGAAGGACAAATATGAGAAGCTTCATTTTAATGGATAACAGAAGCAATAAGTTGAAAGAATGACAAATCTGTGAAGGAAAACTTGAAATAAAGATGAGTAAATTGAAAGTAACTCATTCAAGCATTCAGAAGCTATCAAGCACTTCTCACAGTTTCCAGAAACAAGAAGAAGCATCTCAAGAACTCCAAATGAAATTGTTTTAAAAGGAAGATTCATTTTAGGAAGAAATTCTAAGTAGAAAGCAAAAAAAAAATTTCATTCTTAAGATATATCAACTGCAGAACATGAAACATGTCATAGAAGCATGAGAATCATCTGGAGTTGATCAGAAGCAATTCTGCAGAAGGGATGTGCAAGTATAGACTCTGCAGAAGCAGCAAATTAAACCAAAAAGTCTAAAATGAATCTCCTGCTGATTTAGCTGAGTAACACAAGTTGAAATACACTTGAAATAATCCAGAAATTATCCTCAGCAAATTCACAGAAGCATTGGTGAAGAAATGAGCCAGTTCTGCAGAAGCATGAAGACCAGTCAACAAGACAGTTGTACCTGTCAGCTTTTGCAGCTGTACCTGAAAGGGACTTGTCAAAGCATCACAGCTGGATCATTTTGACTGCATTCCAACGGCTACAAGGCTCCTCAACTATAAAAGGAGGTGCTCTCTTCACCATGAAACACACCTCTCACTCCAGAAGCATAAAATAATCTTTGCTCTTTCATTGCAAGCTTTTGGAACCATTTCTCTCTCCTCAAATTCTTTCTAATACGCTTATACAAGTTGTTGAGGGGGAACTAGGAAATTTTGCTGCTGCTCTGATTGTAAAATAGTGAGCTGTTTGTACTTTACCTTGCTGTTTCTGTGCTTCTGTAAGGTCAGAGAGATTGGTCTGTTGTAAAATCTCTTGTGACACATTAGGTGAAGTATTTGGAGAGGTTGCAAAGGCTCTGGTGTGAGCCTGTGAGTGTTTGGAGTCTGCAGAAGGGAATTCTGCAGATTTATGGACCAGTGCTTCTGCAGAAAGTCCTGCAGTAAGTCAGGGTCTATTTCTGTGAGTTTGGTGATTCTGTAGAAAGCCTGAAGAGGCTGTGGAAAAAGAATACTAGTGGTAGTGTGTACCCAAAGGTTGTAACTGATTTGTTAGTGAGAAAAATCCTACAGAAGGTAGGGACTGGACGTAGCCTCAGGTTGGAAGAGGTGAACCAGTATAAAAACCTTTGTGTTTTCTTCTTTCCCTTACTTTCTTAACTTCTGCATGTGCACAAAAAGCTTTCTAAACTAATAATACCTAAGTAAGTGGCAACTAAATTGATTCCACCAAAGGAATCCTATTTTCAGCATAATAAGCATTAATACTTACAATTCTACTTGTGGATATCCATCTTCTAATAAACAGCCAAGAACTTATCTTGAGCAGAATTTTATTAGAAGATATAATTGCAGAACTTTAAAAAGAATCACAATTCAACCCCCCTTCTTGTGATTCAACCATATACTTCAATTGGTACCAGAGCTTGCCTCTTGGGTTGAACTCACTTAACAGTGAGAGAGGAAAAGATCAAGGGGATGGCAAACCATGGAGCTGCAATGTTCATTCCAGAAGGATCATCCACAAACAGACCACCAGCTTTCAATGGAAAAGACTATTACTATTGGAAGGATAGAATGAAATTGTTCCTGGAATCTCAAGATATTGATCTATGGGATATTATAGAAAATGGGAATTACATTCCCACTACAAGAAGAACCGGAGTTCTGGCTCCTTCCATAGAATGTGAGTCTGAAATTGTTGAAGAAGCACCAAAACCCAAACCTAGAGAAGAATGGACACAAGATGACAAACAAAGGTATCTTCTAAACTATGAAGCTAAATTTTTTCTTCTTTGTGCATTAAGTAGAGGTGAATATGATAAAGTTGCTGGCTGCAACACAACAAAAGAAATATGGGATACTTTAAAAATTGCTCATGAAGGAACAGACCAAGTAAAAGAATCTAAAATCAACATTTTAATTCACCAATATGAAATGTTTAACATGGTTGAACATGAAACTATAGATGAAATGTTTAGTAGATTTACTATTATTATAAATGATTTAAAATCACTTGGTAAACGCTATTCAAATCAAGAATAAGTAAGAAAAATACTTAGAAGTCTCCCAAGAATATGGAGACCAAAAGTTACAGCAATTCAAGAAGCAAAGGATCTAGCTGTACTCAAGCTGGATGAGCTTCTTGGCTCTTTAAAAGTCCATGAACAAGAACTCATGGATGAATTGCCAAGAAAGGACAAGTCAATAGCTCTAAAAGCAAGCGCATCCAGAAGAAGTGCTTCTGCAGAAGATAAACCTTCAGAAGGAGAATCATCCTCTTCTGAAAATGATGATGAGCTAGCCTTTATATCAAAAAGAATACAAAGGCTAATCAGAAGAAAAGGCAAAGGAAAGAAATTTTTCAATTTCAAGAAGGAAGGACCAAAAGGTGAAAACAGCAAAGGTCCTATCATTTGCTATGAATGCAACAAACCAGGACACATCAAGGCAGAGTGTCCACAGCTGAAAGAATCAAGACCATTCCAGAAGAAGAAGGCCATGATGGCTACGTGGGATGATTCTGACAGCTCTGCAGAAGAAGAAGATGAAGCTGAAACTACACGTTTGTGTTTCATGGCTGGAGAAGATGAAGAAGATGAGGTAATTACCTATACTCCTTTTGCATATAAAGAACTTGAATATGCTTTTGAGAATTTATTATCTGACTCACACACACTTGCACAAAAATGTGCTCTTCTTAAAGAACAATTAGTTAAATCTAAAAAAGAAAATGACATACTTAGAGAAGATAATAATAGGTTAACTAAAACCAATCACTGTCTCCAACAATCTCACCTTAAATTATCTGAACAAGTCAAAACTATAAGAAACAGTTCTGCAGAAGCAGAAAAAACTGCAAGTCTGCAGAAGGAAAATCTGCTTCTACAGAAGAAAATTAATGAACTTCAAAATGATTTGTGTAAATTTGTAAATAACACTCACAACTTGAATAAATTAATAGGAAATAGTAGAGAAAATTTAGACAAAAGAGGTTTAGGATTTAATCAAGACAAGTTTTCAGTATCACACAAAACAGTTTTTGTTCCAGCCAAAAGGAAACCTCCTCATTGTTCTTTGTGTAACAAGCTTGGACACCATGACCAAAATTGTTACAAAAGAAAAAGGAGTACCAGAAGGAAGGTATCTAACCTCACAGGACCCAAGAAAATTTGGGTACCTAAAGCCTTGTTATCTTCTGTTGTAGCAACAAACAAAAGGGTCCAAGAAGAAAGAGCTATGGTTCTTGGACAGTGGATGCTCCAGACATATGACTGGAAACAGAAGCAAATTCACTCAGCTACAAATGATGGAAGGTGGAACAGTAACATTTGGAGACAACAATAAGGCTCAAATCAAAGGTATTGGAAAGATAGGTATGCAAGGTTCTACCCAAATTAATAATGTATATTATGTGAAAGGGTTAAAACATAATCTTCTTAGCATTAGTCAGTTATGTGACAGTGGCTATGAAGTTATGTTTCAACCTACATTCTGTGAAATTAGAGAATCATCTACTAAAAGGGTATTATTCTCAGGTATCAGAAGCAAGAATTTATATAGCATAAGTCTAGAAGAACTTCCACATCAAACCTATCTTGCTTCTTTTGAAAATGAAAAATGGATTTGGCATAGAAAAGTTGGCCATTTGAACATGAAAACTATCTCTAAACTTTCCAAACTAGAACTTGTAAAAGGATTGTCAAAGCTGAAATTTGATAAAGATAAAATTTGTGAAGCATGTGTAAAGGGAAAACACACTAAGTCAAGTTTTCATCCCAAAAATGTAATAACTACAAAAAGGACTTTAGAACTGCTTCACATTGATCTTTTTGGTCCAACTAAAACACCTAGTTTGGGAGGAAAGAAGTATGGGCTTGTGATAATAGATGATTACTCTAGATTCACATGGGTCTTGTTCTTGGCTACTAAGGATGAATCTTTTGAATCTTTCAGAATCTTTCTCAAGAAAGTTGAAAATGAAAGAAACCAAAAGGTAGCTTCTGTAAGAAGTGACCATGGAGGGGAATTTGAAAACTATTTTTTCAAAAACTACTTTGATGAAAATGGAATTTCTCACAACTTTTCTTGTCCTAGGACTCCACAACAAAATGGAGTTGTAGAAAGGAAGAATAGAACCCTCCCAGAAATGGCAAGAACCATGTTAAGTTACAGTGGAATTCAAAAAAACTTTTGGGGAGAGGCTGTTTCCACTGCATGTTACATACTTAACAGAGTTTCTATCAGAAGCATCCTTAATAAAACTCCATATGAACTATGGAAAGGAAGAAAACCCAACATTGCCTATTTTCACATATTTGGAAGTGAATGCTTCATATTAAACAATAAGGATAACCTCGAGAAATTTGATGCTAAATCTGAAAAAGGAATATTTCTTGGTTACTCCATCACCTCTAAAGCATATAGAATTTATAATCTTAAAAATCAAACAATAGAAGAAAGCATGCATATTATTTTCAATGATGCTAACTCTCATTCTCAAGCATGTGACAAGCAAGATTCTGATGATGAAAGTCAGTCAAAGAAAGTGCCTTCTGAAAATCATAGTTCTGCAGAAAAGGCTGCAGAACTTGCAGAAGCTGCAGAACCTGCAGAAGCTGTAGGTGCTTCTGGAGAAGATTCTGACTGTCAAAAATAGAATCTGCCCAGAAGCTGGAAATTTGTGACTTACCATCCTCATGACCAAGTAATTGGAAATGTTGAGGAAGGTGTAAAAACCAGAAGACAACTAAGAAATGACACAGCTCTTCTTTCTCAAGTTGAACCAAAGAGTGTCCAAGAAGCACTTGATGAAGAATCATGGGTTGAAGCTATGAAAGAAGAACTAGACCAGTTTGAGAAAAACAAGGTCTGGACTCTTGTACCTCAACCAAATAATCACACCATAATTGGCACAAAATGGGTATTCAGAAACAAAATGAATGAAGAAGGTAAATTTATCAGAAATAAAGCAAGGTTTGTGGCTCAAGGATATAACCAACAAGAAGGTATTGATTTTGATGAAACTTTTGCTCCAGTAGCTAGATTAGAAGCTATTAGAATCCTTCTTGCTTTTGCTGCATTTAAAAACTTTAATCTTTATCAAATGGATGTGAAAAGTGCTTTTCTAAATGGTTTCATAAGTGAGGAAGTTTATGTACACCAACCTCCTGGTTTTGAAAACAAAAAACATCCTAATCATGTTTTCAAATTAACAAAAGCTTTGTATGGTTTAAAACAAGCTCCTAGAGCTTGGTATGAAAGACTCAGCACCTTTCTCTTACAAAATCAATTTTCAAGAGGTCAAATTGACACTACCCTTTTCAGAAAAACTTCCAATAAGGATCTTCTCATTGTTCAAATTTATGTTGATGATATAATATTTGGATCTACTAATTTGAAAATGTGTGAAGAGTTTTCTGAACTTATGAAAGGTGAATTTGAAATGAGTCTCATGGGTGAATTGAAGTTCTTCCTAGGACTTCAAATCAGACAAGAGAAGCATGAAATCTTTATAAACCAAGAAAAATACACTAAAGATCTCTTAAAGAAATATAAAATGGAAGGTTCAAAATCCTTAGGGACTCCTATGCATCCCTCTGCAGTTTTAAATCTGGATGAAAATGGTAAACATGTTTCTGAAAAGGAATATAGAGGAATGATAGGATCTCTATTATACTTATCTGCTAGTAGACCTGACATTTTACACTATGTAAGTCTATGTGCAAGATTTCAATCTTCTCCCAAAGAATCACATGTTGCAGCTGTAAAAAGAATTTTTAGATATCTTGCTGGAACTACAAATCTTGGATTATGGTACAAGAAAGGCACAGATTTTGAGCTCACAGGTTATTATGATGCTGACTATGTTGGAGATAAGTTGGATAGAAAAAGTACTAGTGGAAGCTGCCAATTTCTTGGAGAATCATTAATCTCTTGGTCTTGCAAGAAGCAGCCCACAATAGCTTTGTCCACCACAGAAGCAGAATATATTTCAGCAGCAAGCTGTTGTTCTCAAATACTTTGGATTAAACATCAAATGGAGGACTACTGCTTGAGGTACACTAATATTCCTATCTTCTGTGATAATACCAATGCAATTAACTTGTCCAAGAATCCAATCCAGCATTCTAGATCTAAGCATATTGATATTAAACATCATTTCGTTAGAGATCATGTCCAGAAGCATGACATTGAACTGAAATTCATTGAAACCAAACTTCAAATTGCTAATATCTTTACAAAACCTCTTGTTGAAGATAGATTTGTGTTTCTTAGAAATAAAATTAACTTGAAATGCTTGATTTCTTGAATTATCAATGGAATCTTTCTGCTTCTGGAACTAGAAAGTTCCACAGAAGCATGTGGAGAAGCTTAAAATAGCAGGTTTCTCTGTAGAAACATAAAACTGTAACAATTACAGTAGTATGTTTAGCTTCAGGAATAAAAAACATACTCGTCACCTTCTGCAGAATCTGATATATGTAAAAATCCATCTTCTGCAGATATCCATCTGCAAAAGATAATTCCTCAGCTGTTTTTGTCCACCTGCTAATCAGGTGAGACAGCTGTACAGTGATTGTTGACCAACAATCATATGTTGTCACATCTCTTATCCTAGGAAAGGTCTCTATCCATCACGAGCTTTAATAAACTTCAAGCCTTTCTTGGTAAGTCAACTGTGTAGGGTCAGCAACCTTTTCACTTTATCAAGGATACAAAAGGAACAAAGAAAAGCTAGCTTTTGTCCCTAGCTAAAATGTGCAGGGTGGTTGTTACATAATTAGGGAAATTTAAAGCTTATAACTGTTGGATATATAACCAAGGTTCTAAAAAACTGCACGCACGCCCTGAACTTTCTCTTTCCCTCTCTCCTTCTCAAATAAGGCAACGGCTAGTTGGGTTCTACTATTTAGGATAGTCTCTAAGTTGAAGGAACACCTCACTGGCTTCTCAAAACTCAAACATTTCACATTCCAGCCATACTCTGCTTTCTTTTCATCATCTCATTTCTCTCTGTCTCTACTTTTCATCCTTCTCTCATCATGAGAATTAAGCAAATCGCATTGGAGAAGAAAGACTCCTCCTCCACAGAATCTGATGATTTTATTATAATGGGCAATGAAATAGTACCTTACATTGATCCTCTACATGCTCAGCCTCTTGCAACTCAGCCCTCTGTTTCTAGCCACTCAACAGAGCAAGATTATGCTCCTACTGAACCCACAACCTTTGAACCTCAACCTGATCAAACACCCTCTCAACCCTCTACCACACCAAAACCTTCAGCTGAAAATCCATCCAAGAAACAAACTGATTATGTTTTATATGTAAGAAGGTCTCAGAGGCATCGTGCAGGTTCAACCTTCAAAACAATAGGAAGTGATCTCAAAAAACCAATAAGTATAGACTCTCCCTCTCCCTCACACGCTGATAGCCATGAGGACACCAAGTCTGCTGAAAAGAAAGAGGAGAACTCAAGTCTAAGGGAAGAAGTAAGTGATCCCTCAGAAGGATCACTAGACTCCAACTATGACTTTTTTCCTGACAAGGAATTACTAAAAATCTTCTATGAAAAATGGGAATGGAAGACAGTCATCCCTGGTAAGATATTTCTCCTCAGAGAAATCAAAGAATGTGGATAGGAGATTGGACATTTTGTCCAGAAGCAAGAATGGGGAGACTATCTCCTCATGAGGGAACCAGTCTATGAGAGGCTTGTAAAGGCATTTTATGCTTCTGCAAGCCAGTATAGAAGTGATGGCAATTCCTTAATAGTGGAAATTAAGGGATCAACAATTGTAGTCACTCCAGAGACTATTGATGAAGCCCTAGGATGTGATGCTGTCCAAAACAAGCTATTTGATGACTGGTATGCCTCAACTGGTGTGACAAAGCAGGAAGTTACAAAGAAAGTCCTTCACCATTCTAATTCACAACTTCAATCCAGCAAACTGATTCCCATTTGTAGGTTGTTCCACAAACTCTGCTGCTATTCACTCTTACCTAGAGCTGGTACTCTAGAAAGAGTCACTGATCAAGATCTTATGGTAATCTATCATCTTCTTTTTGGAAAACCTTTCTCCTTATCTTATCTAATCCTGAGAAGCATGATTTCCTCAGCTAACCCCCAGAGAGCATATGCTAGTTTACCTTATAGCATGCTTCTCACAAGGATTTTTAGACTCAATAACATCCCTCTAGAAGATGAAGCTTCTAGTGATACTTGCAGCTTCTTTGGAAAAATAAATGTGCAGAGGATGCTGATTAAAATTGAGCCATCTCATAACTATTCCAGTCCAAGTGACACTGAAGAAGAGGAAAATACAGCACCCAGAACAAAAAGGGGAAGATTAAGACCTTTTCCAGAAAGAGGAAAGGTTCTCACACCTTTCTTCAATGAACACCTTTCTACAGCAGCTGAGTTCAGAGAAGGTTCTCACACCTCCTTCTGAACCGACAGAAAAGGCTGAGCAAGCTAAACAAGCTTCTGCTGCTGCTTCTGGATCTACATCTTCTTCAAAATCTCTTGAAAAACATGTCCAGAAGATTAAGGCTGACATGAAGAAATTGTTCACCAATGTTAATACACTTCAAGCCACTATCAATGAGATGATAGAAAGGTTTACCCAGCACCAGTTCTGGCTAAACAACTTTGTTCTTCCAATCATTGCACCCCAAGCTCCACCAATGCCCTTCACACAGTTTCAGCCTCTTCAAAACATACTCCAGCCTTCTACCTCTTCATCATCTGACCATTCTTCTCCATCAAAATGAAGATGATGATTTTGCTTCTCCTCATACACTTCCCTTGTGTTTTTTGATTGATGACAAAGGGGGAAAAGTAGTACTAGGTAGTTTAGGGCTGATATTTGCTGATATCTTTTGGATTCTGACTGTGACTGTTTTATGATTATGATTATGACTTTTTGGTATAATCCTTTTGATCAATGATGAATGAAAATGATGAATGCTTTCTGTATAAGTTTCCTTCCTACACAATTGATAAATATGTTGCTGCATCTGTTGGTATAAAATGAATTTTGCATAAGTTACTCAATGATCATACTGCTGCATTGGAAATGAATTATCAAAATGGCTTTTGTAACTTAATAATTGAAATTAAGAATCAGTCTTGAAATTATGCAATCTGCAGCAATTATTATTTTCCAAATAAAAGCTAAATTGCAGGGGGAGTTTGGTATTAAAAATCAGAATTATCTAAGTGATACTT
This sequence comes from Sesbania bispinosa, assembly GCA_026901365.1. Taxonomy (NCBI): domain Eukaryota; kingdom Viridiplantae; phylum Streptophyta; class Magnoliopsida; order Fabales; family Fabaceae; genus Sesbania; species Sesbania bispinosa. The sequence continues at coordinate 2,732,733 of QLOH01000032.1, read as the reverse complement.
GATTGGGTTGTCATCATAAAAAATGGGGAGATTGTAAGGTCCAAGAATCCCCTCAAAGTGGTTTTAATCATGACAACCAAATCAAATGCAACTTAGCATAATTCTGATTCCAAAAGAACTAACCATTTCTTTTGAGAATGTGTCCAGAAGCAACAGGTTTCATATTGCAGAAGGACAAATATGAGAAGCTTCATTTTAATGGATAACAGAAGCAATAAGTTGAAAGAATGACAAATCTGTGAAGGAAAACTTGAAATAAAGATGAGTAAATTGAAAGTAACTCATTCAAGCATTCAGAAGCTATCAAGCACTTCTCACAGTTTCCAGAAACAAGAAGAAGCGTCTCAAGAACTCCAAATGAAATTGTTTTAGAAGGAAGATTCATTTTAGGAGGAAATTCTAAGTAGAAAGCAAAAACAGAATTTCATTCTTAAGATATATCAACTGTAGAACATGTAACATGTCACAGAAGCATGAGAATCATCTGCAGTTGATCAGAAGCAATTCTGCAGAAGGGATGTTCAAGTATAGACTCTGCAGAAGCAGCAAATTAAACCGGAAAGTCTAAAATGCCCTTCACACAGTTTCAGCCTCTTCAAAACATACTCCAGCCTTCTACCTCTTCATCATCTGACCATTCTTCTCCATCAAAATGAAGATGATGATTTTGCTTCTCCTCATACACTTCCCTTGTGTTTTTTGATTGATGACAAAGGGGGAAAAGTAGTACTAGGTAGTTTAGGGCTGATATTTGCTGATATCTTTTGGATTCTGACTGTGACTGTTTTATGATTATGATTATGACTTTTTGGTATAATCCTTTTGATCAATGATGAATGAAAATGATGAATGCTTTCTGTATAAGTTTCCTTCCTACACAATTGATAAATATGTTGCTGCATCTGTTGGTATAAAATGAATTTTGCATAAGTTACTCAATGATCATACTGCTGCATTGGAAATGAATTATCAAAATGGCTTTTGTAACTTAATAATTGAAATTAAGAATCAGTCTTGAAATTATGCAATCTGCAGCAATTATTATTTTCCAAATAAAAGCTAAATTGCAGGGGGAGTTTGGTATTAAAAATCAGAATTATCTAAGTGATACTTGATTGGGTTGTCATCATAAAAAATGGGGAGATTGTAAGGTCCAAGAATCCCCTCAAAGTGGTTTTAATCATGACAACCAAATCAAATGCAACTTAGCATAATTCTGATTCCAAAAGAACTAACCATTTCTTTTGAGAATGTGTCCAGAAGCAACAGGTTTCATATTGCAGAAGGACAAATATGAGAAGCTTCATTTTAATGGATAACAGAAGCAATAAGTTGAAAGAATGACAAATCTGTGAAGGAAAACTTGAAATAAAGATGAGTAAATTGAAAGTAACTCATTCAAGCATTCAGAAGCTATCAAGCACTTCTCACAGTTTCCAGAAACAAGAAGAAGCGTCTCAAGAACTCCAAATGAAATTGTTTTAGAAGGAAGATTCATTTTAGGAGGAAATTCTAAGTAGAAAGCAAAAACAGAATTTCATTCTTAAGATATATCAACTGTAGAACATGTAACATGTCACAGAAGCATGAGAATCATCTGCAGTTGATCAGAAGCAATTCTGCAGAAGGGATGTTCAAGTATAGACTCTGCAGAAGCAGCAAATTAAACCGGAAAGTCTAAAATGAATCTCCTGCTGATTTAGCTGAGTAACACAAGTTGAAATACACTTGAAATAATCCAGAAATTATCCTCAGCAAATTCACAGAAGCATTGGTGAAGAAATGAGCCAGTTTTGCTGTCTGCAGAAGCAAGTTTTGCAGAAGCATGAAGACCAGTCAACAAGACAGCTGTACCTGTCAGCTTTTGCAGCTGTACCTGAAAGGGACTTGTCAAAGCATCACAGCTGGATCATTTTGACTGCATTCCAATGGCTACAAGGCTCCTCAACTATAAAAGGAGGTGCTCTTTTCACCATGAAACACACCTCTCACTCCAGAAGCATAAAATAATCTTTGCTCTTTTACTGCCAGCTTCTGGAACCTTTTCTCTCTCCTCAATTCATTCTAATCCGCTTATACAAGTTGTTGAGGGGGAGTTTTGCTCACTAGGAAATTCTGCTGCTGCTCTGATTGTAAAATAGTGAGCTGTTTGTACTTTACCTTGTTGTTTCTGTGCTTCTGTAAGGTCAGAGAGATTGGTCTGTTGTAAAATCTCTTGTGACACATTAGGTGAAGTATTTGGAGAGGTTGCAAAGGCTCTGGTGTGAGCCTGTGAGTGTTTGGAGTCTGCAGAAGGGAATTCTACAGATTTCTGGACCTGTGCTTCTGCAGAAAGTCCTGCAGTAAGTCAGGGTCTATTTCTGTGAGTTTGGTGATTCTGTAGAAAGCCTGAAGAGGCTGTGGAAAAAGAATACTAGTGGTAGTGTGTACCCAAAGGTTGTAACTGATTTGTTAGTGAGAAAAATCCTACAGAAGGTAGGGACTGGACGTAGCCTCAGGTTGGAAGAGGTGAACCAGTACAAAAACCTTTGTGGCAACTAAATTGATTCCACCAAAGGAATCCTATTTTCAGTATAATAAGCATTAATACTTACAATTCTACTTGTGGATATCCATCTTCTAATAAACATCCAAGAACTTATCTTGAGCATAATTTTATTAGAAAATATAATTGCAGAACTTTAAAAAGAATCACAATTCAACCCCCCTTCTTGTGATTCAACCATATACTTCATGAAGTCCACTGGTTCCATGAGTTAATAAGTTTCATTAATAATCTCTAAAGAGATATGATGTTTGTCACTTTTTATTTCAGCTACTTTCTTGATATATATATATATATATATATATTGCATAACCCTTAATTAATTTGTTTTATGGTGCCTTGCTTACAGTCTAAGTTCTATAGAATAAACACATCTTCTACGAATGTTATTGCCCTGTCACCTTGGACTATCTCCAGCTACCAAAATGGCCATCAACATGCCACTAAGATCTCCAGAAACCACCGCCACTCCTTTCTCACCACTTATACGAAGGACAGAGTCATTCCCACGGTAGGATCAAATTGAAATTTCACCTAAAAGATTTGTCTAACTAACAAAACACGGAAGGGCATAGATGCAATTTTTATTAGACCGGTACTTTCGGTCACAAATAATCAATCACAACCATTTATTAAAAAAATCCTAAATCTAACAGTATCTGAGCAGTGATACACCGGTGTATCACCCATGAGGTGGTTCACCCTAGAGGTTGCCTTCTTATTAAACAAGTTTTTTTGTAAAAATAAAAAATAAGTCCAACCCGACAGGTCAATTTGTCCTGACTCGTCCTTGACCCATCAGATTGGCGGGTTAAATGGAATGAGTTAGGAGGGATTGATAAGTTGAGTCACTTAATCCATATCCAACAAATTTTTGTAGGTTAAGTGGATTGATTCGGCACATTGACGTCAAACCCTTTAATTCAGGCCACAAAAAAGAAAGGAAATGAAAAGCTTTTTAAATCAAATCAATATTTAGTTATAATTTTCTAATCATTTATATTAATCAACTCTTACGTAGGTGTTGGGATTTGATTTTTAATTGTTTCGAATTCCACAAGTGACAAGGGTATGATGCCATTTCGAATTTACAGAAGAGGTAAAATCACCTCATTTCGAATTATGATAATAAGTCTGTTAACTTAAAAAAAAATTCTTGAACAGAAGTCAAGGCAAAAAGACTTTAGGAATTCGAAAAGAAGACAAGTGTAAATTCGAGAAATAATACATTGCAGGTATTTCAAAAGGCAAGTGATAGTTCTTTTATTCATGATCCAAATTCGAATTACATTAGTTCGAATACATTGGAAATATATTAGAAAGGAAGCTATCCTAAGTGCCTAATACATTAGAAAGGAAACTATCCTAAGTTATAATGAGTCCTTGACTCATGTCTTCCGCACCTCTTTCTCTTCTTCCTCCCCCACAGGCTTTGATAGAGCCAAAGCAAAGGTGAATATGTTTTCCAATTTGTTGAATCACCTTCGACTTGGGGAAGAAATCAAGGTCGGAATGGGAAAACAATAATAGATTCATTTATTATATAAATGAACCTATATTTGGCTATTACGTACAATCCACAAGCAAAATTTTAAAGGAAAAGTTTGAAAAAGCCAATGGCTTTGGCCATTACGTCAATCCTATAAAAAATGAAATCATTCCAGATTGGATTGAACGTAATAGCCAAAGGAATTAACTTCTTCATATTTTTTGAAGAGTTTCTTTGAAGAATTTAGAAGAAAAGAGAAGAAGAGAGAATGAAGAATTGTGAAAAGAATGTGCAAAAGACTCTTATTTATAGGAGTGAAAAGAGGCAAGTGCCATTAATAACACCATTTTAACGTCCAATGAAAAGAATTCTCATAATGAAGTTAAGTGGACGGTGGCCGGTGGTCTTTATGATCTTTGGAATGGTCAAATGAAGTTTGACATGTGGCACAGGGAAGAGTGTAGTCAAAATCTCGAAAAGAGAAAAACTTATTAAGTTCAGATGTCAAGAAAAGACTAAGTCTTAAAGTTAATGATTTTCTCGAATCTATGAAGTCAAAATTCCAGAAAGAAGATTTCGAGAAAACAGAAAGAAGATTTCGAGAAATAGGAACAGAGAATTCGAAGACAAGATATCTGAAGACTTAGAAGATTTCTGAAGAAATCAAAAGAAAGTTTGAAAAGTCAGAAGACAGTTATTGAAGATCAGAAACGGTTTTCTGGTTGGCAGAAGACATGGCAAGCATGCACGCTGCCAGCACATAGGGCTAGATGATGTGTCATATGTACATTAGTTAGTCGTTAGAATTAGGAAACTATAAATAGGTAAACTCTTAATGGTAATAAGGGTTGGCAATTCATTACACTCATACCCTTAAACACCTTCACGTCCGATCACACTGCGACTAACAGGTTTACAAGGATTGACTGTATGTGATGAACCCATCCACTTTTATCTTTATGCAACTTTTTCTTTCAATTCTTTTACTTTCTGCACTTTACATTTTGCATTTTATCTTTCAAGCAATTTCCTTTCTTTACTCTGAAATTTGCGTTCATACTTTTGTGAATCTAACAGAAGTCAAGTAAAAACTTAGAACTTTGATAAAATTCTGAATCAAGTAGTTCTAACTCTTTGTAAAAGATAAGTTTTTTTGATAGAATTATGAATCAAACTCTTTGAAACTTATCATTTCTGGATATTTGAAACACAACAATTGACTTGGTGAAATTCTGTACCAATTAATCATTTTTCCAGAAAATTGAACTTTTGAAAGCCCTTTTACAAATCTGAAGCACCATAAACCTACTTTTTTCAAAAGAGTCCCGTAAGAGGATCTGATTCTAATCCCCAGATTGTTCTTAGAATCAAAGTGATAAATTCAATTTTCGAATTTGCATTTTATCACCACAAACAGTAGGATAACCTTGTTCTACCTTATCATAATTATGATATTTATATTTTTGTTGGTATATGATGTTTGGGTATTTAATCTTTAAAATAATTATCTTTTATATTTTGTTCACATAATTATGTATGTACCTTGTTTGGATATATATCTTTCAAACTTAAATATAAAATTAAATTAATAATATAGAAGAGATAAAATAAAGACAGAGAGTTATCACTAATTTTATTAAGAAAAAAATTAAAAAATCCAAAAAGATATAGTCTACTGGATTTGGTTATGCATAGGGAAATGCATACATTGACCCCCACAACACCCCAATATATTGACTAGAGAATGGTTACCTTAGTTTTAATTGTGCAAAAAGTTGAGCTTACAAATTTACCTCAGGTTCTTTCCTATATATATATATATATATATATATGATATGGTGATGATATGATGATATGATTTTATTTAACTTGGAATTACAACGTAGAAGAGAGCAGATTGAGTAATACATCTATCCTTGCAGTACTTTCAACAAGTGAAGGTCTTGTGAGCGACACATCAATTGTAGAGATCATTGCATATTTAATTTAAAAAGTAATTATATTTAATTTGGAGTTACAACGCATGGAATACAAGAGAGAAAGTTGGACAATACATCTACCTAGAGCTGTCAATTTGGGTTACTCGGCTCGGCCTGGAGCGATGCGGGTAGCGGGCTTTTTCCGGCTGGGCTAGAAAGTCTGTGAGTTATTCGTACTTCAATAATAGGTGCCCAAGCCCTACATTTTTGCGGGCTTTTTGAAGGCAGCCTGACTTTTTACGGGTTTTTGCGGGCTACCTATCCTTTGCGGGCTTGTGTAACGTCCTAATTTCTTAATTCGAAAATAGTGCCTGTTGGGAGCACTATTACCGAATCCGTGAAATTATTTCGCGCATTATAAGTATCGATATACAAACACATATTAACAACTTAGGTAATCCAACAATTACTCAGCTCAATATAAACGCTTCCATTTAATAAATTCATTTAATTGCCCACATAGGCTCATTCAATCCCCCTGCTCTCTGACTTTGCCTCGCTCAAGCGAGAGTCTCCTCTCTTGAGTGAGAGCAAGTCAGAGAGCAACTCTAATTTCTGAGTTGAATTGCGCTTGAGCGAGAGGTTCTCGCTCAAGCGACCATACCAGTAGCCAATTTTTCTAGTTTTTTACTGATATGCTCGCTCAAGCGAGAATATTAGAACTCAGAACATTAGTTTTTCACTCTTAACCCCTTTTTCTCTAATTCCTTTTATAAAAACCTATTTTCTTTATTACTTTTATTCATGAAAATAGTTAGATTTGGGATGTTACGTTTTGCGGGTAATGGGCTCTATCGGGAGGGGCTAAAAAGCCTAGAAGTTATTCGTGCTTCTAAAATAAGTTCTCGAACCCTACATTTCTGCGGGCGGGCTTGGTCGAGCTTGCACATTTTGCCTGCTCTGCATCTACCCCTACTATACTTTCAATAAGTGAAGGGTTTGTAAGTGACACATCAATTGTTGAAAATCGTTGCATATTTAATTTAAAAAATAATTTTTTATATTTTTATCATTTTAATTTAATTATAAATTAAATTTTCACAACTTTAGTTATTTTTTTAGAATTTATTATTATTTTTAAAATTAAAACAAGCCCAACAGGAAATAATGTTTCACAACTTGGGCAAGCATGATTATTTTATCATTTTAAATAGTTTATAATTTTATTATTATTTAAAAATAATTTGTATTATATTTGTACCTTTTTTATTTTTTTTACTTTTAAATTTTAATATATCTTTTTAAATATCCTAGTTCTAAAACTAATTCAACTCAAACAAAAAATATTTATATTTTCATTATTTTTTATATTTCATTATTATTTTATTTAATAAACCTAAAAAACTTTCTAGGAAATAAAAAAATAAATAACATACAAATAATTTACATAAAAAAAGAAAGAGATTAATGTATTTAACTTGAAGGCGACAGTTGCCAATGGATCCACCAAAATGACTACAACCCCCTTTTAAAAAAAATTAACTAAAGTGTGGTCACTATGCCTTTACATCGTATCCATGTTATCCACTGAATCTCCAATGGTAAAACTAGCTGAAAGGCTATCTGATTTGTTTGAAAGTATTTGGTATAATCAGTTAAAATGGTAAAATGATATATAAGGACATCATCAATTAGTAGAATAGTTGATGAAAGATAAATTTGTAATAATTTTTCAGCTAGTAGTTGAAAAATGAACATTTAAAAAACCTAGTAAAAAGCTAGTAGCTACCTAAAAAACCACCTTACCAAAAACTGATGAAATAATTTCAACTTTTATCTAGCTAAAATGCATTACCAAACACGCTCTAAATGCAAGTCCTATACATTGTATTGGGCCAACATGATTCATTGTTATTGGATGTCTCAAATATTTGATAGTCCACTATTTTTACCGGAGAAAGAGAGGTTGGAAGAGTGTCCTCTACTTAGGGATGACAATTGGGCCAAAATCCCATGGGTACCCACAAAATTTACTCGCAATGGCCTAGGTAAAAACCGCAAAACGGGGTATGGGCGCAAGCATGGGTAATAACCCACATTTTTTCATGGGGACGGGCGCAAGTACGGATGCCCAGCCCGTCTCATACCCGTACTCTTATATATATATTTAATAAATAATATCATATATAATTATATATATATATTAATTTTATTAAAATATCTAATATATTTATATATTTTTTAAAAAATTAATCGGTTGGAGGCGATAATTCTGTTCAGCAGAATCTGCATGGGGATTGGATGCTTGTTACCCAAAATAGAAAACAGCCGAAATCTAAGGAGAAGAACCAAAAACAGAAAACGGAAAGTGCGAAAGTTGACCTGGCAAATTCTAACAGATTTGATTCATTTAAAGGAGAGTCTGTGTCCACACCTGCTGAAGATTTAAATAAGGTAGGCGCGGTTGCAGATAAAGACAAGGAAGGGGCGGTTATTTTCGTTGGGCAGCCAGGTAGTTCTAATGGGCCTGTTGGGCCCAAAGTGTGGACTAGAAAGAAAAGGCAGAGGAAGGAGCCCAGTATTTCCCCTATCAAGATTGTAGCAGAGGAGACTTACGAAAAAATCTTTTCAAAGCTGAATATTCCTCGGCCAAATCCGGGTCCTTTGGTCTCGAAAGATAATGCTCAGATTGGGAATTCTGGAGCTGCATCTAAGACACCACACCCTGTATCCATTACTATTTTGCCCAATGGTATGAAGACAATGATGAATGTTGAATTGGTTTCTAATAATTGCCTTAGATTTGTGGAGCAGCCAAAGCCACCGGACATGACTGAAGCACCTGGTGATCCTCCTGATGATGTCTCCACTTCTCAACTCTCCTCTGGGAATATGGTCGAAGTGGGACACGTGGCTAGTAATAGTGAGGACCTTGATATGGTTATGGACACTTATGTGGGTCTAACACAACCGTAGTCAAAGGTTATTCTGTCCTTTTACCCCAAAAAGTCTCATGATGAAATTGTTCAAGGACTTTGGTGTTTTGGCTTGGAACGTGCGTGGTGCTGCCAGTAGAAAAAGCCACCGTCACATTAGAGATCTCATTAGAAGACATAGGCCCACTCTCCTTTTCTGTTTGAAACTCATACACTGTTTGAGAAAACAAAAAGTTTTGGGCCCAGTTGGATTATGAGCAGGTTTTCATTGTGGAGGCCCAAGGACACTCGGGTGGTATTTGGGCTTTAAAGATGGCTGGTTCTCCTTTTTCTTTTCAGGTGCTGAATCATTGTAATCAAGCCATTACTATTGCCATTGCTGCTGGGAATTGCAAATGGGTCTGCACGGGCGTGTATGCTAGTCCCAAACCATCAATTCGTTATACTCTTTGGGACCATCTTGTGAATATTCGGCCAACCATTCCTTATCCATGGGAATTGATTGGAGACTTTAATGAAATCTTATTTTCCCATGAGCAAAGAGGAGGAGTTTTTTGTAGCTCTAGAGCTCGGGCATTTGCAACTTTGTTGGACCGTTGCTTTCTTATTGATCATACCTTTTGTGGTGGTAAATTCACATGGCAGGGAGTTGGAACAGGTGGGCGTAAGTTTTTTAGAAGACTGGACCGGGCCTTAGTGGATCAGAATTGGAGCATTGCTTTTCCTGAAGCATCTCTGGAGCATCTGTGTAGGACCCATTCAGATCACAATCCTCTTTTGTTGCGTTGTGGGCCATTACACAAAAGACAAGGGGATATGCCATTTCGGTTTGAAGCCATATGGGCCTCTCATCCGGACTATGAATCTCTTGTTGCTTCAGCTTGGGATGCTAATAATGCTAATATTTTGGCTACTCTCCTTCACATCCAAGATGCTTCTACCTCTTTTAATAGGACTCATTTTGGAAATGTATTTGCTCGTAAAAGGAAACTTGAGAATAGGCTCCACGGGATTCAAAGATGCTTGGAACGTGTTGACAGTGCTTATCTTCTTGAAATGCAGAAGTCGTTACAGGCTGAATATGACTCCATTCTATTTCAAAAGGAAATGCTCTGGTTTCAAAAATCTAGGGAGCAATGGATTAAGTTTGGTAATAGGAACACTTCCTTTTTCCACACCCAAACTGTTGTTAGGAGGAAAAGAAATCGGATCCATGGTCTGTATGTTGACGGAGTTTGGTGCACGGAGCAATCTACTCTGCAAAGTGAAGCTATAAAATTTTTTCAGAACCTGTTTGGCAGCCTAGAGGTTCAGAATTTTCCTCTCAATTAACCAAACTTACACCAGATTGGGGAAGATTGTGCTCATGAACTTACTAGGCCTGTAACTAAGGATGAGGTTTATCATGCTAAGCATGAAATCATATAAATCCCCTGGTCCGGATGGCTTTCAACCAATCTTTTTTAAAATTTATTGGCACATTGTTGGTGATGGTGTGTGGCAGCTTGTGAGTAATGCTTTTATGCAAGGAGGTATTGATGCAAAGTTGGCTGAGACGCTGATCGTTCTTATCCCTAAGATAGATGATCCACATCATTTCAAGGACTTCAGACCAATAAGCCTATGTAATGTGGTTTACAAATTGGGTATGAAAGTCCTGGTCAACAGATTGCGTCCATTCTTGAATGATCTTATTAGTCCCCTCCAGAGTAGCTTCATTCCGGGGAGGGGGGCTATTGATAATGTGATTGTCCTTCAAGAAGTTCTTCACCACATGCATAAATCCAAGAAACGGGAGGGTGACTTGGTCTTTAAGCTTGACTTGGAAAAGGCGTACGATCGAGTTGATTGGGTTTTTCTCAGACAGGTGTTGGTGGATTATGGTTTCCCAGGTATTACTATTGATTTAATCATGAGTTGTATTACCTCCTCCTCTTTTAGTTTAATTTGGAATGCGAGTCGTACTTCAGTTTTTTCTCCCAAGAGAGGTCTTAGGCAGGGAGATCCCCTATCACCCTACCTCTTTGTTCTATGCATGAAAAAACTTGGTCTCCTTATTGAAAGAGCTGTTCAGGAGGGTAAGTGGAAGCCTATTTCTATTTCTCCTAGAGGGACAAAGGTTTCGCACCTTTTCTTTGCGGATGATTGCCTCTTATTCTTAAAGGCTAGTAATGCTCAAGTTCGTTTCATGACGAGTCTCCTGAATGATTTTTGCAAGGCCTCAGGCCTTAGAATTAGCCTTGATAAATCATGATTCTTAGCTTCCAAGGGTGTTCCCAATTCAAAACGAAATAGGTTTCAGGAGCACTCTTCCATCAGGATCACTACTAATTTGGGCCGATATCTTGGTTTTCAAATGATCCAAGGGAGACCGACCAAGGAGCACTTTCAACCCATTATGGATCGTATTCAGTCAAGACTAGCTTCCTGGAAGCAGAAGTTGTTGAATAAACCAGGTAGAGTTACATTAGTGAATTCTGTGCTTGCTGTTGTCCCTACTCATGTTATGCAAGAATACTGGTTGCTGCAATATATTTGTGACAAATTGGATGGAATTACTAGAAAATTTATTTGGAAAGGTGCCAATAATAAAGGTTTCAATTTGGTGGGCTGGCAGAAGATTACCCGTCCTAGAAGGTTTGGTGGTTTGGGTGTGAGGATCTCGCGGCTTCAGAACACTTCCCTTCTTGGGAAACTGGTGTGGGATCTATTATATAGTGATAAGCTGTGGGTTGTTATGCTTCGTGAGCGGTATCTGCAGGGGGTTGCATTCTGGATGTTCCTCATTGCAGGGGATCGTTGATTTGGAATTCCATTTTGAAGGCCCGCAATGAGTTACAACCGGGATTCAGTTTCAAGATTGGCCAAGGCAATTCCAACTTCTGGTTCTCTAATTGGCTCGGCATTGGTCCTCTTGCTTCGGTGGTTCCATATGTAGACATCCATGATGTTGATATTTCTTTACATGATATTTGGAAGGATGCCAAGTGGCTTCTTCACACTCTTTGGACTCCTATTCCAAATGATATTAGTAGCTCTATTCTTGCTCTAAACCCAACTTTTAATGATCATGTTGAGGACACTATTATCTGGTCCAAACCTGTTTCTGGTGTTTATTCAGCTCACAGTGGGTACCATTGGCTCCTCAATTCTGATGACTCCTTTGTTGGTTCTTGGGCTTGGGTTTGGAGGCTGCGAGTTCCTGAAAATATCCGGTTTTATGGTCTGGCTTGTGTGTCATGACTCCCTCCCCACGCGGAGCACTCTATCTCATCGAGGCTTGACTGTTGATGTTGCTTGTCCTCGTTGTGATCATCCTACCGAGACAATCTTACATTGTCTAAGGGACTGCACTAAGGCCAGGGAGATTTGGCATGGTCTAGGAATGGATGCTCGAGCTAATTTTTACAACGAGGTGCCTGCTGCGGAGTGGATTGCTAGTGGGGCTCAGCTGCATGGGATTTTGTTTTTGACAGGTTTATGGGAGGTGTGGAGGAGTAGAAATTCTAGTGTGTTTGAGAGCATTGTTCCCCCTGCTTGGGAAGTTATTCATTCAGCTGTTTCATTTATCAACCTTATCTTCTAAGGTTTTCTCATCCCCTGTTTTGAATCGGGCACCTAGACGCGTGAAGTGGGATGCCCTTGTTTGGACCAAATTGCTCTTAACACTAATGGTAGTGTGATTGATAACAAGGGTGACTTTGGTGGCTTATTGCGTAGTCACTCGGGTGAGTGGATTTGGGGTTTTTATGGCAACATGGGTCATGGGGACATTCTTGGTGCTGAGCTTCTTGCTTTAGTCAGAGGGTTGTGGCTTTGCTGGGATCTACAATATAAAATCGTTAAGTGCATGACAGACTCAACTCTAGCTATTTCTCTTGTTAAGGAAGATGTCTCTCGGTTCCATAAATATGCTGGTGTTGTGAGGGAAATTCATTACCTCCTCTCCTTGGATTGGGACGTTGTCCTGTTGCATACTCTGCGGGAAGGGAATCAGTGTGCTGACTTTCTAGCCAAGCATGGGGTTGCTGAGGATTCCCCTTTTGTGTGGTTCATCATCCATTTGATCAGCTCAAGCCTCTCCTTCAAGCTGATGCTTTGGGTCTTGAGTTTTTGAGATTGTAGTTTCTTTGTCCTCCTCCTTTTCTTTTTTCTTTTGCCCTTGTTACTAAAAAAAAATATTAAAAATATATTTTTAAAGCTGCCCATTTATGTTTTTTACTCTATAATATATGACTAATTAGTGTTAATAATATTTTTTTGTGGATCTTGGAGAATACTAACACATGATGTGAAAGTATATTGTAATATTTAATAAAAATTTTGAACATTAGATCATGTGTTGTGTTTAAAATATTATTATATTGTGTTTTAATTTAATTAAATTGTTATGTCATTAATATTTAATAATTATGTTTGGATGATTTTGAAATAATTTTTCAATTGAGTTATAATTTTCTTTAATTAATATTTTTTAATGAGTTATTAATTTTTCACTTAGATAAATTGTGGGTAACGAGCGGCCCGAGTATGAGCATATAGGTGCCCAACGGGTACGGGGACGAGTATTCAAGTTGCTACGCGAGTACGAAATTTTTAATAAACGCGAGTATGAGGACGAGAACTATGAGACGCTGCCCATAGGGTACCCATTACCATCCCTACCTCTACTCAATGTGAGACTTGAAACTTGAAAGGTAAAGTGAAGAGAGTGTGTTATTATCCTACCTAATATGTTTTAATTAAATTCTTGATTTCTTCTCAACTCTTCTCAAAGTTAATTTTTTTTTGGTTTAACCACAGGTATCCTCCACAGGAGGCAATCCTGTTCGAGCCGGGAACATCCACATCATGGTGGGGCTAGCTCTTCCAGCGGTAATTTTTTTCATCCACAAAACTCGAACTCGAGACCTTGCTTAAGGGGAATCAAGCATGTACCACTTGAACCAACCCCTGTTGGTTCAAAGTTAATCATTTAATTATGTTAATTACTTAATTAAAATCTTTAAAAATCAGATCCATAAAGCATCATTATTAAATCAAATTCTAAAATCCATTTTAACTGAGAGGAAAATTACTAATTAGAATCCATCATATTAATGAGAGAAATTATCAAGTAAAATTTACTCCTATTGGTAAAAAAAAAAAAAAAAATAGAAGATTGAGACATTAATATTTCTTTAATGCAATATTTTCTTTTCCCTTTTTCTTTATTCTTAATTGAACTTTTTATTTTTTATTTTCTTATTTTTATATTCATTATTTTCCCATTTTTATTTTTTAAGTGCTTCAATTATTTAATTTTCTTAATTTTTTCTATAAATAAATAAAATAAATCAGCCATAATTCGATGTTGACAATTAATTATTCATAAAAATATTTTTTATTCTTTTAAATTTAATTTATATTTTTATTGTTATTTTCATCTAAAAATAATCATGCAATGTTTATTAAATAAAATAATAAAAATATGGTTTTGATAACTCTATATAACAAATTTTACTAAAAATAAGAATATTTATTACCTTAGAAATATAAAAGTACAACTAATAATTTCTCTTTTAAATTAACAAAAATTTTTAATTTTTATATTATTATCTTATCCAAAAGAATTACTAGTATATTATAGGTAACATCAATAAATGCGTCGATTAAAATTTAAATAAACTCGCTAACCGACATCAATGTGAAGACTGAAGAGTAACTGTCGCCGTGACGGCGGCAGATTCAACGCTCAATGCAACGTGTGAACACAAATCATGAATATTTGAATTAGATTGATGATATACAATTTGAATTGTTATTGAAAATGTGTAGAATACAACTCAGCTACAACTTATAACATCGGAGCTTATCACTATTATTATCCTTTTTTTGTTAATCAAAATTTATAAGAAATTAAAAGAGTTTTGATAAAAAAATTAAAAGATTTTTATAATCATAAAAATAGTAAATGAATATAAAAAGTAATATTTTTTTTTTTGAGAGCGCACAGAATAAGTGATAGATGCGTGCCAATTGCCAAATGCCAATAATGGGAATCTGCGTGCTGTACCTTTTTTAGTCACAATGTTTACGCCACTCTAACTTCACCTTTGACTAATAGGTAGGTACCACCACACCCACACGGTCGAATAATTCAAGATTCTGGATCTCCCGGCCTTTCCTGCTGTTCTCCACTTTCTCTTCCTCTCAGCGCCTCTGGTTACCTTTTGCAGTAATTAATCTATTAATATAGTAAGCTCTTCCTCCCTTTAGTATTTTCTATGTCCTTCATTCATTTTAGGTGCTATGCTACATCCTTTCATTCAATTTGTTTGTATGGTTTTTTTATTTTTCTTTTCCACTATCTTTCTCGGTATCATAAAAGAAGAAAGCCACCCCCCCGGAATGGGCAATAGCAACTGTTGTTTTTGTTCTTTTTGTCGTCTACATATTTGGTATTTACTTTTTTTTTTTTTTTTAAATTTCTGGGTGGGTTTTCTATTAACGGTTATTGCCTTGCGAAAGATATCAAATAATCATTGAATGATCTCTCTTGCTTTCTGCATATTGCCTAGCGAGTTCATCACGCTGTAGTCAGTAGCAGAGGCTGCAAATAGCCGCCAATAATTGCAATGCATCAATGAATTCTTTATTGTTAATTTCAATGCCTGCGTCTGCTCATAATTATCCTAAAAAAGAAATGCATCCTTTGACTTAAGCAACTCCACTAAATTTATAAATGCCATTTCTTCAATATCTTTATATATGAAAAGTAAGATAATAGTATAATATTGCCTTCAGAGAGTTATTTTTCCTGCCAAAATATGATCAATGTAAAAATATTTCTTATTTTTGTTATATATTAATTAATTTATTTATTCATTTTAAAAATGTAAGTATTCATTAATCATATTTACCATATCCCATAAAGTGCTCTAAATTATATTTATTTCTTTCAACTTTCTATTTTTTTATGATTTCATTATCTTATTTACAATTATTAATTTATTATTTTTTTACTGAATCATTTTCTCTACTAAACCACTTAACAAAGTCTCTTAGCCACTTTTCTTCCTAGCTACTATTATTATAAGGTTGTTGTTAATGTTAAAGTAGTATTCTATAAGTAAATATTTAATATCCTTTATTAATAATATATTTAATGAATAAAATTTACTAAATTATATGTGTGTGTGACTTTTAAAAATTCTTAATATACTAAAACCTCTATTTTTTATATAATACTAATGAATGTCTGGCAGAGGAAGATTGTTCTTAAGGGAAGATTGAATTCTTATGTGTATTCGGATTGAAAATTGGGTACAATGAACTGCTGATATAGATAGAGACTTCCGAGATAAGAAACTTATCAGAACTTATCAGAACAAATCTCTAAACTACAATATTAGAAATTTATCCTCTGTAACAAATTGATAAGATACAATTTACAGCTCATTCATCTATATCTGTAACTAACTCCTTATCCTTATTAATTACTTTATTTTAATTCTTTAGTCATGATTATTCTAAAAACACTTCTGAAATGTTACAAATGCCTTTCTTTTATTTTCTTTCGGGGAGTAATGAGAATTATATAAGTGGCACATGGCACATGGCACACATCGCTCATACATGTTGTTTGGGGTGGCTTATTATCTAGTTTTCTACTATCTATTACAACTAGATTCTGCATACACTGAAGCGTGAAGCCTTAGCTTGAGGTTATCTACTTTCTTGTAGAAATTGAATAAAAAGAAGCATTCACGGTAGCCATGGTCAACAGTGAGCATCCAACACGTCTTGAGGTTTGTGATTGCATCTATTAGCTTAGGAACTCAAAGTGAATTTTTTCTTAATTTCCATTTTTTTTGCAATTAACAGGGAAAATATGCTGCAATAGTGGTTTGCTGGCTTCTTGGCAATGGATGTCTTTTCTCATGGAACAGTATGCTGACAATAGAAGATTACTACATTTACTTGTTTCCGGTAATTTTTGTATATTTCTCATGCGTTTTTTCTGCTTATCTGACTTCTCATTCAAATGATATGGTAGCGTTACTTTTAGGCCAGTTTGCAAAATTGAAATGAGACACAATTCCAATTTGGACCATTTCATTGAAATTTTATTTTTCTGTCAAATAAAGCTCCAGAACAGCAAAACAGTCAAATAATTGGTTCAGGCAGCTAAGAACCCTGAATTCTCTTTTCAACAAATTCACACATTTTAAGGAGAACAGTAACAACGGATCTCATTGTTAGTTTTAGTTGTCAGTTTATGAATGTTCTGTAGTTTTGATATCCAATGGTACGCTAAGAGATAATGATAATGAAATGAACATTTTGTATGGTTGTCATACTTTACTTACATATAATGCAAAAATATACCAATTTTTGAATGATTAAATTACTAAACCTTCCAAACTATAATATTATTACTGTATCTTGTTTTGTTTTACAGATTTTTCTGACACTCTACTATGTGATTCTCAGATGTTGTGAATTTCTTTTTGGGTGATAGAATTGTCCTGGTAAGGAAATAGTTTAATTTATTTTTCTCCTTGTGCAGAAATACCACCCCCCCAGGGTGCTTACTCTTGTATATCAACCATTTGCGGTTGGAACACTTGCTGTACTGGCTTATAATGAGGCAAAAATCAATACACGGATACGGAACCTATTTGGATATACTCTTTTTTTCATAGCCACTTTGTTGGTGTTAATTGTAAGTCCTAGTCACTTATTTGTGAACTTTGATTCCTTTTGGATGATTTTGAATTTGATTTTACTTTTTCAATCAATCTTCTGCAGTTGGATTTAGCAACATCTGGTAAAGGAGGACTTGGAACTTTCATTGGTATATGTGCAATTAGTGGTGCTTTTGGAGTTGCAGATGCTCATGTTCAAGGTGGAATGGTGGGAGATCTGTCCTACATGAGACCAGAATTCATTCAGGTCAGCATCAGTGATTGATATAATTAGTATGAAGTTATTGAAGATGCCTTTAGCATATGAATTTATTTTATATGGTTTTATTGTTACAGTCCTTCCTTGCTGGTTTGGCAGCATCCGGTGTATTAACCTCTGCTTTGAGGTTAATTACAAAAGCAGCATTTGAGAATTCTAAGGATGGCCTTCGAAAAGGAGCCAGTAGGTTCTCTTCAATACCTGAGAAATAAACTGTTTCTTCTACTTTTCTTTTTCCATTAATTATAAGCAAATATAAACTACTATAGGCTGTTTTCCTGCAGTCCAAATATTCCTACATTTAGATGTATTGATGCTTAGCATGAAAGCAGTTATAACTTCTGTACTTCCTACCAACTTCGCTTTTTGTGTAGTCAATTTGTCAAGAATCCATATGCAAATTAATTTTTCAACCTAATATTTCAATTTTGCAACTCATGAACATATTTATGCTTATGTGGTTTGTTGAATATTGATAGTTGTTTTATATGCAAATGCAACAAAAATGTGATAGCAGAGTAATTCCTTTTGTTATCACAATATAATGTGAGGTTACTTTGTTATTTAGACCAGCAATGTCAATTTCTTTTAATTCATTAGTGATGATGGTTCCATTTCTTGTTTATTGCCATTGAATTATATATAATTATGACCATTGTGCTCACTCCCCATACTATTTAGTTACTGATCACTTGTCATGCTATGTCCTTGCAGTTCTATTCTTTGCCATATCAACATTCTTTGAGCTTCTTTGTGTTCTTCTCTATGCATTTGTTTTTCCTAAATTACCAATTGTGAAGTACTACCGTTCAAAAGCAGCATCAGAAGGATCCAAAACTGTTTCAGCTGACCTTGCAGCTGGTGGCATCCAGACAATACCTGGAGGAGTACTGTTTCTTTCTTCTTTTTAACTTCCAATGTGTCTCAAAGCTTTCTCATTCTTCAAAATTCAGCTTATGCTGTAAGGATTTCAATTGTCGTTTGTTTTTCTTCTCAGGGAGAGGAATATTCAAAAGAACCAGAGCGGAAGGGAAACAAGCAGTTGTTATGGGAAAACATTGATTATGCACTTGATATGTTCCTAATATATGTGCTAACACTATCCATTTTCCCTGGATTCCTCTCAGAAGACACTGGATCACATAGTTTGGGATCCTGGTATGTTTATTATAACATACTTGTTTAATGTTTACTTCCCTTGTTCTAGCTTCTCTTCACACACAAGCTCTTCCATCCATTTCCCTGTTCATTTATGACCAGACACATAACAATAAGCTAAGATGTGTATTCTTTGATAATATGTACCACTGAAACAGTTTTATGTTTCATATTGTTTCAGGTATGCTCTTGTTTTAATTGCAATGTATAATGTGTGGGATCTGATTGGAAGATACATTCCACTCTTGAAATGCTTGAAATTGGAGTCCCGGAAGTGTATCACAATAGCAATTCTTTGTCGATTCTTACTTGTTCCAGCATTTATTTCACTGCAAAGTATGGTGACCAGGGATGGATGATATTTTTGACATCCTTCTTGGGGCTATCCAATGGTTATCTCACAGTCTGTGTTCTCACATCTGCACCCAAAGGTTACAAGGTGAGTTTGTTAGCTGGTAAATACAGCTAGAAGGCATCAGTGTTTTAGAATCAAAGTTGAGAGACATTAATTGATTTTCCTTGTTTTGACTTTTTGTAGGGTCCAGAACAAAATGCCCTGGGAAACCTTTTGGTGTTGTTTCTTCTTGGAGGTATTTTTGCAGGGGTCACACTTGACTGGCTATGGTTAATAGGTAAAGGGTGGTGAGATCTCAATCATGCCAGACTAGAGGAACCGTTGTTAGGCATTTCTTGTAAGAAAAAAAATTAAAAAAACATGTGTATAATTTTTATCATGTTCTTTTGCTAAATTAAAAATTATGAATTGGTTTACTTTGGTGTTTCATTCATTGTTAATCTAGCATTTGATAAAGAAACAGCTTTCTCAGGAAATGATTTTTTCTTTTGTCATCGTTTAAGAATGATTTCAATTGAAACAGACGCATAAATAATTATTTGTGATTGATCAAGGACTCCAGAAGTTTCGAATCGATACCTATATCTGCAAATTACAGCAATGTTGTAAAGATACATCATCCAATTCGGCCTGTTTCTTCTGTGTAATTTAAACAAATTTGTATGCAATGGACAGTATCAAAATCCAAGCCCAATTGTACAACTTCTGTTTGGGTTTCTTATGCTTGGGTCTAATCCAATTATTTGGTTTGCCTAAGCCTGCGCTAGTGAGTTTCTTTTGTTTCTTTTTTTTTCTTATGGATAAGATCATAAGGTGTTTCCATATACTATTTCTCATTTGAACGTTAGCATCGATCGGCCTTACACAAGTTGCTTCTTAGGCCATCTATGTCCCAATAAGGGGTGGGAATATGCCGGGCTTTGATTAAATAGATTTGGTTTATTTTATAAATTCAAGGCCTAAGAGTGTGTTTGGTAAGACATTTCAACTAAATGAAAATTGGAAATAGTAGCCGAAACTATTTCATCAGTGTTTTATAAGGTATTTTTTAGATAACTATTAGTTTTTCTTAAGAAGCTACTTGAGGTAGTTTTTTAAAAAGTTTAATTTTTCAGCTACTAGCTGAAAATTTACTACAAGTTTATCCCCCAACAACCTCCACTTATTATTATTATTTAATAATTAATGATATTCTTATATGTAATTTTACCATTTTCAGTTAATTTTACCAAACATTTTCAATCAAATCAGCTAGTTTTTCAGCTTTCATCTAACTTCTCATCTAGTTTTATCAAACACACTCTAAATCTGACCTATTACATGTAATAGACTTTTCTTTTAGGTCTCGTCAAACCTTTTTAGAAGTTTGACCTGGTTTGTTGGCCTATTTAAAGGTCTTTATATGAAAAAGATCAACAAATCTATTTCTAAGCCGAAAAGAGGTTCATGCTTACTGATTTTTTATCCAACATCTCAATCAGTACTACAATACATGATCATTACAAGTCCCTCAACAATCTCAACTAATTATTATTAAATAATTAACAATGTGCTTATATGTCATTTTACCATTTTGAGCTAGTTTTACCAAACACTTTCAATCAAATGAGCTAGCTTTTCAGCTTTCAACTAGCTTCTCAGCTTTCATCTAACTTTTCAGCTAGTTTTACCAAACACATTCTGAGTCTGACCTATTACCTATAATAGACTTTTTTTTAGTTCTCGTTTGGCCTTTTTAGAAGTTTAACCTGGCTTGTTAGCCTATTTAAAAGATCTTTATATGAAAAAGGCCAACAAATCTATTTCTAAGCCTAAAAGAGTTCATGCATACTGTTTTTTTATCTAACATCTCAATCAGTACTACAATACATGATATTGAGCCTAAATAAAAAACCTTAACCCAAACTAATACAAACAAATCAAATACAAGAACAATTTGTAATTTGAAAATAAAAACTCTATGCATAGAAACCCTAAAAATCAAATTCGTTGCATGACAGTTGTCGAACCTACACAAAATTATACTTACAATTCTCTGATCTGCAAACTACTTGTAGTAGAATGGTATAAACCGGGTCGAACCCTGAAGATCCACTCAAATTAATCTTTCTTTGGGGGGGTTTGATTGATTGGAATAAACTGAAGAAAATAAAAGATCAAGTTAAAAGCAAAGGTTGAATCAATTCAAGACAATATCAATCCAAGGAATTCAGAGGCTATTTTCATGGCAAATCATTGGTTATTAATAACATGCATTCAAGAGATTAAATCTATCAACTTAGAATCATGTGGAACCCTTACAATGATCCCGCATTCACTACTGAAATAATTTCCAGAATTCAATTGATTAAGATTAACAAGATCAAATAACCACAAAATCTTATGTTAGATCCAAATCAATTTTATATACAGAACCCAATTGAAGTAAATAATTAAATGAAGACCTTCAATTTAATTGCTTACTTTATGCTTTTCAATCATTGTATGATGATTAACCAATCAAGAGTACAACATACATCAATAACAAATTTCATAACCAAAGCATGTTAACCAATCAAGCTTTGATAAAAGAAATATGAAATTGAAGCAAGTGGAGTAGAAAAGCAAGGTAGATGTAATTCAATCATCATGTAAATGAAGATCAAACCTCAAAACAAATATGAAAATAAGCTTGACTCCTTGAATTGAATAAAAACTTAGCCTTCCATGAAGACTTTACAAAAAGATGAACAAAAGTAAATGAAACTCTTAGTAATTTCTACTACAACTTGGATGCTCTTCTCCCTAGCAAGCTCTCCTATTTATAGGAGGGGAAAAGATTCCATTCCAAACATGATCACTCAGCCATGACTAAGCATGTTTTGTTCACAAATGGACTTATTGATCAATTACCTAATGCATTTGAACATTACTTTGAATTATTCACCTACTCTAGCTATTATTCACCTACTTGTCTCCCACTTGCACCGAGCATATCATCCTCAATCTGGCAGAATCCAAGAGAGTTGTCTTCATATGAAATCAAGCTCTAGATCTTAGCTTTCAAATGCCGTTGGGTTGAGACCAAAAGGAGTTTTCTAGCCCAAGTTATGGCCCAATCATTGAGTGCTGGTCAGGTTTTCATATGATGCTGACTATTCCATCTTCCAAGCCCATTTTGACTCACTAGCCATCCGATTTAGCTTTTGGGTTCTTCATCAAAGTTGTAGGGCTTTCTTTTATCTTTCCTACAATATAAAGAACATAATTTTTAGATGTCTGGAACTCAAGTTATACTTGAAATACGAAAAAGGTTTAATGCTGAAAATGTAATTGAGCCCAAAATGAACCTGAGTTGGCATAATATGCTTATGACTTGTTGATTAAACATAAAAAATGCATTAAAAGGTTAAATTTGAGGGATGATTAATGTGCATAATTTGTATTTATCATTGCATCGCACCCCCTCACACATCTGTTCAGTGCAACTTGATGAACAGACCATCGCACCATCGTCACGGTGGTCTTCCTTCCTTCACGGTGGTCTTTCATCACGCCACTGTTGCTTTGTCACAATGGCACCCTTCTCTCATCGTGCCACTATCACAGTGGCCTTCGTTCACAGTATCATGATCTTCCTGTGTGCTGCTGAGCGTGGGAAATGGAATCGGAGAGGAAAACGTCACATCAGGTTTAAAGGGCAACAAATGATGGCGCGATTATGGTTATCAATGGTGAGCTCTATGGCGGTGCTTGTGATACAAGCCAAGAGAATGATAAAAACGTGGTCACAAGGTTAGGTGTGACTAAACGCACAGTGGTGAAGCCTTGTAGCGGCAAAGATGGGGAGAATGATGCGGTGAAGGAAGAAGAGTTGGGGCTTTTGTTGAAGTAGAGTTCTCAGAAAATGAAGAGAGATAAAAGTGAGAGTAAAATTTAGGGTTTTTTTCTAAGATGGAAAGTAGAAAAAAGAACAGAGTGAAATAGGGACTCTCTGTGTTTAGTTCAACTCAGGCTCACTCGAGCGAGCGTTGAGCGAAGGAAATAAAGAGGAATTTGGTGTTTCTGTGAGATATTCAGCTCAGGCTCGCTCAGAGCGCGCTCGAGTGAGAAAGGCTTCTCGCTCAGTCTTGCTCGAGCGAGCGCGCGCAAGTGAGAAATTAGGATTCTCTCGCTCAGGCTTATCCAAGCGCGCCTGAGAGCACGATTTCTGATCATCTTAAAAATATAATTTTAGGGCTTTTTCTCATACACTCTTCCTTTCCCATTATTTTAGAGAGAGAGACTTCTAGAGAAAGGATCCTCCATTGAAGCTTGAAGAAAGGACTTCAAGGTCAAGAACTCCATCCCCTAACCTTCCCCAACTTTCCCCTTCTTTCCTTTGAGCTTCCTTGAGGTGAGTAGAGCTCACCCACTTCACTTCTCCTTTGTGTGAAATTCTTGCATGTGCCCTAATCCTCCTTGCCTTTTCTATTTGTGTGTGGTTGGGATTGAATTGTATGGTTATTGTATGTAAATGCCTAGATTGTTAGGATGTTGCTCTTGATTGTGGCTCACTGATTGGAAAACCCTAGGTTAGGGGATTATTGGGAACCCATGTTCATGTTTATTGTTGTAATTTTGCTTCCCTATGATTCAAGTATAAATTAAGCTAAAACTACTCACGTAATCAAGTTGTTAAGAGACTCAAGTGAAAATAATCATGTTAGGCTTTGGCCATCACGGGTCCTGGACCATTATGTTCATGTTAAAACTAGGCTTCGGCCGTCAGGTAATGGTGACGACTTTATGTCCCCAAGGGAGATATCCCTTGTAGTCTAAGCTCAGTTTAATTGCATGTCAAGTGAAAAGACCCCTACTTCTGGGTTAACAGTTCATGTTCATGTAATGTTTGGTTATCATTGCCGGGTTTAAATTCCTACTATAGTAATCCTCATATTGTTATGCCTTGCTAGTGTTAATTTGTATTGGAATGCACTGCTTTGCTCACTGAAGCATTAGTCTCACCCCATTGTGGGTTTATGTTTTAGATTCACAAGCAGGTCGCTGAGGACTTGATTTGCTGTAAGGGCTGAGAGTATATCTGGCTGTGGGCCTCATTTTGTTTTGTATTACATTCATGTTGATTGTATAGTCCGTTGGGACATGTATGCTTTTGATGGATATTTAGTACATGTGTATCTTTATGTTCCGCTCTAATAGGACACATGTATTGTAATATCCATGACATAGTTGTTTGTACCGATTCACAAGACATGTTTAATTGAAACTTTGTATTTAGTTAAACAAGTTTGGATTTCTGTTATTGATATCGCTAATGTCGCGAAAAATAATTCCCCAAATTCAGGACTTATGCTTCCAACGGGCATAATTTATGAGTTCCGGGAATTAGGACGTTACACTTAACCTTCTTTTTTTATTAAATAGGCTAGGCCATAAAGCTTTAAACAGGCTAGGCCATAGGCCCTTGGTGGGCAGTCTGACCTATTTTCACCCCTAATCCTAACACCCTTTAAAAGTTTCTTAACTTAATATTTTATAATTCTTCACTTTATCCATATTACAAAATTATTTTTATTATTTTAAGCAACACATTCAACTTTTATCTTTAACCCAGTAACTCTTAAAAATTTCTTAAATGGACCCTACAACCTACCTCACATTAATTTTTATTAAAAAATATTAAAAATTAAATGAAGAAAATTTAAAAAAACGTGTAGCTACTCGCTTTTGCGGGTGCTACAGGCAGCAACTCTCAAATACCATAAAGGATAGCACGATTCCCTTCAACAGTGGCTAAATTATGACCATCAATGATTCAATGCTCAAAACTAAGCATCGCATCACATGGTGAAGAGATCCTTACGAATGCTCTTAGGTTTCTTTTTTCTACTTTTTACATATAATAAATGACTCTCATTGGTATACATAATTTTTTTATTTTTTATAATTTAAGCAATTATTTTTTCTAACTCAAATACTCTAAAATAAATGAGCGTTATAAGTAACTTCATATAACCTCACTCCTTTTCAAACATACTACTCGATCCACTATTTTTTTTTACAAGCACCGGTTGTTTATGTAAGCGCCCACTCCAATAGACAATGTTATCTCAAACACCTATTCTATTTTTAAGAATCACGGTAAAGGGCTCACGTTGGAGGTGCCTGTGAAAACTCTTCAATATATCTTTGAGAGAGAAAAAGATATGAAAGAGAAGACTTTCTCAATGTGAATTCTCTGATTGAATTGAAAAAGTATACAAAGGAAGATTATATACAACCACATTCTAAAAGGCGAAAAAAGAAAAATAGAGCTAACTACTTAACTGGCTAACAAAAAACAGAAAAGGAAAGCTAACAGAATAACTACTCAGCTAACTAACAAAAGGTTACCTTTTTAACTTAATAACTTCAACACCCCCTCAAGCTGGAATGTGAATGTTGAGAATTCCGAGATTGGAAATGATATGTTGGAAAGGTCCAGGAAATAGAGGTTTAGTGAGCACATCAACTACTTGACAAGTAAAAGAAACTGGTAGTGATGAAGAAAACCAGAATGGACCTTATCCCTTACAACATGGCAATCCAGTTCTATGTGTTTTGTCTGTTCATGAAATATTGGACTAATGGCAATATGGATAGCTGAACGATTGTCACAATAGAGCACAATAAGATTTGATACAACAAGCTGCAAATCCTTAAGTAAATAAGTCAACCACCGGGCTTCACATGTGGCATGAGCAAGAGCCCTATATTCTGCCTCAGAAGATGAATGAGCCACCACTTGTTGCTTCTTGCTTTTCCATGAAATGAGAGCATCATCAAAGAAAAAACAAAAACCATTTATCGATCTTCTGGTATCAGGACAGGATCCCCAATCAGAATCACTAAAACTAGTGAACTTCAAATTTGAATAAGCGGGGAACCATAAGCCTTTAGCAGGTGAAGACTTGATGTATTTCAAAACTCTGAGAGCAGCTTGGTAGTGCATATCAGTAGCGCAATCTAGAAATTGACTAAGTTGACTGATTGAGAAGGAGATGTCAGGCCTAGTACTTGTGAGGTATAGCAACTTCCAAACCAACCTTCTATATGAAGTCACATCATGATAAGGAGAACCAAGATTTTGCTGGTCCCAGAGGGAATCTAGAGGGGGGGTTGAATAGATTCATAAAAACTTGATCCTTTTTACAAATTCAGAAATTGTTTTACCTCTTTCTATTTGCCTTCAAGATTCTTTCAAATTAAGTTTTCAAAAGATAAATTTTCAGAGTTTAAAACCAAAAGTGCGGTGGATCAACATGTTGCAGAGGGTAATTGATTACAAAGATTTATTATTCAAACTTCGTAATTCAATTTTCAATATTCAGTTTACTATTGCAGCAAGAATCAATTTACAATTTACAATTTACAATTCACAATTAACATGCAGATTAAGATTTAGATTTACAACCCAAGAAACTCAAATCAAATAGAGTAGGGATAGAGAAAATGACATTGTTGTTTATACTGGTTCAGCCACAAAAAGGGGCCTACATCCAGTTTAGATTTAGCACACCACTAAACTTGCTTTCACTATAGAATTGATAATAAACACCATGCACATACAATCCTAAAGAAAGACTTACTAACAACAATCAAAGGTTTGACTCTTGCACCCCACAAGAGCATGTTCTTCAATGACACCCCGCCATATGAACATCAACCTTATTCATGACACCCCGTCACAAGATTTCAAACAATCTCTATGAACACCCTATTCAAGAGATATCATAATTCAAAAAAATTAAGAAAGAATAGAGTTTAGAACAATAACATCTTGTTTGTGCAGATAAAGTTCATGAATAATATCCATTTTCTTCCATTTGTCTAATCATCTTGAGTTAAGAGTTCTTGGAGCTGTAGAATTTCTGAGATTTTCTAAGGTAATTTCTTGGAGAGATTTTCTAAAGATGATTCTTGTATTGTATTTGAAAATTGAGCCCTCTTCTTTTGATTTCGAAAATCATAGATATAAATCAGTTTTAGTCAGTTAGAAACTGAAAAAGTTTCATAAAAATCAGTTATAAGTTGTTCAGAAAATGTTCAGAATTATGCTGACTTTGTGGTAATCGATTACTAGCTTTGGTAATCGATTAAACCAGAGCGAATCAACAAAGAAATCTTATCAGGTTATGCAGGTAATCGATTAACCATATAAGGTAATCGATTAAATAGATCCTGATCTTGAATTCAAGCAGTTTTCAACTTTGGGTCAACTTGGGGTCCATTACCAACTGAAGTAATCGATTAAACCAGAGGCAAATCAATACTAAGTTTAGTAATTTAGCTACCAAGCTGTCCAAACTTGAAAACTTAATTATGAACTCAATTTGCACAAAGAAAGATCAATCAAGGAAGAATAATCAATCACACATATTTCCTAATGCTAAAAACAATCAATACAAGTGCCACATCTATAGAAACGTGTTTGGCACTGCAAAATGAATTGAAATTAAAGCACCTACTTTCTACAACAAAACCAAAACATTCAATACATGCGAGACTTGAGGAGTGATTTATATCTTCCATTTGTAGCTTAAGTCCAACAAATTTTTGTGTAATATGACAGAATTGTCCATAGGAGTGATGACAGGTTTAGAACCAAGTAATCCAGTATCAGATAATAAATCCATTGCATATTTTCGTTGGTGTAATACAATGCCTTCAATTCATTGGACCTTGAAATTTCAAAGCCAAGAAAAACTTCAAATTACCAAGATCTTTGATAATGCACTTCTCATGAAGGACTTGTTTTACATCAGTAATCTCCTGTAAATCATTACCTGCAACCACTAAGTCATCCACATAAACTAGGATAGCAATGAAGGAAGAAGAATGGGATATAATGAACAAGGTACAATCAACCTTAGATTGTGTATATCCAGAAGTAATTAGTGTCTCTGTTAGTTTTTCATTCCACTGCCTGCTAGCTTATTTTAACCCATAAAGAGACTTCCTTAATTTGTATACAACATCAAAATTAGGTACAGAAAGTCCAGGTGGAGGTGCCATATAAACTTCTTCTTTCAAGTTACCATGGAGAAAAGTTGTGTTTACATCAAGTTGATGTAAGAACCAGTTGTGAGTAGCTGCAAGAGAGAGAAGTACACGAATTGTGGTCAGTTTTACCACTGGACTAAATGTCTCCAAGTAGTCTATTCCAACGGTTTGAGTGTAACCCTTGGCTACAATCTCGCCTTGTATCTTTCTACAGATCCATCAACATTATGTTTGATTTTAAACACCCACTTGCAACCCACTACCTTCTTTCCAGCAGGAAGTGATATTAATTCCCATGTGTGATTTCTGTCTAAAGCATTCAACTCAGATTGAATAGCATCCTGCCAATTGTTGGTCCCACAGGCAATCTAGAAGGGGGTTGAATTAGAGCTGTCAAAACGGGCTACCCAGCTTGGCCCGGATCGGGTAACGGGCTTTTATGGGCCGGGCTAAAATACCCGACAAAAAATTCGGTCCTATGACATTAGAGCCCTATGCGGGCAGCGGGCTTGTGCGGGCCGGTCCGGTTAAAAAATAATTTATTTAAAAATGTTGCTTATTAAAAATTGTAAACAATTACACTTTTACAAAACTAAAAAAATTACAATATAGTTATAAAAATCATTAAAAAAAATCATCTACCCTAAACAATATAATTATTCAAAATATATACTGAATAGGTTAAATATATAGTATTCAAAAAATTAAATGCGTAAACATTTGGATAAAAAACTTGGTATGAACACATTGAATAATCTTGAGAATTAGAATCTGGTACACCAACACTAGAAGCAGCAACCCCATATTGGTAATTCCAACCACCATATTGATTAAGTTGCTCCAAAATATTCAACCTTTTTTCCTCAAGTTGATGATAGTACTGAGCAACTAGTTGATTATAATCATAAACGCCTTGTCAGTGTGCATAACCGTTATGGGAACTTTGGATGTCTTGACCATTTGTTGAATCTAGACAAAGTTGGTCTACCTGTGACTCTACATGGTGATTTTCTTCCAGCATTGACACACAACTAGCTTTCACATAAAGTCATAATCTTTCGAATAGTTCCAAAGTTTGTATACAATTTCTTCCTACTAAATTCAAACACTCTGAATTGAAATAACTGAAAGATGTCCAAACATATTTCTTCTACGTAAAATAGTACGTATAACAATACTTTAAAAATAGGATAGGGAATAACTGTAATGTGTCTGTGACTGCAGTGCGGGTTACCCTTTTTTATTTTTTAAATTAATTCGAGCTGTCCGTTAGCCTGCTCGAGCGGCTCGGCCCGAACCCGTTTTTTTAGTTCGGGCTTTTTCCTTCCGGGCTAAAAATCCCGAAAAAATAAGGGCCTCTAATTTAAGAGCCCAAGCCTCCCATTTGACAGGTTCGGGCGGGCGGGACCGATCGGGCTAGCCCATTTTGCCGACTCTAGGTTGAATAGATTCACTAGAAATTTAGAACCTATTTCAAAAATGAGTATTTCACAATCCCCTTTCTTTTTGCCTTCAAGATTCTTTCAAATATGTTGTTCAAAATGAATTATCAGAGTTTAAAAGTAAGTTCTATTTGCAGCAGATCATATTCATTTGAAAGAAAAAACTAATTAACAAGATTGATAACTCAAGTATGATAATTCAATATTCTTGCAAACCAAGTTTTATATTTCATCAAGAATGAATTTTGAAGATTAATTCCAATTCAATTATGCAGAACAATATATTCTATTAATCCCAAATTAAAATAGAGAATAGGGATAGAGAATTTGAAACAATCGTTTATACTTGTTCAGCCATAAAAGGCCTACACCCAATGTAGATTCAGCACCCTACCAAATCTGCTTTCACTAAATAATTGATTACAAACACTATTCACATGCAATTCTAAAGAAAGACTTACAAACAACAATCAAAGGTTAAACTCATGCACCTAACAAGAGCATGTTCTTCAATGACACCTCGTCATATGAACATCAACCTCACTTATGACACCTCGTCACAAGATTTCGAACAATCTAAATGAAAACACTATTCAAGAGATTTCCTTATACAAGAATTATGTAAGAAAAAGTTAGAACAACAACACCTTGATTGTGCAGATTTTTCAACAATGAAGTTCAATCACGTTCTTCTTTTCTCAATCTTCTTTTGTGTAGAGTTTTTGATTCATATGTGTAATTCTGGGTTTTTCTTGAAAAGTTTCTCTCAAAGAATTCAGAAATCTTTCACTCTTTCAATCTCTTACTTTGAAAATTTGATTTCTTCTTTTTATATTTCGAAAATCTTGATGGTTATATCAGTTAAAAGTTAGTTATATATGAAATACTCCATTAGCTTTCGAAGATAGTTGATTACCAATTTGAAGAAAAACAACCCAGAATAATAGCAGTCTCTATGGTAATCGATCGCATACTTAGGTAATCGATTAACCCAGAGAGAATGTCGAATGAATTCTCCTCAGGTTCTGCAGGTAATCGATTACCAATATAAGGTAATCAATTAAATCAATCCTGAACTTGAATTCAAGATGTTTTTCAATTTAAGTCAGTTTGGCTATCCATTACCAACTTAAGTAATCGATTATCCCAGAGGAAAATCATTACTTAACCCAGTAATTTAGGTACTAGCTTTCCAAACTTGAAAACCTTGATGTGAATTCAATTTGCACAATGAAATATCAACAAAAGAACTGTTAAATCACATACACAAGCCTAAAATTCTAGAAACAATCAATACAAGTTTCACACCTATAGAAATGTGTTTGGCACTGCAAAATAATTTTAATCACCTAACCAAATCAACAAAACCAAAACCTTTATTTGATAAAAGACTTGAAGAGTAGCTTGAGTTTCTTCCATAATAGCTTAAGTCCAACACCAATGAGAGTCAGCAATTGCTTCTTAATAACATTTAGGCTCAACAAGAGAAGATACAACTAAGGAAAATGTCTTGTATGATGGGTATAATTTATCATAGGATAGAACTGAGGTTAAAGGATATTTTGGTGTTGAATGAGATGAAACAATGGTGTTGTTAAGTAAAGAGCAATGATAGTCTTGCAAGTATGAGGGAGGTTTTCTGACTCTGTGAGATTGTCTAGGAGGTTGAATTTCTGGTGTAGTATGTGCTTCAATACGTATGGTTTGTTGAGGTATGGTTTAATGTATGGTTTTAGGAATAGGGAGAATAGTGGGATGTAAAAAATTTGGTTGGCTTGATGAAGATGAAGTGTTTAATTTAGAGAA
The DNA here is from genome assembly GCA_026901365.1 of Sesbania bispinosa. Lineage (NCBI taxonomy): Eukaryota > Viridiplantae > Streptophyta > Magnoliopsida > Fabales > Fabaceae > Sesbania > Sesbania bispinosa. Next base: position 2,701,110 of record QLOH01000032.1, on the reverse strand, counting down.
GGGAAAAAGGTGTTAATAAAATATAGTGTTTCTAGAAACAAGTAACTCTCTCTTTTTGATATCAAACAACAATGTGAGCCTTATAACCAAGGAATACACAACTTCTAGATCTGGTATCCAGCTTCTTCCTTCTTGCAACCAAAGTAGAAGCATAACACAAACATCCAAAATCTTGAGGTTAGAAATGTCTGCTGGACTACCATAAAGAATTTGGTAAGGTGCTTGATTTGATAGAAATCTGGTTGGTTGTCTATTGATCAGATATACAACATGTGCAACACCATAATTCCATAAGTGCTTGGGCATACTAGATTGCAACATAAGAACTCTAGTCACTCCTAGAATATGTTGACGCTTTCTTCCAATAATGTCATTCTGTTGAGGGGTTTCAACACAACTTCTCTGGTGAATAATACCTCTAGAATCATAGAATGATGAGAGATTAAATTCAAGTCCATTGTTTGACCTCACACAGTTCACCTTGCAACCAAACTGAGTAAGAATCATCTCTACAAAACACTGGATAGGTGAAGAAACTTGTGCTTTGTTTTTCATAAAATAAAGTCATGTAAATCTTGATCTATCATCCACAATTGTGAGAAAGTACCTATGACCACTCAAAGAGGGAATGGATATAGGACCCTAGATATCAACATGAATTAAATAAAAAATGTGAGATGACTTTGAAGTGCTCAAGGGAAAAGGAAGTTTCTTATGTTTTTCTAAATGACAAGCATCACAAGGATCTTTTATCCTCTTACAGCTAATAAAGGGATATTGAGTCTGCACTATTACAAGCTTTGCATGAGAAGTGTAATGTCCTAATTCTTGAATTCATAAATAATGCTTGTTGGGAGCACTATTACCAAATTCTTGAAATTATTTCACGCATTATCGATATCGACAAACAATACATCACAATGCTTACGTAATCCAACTGTTACCTAAGCATAAGCCATCCATACACAACTCAATGAATTATAGTTAAAATGCTACTTAGTGGCTTACTACAACTTTACAAATTCTTATCCCGTCCACTACATCTCATCTATCCACTACATCACAATTCCAAATAAAAATGACTACAATGATAAGTCTTCAACAATCCATTCAAGTGAGTCCTCAACTCTTTAGTCTAGCATCCGAACAACAACCTGCACGTCTAAATATATTTCCCACAACGTGGGATGAGACTAACGTCCTAGTGAATGAGGTCATGTATGAAGTGTAGGGATTTCAGGCAGATGGAATGCAACAGCTCAACCAAGATATGATTAACACATAATCATGTGCATTATAACTATGAATTCAAATAAATACTTCCTCAAGAAGAAATCAAGTGTTTAACCCACACCCAGGGTGCCTTTTCATTGTTACATGATTTGAGCGCTCTGCATCGTGACTAAGGACTATTGTCCAAGGATACTTATATGATTAAGTTTTATTAGCAAACAAGGATGCTATGTATGGAATTCATTTCATGTGAGGATCCCCATTTCCCTCTTGGCCGAGAGGTTATGGGACTACCTCGTTTCTCTTTTACTCTATGGTCCGTAGACCCATGAACATGAGGCCCAAAGATCCAATTCTGATCTTTAATTACATGAGGTCCTAAGTCCCAATTTTGATCTTTAATTACATAAGGTCCTAAGACCCGTTGAGTTTCTGGAAAGCGTACCAAAATCCTAGCAGTATAATAGTAAGTATGAGTTATCGTATCCACAGGGAACGGTTCAACTCGTAATGATTAGTGATTAGACTATCAAGTAAGAAACAATTTTTAATGTTTGTTATTGCGGAAATTAAATGCATAAAATAAATTGGAGAGTAGAGTAGAGTAAGATAGCGTTACTTGGATCAGGATTGAACTTCATATCATCGCACCCCTTTCGTATGTGAACCTCACTATTATTTATGAATATATTTCTATGATACCATAGCCAAACTATATTATTTTACCCCGAGTCACCAGCAGTAAAATACTCGAAGATAATCCATGCGGGTTCTCCCAAGCGACAAATTACCCCGGCTTTAAAGATCTACTTTTCCATTTGTTAAAACTATTAATTCGCCCTGGTCTCCACAGTGACTACTATAAGTATTTTTACCAATCAGAGTTCAAGTTTCCTATTCCCAGGCTCCTCCAAACTCGCTATTGGTTCTATAGAACCACCTCTCGAATGCGCCCCATAAAACCAACCGATAACTCCGACACATAGGCGGAAGTTACGCATTAAGCAAAGTATAAAAATACTGATATCATAGAATAGGGATTCATAAACAATAAAGAGAATTCACATACATTTGGGGATTGAATCAACTACATTCAACCCTATTGGATAGTTTTGCTACGCATGGTAGCCATACAGACCAATGAAGAAACTGTCACACTTTTCTTCAATCCTCATGTTGCTATCTCGGCAGCCCTTTAGGGTCTCCTCTGGAGCTTTGAGCCCTAAACCCTAACTCTGCTAACTCCCTTTGATCTTTGCAAAAGGTCCTATTTATAGACCAAGGAAGGCTATCTGAAATCTGGAAGGAATCTGTTTTGAAATTGAACTTGAAAACTGATCCATGTAGTTGCGCTTCACTCTGCGCTCAGCGCAAGTGAAGCGCAAATTCCAGAGTGCTGCGCTCCAACCTGCGCTCCGCGGGGGTGGAGCGTGACACACATTCCAGTCTTCTCTGTTTCCTCATTTAACAACTTGATTTCTTCCTAATCTTATCCTTGTTTGCTTGGCTTTCCTTGTTTCCTTCTTTTTGGCTTGATTCTGTGTTTATTTTGCCTTTAAATTTAAATTGGGGAAGTTATCTGTAGAATCCTTGTTTAAATGGCTGCTAATATTATCTTTATTTGCTCTCATTTAAACTTCAAATATGTAGATCCTATCCTCAAATAATGCTATCTTGTTTTCTCATTTAAATTTCTCTCATATATCTGCAAAATCAACGGATTTTCCATTAAAATAGCATCAAATTCAAATTCAAATTAAATAAACACAATTATTACAATTATTAATAAAAAGGGATTATTTTGGGGCATAAATTACTATTTTACCCTTGATAAGTGCAGTAAAAATACAAGAATTTATCATATAATTGGCACTTATCAAGACCCAATTCTGATCTTTAATGACATAAGGTTCTAAGACCCAATTTCTTTTCTTTCAAAATATGGTTCCAAGACCCAAATCTCTTTTTTCAAAACATGAGGTCCTAAGACCCAAATCTTTGCTTTCAAAACATGAGCGGATGGTGACATGAGAAATGACAATAACTCTATGAGCATGAGCGTGAGCATGTGCATGAATGTACAACATTACCAAGGTTTCAACATCAACAATCCACAATTGCACAAAATCCCCAAATCCTTTAACTCAGGGTTTGAGCCATAAAGACATACAATCAAATCAATCCAACATTCAACCCTAGATTCATCTATAATCATCCACAATCAACAATATAAGCAAGGGGAATGAGAATAGGGAGCATACATGGGAGTTCAATCAAAATGAAAGTGAGTGGGTGAACCACACTCACCTCAAAGGGGAAGAAAATAGGAGATGTGGATGGAGGAAGTGATGAATCCAAGCTTCAAGAATGGTGGAGAAGCCTTCAAGCTATCCTTTCTTCTTCTTTCTCACTCTTTCTCTCTCTCTTTAAGTTCCTCCTACTCTCTCTCTAAAATGTTGAAAAAGGGAAATGAATGAGGAAGAAACCCTAAAAATGTGTTTTTAAGGGGTTCTGATGACAAGCTCCCACTAAGAGTGTGCTTGGGCGAGCTATGAGAGGGGGAATAAAATTCCCACTCGCGCGCCTACGCTCAGCTACGCTCGAGCGCAGCTTGAGTTGAATTAACTCAGAGCCTCTCTGTTTTCTGCACTCAGGCTGTGCTCGAGCTCAGCCTGAGCTAGAAAATCAGATTGGAATTTCCCCTGATTACTGATATCCTCGCTCAGGCTGCGCTTGAGCGCAGACTGAGCGAGCATATTAGCCCCTAAAAACTTGATTTTTACCCCTCTTTGATTCTAACTCAATTCTATTCCACTCAAACCTAATTCCTTTCCCTAAAACCTCCTTCTAACTTAGCTTTTCTCATCCAAATCTCTCTCCACTCTAATCTTTGCCAAATCTACTCCTTTGTTTCTAAAGCCTATTCCATTATTATTTGACACACCTGATGGCTGGAATATAGGATGATGCATTTCTCCCTAACCCGTTCCGATAACATAACTTCTAAACTTAGTTCTTCTTTATCTAACCTCCTTTTCTCATTTTTATACCTTTGTAATTCTCTCTGACTCCGGGTGTGGTTTCTTCTAAGTTCAGCCTACATTTGTTTGACTTAATACTTGGTCACTCCTCCAAAATCTCTTTAAACTTGAAACTCTTAGTTTATTTATCTAATTCTTGTCTAACTTCACATTCTAATCCCCAATTTCTCCTCATACCTCTAACCTTCCTCTCTTGGTCGGATTCAAAACCTAAGGCTTTCACGATATTATCTAGGCCCTAATTTTCGGGAAGTTACAAGAAGGATGCCCAAGTCTCAAATACCATAGATTATTATCATAACTACAGAAATTGTTTACACTAAACAACTGTAAATTGGAAGGAACATCTAAAAATGTTGAATGTTGCACTAGATGTGTTAGAACATATAAACTTGTTTGAGCTTCAGCTGCACCAATCATCCTCAAGCTCTTGAGGTCCTGGATTTCACATTTTGACTCAATGAATTCAAATTTGCATTATAAAATAGTTGTAAGCCTTGATACTGAAATCAAATTATTAAAAATTGAATGATGGCACATATAACACATCAGTGAGGAAAAGATCATTGGAGAAAAAAATAGATCCACACAGTGAAGTGTTAACTTTGCTCCCATCAGGGAGATTAATAGTGATAGGATGAATCTTTCTAAAATATTGAAAACATTGTGATGAAGAACACACATGGTCTGTTGCACCTATGTCAATAATCCATGGTGAATTCTTTGAAACTGGCTTATTCATACCTTGTATTTTTCTATGCCCAGGCTATTTTGAAATGGTAGCAATCTGATTAAAAGAGTATTGATTATTCTACTGAATCATGGCAAGAATTGTCTTATGTTGATTAGGTGTAAAGAACAAATTGGAATGCATTTTCACTTCTTTCTTTCTGAGTTTGAGACACTATGCTTGATTGATCATCTTCATCATACTCTTCATCTTCTTCATTAGAACACAAATTTTTAATTTGCAATCCTTTCTTAAAATGAGGTGGAAATCCATGTTTCCTATAACAATTATCAACAGTGTGTCCAGTCCTATTACAATAGGAACAAATTTTTTATCTTCTGCCTCCTCTTCCAGGACTTGAACTATAAGATTTGAAACCTCTGCCTCTTGATCTTCCTCTTCCAACAAAATTTCCTTTAGTTGAACTTATAAGAACTTTGGCTTCTTTTGAATTGCAATTGGCTCCAAATTGCCTTTCTTGTTGAATCAACATAGAAAATGCCTTAGCAATAGTAGGAAGAGGTACATTATTTGAGATTAAACTGCAGAATACTCTTCATTCAATTCTCTCAAGAAACGTATGACATAATCATTTTCTCTATAGGATTTGATAGTAGAAACTAATGCACAACTACAGTTTACCTTACAAGTACAACTAGGTTTTGGCCTGAAATCATCAAATTCTTGCTAAAGAATCTTCAATTGAGTACAATAGCTAGTGATACTAAGATCTTTCTACTTAAAAGAGTATATTTCTTCTTATAATTCAGAGATGCGAAACACATCACCTTGATAATATCTCGCATGTAAATCACTCTAGATTTCTTCTGTTGTATCCAACCAAAGAATGTTTTGAGCTATTTCTTCATTTACTGAATGAACAATTCACGAAATAACCATCGTATTACATCTTTTCCATGCAATGCTCATTGGATCTCCATTTTCTAGCTTTGGAAGTCTTCCATCAATAAACTACAACTTATTTTTCGAATCTAACGCCATTTTCATGACTCTTGACCAGGAATGGTAATTGTCACCAACAAGAACACTCGAAACCAGAGTAGATGTTGGGTTCTCATTCGGATGCATGTAATAAGGATTCAACAAATCAATATTAGCGTTCGCCATCTTCGAACAGAGATGAGACAGATTAAGAATAAACAGAAACGAATTGAGAAAACAAGAATCAGAGAAGGAATACGCAACAGTAGCTATGGCAGAGCTCTTAAGAAAGGAGCTCTGATACTGATAAGTGTTAAAATTACGTAAATTTCCATATAAATTACAACACTTATTGATAATGAATTGTTGAATTTATAACTCAATTCCACCCTTTTTAGCTTAATTTGTGGTTTTTGTATTTATTAAAGCTAAATTTGAATTTGATGCTATTTTAATGAAAAATCTATTGATTTTTACAGATAAAAAACTAACGTACAAGTGAAGCATCAAAAGGACAGTGAGCAAGGACAGGAATAGTGTAGAACAAGCTCAACAAGATGAAAATTCAGAGGAAGTTGCTGCTGTTTCCTGCGCTCCACCTGCGCTGAGCGCAGGAATGACTGTCTAGATACTGTTTCCTGTGTTTCACCTGCGCTGAGCGCAGGTAGAACGCAGGAAACATAACCTAATTTGTAATGGGCCACAAACAGGGTTACAACGGGCTTTCAGATAGTATTTAAATGACTTTTAACAGTCAGTTTTATTCATTCAGAGAGTTACAAAGTTTTTGAGTAGATACAGAGTTAGGAGAAAAGTGTGACAGTCTCTGGAGTGGAATGACTACCATGAGTAGCTAAACCTCTCTTTAGGATTGAACGTAGTCGATTTAATCCCCAATTGCATTTTGGTTTTTCTTTGTTATTTATGAATCTCTGTTTTTATAATATTGGTGTTTTTATTCTGTTCTTAATGCTTAGCTTCCGTCTTTGTACCAGAGTTATGATGCGGTCTCTTAAATATGCTGGGAAGCGGTTTCTAAATCTGATCGGTAAAAACACTCAATTTGTGACTGTGGGAACCAGCATGAATTGTTTTTGAGTATTTCATAGTTGTGGGAACCTTTATGAAATAATATTTATTTGTGCTTCAATATTTATGATTACAAATTCCTAACTATCATTGATTTCCAAAATACAAGAGGGGTGCGATAGACGAAGTTCAATCCTTGTTTTTCTTTGTCTCATATTTTATTTTATTTTCTTATTGTAATCTTTATATAATGTTCATAACAATCCTAGTTTCCATTTAAATCTTTTTTAAATATTTCTTTTTGATTTATTTTCTTACTGCACTATTTCCTTAATTATCATAATAAATTCCACAGTTTCTCTTTATATACTCAATTAGATTGGTTACTAAGAATTTATTTTGTACCGTTCCTCGTGGGTATAACAACCCTTTCTTTCTATTATACTGCTGCGATATTGGTACACTTGTCAAGATCTCAACAGATACCATGTGAAAACTCTTCAATATATTTTTGAGAGAGAAAAAGCTACAAGAAAAAAAGACTTTTTTTAATGTGAATTCTCTGATTGAATTGAAAAAGTGTATAAAGGAAGCTTATATAAAACCACATTCTGAAAGGTGAAAAAGGAAAATAGAGCTAACTACTTAACTGCCTAACAAAAAACATAAAAGGAAAGATAAAAGCTAATAGAATAACTACTCAACTAACTAACAGAAGGTTAACTTTTTAACTTAATAACTTCAACAGTGCCCTTATCAATTTCAAAACTATACATCATATACCTGCTAAGAAAAACCTTCACCATAGATAAAATATGTTTTTCATTTGACACAATTTGGGATATTGTATGACACTTGCGATTTGACAAAGTGGTTCACAAGTTCCATATGTATCCAAAGTACTAGTAAGTCCAAGCAAATGCTTATAACCTTAATCAAAATTCAAAAATATTTTATTTAATAAAAATAAATAAAATACTCATTTTGAATTATAAGTTCCACTAAAAAATATTTTAATTCCTTTTTACATCATGGAGCTTTCTCACACTTCCAATAGAAAGACTAAGGTTTTGTTTACATTTTCATTTCCTGTTTTTATTTCCTATTTTTATTCTGTTTCCTGTTTTCTGAAATTTTACAAAGGAAAAACTGGAAACAAAAAATTTCTATTTCCAACATTTTCAGTTTTTCCATTGTAATATTTCAAAAAAACAGGAAACAGAATGAAAACAGAAAATAAAAATGCAAACCAAACAAGTTCTAATCCTCCCTAGAAGTACGAAGGCTTTTCCTTTCCATAATGTTATTTATTATATATATTTATTTTGTCAATAAAAGTCTTTCAATTCTTTTAACTATGAGTGTATTTGATATGTTATTTCAACTAAACTTAAATTGATAGCTGAAATCATTATATCAATATTCTGTAAAGTAATTTTTTAGGTAGTTATTAGTTTTTTTTAATTCTACTTGAGGTAACTTTTGAAAATAAAAACTCATTTTCTCAACTATTAGTTAATTTGTTTTTACAATTTTATCAACCAATAACCCTCACTCGTCATTATTTGTCATTTCAATGATGTGCCTATCTGTCATTTTACAATTTTTTAGCTAATTTTATCAAACATTTTTTATGAAATCAAATAGCTTATCAATTTTTATCTAACTTTCAGTCGTCCTTTCAGCTAGTTTTGTAAAAAACACTCAATGAATTTATGATATTGATGATAATTTTTAAATTGTTTTTAGGTGTTAATAATTTTGAATAAGAATGTATTTGGATTAGTTGATTAAAAGATTATTTCATTAATTAATTATGATATAATGTGTTTCATATTTTGATATGTATTAAATGTTATTTTATGATACAAATGTTTTGATGTATACAAATTTTAATTTTATATAGTTGTTTATGGTGATTTTTAGTGAAATGATTCCTACTGGAGTGGAATCAAGTCCTCTTGGTAGGTTCTAGATTAATTTTGTGCACAGTAAAAAGTAGGAAAAGAAGAAGAACAAACAGTAAAATAAACAAGAAACTGAAAATTAAAGAATAAAGAAGTAGATTTGATGATATTTCATACTAAACATACTTTAAAATCTTCTCGAGAGTTAGCAAGTAGTCTTTAGATGTGTGTATAGATAATATGTTTTTCGAGTAATTGTTTCTAACTATGCATAGTAAAATTGTAGTTTTGACCTCTAACGTACCCTATTTATAGACTTTCCTATCTGATGGTAAACTAATTTACAATAGACATGTGGGACATCTTTCTAACTGCCTAATCTCTTACTGAATAGGTGTCTCCTTTCCTTTGGATGTTTGACGCATGTCCGTCTCTTCTTCAAATTCATTCTGACTTCAGTCTTCAATCTAAGGTTTTTTCAATTTCTTCAAAAGGACTAAGTCTCAAGTTTCCATCAATATTGACCATGTTTTTGGAATTTCTATTCGAAATATACAACCAATTTTGTTTCATCAAAAGTTTTCATTTTCTCAAGTCTTTACCTCAGAAAAAACTAAGTTTGATGAAGCTTTCATTTGAAAAAGTCTCTAGTTCAACAGATTTACCATCAAGGAAGAATTTCATCTTTCTACTTAATCATTTTTTTTTAATTCTAGGTGAAGAAAGACTCAATAGAAAATGTATCTTGATAAGAAAAAATAAATTTACCTTGCATGTGTCTAATTCGAATTACAAGGATAAATTATCCAATGTTTTTCAAATTCATTCCAAAAGAAAGGATCAAACCTAATATGTTTCATGATAGAAAATTTTGAATCCCCCTTTAGACATAATTTGAATTTGCCCAGGATATTCCCATGTTTTTCGAATTCTATGAGCATAAAGGCTTATCCATGTTATATATCAATCTTTTCTAACAACCTTTGGAAAAGCTATATTTTCTAGATAATATGAATTTCAAATTTTCCTTTCTTCTTTTCAAAATTCTTCAAACAATAAGATTATTTTTTGATAAACACTTAGTAAAATTTCCACCATCAATAATAGTACATTACTAAAATGAGTCATATTAAGAAATTTATTTAAATTAATATGTGATATTTTGAAGTGAATTTGTATTAACATTAACCATGGTCAAAATCGATTTTTCTAGAAAGAATAATGTTAATTGTACATGTACAACATAGAGAGAGAAAGAGAGAAAAGAAAAAAAAGAAAAAGAAAAGCGGGATGTGATGGGTGATGTGATAGAAAAAAATAAAAAGAAAAATATGTTGTATAAGTTGTTGTATGTTTTATATTGTATTGATTTGATATCTCTTCCAAAAAGTAATTGTATTACATTCATTAAACATATGTAGGGGTTTGTGAAAATTGATTTTGGATCCCTGGTAAAGCATATGGAAAAAAGCCATTGGTAAAATTGTTGATGGTTATAAAATTATTCATTGGGTTATAATCAAAATGTCCAACAATTATTAATTTATATATTCCATAGAGTAAAAAAAATTGTATCACCCAAAAAAAAAGTTGTTAGAGGAAAAAAAATTGTATATAGGGTTTTGTAGCTAAGCTAATGGTATGTTTGTGAGTTTAGAAACGAGGAAAATGAAATAATTGGAGGGAAGGGAAAAATTTTGTAAAATACTCAAACTCACAAACATAATGGGAAATGACTTCCAATAAACTCTTCCCTTTCTCCCTTTTCCTACAAAATTCAATCCACAATCATACCCTAAATATATTAAAAAATTATTAATTTATATATTCCATAAAGAGTAAAAAACAATGACATGCAAATATACATATATGTGAGGACAAAAGGAACACTACACTAGTTACGTCAAAAAAAAAAAAAAACACTACACTAGCTGTAAAATTGCATTTCTCTTTGCACTTGCAGCATGTACGGACAAATACGTTAATGGAGTCCAAAAATTTACAGGGAGCAAAAACAGAAAGTCAAAAGGACCTATCTCTATCTGCATATATTTTGTCCAATAGTTTCACGTGACACCCGTGATACAGGGTACGCATCAGAGAGATGGGGACCCTCAGCAAGCAACAAATGGACCCTTCAAACAGAAGAAGATATCATATCAGAATGATTTGGGACACAACCGCAAGCGTCATCCAGAATAATTTGAACGGCGAAGATGGTGCCTGGCTCTTCTCAACTTGCAAAGAATCAACGGCCAAGGGCATGTTCTCTTGGTCAGGGCTACACTTTGATTCGTGTGGATGAGCACTGTACATGATAGCGCGTAACACCGCCGAAACGGTTGGTATGTACGCCGTTTTGTTCCTCCATAGCAGCCACGTCAGCGCCATCAATTGGCAGTCCCTATTCAATATCTTCTTCCTCCTCTCACTCTCCTTCTTGTATCCTTTCACCTGCGTGCAGTAAATAAATTAATCAACCAAATCTTACTTCATTCAACACTCAAAAACAGAAAACATTATCAACAACAAATTAAAGTTTGTACAATACACATCAATGCACATGACAATGTCATTTTCCCAGGTCAACCAAAAAGAATTGGTTAGTTTTGGAAAAACAGCAAATTAATTAGACTAAGCAAATTGCATACTGAGTGACTTTCATTCCATTTTCATATTCATGGCATTGTCAAATAGACTAATTAACATTGTTATACAAATAATATGTCTCCCAACATTATTACCCAATACAAAAAGTCAAAGCTGCATTATGAGCATAAACCCCACATTGACTTATATTTAATGAAAGATAAACAACTTCAACAGGGATTTTAATTATAGGGACAATAATGTATAACCTTTTGTAAGGCGCCGAGGCATTTGGTGCAACCAGCATAGGAAGAGTTACGGCAATTCTTCTCCAAGTCACGAACGGCAGCAGTAGGGGTAGCGTTGTGAGAACCAGACACGTTAAACGCAGTGGGACAGCTAAGGGAGGTAATGTGGTGAAGCCTAATTCCACAAAAACAGAGTATGGCGTCGCAGCTTGCGTTTGGTTGCGGAATTCGAATGCTTCGATTGTGAAGGGAATCTTGGAGCGAGTTCACGCACTTCTGCGAGTCGTCGTCCGGCATCATCGGAAGATCGCCGGAAGCCGCCGGCGGTGGTGGAGCTGAAACCTCCAGAGCCGTTCTCGCGTGAGCCGCGAAGAGCCATGCCGCGAGAACCGGACAGCACCGGCTGCGGTCGAGGTCCTTGCCGCAGGCTTCGTTGACGCCGCCGAATAGCTCGTTGGAGAGGTCGAGGCGGCAGATTTGGTTATGGGTTTGAGTTGGATATGAGGGGACGGTGTTGGAGGAAACGTGTGAAAGGGGTGATATTAGGGTCAAGAAAACAAGGCATACAAGAATGGAAGAGAATGATTGCATTTTTCTTTGCTGCTGGTGTCTTGGTGTTGGAGAAAGTGGAAACTTTGTTGCGGGACAGGAAAGGTTATGAGGAAACAGATGAAAAAGGGGAAGAAATTATTTGTGTGAGGAAGTGAAGTGATTCCAAGTTGGATAGTGAGACTTGATTTGGTAGAGGTAAAACGGCTAAAGAAAAAGTCTGTCAGAGTCAGAGAATTTGACAGCTTGTGTTGTCCTTTTCACTTTTTCATTTTTCTATTGTTCTCCCGTGTCATTGTTCTTTCTTCTCATCACATTTTATTGTATTTCTTTTTTAATTTTTGATTTTGGCAGATATATAGGGGAAATGCTTTGATTTGGTTTGGGGCTTTATTTCGATTTATAAGTTTGTGAGCATAATAGAAATGAAATTTTTCTAACCTTTTGCTGAAAAGAATTAATTTTGCAGGTATAAAATAAAGATATATATTTAAAAATAATATTATCTTATCATTTAAATAAAAAGCTTAAATATATTTTTGGTCCCTATACTTTTGTAAATGGGTGATTTTGGTCCTCCCAATTTTAATTGCTCAATTTTGGTCCATGTATTTTTGTAAATGGGTGATTTTGGTTCACCTAGTTTTAATTGCTCAATTTTGGTTCATCTTCTTTAAAAATTGAACGAATTTAATCCTACCGTTAGCCTCCCATCAAATATTTAGCAGAGTTTGCTGCACATGGATTTAATTTTGTGACGTGTAAACTATCACATGATAAATATTATTATTTTATTTTATCTCTTAATTTTTTAAACGAAAAATCAGAAAATAAAATCAGATTCCGTATAATTTAATACAATGAGAAAAAAATCAAAAAACAAAATCTCACCACTACACTCCAATTTCCTCAAAAACAATAAAGCAAATACAAGTCCCAAAACTAAAACAATTGCATGTCTGCTTCAAGCCATCAACCAAGCGAACTGAAATCTCATTCGGGCATGAAATGAAATTTCAAATGAAATCGAAAGCGAACTGAAATCTGCAAGCTCTGATTTTTCATTTAAAAAAATTAAGAGTTAAAATTAAATAATAATATTTGTCATGTGATAATTTACACGTCACAAAATTAAATCTATGTCAGCAAACTCTGCTAAATATTTAATGAGAGGCTAACAGTAGGATTAAATTTGTTCAATTTTTAAAAAAGAGTGACTAAAGTTGAGCAATTAAAACTAGGGGGACAAAAATCACCCATTTACAAAAGTATAGGGACCAAAATTGAGCAATTAAAACTAGGGGGATTAAAATCACCCATTTAGAAAAGTATAAGGACAAAAAATGTATTTAAGCCTAAATAAAAATGTTTTTTAAATTTACTTTTATAATACAACTTACAAATATAAATCATTCTTTTCCACTAAACTAGCACATCGGTCCCTAATTCTTGGGGGACTATGCTGTTTCAGCCCTGACTTTCTAAAATAGTAATTTAGAGTGTGTTTGGTAAGTCATTTCAGCTAGCTGAAAGCTGGAATTAGTAGCTGAAACCATTTCGGTTGTGTTTGGTAAGGTAACTTTTTAGGGTAGCTACTAGCTTTCTTGAAAAGGTACCTGAGGTAGCTTTTTTAAAAAGCTCCAATTTTCAGCTACTAGCAGTAGCTGAAAATTAATTACAAGTTTATCCCTCAACCACCACCACTTATTATTATTATTTAATAATTAATGATGCACTTATATGTCATTTTACCATTTTCAGCTGGTTTTACTAAAGACATTAAATCAAATCAGCTAGTTTTTCAGCTTTCAACTATATTTTCAGCTTTCAGCTAGCTTAACAAAACACACTCTTAGTTCCCGACTTTATTAAAAACATACACTTTAGTAAAGTGCACGTTTTTAAAAAAGTGAAGGACTAAAATGCATGTTTTTTAATAAAATAAGGACTAAAGTGTATGCTTTAAATAAAATCAGAGACTAAAGTGCTATTTTAGAAAAGTCAGGAACGAAACTGCATGGTCCCCCAAGAGTCAGGGACCAATGTGCTAGTTTATTCCATTTTTTTTTTCAAAAAAAGTACTTTTTAAATTTTATTTTATTTAAGCCACACTTATCTCAGGTTTTTTTTTCTTTCATCCTCAATACTCTGATATTATTCAATACATATTTTTTTCATAAAAAATTATTTCTCTCAAAAGATATTTTATTAAAAGACATTTTACTTAATTATAAAAATGTTTATCAATGGGTAGTTGGTTCAAACATATTTGATTCCCTTAAATAAGATTTTTAGTTCTAGTATTGTGTATGAAAAAGCCCTTATTTACACTTTGTTTGGTATTGTGGAGATAAATAGAGTAGAGAGAAATAGGTAAGAGAGAAATGAGGTGATAAGAAATAGATGAGAAATAGAGAAGAAATATGATTGTTTGGTAGGAAAGAAATAAAAATGAAATAGGGTGGAGAGAAATAGAAATGAGAGAAATTGGATTATAATATATAAGACCAAAATACCCTTATTTAAGTATTGATAAGTAAAATTTATAAAAATTATAATATTTAACTCCATATTTTATATAAGTAATTTACTTAAAATCAATAAAATTATATTAAAAACTAATAAACTCAATTTAGAGTAGGAAAGTGATATTCAAGCAACTCAAAAAAATCCAGACGGAGGTGGCTCTGCCAAGTGCACCAGCAAATTTCTTCTTATTCCTCCATAAGCATAAGAGCACGTCGGCAGTTTCATTTGACGATTACCATAAAGAAAAATAAGGGGGAAAAAACAATGCAAAATTCAACTCTAGTTTCTCGATGTGTAAATCACTAATAAAAAAACAAGCATTGTTTTACAATAATATGCAAATTAGCAAATACTCTTTAAATACAATGGTAGTAGGTAAATGTTGGCCACTAAAAGATCTTCAATTCAATGTCATACATATATAGGCCTTAAAAAGATCTTAACATAGCTAGATTTCCACTTAAAACTATAATAATAAATTAAAAATTAAAAATTAATAATATATTAAAATATTATAAAAAAATAAATTAATAAATTTAAAATAAATTAATAAAGTAACAATCGTGGTTTAAAAAAAAAACATAGTAACCATGTGAATGAGAAAAAAAGTAACAAGAAAAGGAAGAGTCAAAGGGGTGTCATGGATCCAGATTCCCTGTAGTCGACTTTTCCTATAGTCATTGCAATCAATAAATCTAGACCGTCTAGTGGAGATTGGATGGTTCGGAGGCCGAGGTGGTGTTTTAAACCAGATTACACGTCCTGGTCTCTGAACCGTCCGATCTCCATCGGACGATTTGGATTTATTGACTGCAGTGCAGTCAATTGCAGTAAATTCGGATCCGGGGTGCCACTGTGCCAGGATGGGATAGCAGGAGAGGGAAAATTGGTTAGACTTATTTTTTTTAGCTATTCTCTCTTTCATACGTCACTGATTTTCCATAGATTTTCTTCTCTTTTTAGCGAAGAAATCTATTATTGTGGGACTCATATTTGAACATTTCTTTCCTTTCTTATTTCTACTATACGAAACATACAAATTAATAATCTTCCCTCCTCTCTATTTCTTCTCCCTCTCCTTAATTTCTCTGTTATTTATTCTCTTCCAAACACATTGTTAAAGAGCTTGCTCATCCGCCGTCTTACCATGATTTAAATGTTTTTTATTGTTTCCGTGAAGGATTGCTATGATAAAAAAACAAAGAAAAAACATATATCGGACTGTTTTGTAAACTAAAATCACGGTATGGAAGTAACGAGAAGTAATTCTCACATTAACTTTAATTATTTGCCAAATATTTTATATTTTTCAAAATTGATTATGAAAAAAATAAGATTTTTTTTAAAATTAAATAAAATTAATTATGAGCATCAAATTGATAAAAATTTTAAAATATATCTATATTAGTTTCCTATTTTATTTTTTTATTTTAATTTATGTTTTGATTGAATTTAATATTTATTTAAGTTTAAACTATATATACTTATAGCTAGAGATTTTGAAAAAAATTATAGGTGTATTTATTCAATTTCATTTTATAGTTATTTTTCTAGATAATATTTAGTGAAAACTTTTGGGATATAGTAAAGTGAGGCCCAACGTTAATGTGTTCCATGTTAGTTTTTATATATTTTATATGACTTATCTTTCTTTATAATTTCTGGTATAGAGAAAGCTTCATGAAAATAGTAAGGAAGTTTAATAAAGAGAAAATTGAGGCTTGTACTTTGGGTTCTAGCAAGTCAATTAATCTTAACGAGCTTAGTAGGAAGTCAATTAATCTTTGAATTTCTTTTATTAATATATATTTATTAAGCTGTAATTTTATATTTTGTGTTTTCTATTTTCTTCTCTTTTTATTGTTCGGGGTAGTAAGAAAGAAAAGTACATAAGAAATGGGACAAGCAGAGCAGGGATTCTTGTTAGATTAGCTTATTTTTAAACGTGTTAGCTACGACATTCCCTAGCTAAGCAAAATAGACATACTAAAGCATTTCTGAAAACGCTTTAGACCATCGTCTTTCAAAAGCGTTTTGATAAACGCTTTAGAACATAAACTAAATACTACAACACCAACTACTAATAACCCGTTTTGTTGGGTGTTACGAAAACAAAAACCATGGGTTTGCAGAATTAATTTTAAATCACTTCCGTCCAACGTGCTTCGTGAAACGTGCATAATTCATCTCAACAATTGATTTTCAGAATCAATTCTACTAAACTGTAAACCAAGCGAACAATAAAGCATTTAGAAACGCATTAACATGCTTAAAAAATGCTTTAGAATGCCTTTTTTGTTATAGTGCATCAACCCCACCACCAAAATCTGTGACCCCATCGTGCGTCATAGTGAATACTGTCCATCGCTTGCCATTCCTGAGGCCAAGCCACCATCACAATTTGCCCCCAAATTCTTCCATTTTGTATTCTAAGCCATTGTCACAGTCCTTCGTCCTTACTACTTTGATGGTGACCGTTGTTGCTTGCCGCTCCCTCCTCATTAATCACTTGACAGTCACTATACACCAGAGAAGAGCAAGATCAACACCCTTGTTTCCAAAATTGTGGTTTTGCCTCATCAACTGCTTCCTTTATCTCCCTTTTTGTTTTTATCGTTTTTTTCCAACCTCATTCTTGTTGACTTCGTTTCTGGCTTTCTTTGCACCAACTTCATCAGAGCGTTTATTCCTTTTTTTCGTTTGGAATTTCAACAAACACCTTAAGAGCAATAGGTAACAATCAAGTTGATTCTCCGGCAACGGCGCCAAAAATACTTGTTAATAAGCTGACAAGCGTACCAAGGTCAACTGTAGTATAATATAGTAAGAAGGGTTGTCTACCCACAAAGAACTTTTTTCTGTTAAATTTCTTAATTTATAACTCACTAAGTATATTTACAATGAAATATACTTTGTTAATGGTTGTTGATAGTGAAAAGGTTCAATAAAATTAAAGTAAGTATAACAAGGACAATATAGGAATTGATAGAGATTCAGTTGACTAACCTAGGATTGAATTTGATCTATCTCACTCTTCTGTATTCTGGTTATTCAGAGATATATAGCAATCGAAACTATCGATATTGAGAGACAAATTCCATATGTTCACAAAAGAGATTAAGAGAATGTCTAGTAGTAACTCCCTTTTCTATGTCACCAAGAATGTTATCTAAGGAGAGATCCCTAGGCTTCCTCCATTCTTTTGGTAATGATTGTACTTCTTTTGGAGCTTCAACTTGTTCACTGTTAATGCTGACTTCATCATGAATTAAAGGAATGTTTGATGTACCTGCATCTTCTTCATCACATAGAGAACTTCCCTTCTTACAGAGGTTAGATTCATCAAAAACCACATGAATAGATTATTCTACTGTCAAAGATTTCTTATTAAAGACTCTATACGCCTTACTTGATGCAGAATATCCTAAAAGCACAACTTCATCAACTTTAGCATCAAATTTGCCAATATTGTCTTTGTTATTATTTAGTATGAAACATTTACATCCAAATACTTTTAAATGAGAGATATTTGGTTTCTTACCCTTGAAAAGTTCATATGGAGTCATTTTAAGGAAAGGACGAATTAAGATTCTATTTAAAACATAGCAAGCAGTGCTCACAGCATCAGCCCAAAAATATTTAGGTAAATCATTTTCATTGAGCATTGTCCTTTCTAGTTCAATAAGTGATCTATTTTTCCTCGCCACAACTCCATTTTGTTAAGGGGTTCTTGGAGCAGAAAAATTATGATCAATACCATTTTCATCACAAAATTTCTCAAATTCGTCATTTTGAAATTCTCCTCCATGATCACTTCTCAAAGACTTAATTTTCAAATCCTTCTCATTTTGAATTCTTTTGACAATTTTGAAGAAAGCTTTGAAAGCATTGTTTTTAACAGATAAAAATGCAGTCAAAGTAAATCAAGAATAATCATCAACTATTACCAAGGCATATACACTACCTGTAACATCCCAGAAATTCAAACTTGTTTTGATAATTAAATACATAAGATAAGAATTTTTGTAAAAGAGGAAAGAATTAGGTGGGAGAGATTTGAGATATGATTAAAGAGAAGGGAAAATTAGAAAATAGAATTTTGGTATCCTCGCTCAAGCGAGAATGACTCGCTCGAGCGATTATATTAGTAAAATTGTGCCAAACTCTTTTCTGGTTTTCTCGCTTGAGCGAGGAGGGTCTCACCCAAGCGAGAAACAGGGGAGGTTTGGGGTGCTCTCTGGAAGAATTTCACCCAGGATTTGGGAGAATACTCTCTGGAGTATTCTTGCTCAAGCAAGAAGAGTCTCGCTTGAGCGAGAACACAAAAGGGGGAAAATCCCATTTCCCTCGCTCAACCTAGAATCCCTCGCTTGAGCGAGAGCACGCGTATCAGATTAAAACTATCATTTAGGGCACCACATTTATTATTTCCTCCTCTTCTTCCCTTTAATCCTAGAGAGAGATAGAGAGATTCTAGAGAGATGGAACATCATTGGAGCTTCAAGAAAGGATTTCAAGGCCTAGATCCCTTCACCCAACCTTCCCTCGACCTTCCTTCATCTCTTTAAGCTTCATTGGAGGTGAGTATAACTCAAACACTCACTCCTATTTGTACTATGGAATGAACCCTACTTCCTCCTTTTCTTTTCTAATCTTAACTAATCAAGTTTGACTTCGGTCCAGAATAAAACTAAAATGAGTTTGGCTTCGGCCCAGAATATTTTGCTTCGGCCCAGAAAGTTGGCTTCGACCCAGAATAAGAATGTTTGGCTTCGGCCCAGAATATGTATGAAAACTCGACTTCGGTCCAGAATAAGTGGTGGGATACGTCCCCAAGGAAGATGTTCCTTGTAGTTTGAGCTCAGTTCTAACCCTAGAATTAGTGAAAAGACCCCGACTGGCGGGTAAAGCAGATTATGAGTATGTAGAGTTGAGAATTGAGATTGTTTTACTTGTTGGGATTATATTATATGAATTGTTGCATATCATTGATCTGTATCCCCACACTGCATACTGCATAGTTATATTCACTGAGACATTCATCTCACCACACGTCCCGTGGATACATTTTAGATGCGCAAGTACCTCCACGCACGGGCCCTTGAGCCAATAGCTTGGAGCAGCTTACTAGTATTGTTGTAGTGGGCAAGTGTAGCCCTTTTTGATTAATGCTTAGACTTGGATGTATGAATTTGTATTTTTTTTAGAGGATATGATTGTACATGCAGTTTCCTTATTTCTCTGCTGTCAGGACACATGTATGGGGGTATCCTCAGCTTATTATTGTATTTGAATGATTATAGCCTTGAGGCAATTATGTACTTAATTCACTTTCATATATTGTTCAATTTATCGTTGGTTGCTTAAACAATTATGTGGTGGATGTGTTTGATATTTAAAATGGCGCGAAATAATTTCAGGGATTTGGGGATTTTGCTTCCAACGAGCTTAATCCTCAAATCTAGGAATTAGGACGTTACATTTTGGTATCAGAGTAGTTCAATCCAATTGGACTGTGGCTTAGTGTTCCTGAAGTTTGTTATTCTTCTTTTATACATTACTATGTGAATTGAGAGACTGATCACCTCGATGTTTGCTTAATGATGTGTAGAGGATATGGCAGGCAGCAGGAGAGGTCGTCCGAGGACCAATCCCTCATCTTCTTCTTCTCGAGAACCATCCCCCGATCCTGTGGCTGCAGCTCTGCAGATGCTCACTCAAATGATGGGAGAGCAAGTGGAGTCCAACTGCCAGCAAGCCGAGGCGGCCCGGGAGCAGGCTGCTTCTAACGCGACCGTCTTGCAAGAGCTTATCCGAAGACCACCGTGAACACCTACTCCTACTACGGTGGATGCGTTTGTCCAAGGATTAGCAGAATTCCGGAAACATACTCCTCCTTAGATCAACGGGGTGTGTGATCCAGATGTAGCGGCGAACTGGCTCTGCGACCTCAATAGAATCTTTGAGGTAATGAAGTGCCCTGATGAGTTTAGAGCTGTCAAAGTGAGCCAACACGGCTCACCCGAGTTGGCTCACCACGGGTTAGGCTAAAAGTGAGCTGAGCCGAGCCGGGTTGGCTCACTTTTCTGGTGAGCTGAAAAAATACCAACCCGGCTCGACCCATCGTGGGTTGGTGGGTTAAGCGGGCTGACTCACCTAACTTAAAAAATAATAAAAATAATTAAAAATAATAAAAAAGGTAAAAAAATAGAAAAAAAATTAAAAAGTGAGCCAACCCACCTCAACCCGGCTCGAACCCACCTTGACTCTCGAGTTAAATGGGTTGACCCACTTTTGACCCGTGAAAATGTGAGCCTAAATTTTACCAATCCAACCCACCGGTGAGCCGGGTTTGGTCGCGTTGGCTCACCGAGCTCAACCCAAATTGACAGCTCTAGATGAGTCCAAGGAGGGGTTCACAGTCTACATGCTTCGAGGGGAGGCGGAGGATTGGTGGAAGACGGCAAGTGTAAGGGCTACTGTTGCTGACACCCCGATTACCTAGGGAACATTTCAGACTCTGTTTTTAGAGAAGTACTTTCCGGCGACAGTGCGACGACAGAAGGAAGCTGAATTCCTTCAACTCAAGTAGGGGAACATGACTGTAGGCCAGTATGTGGCCAAGTTGAGGGAGGCTTGAGGCCCGAGTTGCAGGACCGGGTTGGCACACTTGATATCAGGGATTTTCCTACCCTGGTCAGCAAGTGCTACATTGCTGAAAAGAACCAAAAGAATGATGCACCACCTTCATAGCCTGACAACAGGGGAAGAGGAAGTTGGAGGAGCCCAACCAGGGTAAAGGCTCAAGGCCCAAGTGGCAAGGCACAACTGCCTTGGCCACTCGGTCGGCCCAACCCCAAGGGGCACCCAAGTGCTCCAAGTGCGACAAAGATCATTTTGGGGAGTGTTTGCTTGGACAGAGGGTTTGTTATCTTTGCAAGGAGCCTGGCCACATGAAGAATGAATGCCTGAAGAGAAAGGACCTTCCTAAACCCCAAGCCACTGGGAGAGTCTTCACCCTCAGTGGTGAAGTGGTAGCTTCTGCTGATAATTTGATGCGAGGTATATGCACCTTAGGAGATAAAACCTTAATTGTATTGTTTGATTTGGGGGCAACCCATTCTTTCGTTTCGTATGATTGTGTGAAGTAGTTAGATTTGCATGTTGTTCCTTTACCTTACAACCTAAATGTAATAACCCCCGCCAATGAGGCAATTCCCATTTCCATTGTATGTTCCAAATGCCCCATTATTGTACAAGGGAGGGCCTTCGAGGTTAACCTCATTTGTTTGCCATTGAGGGGCATGGACATCATTTTTGGCATGAACTAGTTATCTCAGAACTACTTCATGCTTGATTGCTTTAATAAGGAAGTTGTCTTCCCGGTTCTCCCTCCTCTTCCGGGGGAGAAGACACCTGTACTTCTGTCCAGTACCACCCAAGTTTCCAAATGCCTGAGTGACGGGAGTAGTTATTTTATTTTGTTACTTTCCTCAGCTCTGGACTCCATACTGACTTGAGCAGTGTAGCCACGATTAGGGAGTTTCAAGATGTGTTCCCTAGTGAGGTAACTAACTTACCTCCGGACCGAGAGATAAAGTTTATCATTGACTTGGTACCGGGCACGGGGCCCATTTCCAAGGCACCTTATAGGATGTCTCCACTAGAGCTTAGTGAGGTTAAGACTCAATTAGAAGACCTTATAGCTAGGAGGTTCATTAGGCCTAGTGTGTCACCCTGGGGAGCTCCAGTGCTCTTAGTAAAGAAAAAGAATGGGAGTATGAGGTTGTGTGTCGACTATAGGCAGTTGAATAAGGTTACGATTAAAAATAAGTATCCCTTGCCTAGGATAGATGACCTTCTTGACAAAATTAGGGGGCTTCGATCTTCTCTAAGATCGACTTGAGATCTGGTTACCACCAAATCAAGATTAGGGGTGAGGATATACCCAAGACTGCCTTTAGGACTAGATACGGGCACTATGAGTATTTGGTGATGCCTTTTGGCTTAACCAACGCTCCTGCCGTATTCATGGACTACATGAATAGGATTTTTCGACCCTACCTTGATTAGTTTGTTGTTGTGCTTATCGATGACATTTTGATCTACTCCCAGAGTTTAGAAGAGCACGAGCAACACCTTAGGGTTGTTCTAGGGATCTTGAGGGAGAAGAAGTTGTTTGCCAATCCAGAGAAGTGCGAGTTTTGGATGGACAGGGTCTATTTCTTAGGACATATAATTTCTAGAGAAGGGGTGTCAGTTGACCCTGGCAAGGTAGAAGTCGTCCTTGAATGGGAAAGGCCTAAGACCATCATAGAAATTAGGAGTTTCCTAGGATTGGCCGGCTACTACTGGAGATTCATTAAGGGATTCTCCCAGCTAGCCTTGCCCCTCACTAGATTGGCTCGGAAAGGTCAAGCCAATGTGTGGGACGAGAAGTGTGAGCGGAGCTTCTTGGAGCTCAAAGAGAGGTTAATCACCGCCCCGGTACTTGTGTTACCGGATTTATCCAAGACTTTTGAGGTTTATAGTGATGCCTCTAGGAAGGGGCTAGGTTGCGTGCTGATCCAAGAGAAGAGAGTGATGGCTTATGCTTCTAGGCAGTTGAGGCTCCACGAGGAGAACTACCCTACCCATGACTTAGAACTAGCGGTCGTGGTATTTGCCCTCAAGATTTGGAGGCATTACCTCTACGGGGTGAGGTTTGAGGTCTTTAATGATCATAAGAGCTTGAAATACCTCTTTGATCAGAAAGAACTCAACATGAGGCAAAGGAGATGGATGAAGTTCCTTAAGGATTTTTACTTTAAGTTGAAGTACCACCCGGGCAAGGCCAATGTAGTGGCCGATGATGCCCTTAGTAGGAAGTCCTTCCATGTATCCTCGATGATGGTGCATGAGATGAGTCTATTAGAGGAGTTTAGAAACCTAAGCCTTAAGGTTGAGGTCGGAGAGTGTAGTTTTAGGCTCTACAGATTAGAGGTTACTAGTGAGCTCAGAGCTCTGATTAAGGAGGCCCAGGGTTCGGACCCCGACCTCCAAGGTAGAAAAGGGCAGCTAGGATTTTCTGAGTCAGAGGATGGGATGATTTTCTTCCAAGGGAGAGTTTGTGTCCCTAAGGGGGGTAGTCTCAATTAGCGGATTCTAGAGGAGGCCTACAGGGGAAAGTTCTCAATACATCCTGGCACTACCAAGATGTATCGGGACTTGAGGGGGATGTTTTGGTGGGATGGCATGAAGAGGGAGATAGAAGATTTTGTTTCTAGGTGCTTAGTGTGCCAACAAGTTAAGATAGAACACTGGAAACCATTAGGAACCCTTATGCCTTTAGAAATCCCTGAGTGGAAGTGGGAGAGTATAGCCATGGACTTCGTGGTAGGGTTACCTCGAGATCAAGCCGAGTTTGATGCCATCTGGGTCATTGTGGATCGACTGACAAAGTCGACCCATTTCCTACCAATTAGAAATACCTATTCCTTGAGTAAGTTAGAAGACCTGTATGTCAAGGAGATTGTCAAGCTCCATGGCATTCCCTCTAGCATTATATCAGATAGAGACCCTAGGTTCACCTCTAGGTTTTGGAGTGCGCTTCATCAGGCCTTCGGGACTAAACTTCGGTTTAGTACCGCCTACCACCCTTAGACTGACGGTCAGTCTGAGAGGACCATCCAGACCCTGGACGATATGCTTAGAGCATGTGTGTTAGAGGAGTCAGGTAGTTGGGATAGGTACCTACCTCTCATAGAGTTTGCCTACAACAATAGTTTTCATAGTAATATAGGCATTGCACCCTATGAGGCTCTATGGTAGGAAGTGCAAATCTCCTTTGTGTTGGTATGAGGTGGGTGAGAGAACCCTATTAGGTCCGGAGTTGGTGCAGGAAACCACAGATAAGATTAGAGTCATTAGGGAAAAGCTTGTAACTGCCTAAAGCCGGTAGAAGAGCTATGCTGGCAATAGAAGAAAGAACATAGAGTTTGAGGAAGGGGACCATGTATTTTTTAAAGTAACTCCCATCACAGGTATTGGGCGGGCAATCAAGGCCAGAAAACTCAATCCCAGATTCACAGGCCCATTCCAAATCCTGCAGAGGGTTGGCCCTCTGGCTTACAGGATAGCATTACCACCCCATTTGTCACGAGTCCATGATGTTTTTCACGTTTCTCAACTGAGAAAATACGTTCATGACCCTTCACACATCATTAGCTCCGAATCGGTACAATTAAGAGAAGATCTCATAGTTCCCACCAGGCCTGCACAACTTATAGACAGAAGTGTCAAAACCCTGAGGAACAAGGCGATTCCTCTGGTGAAGGTGTTTTGGGAGGGTCAGACACCTGAAGAGGCTACTTGGGAGAAGGAGGACGATATCCGCTCTCAATTTCTGGAGTTGTTTAATTGAGGTAAAAACCCTTTTTCACCCTTTCTTTAGCCAATTTTGAGGACAAAATTGTTTTAAGGGGGTAGAATTGTAACATCCCAGAAAGTGCTACATGTTTTGATAATTAAATACATAAGATAAGAATTTTTGTAAAAGAGGAAAGAATTAGGTGGGAGGGATTTGAGATAGGATTAAAGAGAAGAGAAAATTAGAAAATAGAATTCTGGTATCCTCGCTCAAGAGAGAATGTCTCGCTCGAGCGAGTATATCAGTAAAATTGTGCAAAACTTTTTCTAGTTTTCTTGCTTGAGCGAGGAGGGTCTCGCCCAAGCGAGAAATAGGGGAGGTTTGGGGTGCTCTCTAGAAGAATTTCGCTCGAGCGAAACTAGTTTCGCTCAAGCAAAATTCACCCAGGATTTGGGAGAATACTCTCTGGAGTATTCTCGCTCAAGCGAGAAGAGTCTCGCTTGAGCGAGAACACGAAAGGGGGAAAATCCCATTTCCTTTGCTCAAGCGAGAATCCCTCGCTTGAGCGAGAGCACGCGTATCAGATTAAAACTATCATTTAGGGCACCACATTTATTATTTCCTCCTCTTCTTCCCTTTAATCCTAGAGAGAGATAGAGACATTCTAGAGAGAGGGAACATCTTTGAAGCTTCAAGCAAGGATTTCAAGGCCTAGATCCCTTCACCCAACCTTCCTACAACCTTCCTTAATCTCTTTAAGCTTCATTGGAGGTGAGTATAACTCACACACTCACTCCTATTTGTGTTATGGAATGAACCCTACTTCCTCCTTTCCCTTTTTCTTGTTTTATATGTTGTTGTTGATTGTGATTTCCTTTTCTTTTGGTTGTTCTTACTTGTTGATTGTGGTTGGCCAAGTTGGAGGTTGTGGATTAGGGTTTGGATTCCATTACCTTCTATCTATGATTTAAACTTATATTTCAGTTTGGTTTATACTCCGCACACATTTTTGGAACTAGAAAATGAATTTGGCTACGACCACCAAACCTTAACTAATCAAGCTTTACTTCAGTCCAGAATAAAACTAAAATGAGTTTGGCTTTGGCCCAGAATAAGAATGTTTGGCTTCGGCCCAGAATATGTATGAAAACTGACTTCGATCCAGAATAAGTGGTGGGATACGTCCCCAAGGAAGACGTTCCTTGTAGTCTGAGCTCAGTTCTAACCCTAGAATTAGTGAAAAGACCCCGACTGCCGGGTAAAGCAGGTTATGAGTATGTAGAATTGAGAATTAAGATTGTTTGACTTGTTTGGATTATATTATATGAACTATTGCATATCATTAATCTGTCTCCCCACACTGCATACTACATAGTTATATTCACTGAGACATTCGTCTCACCACACGCTTCGTGGATACATTTTAGATGCGCGGTTACCTCCACGCACGGGCCCTTGAGCCAGGAGCTTGGAGCATCTTAATAGTATTGTTGTAGTGGGCAAGTGTAGCCCTTTTTGATTAATGTTTAGACTTGGATGTATGAATTTGTATTTTTTTGAGAGAATATGACTGTACATGTAGTTTCCTTATTTCTCCGCTGTCAGGACACATGTGTGGGGGTATCCTCAGCTTATTATTGTATTTGAATGATTGTAGCCTTGAGGCAATTATGTACTTAATTCACTTTCATATATTGTTCAAGTTATCGTTGGTTGCTTAAACAATTAT
This sequence comes from Sesbania bispinosa, assembly GCA_026901365.1. NCBI lineage: Eukaryota > Viridiplantae > Streptophyta > Magnoliopsida > Fabales > Fabaceae > Sesbania > Sesbania bispinosa. Next base: position 2,674,236 of record QLOH01000032.1, on the reverse strand, counting down.
GTGGTGGATGTGTTCAATATTTAAAATGGCACAAAATAATTTCAGGGATTTGGGGATTTTGCTTCCAACGAGCTTAATCCTCGAATCTAGGAATTAGGACATTACACTACCACCTAGGCTTATAGTTCTAGAAGGATCAAAGAGATCCATGTGCAAAAGTTCAAGAGGTCTAGAGGTGGAAATGGAATTTATTGATTTAAAAGAGGCTCTAGATTGCTTTTCCTTTTGACATGCATCACATATTCCTTCTTTAGAGAACTTAAGATTAGGCAGTCCTTTAAAAAGTTTCTTTGATGCAAGCCTATTCAATTGTTCTAGATTAATATGTGCAATATGTTTATGCCAAAGCCAAGACAAATCATCTCTAGATGTTAAACATTCAATGTTTGATGAGAAATGATAAATGTCAAGCACATAGGTGTTATTCATTCTCTTACCAACAAACATTATGTTTTCAAATGCATCACATATGGTACAACATTCATGATTGAAGGAAATCTTGTAATTTTTTATCACACAGTTGAGTAATGCTCAACGAGTTAAACTTGAGATCATCAACATACAAGACATCATCAATTATAATAGAGGATTTGTTACAAATACTCCCAATACCAAGAATGCGACCTCTATTATTGTCACCATAAGTCACATAGCCTCCATCTTTTGCTTGTATAGAGACAAATTTGCTCTTGTACCCTGTCATGTGCCTAGAGCATCCACTGTTCAAATACCATAGGGATTGCCTTGCCTTTAAGCATACCTACAAAACAAACAATGACTTATTTTTTTACCGAAATGGAGTTGGGTCCATTTGGATTAGTAACAACACTTGTTCCCTTGGGAATCCATATGTTATTCCCACTAGGAACTCCAAACATTTTAATCATGCAATTATAGGATGTGTGACCTTTGTGAGAACAGTGATTGCAAGTGATAAAAGGTGTACTAGAAACTTTTTTAAAATTGAAGACATTTTTAAGAGATCTTTGCTTCTTATCATAACTATAGCCAATTCCACCTTTATTAATCATGCATTTTTGTTTACCTAAAAGAGCATCAATATTAGCTCTTCCCATTGTGAATCTAGATAATGATTTAGTTAGATAAGCAATTTTAAATTCAAGCACCATACAAGTTTCACAATTGGAAGGGGAAGCTATATTACAAGAGGAAATGTTTTTCAAATTTTCATTTTCATTTTTCAAAACATCCATTTCCTTTTATAAGTCATTTACTCTAGTTTCAAACCATTTAATTTTCTTTTTGTAAACACTATTGAAGAAACTCAATTTCTTAGCTTCTTCATGCAGCTCAATAAAAGCATCTTGTAATTGGTCATAGTTAGTATCAATTGAATAGTCAGAATCACTTACCTCGCTTTCGGAGTCATTCTTTGTCATGAGGCAAAGATTAGTTTCATGATCACTATCACTTTTACTTGATGTGGTGGAGGCATTGTCTTCCCATGCAATGTAAGCCTTTTTCGTTCTATTTCTGAATTTTGATTTTGACTCATCATTGCCTTGCTTCCGTGCTAAGCTAGAACAATCCACCTTCATATGACCCATTTTGCCACATTCAAAGCAAGTGAACTTTTGTGAGGAAGTTTCAGCTTTCTTTGACTGTTTCCTTGCTTGGAATTGCTTGCTCTTATCATTTTTATTCTTAAAAAATTTTCTGAATTTCCTTACCATCAAATTCAAATTTTCTGGTTCAGAAGCTTCATTATCAGTGTTATCATCATTACTTGATTGTTCAATCCTTTCACTTTCTTGTTTTTTTTACTTTTCTTCCGCCATTCTATTCATACCCATCTCATACTCTCTCAGTTTCGCAAACAATTCTGCACTTGTCATGACTGCCAAGTTTTTTGATTTGGTAATTGTTGTTATAGTTGGCTGACACTTTCTGTTTAAAGACTTGAAGATCTTCACATTCAGTTCCTCTTCATCAAAAATCTTTCCAAGATCCTTAAGATGATTGACAACATGTGTCAGTCTTTTCTGTACATCCATAATGGTTTCTCCTTGTGCTATCCGCAACATTTCATTCTCCCGAATTAATGTATTCTTTCTAGCTCTTCTGACTTTAGGTGTTCCTTCATGTGTCACTTGAATCAAATCCCATGCCTCTTTGGCTGTTTTGCATGCAGAAATCCTAAAAAATTCATCACTATTCAAAGCAGAATGTATGATATTTAAAGCTTTAGAGTAATTTTCAGCACACTTAATTTCTTCTTGATTCCATTGTTCAAAAGGTTTTTCAGATATTGAATCATTTAATGCTTTAGTAGGAATCCTGTAATCAGTTACCACAGCTTGCAGAATACCTCGACTAACAGACTCCATAAAAATTTTCATTCTAACTTTCCAGAATGGATAGTTATCTCCACAAAATAGAGGTGGTCTGTAATTGAAGCACCTTCAACACAAGGCAATTGATTCCTTGCCATTTTCGCAAACAATTTGCTAAAATCTTGAAAACCTCGACTAACCTTTTTTGTTGAAAACAATTAATTTTGCAGGTATAAAACAAAGATATATATTTGAAAATAATGTTATCTTATCATCTAAATAAACGTGTTTTTTAAATTTACTTTTATAATACAACTTACAAATATAAATCATTTTTTCAAGAAAAGTACTTTTTCAAATTTTATTTTATTTAAGCCACACGTATCTCAGGTTTTTTTTCTTTCATCCTCAGTACTCTTAGATTTTTTCTATAAATAATTTTTTCATAAAAAATTATTTCTCTCAAAAAATATTTTATTAAAAGACATTTTACTTAATTATAAAAATGTTTATCAATGGGTAGTTGGTTCAATACATATTTGATTTCCTTAAAAAATATTTTGAGTTCTAGTGTTGTGTATGAAAAAACCCTTACTTACACTTTGTTTGGTAGTGTAGAAAGAAATAGTAGAGAAAAATATGTAAGAGAGACATGAGGTCAGGAGAAATGGAGAAGAAATATGATTGTTTGGTAGGAAAGAAATAGAGATGAAATAAGGTGGAGAGAAATAATATTTTTGTTTGGTAGGAGAGAAATAGAAATGAGAGAAATTGGATTATAATATATAAAGACTAAAATATCCTTATTTAAATATTAATAAGTAAAATTTATAAAAAAATTATAGTACTTAACTCCATATTTTATATAAGTAATTTATGTAAAATCAATAAAATTATATTAAAAACTAATAAACTCAGTTTAGAGTAGGAAAGTGATATTCAAGCAACTCAAAAAAGATCTAGACGGCGGTGGCTCCGCCAAGGGCACCAGCAAAAATCTTCTTATTCCTCCATAACTATAAGAGCACGTCGGCAGCTGCAATTGACGATTACCATAAAGAAAAATAAGGGAAAAAACAATGCAAAATTCAATTCTAGTTTTTCGATGTGTAAATCACTAATCAAACAAGCATTGTTTACAATAATATGCAAATTAGCAAATACTCTTTAAATACAATGGTAGTAAATGTTGGCCACTAAAACATCTTAAATTCAAAGTCATACATATATAAGCCTTAAAAAGATCATAACATAGCTAGATTTCCACTTAAAACTATAATAATAAATAAAAAATCAAAACATTAATAATATATTAAAACATTGTAGAAAAATAAATTTATAAATTTAAAAGAAAATTAATAAAGTAACAATCGTGGTTTAAAAAAAAATAACATAGTAACCATGTGAATGAGAAAAAAAGCAATACGAAAAGGAAGAGTCACAGGGGTGCCATGGATCCAGATTCCCTATAGTCGACTTTTTCTACAGTCACTACAATTAATAAATCCAGACTGTCCAATGGAGATCGGAAGGTTCGGAGGCCGAGGTGGTGTTTTAAATCAGATTACACATCTCGGTCTCTGAACTGTCTAATCTCCATCAGATGGTTTGGTTTGGATTTACTGACTGCAGTGCAGTCAACTGCAGTAAATCCGGATCCGGGATGCCACTGTGCCAGGATGGGATAGCAGGAGCGGGAAAATTGGTCAAACTTATTTTTTGCTATTCTCTCTTTCATACGTCACTCAATTTCCACGGAGTTAGTTCTCTTTGTAGCGAAAAAATCTATTATTGTGGGACTCATATTTGAACATTTCTTTCCTTTGCTATTTCTACTATACCAAACATACAAATAATCTTCCCTCCTCTCTATTTCTTCTCCCTCTCCTCAATTTCTTTGTTATTTATTCTCTTCTAAACACAGTGTTAAAGAGCTTGCTCATCCGCCGTCTTACCATGATATAAATGTTTTTTACTCTTTCCGTGAAGGATTGCTATGATTAAAAAACAAAGAAAAAACTTCTATCGGACTGTTTTGTAAACTAAAATCACGGTGTGGAAGTAACAAGAAGTAATTCTTACATTAACTTTAATTATTTGGAAAATATTTTATATTTCTCAAAATTGATTATGAGAAAAATAAGATTTTTTTAAAAAAATTCAATAAAATTAATTATGTGCATCGAATTGATAAAAAAATTAAAATGTATCTATATTAATTTCCATTTTTATTTTTTATTTTAATTTATGTTTTGATTGAATTTGAATATTAATTTAAGTTTAGACAATATATACTTATAGCTAGAGATTTTGAAAAGAATTATAGGTGTGTTTATTCAATTTCATTTTATAGTTATTTTTCTAGATAATGTTTAGTGAATACTTTTGGGATAGTCACTGAAAGCGAGTACCAACGTTAACGAGTAATATTATTATATTGGTTGAAATATATATGATTTATCAAGAAAATAAAAAAAATCAAGTATATTGGGTATATCTAGTGGGAAAACTCATTTTATATGAGAGTGAAAGGGTTCAATCTCAGTCATTATATTAAAAAGGATGGTTGAGATTAAAACCATCACTAAAATCAATCACGTGATCGAGACCCTCCCACAAACCTTTTGTCCCAGAAAATTCCCCAATTCCTTCCATTTTATCTCCAACAACATGAGGAACCCAACTCCCTCTAATATTATATTGGTTGAAATATATAAGATTTATCATATTCATTGTTTGGAAAATAAAAAGAATCAAATATATTGGGTATATCTAGTGAGAAAGCTCATTTTATATATGAGAGTGAAAGGGTTGAATCTCAGCCATTATATTAAAAAGGAGGGTTGAGATTAAAACCATCACTAAAACTAGTCACGTGATTGAGACCCTCCTGCAAACCTTTTGTCCCAAGAAATTCCCCAATTCCTTCCATTTTATCTCCAACAACATGAGGAACCCAACTCCCAACATGAGGAACCCAACTCCCTCTAATATTATATTGGTTGAAATATATAAGATTTATCACATTCATTGTTTGGAAAATAAAAAAGAATCAAGTATATTGGGTATATCTAGTGAGAAAGCTCATTTTATATGAGAGTGAAAGGGTTCAATCTCAGTCATGATATTAAAAAGGAGGGTTGAGATTAAAACCATCACTAAAACCAGTCACGTGACCCTCCCGCAAACCTTTTGTCCCAGGAAATTCCCCAATTCCTTCCATTTTATCTCCAACAACATGAGGAACCCAACTCTCTCTAATATTATATTGGTTGAAATATATAAGATTTATCACATTCATTGTTGGAAAATAAAAAAGAATCAAGTATATTGGGTATATATCTAGTGAAAAAGCTCATTTTATATGAGAGTGAAAGGGTTCAATCTCAACCATTATATTAAAATGGAGGGCAGAGATTAAAATCATCACTAAAACCAGTCACGTGACCCTCCCGCAAACCTTTTATCCCAGGAAATCCCACAATTCCTTCCATTTTATCTCCAACAACATGAGGAACCCAACATGAGGCACTACGAATGGCAGTGAAGGTTAGAAGTCTAATACCTTATGACTTTAACGACACTGTGGGAGTATGTTTGTGAATTTACATGACTTGTGGGTGTGGCTGCATTCATGCATCTTTTGAATGCACTTTCTCATTTTGATATTCAACTTGATGCCTTATGTTCTCGGTAAGGTCTGATCGGTCGAATCCTCCACCGGGTAGGGTACTCGCTCAAGGAATCTCCCTCTGTCTTTACTCTCTCATGCGAACTGAGGGCTCAATACCCCCTAAGTGTCTCCTTAACCTCGGCTTTCTCAACCGTCCATCTTCCCACGTCTACACCCTACTAACCCCTGTTTTCTCTTTGACACCGTCCCCCTTGGGATGGGGGGTGTAGATCTCCTTTATTAGGAGGGTGCAGGCCTTCTCTTTTGGGCTTATTAGTCGGCCCAAATACCAGGGGGTTACACAGCCCCACAAGCCTAAGCCTACTCGTAGAGTAGTGTGTAAGGCATAAATAATAAAGTACGTCGACTAAGAAGACCAACCTAATGATCATATAGGGGAGTGCACAGCCCTACGAGCCTAAGCCTACCCATAGAGTAGTGTGTAAGGCGTAAATATTAAGACACGTCGACTGAGCTTTTTCTTATTTTCGCCGATGTATCAACACCCCCTTTTTTTTGTATGTCCCTATTCTGATTGTGAAAAGATAAAAGCTTGAAACGTTTTCTCTACTCTTTCAGACATTATGCCACGTGTTTTATCCTAGCTATTACTAGCCATCATTGCCTGAGCATTGATGGGGCGTGATTTGAAGGGTTATGGCGCTTCCCGATGTGCGCCACGTGGCCCCGAAAACGTCTCTCTCTCCAACGGCTATGATGGATGGACGCTTGGGTTTTGACGGTTGTGATGGGTCAACGCGTTGGTTGATGAATAAGTCTCGACGCTTCGCTGAAGTTTCCTAACCAACGGTCAGGATGAAGAGTCATTTGATTTACGAACGATCGTGATGAAGAGACATATGGGTTCACTTGTAAGCCCTATATATTTGGTGATTCCCTTCACCAAGACATTGCCCATACGCCTTCGCTGTCAAACAGAGTGTGAACATTTTACCTTTTTCATCCTCTATTTCTTCAGTTCATTGCTACCATTCCCAGCTCTTCATTCTGCCTATTTGTGGTGCTCTCTCTACATTTCATTTTTAGAACATGTATTTCTTCTTCTTCCTTCGATTTTTCCTTACCTGCTTATTCTCTATTTCGTTTTTCTGGGTTTGAATCCTTTCCTTTTTTCTACTCCTTCCAACCTTCTTCCCTCAGTCATTCCAAAATGTCAGGAGATGATTTAAGTGATTCCTAAGACCTCTCCAAATCTGTTTCCCTGCTATCTGATACGGACACTAACGCCACTGAAACTGATTCTACTTTTAACAGTGATGCAACTGAGAGTTCAATAACCTCCCGGCCTTGCCCTGAAAAGGTTATTCCTGATAAGATGCCTGACCTTGACATACCTATTATTAACATAGATAATGAAGATCCGAGCTTAAGTCAAGGTTTAGATACAAATCAGATCGTGCCAAAAATGTATATTAGTTTCCTCGGCGATGTTGCTGACCGCTCCTCTAGGTATACCACTATGTCGAGCATATTAAGTTTCCGTAAAAACACTGTGATCACTTCGCCCAACTTAGACAAAACCATTCTGATTGAACCCTGTACTGAAAATGAGAGGATATGTGACTCATATTTAGCCGGTGACTCTGTTCATTTTTACACCTACTTGTATGATACCTTTTTTACCAAGCTTAATCTCCGCCTTCCCTTCTCAGATTTTGAAAAAAGTCTTCTAAATATCCTCAATGTTCCGCCCTCACAGTTGCATCCTAATAGTTGGGCGTTTGTTCGTGCTTATCAAATAATGTGCCACTACTATTCCCTGATTCCAGACTTAAACAAATTCTTCGCTTTTTTCCAAGTAAAGCTTCCCTCTTCTAGCGAGCTCGGTTGGATATCTTTTAATAATATCCCAAAGAAGGGGGTAATCACGGCCTATACTTCTTCTAACAAACTGTGGAAACAGAAGTTTTTTAGAGTCCGAGGTATTGACGCCTCTAGTAATCTCTTGTTCGACTCCAATGGAAGTCCACATTTCCCTCTATTTTGGTCCCTGGAACCTCATAAAGTTCCTCAAACTCCATTAAGTCTCCTTTCCGAGGAAGATAGAGCCGCTGTAGAATGGTTAAGAAAACAGAAAAACATAGATTGCAGTGCTTTGTTAGAAAATGAGGATAATCCGGTCGGGCTTCAGGCTTTACTTGGTATATTAACTTGTATTAGTTTTATATTATTGAGCATCTATCTGCTTCTTCTTTTGTGTATTTAACACTGCTATTTTGTATTGCAGGAAATATGCCTCCCAAATATCAGACTACCAAGACCATGGATGAGGTGGAAATGATCAAAGTTTTCCGAGCTCGTGAAAGAAAAACCAAAGCCGTCGAGAAAAGCAGTGCTCTCTCGGTAGAATGCTTGGGAACTGGTCAAGCACAAGGTGATGGTGGGAAAACCTCTCCACAACGCAAAAAACAGAAGGTCAATGATGACAGCAACCCTGGTGGTGTTAATTCGAAACCGCCTCCTTCCAGTACTACCCAGAATGCCACCAGCAATGCTCTTCCCAATCCTCTTTCAGGGAGTTCAGAAAAATGGTGGACCTTATTTAATGATTTTGAAGGAGCTTCCTCGGACGTTGGGTCCATTTTTTATCGCCGCTTTCCCATTGATCAAATCGTAGAGAAACACCTTAACCGGAAAGAAGACAGGACCCGAGTTCACAAGGCCGGGATTAAGAACATCGGTAAGAAAATTCAATCTGCTGGATCCCAGATGGCTTTCTTCGGCTTGTGTGTCGACCAATACGTAGGTAGTGCTGAAAAAGAACTTAAGAACCTTTTAGTGAAAAATAAGGAGCTTACTGAGAAGCTAAAGAACGTTGAAGGTGACATCAAAACAGTGGAGAGGCTGAAGGCGGATCTGCAGGCTAGTGAGAAAAAGAGTACAGATTTGCTTACTGAGAAGAGCACTTGGGATGAAAAGTTTTCCAATCTCGAGAAGAAAAATGGAGACTTACAAAAGAAATATGACGATCTCCTTGTGGAGAGTAAAAATTTGGGAAATAAGGTGTCGACTTTGACTACTGAAAAGAAAGACCTAGCTGCCGAGAAGGAAATGTTGACTGTGGAGCTCGAAGATACCAAGGCTCAAGTAGCTATGCAGCATACTGCAGGGTTTGAAAAGACTGTCTCCCAACTTCAATTCTTATACCCAGATCTGAATGTTGACGAAGTGGGAGCATTTAAACACATAGTTGATGGAAAATTGGTCGACATCGTCGTAGACGAAGATTAAGAATGAAGCCCCCCCAAGTCCTATTTTGTTTACTTCTCTTGTATTCTCTTGTGTAGTCATTTGTTTTAATCATAACTAAATATGTTCCATGTATTTATCAACTATTTGGCTATTTAAGATCTGTTTCCTTACTTATGCTCTCTTCTCCTTCAACTATTCCTGAAACTTCAGTATTGGTAATTCCTAATTCTTTGCTAAGTCGACAATGTAGAACCAGCAGCATCCTTCGTTAGGTTGATAACTTAGAAATGTATTTCATCAATACCCATTTCATAAGTCGACAATGTAAAACTATCCGCATCAGAGTTATCAATGTTCTTTCTTGAGTTGATAACTTAGTAAATTTCATGTTGATGCCCTTTCTTAAGTCGACGTACTGCAAGTCGATGCCCTTTCTTAGGTCGACAATGCAGAGTTATCAATGCTCTTTCTTGAGTTGATAACTTAGTAAATTTCATGTCGATGCCCTTTCTTAGGTCGACGTACTGCAAGTCGATGCCCTTTCTTAGGTCGACAATGCAGAGTTATCAATGCTCTTTCTTGAGTTGATAACTTAGTAAATTTCATGTCGATGCCCTTTCTTAGGTCGACGTACTGCAAGTCGAGGCCCTTTCTTAGGTCGACAATGCAGAGTTATCAATGCTCTTTCTTGAGTTGATAACTTAGTAAATTTCATGTCGATGCCCTTTCTTAGGTCGACGTACTGCAAGTCGATGCCCTTTCTTAGGTCGACAATGCAGAGTTATCAATGCTCTTTCTTGAGTTGATAACTTAGTAAATTTCATGTCGATGCCCTTTCTTAGGTCGATGTACTGCAAGTCGGGGCCCTTTCTTAGGTCGACAATGCAGAGTTATCAATGCTCTTTCTTGAGTTGATAACTTAGTAAATTTCATCTGATAAGCATAAGACCCCCAATCTTCTGAACAACATAAGATCAAGCCGGCTTTGAATATTTTGAAATCTAGTAGGCCTCATTAAAAACTCTTCCAACGTGAAAGAGTAAAGAGTACCTATGTAGAGCACTCCATTGATATTAAACAAGTCATCCTACAACGGAGATTTTAAACAAAAAGACAAATACAAAGAAATACACAAATATAAAAATCAAACACCTAAAGCCTACCATCTAGTAATAGACAAGAAAGATAACAACACTCCTAAAATAGCAACATGAAATCTATAGTAAAACTAGTCCACTCCTACTTACTGGTCGCCTCTGCGAAGCCTTCAGCTGAAATAAAAACGTAAATGTTCAGAGTTCCATGTTCGAGGAATCTCTCTTCCCTCAAGTGTTTCCAGCTTATATGCTCCTTTTCCTTTGATTTGTTTTATTCTGTAAGGACCTTCCCATTTGGGTGCTAACTTTCCTGCTGCTAAGTCTTTCGCCGCTCTTCTCATCACCAAATCTCCTTGCTGGAAGCTTCTTGGAACCACTTTAGAATTATACTTTCGCGCCGCTCTTTCCTTGCAAGCTACTTCTCTGATATGAGATGACTCTCGGATTTCATCTATCTGATCCAAGTCGACACGTCGACCGAGATCATTGTCTTCTTATGAGAAATTCATAGTTCTCCAAGTGGGAATTAAAATCTCTACTGGAATCATGGCCTCTGTTCCATACACCAGTCTGTAAGGTGATTCTTGGGTTGTGGAGTGTGGGGTAGTGTTGTATGACCATACCACCTGGGGCAGATGTTCTGCCCATCTTCCTTTAGCCTCATATAATCTCTTCTTCAACCCATTGAGTATCACTTTATTTGCTTCTTCAGCTTGTCCATTTATTTATGGGTGCTCTACCGAAGAGAAAATCAGTTTGATACCTAGATCCTGACAGAATTTTTGAACCACTCTACTGACAAACTGAGTACCATTGTCAGACACAATCCTGTTCGACACATCAAATCATCACACTAATCTCTGCCAGTAAAACTTCCTTACCTTCTCGGTTGATATTGTTGCTAGAGGCTCTGCTTCAATCCATTTGGTAAAATAGTCGACAGCTACCAACAAAAATTTTACCTGACCAGGGGCCTGTGGGAAAGGTCCTAGGATGTCAGCACCCCAAATTGCAAAAGGCCAAGGTGAATATATAGAATTTAAATCGACCGATGGTGCCTTGTGTAGATCTGCATATCTCTGACATTTATCACATTTTCTTACATACTCTATGCATTGTCTACGCAGCTTTGGCCAAAAATATCCAGCTCGGATTACCTTCAAAGCTAAAGCCCCACCTCCTATATGGCTCCCACATATCCCTGCATGAATTTCTGAGATAACCTTTCGCCCTTCTTCCTCTGTCAGGCATCTTAAAAGAGGAGTAGAGATTCCTCTTTTGAAAAGTAAGTCTCCCATCAACACAAAACCTGCAGCTTCTTTTTGAACTTTCTGGCAGCGCCTTTATCTTCAGGTAACTCATCTTCGCTTAGGTACTTGTAGATCGGGCTCATCCAAGAAGCATCAGCCACTGTTGTGCATAATACCTCCCTTTTCTTTTCAGTAGTCGGTAGAGCTAAAGTCTCCTGGATAACTGAATGATTGTTGCCAGGCCTTTTGGTACTAGCTAATTTCGATAACAAATCGGCTCTGGAGTTCTGGTCCCTGGGCACAAATTCCAAACTCACTTTGTCAAAAACTTCAAACAACTCTTTGACTAATAGTAGATACTTGGAAAGATGAACATCCTTAGTCTGAAATTCTCCATTGACCTGACCGACCACCAGCTGAGAATCGCTTTTGATTTGAAAATTGGATATTGACATCTCCTTAGCCAGGTTGAGGTCTGCCACCAAAGCCTCATATTCGGCTTGATTGTTGCTGGCACGAAATTCAAAGCGAAGAGATTGCTCAATCAAGACTCCTCCAGTTCCCTCTAAAATAATTCCAGCTCCACTGCCTTTCAGATTAGACGCTCCATCAACGGATAATGTCCATATGAAATCGTCTTTAGTCATTTCTACATCCTCAGGGGCAGACAATTCAGCTACAAAATCTATGAGCACCTGAGCTCGGACATGTCCTCTTGGTTGGAAGGATATGTCGAACTCAGATAATTCAACTGACCACTTCATCATTCTTCCTGCCAAATCAGGCTTTTGTAGGACTTGCTTGATCAGCTGATCTATTTTCACAATTATGGAAACTCTGGAAATATTGCCTTAGGCGCCTAGCTGTGATAGCGACTGCCAAAGCCAACTTCTCAATTTTTTGGTATCTTTTTTCTGGTCCCTGCAATACTTTACTAACAAAGTAGATCGGGCGTTGCTCCTTTCCTTCTTCTTGCACCAAGACAGAACTCAAAACCTCATTAGTAACAGAAATATATATGAGAAGTGGCAAACCTGCAGTGGGTCGGATCAAGATGGGTGGGCTAGATAAGAACTGTTTCAGCTGTTGGAAGGCCTCCTCGCATTCCGTAGACCACACAAACTTGTCATTTTTACGCAGGCATTTGAAAAAAGGTAGGGCTTTATCACCAGATTTTGATAAAAGTCGTGCTAAGGACGCCGTTCTCCCAGTGAGCTACTACACCTCCTTAACTGATGTTGGACTCCTCATTTCTCTGATCGCCCTACACTTGTCTGGGTTGGCTTCAATACCTCTTTCTGTTAGCATAAAACCCAAAAACTTGCCAGAGGAGACACCAAAAGAACACTTCTACGGGTTCAACCTGACTTGATGTCGCCTTATTTCTTCAAAAACTTCTTTTAAATCCTCCAGATGTGTCGACTCATTTGTCGACTTTACAATCATGTCATCAATGTAGACCTCCAGATTACGCCCTATCAGCTTTATGAAGATCTTGTCCATCAAGCACTAGTAAGTGGATCCCGCATTCTTCAATCCAAACGACATCACCTTGTAACAGTAATTTGAATGCTCAGTCATAAAAGCTGTCTTCTCCTCATCCAGGGGGTGAATTCTGATTTGATTGTACCCGGAATATGCATCCATCAAACTCAACATCTTATGTCCAGATGTCCCATCCACCAATCTATCAATATTCGACAACGGATAGGGGTCCTTGGGGCATACCTTATTGAGATCGGTATAATCGGTACACATGCGCCACTTTCCATTAGCCTTCTTCACCAACACCACATTCGCCAACCAAGTCGGGTAGACCACTTCTCTTATGAAATTTGCAGCTAACAATTTTTCAGTCTCCGCCGCCACCACCTTCCTTCTTTCCTCTCCTAGTTTTCGCTTTCTCTGTGCCACGGGTTTTGCTTTGGGGTCCATGGACAACCAATGGCATAAGAAGTCTGGGTCAATACCCGGCATGTCGGCTGCTGTCCATGCAAAGAGATCTTGCTTCGCCTTCAAGAAGTCGACCAGTTTCACCAACAAGTCACCAGCTAGCTTTGAACTCACCTTTGTCTTTTTGTCCTCGGAATCACCTATCTGCACCTCGACCAAATCTTCAGTTGGTTGGGGACGTCTATCATGGAAATCTTCTCTAGGGTCCAACTCCGCGAAATACACGTTATGATTCACTGGTACCTTCATGCTCCTATCTGTCTGACTTCCCCTTCTGACTTTCAAACTGTCCCTGTAACATCTGACTGCTGCTTCCTGATCGGCTTTCACGACCCCTACCCTATTATTGTCCAAAGGGTACTTCATGGTCAAATGAACAGTAGACACCACCGCCCCCAAGCAGTTCAATGCAGCTCGACCAATTATAATATTGTAAGAAGAAGGGGCGTTGATGACAACGTATTTCACACGCACAACCTTCTTGTGCTCCCCTTCTCCAAAGGTGGTCATCACGTCAACATATCCTCACACCTCTACCGAATCACCTGCAAAACCAATTAAAGAACCAGAAAAAGGTAAAAGCCACTCCTGGGGAATCTGCAGCCTCTGAAATGTGCTCCAATATAGGATATCTGCCGAGCTTCCTTGATCCACCAATACTCTCTGCACTTTGTACTTTGCCATGACTATGTCGATCACCATGGGGTCGTCCTCATGTGGCCTTATTCCTTTCATATCTTCATCAGAAAAAGAAATGATCGGGGATTTACCTTTCTTTTTATCTGCCACCTCTGCACTTACTGACATAACTGATCTGACGTACTTCTTCCGAGCCGAGCTTGTTTCTCCTCCTCCACAAAACCCTCCTGCTATGGTTGTTACCACCCCCCTTATTTCCTCAGATTCTTCCTTGTCATCACGTCGGCCATCCTCTCTCCTCCGCTTGTTATAGTTCCCACGTCCCGAACTGCCTCCTTCATCACGAGCACCCCTATTTGATCATCTTCTTTCCACATAACGTCCCAAGAACCCTTCCTTTATCAACTGTTCAATCTTGTTCATAAAAGTCCAACAATTCTCCGTGTCATGACCCTTTGCTCTATGATAGTCGTACCACTTGTTCAAGTCAGGACCTTTGGCTCCCTCCGCTGGTGGTGGTAATTTGAGGAGGTCGGACTGGTAAACGTCCTTTAGGATACGGGTTCGTGATGCATTTAAAGGGGTGAGGTCCCCTTCTCTACTCCTATCTGTTGACCACGATCTTTGATACCTTGGTTTAAACCTTCCGTCATTCCCACTGAATCCTCCTCCTTGTCAGCTAGTGTAAGTAGCCGAGTTGAAAGTATCCTTCTTGCGACCTGGCTTGTCCTCCCACCATTTGTTTTCACGTTTATCTGCATTGCTTTCCTCGCCTTTTAAATAGCAAGCTGCCCTGTTCTTGATCTCCTCCATGGATGCCGCTGGTCTCTGAGCAAGGGATTCATTAAAAGGTCCTGGTAATAAGCCCTCCTCCAATGCCGACACCAAGAGCTCTGGATTGGGATTAACTACTAGGAGTGAGGCCTCATTAAATCGGCCCAGAAACTCCCTTAACGGTTCGCCGGCTTTCTGCCGCACACTGAAAAGTTTTCCTGAAGTCATTTTTCTCGTCCGTCGAGCCGAGAATTGTGCCAAGAATTTCTTCAAAAAGTCCTGGATATCATTAATGGACAACGAGGGAAGGTTCGAATACCAAATCATCGCCGAACCAGTGAGAGTTCCAGAAAATAACTTACACTGTAATGCATCACTAACTCCCTTCTTCAGCATATGTGTCTTGAATGCAGTGACATGGACCTGGGGATTCGTGGTGCCATCATAATCCTTCAACCTAGGCTCCTTGAAGTCTGCAGGGAACTGTGCATCAGCGATTTCTGGGGAGAACGGATGAAACTCGCCCAGGCCTGCCTCCATGTCCTTATCTTCTGCTCGGCCTCTGGTGAGAGCATTCATCTTGGTTTACAACGACTGGCTCTGCTGCTGTAGAGTTTGATTCTGCTGGAGTTGATCCACACGCTCCAAAATCTGTTCTAATGTCGGGTTGTTATTCTCCTCCTCCCTCTGCGGAGTTCCTTCTCCGTCCACTTCATGCTGTCTCCCATTTCCTCGTCTGGTAACCATATCTACTAAGAAAAGAAAGTGGTCGGCGGGAAAAGTTTTACCGCCGCCCCACGGTGGGCGCCAAATGTTCTCGGTAAGGTCTGATCGGTCGACTCCTCCACCGGGTAGGGTACTCGCTCAAGGAATCTCCCTCTGTCTTTACTCTCTCATGCGAACTGAGGGCTCAATACCCCCTAAGTGTCTCCTTAACCTCGGCTTTCTCAACCGTCCATCTTCCCACGTTTATACCCCACTAACCCTTGTTTTCTCTCTAACACCGTCCCCCTTGGGATGGGGGGTGTATATCTCCTTTATTAGGAGGGTGCAGGCCTTCTCTTTTGGGCTTATTAGTCGGCCCAAATACCAGGGGGGGTACACAGCCCCACAAGCCTAAGCCTACTCGTAGAGTAGTGTGAAAGGCATAAATAATAAAGTACGTCGACTAAGAAGACCAACCTAATGATCATATAGGGGAGTACACCTTACTTTCTGGTAAATAACATGAGCATTTTGGTTGGTGTGAAAATATGTGACTTGTAATATTATTATCCATTCTAATAATAGGTTCTTTATGCCATGTACTTATTTGCACTGCCACTAGATCGAACCATTAGTGGTTTGCTCTTGCTTCTTGGAAACATACAAGATGTATTCTTTTCATAAAGAAATTGACTTTTGAAGGCATTTATTCCTCACTTAACTGGGTTATCACTTATTCTTTATTTCAAACAAGAGTCTAATCCCTACTCGTTCCCTTGGGTAAGGTAAAATGTAAGTACCTCTGTAAGTGCTCAAAGAGCCCGGAGGCTTTCCCTACCTTGGACTGGGGCACCATACCCTCACCTTAAATTTTGTCTAACCAAAAAAAAAAAACAAGAGTCTAATCGGTGGAATAGGTCACGTAGTATACTTGTAACTGATAGAATTGCAGCCACATTTATAATTTGAATTGATTTTTTCCTGCATAGTTTAATAACTGATAGAATTACAGCCACATTTATAATTTTGTGTAACTTCTAGTATATTTGTTGGATTTGAGTACTTTCTGTGTTGTTTGAAAGCTAACACTCTAAGCACCAACATGGTTTATGTTTCAGATTTAGTTTCTATGTTAATTAGACCCAATTTTATTTTGAATTCAAAACTTTTTCTGCATGTTGTCACAATTTGAGCATTTTATACTCATCTGTTAATATCTCTTGAGCTAAACATATTGGATTTGAGTGCCGTTTTTTTTGTTAGAATCCCAAGACATATATCTTTCAACCTACATAATTTCAGATTTTATCTCTTTTTCATTTAAAACCAGTTTTTGTTTAAAGTTAATGTCAATTTTGATGGCACTTCTTAACATGTTCCGTGTTAGTTTTTATATATTTTGTATGACTTATCTTTATTTATAATTTTAGGTATAGAGAAAGCTTCATGATAATAAAGAGAAAATTAAGGCTTGTAATTGGGGTGCTAGTAAGTCAATTAATCTCGACGAGCTTAGTAGGAAGTCAATTAATCTTTAAATTTCTTTTATTAATATATATTTATTAAGCTGTAATTTTATATTTTGTGTTTTCTATTTTGTTCTCCTTTTATTGTTAGGGGTAGTAAGAAAGAAAAGTACATAATAAATGGGACAAGCAAAGCAGGGATTCTTGTTAGATTAGCTTATTCTTAAACATGTTAGCTATGTATTAGCTACGACATTCCCTAGCTAAGCAAACACTACACCAAATTTAGGATATAAGAGAACCTATTTTAGGGCGCTCCAGTGTACACTAGTGCTCATAGTGAGTTTTTTAATCTAAGGGCGTTTCTAATCTGGGCGGAAGCGCCCTGCACTTAATTTAATATTTTCAGTTAGGGCACTCAAATGAGCGTCTTTTATTTTATGTTTATTTATTTTCAGTTTATCTTATCAGGACGCTCGTACGAGTGCCCTGGTAAATAAGACAATGTTTATGTATAGGGCGCTTGTTTGACCGCCCTCCTACCCCAATTTTTTTCTTTTTACTTTTAGGCCGCTTCCTAAGCACCCTTCTCTTCATTTTTGTTAGGGCGCTTCAGGAGCGCCCTCCTACCCTAATTTTTTTTCTTTTTTTTTTTTTTTTACTTTTAGGGCGCTTCCTGAGTGCCCTCCTCTCCCTTTTTGTTTGGGGGCTTCAGGAGCGCCCCTCTTACCCCAATTTGTTTTTCTTTTTTTTTTTTTTACTTTTAGGGCGCTTCCTGAGCGCCCTCCTCTCTCTTTCTGTCAGGGAATTTCAGGAGCGCCCTCCTACCCCAATTTTTTTCTTTTTTTACTTTTAGGGTGCTTTCTGAGCGCCCTGCTCTCCCTTTTTGTCAGGGCGCTTCAAGAGCGCCCTTCTACACAAATTTTTTTCTTTTAGGGCGCTTCCTGAGTGCCCTCCACACCCTTTCTGTTAGGGCGCTTTAAGGAGCGACCTCCTTTACTACTTATAAATCGTTTCAGTTTTATTTTTTTCTTCTGCGTTTCAGTTTTAGCTCTTTCATGTAGAAATTAACCTAGCCGCCTCTCTCACCTCTCAACTCACTCTCACATTTTGTTTAGAAAGACAAGAAAAATGCTAGCGCCTCTCTCCCCAAAGCCTCTTCCTTTCCTCTTTCCTCCTCTTTTTTACTTCATTTTCATATTTTCTTCTTCTCTGTTCATGCCTTTTTTTACCTTTCTCCTTTATCTCACCCTACATCTCTTCTTTTTTCAAGTTTTGCTGTAGCCATGGTAGGGGAGAGAGAGAAGACCAGAGACTGTGAGGAGAAATGCACAATGACGAAGCACAACCATGGCAATGGGTGGTATGAATACACAATGACGGAGCTTGACCGTGAGGACACAGATTTGGGTGGAGGAGTCTTGCACGGTGGTGATTGCGAAGGTAAGGGAGTGGCTAGCTGCTATTGCAGGGACGGTGGAGTAAGGGAAGCTTGCACGCCGGTCTGTGGTGGTTCGATTGACGATGGTTGTGCGGTTGAAAGGGACAGCATATGGATCTGCAGCATGGCGGTTCGTCTGCAACATGCGGTGGTTGGAAGCGTGGTAGGCGGAGAATTTTTTTTAGAAAAAACACCTGGTTAGGGCGCTCACTAGGAGCGCCCTCCAGGACGCGCAAAAAAGAAATCCTGAGGGCGCTTTCGTGTCTTTTTTAAGCTCCCTTAACTGACTTTTAAGAGGGCGTGTCAGAAACGCCCTTCTCTCAATGACCATACTAGAGTAGTTGCTATTAGTGCGCATGGAAGAACCCTTTTATGGGATACGGGAGTGCCCTAATAGGCCTTTTTTGGCATAGTGAAAATAGACATTAGATCGAGGTCGTACTCAACCAAATATTAATATTCAGAATATGTAGTTAATGGAAAATTTACCAAAGTAGTCTCTCAAGGAATTCAATAGAAAATCCGAAATCACTCACAAGAATCTTTGATTCAACAACAAGCAAGGGGGCTTTTGTTTGGTTGTTTTATAGGATTCAAGAACATAAAAGTAAAATTCGAAATTCAGAAATATGCATGAAAATGGATCAATTCTCAAGGCCATTCACATAGGATCTTTCATTGATTTATAGAAAATTATCAATTCCTATACAAATTCGAATTAACCAATTAAGCATCAATCAATTCATCAATTATCTCATACAAGGAGTAAGCAAACTTGTGTGAGAATCTAATCCCTAACCTACTGAATTAAGCAAACAGTAGATTCATATTAGAATTAAGCAAACTAAAACTCGAATTTAGGATTAAGAGGAGAATAATAACCATGAAGCATGCATTCCAATTCAAGATTCAAAATCCTAGAATTCTACAGATTAGGAGAAGAGAAAATATGCAGAAAATTGAAAAACGAAATTGCATAGATGAAACCTCAAGATCTAATGCTAAGAACACTTGAGAATCAATCTTGATTGTTCAGCCTTCCATGGAGTTTGAAAGAGGAAAAACGAAAATGGAAGAAGAAGAAGAAGAAGAAGAAGAAGAAGAAGAAGAAGAAGAAGAAGAAAGAAGAAGAAAAAGAGAGAAAATGAAGAGACTGCAAATCTGAATTTTTAGAAAATGAGAAAGAGTTCCCTCCAAAAGAGTAACTGTCCCTATTTATAGATCTATTCCTAATTAATCAGTTCTAAATGATGTTTGGGCCTTGATTAACAAGTATCAGACCCAATACACTAATACAAGTCTTAAAACAATGTTGCTCCTGTGTCAGTTTCCGTAGCCCAACTTCAAAATTAAACTGCTTCTAATTCCCTTGTGGGAATACCCTCATGTAGCATATCAAATTAAATCCCCGGATGTTAGCTTTCCAACGCAATTGGAGTCACCCAAATCGTCCACCTTTAGCTCTAGATATCATCAAAACAAGACAGGTAGGTCAGTAGGCTTAAAAATCCGAATTTAAACAACATTTACAGTTAAAGCCCAATTAAGCCCAATTTGGTAAATTCCAATTAAAAAAGTGGATTTAATCACAATTATAGTCCAAGAAAGCTATGATTAATTATGCAAAGTGTGAATAAAAATGTGTTCATCAAATTCCCCCACGCTTGCCCTTTTGCATTCCGGGCAAAACACCACATGAAGCCAAAAATCAACTAGGAATCACAATGCAAATACAAAAGGCATAATTATCAAGAGATCCAAGGAATGCGTAGGAGTAGGCAAAATACAACATCCAAGGAATCATGGAATCAAGAAAAATATGAATGGAATTCCCTACAATTTATCAAACAAGAGGGGAAATCAAAACAAATGGGTGAATCCTCACAAGACAAACTCTCTAACTCTCAATTGTTTAGGCTTGTGTATATACACTCAAAGCACTCATGAAAGCAGGAACTACCATAAGCTTGGCAAGACTCTAATATCCATAACAATTGAATCACATGCAAGCAAAGATCAAGAGGACTTCATAAAGGATGTAATGGGGTTACGGTAAAGGTAGGGAAAATGAAGGATAAGAAGCTAAAAACCAAAGAGAATAGAGGAGCAATGGGGAATAAATCTAAGAATAAATGCAAGTAGCATACATCTCAAGATTACAATTAAACTCATTTTTTCTACCTTTTGACCCATTTTTTTTATTTGAAGAACACTTTATTTCCATGCTTCTTTTATATACTTTTCTTTTGAGCTTTTCTTTATTTTTATTCTTCTTTTTTTTTTACTTTTCTTTCTTTCCTTTTTTATTTTTTAACTAGCCAAAGGTCAACAATATAATATCCACATGAGGAGATAAGATGGGAAATTGAAGTACACCCCCCCACACTTATGCAAGAACCTATTCCCAAAACAATTCCACAGCTCCTTTATCCTGTAAGGCAAGGACAATCATGGTTTTTCATTTTTAAGTCTTGTAACGAGCTTTTTAAAAACAATAAATGGGATCCATAAGCTCAAAGGGGATCACAAGTGGAATAACATCAAGGTAGGCTAATATGGCTAGTAACTCAATACTAACAAAGAATGCCTCAATCATCTCAATACATGCATATGGACAAAGTTGCAAATTAAAGAGTCAAGCCAAGTTCTAGAGCACAAGCAAACAAGAGGGTCACACAAGAAAAAGAGAGAATGACATAGAATGGTCCATCCACATTAAGGCTCAAAATCTCACCAAGGACAACTCCATCACAAAAGATTCAACCCAATAATTATCAAAACCAACTTATTCACCAAATTATAAGGAATCCAATCAATATAAGTCATGAAACAAATTATCCAAGAATGATGAAAATGCCAACCACTAACACAAATCCTAAAAATCCAATGAAAAACATGCCAAATGCATTATTTTTTTCCTACTGTCAAAAATTCTGTTTTTCTGTAAAATTCGGACAACTGTCAAAATTCTGCTGTAAAAATACTGCTGTATAAAATTTTGTTGTAAACAGCAACAATAAAAATGTACAACAGCCTACAGTAACGCACAAACAGCAACAACAGCAAAATAAACAATTTACAATAATTACATACAACATAAAACAGTAACAGCAGCTACATAATAGCTACGAAACAGCAAATAACAAATAAAAACAACAAAATAACGTACAGTAAATAGTAAAAACAAAAATTTTTTTAACAGTAAAAACAACAAACAGTAATTATATTTTTTATTTTTATACAATCCTAAAAATTACTAAAAATCCTAATGAATATAATCCTAACCACATACTAATTCCTAAAATCAATTCCTATCCTAAAACTACAAATCTCCCCCACACTTAAATCACACATTGTCCTCAATGTAAAAATAATCAAATTATGGATCGACGGACATAGTGCAATGAAAATGTGAGAAAAGAGAAACTCCCTCTTCATCCATCTCCCGTCCTGGGAATGCTTGAATCATTCGGTACCACCTGTACTTGGCTCATCTAAGTGTTGTCTGAAATAGAATATATAATTCCGGTGTGCAGCAACTTGGTGAGCTCCCTTATTACTTGCAGCAGAATGTTCTCCTTTTGTTCATCCTCTGCGCCTGCTTGCTCGAACTGGGTAAGCTATGACTTCTCCAATAATGGTGGCTACACAACCGGGAGCAATGTGGTACTACAATGTGATTCTGCAACTTGCACATCAACAAAGTTAGATTTATATGTAATTGCTATAATCAAGCCTGTGCATTCTGACTCTATTGATCAGTAGTTACTGTATCAACTCCAAGACCTGCAAAATCACTACCAGTATTCATAAACTGGTCAATTTCAGCACATGCACTACACGTAAAAGAATTAGTACATGAATCACATATGTAACCATTGCTAAAATCAGACAAGAATGGAAAATCAAATTCTCCTACAAATTCAGACAAATTTTTATCAACAACAGGTTCAACATTAAAATCATTATGAAATAAAGAATGGTCCTCAATAGGATCTAAACTCATAGCATCTGAACACAAAGCATCTGCACTCACAGAATTTGAACTCATAGCATCTGAATCCTGTGATTGCATTTTATGAAAGGTAGTAGCCATTTGCCCAATTTGAATTTCCAGATTTTGAAATGTTGCTTCTGTTCGTTGCTGGAAATCCAAATTGTCAACTGTCCTTTGCCTTATCAATTCTTCCAAAGAAGGCGCACTCGTGGAAGGTGCAACAACTTGTGGTGGATATTATTGTTGTTGCTGCAATGATGGGGGCTGGTATGGACTGGTTGGCTTAGCAACCTAAAAATGAAAATGATTAGGCACATAAAACTTTTGTTGAGGAGGTCCATAATTATCATAAAAATCTACATCATAAGCTTGAGGAGAGAAATAATCTTCAGAATCATGTAAAGTATGGCAGGAATCTGTGGGGTGCTCAGGTGATGTACAAATCCCACACAACTTAATAGGTATCTGAGATACTGCTAACTGCTTGATCAAAGAAGCTAAATCATCCATCTTGTTCTCTACTTGTCTATGATCAACAACATAAGATGTCTCCTCCTCATGAACTCCTATAGGAACAATCACTGAGCCACTTTTGGTACTAAATTCTAGATTATTTGAAGTCATGCACTCAATGAGTTCTCTCAAAGTTAATTCAGCCATAATGTTAGAATGAACCAAAAAAAATTTCAAAACAAAATTCAAAGCCTAAGTACCAAAACTACCTAAGGTAAGAAAGCTAAAATACACAAAAAAAAAATTAAAAATTCCATAAAAAATAGAAAACAACTTTCGTTTTTGGATTTTCAGGGTTCCCCTCCTAGTGTAGCAGGGATAGGTGTCCTAACTAGTTCGTTCTACCCCAAAAGCATATAAAATATGTGCAATTCTGATATTCCTAGCTCAAGTTATGTCCAATTGAAGTCAACATGTCAAAATAAGTCAGTACAAAGTGTAATCTCACAATCTGGACCTATCTAAATGCATCTGGGGTATCTAAAATTCATAATTAATTAAAATAAGTGTGAAAAAAAACCTCTAACTATGTTAACCAAATAGCTTAGATTCAACACTACAAAGTGAACAGAAAAGTCAACATAATTGTTCAGCAAGTAATCTCAGCATATGGTATTCAATCCAATTCTTACCAAATCAATTCTAACTTAATTATAATGATGTTAGAACACTAATATATCACTAAACACACTACTTACAAAGACTCAAACACAGATTACTAATCAAGGCTCATAAACCCAGTTTCAGCAGCACAATTGGTAACAAAATTCTTACCAGAGAACTGAATTATGGAACCTTTCTCAAATCTGCACAAGCTGAATGTTACTTGAAAAAAAAACACAATATGAGAAAAAATGACTCTAAACTCAGAAACACAATACAGATTCGAGTTATAAAATAAAATTAACACAAACTCAGAAATTCAAAAACTCACTCTACATTCTCTACTTCCTATTTCACTAACAGAATCACCTAACAGTTTTCCTATCTTGGATTTGTCTAACTACACACAGAACACAAAACATATGACATGACTCAATTACCTAACATTACAAAAAAATAGAACACAACATAATTTCTAACACAGAAAACACAAGGTATTTACAAGAAACCGAATTAACAACACTATGTGA
Source organism: Sesbania bispinosa (assembly GCA_026901365.1). NCBI lineage: Eukaryota > Viridiplantae > Streptophyta > Magnoliopsida > Fabales > Fabaceae > Sesbania > Sesbania bispinosa. The sequence continues at coordinate 2,650,088 of QLOH01000032.1, read as the reverse complement.
GTGAATCCGAAATTGAATTAAATTCCCCGGCAATGGTGCCAAATTTGATCGAGGCCGTACTCAACCAAATATTAATATTCAGAATATGTAGTTAATGGAAAATTAACCAAAGTAGTCTCTCACGGAATTCAATAGCAAATCCAAAATCACTCACAAGAATTGTTGATTCAACAACAAGCAAGGGGTTTTTTGTTTGGTTGTTTTATAGGATTCAAGAACATAAAAGTAAAATTCGAAATTCAGAAATATGCATGAAAATGGATCAATTCTCACGGTCACTCACTTAGGATCTTTCATTGATTTATAGAAAAATATCAATTCCTACAGAAATTCGAATTAACCAATTAAGCATCAATCAATTCATCAATTATCCCATACAAGGATTAAGTAAACTTGTGTGAGAATCTAATCCCTAACCTACTAAATTATGCAAACAGTAGATTCATCTTAGAATTAAGCAAACTAAAATTCAAATTTAGGATTAAGAGGAGAAGAATAACCATGAAGCATGCATTCCAATTCAAGATTCAAAATCCTAGAATTCTAGAGATTAGGAGAAAAGAAAATATGCAGAAAAATTGAAAAACGAAATTGCATAGATGAAACCTCAAGATCCAATGCTAAGAACACTTGAGAATCAATCTTGAATGTTCAGCCTTCCATGGAGGTTGAAGAGGAAAAACAAAAATGGAAGAAGAAGAAAGAAGAAAAAGAGAGAAAGAAGAGAGAAAATGAAGAGACTTCAAATCTAAATTTTTAGAAAATGAAAAAGAGTTCCCTCCAAAAGAGTAATTGTCCCTATTTATAGATCTACTCCTAATTAATCAGATCTAAATGATGTTTCGGCCTTGATTAACAAGTATCAGGCCTAATACACTAATACAAGTCTTAAAACAATGTTGCTCCTGTGTCAGTTTTCGTAGACCAACATCAGAATTAAACTGCTCCTAATTCCCTTGTGGGAATAACCTCAAATAGAATATCAAATTAAATCCTCGAATGTTAGCTTTTCAATGCAATCGGAATCACCCAAATCGTCCACCTCTAGCTCCAGATATCATCAAAACAAGACAGGTAGGCCAGTAGGCTTAAAAATCCAAATTTAAACAACATTTACAGTTAAAGCCCAATTAAGCCCAATTTGGTAAATTCCAATTAAAACAGTGGATTTAACCACAATTATATTCCAAGAAAGCTATGATTAATTATGCAAAGTGTGAATAAAAATGTGTTCATCAACATACTAAAGCATTTCTTAAAACGCTTTAGAACATCATCTTTCTAAAGTGTTTTGATAAACACTTTAGAACATAAAATAAATATTGCATCGCCAATTACTAAAGCGTTTAGAAACACTTTAACATGCTTAAAAAATGCTTTAGAATGCCTTTTTTGTTATAGTGCATCAACCCCCCACCACTAAAATTTGTGACCCCATCGTGCATCGTAGTGAATACTGTCCATCGCTTGCCATTCCTAAGGCTAAGCCACCATCACAATTCGCCCCCAAATTCTTCCATTATGTATTCTAAGCCATTGTCATAGTCCTTCGTCCTTAATACTTTGATGGTGATCGCCGCTGCTCGCCGCTCCCTCCTCACTAATCACTTGACAGTCACTATACACCAGAGAGGAGCAAGATCAACACCCTTGTTTCCAAATTTGAGGTTTTGCCTCACCAACTGCTTCCTTTCTCTCCCTTTTTTTATCATTTTTTTCAACCTCATTCTTGTTGACTTCGTTTCTGGCTTTCTTTGCGTCGACTTCATCAGAGCGTTTGTTCCTTTTTTCCGTTTGGAATTTCAACAGACACTTTAAGAGCAATAGGTAACAATAAAATTGATTCTCCGACAACGGCGCCTATAATGAAATAGACTTTTTCATGGTTGTTGATAGTGAAAAGGTTCAATAAAATTAAAGTAAGTATAACAAGGACAATATAAGGATTGGTAGAGATTCAGTTGACTAACCTAGGATTGAATTTCATCTATCCCACTCTTCTGTATTCTGGTTATTCAGAGATATATAGCAATCAAAACTATCGATATTGATGCAACACACTAAATTCATTTATACTGATTCCTCAAGTATAAAATTCATAAGTAAAATCTCCTAAATATCGATTCCTCAAATATTTAACAGATTAACCAACATTACGATCAGGTGTTATAAGGCAATCGATACATTGGAATCTATTCATTGTACTACAACATATCAAGTATTTTCATTCAGCTCAGATTTCAAGAAGTACTTTCCAGTTAAATCTTAAAATCAAAATCAAGATGCTATTGATAAGATAGAATCAATCAATAAGAGTAGAATGAAAAATACCAATATCGCATAGAAACGAAATTCCTATATATATAAATCAACAGAATACATCCGAGTTCAAATCTTCTACATTCAATCCCAAGAGAAATTTTAGTCGCTCATGGCAGCCCTTACAACCACAGGATTCAGAGAAGAAATGAAGAAAATCTGCTTTCAGAGCTTTTCGATCATTTCGTCCTTTGTTCTGAGCTTTCTGTATTTGGAAAATGTAAGTTATGATGCCCAGAATCTATTTCTGCCCTTGTTTTAATTCCGAGTAAGTGAATTCTCGCTTGAGCAAGCAAATTCTCGCTCAAGCGAGAAGAATACTTCAAGCTGAAGAAATGTGTTCTCGCTCAAGTGAGAGAAGAATGCTTCAAGCTGCCCCATTTTCCAGCTTCTCTTTAATGAAATGCCTATCAATCTCAACATGTTTAGTCATGTCATGTTGGACTGGATTTTGAGCAATATAGATTGCAGCTTTGTTATCACAGTACAACTTCATGGGTAGATTGATGGTCATTCCTAATTCTTCAAGAACTCTCTTTAGCCAAATCATTTCACGAATTCCTTGTGCCATTGCCCTGTACTATGCTTCAGCACTACTGCTAGCAACCACACTTTGTTTTTTGCTTCGCCAAGTGACAAGGTTGCCCCATACAAAAGTGCAGTAGCCCGAATTTGATCTCCTATCAATGGTTGAACCTGCCCAATCAACGCAAGTGTAGGCTTCAATTGATTGTTGAGTGGTTTTTGTGAATAACAGACCTTTACCCGGTGTACTCTTCAAATACCGTAGGATTCTATAAACTGCATCAAGATGTTCCTCATGGGGAAAATGCATAAACTGAGTTACTAAACTTACAGAGAAAGCAATATCAGGCCTTGTGTGAGACAAGTAAATCAGTTTCCCAACCAGTCTTTGGTAGCGTGCGGTGTCCACAGGATCCCCTTCCTTGCCATCTCCAAGTTTTTTATTTGGGTCAATGGGTGTGTCAGCCGGTCTACAACCACTCATACCGGTTTCTTTGAGAAGATCAAGTATATACTTCCTTTGTGAGAGAACAATTCCTTTCCTTGACCTTGCTACCTACATCCCAAGAAAATATCTTAAGGATCCCAAATCCTTTATCTCAAATTCTGCAGAGAGAGTTTTTTTACCTGGCTCATTTATTGTAAATCATCTCCAGTAAGGATGATGTCATCCACATAGACAATTAGTATAGCAATTTTCCCTTTAGTTGAATGCCTCACAAACATAGTGTGGTCTGTTTGGCCTTGGGAATATCCTTGTTTCTTGACAAATTGAGTGAATCTTTCAAACCATGCTCTAGGAGATTGCTTTAGTCCATATAGAGCCTTTTTCAGCTTGCATACCTTCAGATAGTGCCCTTGTTCAAAGCCAGGTAGTGCATCTATGTATACTTCCTCTTCCAAATTCCCATTTAGGAAAGCATTTTTCACATCTAGCTGTTGTAAGGGCCAATCAAGATTTGCAGCTAGAGATAGGAGGACTCTAATAGTGTTCAGTTTTTCCACCGGTGCAAAAGTCTCCGAGTATCTTTCTAGAGTACCATCTGAATTGTACTTGATTGTAAACACCCACTTGCATCCCACTGTTTTCTTCCCCATTGGCAGTTCCACCATTTCCCAAGTCTGATTCTTTTCAAGAGCTTTCATTTCTTCTAAAACAGCCCCCTTCCACTGGGGAACCCTTAGAGCATCCTGTATATTATTTGGAATTTCCCTGCAAGACAGCTGTGAGGTAAAGGCTCGAAAAGAGAGTGAGAGTTTATCTTATGAAACAAATTTGGACAGAGGATGTTTGGTGCAAGACCTTACACCTTTTCGATTAGCAATGGGAATATCAGAATCATTTAGTATAGAAGACTCACTAACAGAATTTTGGTTGCCATTATGTATAGTTTCAGGAAGAGTATTACCTTGTGGTTCCTCGGATTCTTGGTAATGCAAGGGATGACCTTTGGACTCATCTTCTTGAGCTTTCTTCTTTCTTGAGTAGACAACATCAATATGTTTTTTTGCCTCTTTGCTTCTTATTTCCACTTGTTCCTATGGCCTCACTGTCCTCATTATTTGGCACAATGATGTCTTCATAATCTTTTGAACTTGGAACATCACAATCCTTGAAATTTTCAAATTCATTTTCAACTAAAATGGAATCAAATGGTGAGTTATCTACAAGTTCAAAAGATTGTGTCGAATCTTCACACGTGTTCCCCCCTAAAGATGAGTTGTAAAAAAAGGTTGGGACTCAAAGAAGGTGGCATCCATGGTGACAAATAATTTGTTAGAATTAGGGTCAAAGCATTTGTATCCCTTTTGTGTGGAAGAATAACCAATAAACACATATTTCTTTGCTCTAGGACTTAGTTTATTCCGATTTGGTTCATGATTATGAACGAAAATAGTGCACCCAAAAACCTTTAGAGGTATGGTTGATAGCAACCTATTTTTTGGAAAGATGCTTAAGAAGACTTCCAAAGGAGTTTTAAAATCCAAAACTTTACTTGGCATCCTGTCGATCAAATAGGCTGCTGTAAGTATAGCTTCACCCCAAGGGTATTGAGGTACAAAATTTTGAAAGAGTAAAGCCCGAGCAATTTCAAGCAAGTGTTTATTTATGGTAGACCGAAGTTATCAATCAAATTGCCTTCGAACACCCCAACCTTGTTAAATTGGTTAGATATTGCATTCAAGGGGATAACAGGGTGTTGGTATATGAGTTCATGCCTAGAGATGATGTTGCTCTAAACTTCCTCTAGGCATGAACTCATATACCAGAACCATGTTATCCCCTTCAATGCAATGTCCAACCAATTTTACAAGGTTGGGGTGTTCAAGGGCATATAGATTTCTAACATCAACCTGTCATACCTGAGAGAAACTAGTTATTCTCAATCTTACAATACATGAGAAAAGAAAGTGTAGAAAATAAATAAATAAAAAGTAAATATATTAACATTGGGTCAGGGGTGTTCCATACCACCCATTCTTTGTGGACCTAATTTCCTTCTATGTTAAGAGTGCAAATTGCAACTGGAATCCCGACTCCATGTCTTGATGGGGAGCACCCACTATGATTGATCCAACCTTTGTATACAACACCAAAGCCTCCCTAACAAAGAAATTTCTCAGCTTTAATATTCATTGTTTCCAACTAAAGCTCATGAAAGGTGAACTACCTAAGACGGAAATCACAGAAGCTACAAAGCTCCTGAATTGCAAAACAACATTCAAGCAACTATCTTTGTCAATTTCTTCCAATAACACAGTGGGCCAATATCAATTTCAATTCTTAGAAAAGGCACAAACAAACAGAATTGGGGTTTGTCCTTGTGGGGTTAAAGTCATATCAAACTATGATGCTTCATAATAAATGAGTTTTAAAGATAGAGAGTAAAAGTCAAGGCAGTTACACCTCAACTAACAGGGTTCAGTTGAATAACTGAATCTCTTACATTATTTTTTACTTATGTCCTATAATAAAATATTAAATAAAAAGTTCCACATTGAGGAAAATAAAGAAGGGCACAAGTTCAAAAAGAAAGAAAAAAAAATTAAAAAAAGTTGTTTTGACAGCTGGAAACAAAGCTATCACTGCCACCTTTTGGCTTATATCATAATGTGGATTTTATCAAAAGGATTAGTTAGTACAAACTAACATCAAACTAAGCTCCTTGAGAAACTCCATCTATCTCCTCTACCTCATACTAAGCTCTTTCTGGTCAAAAAGGTACTTAAGGATCTTATGGTCAATAAATACATTAAACTTCACACCGTAAAAGTAATGCCTCTAAATCTTTCATGTAATTCTAGGTCATGGGTGGGGTAATTCTCCTTATGGGGTCTAAGTTTTCTAGAGGAATAGGTCACTACCCTATTTTCTTGCATCAAAACACAACCCAATCCCTTCCTAGAACCATCATTGTAAACCTCGAAGGCCTTTTAAGGGTTAGGTAATACTAGTACCGGGGCGGTGGTCAACCACTCCTTAAGCTCTAGGAAACTCTTCTCACATTTCTTATCCCATACAAAGGCTTGTCTCTTATGGGTCAACCTAGTTAGTCGTAATACTAACTAGTAGAATCCCTTGATGAATATCCTGTAGTATCCCACCAATCCTAAGAAGCTCCTAATCTTAGTTATGGTCTTTGGTCTTTCGCACTCAAGGACTGCTTCTATCTTGTTAGGGTCTACAGACACTCCTTCTCGAGATATCACGTGACCTAGGAAATGGACATTATCCTTCCAAAACTCACACTTTTCTAGGTTAGTAAACAACTTCTTTTCACTTAGAACTCCTAACATAACCCTCAAATGTTTCTCACATGGGAGTAGATAAGTATATCCTTGATGAACATAATGACAAACTTAGACAGATAAGGCCTGAAGAATCTGGTCATGTAGTCCATGAACACAACTAGAGCATTGGTCAGATCAAAAGAAATCAACAAATAATCATAGTGCCAATACCTAGTCCTAAAGTCAGTTATAGAATTATTATTATAAAAGTATTGTACTAGAATACATTTCAATCACCATACATACATTTCTCAATTATTTCACTTGAGTAAATTCATTATGCATCATTTTTAATCTATTAATTTGTTAATTTTATAAAAAAAACAATGATATTAGTTTGTGCTAACTAATCCTTTTGATACACTCCACAGGTATGATATAAGTCAAAAGGTGGCGGTGGCATCTTTGTTACCAACCGTCAAAACACCATTTTTTTAAATTTGTTTTTCTTTCTTTATTTTGAACTTGTGCCCTTCTTTTTGTTTTTTAATGTGCAACTTTTGTTTTAATATTTTATTATGCTGAAATAATTAAAAAATAATGAAAGAGATTCGAATATCAAATTGAACCATGTTAGTTGAGGTGTAACTGCCTTGACTTTTTCTCTCTATCCTTAAAGCTCATTTATTATGAAGAACCATAGTTTTATATGACTTCAACCCCACAAGGACAAACCCCAATTCTATTTGTTTGTGCATTTTCTAAGAGTTGAATTTGATATTGACCCGCGGTGCTATTTGAAGAAATTGAGAAAGATAGTTGCATGAATGTTGTTTTTCAATTAAGAAGATATATAGCTTCTGCGATTCCCATCTTAGGCAGTTACCTTTCATGAGCTTATGTTTGCAACAAAGAATTTTAAAGATGATAAATTTCTTGGTGAGGAAGGCTTGAAGTTGGCTGAACGTCTCTAGAAGGGGGGGTTGAATAGAGACTTTCCGAATCTGTTCCTGCAATTCCACACTAAATTTGATAGTTGAGATGTGCTCTCAAGTTTGTTAACTTGGAGTCTCTGTTAAGATAAGATGGAGTTTATCAATTTTGGTAAAGATCTTTGTCTAGACTTTAGTTTAAAGTCTTATCTTGATTATCAATTCAATAGTATCTTTAGTTGTCAAGCTGTATTAATTGATTCAAGATAAGCAGATATAAGAATAAGGTAAGAGACAAGAGACAGAGATCTTATCCTGGTTCACCCACTCCTTGGGCTACGTCCAGTCCCCACAACTTGTGAGATTTTCCACTATTGACAAACCAGTCAATACAAGTATTCTTACAGCCTCTTCAGGACGTCTCACTCACACTAAGCCTAGGCACACTCCTATCTTAGCTGAGTCACAAGTATTCTTACAACCTCTTCAGGACGTACACACCTCACTCTAAGACTAGGCACACTCCTATCTTAGATGAGACAGGTTACAGATAGATGTTTGTGATAAGTCTAGCCTAAGCTCATACAAAATATGGATATAAGAGTAATTGAGCTAGACTAGGTCTCAACTCTGGTTACAGTATTGGAATGATATTCACAGAGAGGAGATGAAATAGACAGATGTATATTCTCAAGATGAGATGTGTCTGTGCTCAGACAGCTGGTAGATACACTTGAGATGTCTGTTGAGATGTGATAAGATGCTTAGTGATTTCACAGAAGTGTAGGCAGTCTCTCTCGCTTCTCAGCTCTTGATAATGTCTCTTTTATATCAAGACTTGAGAAACTAGCCGTTATATGGCCGTTACAGTCCGTTGGAGGGTACAGCAGTAGACACGGTCTTTACAGTAGGCAGACAACAGCTTTTCAGTCTTTAAGGTACTGTGTCAGTGTCCTTGTGTCCTTGTTTGTCTTCATGCTGACTCTACTTGCTGTCTTCTCAGCTGAGCTTGAATTCTTGCCTCTGTTCAGAGTCTGACTTACTTTTCTTGCATCTGTGCTAAGATCTCATCCTTCTACGTCTGACCTTGAGACGACGTCTTAAGCTGTTCTTGCATCTCAAGCTGAACTTGCATCTGTTCATAGCTTGCATCTCAAGCTGTGCTTGAGTCTCTTTTTAGTTCCAAGACTTCTTGCATCTTAGCTGGGTCCTCATCTAATCATGAGATGACATCTGAACATACAAATCTTGTATCTCATGCTGTGTTGATTTTTGAAGTGTTTCTCATAGTCTTAGCCATAAGCTTTGGTTGCACCACATCTGTTCTGATTCAAACACACATGCTGTATGTGTAAATTGACTTGCTCGAGCTATAGTCTGATCTTTGAAGCACACAAACGTTGTAAAGCTCTTTATAGCTTCTGTTCTTGTGCCACTGTTACTTATGTTATAACTGATCTTAGTGGTCTAAAGATCCTTTCTGTCTTCATGTATTCCTGTAGTAACTTAAATACAGAAAGTCTCTGCCACACTTGAACACACAGTTAGTGACACAAGATGCATCTCATCTAGATATTTAAACTTACTCAGTTTGTCATATTTAAAACTTCTTTAGGGTGAACTTGTCTCAACAATCTCCCCCTTTTTTGATGATGGCAAACTGTAAGTTATATATCTGATGAGATCAATGAAAGAGAGATGCATGTATGATTTTACTTTTCTAAACTTCCTCTAGGCATGAACTCATATACCAGAACCATGTTATCCCCTTCAATGCAATGTCCAACCAATTTTACAAGGGTGGGGTGTTCAAGGGCATATAGATTGCTAACATCAACCTGCCATACCTGAGAGAAACTAGTTATTCTCAATCTTACAATACATGAGAAAAGAAAATGTAGAAAATAAATAAATAAAAAGTAAATATATTAACCTTGGGTCAGGGGTGTTCCATACCACCCATTCTTTATGGCCCTGATTTCCTTCTATGTTAAGAGTGTAAACTGCAACTGGAATCCCGACTCCATGTCTTGATGGGGAGCACCCACTATGATTGATCCAACCTTTGTATACAACACCAAAGCCTCCCTAACAAAGAAATGTCTCAGCTTTAATATTCATTGTTTCCAACTAAATCTCATGAAAGGTGAACTACCTATGATGGGAATCACAGAAGCTACAAAGCTCCTGAATTGCAAAACAACATTCAAGCAACTATCGTTGTCAATTTCTTCCAATAACACAGTGGGCCAATATCAATTTCAATTCTTAGAAAAGGCACAAACAAATAGAATTGGGGTTTGTCCTTGTGGGGTTAAAGTCATATCAAACTATGATGCTTCATAATAAATGAGTTTTAAGATAGAGAGTAAAAGTCAAGGCAGTTACACTTAAACTAACAGGGTTCTGTTGAATAACTGAATCTCTTAATTTTTTTTTACTTATCTCATACAATAAAATGTTAAATAAAAATTTGCAAATTGAAGAAAATAAAGAAAGGCACAGGTTCAAAAAGAAAGAAAGAAAAAAATTAAAAAGGGGTGTTTTGACGGCTGGAAACAAAGATGTCACTACCACCTTTTGGCTTATCATATATGTGTATTTTATCAAAAGGATTAGTTAGAACAAACTAACATCATTATTTTTTTTATAAAGTTAACAAATTAATCAATTTAAAATGATGCATAATGAATTTGCTCAAGAGAAATAATTGGGAGATGTGTGGTTATTGCAATGTATACTAGTACAATAATTTTATAATTATAATTAATTATAATTGAATGGGGAGTATGAGTTAGGATAGGATAACGAAATGATTTTTTACCTGTAATAGTTAGCTTCCCAATTTCAGATACAAGCAGAGGGGAGGTGCAACACAAAAATTTACTTATAGCATTGAGATTTCTCGAAAAGCATAAGTAAATTGTTCAATTTGGAAGGGACGTAGTTGTTGAGTATAACCCTCATCATCTGAAGATGTCATGTTCCTACTTTTCTCTCCAAATGCTAACTACTCAACACGTAAGCACCGAAAATACAAATAAGTAAGAACATGAAAATTCAACAACAACCTTCTGCCACCTTCTGCTGAAGCACATGTAGGCATCTTACTTTTGCACTTAAAGATCATGAAGAGACAATGCGGGTGGGAAGGAAGGACAGGAAAGTTCTAATACCAACTACTTTTCTCAAATTCACCAAACACCATTCAAAGCTACAGTTATTGTTTTTCCAATTTTATAGGGGAAACAAACTAAAGAAATGAAGTTCCTCGTGTACTTGTTTTGCTCATACTAGAAAAAACATGTGAACAACAACTTAGATAAATAAGGTTGTAGATTTCCCAATGGTATTTATATCTAGCTAATTTAAGAGAGAGGACCCTAAAGTTATACAATGATTAAAAGAATAATTAATCAAATACAAATAGGGAAGAAAGGGTTCAAAGATTTAAAGAATAATGAATAGACAGAAATAAACATGTTTATGTTGATAAGAAATAATAAAGGTCTACATCAACAATCGAAAAACAGATTAATTAAAAGCGAAGAAGACATTTCTTATTGACATAAATGTGTTCTTGGTATTGTGCTTCATATCAGTAGCAATTATGACTTATTTTTCAGCTTTTCATTTCATTTTTCTATATTAGGTTTTATACGAACAAAACAAGGAAATCACATCACCAATTCATTGCACTTCAATCTCGATCTTCCTTCTCTTACTTTTTCCGATTCATTTTCATCTTCTTTTCATAAATTGACAACATTGCAAACCAAAACAAATAAAAAAATTAAAAAATCAAGTCAGAACCTATTCATAGTTGAGCAGAGTTGGGATCTCACAATTAAATTGAAAAATAAAGTAATAAATTAGGAAATGGATTGAGGAATCTAAACCCTAAAATTAATTGGAAATCAAACTTGTGAGAGCTACACAAAATCTAACAATGAATTAAATTGAATGAAAAAAATAACAATCAATTTCATGAAGTAATCGAAAAAAGAAAGAATTAATAAATAAGGTCATGAGGATCCTTGGAGCATAAGAGAAACAACAGAGACAAATAAAACTATGAGAGAAACAATTATTTTGAAATGAACCTTGAAGTATCCAAACCCTTGTCATTGGATCGTTAGCGCGCCAATGTGGTAGGGACGATTAAGATGAAGTTAGGGTTCATATGTAATGTCGTTGGACCATCAATTAAGATGTTGTAGTTAAAGATTCATTACCAAATAGTGGCTACACGCGACACAGGTTGTTGGAGGATGGTCGATTCTGTTTGGCTGAAGAAGATGGATGATGAGATTTAATTAACTACTGGAGGTGAGAGCATCCAGTAGGTGGACAATGAAAGCATTATTGCTTGCGAGTGGGTTGTACAATGGAGGCGACATAAACTGAAGAGAGATTGTCGGTGACGGCTGTTGGCGAGAAACAGAGCTTTGGGAGGTGATTCCCACAATGAACAGAGGCTGCGTGAGGAGAAAAGCTAGGGCACTCTTGGGAAAAGGAATTAGATCCAGAAGCTTTTCAAGTTAAGTAAAATTAAGTAGGGCTGTCCATATATCTTCCACCCGACCGTGTACCCGAAAAAACAGATGGTAAATTCAATGAAACGGGAGGGTCAGGTGACGGGTAAATAAGTGTGTCAAAAGCAGTTAAGAACGAGTGTAAACGGGCGGGTTCGGGTGAGAATTTGTTTTTGTAAGTACCCGTACCCGACCGACACATGTCACATTCTGAATGGATGTGACATGTCATATTCTTAGTTTTACAATACAAGAGAAACGAAAGTAGTGCAAATAAATAAATAAAAAGAAAACACATTTAACTAGGGTTAGGGTGGTGCCTTACCACCCATTCTTCGTGGCCCTGATTTCCTTTAATGTTAAGAGTCTTCACTGCAACTGGAATCCCCACTACAGGTCTTGATAGGGATCACCCATTCTGAAACCAACCTTTGTATACAACACCAAAGCCTTCCTCACCAAGAAATTTACCAGCTTTAAAATTCTTTGTTGCAAACTTAAGCTCATGAAAGGTAACTGCCTAAGATGGGAATCGCAGAAGCTATATATCTTCTTAATTGAAAAACAACATTCATGCAACTATATTTCTCAATTTCTTCAAATAGCACCGCGGGTCAATATCAAATTCAACACTTAGAAAATGCACAAACAAATAGAATTGGGGTTTGTCCTTATGGGGTTGAAGTCATATAAAACTATGGTTCTTCATAATAAATGAGCTTTAAGGATAGAGAGAAAAAGTCAAGGCAGTTATACCTCAACTAACATGGTTCAATTTGATAATCGAATCTCTTTCATTATTTTTAATTATTTCAACATAATAAAATATTAAAGCAAAAGTTGCACATTAAAAAACAAAAAGAAGGGCACAAGTTCAAAATAAAGAAAGAAAAACAAATTTAAAAAAAATGGTGTTTTGACGGTTGGTAACAAAGATGCCACCGCCACCTTTTGACTTATATCATACCTGTGGACTGTATCAAAAGGATTAGTTAGCACAAACTAATATCATTCTTTTTTTTATAAAATTAACAAATAAATCAATTAAAAATTATGCATATTGAATTTACTCAAGTGAAATAATTGAAAAATATATGTATGGTGATTGAAATGTATTCTAGTACAATACTTTATAATAATAATTCTATAACTGACTTTAGGACTAGGTATTGGCACAATGACTATTTGTTGATTTCTTTTGATCTGACAAATGCTCTAGTTGTGTTCATGGACAACATGACCAGATTCTTCAGGCCGTTTCTGTCTAAGTTTGTCATTATGTTCATCAAGGATATACTTATCTACTCCCATGTGAGAAACATTTGAGGGTTATGTTAGGAGTTCTAAGTGAAAAGAAGTTGTTTACTAACCTAGAAAAGTGTGAGTTTTAGAAGGATAATGTCCATTTCCTAGGTCACGTTATATCTTGAGAAGGAGTGTCTGTAGACCCTAACAAGATAGAAGCAGTCCTTGAGTGCGAAAGACCAAAGACCATAACTAAGATTAGGAGCTTCTTAGGATTGGTGGGATACTACAGAATATTCATCAAGGGATTCTCCTAGTTAGTATTACGACTAACTAGGTTGACCCATAAGAGACAAGCCTTTGTGTGGGATGAGAAGTGTGAGAAGAGTTTCCTAGAGCTTAAGGAGTGGTTGACCACAGCTCCGGTACTAGTGTTACCTAATCCTTAAAAGCCCTTCGAGGTTTACAATGATGGTTCTAGGAAGGGATTGGGTTGTGTTTTGATGCAAGAAAATAGGGTAGTGACCTATTCCTCTAGAAAACTTAGACCCCATAAGGAGAATTACCCCACCCATGACCTAGAATTAGATGAAAGATTTGGAGGCATTACTTTTACGGTGTGAAGTTTAATGTATTTATTGACCATAAGATCCTTAAGAACCTTTTTGACCAGAATGAGCTTAGTATGAGGTAGAGGAGATAGATGGAGTTTCTCAAGGAGCTTAGTTTGATGTTAGTTTGTGCTAACTAATCCTTTTGATAAAATCCACATTATGATATAAGCCAAAGGGTAGCAGTGACAACTTTGTTTCCAGCTGTCAAAACAACTTTTTTTAATTTTTTTCTTTCTTTCTTTTTGAACTTGTGCCCTTCTTTATTTTCCTCAATGTGGAACTTTTTATTTAATATATTCTTATAGGACATAAGTAAAAAATAATGTAAGAGATTCAGTTATTCAACTAAACCCTGTTAGTTGAGGTGTAACTGCCTTGACTTTTACTCTCTATCTTTAAAGCTCATTTATTATGAAGCATCATAGTTTGATATGACTTTAACCCCATAAGGACAAACCCCAATTCTATTTTTTTGTGCCTTTTATAAGAATTGAAATTGATATTGGCCCACTGTGTTATTGGAAGAAATTGACACAGATAGTTGCTTGAATGTTGTTTTGCAATTCAGGAGCTTTATAGCTTCTGTGATTCCCATCTTAGGTAGTTCACCTTTCATGAGCTTTAGTTGGAAACAATGAATATTAAAGCTGAGAAATTTCTTTGTTAGGGAGGCTTTGGTGTTGTATACAAAGGTTGGATCAATCATAGTGGGTGCTCCCCATCAAGACATGGAGTCGGGATTCCAGTTGCAGTTTGCACTCTTAACATAGAAGGAAATTAGGGCCACAAAGAATGGGTGGTATGGAACACCCCTGACCCAATGTTAATATATTTACTTTTTATTTATTTATTTTCTACACTTTCTTTTCTCATGTATTGTAAGATTGAGAATAACTAGTTTCTCTCAGGTATAGCAGGTTGATGTTAGCAATCTATATGCCCTTGAACACCCCAACCTTGTAAAATTGGTTGGACATTGCATTGAAGGGGATAACATGGTTCTGGTATATGAGTTCATGCCTAGAGGAAGTTTAGAGCATCATCATCTCTAGGCATGAACTCATATACCAACACCCTGTTATCCCCTTGAATGCAATATGTAACCAATTTAACAAGGTTGGGGTGTTCGAAGGCACTTAGATTGATAACTTTGGTCTGCCATAAACATGAGAGAAACAAGATATTCTTAGTTTTACAATTCAAGAGAAACGAAAGTGGTGCAAATAAATAAATAAAAAGAAAACACATTTAACTAGGGTTAGAGTGGTGCCTTACCACCCATTCTTCGTGGCCCTGATTTCCTTTAATGTTAAGAGTCTTTACTGCAACTGTAATCCCCACTACAGGTCTTGATAAGGATCACCCATTCTGAAACCAACCTTTGTATACAACACCAAAGCTTTCCTCACCAAGAAATTTATCAGCTTTAAAATTCTTTATTTCCAACTTAAGCTCATGAAAGGTAACTGCCTAAGATGGGAATCGCAGAAGCTATCTATCTTCTTAATTGAAAAACAACATTCATGCAACTATCTTTCTCAATTTCTTCAAATAGCATCGCGGGTCAATATCAAATTCAACTCTTAGAAAATGCACAAATAAATAGAATTGGGGTTTGTCCTTGTGGGGTTGAAGTCATATAAAACTATGGTTCTTCATAATAAATGAACTTTAAGGATAGAGAGAAAAAGTCAAGGCAGTTACACCTCAACTAACAGGGTTCAATTTGATAATCAAATCTCTTTCATTATTTTTTAATTATTTCATCATAATAAAATATTAAAACAAAAGTTGAACATTAAAAAAAAAAGAAGGGCACGAGTTCAAAATAAAGAAAGAAAAACAAATTTTAAAAAAATGGTGTTTTGACGGTTGGTAACAAAGATGCCACCGCCACCTTTTGACTTATATCATACCTGTGGACTGTATCAAAAGGATTAGTTAGCACAAACTAATATCATTATTTTTTTATAAAATTAACAAATTAATCAATTCAAAATGATGCATAATGAATTTACTCAAGTGAAATAATTGTGAAATGTATGTATGGTGATTGCAATGTATTCTAGTACAATACTTTTATAATAATAATTCTATAACTGACTTTAGGACTAGGTATTGGCACTATGATTATTTGGTGATTTCTTTTGATCTGACCAATGCTCTGGTTGTGTTCATGGACTACATGACCAGATTCTTCAGGCCTTATCTGTCTAAGTTTGTCATTATGTTCATCAAGGATATACTTATCTACTCCGATGTGAGAAACATTTGAGGGTTATGTTAGGAGTTCAAAGTGAAAAGAGGTTGTTTACTAACCTAGAAAAGTGTGAGTTTTGGAAGGATAATGTCCATTTCCTAGGTCACGTGATATCTCGAGAAGGAGTGTCCGTAGACCCTAACAAGATAGAATCAGTCCTTGACTGCGAAAGACCAAAGACAATAACTAAGATTAGGAGCTTCTTAGGATTGGTTGGATACTACAATATATTCATCAAGGGATTCTCCTAGTTAGTATTATGACTAACTAGGTTGACCCATAAGAGACAAGCCTTTGTGTGGGATGAAAAGTGTGAGAAGAGTTTCCTAGAGCTTAAGGAGTGGTTGACCACCGCCCAGGTACTAGTGTTACCTAACGCTTCAAAGGCCTTCGACGTTTACAACGATGGTTCTAGGAAGGGATTGGGTTGTGTTTTTTAATGCAAGAAAATAGGGTAGTGACCTATTCCTCTAGAAAAATTATATCCCATAAGGATAATTACCCCACCCATGACCTAGAATTAGATGCAAGATTTGGAGGCATTACTTTTACGATGTGAAGTTTAATGTATTTAGTGATCATAAGATCCTTAAGTACCTTTTTGACCAGAAAGAGCTTAGTATTAGGTAGAGGAGATAGATGGAGTTTCTCAAGTGGCTTAGTTTGATGTTAGTTTGTGCTAACTAATCCTTTTGATAAAATCCACATGTATGATATAAGCAAAAGGTGGCAGTGACAGCTTTGTTTCCAGCTGTCAAAACAACTTTTTTTGAACTTGTGCCCTTCTTTATTTTCCTCAATTTGGAATTTTTTATTTAATATTTTATTGTAGGAAATAAGTAAAAAATAATGTAAGAGATTCAGTTATTCAACTGTTCCCTGTTAGTTGTGGTGTAACTGCCTTGACTTTTACTCTCTATCTTTAAAACTCATTTATTATGAAGCATCATAGTTTGATATGACTTTAACCCCACAAGGACAAACCCCAATTCTATTTGTTTGTGCCTTTTCTAAGAATTGAAATTGATATTGGCCAACTGTGTTATTGGAAGAAATTGACAAAGATAGTTGCTTGAATGTTGTTTTGCAATTCATGAGCTTTGTAGCTTCTGTGATTCCCATCTTAGGTAGTTCACCTTTCATGAGCTTTAGTTGGAAACAATGAATATTATAGTTGAGAAATTTCTTTGTTAGGGAGGCTTTGGTGTTGTATACAAAGGTTGGATCAATCATAGTGGGTGCTCCCCATCAAGACATGGAATCGGGATTCCAGTTGCAGTCAACACTCTAATCATAGAATGAGATCAAGGCCATAAAGAATGGGTGGTATGGAACCACCTGACCCCAGGTTAATATATTTTCTTTTTATTTATTAATTTGCACCACTTTCTTGTCTCTTGCATTGTAAGATTGAGAATAACTTGTTTTTCTCAGGCATGGCAGGTCACTTTTAGCAATGTAGGTGTCGTTGAACACCCCAACCTTGTTAAGTTGGTTGGATATTGCATTGAAGGGGATAACATGGTTCTTGTATATGTGTTCACGCCTAGAGGAAGTTTAGAGCATCATCTCTTTATTCATGCCTAAAGGACGTTTAGAGCATCATCATATCTAGGCATGAACTCATATACCCACACCCCGTTATCCCCTTCAATGCAATATCCAACCAACTTAACAAGGATGGGGTGTTCGAAGGCACCTAGGATGATAACTTCGGCCTACCATACATGAGAGAGAAACAAGTTATTCTTAATTTTATAATACAAGAGAAATGAAGGTGGTGGAAATAAGTAAATAAAAAAAAACATATTTAGCTAGGGTTAGGGTAATAGTGATTTTGATAAAAACAAAACAAGTAATACGTATACATATGTAGGACATTTATTATACAATAATTTATTTTCACACAAGTACTCTTATGTAATAGTGATTTCGATAAAACAAAACATTCACCAAATAAACAATTATATTTAAATTTAGATTTAAACAGAGATAGGAAAGGTGTTACCCGGTTGTGATCTAGAGATAGATACACTTTCCTTTTCCAGCTATATCCTTCTGAAAGATGCCTTGTATGAGTAATGAGTTTTAAGAAAGTGATTTTATTTTCTCATTATCATTCTTCAGAGTTGCTTCAGCTTGGTGAGATTTCCATCTTCTGAGGATCTACTCCTTCTGCATTTGTTAGATGCTCAACCCGAAGGTGAGCTCTGATACCAATTGTTAGAACCACAAGAAACACTAGAAGGGGGGGTTGAATAGTGTTTCAAACTTTTTGATAGTTTTTGGAAATCTTTAATTTAAATCATGAAGATGAGCACCGTTAAGAACAAGTCTTAAGATCAGAGATAGTTGAAACATGCGGAGGATAAGAAAAATAGTGTTTCTTCTAAAGCTTAAGATTGTTTTAAACAGAGGTTTCTTAAAAGTGTCTTCTGAAGATTATTACAAGGAGTATTTTCAGAACGGTTTCTGAAATACTTCAGACAACTAGAAGTTCTCTGAAGTTTGTTCCTGATTTCTGAACTGATCTCTTTCAGACTTGCTTCAGAGAATTTATTTCAGAAGTTCTTCAAGGAACATTCTTTGTAAAGCTTCAAAAGATATAAGAGCCATCTCATGTTTTATACATATGAAAGGTCATTTTATTGAAATGTTTGTGTTAAGTTTATTATAGAAAATACTTTTCAAACTCCAACATAAATATGAAAACTGGAAATAAAGAGATTAAAGAAAAGAGAATTTAGGCATTTAGACTTCAGACAGACTTTTACGGGGCTGTCTGAAGTTTTCAGACGGCTTGTAAAAACTATTTTTAAAAGATGGTTTGTGCCTTCAAAAAATATCAGATTAATTATTCTGACCCCTTGATTAGTATAAAAAGAATTGATAAGAGATAAGGGTAAGAGAACTTAGCCAAGGAATTTATCCTGGTTCACCCACAAACCCGTGAGCTACATCCAGTCCCAGAGGCAAACCACCACTGGATTTTCCACTATCTGAATCCACAGATACAAGTATTGTTCACAGCCTCTTCAGGCCAACATAAGTGTTATTTTGTTTTCAACTGCCTCTCCAAGCAACATATGCAGTATTCTTTCTCAGTCTAGCCTCTCCAGGCTTTGCAACTCAGTATTCTTTCTTCCACCAAGCCTCTGCAGGCTCTCTGACACTTATTCAAGTGTAGAGTATTCTTTCTTCCACCAAGCCTCTCCAGGCTCTCTGACACATAAAGTGTTTTTTTTTAAATTAAACTAAGTTTAAGTTTCCACGAAACATAAACTTAATCTTTTCCTGTACTAGAGGTTAACTGAGTACTACTCAGGATACAATGAAAGAGTTCTAAGTACAAGGTTAAGACAGTGATAGAAGTGTATAAGTTTGAGTACAATCCCTGTCTCTGATAAGAGGAATAACATCCTCTGAGAATTGGCTAGGTAGATACTGACTTTAAGCTCCAGCCTTGTTCTCCAGCCATTGGTTTCCATGGGCTACATTCTCACCCGTATCATTGGAAAAACCAAGGCATACTTGCAGCTTCAAACCATTCTTGGTTCATATGAGATTAAGCACAGCCTGGTAGGTTGTTCAACTGAACAACTACAATTTTGACTAGCAAGGTTGATTCAAGTAAGTGTGGTCAACACAGATAGGATTTTCTGATGCATCTTGATCAACTGATTGAATCAAGTGAATGAGTTCAACATCTTCAAATTCTTCCTTGAGGCTATTTATATGTTCTGTTGGAATATAGCCGTTTGAAGATGATTCATAATACCGTTGAGATGTTGATGATGTGGCTCATATAGCCGTTATGTAATAGTGTCTCAAACGGTTGCTTCTTCTTTAGCAGATATGTGTTCAGACAGTCTTGTTCTGACACTTCTGTAGATGAGCTCTTTAGAGAAATTTTCTTGATATTGTTTTGCATGTTTTCTCTCTTGATATCCTTTTACTTTTCTTCAGCTGACTTCTGATTTTCTCTGCTTTTCTTAGGAGTGTATATGAGGAGGTATCCGTTGGATTTGTCTTCTTGCTTATTTTGTATAAGCTCCTTTTCTGTTTGCTTCCTGACTCCATTTCTCCTTTCTTCTTTGAGTGAGGTGTCTTTTTCAATGGCTGTTTCTTGCAGATGATAAAGTATGTTTGAATTAAAATATGTTATTCAAACATTTCTCTTTGTTGCTTCTGCTTAGTCTCCTGAGCTTTTCTTGTGCTTTCTTTTGAATTGGTGATGATGATATTTCCGTTGTGATACCACCCTTTAGAGAAAGCATTGAATGCTATTCAATCCATCGTGAGACACGCTTCTGGGTGTCTTCACAATTCTGACAGAGTACAACGTTGGTGCTGCTATAAAGCTGTCATCGTTGTTGCTGCAATTTCTGCGTTGCAGAGATTTCCTCAGTGGTGTATGAAATTCAAAATCACCAGGAAAGGTCTCTGTGATCCTTGCCATAATCGTGTTTGAAAAGGTAGTGCAGCAGAGGTTCAGAAAAGTCTTCACAAACTTCAGCATAGGGTGCCACGTCATAAGTGAGACTTCAGACAGCACTGATACTTCAAACGGGTTGAACTACTTCAGACAGCTCCAACTCTTCAGACGAGTCCTGCTTCTTCAGACAGCTTCGTTTCTTCAGAAGGCTTCTTTGCTTCAGAAGGCTTCCTTGCTTCAGACAGCTTCTTTTCTTCAGAAGACTTATTTGCTTCAGAAGGCTTCCTTGCTTCAGACAGCTTCTTTTCTTCAGACTGCTTTATGTTGTCTTCATATGGTCTTCACGTCTTCAGACAGTTTGCGTACTTCAGACGAGTTGCATTCTTCGGACTACTTCGTTATATTTGATCCTGCATTTGTTCTTCTGATCCTAATCTTTTGATTATTATTTCATCCTGAAACACAATCAACAAACCAATACCTTTCTCAGTAGAATCTGTTTATATAATCTTATTTGTTAATCATTAAAACTACAGGATATTAAGTCTTTGAGTCAAGTTTGAATGCTCAAACTAATTAATAGACTTCACAATATATCTCCTGAATTGAAAAACAACATTCAAGCAACTATCTTTCTCAATTTCTTCTATTAGTACCGCGGGTCAATATCAACTTCAATTCTTAGAAAAAGTCAAGGCAGTTAGACCTCAACTAACAGGGTTCAATTTAATTATCGAATCTATTTCATTATTTCTTATTTATGTCATTCCAATAAAATATTAAAATAAAAGTTGCAAAATGAAGTGAAAAAGAAGGAACAAGTTCAAAAATAAAGAATGAAAAATTTTTAAAAAATGGTGTTTTGACGGTTGGAAACAAATATGTCACTACCACCTTTTGACTTATATCATACCTGTGGACTATATCAAAAGGATTAGTTAGCTCAAACTAATATCATTTTATTGTTTATAAAATTAACAAATTAATCAATTCAAAATGATGCATAATGAATTTACTCAAGTGAAAACATTGAGAAATGTACGTATGGTGATTGTAATGTATACTAGTACATTACCTTTATAAGAATAATTCTGAAAGTACCGTTAGGACTAGGTTTGGGTAGTATGAGTATTTGGTGATCCATTTTGGTTTAACCAATGCTCCGGGTGTGTTCATGGACTACATGACCTGAATTTTCAGGCCCTGTCTTTATAAGTTTTTCATTGTGTTCTTCGATAATATACTCATCTAATCCCAAACTTTAGAGGAACGTGAGAAGCATTTGAGGGTTGTGTTAGGAGTTCTAAGTGAAAAGAAGTAGTTTGATAACCTAGAAAAGTGTGAGTTTTGATGGATAAGTTCCATTTCCTAGGTCACATGATATCTCGAGAAGGAGTGTTTGTAGACCGTAGGTATATAGAAACAGTCATTGAGGGGGAGAGACCAAAGACCATAACTAAGATTAGGAGCTTCTTAGGATTAGAGGGATACTACAAGAAATTCATCAAGGGATTCTCCCAGTTAGTATTACCACTCACTAGGTTTACCGTAAAGGACAAGCCTTTGTGTGGGATGAAAAGTTTTAGAAGAGTTTCCTAGAGCTTAAGGAGAAGACCCTTCAAAGATAGTTGAGGTTTATACTGAAAAATTTTATTTTCCTCAATGTGAAACTTTTTATTTAATATTTTATTGTAGGACATAAGTAAAAAATAATGTAAGAGATTCGATTATTCAACTGAACCCTGTTAGTTGAGGTGTAACTGCCTTGACTTTTACTCTCTATCTTAAAACTCATATATTGTGAAGCATCATAGTTTGATATGACTTTAACCCCACAAGGACAAACCCCAATTCTATTTGTTTATGCCTTTTCTAAGAATTAAAATTGATATTGGTCCACTGTGTTGTTGGAAGAAATTGAGAAATATAGTTGCTTGAATGTGGTTTTGCATTTCAGGAGCTTTGTAGCTTCTGTGATTCCTATCTTAGGTAGTTCACCTTTCATGAGCTTTAGTTGGAAACAATGAATATTAAAGCTGAGAATTTTTTTTAGGGAGGCTTTGGTGTTGTATACAAAGATTGGATAAGTCATAGTGGATGCTCCCCATCAAGACATGGAGTCGGGATTCCAGTTGCAGTCAACACTCTTAACATAGAAGGAAATCAGGGCCATAAAGAATATGTGGTATGGAACACCCCTGACCCGAGGTTAATATATTTTGTTTATATTTATTTATTTGCTACACTTTCTTTTCTCATGTATTGTAAGATTGAGAATAACTTGTTTCTCTCATGTATGGTAGGTTGATGTTTGCAATCTAGGTTCCCTTGAACACCCCAACCTTGTTAAATTGGTTGGATATTGCATTGAAGAGGATAACATGGTTCTGGTATATGAGTTCATGCCTAGAGGAAGTTTAGAGCATCATCATCTCTAGGCATGAATTCATATACCAACACCCTATTATCCCCTTGAATGCAATATCTAACCAATTTAAAAAGGTTGGAGTGTTCGAAGGCACTTACATTGATAACTTCGGTCTACGATAAACATGAGAGAAACAAGATATTCTTAGTTTTACAATACAAGAGAAACGAAAGTGGTGCAAATAAATAAATAAAAAGTAAACATATTTAACTAGGGTTAGGGTGGTGCCTTACCACACATTCTTCGTGGCCCTAATTTCCTTCTATGTTAAGAGTCTTCACTGCAACTGGAATCCCCACTACAGGTCTTGATGGGGATCACCGATTCTGAATCGAACCTTTGTATACAACACCAAAGCCTCCGTCACCAATAAATTTCTTAGTTTTAAAATTCTTTGTTGCCAACTTAAGCTCATGAAAGGTAACTGCCTAAGATGGGAATCGCAAAAGCTATAAATCTTCTTAATTGAAAAACAACATTCATGCAACTATCTTTCTTAATTTCTTCAAATAGCACCACGGGTCAATATCAAATTCAACTCTTAGAAAATGCACAAACAAATAGAATTGGGGTTTGTCATTATGGGGTTGAAGTCATATCAAACTATGGTGCTTCATAATAAATGAGCTTTAAGGATAGAGAGAAAAAGTCAAGGCAGTTACATCTCAGCTAACAGGGTTCAATTTAATAATCGAATCTCTTTCATTATTTTTTAATTATTTTAGCCTAATAAAATTTTAAAACAAACGTTGCACATTTAAAAAAAAGAAGGGCACGAGTTCAAAATAAAGAAAGAAAAACAAATTTAAAAAAAATGGTGTTTTGACGGTTGGTAACAAAGATGTCATCGCCACCTTTTGACTTATATCATACCTGTGGACTATATCAAAATAATTAGTTAGCACAAACTAATATCATTATTTTTTTTATAAAATTAACAAATTAATCAATTCAAAACGATGCATAATGAATTTAATCAAGTGAAATAATTGAGAAATGTATGTATGGTGATTGCAATGTATTCTAGTACAATATTTTAATAATAATAATTCTATAACTGCCTTTTTGACTAGGTATTGGCACTATGAGTATATGGTTATTTCTTTTGGTTTGACCAATACTCTGGTTGTGTTCATGAACTACATGACCATATTCTTCAGGCCTTATATGTATAAGTTTGTCATTATGTTCATTGAGGATATACTTATCTACTCCCAAACCTTAGAGGAATGTGAGAAACACTTGAGGGTTGTGTTAGGAGTTCAAAGTGAAAATAAGTTGTTTACTAACCTAGAAAAGTGTGAGTTTTGGATGGATAATGTCCATTTCCTAGGCCATGTGATATCTCGAGAAGGAGTGTTTGTAGACCCTAACAAGATAGAAGCAGTCGTTGAGTGGGAAAGACCATAAATAAGATTAGGAGCTTCTTAGGATTGGTGGGATACTATAGGAGATTCATCAAGGGATTCTCCTAGTTAGTATTATAACTAAGTAGGTTGACCCGTAAGAGACAAGCCTTTAAGTGGAATGAGAAGTGTGAGAAGAGTTTCCTAGAGCTTAAGGAGAGGTTGACCACCGCTCGGATACTAGTGTTACCTAACCCTTTAAAGGCCTTTGAGGTTTACAATTGAAGGTAATGGACTGTGCCACTAAACAACTTAGACCCCATGAGGAGAATTACCTTACCCAATACTTAGAATTAGCGGCAGTAGTGTTTGTACTCAAGATTTGGAGGCATGACCTCTACGATGTTAAGTTTGATGTATTTAATGACCATAAGATCCTTAAGTTCCTTTTTGACCAGAAGGAGCTTAATGTGAGGCAGAGGAGATGGATGGAGTTTATTAAGGACTATGACTTTGAGTTGATGTTTTACCTAGGTAAAGCCAATGTAGTGGATAATTCCTTGTGTATGAAATCTACTTCCTTATTTATCTAAATTGTTGTTCACTAGTTGTATCTAATATGAGCAAAACAAGTACACGAGAAGCTTCATTTCTCTAGTTTGTTTCCGCTATAAAATTGGCAAAACAATAACAATGGATTTGAATGGTGTTTGGTGTGTTTGAGAAAAGTAGTTTGTATTAGCACTTTCATGTCCTTCCTTCCCACCCGCATTGTCTCTTCATGATCTCGGAGTGCAAAGTAACATGCCTACATGTACTTCAGCAAAAGGTGGCAGAAGGTTGTTGCTCCATTTTCATTTTCTTTTTCTACCTCCACGGTTAATATAATTAGCAAAGAAAATACAAACTAACTTGTCACAGTCATTCTCTAACCTCTAGCTAGTTTGGGTTCTAGGTCATAATCACATATTCACATAGGCCTATCTTTTATATCCCCGATTGTTTTTACAAATAGTAATACCAACTAATCTCATTTACAGAACTTGGGTAGCCTCTTAAGAAGACCTGTGATACATGAACATGATGGCCAAGTCAGGTACACACCTCACTTTTAAGACCGTTGTCAATTATTTTTCTCAAAAGACAAAGATATTATGTCACGAGTTACACCATTTTAGAAAATTATAACACTTTTGTTAATTATAAGATTTTTGACAGATAAAAGAATAATTTATTAACATATTATATATCACTTAATAATTAACCTATTATGGAAAAGTAATTAACTTGGTGACAAATAAAAAGTATAGACAAAGTAATAAGTATATCACCAATTATTTTTCTCAATTATGTACAATTCATATATAATTATGTTCTATTTTGAAAAATTATAAGACTTTTGTTTAATATTTAGAAAAATATATAATTTTTTCTATAAAGAATCTTTTCATTGTTTTGTTGCTTTGCTGAAAATGAAGTTATTCATGGTAACCAAACCAGAATCAGTTCTTTTGTTTTTCAATTTTTGAAATATATCCTTGGTAAATTCCTTTTCCCTTGGTGTTGCTATTTAGTGTGCATTTATCACTTAAAGA
This sequence comes from Sesbania bispinosa, assembly GCA_026901365.1. Taxonomy (NCBI): domain Eukaryota; kingdom Viridiplantae; phylum Streptophyta; class Magnoliopsida; order Fabales; family Fabaceae; genus Sesbania; species Sesbania bispinosa. The sequence goes on along the minus strand of QLOH01000032.1, from coordinate 2,624,122 downwards.
AGTAAAGACTCTCATTCTCATAACAATCCTTTTGACAGTGAGTCTCTATTATTTAGGCTAGAATCTCTTTCTTATGGTACTTGCTTAACCATTAGAAGAAAACTTATTGCCAAATATGACCATGTGTGAAAACTAAATTTCTTAAATTGCAGCCAAAAAAGTTATTACTTTCAATTGATGGAATAAAAACATATCACTTTTTTTCAAGATATGTTCTATAAATAGAATTCATATCTTGCTTATTGTCCCGTTTTAATGTAATGCCCTAGCCTTGACTTGCGTCCTAGCTTATGGGCCCAGGAATTCACTATGAGCACTTGAGATTTCTAAGAAATCTTAGACTAAGTCCCTGAGGTCTTGGGTTCGAACCACAGAATGTCCCCTAGGGAAAATAAACCACTTCAGGGGGTGGTGAAGTCCATGAGGGTGGCACGCTCAGTGAATTCTTGGGCCTAGGAGTTGAGTCGCAAGTCAAGGCTGGGGCATTACATATAACAGTACAAACATCACTGTCAATGGTATCCCATTGACTTTTATAAAATTTCCCAATTATGCCATCTGACTCAGGAGCTTTAAGACTTCCCAAACCATCTACTGCTTTCTTAATTTATGCATCAGTAATTTTAGCACATAATCTTTGGTTTAACTCCTTAGGGATACATTGGACACATTGGTCTAAACCAGAGATATTTTCTGTAGTATAAACCTTCCTATAATGTTGTGCACTTTTTTCATAATCAATTTCTGACTTGATACCCAACTTCCCTTTTCATCCTTTATTCTAACAATTCTATTCCTCCATCTTCTTTGAACATTAGTTGCATAGAAAACTTTTTCGTTCCTATCACCCCATTTAATCCACTTCAATCTGGATCGCTGCCCCAATAAGCCTCTTCTTGTTTCCACAGTCTCTCGATTTGTTTCTTAACATTTTACTTGGCATCCTGTTGATCAAATAGGCTGCTGTAAGTATAGCTTCAACCCAGAGGTATTGAGGTACAAAATTTTGAAAGAGTAAAGCCCGAGCAATTTCAAGCAAGTGTTTGTTTTTCCTCTCTACTACCCCATTTTGTTGGGGTGTATTCACACAAGAGCTTTGATGTACAATTCCATTCTCTATGAAGAAATTGTTTAAGCTTTTGTTAAAAAACTCCTTACCATTATCACTTCTAAAACTCTGAACTATTTTTTGAAATTGTGTCGTCACCATTTTGAAAAAAGTTTTGACAATAGATTCAACTTCAGATTTTTCCTTCATCAAATACACCCGAGTTATCCTAGTATGATCATCAATAAAGGTGATGAACCAACGTTTACTCGAAGGTGTTGAATGCCTACTAGGGCCCCAAACTTCACTGTGAATAAGAGTAAAGGGGCTGGATGATTTGTATGGTTGTGATAAATAAGGGGAACGATGATGTTTAGCCAATTGACAAGTTTCACAATTTAAAGAGGGCATATTTTTATTAAAAAATTCAGGAAACAAGTGTTTCATATAGTTGAAACTTGGATGGCCTAACCTATAGTGCCATAACATAACTTCATTGGCCTTAGAAACTAGGCTAGAATGGAGACAAGTACTTTGATTTTGTCATCTCAAGTCATTGTCATCTTCAAACAGATAGAGTCCACCAATCTCTTTAGCATTGCCAATCATCCTCCCTGACTTCAATTCCTGAAATTTGCAACAAGAGGAATCAAATATGCCACGACAGTTTAAGTCAAGAGTAATTTTCCTGACAGAGAGTAAATTGCATGATAAGTTAGGCACATGAAGGACATTACGTAAGGTTAAAGAAGAAGACAAAGGAACTTATCCAATTCCAACAATTGCAGAGAAGGTGCCACATGCAACTTATATATTTTTTTTTTGTTTCCTGCACAAGGACTATAGGAGGAAAAAAGTTTTGAACAATCTGTCATATGGTCAGTAGCTCTAGAGTCAATGGTCCAAAGAGGTTTTAGATTATTTTCTGAACTACAGAGAGTGACAATGGGATGAGTAGCTTTTTGGGCCAAAGAACAAGAAGGATTTACTGTCATTTTGGGAGAAAAACTCTTGTACAGGTGATCCAATTGTTCCTTTGTGAAAGGAGTTGTTTCAGCAAAAGATGATAGCTCCTTATTTTCCTCAGAGGTGAGTTGGAATGCGTTGCCCTCTCTGTTAGACTTCTTTTTAAAGTTTGTCGGTTTTCCATGAAGCTTCCAACATGTTTCTCTTGTGTGCCATGGTTTCTTATAATGATCACACCATGGTTTTTTCTTTCAGAATCAAACTCCTTTGTTGCAAGGGCTGATCCTTCTATCTGTTGGGTGATAGGTGATTCAGATCCATGCAACATGACCCTCCTTTTAGCTTCCTCGCGTCTAACTTCTGAGAATACTTCTCGAATGGAGGGTAAAGGCCTTCGAGAAAGAATCCTTCCCCTTACTTCATCTAGACTTCTATCCAAGCTAGAAAGGAACATGTATACTCTATCATTTTCTTCTATTTTTTTAAATCGTGCTGCATCCTTGGGGTTTTCCCAATCATCTTCATAGCGTTGATCTAACTCCTGCCACAGGGTCAACATCAAATTATAGTAGGTGGTAACATCTCGATCACCTTGTTTGGATTGCCACAACTGAATTTTCAGATCATATATCTGAGATGAGTTCTCCAAATCTGAGTAGCATTCACGAGCAGCTTCCCAGACTTCTTTTGTTGTAGATAAAAACAAATATGGCTTCCCAATTGCTGGCTCCATGGAATTGATCAACCATGACATTATGAGGGAGTTTTCAGCCTTCCATTTTGCCCAAGAAGGGTCATCCTTTTCTGGTTTCTTCACTTCTCTTGTTAAGTATCCCAGCCTGCTTCTTCCCTCCATTGTCAGTTTCACGGATTGAGCCCATTCGAGATAGTTTTTCCCATTGAGCCTGTGCAACGTGAGTGGAATATTCAGGTTTTGGGGAAAATTTTCGTTCGCGCATGGTTGAGTCTCCACTCGATCAGTTTTGGGTGGTGTAGTCTCCTTCTCCCTTCGCTCATCTTCTGTGGTCAGAGAACGGGTACTAGTGCCGGTCATCGTCGTTTTCACCATGGGAAATGGCAAGGTTCAGAGCACGAAGCTCTGGTACCATAAAAGAATATAGAAGAATATAATTTCTCTCTAATTATCAATTGAAAAATACAGCCACCAATTTAAAGGCAGGATTGGTCCTAAAAAGGAAACCAATCTGCTGTAAATAAAACAAAATCAATAAAAAATAACTCCTATTTCCTAAGATCTTATCAGAAATCAGATTTGACTATAATCTGATACTAATACAAATTTTATTACAAATAAAATCATAGCAAATATTCTGTAATAATCACGACAACACGTGTGGTTGATAATATTGGCACTTGTTCCATTACTTTTGCTGAACTTTGGGCTTTTTAGGATGCTATTTTTATCTCTGTTTAGAGAGGGGATAACTGTGTTTGGTTTGAAAGTGATTCTATCACTGTTGTGAAGTTTGTTGAGTTTGGAGTCCCAAATTCCCATCCTTGCTTTAGGTTAGTGTCTGCTATTCACAATCGACATTGACAAGATTCAGAGGGTTCATATTAGTCATGTGTTTTGGGAAGGGAATTTTGTAGCGGATGGCCTTGCTAGTTTCGGTCATTCTTTTCCTTTTGGGTTTCATTGTATTTTTGTTCCTCCTAACTCTATTTCTAGCTTTTTGTTAGCTGATTTGGTTGGTGTTTATTTTCCTAGGCTTTGTCTAGCTTAGTGGGGGGTTTTTGTTCCCCCCATTTTACAAAAAAAAATGTATGTTTCAAAATAAGAGGGGATGGAAGTGTAATTCTTACATCTCTAAGGGCAGTGGAGTGTATTTTACCCTTTATTTTATTTTATTTTATAACAATGAAACATTCTCAATCTTATCTACAAATATTCTCAAAACATTCATTGTGTATGTCCATAAACTCACCAACTATTTTATTATGGTCTCTTTTTTATTTTATTTATTTCTTTCATAGGTTCGATACTCCATATACAAAGAAAAGAAACTAAAATGTGTTAACTTGTTTCTCTAACCCCAACACAACTCTTGCAACGTAACGCGTTGGTATTATTAATCAACTGATTTCAATATTATTATAATTTTAAGAACTTATCTTGGAGACTGAGACCCTCACTTATCCTATTCTTTTTCTTTTTTTATTTGATGGTGAATTTCATACACTAATTGTGAGAGTGAGATTTGTAACACCCACAATTTCCCCTACCGGTATATAAATAAAATAAAGAAAGTTTTAAAATAATAATAATAATAACTTAATTATTAAGTATTTGGGAGCTGTTAAAAAGCAATCAAATTTTAATTTTTGAAATTATCCAACCATAATTATAAATAAAATTTTTCAAGAGAGGTGTTTGAGAAAATAACCTAAGATACCCTTAGTAATTATACAGTTAAGGAAAATATAAATTTAATTATGAAAAATAGCTAAAACTTAAAGGGATCCATATTTTTAGTCAAAATAGTCTTAATATAATTAATAATGAATTTTAGAAAATTATTTAGAATTTTCTGGTGCTTTTGGGCAAAAAGACCAAAATGCCCCTGGTTAGCAGTATAACCCTAACCAACATATGAAATTTTATGGAATAATATGGAAAATATACTTTGAACCTTAAAGGTGGATTGAAAATGATATTTATAACTTTATAGAATTTTTGTATGTAAAATCATAATTTTCTATCCGCTTACTCTTATAAAAAAAATTAATCGTGTGCGAAAACTGGGAAAATTGGGAAATAAGAAAGTTTAAGTGAGAAGTAAGTTCTAATCACATTTTTAGGCTTAAAATAGGTTATAGCAATTATAGGAATTTTTCTAGAATTTTTGGGAAATTTTGGTGTAAAATTCCCATTTTACCCCTACTGTCTCTTGAACCGGGCCCGAATACTGTTGATCCGGGCCAGAAAAAATTGCACAAACCTTCCCTTTTGCTTCTCATGCAAGCCGTGCATGTGGGAGAGTGTTGCATGAGAGACACTTGTCTCCTTCTTTCTTCCTTCCAAGACATGTGTCAAGTGTAGGCATTTATAGCATTTTAACACTAAAACCACCTATTCTTCCTTTTCTTCCACACATGCAAGATGGAAATTTTTCTCTCATTTCTCTCTTTCTCTCCAAGACAAAGCCGTGAGTCTCCCAATCTTTTCTCCCAGCATTTTTCCAATCTCCATCAAACACTTTCAAGCCAAGGTTCCATCTTTGAACCAAAGCTTGAAACACCAAGTCTCCAAGCCTTGAAAGCTCGAGTTTGGTGATCAAAGGAGGGATCTTTGGAGCTATTTTGTGAGCTGTTGCTACACTTTAATCTTGAGGAAATTTACGTAAAGGGGGGGGGGGGAGAACTTGAACTCTAGTAGAATTGGTGACTAGAGTCAAGGATTGCCCTTGATCCTTGTCTTTGATCTTGTTTTTCTCTTAAAAAATGGGTTGTTGGAACCTATCTCTTGGGAGATAAGGTTTGGCTATTTCATTATAGCCTTGCATGGTGTTTTTAATTGTCGTTGATGCTTGAAAAATGCTTGGATGATGTTTTGGGTTACATGCAAACCATGTTTTTGTTTGAAAAAAATTCTCTCTTTTTCTTCCTATATGGTTCGGCTATTTTGAAATAAAAGGGCCGCATGTTTCTAAAATTTTAATTGATGATGGAAATGTTTTTTGATGATGGAAATGTTTTTTGATGATGGATCTATGAACATGCATGAGGTTGTTTGGATTTATGAATTTGTTTTAGATGTTTGATTCTTGAAAAATGGTGTTTATGAGCTTAGAAATAAAGTTATGAACTTGAATGTGTGTATGGATGATTTTGGATGAATTAGCATGATATTGGTTGTTGATAATGCTTGTTGATGATGGTGTTGAAATTTGGTAAAGTTTGGAGGTTGTTGGAAAAATTGGTGTTTTGGTGAACATTCAAGGTGTTCTTTGATGTTCTTGAGGTTGTTCTTGATGAAACTCATCAAGAATTCATTTTGATCTTAAAAGGGTCAAGTGAAGTTGAAAAACATGTTTTTGGGCCTTAATAGTCTAATAGGTTAAAACACTAAATTTACAAAAAAGGATTTTAGTTAAATAAAAAATTTTGGAAAATACCAAAAGAATTAAATTCGGATTTCAAGTGTAATCCAAATAAAAGTCATCACAAAAGTCAACATTTTGACTTGTCATGTATAAAAATGGGCTCCTAAGAGTCATTCAACCTTTGGGCCCTTGGTTCAGGTCCAAAATCCTCAAAAAGAGAGTCAGAGATTCATTAAAAGTCAACCAAAAACAATTTATGAAATTGGGCATAGATTAGAGTTGGACTTCAACTCTAATCCACCATTAAAATTAAAGCTTAAAATTTAAATTAGTGGGCTTAGCTAATTTAATTATCTAAGTTAATTAATCTAATTCACTTAAGTTAATTAAGTAAAGAATAATTAATTAAGGCTAAAATTAATTAACCTTAAGGAAGACTAATTTTTCACTAATTACTAATAAGGCATTAATTAAGTAATTAAGCCTTAATGATGAGTAAGAATTTATTAATTATGATTAACCTTAATCAAAGGAAATTAAAAAGCTTAATCCAAGATTAAGGAAGAGATTAGGATTGATTATAGTTTAGTTAATAAAGACTAATTACAATTAAGTGTTAAACCTAATCTTAATTAGACATACCAGAAGAATTAAGATAGGTAACACTATTCATAAAACACAGTCATAAGTCTTAGTAATCTATAGGACTTAAGTGAAAATGATTGTTAATTTAAGGAAAAACATTAGTACAAACTACCTTAAAAGTTTATAACCAATATACTCCTTCTGCATAAAACTTGAGAAGCTTAGTCAGAGAGTGCGGTTCCAACCCAAGATGGGGTTTGGCTTCCTTGAAGGAAAGACATTGAATCGGGTCGTACCACGGGTAAGTGGTGACGTAAAATGATTCGATGGACTTTGCCTGTAAGGACTGTGTATGCTGAGAAAACATTGATTGGCTTCCTTGAAGGAAAGACATTAAATCGGGACATATCACGGGTAAGTGGTGACGTGGAATGATTCGATGGGATTTGCCTGTAAGGACTGTGTATGCTGAGAAGCATCGTTGTGTGACATGCATCATAAAGCATCGATAATGTTCAAGGTTGAAAACCTTACGACCATAATATGGCAGTGACACTTTGGTACAGTGTGAAACTGGTTGGGAAGGGTGCACTGGGTTTTACAAAGAACGCCAGCGGGTCCTCGAATGGGACGCCAGCCCTGAGGATAGTCGAGTTCCAGAAAGGACATCATGAGACGTAGGCTAGCTCCCTACTGTCGAGTCCGAAGGGGTACAAGCTTAGCTATCCTATCGCTCTCATGGTTTCGGGGTCAGTTGAGATTGTCTGGAAGGACGCATAAAAGAATTTGGCCAAAAGAAAATGAATGAGCAATGCTCCTTGTACTGATTGCTAGTACAGACTCTAACTCCTAATACGTTGTACATATATGGTCGGGCAGTTGTTGTGTGCTCTGCGGATGGTGATGTTTCCCCGGGCCCTCATGCATTAGTTATGGCATCATAGTATAAAGTACGCATTAGTCTGTATGCATTGTGATGATATGAATTATATTCACTTGTTGATTGAATTGTGTGGAATTTCTGTGTGTGTACTCTAGTGCATCATATCCTATGTTTGTGAGTTCATGTAAAGTGTTCTCACCCCTTGTCTTTCTTTTGTTGTCTGTTATTATTTTGGCACCTAAAAGGGCATGGACTTTGGAAGGATGCACGTTGTCCTGAAGACAGACGTGGCGTTCAGGTGGAACCGGATCTTGTTGAGTCAGGTCGTAGTGTGTAGGGACATATTTGAGTAGCAGTATACAGTAAAGATACGTCAAAGCCTAATAGAAAGCCCCATTTCTTTTTGTAATGTACTATACTAAAATCCCAATCTAGATGTATGTTATTTCCATTATAATTTCGATTAGTAATGGAATGATATACCTAGTACCAATGTACTTCTTCTTGTTTTATCTCAAATATAATTTACTAATATGCTTTACAAAACCTTCAAAAAAAAATCACCAACTTTCCTCATTTTATTAAGAGATGAATTAACAAATCGCAATCGAGTTAGTCGAGTAATACCCATCATGGGATGAGGGTGTTACAAGATTCTCCGTCTTAATCATTAATACACATCCTATCTCTCTCTTTTCCTATTTAAATTCTCATATGCTAATAAATGTTAATTCTTGATTTTATAATTTATTAAGATTCAAAATCTCATCCTACCATGTTTTATTTTTAATCATTCTTTTTAATATAAACATTTATTCTTATCATTATGGGTTTAATTATTTAATTATAACTTATTATCAAATAATAATGTAAATTAGATTTTAATTATAAAACATAATTTACTAATACAATTTAAAATTTAAACATTGTCCAAAATTATTTATATTCCTATTTTTTAATTTTAAATATATTAATTTATTATATATTTAATTATAATTATATAAAAATATTCCTTCAATAGCGTATTATGTTGATTAATATATTAATTAATGTTAATCTATTTTACCCCTAAAAAGGAAATGGAATGGATAGGTGGACTCTTACTTATTTTTCGCAGTATAATAATCTCTCTACCTTCTTTTCTTTTTTTTTTTGGTAAATGAAGCAAAGAAAACAAAAAAAAAACAAAACAGAAAGAAATTACAATCTATAGAACGTTAAGCCTAGAGCATCAGCACTAAGGAGAGGCTTCAAATCTTCCATAGGGTCTTGAATAATACAGAAAGATGCATTCTGAGCATTTCCACATTTGGCCAGGTAATCCGCACATTGTTCCCTTCACGCAAAGTGTGTAACATTATCACGTTCCAATCCTGAGAAATAAGCTTCGTAACTTCCTTGACAACCCCAGCATATTGATGAAAATTGGAAACATCACCCAAAATTAGAGATTGAGAAAGTTATCTTTGAATTCTAAATCCTAGCAAAGCTTTAATCCTTGCCAAATTGCAGCAAGTTCCGCACCTAGTATGTAACCATCTCCAAGATTCCCATAAAAACCTTTAATCCAATCTCCATCAGCATTTCACAACAGGCCTCCAAAACTAGCTTTTGCATTGATCACACTACCATCAGTATTTAGAGCTACCTGATTTAAGAGAGGGGCCCATCTAACCATTCTAGGCTCACGGGTTATAGCAATAGAATCATACATCTTATTAACAACATTAACTAGAGAAATGGTTCGTGCAGCAACTTCCCAAATAGGCCTGCTTTCCTTGTTAAAAACAAAAGCATTACGGCCTCTCCATATTTCCCATAAGGTAGACAGAAACAGAATGCCATTATGTTTTACTCCCTCAGAAATCCAATCCTGCATATGAGTAGTGAGATCGAAAGTTGGAGAAGAATCTAGACCAAAGAAAAGTTAGAGATCTTTAGCCTTGACACAGTCACGCACACAATAAAATATACTCTCATCCATAGCTTCACATCTCGAACATGTGGTCTCAATTGGAACTCCTCTGTGAGCGAGAATTGCTCGAGTAGGGATGGACCCATGGCATAGCGACCAAATGAAGAAGCGAATGTTTTCAAGGGCCCTCAACTTCCAAATCCAACTCCAAGACATAGTATCTTGATCCTCATTGCGCACAAGCCAAAGGTAACCACCCCGAGCTGAGTACATTCCATTAATTGCACCGGACCAAACAAAAGTGTCGTCCACTAAATCACTTATAAAAATGTCCTGGGAGAGAATCAGATATTTGACATCAGCAGGAAGAAGAGTCCATAACCTCTCCAGATGCCACGATCCATTTTCTCTCAAATCTGGAATAGAAACCTCTACATCATGAATGTCTACTTATGGAACAGTCGTGCCTAATGGACCAGAACCAAGCCAATTAGTGTACCAAAAATTTGCCTCACCCCTGCCAACCTTGAAACGAAAACCCAGAAGGAGCTCATGTCTGGCTTTCATAATAGAGTTCCAGATAAAAGATCCTCTGGAGGTAGGAGCATCCAGGATATTATTCCCTTGCAAGTAACGGTCTTGTAATAATTTAGCCCAAAGTTTATTACTAAACATAAGGTCCCAAATTTGTTTACCAAGCAGAGAAGTGTTCTGGTGGCGTGAAATCTTCAAACCCAGACCACCATGTTTCCTACTTCTAGTAACCTTTGACCAGCTAACTAGATTGATGCTTTTATTATCCGCTCCTTTCCAAATGAAATTCCTTCCAGTAAGGTCCAATTTGTTACAAACATAGTGGGGCAGCCAGAAAGCTTGCATGACATGAGTTGGAATAGCAGCAAGAACGGAATTAGCCAATGTAACTCTACCAGGCTTGTTTAGAAGTTTTTAATTCCAAGAGGCAAGCTTGGAGTTAATATTATCCAACCCTGGTTGAAAGTGTTCCTTTGTTGGCCTCCCTTGAAAGACCTGAAAACCAAGATACCTTCCCAAATTGGAGGTTGGGCGAATAGATGATATTTAATGAAAACGATCCTTCTTAGCATTTGGAACACCCTTAGAAGCCAAGAATCTGGATTTCTGTAAGTTAATCTTCAGGCCGGATGCATTACAAAAATCATTAAGGAGCGTTGTCATGCAGCGAACTTGACTACTCTGAGCTTTGAGGAAAAGTAAGCAGTCATCAGCAAAGAAAAGATGATATATTTTGAGACCCCTAGGAGTTAAAGCAGTGGGCTGCCAATCCCCTTAATTAACTGCACTTTCAATTAGAAGACCCAATTTCTCCATGCACAACACAAAAAGATAAGAAGAAAGGGGATCTCCTTGTCGAAGCCCTCTCCGAGGAGAAAAGGAAGTTGTTCGACTACCATTCCAAAGAAGACAAAGGGATGAAGAAGTTACACAACTCATGATCAAATTAATAGTGATGCAAGGGAAGCCAAAGTCAAGCAATACCTGTCTAAGGAAGTCCCAGTCAACTCTATCGTAAGCTTTCTCCAAGTCTATTTTGAAAACCATATCACCTTTCTTCTTTTTAGACTTGTGCATATGATGGAGCACTTCTTGAAGGACAATAACATTATCCACAGTCCCCCTTCCCGGAATAAAACTACATTAAAGAGGACTAATAAGGTCATTCAAGAAGGGCCGCAATCTATTCACCAACACCTTAGTAACCAGTTTGTAAACCACATTACAAAGGCTGATTGGTCTAAAGTGTTGAGTCTCAAAAATATCATAAGGAAGATTATGATGATTTAAGACAGCTCAATCCCTAAGTTTTAATGTTTAACAAATTTGGTTAAAAGAATTATCATGGATACATATGTTTTTAATGTTTTATCTATGATTTCAGCAAGCCACTTTAATCTTAATAAAGACTGTCTGAGGGTTCAACCTGTCTGAAGTGTTGAAGCCGTCTGAAGGTTCAACCCGTCTGAAGTGTTGAAGCCGTCTGAAGGTTCAACACGTCTGAAGTGTTGAAGCCGTCTGAAGTCGTATTTTATGACGTGGCACATCTTGCTGAAGTTGTGAGAAGACTTGTCTGAAGTTCTGAAGAGTCAAATCTCTCTCTGCTGCACGCAACTTTTCAAGGCTTATTTTGGCAAGGACACAGAGACCTTTCCTGGGTTGTTTGAATTTCATACACCATTTTGGAAATCTCTGCAGCGTAGTTTTTGCAGCAACAGCTGTGGCAGCTTTTGTCAGTAGCAACCTTGGACATTGTCAGAAAAGTTTCAAAACGCACAGAATGCTCAGGAGCATGTCTCACAATGGATTAAAAAGCATTAAATGCTATCTCTAAACGGTGATTTTTCTACGGATTGAAGACTGGGTATAAATACCCTTCATCTGAAGATCATTAAGAAGAAGAACAAGAGATTACATTTCAAGAGAAACAAAACGCTGCTAGTTTTACTTTGTAAAACATACTCTGATAAAAATTCTTTGTACATCATTTCATATATTCTGAGTATACCTCAGTTATTTGTACATTATAACAGTTTAAGCTTCAAACTGGTTTAGTTTTAGAGCTTAAACAATCTTTTCTCTGTAAAACTGTTTTTGAGCCTGGAGAGGCTTGTTGTCTAAAGAATACTTGTTTGTTTGAGCCTAGAGAGGCTTGTTGTCTAAAGAATACGTTGATGAAGGGATTCTTTCCACCATTCTGGGTGTGAAAGTTGAAGGTGTTACCTTCACTCCAGGCTGGGAGGTGAAGAAAGGTGGGCACAAGGAGTTCACCAAGTTGTTGTATGGAACAGAAGAACCAGAGAGCATGAATGCAAAATACATGCTGGAGAAAGTCAGGGTTCTTCATGCTCTCTTGGGGAACACCATAATCCCTAAGAGTGGAAGCAGGGATCATGTTTCAGAACTGGAGAGGTTCTGTCTGATAAACCTGATCAAGAAAAAGAAGATGAATCTTCCCAACATCCTTCTGTTTCACATGCAAAAGAAGATCAGAGATTCTGCATCCAATCTTCCCCACAACACTCTCATCACAAGAATCCTTCTGCACTTCAAGGTTCCCATAGAAAGGCTGTTTGATCACAAAGGCCCAATTTTCTTTGGAGAGAACAACCTGAAGAGCATGCAGATAAAGCTGACTCCAAGGCTTCCATCTCCCTCTCTAAAGGAGAGCATTCTGTCTGAGAAAGCTGCAAGGAAGAGAACAACCTTAGAAGTCCTTGAGGATGAGCTTCAGGGAGATATAAGGAAGAAGGAGTTCAAGCATTCCAAGCCTTCCCCCCAGTAGAAGAGAAAGAAACTCCCTGTGAGGAGCTCAGCAAAAGTTTCTCTGGAAGCTTTACAGACTCGGGGATCTGAACCTGTTCAGAATACTCTGACAAAGTCGTCTGAAATTGTGGGTCAGACATCTGAAGCTGTTAAGCCTCTGTCTCCTAAGCCTACTTCTGAACCAGAAGGAAAATATCAAGAGATGGTTGAGATTTCTGACTCTGAGGCAGTACCAGCAGAACCCTTAGCTGCATGTCCATCAGATCCTGAACTGATTCAGGTAGCAGCTCTTGCTACTGCATTAGAGCAAGAAGAGTTGGAGAAGAAGGCAGAACAAGAAAAATTTGACTATGCTATAGCTGTGGCCTCTCAGCTTGCTATTGCTGAAGATGATAGGCTAGCTACTATAGCCCAAGCAACTAAGAAAAGGAAGAGATCAAGTGCTCAGCAAAGGAAGAGTGCAAGGACAAAGCTGTTTCAGACAGCCCCTGCACCACCTGCCAGAGTAACAAGGAGCACTGCCAGCCAACTTGAGGAAATGGATGAAGCTAGTAAGTACCAAAATTTCATTAAAGCAAACCTCTTTTTCAAGAGGAGAAGAGAAGAAAAAGAAAATGAAGCTGTCAAAGAAAAGGAATCTGAGGTTGTGAAGCCTCCTGTAAAAAGGCTCAAGGTAAGGTTTGACAATGTTACACCATCTCCACCATCCTCACCTGAGAAGAAAGAGGAGAAGAAGGAAGAAGAGAAGGTTGTAACTGAACCTGAGAAGAAGGATTCAGAGATTCAAGAAGAAGAATCTGCACCATCACCACCATCATCACCATCACCATCATCATCCCTATCATCTTCAGAAGCTACACAGTCTGAAGATTTCTTAGAAGATCAACATGAAGAAGGCCATTCTCAAGTCTGGAAGGGAGGTATGTTGCCTGAGCAGCTGAGGTTAGGTCCTAAAAGTAGGGATTTCTTCACAGATCCTACATTTGACCCTTATGCATGGTCCCTTACTGATAGGCATTTTGAGTTAGCCTCTGAAGTTCCACACATCAGGTATGAAGGTCTGTTTACTGAAAGGCTCAGGGTTCCCAAATTCCCTAATCTATTTGAAGAGCTTCAGTACTTCAGAGATAAGCCCCCTATCTCTCTGCATCAAGGTCTTATCAAGCAGACTGCAGCTGAAGTAAGAGCAAAGTACCAAGGAAGTTCAGATGAGGCATATTATGGTCAGCTGGAGAAGATCAGAAAGGGTAAAGGCCCTGCTCATAAGTGGGCTCCTCTTAACCCTTTTTCTGCTGACTCTTTGAAGCTGTCCAATGAGGATTGGAGCTTTGCTAGGACACTATCAACAGAGGCTGAGCTGTTTGAAAGGGACTATCTGAAGCTGGTAGGCATGAGAGGGTACAGGCCCCCAAGGGCAATTTCCATCAGGCCATCCACAGAGATCTTAGTGCAACCTGATAGAATCATTCCCAGGTATCCCCTGGAGGAAGGCCCTGAAGACAAGTTTAAGGAGCTCAAGACTTATCCTAATTATCTGCAGGTGTATGAGTTCTTGTCTGAAGCTGCCTAGAATAAGAAGTTCCCTGCAATGATCAAGAAACAAGGTGGAGGCTTAGATCATTCTTCCAGGGATTGGATTTGGTCATCCTACTGGAATATCAGAGAAGGTGTTGGATCTTCGTCTGGTACTTCAGGACAGGATAAAGACTCCATGACATATCCTGGTGCATCTACTCTTGTAGATTATCAGTATGTCAGTGGTAGATTCCCTATGGCTTCTTTCACAGAGGATTGGCCTGTCATGATTCCAATTCATAAGTTCCACTTTGCTGTCAGCCATCCTGAAGACTATCATCTGCCACAAGGGTTCAGGGTTTTCAGATTCTATCATGAGAGCATCAAGATTGTGCTATATGAGGTTGAGAAGGACCCTGAAGAAGAGAACAGAAGACTGAAACTGCAAGTCAAGAGGTTAGAGAAGAAGAATGATGATCTGGTTGCTAAACAGGATCAGATTCTCCAAGAACAGTTGCAGATCAGAACTGGGCAAGAAGAACTGAAGGCTACTATTATCTCTCAGATTGACAAGGCTAAAGAAAAGATTTCTGCTTTACTGATAGCAGCCTTGCTGAAGAAGAATAATGGATAGTCTATGATGTGTAGCCAGTGTGATGTTATTTCAGTTTTGTGTTAATTTTCAGATTCTATATTTTTTTTGTTTGTCTGAACATTGCTTTAATACAATCAGTTGTTGGTATCATGTGTTTTTATAAGCTCTGATTGCTTTGATTATATTGTTTGATCTGATTGTTATTCTTGATCTTGATTTGTGATTATTGCTCTGAAGTTCCCTTTTGATTGATGACAAAAGGGGGAGTAATAAAATCTAACAAATCTGAATCTGAAGTGGTTACAGGTCTCAGGGGGAGTATTTGAGAAATATCAAAAACTGTTAGACCTGAGAAGTATTTATATGAGGGGGAGTTATACTTATATTACACTTATGATAATTTAAAACTCCTTTTAGAATTATTTATTTTAAGCAAATTTGTAATCATTAAAAAGGGGGAGAATGTTGAGTCTCAAAAATATCATAAGGAAGATTATGATGATTTAAGACAGCTCAATCCCTAAGTTTTAATGTTTAACAAATTTGGTTAAAAGAATTATCATGGATACATATGTTTTTAATGTTTTATCTATGATTTCAGCAAACCACTTTAATCTTAATAAAGACTGTCTGAAGGTTCAACTTGTCTGAAGTGTTGAAGCCGTCTGAAGGTTCAACCTGTCTGAAGTGTTGAAGCCGTCTGAAGGTTCAACCCGTCTGAAGTGTTGAAGTCGTCTGAAGGTTCAACCCGTCTAAAGTATTGAAGTCGTCTGAAGTCGTATTTTATGACATGGCACATCTTGCTGAAGTTGTGAGAAGACTTGTCTGAAGTTCTGAAGAATCAAATCTCTCTCTGCTGCACGCAACTTTTCAAGGCTTATTTTGGCAAAGACACAGAGACCTTTCCTAGGTTGTTTGAATTTCATACACAATTTGGAAAATCTCTGCAGCGCAGTTTTTGCAGCAACAGTTGTGGCAGCTTTTGTCAACAGCAACCTTGGACGTTGTCAGAAAAGTTTCAAAACGCACAGAATGCTCAGGAGCATGTCTCACAACGGATTAAAAAGCATTAAATGCTATCTCTAAACGGTGATTTTTCAACGGATTGAAGACTGGGTATAAATACCCTTCATCTGAAGATCATTAAGAAGAAGAACAAGAGATTACATTTCAAGAGAAACAAAATGCTGCTAGTTTTACTCTGTAAAACATACTCTGATAAAAATTCTTTGTACATCATTTCATATATTCTGAGTATACCTTAGTTATTTGTACATTGTAACAGTTTAAGCTTCAAACTGGTTTAGTTTTAGAGCTTAAACAATATTTTCTATGTAAAACTGTTTTTGAGCCTGGAGAGGCTTGTTGTCTAAAGAATACTTGTTTGTTTGAGCCTGGAGAGGCTTGTTGTCTAAAGAATACTTGTTTGTAAGAGCCTGGAGAGGCTTTGTTGAGTCTCAAAAATATCATATGGTTGTTTATGATGTTTTAAGACAACTAGATTCCCAAAGTTTTAATGGTTGACAAATTTGACTTAAATTACTTATCATAGATACACACATGCTTTAATGGTTTATCTATGATTTCAGCAAGAGTCACTATGAGCCTACATAAAAAGACTAAGTGTTGAAGCTGTCTGAAGAAGCAGAACTCGTCTGAAGAGTTGAAGTTGTCTGAAGTAGTTCAACCCGTCTGAAGTATCAGTGTCGTCTGAAGTCTTTTGATGACGTGGCACCTCTAGTCTGAAGTATTGAAGTCGTCTGAAGTCTCACTTATGACGTGGCACCCTCTGCTGAAGTTTGTGAAGACTTTTCTGAACCTCTACTGCACGTGCCTTTTCAAACACGTTTATAGCAAGGAACACAGAGACCTTTCCTGGTGATTTTGAATTTCATACACCACTGAGGAAATCTCTGCAACGCAGCCTCTGCAGCAACATTTGTAGCAGCCTTATGGCAAGAGAAACCTTGTACCGTGTCAGAAACATCAGAGTTCTCAGAAGCATGTCTCACAACGGATTAAATAGCATTTAATGCTATCTCTAAACGGTGGTATTTCAACGGAATGAAGTTGGGGTATAAATACCCCTCCATGAAGACCATCAAGAATAGAGAAGAGAAAAAGAAAAAAAAAATAAATTTACAAGAAAGCCCAGAGAAACATCACGCTGCAAGCTTTTACTCTGTAAAAACTCTCTGATAAAATTCGCTGTACACATTTGTATATCCTGAGCATACCTCAGATTTTATTGTACATTGTATTTGTTTGAGCTTCAAACTCGTATAGTTTAAAGGCTTAAACTCCTTTCTCTGTAAACGTTGTTTAGAGCCTGGAGAGGCTTGGTTGATAAAAGAATACTTGGTTGTAGAGCCTGGAGAGGCTTGACTGCAAAAGAATACTTGGGTGTAGAGCCTGAAGAGGCTTGACTGTAAAAGAATACTTGTAATCTTGAAAGATTAAGAGAAAATCCAATTGCTAGTTGGCATTGGGACTGGACGTAGCTCACAGTGGTAGTGAGTGAACCAGGATAAATTTCTTCGCTAAGTTTTCTTACCCCTATCTCTTGTCAATTCTTTTTATACTAATCAAGGGGTTAGAGTAATTAATCTGATATTTTATAAAGGCACAAAACATCTTTTAAAATCAGTATTTTTTTAAGCCGTCTGAAAACTTCAGACAGCCCTTTTAAGAGCCTGTCTGAAATCGTGTTTTTAACACCTGTTTGCGAAAAGCTTTCTAAAATATTCAGAAACACTATTCAACCCCCCTTCTAGTGTTTCCCTGTGTTCCTACAGGCTTGATTGAAAAAGAATACTTGGTTGTAGAGCCTGAAGAGGCTTGACTGTGAAAGAATACTTGTAATCTGGTTGAGATTAAGAGAAAATCCAAGTGCTCGTTGGCATTGGGACTGGACGTAGCTCACAGTGGTAGTGAGTGAACCAGGATAAATTCTGTGGCTAAGTTTTCTTACCCTTATCTCTTGTCAAATTTGTTTATTCTAATCAAAGGGTGTTGAAAAACTGTTCTGATAATTTATAAAAGCAAGAAACGTTTTAAAAACATATTTTCAGAACCTGTCTTAAGAAACTTTAGACAACCCCTTTAACTTGTCTGAAATTTCATTATAAAAGCTGTTTGCGAAAAGCTTTCATAAGTTATTTAAGAAACACTATTCAACCCCCCCTTCTAGTATTTCCTTGTGTTTCTACATAAAGTCCTTGAAAGTCTGAGGGTCATCAATTTTTGGGATTAGGACAATGAGAGTTTCTGCCATTGCTGCATCAATTCTACCATATTGAAAAGCATCACGAACCACATGCCAAATTCCATCCCCCACAATATGCCAGTAGAGTTTAAAGAATATTGCCTGAAAACCATTTGGACCCGGTGCCTTATAAAATTTCGTGCTCATGAGAACATGATGCACCTCCTCCTTCTTTTCTTTTGCGTATAGTCAGATATTTTTTTTTTTTATATGACACATGTATCATGAGTTATTATCACAAATTAAATTAATATTTTTTAATTAATTATTTTATCAAATGAAATATTTTTCCTTAATTTCTTTAATAAATAATTAAATTTTTAATTAGTATATATTAAGCATGATGATATATTTATAAATTATTATTAAAAATATTTTATTCATAAAATTAATTTTAAAAGTTTGAAATGCATATATTTTTGTTTTTATTTAATTATTATAAAATAACTTTTTATCTATTAAATCAATCATTTTATGTATTTTTTATAATTTATATTTCGCTTATATTTATTTTATAGGCCAAATACTTACTCGTTACTTGTATTTATATTAACATTATTTTATGAATTTAATTGATTTTTTTGGTCAAAATGAATTAATTGATAAAAATTGCCACTTTGACATGGACACTTATTCTCGTTTTCTCAAAAAAATAAATAATAAATAATGATATTTCAAAATATTAGTTAGTATGGGTGCAAAATCTATTTATTTTGACAATTCATTCTAATTAAGTTTTAATTTTATTTTTTATATTATGTTTTAATTTATTAAAAAATGTATCATATAAGACAATAAATTTTTATTTTTTTGGTTTTGTTAAGTTTGGACCTTGTCTTTTTCCAGTGCATTAGCTCTATTATATATAAACAAGTCATTGAATGACTAGGTCGAAACCATAGCTCAATATTTTATGTGAATAAGTTGGGGTCTAAGTTCTAACCATCTTTGCTTTTGGGTTTTAAAAAAAAAAATCTTTGATTGTTTGGTCACTTGGATCTCTATTTTTTTTTTTTTTTGTCAAATTCTGATTCTTTCTTGGTAACTAAAAGAAAACATTTCATAGCTGGGCTCATATATATCTCAAGGCCATAGCAGAGTTGTAGAAGAAGAATATGCAATAAATTAAGAATGTAAAATGAATTCATATTCTTTTATAAGTTTAAATTAGTCTCTACAATAATTTCTCTCAGAGTTTTTTGATTTAACTTTTCTATAAATAATTATTTTTAACTTATGAAAAAATATGAATTCATTTTATCTTCTTCATTCATTTTTTTCTCCTATAAATACTTTCACAGAAATTTTAATCAAACTGACTCGTATTGCTATTTTGCCTAAAAGTTAATTATTGACCAAAACTGAAAGAATTACCTAAAAGAAATACTAGTTTGACACCCCATTTTTTCTGTGATAAGTGTGGAGAAAAGAGAGATAGAAAGAAAAAAATGGGTAGAGAAAAACTAATTGACGTCATGAAAAAAATTAGAAAGATAAAAAATGATGTGTTAATAAAACAGAGTGGAGTTGTCTTATTATTAAAAAGAGATATTTAAAAAATTTAATAGAAATTATGAATATTTAAATAATATGATTTTGTATTTGTATCTTTATCGACTTCGACTTTATCTAATATAAAATGTAATAAAATAGTATTATAAATTTTAATTTGGTGTATAATATGATATTTTGCATTTAAAAAATTAAAATTTATATTTAAATATTTATGTATTGAAAAATAATTAACTTCAATGATCACTATAGTAAATGTAATATTAAAATGAATATAATAACAAACTTATTAAGAATTTTTATTTCAAAAGCTACATTAATAAATATGATATGATATATAAAAAAGAATACACTACAAGAAAAATAGAATTTACCTATCAACCCCCGATATAACAAAGTGGTTTGCATTTACCCATGGGTGTTTAGTATGGGTTTTCAGCTATGGTAATAGATAGGGTTTCTCATTGTTTGTCCCATTTAGTTAGGGTTTTAAATGTCTTTATTTTTTAAAGTATTAAACTAATAAGATATAGCTTTCTTATTTTTAAGCCTGTCCAATGGTCGGGTTCGGTCGGATTCGGGCCTAAAAAGCCCAATCCGACACAAACCGACCAGAGATATATATGGCTCATTTTCGACCGTTTTCACTATTAGGTTATTCGAGTTTCGAGCTGAACGGGTCATGGGTTGAATTGGGTGGGTTCATACGGGTTATGGGTCATTTTGGGCTTATTGATTTTGATTGGGCTTTATAAAATTTCAAGCTGATTTTTTTTGTTTATTTTTTTACATTTATTTCCTCAAAATTCAAGGCACAATTACTCCTATTTTTAAATTTTGAATTATATCCACCAGATTCTAATTGTAATAGTTAATTACCCAAATTTGGATAAAATCCAAATCAAATCCATTCAGATTCAACAAACCAAATTTAAATAAAAAACTACCCAATTTATGGGTTATCAATAATCAATGCAATTAATTAAAAAAATCAATGTATCAACAGAAGATTATAGAGAAAAAATTCCTTATCAGAAAATTACATTATTAATCTATAATAAATTAAATAAAATTATACAAAATTTACATTAATAAAAATTAACCATATATCAAAAAAGATAACCAAAAAACCCAAAATACATATTCATCAGAACAATCCAGAAACCCTAGTTGTCATGAGCCTCCTTCCTCACCACCACCGTGACCTCCTCACCATCACCACCGACCACCAGAGCCCCCTGCCCTCCTTGGCACAGCCACCAAAAAGAAGAAAAAACCCAAGCCGTTTCAGATCTAGGCAACAAACCACCCAAAGTGAAAAATGTAGGAAACTTTGTGATCACAAAGCACCCAAACAGAAAGCACGGTGCCTGAAAAAAAAAGAAATCACCATGAGAGAAAAAAATAGAGGTAAAAAATTGTTGTCTAAACAAAATGAGGGAAACACCAGAGGCTGTAAATATCTTCTAAGTGTTCTATGAGTATGACGGAAAACGTTAGAAGATATGTACAGCAACTTGTGTTCCCTCTATGATCGTCTCGGGCAGAAGCACGGCGAGGAATGCGATGGTGGTCGGTGGGGGACGAGTTGCAGGGGGCATCCATGAGAGCTACGACCCATGAGTTGCAGGAGACAGAGACGGTGGTCGATGGGGAAAAGGACGGTGGTCAGTGGGGGACGAGTTACAGGGGGCAGCCATGAGAGTTATGACCCATGAGTTACCAGAGACAGAGACGGTGGTCGGTGGGGAAAGGGACGGTGGTTGGTGGGGGACGAGTGAGAAAGAGACAGAGACAGAGGGGGGAAAAGATGAAGAGGGAAGAAGATGAAGAGACAGAGACAAAGACAAAGGCGTTTGGGGGGAGAAAGAGAAAGAGAGAAGATGAAGAGAGGCATTGTGGGACTGTGGGTGTGGGGGAAGGATTCTGAAACTGAAGGTTTTTTGAAATGAGATATGGGAATTAATTGAGAGAGAGAGAAAAACCAGGAAATCTGGTATGTTAGATCAATCATACAAGTGCATCTCAATCATTGAGTAAAAGCACAATCCGCGTGCAATTTTATCATCCATTCAGAATGTGACATGTGTCGGTCGGGTACGGGTACTTACAAAAAAATTTTCTCACCCGAACCCGCCCGTTTACACTCGTTCTTAACTGCTTTTGACACACTTATTTACCCGTCACCCGACCCGCCCGTTTCATTGAATTTTCCATCTGTTTTTCCGGGTACACGGTCGGGTGGAAGATATATGGACAGCCCTACTTATTTTTACTTAACTTGAAAAGCTTCTGGATCTAATTCCTTTTCCCAAGAGTGCCCTAGCTTTTCTCCTCACACAACCTCTGTTCATTGTGGGAATCACCTCCCAAAGCTCTGTTTCTCGCCGACAGCCGTCACCGAAAATCTCTCTTCACTTTATGTCGCCTCCATTGTACAACCCACTCGCAAGCAATAATACTTCCATTGTCCACCGACCGGATGCTCTCACCTCCAGTAGTTAATTAAATCTCATCCTCCATCTTCTTCAGCCAAACAGAATCGACCATCCTCCAACAACCTGCGTCGCGTGCAGCCACTATTTGGCACTGAATCTATAACTACAACATCTTAATCGATGGTCCAACGATATTACATATGAACCCTAACTTCATCTTAATCGTCCCTACCACATTGGCTCGCTAACGATCCAATGACAAGGGTTTGAATACTTCAAGGTTCATTTCAAAATAATTTTTTCTCTCATATTTTTATTTGTCTCTGTTGTTTCTCTTATGCTCCAAGGATCCTCATGACCTTATTTATTAATTCTTTCTTTTTTCGATTACTTCATGAAATTGATTGTTATTTTTTTCATTCAATTTAATTCATTGTTAGATTTTGTGTAGCTCTCACAAGTTTGATTTCCAATTACTTTTTAGGGTTTAGATTCCTCAATCCATTTCCTAATTTATAGCTTTATTTTTCAATTTAATTGTGAGATCCCAACTCTGCTCAACTATGAATAGGTTCTGACTTGATTTTTTAATTTTTTTTATTTGTTTTGGTTTGCAATGTTGTCAATTTATGAAAAGAAGATGAAAATGAATCGGAAAAAGTAAGAGAAGGAAGATCGAGATTGAAGTGCAATGAATTGGTGATGTGATTTCCTTGTTTTGTTCGTATAAAACCTAATATAGCAAAATGAAATGAAAAGCTGAAAAATAAGTCATAATTGCTACTGATATGAAGCACAATACCAAGAACACATTTATGTCAATAAGAAATGTCTTCTTCGCTTTTAATTAATCTGTTTTTCGATTGTTGATGTAGACCTTTATTATTTCTTATCAACATAAACATGTTTATTTCTGTCTATTCATTATTCTTTAAATCTTTGAACCCTTTCTTCCCTATTTGTATTTGATTAATTACTTTTAATCATTGTATAACTTTAGGGTCCTCTCTCTTAAATTAGCTAGATATAAATACCATTGGGAAATCTACAACCTTATTTATCTAAGTTGTTGTTCACATGTTTTTTCTAGTATGAGCAAAACAAGTACACGAGGAACTTCATTTCTTTAGTTTGTTTCCCCTATAAAATTGGCAAAACAATAACTGTAGCTTTGAATGATGTTTGGTGAATTTGAGAAAAGTAGTTGGTATTAGAACTTTCATGTCCTTCCTTCCCACCCGCATTGTCTCTTCATGATCTTTAAGTGCAAAAGTAAGATGCCTACATGTGCTTCAGCAGAAGGTGGCAGAAGGTTGTTGTTGAATTTTCATGTTCTTACTTATGTGTATTTTCAGTGCTTACGTGTTGAGTAGTTAGCATTTGGAGAGAAAAGTAGGAACATGACATCTTCAGATGATGAGGGTTATACTCAACAACTACGTCCCTTCCAAATTGAACAATTTACTTATGCTTTTCGAGAAATCTCAATGCTATAAGTAAATTTTTGTGTTGCACCTCCCCTCTGCTTGTATCTTAAATTGGGAAGCTAACTATTACAGGTAAAAAATCATTTCGTTGTACTATCCTAACTCATACTCCCCATTCAATTATAATTAATTATAATTATAAAATTATTGTACTAGTATACATTGCAATAACCACACATCTCCCAATTATTTCTCTTGAGCAAATTCATCATGCATCATTTTAAATTGATTAATTTGTTAACTTTATAAAAAAACATAATGATGTTAGTTTGTTATAACTAATCCTTTTGATAAAATCCACATATATGATAAGCCAAAAGGTGGCAGTGACATCTTTGTTTCCAGCCGTCAAAACACCTTTTTTTAATTTTTTTTCTTTCTTTTTAAATCTGTGCCCTTCTTTATTTTCTTCAATTTGCAACTTTTTATTTAATATTTTATTGTATGACATAAGTAAAAAAAATTTAAGAGATTCAGTTATTCAACAGAACCCTGATAGTTTAAGTGTAACTGCCTTGACTTTTACTCTCTATCTTAAAACTCATTTATTATGAAGCATCATAGTTTGATATGACTTTAACCCCACAAGGACAAACCCCAATTCTATTTGTTTGTGCCTTTTATAAGAATTGAAATTGACATTGGCCCACTGTGTTATTGGAAGAAATTGACAAAGATAGTTGCTTGAATGTTGTTTTGCAATTCAGGAGCTTTGTAGCTTCTGTGATTCCCATCTTAGGTAGTTCACCTTTCATGAGCTTTAGTTGGAAACAATGAATATTAAAGTTGAGACATTTCTTTGTTAGGGAGGCTTTGGTGTTGTATACAAAGGTTGGATCAATCATAGTGGGTGCTCCCCATCAAGACATGGAGTCGGGATTCCAGTTTCAGTCAACACTCATAACATAGAAGGAAATCAGGGCCACAAAGAATGGGTGGTATGGAACACCCCTGACCCAAGGTTAATATATTTACTTTTTATTTATTTATTTGCTACACTTTATTTTCTCATGTATTGTAAGATAGAGAATAACTAGTTTCTCTCAGGTTTGGCAGGTTGATGTTAGCAATCTATATGCCCTTGAACACCCCAACCTTGTTTAATTGGTTGGACATTGCATTGAAGGGGATAACATGGTTCTGGTATATGAGTTCATGCCTAGAGGAAGTTTAGAGCATCATCATCTCTAGGCATGAACTCATATACCAACACCCTGTTATCCCCTTGAATGCAATATCTAACAAATTTAACAAGGTTAGGGTGTTCGAAGGCACTTAGATTGATAACTTCGGTCTGCCATAAACATGAGAGAAACAAGATATTCTTAGTTTTACAATACAAGAGAAACGAAAGTGGTGCAAATAAATAAATAAAAAGAAAACACATTTAACTAGGGTTAGGGTGGTGCCTTACCACCCATTCTTCATGGCCTTGATTTCCTTTAATGTTAAGAGTCTTCACTACAACTGGAATCCCCACTACAGGTCTTGATAAGGATCACCCATTCTGAAACCAACCTTTGTATACAACACCAAAGCTTTCCTCACCAAGAAATTTATCAGCTTTAAAATTCTTTGTTGCCAACTTAAGCTCATGAAAGGTAACTGCCTAAGATGGGAATCGCAGAAGCTATCTATCTTTTTAATTGAAAAACAACATTTATGCAACTATCTTTCTCAATTTCTTCAATAGCACCGCGGGTCAATATCAAATTTAACTCTTAGAAAATGCACAAACAAATAGAATTGGGGTTTGTCCTTGTGGGGTTGAAGTCATATCAAACTATGGTTCTTCATAATAAATGAGCTTTAAGGATAGAGAGAAAAAGTCAAGGTTGTTACACCTCAACTAACAGGGTTCAATTTGATAATCGAATCTCTTTCATTATTTTTTAATTTTTTCAGTATAATAAAATATTAAAACAAAAGTTGCACATTAAAAAACAAAAAGAAGGGCACGAGTTCAAAATAAAGAAAGAAAAACAAATTTTAAAAAAATGGTGTTTTGACGGTTGGTAACAAAGATGCCACCGCCACCTTTTGACTTATATCATACCTGTGGACTGTATCAAAAGGATTAGTTTGCACAAACTAATATCATTATTTTTTTATAAAATTAACAAATTAATCAATTCAAAATGATGCATAATGAATTTACTCAAGTGAAATAATTGAGAAATGTATGTATGGTGATTGCAATGTATTCTAGTACAATACTTTTATAATAATAATTCTATAACTGACTTTAGGACTAGGTATTGGCACTATGATTATTTGGTGATTTCTTTTGATCTGACCAATGCTCTGGTTGTGTTCATGAACTACATGACCAGATTCTTCAGGCCTTATCTGTCTAAGTTTGTCATTATGTTCATCAAGGATATACTTATCTACTCCGATGTGAGAAACATTTGAGGGTTATGTTAGGAGTTCTAAGTGAAAAGAAGTTGTTTACTAATGTAGAAAAGTGTGAGATTTGGAAGGATAATGTCCATTTCCTAGGTCACGTGATATCTCGAGAAGGAGTGTCTCTAGACCCTAACAAGATAGAATCAGTCCTTGAGTGCGAAAGACGAAAGACCATAACTAAGATTAGGAGCTTCTTAGGATTGGTGGGATACTACAGGATATTCATCAAGGGATTCTCCTAGTTAGTATTATGACTAACTAGGTTGACCCATAAGAGACAAACCTTTATGTGGGATGAGAAGTGTGAGAAGAGTTTCCTAGAGCTTAAGGAGTGGTTGACCACCACCCCGGTACTAGTGTTACCTAACGCTTCAAAGGCCTTCGAGGTTTACAATGATGGTTCTAGGAAGGGATTGGGTTATGTTTTTTAATGCAAGAAAATAGGTTAGTGACCTATTCCTCTAGAAAACTTAGATTCCATAAGGAGTTTAATGTATTTAGTGACCATAAGATCCTTTTGATGTTAGTTTGTGCTAACTAATCCTTTTGATAAAATCCACATGTATGATATAAGCCAAAAGGTGGCAGTGACAACTTTGTTTCCAGCTGTCAAAACAACTTTTTTTAATTTTTTTCTTTCTTTCTTTTTGAACTTGTGCCCTTCTTTATTTTCCTCAATGTGGAACTTTTTATTTAATATTTTATTGTAGGACATAGTAAAAAAATAATGTAAGAGATTCAGTTATTCAACTGAACCCTGTTAGTTGTGGTGTAACTGCCTTGACTTTGACTCTCTATCCTTAAAACTCATTTATTATGAAGCATCATAGTTTGATATGAATTTAACCAAACAAGGACAAACACCAATTCTATTTGTTTGTGCCTTTTCTAAGAATTGAAATTGATATTGGCCCGCTGTGTTATTGGAAGAAATTGACAAAGATAGTTGCTTGAATGTTGTTTTGCAATTCAGGAGCTTTGTAGCTTCTGTGATTCCCATCTTAGGTAGTTCACCTTTCATGAGCTTTAGTTGGAAACAATGAATATTAAAGCTGAGAAATTTCTTTGTTAGGGAGGCTTTGGTGTTGTATACAAAGGTTGGATCGATCATAGTGGGTGCTCCCTATCAAGACATGGAGTCGGGATTCCACTTGCAGTCAAAACTCTAATCATAGAATGAGATCAAGGCCATAAAGAATGGGTGGTATGGAACCTCCTGACCCCGGGTTAATATATTTTCTTTTTATTTATTAATTTGCACCACTTTCTTGTCTCTTGCATTGTAAGATTGAGAATAACTTGTTTTTCTCAGGTATGGCAGGTCACTGTTAGCAATCTAGGTTCCCTTGAACACCCCAACCTTGTTAAGTTGGTTGGATATTGCATTGAAGGAGATAACATGGTTCTTGTATATGTGTTCACGCCTAGAGGAAGTTTAGAGCATCATCTCTTTATTCATGCCTAAAGGACGTTTAGAGCATCATCATATCTAGGCATGAACTCATATACCCACACCCCGTTATCCCCTTCAATGCAATATCCAACCAACTTAACAAGGATGGGGTGTTCGAAGGCACCTAGATTGATAACTTTGGCCTACCATACATGAGAGAGAAACAAGTTATTCATAATTTTATAATACAAGAGAAATGAAAGTGGTGGAAATAAGTAAATAAAAAAACATATTTAGCTAGGGTTAGGGTTGTTCTTTACCACCCATTCTTTATGGCATTGATTTCCTATTAAGTTAAGAGTCTTCACTGCAACTGGAATCCCCACTATAGGTCTTAATGGGGATCGCCCATTCTGATTGATCCAACCTTTGTTTACAACACCAAAGTCTCCCTCGCCAAGAAATTTCTTAGCTTTAAAATTCTTTGTTGCCAACTTAAGCTCATGAAAGGTAAATGCCTAAGATGAGAATCGTAGAAGCTATATATCTCCTGAATTGAAAACAACATTCAAGCAACTATCTTTCTCAATTTCTTCTATTAGTACCGCGGGTCAATATCAAATTCAATTCTTAGAAAATGCAAAAACAAATAGAATTGGGGTTTGTCCTTGTGTGGTGGAAGTCATATCCAACTATGGTGGTTCATAACAAATGATCTTTAAGGATTGAGAGAAAAAGTCAAGGCAGAGTTAGACCTCAACTAACAGGGTTCAATTTAATTATCGAATCTCTTTCATTATTTCTTATTTATGTCATTCCAATAAAATATTAAAATAAAAGTTGCAAAATGAAGTGAAAAAGAAGGGAACGGGTTCAAAAATAAAGAAAGAAAAATTTTTAAAAAGTAGTGTTTTGACGGTTGGAAACAAATATGTCACTACCACCTTTTGACTTATATCATACCTGTGGACTATATCAAAAGGATTAGTTAGCACAAACTAATATCATTATATTGTTTATAAAATTAACAAATTAATCAATTCAAAACGATGCATAATGAATTTACTCAAGTGAAAACATTGAGAAATGTACGTACGGTGATTGTAATGTATACTAGTACATTACTTTTATAAGAATAATTTTGAAAGTACCGTTAGGACTAGGTTTGGGTAGTATGAGTATTTGGTGATCCATTTTGATTTGACCAATACTCCGGGTGTGTTCATGGACTACATGACCTGAATTTCCAGGCCCTATCTGTATAAGTTTTTCATTGTGTTCTTCGATAATATACTCATCTACTCCCAAACTTTAGAGGAACGTGAGAAGCATTTGAGGGTTGTGTTAGGAGTTCTAAGTGAAAAGAAGTAGTTTGATAACCTAGAAAAGTGTGAGTTTTGATGGATAAGTTCCATTTCCTCGGTCACATGATATCTCGAGAAGGAGTGTTTGTAGACCGTAGGTATATAGAAACAGTCATTGAGGGGGAGAGACCAAAGACCATAACTAAGATTAGGAGCTTCTTAGGATTAGAGGGATACTACAAGAAATTCATCAAGGGATTCTCCCAGTTAGTATTACCACTCACTAGGTTTACTGTAAAGGACAAGCCTTTGTGTGGCATGAAAAGTCTGAGAAGAGTTTCCTAGAGCTTAAGGAGAAGTTTACCACCGCCCCGATACTACTGTTACCTAACCCTTCAAAGACAGTTGAGGTTTATACTGAAACATTTTATTTTCCTCAATGTGAAACTTTTTATTTAATATTTTATTGTAGGACATAAGTAAAAAATAAAGTACACTACCAGAAAAGTTGAATTTAAAGACGGAAATTAGAGACGGAAAAAATTCCGTCTCTAGTAGAGACAGAATCAGAGACAGAACATTAATTTTGTTTATTAGAGACGGATATTTCTGTCTCAAATGTATTCCGTCTCTAAATCCGTCTCAAAACAGTTAAAACAAATTTAGAGACGGAACTCAGAGACGGAAATGCTTCGTGTATGATAGTTTTCGTCTCTGATTGCGTCTCTAAATTATAAAATGATAATATAAATAGTAATTGTAATTTTTGAGACGGAATTTAGAGACAGAAATTTGTCTATTCACCAATATCCGTCTCTAAACCCGTCTCTAGTTGATCACCTTAATGTCGATGAAAACTAACTAATATGTTAGAGACAGAATTCTAACTTCCTTTTTAAATTTTAAAGTAAACTAATTTTAGTATAATATCATTTTTAACAATTAGATTGAAATGAAATCCTTTTAAATATTACTTTATTATTTGCAATATGTTTTGCTTAAAAGAACAGTGAATTATTATTATTATTATTATTATTATTATTATTATTATTATTATTATTATTATTATTATTATTATTATGACAATATGTGTACATTTCTTGAGGAGAAATTTAAAATATTATCAATAATTAGGAATCTATTTATTATTTTTATATTATATAAGAGTGAATTATATATATTTTTAATTTTTAAATCTTTTAAAAATTTATATATAATTTTAAATTCTGAACAACTAATAACATATGTCCTTTAATTTTTTTAAAATATTATATATATTTTAATTCGTATTTTTAAACCTAATTTATCTAAATTAAAAAATATCATTTTTATGGTCATTTTAAATTATTTCGTATTACTAGATTTTAAATAGATATTTAAAAATTTAACAAAACTTTTTTTCACTCTGCCCGTTGAAGAAACCCTCCCTATATTCCCAATTTTTCACCTACTCCAAATTTCACTCTCTCCCTAAAATTTCCATTGAAAAGTCTCTCCAAATTTCCCTCTCTCCCTAAAATCTAGGTGCCCTTGAACACCCCAACCTTGTTAAATTGGTTGGATATTGCATTGAAGGGGATAACATGGTTCTGGTATATGAGTTCATGCCTAGAGGAAGTTTAGAGCATCATCATCTCTAGGCATGAATTCATATACCAACACCCTATTATCCCCTTGAATGCAATATCTAACTAATTTAAAAAGGTTGGAGTGTTCGAAGGCACTTACATTGATAACTTCGGTCTACCATAAACATGAGAGAAACAAGATATTCTTAGTTTTACAATACAAGAGAAACGAAAGTGGTGCAAATAAATAAATAAAAAGAAAACATATTTAACTAGGGTTAGGGTGGTGCCTTACCACCCATTCTTCGTGGCCCTGATTTCCTTCTATGTTAAGAGTCTTCACTGCAACTGGAATCCCCACTACAGGTCTTGATGGGGATCACCCATTCTGAATCGAACCTTTGTATACAACACCAAAGCCTCCGTCACCAATAAATTTCTCAGCTTTGAAATTCTTTGTGCCAATTTAAGCTCATGAAAGGTAACTGCCTATGTAACATCCCGCAAATTAGGAACTTTAATAACTAATTAGGCTTAAAATAAGAGGGTTATGTATCAGTAATTAAGGGAATATAAGTTGAAGAATTAAGGTAATTGAGGAGCTATGGGTTAAAACTCAAGTATAAAACCAAGTTTTAAGCTTTAACTTAAGTGAACTTTAGGAATATGGGTTCTGGTAATCGATTACAGTGGGTTCGTAATCGATTACCCGAGAGCTGGTTTTTAGGTAATCGATTACAGTGGGTTCGTAATCAATTACCCGAGAGCTGGTTTTTAGGTAATCGATTACCCACAGGTTGTAATCAATTACCTGAGAGCTAGTTTTTAAGTAATCGATTACAGGGGGTCTGTAATCGATTACCCGAGAGCTGAATTTTATGTAATTGATTACGTAATCGATTACCTGAGGGTTGTGTTTTTGGTAATCGATTACCAAGGGTTGTAATCGATTACCAGATTCCCAGAAAGGTTTTCTAGTGCATTTTACGACTACTGGTAATCGATTACAGACTATCTGTAATCGATTATCAGCGAACCAGTATATATAGTCCCACATGCAAAAATCAGATTTTCACATTTTCTTTCTCACCCTTCTTCACCCTAGAGAGAGAAAGAAAGAATTCTAGAGAGATGAAGTCAATTTTGGAGCTTTGGAAGGAGATTGAAGCTAGAATCATCAATTGGATCACTTCAAATTCTCATTCTCCTCTTGATTTCATAGATTGGTGAGTATAACTCACACACACCCTTTCCCCTTTGATTTTGATTTCTCTCCAATGCATGAACCCTACTCTTTAATTCCCTTTCTATGTGATTATTGTGGTTAGATTAGTAATGTTTGTATGATATTGAGTAGTTTCGTTAGGATTTTCAATGAAAACCTTAGGGTAGCGAGATTTACGAAACTAGCGAGATTTACGAAATTGTCGAAATGATCAATGTATGAACCCTACCCCTTTGATTCCCTTTCTATATGATTAAAATGATTGGATTTGTGATGTTTGTACTGGAATTGAGTAGGTGATGTTAGTATTTGATGTAAAACCATTGAATTTCGAAGTTACGAACTTACGAGAGTTACGAAACTCTCGAAATACATTGTCTACTCAGTTTTTAGAGCATTTAAGTGTAAATATTTGATAATCAAGTTTTCATGAAGCATATTTAGCATTATAACCTTTTTAAGCCGGTTTCGACCGTGAGTAATTCAAGACGGCCTTTGCGCTGTGAGTAAAAAGTTAAGTAAACTAAGTAAAACATGACTTCGGTCCAGTAATGGGTGGGATACGTCCCCGGGAAAGACGTTTTCCGTAGTCTGAGCTCAGGTCTAACTCCAGTTTCAGTGATAAGATCATGCCTGCTGGGCACAGCAGTGAGTGCATCATGAGCATCATGTTCTGCATCATTGTTTGTTCATGTTACATGTTTAAATTATTCTTTCATTAGCTATCTATAAATATGCTTTAGGTGTATCTCAATGCTTGATGGTTGTTTTTCCTCACACTATACATGTCAAGTTGTACTCGCTGAGATTATTATCTCACCCCACGTTTCGGGGATTTACTTTAGTTGTGCAGGTACTTTTGTTGATGTTGAGGCAGTTATGGTGAGGATGGAGATGAATCTTACTTCAGTTGGAAGATTCGTTAATAGGATTAGTCCATAATGTATTTGTAGCTGTTATTTGGTTATTCATTTAGGTCTATTGTTGGATCTTGTATAAATATAATTATTTCTTAGTTGGCCACTGAGGCCTAGTTTTAATGTTGTGATAGGTTTAAATATTGAGATGTACTGGTTTTGCTGAATTTCAGGTTCAGCTGAATTCTGATAATTGTCCGGTTTTTAGGGGAGACTCTACCAGATTTCCGGTATGAGTTCACTGAATCACACTTCTCCAAGTGTGGATTCGTCCCTAAATTTAAGTAAGATTTACTCTTATTTATAAATATTGATGTTGTATTGTAAATTGCTTAAGCTAATCGTTGGAAAGTTTAAGCGAATGTGTGGTGATATAAAAATTTAACGAAATGATTTCAAGAACTTCAGGGATAGTGTCTCCAACGGGCTTTATTTCTGAGTTTAGAAATTAGGGCGTTACATTTTGGTATCAGAGCAGTTCAATCCATTTGGACTGTGGTTAGGTTAGTTGCCCATAACTTATTATGATCTTGCAGTACACGTACTCATTATAGGGACTGATCACCCCTATAGTGTGTGCGATGTAAATGGAGATTATGGTTAGTTATGTGAGTAGGATACCTTGGTCAGGAAGTTGGGATACTTCCTTAATAAGGTTAAAGCCACCTATCTTGTATTAGAAAGAGAGTAACCTAAGTTTATTCCTAAGAACAGTATACTCACCATAGAAGCTTTATAGAATGTGACCCTAGAGCCCTAGTGAACATTAGGCATCTCTGAGGTAGTTAGTTAAGATAGATTCATTACTTGTGAAGGTTGGTTTGTTGTTTGACTTATAATGTGGTCTTAATCGTGTAACTCGTATGATTTGAATGTTTTGCGTGTCTTGCTTTTTGATGTTGGTTTGTTTGAATGGTTTATGACTTATTATATTAGAGTGTGTATGCTCATTAGGTAGTAGTCCACATAGTTAAAATTTCTTTATGCAAACACTTGTTAAAGGTCACACTAGAGGGAATATGAGAATGTTAGTCCATATTGGGATAACTACCCTACTTAGAGTGAACCAGAGCTTGCTTAGGCATATGAGAGGAATATGAACCATTAGGAAGGTATGTGGAGATTGAAAAGAATTTTATAGGTCCAAGATATACCCTAACTTAACAACATAGTGCGAATATCATGGACATTTAAAGACATAAACTGGGAAGGGCTAAGGAAAGAGATTTCTTTTGAAATGATATAAGAATAGGTGTACCCCTTAGTCATCTTGTGGTAGTCAGGAGTCTTGCAGTATGGGTAGTAAGTTTCAGTTACCTAACACCTTTTGTCTTACCATGACTTGCAATCAGCAAGGTCTTTCAACCTTATCGAGTGGGTAGCTTGTCACGGGACAATCATACCTTAACTTTTTCTTTTCCACTCTTAGAAAACACTTAGTAACCTGTAGGGGCAACGTCTTATAACCCTAAAAATCTAGAAATTACCAAATAAGAACACTTCATCCATACCTTCAGTTTAACCATATCGGTTTTAACCACGAGGACTCGGAGAAGTACTCAGGGAAAAGAGTAAGGTAAGGGTCCATGGTCAGGGTACTGAGAACAAGCCAGATTTTTATCTGAAAACCAACTCAGTAGGTGTACCATCCATAGTCACACATTTAAAAACCTATTAGTACCAATGGAGAGAACCTTAATCACAATTCTTTTAGAGGGGAGGGATTTTAGTCAAGGAAGTTAAGAGTTCTAGTACAAATTGCATAAGGTAGAGTAGATTTAACCTCGAACCTAAGTAAGAAAAAAAAAAGAAGTTTTCAATTAAGTCATATTTAGGGTTAGTCATGTAGAAAAGAACTAGGGATCACCTGAGGGAATTGTTAGGTAGATAGTAAGTGAATCAAACACCTTAGTTAAAAGTAATAAAGTAGCGGAAATATTATAGACATCTCAGAATTAATTAGAGAAGGGGAGGAAGTTATAATTGGGGTCCTAATGGGAAATGAGTAGAACAAGTAGATTAACAGACAACACTAGAGCTAGTCAAAGAATTATCAAGCAACTATAAATGTTTTCCAGCCATCCAATTACCTAACTTTAGTTGTGAAATACCATGAGGGAAATACCTTAACCCCAAACCATACATGTTTAATGTTGTAATTGCAACCATACTTACCTGGGTCATCACTCACCTGGAAAACGCATCGCAACCCTTATGGAGTAGTGTGGAACCTATATGTCAGTATTCCAAACAGAAATAGGAAACTCTATAACACCTTATAATAAAAATAACCCGAGAGCTTAGAAAGCGGGGAGCATGAATTAGTTTAGAATTTTGAATGTAAGTTTGGTACCTCCAGTGGAGGAATCAAGATTTAGAACCCTGAAGGATGTTAGGGAAGGCCTGAAGCCTTAAGGAGGGGGGGTAACCTTGCAGAAAGGACATAGGAAGCCACAAAGGGAACTCAATACGCTAAGACACCTAACTTTATCTAGCTTGAAAGTTAGATTTAAGAATGGGTAATTAGATTCAGCCTAGAGGATCAGGAACAATGGAAGGTTTGTAGAATTGCGCATCAGGTCAGAACGCCAAGACGTTTAGGATTCCTTACTCCTAGGAGAACCAGAGTGGGGATAAAACTCTAAGCCACCTTCCTTTTCAGTAGAAACCTAGAGCCAAGCTAAGTACGAGCCCTAACTGGTAGAGTGAGATAAGAATAGGGAAAGATCCCATTAGGGGGAGTTAGGAAATTAGTGAGTTTACCGCGATCATGTCGTGGCCCGTAGGTATTTTAACTACGTTCATGGCGTGAGTGTGTTGCTTGAATTTTCAATGTTTTCTTAGAAGTGTGTGAACCGTCCGTCACACTTTAGTTTGATATTACTTGTGTGACTGTGTGAACTTAATTCCTCGGACATGACGTGAGTGTTGGATTAATTCGTCAACACAAACTTAGTGATTCGAGGGAATGAGTATTTATGTGTGCATGACTTATTGTAAGTAATATAGTAGGACTTAGAATATAATCATGTAAATCACTTAGAATCTTCTCAAACTTAGTTAGATCATTAAGAACATATGACTTGAAACCAACTGGTAGTTGATGGGTTTGGGTATGGAATTAGGGTCCTTACTTAGTGGATGTGTGAAATATGTTCCTATTAATAGATTTTATCTAGTGTGTTTTTAACCAAGCCGGTCAAGTATACTCAAATAGAGTAGAAAGTTTATTCATGTGTCTTTTGTGATGATACATGAAAGGAGTTTGTTAGAGAAGTTCAGGAACCTAAGTTTAGGTGTAGTAATTAGAGGGCATAGTGCCAGACTTCATTTAAAAGAGATCATTAGTGAGCTAAGAGCTCTAATTAGGGAGGCTCAGAGTTTGGACTCAAGTCTCCAAGAGAAGAGACAACAATTAGGGTTTTCTGAATCAGAAGATGGGATTATTCTCTTCCAAGGGAGAGTCTGTGTCCCTAAGGAGGGTAGCCTCAGACAACAGGTATTAGAGGAAGCTCATAGAGGTAAGTTTTTATACATCCTGGCTCTACAAAGATGTATCAGGAATTGAAGAGAGATATAGCAGATTATATTTCTAAGTGTTTAGTGTTTCAACAGGACAAAATAGAACATCAAACCATCAGGAACCCTTTTACCATTAGAAATCTCTGAGTGGAAGTGGAAGAGTATAGTTATGGACGTTGTGGTAGGATTGCCTCGTGCCCCAAACTAGTTTTGATGCTATCTGGGTGTTCGAGGACCGACTGACCAAGTCAGCTCACCTCCTACCAGTTAAGAGTACCTATTCCCTTAGCAAGATTAGCAGAGTTGTATGTTAGGGAGTTTTTCAGACTCCATGACATTCCCTTTAACGTCATATCAGATAGGGACCTTAGGTTCATTTCTAGGTTCTGGAATGCACTTCACCATGCTTACGGGAACGGTTTCCAGAACTTTTAGTTGAGGTAGTTTTTGAATTCTGTTTCTTGAACAATTTTGGTGTCAAAATTGCAAAAGGGGGTAGAATGTAACATCCCGCAAATTAGGAACTTTAATAACTAATTAGGGTTAAAATAAGAGGGTTATGTATTAGTAATCAAGGGAATATAAGTTGAGGAATTAAGGTAATTGAGGAGATATGGGTTAAAACTCAAGTATAAAACCAAGTTTTAAGCTTTAACTTAAGTGAACTTTAGGAATATGGGTTCTGGTAATCGATTACAGTGGGTTCGTAATCGATTACCCGAGAGCTGGTTTTTAGGTAATCGATTACAGTGGGTTCGTAATCGATTACCCGAGAGCTGGTTTTTAGGTAATCGATTACTCACAGGTTGTAATCGATTACCTGAGAGCTAGTTTTTAGGTAATCGATTACAGGGGGTCTGTAATCGATTACCCGAGAGCTGAATTTTATGTAATTGATTACGTAATCGATTACCTGAGGGCTGTGTTTTTGGTAATCGATTACCAAGGGTTGTAATCGATTACCAGATTCCCAGAAAGGTTTTCTAGTGCATTTTACGACTACTGGTAATCGATTACAGACTATCTGTAATCGATTACCAGCGAACCAATATATAGTCCCACATGCAAAAATCAGATTTTCACATTTTCTTTCTCACCCTTCTTCACCCTAAAGAGAGAAAGAGAGAATTCTAGAGAGAGGAAGTCAATTTTGGAGCTTTGGAAGGAGATTAAAGCTAGAATCATCAATTGGATCACTTCAAATTCTCATTCTCCTCTTGATTTCATAGATTTGGTGAGTATAACTCACACACACCCTTTCCCCTTTGATTTTGATTTCTCTCCAATGCATGAACCCTACTCTTTAATTCCCTTTCTATGTGATTATTGTGGTTAGATTAGTAATGTTTGTATGATATGGAGTAGTTTCGTTAGGATATTCAATGAAAACCTTAGGGTAGCGAGATTTACGAAACTAGCGAGATTTACGAAATTGTCGAAATGATCAATGTATGAACCCTACCCCTTTGATTCCCTTTCTATATGATTAAAATGATTGGATTTCTGATGTTTGTACTGGAATTGAGTAGGTGATGTTAGTATTTGATGTAAAACCATTGAATTTCGAAGTTACGAACTTACGAGAGTTACGAAACTCTCGAAATACATTGTCTACTCGGTTTTCAGTGCATTTAAGTGTAAATATTTGATAATCAAGTTTTCATGAAGCATATTTAGCATCATAACCTTTTTAAGCCGGTTTCGACTGTAAGTAATTCAAGCCGGCCTTTGCGCTGTGAGTAAAAAGTTAAGTAAACTAAGTAAAACATGACTTCGGTCCAGTAATGGGTGGGATACGTTCCCGGGAAAGACGTTTCCCGTAGTCTGAGCTCAGGTCTAACTCCAGTTTCAGTGATAAGATCATGCCTGCTGGGCACAGCAGTGAGTGCATCATGAGCATCATGTTCTGCATCATTGTTTGTTCATGTTACAAGTTTAAATTATTCTTTCATTAGCTATCTATAAATATGCTTTAGGTGTATCTCAATGCTTGATGGTTGTTCTTCCTCACACTATACATGTCAAGTTGTACTCGCTGAGATTATTATCTCACCCCACGTTTCGGGGATTTACTTTAGTTGTGCAGGTACTTTTGTTGATGTTGAGGCAGTTATGGTGAGGATGGAGATGAATCTTACTTCAGTTGGAAGATTCGTTAATAGGATTAGTCCATAATGTATTTGTAGCTGTTATTTGGTTATTCATTTAGGTCTATTGTTGGATCTTGTATAAGTATAATTATTTCTTAGTTGGCCACTGAGGCCTAGTTTTAATGCTGTGATAGATTTAAATATTGAGATGTACTGGTTTTGCTGATTTTCAGATTCAGCTGAATTATGTTAATTGTCCGGTTTTTAGGGGAGACTCTACCGGATTTCCGGTATGAGTTCACTGAATCACACTTCTCCAAGTGTGGATTCGTCCCTAAATTTAAGTAAGATTTACTCTTATTTATAAATATTGATGTTGTATTATAAATTGCTTAAGCTAATCGTTGGAAAGTTTAAGCGAATGTGTGGTGATATCAAAAATTTAACGAAATGATTTCAAGAACTTCAGGGATAGTGTCTCCAACGGGCTTTATTTCTGAGTTTAGAAATTAGGGCGTTACAACCTAAGATGGGAATCACAGAAGCTATAAATCTTCTTAATAGAAAAACAACATTCATGCAACTATCTTTCTCAATTCCTTCAAATAGCACCGCGGGTCAATATCAAATTCAACTCTTAGAAAAAGCACAAACAAATAGAATTGGGGTTTGTCCTTGTGGGGTTAAAGTCATATCAAACTATGGTGCTTCATAATAAATGAGCTTTAAGGATAGAGAGAAAAAGTCAAGGCAGTTACATCTCAACTAACAAGGTTCAATTTAATAATCGAATCTCTTTCATTATTTTTTAATTTTTTTAGCCTAATAAAATATTAAAACAAAATTGCACATTTAAAAAAAAAGAAGGGCACGAGTTCAAAATAAAGAAAGAAAAACAAATTTAAAAAAAAATGGTGTTTTGACGGTTGGTAACAAAGATGTAATCGCCACCTTTTGACTTATATCATACCTGTGGATTGTATCAAAAGAATTAGTTAGCACAAACTAATATCATTATTTTTTTATAAAATTAACAAATTAATCAATTCAAAATGATGCATAATGAATTTAATCAAGTGAAATAATTGAGAAATGTATGTATGGTGATTGCAATGTATTCTAGGACAATATTTTTATAATAATAATTCTATAACTGCCTTTAGGACTAGGTATTGGCACTATGAGTATTTGGTTATTTCTTTTGATTTGACCAATACTCTGGTTGTGTTCATGAACTACATGACCATATTCTTCAGGCCTTATATGTATAAGTTTGTCATTATGTTCATTGAGGATATACTTATCTACTCCCAAACCTTTGAGGAATGTGAGAAACACTTGAGGGTTGTGTTAGGAGTTCTAAGTGAAAATAAGTTGTTTACTAACCTAGAAAAGTGTGAGTTTTGGATGGATAATGTCCATTTCCTAGGTCACGTGATATCTCGAGAAGGAGTGTTTGTACACCCTAACAAGATAGAAGCAGTCCTTGAGTGGGAAAGACCATAACTAAGATTAGGAGCTTCTTAGGATTGGTGGGATACTATAGGAGATTCATCAAGGGATTCAGCTAGTTAGTATTATGACTAAGTAGGTTGACCCGTAAGAGACAAGCCTTTGAGTGGGATGAGAAGTGTGAGAAGAGTTTCCTAGAGCTTAAGGAGAGGTTGACCACCGCTCGGATACTAGTGTTACCTAACCCTTCAAAGGACTTTGAGGTTTACAATTGAAGGTAATGGATTGTGCCTCTAAACAACTTAGACCCCATGAGGAGAATTACCTCACCCAATACTTAGAATTAGCGGCAGTAGTGTTTGTACTCAAGATTTGGAGGCATGACCTCTACGATGTTAAGTTTGATGTATTTAATGACCATAAGATCCTTAAGTGCCTTTTTGACCAGAAGGAGCTTAATGTGAGGCAGAGGAGATGGATGAAGTTTCTTAAGGACTATGACTTTGAGTTGATGTTTTACCCAGGTAAAGCCAATGTAGTGGATAATTCCTTGTGTAGGAAATCTACTTCCTTATTTATCTAAATTGTTGTTCACTAGTTGTATCTAATATGAGCAAAACAAGTACACGAGAAGCTTCATTTCTCTAGTTTGTTTCCGCTATAAAATTGGCAAAACAATAACAATGGATTTGAATGGTGTTTGGTGAGTTTGAGAAAAGTAGTTTGTATTAGCACTTTCATGTCCTTCCTTCCCACCCGCATTGTCTCTTCGTGATCTCGGAGTGAAAGTAACATGCCTACATGTGC
The DNA here is from genome assembly GCA_026901365.1 of Sesbania bispinosa. Taxonomy (NCBI): domain Eukaryota; kingdom Viridiplantae; phylum Streptophyta; class Magnoliopsida; order Fabales; family Fabaceae; genus Sesbania; species Sesbania bispinosa. The sequence goes on along the minus strand of QLOH01000032.1, from coordinate 2,583,862 downwards.
TTCAGCAGAAGGTGGCAGAAGGTTGTTGTTCCATTTTCATTTTCTTTTTCTACCTCCACAGTTAATATAATTAGCAAAGAAAATACAAACTAACTTGTCACAGTCATTCTCTAACCTCTAGCTAGTTTGGGTTCAAGGTCATAATCACATATTCACATAAGCCTATCTTTTATATCCCCGATTGTTTTTACAAATAGTAATACCAACTAATCTCATTTACAGAACTTGGGTAGCCTCTTAAGAAGACCTGTGATACATAAACATGATGGCCCAGTCAGGTACACACCTCACTTTTAAGACTGTTGTCAATTACTTTTCTCAAAAGACAAAGATATTATGTCACGAGTTACACCATTTCAGAAAATTATAACACTTTTGTTAATTATAATATTTTTGACAGATAAAAGAATAATTTATTAACATATTATATATCACTTAATAATTAACCTATTATGGAAAAGTAATTAACTTGGTGACAAATAAAAAGTATAGATAAAGTAATAAGTATATCACCAATTATTTTTCTCAATTATGTACAATTCATATATAATTATGTTATATTTTGAAAAATTATAAGACTTTTGTTTAATATTTAGCAAAATATATAATTTTTTCTCTAAAGAATCTTTTCATTGTTTTGTTGCTTTGCTGAAAATGAAGTTATTCTTGGTAACCAAACCAGAATCAATTCTTTTGTTTTTCAATTTTTGAAATATTTCCTTGGTAAATTCATCTTCCCTTGGTGTTGCTATTTAGTGTGCATTTATCACTTAAAGAAGTAAAGACTCTCATTCTCATAACAATCCTTTTGACCGTGAGTCTCTATTATTTAGGCTAGAATCTCTTTCTTATGGTACTTGCTTAACCATTAGAAGAGAACTTATTACCAAATATGACCATGTGTGAAAACTAAATTTCTTAAATTGCAGCCAAAAAAGTTATTACTTTCAATTGATGGAATAAAAACATATCACTTTTTTTTCAAGATATGTTCTATAAATAGAATTCATATCTTGCTTATTGTCTCGTTTTAATGTAATGCCCTAGCCTTGACTTGCGTCCCAGCTTCTGGGCCCAGGAATTCACTAAGCGTACTTGAGCTTTCTAAGGAAACTTAGACTAAGTCCCTGAGGTCTTGGGTTCGAACCACAGAATTTCCCTTAGGCAAAATAAACCACTTCAGGGGGTGGTGAAGTCCATGAGGGTGGCACGCTCAGTGAATTCTTAGGCCCAGGAGTTGAGTCGCAAGTCAAGGCCGGGGCATTACATATAACAGTACAAACATCACTTTCAATGGTATCCCATTGACTTTTATAAAATTTCCCAATTATGCCATCTGACTCAGGAGCTTTAAGACTTCCCAAACCATCTATTGCTTTCTTAATTTATGCATCAGTAATTTTAGCACATAATCTTTGGTTTAACTCCTTAGGGATACATTGGACACATTGGTCTAAACCAGAGATATTTTCTGTAGTATAAACCTTCCTATAATGTTGTGCACTTTTTTCATAATCAATTTCTGACTTGATACCCAACTTCCCTTTTCATCCTTTATTCTAACAATTCTATTCCTCCATCTTCTTTGAATATTAGTTGCATAGAAAACTTTTCTGTTCCTATCGCCCCATTTAATCCACTTCAATCCGGATCGCTGCCCCAATAAGCCTCTTCTTGTTTCCACAGTCTCTCAATTTGTTTCTTAACATTTCAGATAGCTTCTATATTGTCATCCTTATGTTTAGCATTCTGCAAATCCAGCAGCTGAATTTTTAACTTGGGGAGTTCCTTTTCTGCGCTTAAAAAGGTGGATTTATGCCAATGTAGAATTGACCTTTTACAGCTTCTGGTTTTTTTAGCACTATGTCTTCACCCCTATCTTCACTCCACCCCTTCCTAACAACCTCCTTACATTTTGGATGCTCATTCCACATGAGTGCATACTTAAAGAAAGTCCCACTAGTCTCCCTAGGAATAAATTAAAAAAATGGGAAAGTGGTCAGAGGAAATAGCTGGAAGCGCAATAGCTGTTTCATGAGGGAAAAGAAATCTCTAATTAGCATTCACCAACACCATGTCAATTCTTTCTTGAGTAATAACCCTTTGTCTTGGATTGCTGAATCGCATAAATCCGCATCCCTTCAACTCCATATCTATCAAACCAGAATCATTAATAAAATTTTTGAAATTTTGAATTCCAGCAGAATTTGGTTGTCTAAGTCCTTCCTTCTCAAATGCATTTAGAACATGATTGAAGTCCCGTACAAGAGACCATGGGCATTCTCTACTTGTTTGAAGAAGAGAGAGTTGAACCCATAGATGACGTCTAGGAGATAGGGTCGGATCACCATACACAAACGTACATTCCCATACGATAGCTTCTTTCTTGATGGTTATAGTGGTATGAATAAAATTACTCCTATGGGCTAGAATCTCAACTTCCACGGAATTATCCCACAAAATCCCAAAACCTCCAGACAAACCACAAGGATTAACACAAAATATGTTATTAAATATGAGTCTTCTTTTTACTTCTTCCCACCTTTCTTCTTTTGCTCTTTTTTCCATAAGAAATATAGTGGCTGGCTTAGAGCTTTTACAAAGCTCCTTCAATTCGTTGGCTGTCACAGTAGCTGCCAAACCGCGATAGTTTCAACTTATGATTATCACAGACAAACCGTGACATCCAAGTGAAATCACTTGAGAACTTAAGTCAGAAACGAGTTTAAATTTTTAAACAGGCTTAGACACGTCTCAATTCAACCCCTTTCTTGAGACTTTGCCAACTAAGGGCCAGGTTGGATGAAACTTTTGCAAAAGTACTTCTAGGTGAAAAAAATAGAATGAATCAAAGAGTTTAAATGCATTTAACTTCTCCTTAAGTTGAAATTAGTCTTTGTAGCCCACCTACTCTAAAAGCTCTCCTATTTAACTTCTCCATAAGTAACTAATTTCAACTTATGGAGAAGTTAAATTCATTTGACCTCTTTGATTCATTCTATTTTTATCTTCTAGAACTTCTTCTACAGAAGTGTATCCAAACTGAGTCTACAGCCTCTTCTTCTTCAGCCTTTAAATCTATAGCATTGGCTCCTTGTGCAGCATTAACAAGAACGTGATCTAGCTCTTCTTGCTCCTTCTTTTTCCTTTCTTCCTCCTCATCAAGGGCAGTTGCGGATAACTTTTGCATCTCTGGATCTGGATAGCTCTCAGCAAGTGGTTGTACATTGAGTACCACTTCTAATTCCAGAGAGAGTGCTACACCCTCCATAACTAGACCTTGTTGGTCATTAGCCTGGCTCTCTGATGTTGAGGTAGGCATAGTTCCAACAGGAACAATTTCCTCAATGATCTTCTGAAGTCCTTCGGATTGTCCGAGGGAATCATTCTGAACTTCTTTAGACAATTTGAGTTGTGCAGTTTGTTCAACAACTGGTTCATTCTGAAGATCCAACTCTTCAGTATTCTTCAGTTTTGACTTAACCACTTGAGACTTCAGCTTTGGCTTCACAAGCCTTAGTCTTTTGGCAGGTGCAGGTTCTTCTGAAGTAGCCTTTACTTGTTCAAACTCATTTCTACCAGGGTCACCATGTAATTCTTCCTCCATAATGTCTAAGGTTGTTCTCCTAGTAGTTGAAGCCTTCATATTCGCAAAACCCACCTTGATAATAGGCTCTGGTTCTGGAGCAACAACTGTAATCCTCATAGCCTTGATATTTTTAACTGAGTAATACCCAGGTTCCTTGTGCATGGGAAGCTTGTGAACGGGTACCATAAAATGTTGAAGTATGGAATTAATGAAGGTGGTATGGGTCAAGCTGCTAGCTGAATCATTTATCCTCTTCATCATGTTGGATAAAAGCAGCTTTGGCAAGTTGATAGCTTCCTTCTTCAAAAGATTGATCACATAAAATATTTCCATCTTAGAGGCGTGGTCTCTGCTACCCATCTTGGGTATCACCGTTGTAAAGAGGATTGCATGGAGAATCCTAGGCCTCTCAAGCATAGCCTGAGACTTGCTACACTTGGGATTCTCACATCCCTAGAGCATGGGGTTGAACTTCTTCTTCCCATCGTGACTCTTCTCCCAATCATTGTAGAAAGCCAGTCCAGATGAGGTTGTCCCAGTGATGATGGATAGAATCTCATCATTCATGAACACTTCCTTCTTCATTACTCTACTAGTAATGGATATGTACCCTGTGGTAGGGTTAATAACTATCTTTGCGTTCCTCCACAACTCCATCACACCTGGTTCATACCATTCTCCAGCTATTTATCTAAAAAATGGAACCCATCCAATGGCTTCAAACTTTGGATACATGTCCACTCCAGCGTTACTCAGACTAGGTAGGTTCACAGCATTGCTCGTCACTATGTTTCCATCGGTTGATTTCTTGGATGCCATTGATGAACTAAAGGTTGCATAGAAAATGTAGAAGCTTGTAGAGAAAGTTGAGAGCTAAAACTTGTAGGAAATGAGTAACGATGCCCTAGCACGTTTCTCTTTCCAAATATATAGCTTCACAGAAAACCTGACAGTTACAACATGATTTTAGGAAAACAGGAAAACACTAGAAGGGAGTTGAATAGTGTTTTTATGGAAACCTTTTCTGTTTTAAATATTTTGAAAGATTTGCTTCTGAAAACCTTCGGATGATAGTTATCAGTCTGAAGTTCTTAGGTACTTTCTGAAGAGTGTTCAGATTAAAAGGAGTTATGAAATAGATTTGATTCAGATTGAAAGTTTTTCACTTAGATACTTAATCAATCCCCTTGTTAGAATAAAAACGCAATTGAAATAAGTTGAGGGATATAGAAAACTTAGCCAAGAATTTATCCTGGTTCACTCACTACCACTGTGAGCTACGTCCAGTACCAGGGCAAACCACCATTGGATTTCCACTAATCTTGCAAGATTACAAGTATTCTTTTCTATCAAGCCTCTTCAGGTTCTACCACAAGTATTGTTTCTTTCACCAAGCCTCTTCAGGCTCTATCACAAGTATTATTTCTTCCACCAAGCCTCTTCAGGCTCTCAAACAAGTATTGTTTCTTTCACCAAGCCTCTTCAGGCTCTACCACAAGTATTATTTCTTTCACCAAGCCTCTTCAGGCTCTACCACAAGTATTATTTCTTTCACCAAGCCTCTTCGGGCTCTCAAACAAGTATTGTTTCTTTCACCAAGCCTGTTCAGGCTCTACCACAAGTATTATTTCTTTCACCAAGCCTCTTCAGGCACTTATCCAAGTGTAACCCAAGTATTCTTCCAGACAATAAGTCTCTCCAGGCTTGTAACCCAAACTATTTTAAGATAAAAACAGATGAAGCTCAATCAACTATCTTCAGATGATAGATTGAACTTATCAGAAGTGTACAAGTAACTGAGATTTACTCAGGATAAGCTAATAAGAAAATGTACAGAAAATATCAAAGTATTTTTGCAGCGTTTACGCAGAGTAAGGTTTCTTTGATAATCTTTGCTTCTCTATGACTCTCTGTATCCAATTCCTCATGGGACGTATTTATAGTCTCCAAGGAATAAATGCTCATTATCAAATAGAATTAAATGTTTCAGGAGACGTTGAGACACTCTGTCCAATACGTTCTGAGCAGTCTTAGGTGCAGCAGGTCTGTGCACAGAATACTTTTGAGCAGGAGCAGCAGCATTGCAGACTTTCCTTAAGTGTGCTAAACATTTGAACGAGGAAGAAAAGCAACACTGATTCTTATGCTGAAGTAGGTAAGATCTTGATTTGAACGTTCTTCGTACTCAGCAACGTCTTCCAAGGTCAAACTATTGTCCTGAAGACTTCATATTTCAGATGCAAGGAATGCTTCGGATGAACTTCTCTTCTTCTGAGGGAAGACGCTCTTCAGACAATGTGTGGTCTTCAGACGATCTAAAGCTTCAAATGATGTATCGCACTTTTTATGATCTGAAACAAAGTAGAATATTGTGAAGTCATTATGTCATAAATTTATCTGAATATTTATATTTGTTATTCATTAAAACCTATTGAGAGACTGAGACTCAAGGTAAATAATTTTATAACTTTTGAGACTCAACAATCTCCCCCTTTTTAATGATGACAAATATAACATATTCTGATTTTTGAAAAAAGGTTTAAGAAAAATTAAGGTTTAGAAATTCTCCCCTTTAACCAGATGTTCCATCTGATATAAATTTCCTCCTTCTGAAACGAACGTTCTGAAGTGTTCTTCTGAAGAGTGTTCATACCTTTTTCACTTTGTAGCTTTCAGAATAATGTGTTAGTAAAAAATCACACATCATATTAATACTCCCCCTTTTGTCATCAATGAAAAAGGGTAGTAACAGAAAGTGAAGTTGAGGAGAACACATATGCAATAAACACTTATGTATTAAATGCATGCATGATGAACAAACCCTTGGCAAAGGTAAACTGAAGTAGCCATGACATGACAACATCATGAACTACTTGGAAAGCTTCTTCAGAGCTTCTTCAAATATGGCTTGCATGGCTTGCTTCTGATTGTCCAGCTCAACTACAACCGCTTCCTTCATCTCATTATGACTTGCCCTGATCTGAGTGTGAGCCGTGAGAAGCTTGTCTGATTTCTGGATTAAAGCTTCCTTCTGAGTAGTAAGAGCATAATTTTCTCTGGAAAGAGCAACCAATTCAGCTTCAAGATTGCTCTTCATTCAGGGTGAAATTCCCTTGCCTCAAAATCAGAGAAGGGAAATCTCCCCCTAAAGAAGGTAGGAATCTCCAAGGTAGTATTCTTTCCAACCTTTACCAAGGAGTCAGCATCATCCCACTTAGCTCCATATGAGCTACCATTCTTCTCAACAAGGTTCTAGTGATAATTCCGCATGGCTTCAGACAAAGAATGATCTATCCCCTGTTGCTCAATAATATAGTCATACAGCCCTTCCCAATCTTCTTTAGATAGAACCCTTGGTTCATATTCTTTTTCAATGTCCACAACTTTACCTTTCTGAGAAGATGTTTTAGCAAAAGGATACCTTGGAATAATCCTATCAGGCTGAACTAGAATAGATGTGGAAAGCTTGGTGTCAACCTTTCTAGGAGGCTTGAAATCTGGTTTCCCAAGAGAACTTGTATACTTGGAAACCAGCTCAGATTCTAAGCACAGCATCCTTACAGCAACCCAGTCCTCATAAGATAAGGAGTGCTGGTCTTGAGAGAAAGGATCAAGTGCTCTTCATTTGTGATGAGGGACGAGTACTCCATGCCTTATCATTTCCAAAGCATTTGAGATACATCCTCCCCCTGAGAGACTTCTCCTTCTTGCTTCAGCAACAGTCTCCAAAATAAGATTTGAGGGTTTGAGAATAGGAGCAGCTTCTCTGAAAAATAGCAATTCTTCATACAAGCCCACAATAGCTGCTTGTTGTTCTGAGCAATGAGGGACAAATCATAAGTGGGTTTCCTGCTGAAATCTTTGGGTTTCGCTTGCAGCAGCTGAGCCCTAGTCAAAGGTATGTTTCCACCAAACCACACACAACTTGACTCTTCATTATCTGAGTTAAGTTCTGAATAGCCTGAGAGGGATGAAGATGATGATGAATGAGGTGGTGAAGGTGGGGGGCACCTCTTCTGTTATGCTTATCATATTGGGTGGTGGAGGAGCTTCATCCTCTGAAGAGGTTTCATTCCCAAAAATGACTCTACGCTTTTTATCAGGGGCCATAGAACCTTCATCAGCTTGTTTCTTCAACTTTAGTTCCTCCAGCTTCCTTTTCCTCTGTTCCTCAGCTTCCTTCCGAAATTCGACTGCATCCTCTTGTTGAATGCTTTGACTTATAGTGACTCTCTGAGGAGCCTCAACAACAGGATCAATAAATCTTCTCTTCTTTATCCTTCTGTCTTTAGCACTAGCCCTTCTTCTCTTGAGCTTATCTGCTTGCTCAAGTCTTTCATCTTCCAAGAGGGCTTGTTGTGCAGCAACAGCAATAGCAAAATCTTGTTTCTCTTGCTTTTCCTTCTTCTTTCTTTCTTCTTCTTCTTCTATTTCCTCCACTACCTTCCTGATGTCAGTCTCAGGTAGGCTTTCAGCAAGAGGAATGGCCTGGATAGGCTGAGACACATCAACAGCATCAACACCAAGGTGTTTAGCTTCTAACATGTTGCTGTCCTCTACCTGTCCTCCCAAGGTGAGAGTAGGCTGAGTAGCAACAGTAGAGAGTTCAGTAGCCTGACCCACAATCTCATATGGTTGTGCAAGCACAGTCTGAGCAGGTTCAGACAGTCTGAATTGAACTTCTTTTTCAACAGAAAGTTCTTTCTGAAGCACTTTGGTTCTCTTTTTCTTTACAATCTTTGTTGGAGTTTGAGCAGAAACAAACTTATCTTTGTGAGGATCACCCGTCAGCTCACCCTCCAGCATCTCTAAAACCTTCTGAGGACTTTTCCCAGTCCTTTTTGTCTTAAGATTAACAGCTTCTTTCAGCAGAGTCTTCTCAGGTGAGGGCTTCTTTACTGCAATACCCATTCTCTTGATGTTCGCCAGAGAGAATAAGACTGGGCCTCTGTGATCATACGACTTCTCCATGGGCACTCTAAACTTCAGCAGAATCTTGGTGATTAAAGTATTGTGAGTGTAGCTAGCAGCTGAATCATTCACCCTCTTCAGCATGTTGTAGAGGATGATTCTGGGAAGGTTCAAAGGCTTCTTGTCCAGGAGATTGATCACACAATACCTTTCAAGTTCTGACACGTGATTCTTGCTTCTATGCTTGGGCAAAATGCAGCAACCTAGGATAGCATGGAGAATCCTTGCCTTTGGATGCATAAGAGAACTCTTCAGTTCACTGGGGTCGTCAATCCCGTAGAGCTTCTTTGTGAACTTCTTAGTTCCACCATTTCTCAGCTCCCATTCTGGAGAGAACATCTCCCCGGAATTTGGCACATCAGTAACCTGAGAAATGGTGTTAGCATCCACCAGAATCTTCACACCCATCACAGTAGTCTTAAACCCTTGAAACTTTCCGTCCTGAGTAGAGATGTCTTCAGCATTCTTCCAGAAGTCAATCACACTGTGTTCATGCCATGCACAATCAATGGCAGTGAAGAAGTTGGTCCATCCACAAGTTTCGAAAATCTCAGAGAGGTAGATACCACCAGCTTGAAGTTTGTCTAGGTTAACAGTCCTTGACGGAACAATCTGACAACCGGCAGATTTCTTGGATGCCATTAAAGAAAGCTTGAGAAGAAGATGAGAGCTTTGAGGAGATGAAAAGCTTAGGGCACAAGGGATACGCAGTGTAGCAGAAGAGAGAGTGTGAGTAGCCTGTAACCGTTGACAACACGTCCTTAAATAGTCGTCACAGCAGTAATGATGGTAGTTGCAGTCTTGGAGAACATGCAGACGTGCTGAGAGAAGTTACTCAGTGAAGGAGACCAAACGTTTCAACTTGTCATTTCATCAGACATAGTTACTTCAGATGCACATAGTATTTCAGACAATGCATGTTCAGATGCAACTATACATTCAGATGATGCATGTTCAGATGCAACCAATTATTTTTCAGACAAAGCCAAGATTTTCAGATTATCTCTAATGAATTTAAATCTATCTTCAGATAGAGGCTTTGTAAATATATCTGCCCATTGATGCTCAGTATCAATGAACTTTATATCAAAAACTCCTTTCTGAACATAGTCTCTAATGAAATGATGCTTGATTTCTATATGCTTTGCCCTAGAGTGTTGAATGCGATTCTTAGACAAATTAATGGCACTTGTGTTATCACACATAACAGGTATAGAAGACACATCAATATTAAAATCTTCTAACTGATATTTTACCCATAACAGTTGTGAACAACAACTTGCTGTTGATATATATTTAACTTCAGCTGTTGATAGGGCAATTGTGCTTTGCCTTTTGCTGGACCAGCTGATCATGTTATCTCCAATGAAGTGACATCATCCACTGGTTGATTTTCTTTCAATTCTATCTCTAGCAAAATCATCATCACAGAATCCCACTAACCTGCAATCCTTACTTCTTGCTGATTGTAGCCTTGAGCAACAAGCCTGGCCTTGTTTCTGATCACCTTTCCTTCTTCTGACAGCTTGTTTCTGAACACCCATTTGGTTCCTATAATAGTTTTCCCATGGGGTTTAGGTACAAGTGTCCAGACATCACTCCTAGCAAATTGATTCAACTCTTCTTGCATGGCTAGGATCCAACCTTCATCATGCAGAGCCTCTTCAATGTTTTTAGGTTCAACCTCAGAGAGAAGTGCAATATTATTCAGGCTTCTGAATCTTGATCTTGTTCTTACTCCTTCTGAGGTGTCACCTATAATGTTCTCTATTGGATGATGAGTTCGGTATCTCCAATGGCGATTGTGAGAGGGTACACACTCTGTCTGAGACTCAACAATGTTGGTCTGAGAAGGTTTAGCTTCAGAAACAAGTTCAATCTTTTGCTCAGCAGGTCCTTCAGCTGATCCTTCAGATTTTACATCTGGGTTTATCTCTATACCTGCAAAATCATCTTCTAGATCTGATAGTTCCATATCAGTCTCTTTGAAGTCATTGAATCTTACATGAATAGATTCTTCTACAGCTAAGGTTCTTGCGTTATACACTCTATAAGCCTTAGAAGTTTCAGAATATCCAATAAAGAAACCTTTGTCAGACTTAGCATCAAATTTTCCTAAATCATCTTTTGTGTTGAGTATGAAACGCTCACATCCAAAGATATGGAAGTACGAAATGTTTGGTTTTCTTCCTTTCCATAATTCATATGGGGTTCTTTTGAGAATTGGTCTTACCAAAATTCTGTTATGAATGTAACATGTTGTGTGAACAGCTTCTGCCCAAAAGTATCTAGATAGATTGCTTGAAATGAACATGGTTTTTCCCATCTCTTGCAAGCTTCTGTTCTTTCTCTCAACAACCTCATTTTGCTGAGGTGTTCTAGCCATAGAGAAATTGTGTGAGATCCCATTCTCATCACGGAACAGTCTGAAGCTTGAGTTTTCAAACTCTCCATCATGATCACTCCTGATAGCAGAAACACAGATACCTTTTTCATTCTGCACCTTCTTACAGAATTTTGTGAAATTCTCGAAGGTTTCCTCTTTGCTTCTTAGGAATATAACCCATATGAATCTAGTATATTCATCAACAATGACCAAACCATATTTCTTCTTGCTAAGACTTTCTGTTCTAGTAGGACCAAACAAATCCATGTGAAGGAGTTCTAAAGGTCTACTGGTTGAAACAATATTCTTACTTTTAAAAGAGTTTCTGGTTTGTTTCCCTTTCAGACAGTTTTCACATAAAATGTCAGATTTGAATGAGAGCTTGGGTAAGCCTTTAACCAGGTTGTGTTTGGTTAGCTTTGAGATCAATCTCAAGCTAGCATGCTCAAGTTTCTGATGCCAAATCTGTTTTTCATCTTCGATGGAAACAAAACACTTCACATTCTGATTAGCAAAGTTCCTCTAGATCAACTTTGTACACATTATTGTGTCTCTTAGCAGAGAAGAGAATATGATCTGAAGTATCCTTGACTATACATCCTTCTTTAGTGAAAGACACCACATATCCATTGTCACATAATTGACTTATGCTCAGAAGATTGTGTTGTAATCCTTCCACTAGAAGCACATTTTTTATTAGGGAAAGAGGAGTCATACCTACTGTCCCAATGCCAGTGATCTTCCCTTGCTGATTTCCACCAAAGGTGACCACCCCACTTGCTTTGGGTCTAAGGCTTTGGAACAAACACCTTTCTCCCGTCATGTGTCACGAGCACCCACTATCCAGGTACCATTTGTGGTGTTTTTTTTGTCCTATTAAACACATCTGCAACAGGAGCAATCAAACTCTTAGGTACCCATACCTTTTTTGACCCTATTTTGTTAGCTTTGGGTCTTACTTTCCTTCTGTGTCTGCACTAAGACTCAACATGCTCAGGCTTTCCACAGTTAGAACACCCATTACCTTATTTAGGTCCTTTATCGGGCATATTAAATATAAAAGATTCAGATGAAGATGTGTTTGAATAACCTAAGCCACTCTTGTCAAGGGAATGCCTCTAAGAGCCCAATAATCTATTCAGATTATCAGTTCCTTTGACAAATTTGGCTAGAACCAAAGTTAGTTCTTTAACCTTGTTTTTGAGCTTTCTGTTCTCTTTAACAAGATTATTAGAATTACTTGGATCTTGCTGAAGTAGCTTTTCTTCGAGAGCAAGGTTTTCTTTTTGCAGATTCTCATTTTCTAATGCAGCTTGAGTAAAAGCTCTTGAAAGTTCTTTGAATTCATTAAACAGCTCTCTGCTACTTTCAACAAGGTCATCATACTGATCTTGTAAAGTTTGAGGAATTACCTCAGAGTCTGAACTGTCTGAAGATGGTAGACTTGCCATCAGACTCAGATTGGCTTCTTCTGAAGTATAATCCTCTTCTTCCGAAGTGGAATCATCCAAATCTTCCCATGTAGCCATCAATCCTTTCTTTTTCTTGGAAAACTTCTTCTTCTGAAAGGTTGTCTTCCTTAACTTGGGACAATCCGTCTTCATGTGACTTGACTGTGTGCACTCAAAACAAGTAATTTTGTCAGTGTTAAGGAATTATTTGCCTGACTTACCTTGTTTGATATTAGAAGGTTGAGATCTTCTGTATCTTCCTTTTCTTTGCAGCATTTTCTTGATCTTCTTGCTGAGAAGAGCAAGATCATCATCTTCTGAACAGCCTTCAGACTCAGTATCATCCTCTGAAGTGTCCTCTGCTTGCATGGCTTTCATGCTACCATACCTAGACTGTTTGGCCTTGCAGTTCAATGCCAGTGATTTCTTCTTGGTGTCATCCTCCCCAAGTTCAAGCTCATGGACTTTGAGAGAGCCCAGTAGTTCCTCCATTCTAAGAGAGTTTAAATCTTTGGCTTCTTGAATGGCAGTAACCTTGGGTCTCCAGGACTTTGGTAAGCTTCTTAGAATCTTTCGATTGTTATCTCCAGATTCAAAGGTTCTTCCCAATGACCTGAGTCCATTGGTTATTGTCTGAAACCTCCCAAACATTTGGTCTATAGTTTCAGATTCTTCCATCTTGAACATCTCATACTGATGTACAAGCATGCTAATCTTGGATTGCTTCACAGTCTCTATCCCTTCATGGGCTGTTGCAAGTGTATCCCAGATCTCCTTGGCAGATGACCAACCATGAACCTTCTCATATTCTGACTTGTTCAAGGAACATATCAGATAGAGTTTGGCCTTGGCATTTAATTGAACTCGAGCCTTCTACTCCAAGGTCCATTCATCCTTAGGTATGGGCACTCCAGCATGCATGGGCATGTAGTCTCCATCAGTAACCACATCCTAGACATCAATGTTGTTGCTTTCAATAAAAAACTTCATACGATCCCTCCAATAGTGGTAATCCACTCCATTTAATGTTGGGGGTCTCGTGATGGAGGCTCCTTCAGTGATATATTGTCTGTTGCTGGTAGAAGTTTCCATTGGATCTCTGTCCTCCGCACTGATTAGGTGCTAACCTCAAGGATAAGCTCTGGTACCAACTGTAGGAAAACAGGAAAACACTAGAAGGGGGGTTGAATAGTATTTTTAATGGAAACCTTTTCTGTTTCAAATATTTTGAAAGATTTGCTTCTGAAAACCTTCAGATGATAGTTATCAGCCTGAAGTTCTTAGGTACTTTCTGAAGAGCGTTCAGATTAAAAGGAGTTATGAAATAGATTTGATTCAGATTGAAAGTTTTTCACTTAGATACTTAATCAATCCCCTTGTTAGAATAAAAACGCAATTGAAATAAGTTGAGGGATATAGAAAACTTAGCCAAGAATTTATCCTGGTTCACTCACTACCACTGTGAGCTACGTCCAATACCAGGGCAAACCACCACTGGATTTCCACTAATCTTGCAAGATTACAAGTATTCTTTTCTATCAAGCCTTTTCAGGCTCTACCACAAGTATTGTTTCTTTCACCAAGCCTCTTCAGGCTCTATAACAAGTATTATTTCTTCCACCAAGCCTCTTCAGGCTCTCAAACAAGTATTGTTTCTTTCACCAAGCCTTTTCAGGCTCTACCACAAGTATTATTTCTTTCACCAAGCCTCTTCAGGCTCTCAAACAAGTATTGTTTCTTTCACCAAGCCTCTTCAGGCTCTACCACAAGTATAATTTCTTTCACCAAGCCTCTTCAGGCTCTCAGACACTTATCCAAGTGTAACCCAAGTATTCTTTCAGACAATAAGCCTCTCCAGGCTTGTAACCCAAACTATTTTAAGATAAAAACAGATGAAGTTCAATCAACTATCTTCAGATGATAGATTGAACTTATCAGAAGTGTACAAGTAACTGAGATTTACTCAGGATAAGCTAATAAGCAAATGTACAGAAAATATCAGAGTATTTTTGCAGCGTTTACGCAGAGTAAGGTTTCTTTGATAATCTTTGCTTCTCTACGACTCTCTGTATCCAATTCCTCATGGGACGTATTTATAGTCTCCAAGGAATAAATGCTCGTTATCAAATAGCATTAAATGCTTCAGGAGACATTGAGACACACTCTGTCCAATACGTTCTGATCAGCCTTCGGTGCAGCAAGTCTGCACACACAATACTTTTGAGCAGGAGCAGGAGCGTTGCAGACTTTCCTTAAGTGTGCTAAACATTTGAACGAGGAAGAAAAGCAACACTGATTCTTATGTTGAAGTAGGTAAGATCTTGATTTGAACGTTCTTCGTACTCAGCAACGTTTTTCAAGGTCAAACTATTGTCCTGAAGACTTCATATTTCACATGCAAGGAATGCTTCAGATGAACTTCTCTTCTTCTGATGGAAGACGCTCTTCAGACAATGTGTGGTCTTCAGACGATCTGAAGCTTCAAATGATGTATCGCACTTTTTATGATCTGAAACAAAGCAGAATATTGTGAAGGCATTATGTCATAAATTTATCTGAATATTTATATTTGTTATTCATTAAAACCTATTAAGAGACTGAGACTCAAAGTAAATAATTTTATAACTTTTGAGACTCAACAATGATTGCACAGACCTTGGGTAACGTGCGAAGTGCAAAGGTCCACTTTTTGAAAAAGGTGAATGTTAGCCGTCTCAGATTACCACACCATTCAGATCGTAAGACTTCAGAACATCACACAAATTTCAGACACATGCATTTTACATAGGTAGTTCATGTCATTCAATTTAAACAGTCATTCAGTTCAAATAAGTCACTTTTCAGAAAGAGCATGAATGTTCAAATGACTTCTTATGATCTTAAATCTATCTTCAGTTGGGAGTTTTATGAATATATTAGCCCATTGATGCTTTGGGTCAATGAACTTAATATAAAAAACACCTTTCTGAACATAGTCTCTAATGAAATGATGTCTGATCTCAATATGTTTTGCCCTAAAATGTTGTATGGGATTCTTAGACAAATTTATAGCACTTGTATTATCACACATAACAAGTATACAACGCTTAGAGATATTAAAATATTCAAGCTGATACTTTAGCCATAAAATCTGTGAACAACAGCTTGCTGCTGCAATGTATTTTGCTTCAGCTGTTGACAGTGCAATGGTGCTTTGCCTTTTGCTTGACCAAGTGATCATGTTACTTCCAATGAAGTTGCATCCTCCACCGGTACTTTTTATTTCTATTCTATCTCCTGCAAATCCGGCATCACAATATCTAACCAACCTCCAATCCTTACTCTTCTTGTTGGTTGTAACCTTGTTCTACCAGTCTGGCCTTGTTTCTGACAACTTTGACATCTTCATCCAACTGGTTTCTAAACACCTACTTAGTTCCAATGATGGTCTTACCATGGGGTTTATGAACTAGAGTCTAGGCATCACTCCTAGCAAACTGATTTAGATCATCTTGCATGGTTAGGATCCACCCTTTATCATGAAAAAATTCATCAATATTCTTAGGTTCAATTTCAGAAAGCAGTGCAAAATTATTGATTTCTCTAAGTATTGATCTTGTTCTCACGCCGTCTGAAGCATCACCTATGATTTGCTCCTTAGAATGATGAGACCCATATCTACAATTATTTCTAAAAGGTGATCTGCCTTCAGTCTGAGACTCAACATTGGTTATCTGAAGTGGTCCAGCTTCAGATGCAGGTTCAAACAGGTCTTTAGTCTTTGTCTGGATTTGTTCAGATGACTGGTTCATATCCATACCTGCAAAATCATCTTCAAGATCTGATAGCTCACTGTCAGTCTTTTTCTTATCATTGAACCTCACATGGATTGATTCCTCTACTGCTTTGTCAAACTTAACATCAAATTTTCCAATATCCTCTTTAGTATTGAGTATATAACACTCACATCCAAAGATATGGAAATAAGAAATGTTGGACTTCCTTCCTTTTCACAATTCATAAGGAGTTTTTTTGAGACTCGGTCTTACCAATATTATGTTCTAAAGGTAACAGGTTGTGTGAACAGCTTCTGCCCAGAAAGACCCAGGAAGAGTACATGAAATGAGCATGGTTCTTCCCATCTCTTGCAAACTTCTGTTCTTTGAAGTTGGCCGAACGTCTCTAGAAGGGGGGGTTGAATAGAGACTTAAAAATATTGTACCTGAAAATTCACACTTAAATTCACGTTGAGACGTGATCTCAAGTTTAACACTTGGAGTCTCAAAATAGGTTAGATGAGATGTTGTCTCAACAATAATTTTGTAATCAAGTAAAGATGATTTGTTGATAAATGAAACTTGATTATTTTTTAATAGATTTGATTTAGTTTAGTAAACAGATTTGAGATGTAAGATTAATTAGCTCATCAAATGTTAAGACCTTAAAAGAGAATGAGTGAGACTACTGATTGATCTCAAGTTGAGATGTGATCTGAGATGAGATAGCCTTGAGATGTACGATGAGATGCAGAGACAGAGACAGATCTTAGTTGTGCAGAGATTTAATCAAATGTAATTAGTTTCAAACAGATAAGTCTCAGGTATTAGAGATGTGTTGTGTAATTAAAGAGATAAGGGAGAAGATATGCACACAGAGATTTATATTGGTTCACCCATAACCTTGGGCTACGTCCAGTCCTCACAACTCCTGAGATTTCCACTATTGACAAACCCGTCAATTACAAGTATTCTTACAGCCTCTTCAGGACGTCCCTCACACCAAGCATATGCACTCCTACCTTGGCTGAGTCTCAAGTATTCTTAGTTTTCAACTGCCTCTTCAGGCAACTCACGCAGTATTCTTTTGCACGCATCCCTTCCAGGCGCACGAGTATTCTTTGCTTTTCAACTGCCTCTCCAGGCAACTCATGTAGTATTCTTTTGCACGCAGCCTCTCCAGGCGCACAAGTATTTTTTTGCTTTTCAACTGCCTCTCCAGGCAACTCATGCAGTATTCTTTGTTTTCAACTGCCTCTCCAGGAAACTCAGTGAGTATTCTTGTTATAGTGTCTCTCCAGGCTTTACAAACGCTCACACTAAGCTCAGGCACCTCCTGACTTAGTTGAGACTTGGTGGTATGAGATGAGATGTGATTGATCTAGCTTAGACTACATACAAAGTATGGATAAACCGTGAGCTCAGCTAGATGGTAGCTCTCTAAATCACTCAAAGAGTGTATATAAAATAGTACAAAACAAGAGCTAAACCTACTACAAGATATTAGCTAAGATAACATAGGTAGGTAGGTTGAGATTCACTTGAGACTTGGATTTTTCAGAATGTCCAGCAGCATCTCTGCCGAGTCACACCTATGTCTCTCACACGTCTCACCATAATGAGACATCCTTCTATAGTCTTCAGAAAAACTAGCTGTTAGACTAGCCATTATACTAGCCGTTGGAAGAGAGAGAGAGCTTTTCACTTTTCTGACACAAGATCGATGCTTTTCTAATGTTGTCTCTACTGTGACAGTGTATTTGCGTTGACTTGCTTTTGCTGCTGAGACTCTGTCTGCATCTCAAGTCTGAGTCTGATGTCTGCATCTCAAGTCTGAGTCTCATGCTTGCATCTGATCTATGTGTCTCATGTCTGAGTCTCATGTCTGCATCTGATCTCTGCGTCTCATCTCACGTTGAGTCTGCATCTCAAGTCTGCGTCTCATGTCTGCATCTGATCTTTGCGTCTGAACTTGAGACTGCGTCTGATCTTGAGATCGTCTCAAGCTGAGTCTGAATCTCATCTTTGCTTAGCTTCATATTTCAAAGTGCTTCTTTGTCATGCTTGGATTGAGTACGATCTTATAATGAATTTGGGCCTGTCTCAAACTGACTTTACAGTTGAGCTTGTCTCAAGCTAACTTTAAATCTATTCTTTGTTTATCATCTTGTATTCTGATCTTATCTCTTGATTCTGAAGCTAAGTTAGAGACAGATCTTGCATCTGACTTTTGATCCTTCCTTTTAAGTTTGTACATGAGTCTCTTTAGCATCTCAACTTGTCTTAACACATGAGAAAATTATCATGCAATATGAGAAGCTAAATTCTGCAAATACTTGAGCACACATTTAGTAGAAACAAGATATCTCAGATATTTATCTTTTATATTTCCGCTTATCTTGAGCCTCAAACATTGGTCTTCTTGATGCAACTTAGTTCTCTGTTTGAGCTCATCTTGACTTGACTTGATGACTGACATTTCTAGTAGAGACCCTTTCTGATTGTAGCTGAGACTTCACTCTGATGTGCACCTCTCTCAACTTAGGCTATCTTCCATTCAAAGCTTCTGAAGACTTTCTGCTAAAGGATATGTCTTGAGGCCTTCTTCTGAAATTACCTTCAGCATATAGAACTTCTAAGCTTTGCCCATCTTGCATAAACAATTCTGAAGTCTGGTGTTTCTTATCATTAGGATTCTGATCTTTCTGAATCTCAGGAAAGACTTGCATTGATTGCTCAATCTCAGGCTGATCTTTCATCTTTATCTTAAGTCTGAGGATTACTACCAATCTTAATCTGTGGTTGCCTCTCAATCTTAGTCTGAGCTTGGACGTGGTTGATCTTTCTGAGTTCTTCATGAGAATCCTGTCTTTCTAAGATCTCACATACAAAACATCAGTAACTTCAAGAACAGAAAACATTAAGTTTGATCAAAAGGTTTGTTGTCATTAAAACCAGATCTCAGAGGGTTTTTGTGCTAACAATCTCCCCCTTTTTGATGACGACAAACCTATTTGAACAAAATTAAGTTTTCTTGTATAATAGCATATAAGGGATGATGAGAGTCTATATATTTTTCATAGTATGATCCACTCAATTGAACTCCCCCTGAATTCATGCTTAACAATGTTTAATGCAAACAATAATATCATAGGATGATTCAGAAACTATAAAAAAGAATGCAGATTTTATAGATTTTGTTCTTTCCAATTTCTCCCCCTTTTGGCATCAACAAAAAGATGGAAGGAGAAATATATCAATTTCATAACATCAAATTCTTAACTTCTTCTCTATAAAAATCTGTCAAATAATCACTGCATATTGATTTTCATCTGTACTAATGGCATCAAAGACATGATTTTCACTTATCAAGCATATGGATGATCTCAACAGAGGGTTTTGAGCAAGAGATATATGAAATAATATTCTCAATTTCCCAAGAGTAATAAGATAAAGCAATAGATCACACATATGGTTATAACAATGATCCCAAGAGTTCTAGATAAAGCAATATGATATAGAAAGGGATAAATGCTCCAACAAGAATAGTTTGAACAAAAGAATCAAAGACTAAGAATAAGAGTATTTAGAGTCTAGATTCTGGAATTTTTCTTAGTATTTTGATATTCAGATTTTCCTTTCTAAGCTCAAAATCTTCCTAAAAACTCTTTCTTAATGATTTGCTTACATTTTTCTCTTTGATCTTCTTTCTCAATTGAAACTTTGAGAGAGCTATTTTCCCATTCTCTTTTCTTTAACATTTTCCTCTCCAAAAGAATAAAGATTGGTTTCTAGAGTTGTAGAGGAAAGAGGTATATGCATTCATCAAATACTATAGATGATCACTACCCAACAGAGTCAGCATATATGGTTAGCTTATTAGCAAACAATTTGACTAACTCCCCCTCAAAATGAAAAGGTTCTGCTTATATTTCCAAAGTTGCATGATTAGCAACTTTTCAATGGCTTATACAGAAAAATTAACTTTCAGAATGATCATTTGAATAGGGGATGCAGTTAGGATTGATTATTAGAGAACAAAACTCAATCTTAAACCAGAACAATAATTTATTCTGTTTGCATACTTGATTAGATTATAAGAATTTCATTTGATGCAAATTCAAGCAGCAAGAGATCCTTCAGCACAAAGATTGGTTCAGCTACTCCCCCTAAGTATGTTACTCACCTTGATTTTTATGCCCATAGTGAGTTAAATTTGTAGAACATGGATAGAGGCATAAAAGGTCAAGATTACAGATTTAGACATCAGGGGAATAGAACAGGAATTCATCAATATGATTCATAATCATTGCACATTTTTCAGCATTGAAAAAACTGTTCTGTGAGAATTTCAAATTCCAAAGGTTGTGATTTCATGTCAAGTTCCTTTCATACTCATTGATTCACCCAATATTCCAAATCATAATGTGCACATCAATTTGATTCAACATTTCACATTTGATATACCATAGTCAATCACAGATTTGGGAATCAAGGGGAAATTGTCAAAGGCATAACTTTCAAGAGATCAAGTTTCACTACTTTTCAATCATGTAGCCTTAATTATTGAACAAGTACTGCTCCTATCATAGATTGATCTAGAAATTTATACTCTATCACAATAAACCACATCATGACAACTTTCCAATGCCATAAAAATCAACTCATTTGGATTGGTAAAACAAAGGATATTTTAATTTGAAGTTTCAGCACCAAACCAGAAAACATCCATTGACTTAGCTACTTTAATATGAACTTGTGAGTTATTTCCAATTCATAAAAATATGAGATTTTAACACAATAAACTAGACATCAAAAGCTTTCTAATGGTATAAAAGTCATTCCATTTGGAGTTTTCTATCATAAGATATGAGTGATTAAAGTTGGCAGTTCTATAATAGAGTGCTTACTGTGACAGGTCTGGTTTTTCATTCACTGAGATCAATTATCTATGCATCCAAAAATAGTGAAAATTAATAATGTTAAACCATTGAAAAACATCTTTCAAATCCAACTGGTTTCATTTGAAAAGGATTTCCCTAGCTCCAGATATAAGCATTCAAAACAGATGTGTTCAGATTTGACTATATGAGAGATCAGTCAACTTGAAGTTTTTGCTGGGAATTATGTATATGATTAAAATTTCTCAAACTTTCCAGTCAAATACTTATATGAGTTAGCTTTCATACAAAGTTGGTTTCACTCAAAAATCATTTTTGTAGCTCCAATTATGATCAATTTAAGTGAACGTGTTCATATCAGACTTTGTATCAATGAGACTGTGTTCACGAATTTACTGGCACTTTTGTGGTTAGTATAAAATCTTCAAAATTTCCAGTTTGATACTCATATAAAATAAATTTCACACAAAATTTGTTTCACTTAAAAAGCACTTTTATAACTTCAGTTATGATCTTTTTAAGTGAACATATTTATATTGAAGCTTGTAACACTACAACTGTGTTTACAGATTTACTGGAACTTCTGTGATTAGCATTATAATCTCAAATTTTCCAGTTTGATTTTGTTTTAAGTTATCTTTCCAATGAAATTGGTCTCACAGAAAAATAATATCTACAACTCCAGTTATGATGATTTTAAGTAAACAGGTTTCTATGAGCATTTGTAAAACTGCAGCTGTGTTAACAGATTTTCTGGCACTTCTGTGCTTAGTGTAACAGCTTCAAACTTACCAATTATGCACTCTTATGACTTAGCTTTCCAATAAAATTGGTTTTACTCAAAAATCAATTTTGTAGCTTAAGTTATGATCATTTTACTCAGGCTATATCAGAAACATTTCTGCATTCAGCATAGTAACCTCTTTGCCTCCAAATCTCATGGTTTTTCCTATTCCTTAATTCTCTTTTGAACCATCAGTCTTAGTATTTTTCATTTATATCATTTATTTAGATGATTGTCTTGACCAAGGAAAAGAGAGCATACAAATTCAGCTAACTAAACCATCCAATCTTTCCAAAAGTTCTCTTTTCTTAATTATCATGAAATTGACTCAAGGATATATTTTCACATAATCACCTCATGTCTCCTTATAGACATATTTTAAACTTCAATTCTCACATGATTCAAGATCATAGGCATATGTTGCATTACAGCATACTCACAACAGTTAAGATTCAGAACTGTATTAAGATCATGACAGAAAATCATTCAAGCAACACAAAATCATTCACATAAGCATGTGTTTGTTATTGTAACAATAATCCTGAATTCTGCATAGTATCACATATGCATCATGATTAGAGTTTTAGAGTACCTTATGAAGTATTCCTCAAGTTGTCATTTGATCCACAAGATTTAAGAATCTGCAGCTTGAAGTAGAGATAGGCTCAACTTCTGCATTTTCTTTTCAAACTGAGTCATCTCTTTGTGCTTTCTTCTCTTAGAAGC
Organism: Sesbania bispinosa; assembly: GCA_026901365.1. NCBI lineage: Eukaryota > Viridiplantae > Streptophyta > Magnoliopsida > Fabales > Fabaceae > Sesbania > Sesbania bispinosa. Next base: position 2,561,299 of record QLOH01000032.1, on the reverse strand, counting down.
TTCTTTCTCTTCCTCATATTATGGGAAATCACTTCCTCTCTTGTGCAGTAGCCATTTTATAAGATTCATCAATTTTCTTTTTGTGCTGTCATAATCAGAGTTGTAACAGGAGTCTCACTTGGCCGTTCTTTCCTTTTAAGTCTCAGTCTCAGTCTCAACCTGAGACTCAGATGTGACATCTCAAGTGCAGCTACTCCTTCTGACTTCTTCTTTAAATTTCTTTTTATCATTTCTGAACATCCTTTGAAGATTTTCTCATGTATTTTTGTTGAGATCCAAGCATTCCACTTTATCTTCAAATCTGCAATCCTTCTCATCTCAAGTGTAGGATTAGTCTTTTCAAAACTATCATGCATACTTTCTCATATTGAGCAATGAGAATATTGTAGACTCTATAGTTAATTTGGATATTGTAGAATGTTCAGAAAATATTCAGATTTCAAATTGACAACTTGTTTCAAAGATATGAACATATTAAGCACTTTCCAACAAGATGATATCTATCATTTGATACTCCAAACTCTAATTGAGCATATGAGACATTTAAGCATTTAAAAGGGAGTAAAAATATGATTTTGATTTTCTGTTTAGAATTTTAAATAACAACAGCAGTGGCAACAAATAATGATCAAATAGATTTTCATGCCTTTTGCAAATATGGTCTCTACAAGTTTATCATGCTTTGCATAAATATTAAAACACTTACAAACATGATGCCATTAAAACATGTAAAGATATATATCAGAAATTATCAATGATTTGATCAAGTATGTTTTAGTCCAAGTATAGAGAGGGATAAGAGATTGATATCACCAATGGGTCTTCCTTGTATAAGCAATTTCAACCTTCAAGCTTCAAGCATTTTTAGACAGCATCTATTTCCCTTTCTCTTCTTTGAAAATGTCCTTTAATGCTTTTGCTCAGCTTTGGTAATCAATTTTCTTCACCCATTGCTTCCCTTTGAGAAGTTCCACTTTATGCATTCAAGAAGCTTTGATTCAAGGTCTTATATCCTCTTTGACTAGACCAACATGCTCATCTTTTTGAAAATTTTTCTGCATAATCAAAACACTAGGGGAACATTTTGGTACCCATTTAAACTTGGGTCCAAGTGGGTTAGTAATCAAACATTTATCATTTTACCAAATTTAGCAAATTTATGATGTTAATTTTATCAAGCTTTAAGAAATGTACTGAATAGAGTAAATCCTTTCAGCTGATAAATCGAAGCACTGAATTTATCATATCCATTCATTCACAATTTCAAAATTCATTGCTATATTGGTAAGACCATTTAGCTGAGCTCACTTAGTGATAAATTAGATTCCTAGACACACTGATGTACACCAAGTCATTGCATTACAAACCAAAACAGCCAACCATTTCAAAATGCATTTTTACTATAAAGAAAATTGCCATTTAAAATAATGTTTTTTTTTAATTAAAAGCTTAATTAATCGTTATTCAAACTTCAATTAATCAAAAAGCTATCCGGATTTCAAAGGGAACAAAGAAAGGATTTAATATTGCCACTTAAATAATGTTTTCCCTTTTTAATGCTTATTCCAAATCTTTTAAGCTCATTATTTGAATGGATAAGAAGAGGAACGTTATCAATCTTGTTTTAAATAATAATAGAAAGAGGAAATCTTAATCATTTCAAATAAAAAGAGCAACGTTACTCAGGCCAACAATTCTTTTACTTCTGTGTTGTCCGTTTCCATTTTGTCCAGGTCAGCAACTTCAAAGCTTGGACAACTTTTTTTTTTTTGGTTTGACTCAGAATCTGTTTGCAAATAAGCTTTTTGCGCTGCCCATAGTGAGAGAAACTAGAGCAACAGAGTAAATTGGAAACTTATTTCCCTTTAAGGTTTCCTTTGAAATATCTTCTTGAATTTCCTCTCGAACGTCTTCAAAGCTAGAAGAGGATAACTCTGTTTCTCTTGCACAATCACTCATATTCTTTGGTGCGATTGTTCAGACCAATGTTGAAAACGAAACCTTCCAACCAAAGTTTAGATTCCACTGGCTTTGAAGATAATGGAGGAAGGAGGCTCTCAAATTGGTCACGCAGTTCATCAAAGAATGGGCCTCCAGCATATCAGTAATTCTCAGTTGAGGGCAAAATGACTTCAAACCAGATTCTTCCACCAAGCTGAAATTAGTAAATCCACAGTAGGGTGGTATGGGTCTGGAAACTCTCCAAGGAATTTGCTGAAACCTCATTGTTCTTTTTCTGCACTATAGGAATTATCCTAACTACTGCTTCTGTTAATGCAGTCTCAATGACTTTTCTGCATTTCTTGTTTCAGTTGGTTTAAATATGCCACTATTCCTTTTGTCAGAAACTTCGACTGCTTAAGCATTTTCCCTTTCAGCTTTCGCAGCTATCTTCCTTCTCTTCAGCCATCTTTCTTTCTTGGATCTTTCTCCTCTTCACACGTTGGTGTGATCAACCCCAAGAGGCCAAGCTCTGATACCAACTGAAGTTGGCTGAACATCTCTAGAAGGGGGGGGTTGAATAGACACTTAAAAATATTGTACCTGAAAATTCACACTTAAATTCACGTTGAGACGTGATCTCAAGTTTAACACTTGGAGTCTCAAAATAGGTAAGATGAGATGTTGTCTCAACAATAATTTTGTAATCAAGTAAAGATATTTGTTGATGAATGAAACTCGATTATTTTTTAATAGATTTGATTTAGTTTAGTAAACAGATTTGAGATGTAAGATTAATTAGCTCATCAAATGTTAAGACCTTAAAAGAGAATGAGTGAGACTACTGATTGATCTCAAGTTGAGATGTGATCTGAGATGAGATAGCCTTGAGATGTACGATGAGATGCAGAGACAGAGACAGATCTTAGTTGTGCAGAGATTTAATCACTTGTAATTAGTTTCAAACAGATAAGTCTCAGGTATTAGAGATGTGTTGTGTAATTAAAGAGATAAGGGAGAAGAGATGCACACAGAGATTTATACTGGTTCACCAATAACCTTGGGCTACGTCCAGTCCTCACAACTCCTGAGATTTCCACTATTGACAAACCCGTCAATTACAAGTATTCTTACAGCCTCTTCAAGACGTCCCTCACACCAAGCATAGGCACTCCTACCTTGGCTGAGTCTCAAGTATTCTTTGTTTTCAACTGCCTCTTCAGGCAACTCATGCAGTAATCTTTTGTACGCAACCTCTCCAAGCGCACGAGTATTCTTTGTTTTTCAACTGCCTCTCCAAGCAACTCATGCAGTATTCTTTTGCACGCAACCTCTCCAGGCGCACAAGTATTCTTTGCTTTTCAACTGCCTCTCCAGGAAACTCATGCAGTATTCTTTGTTTTCAATTGCCTCTCCAGGAAACTCAGTGAGTTTTCTTGTTACAGTGCCTCTCCAGGCTTTACAAACGCTAACACTAAGGTCAGGCACCTCCTGACTTAGTTGAGACTTGGTGGTATGAGATGAGATGTGATTGATCTAGCTTAGACTACATACAAAGTATGGATAAACCGTGAGCTCAGCTAGATGGTAGCTCTCTAAATCACTCAAAGAGTGTATATAAAACAGTACAAAACAAGAGCAAAACCTACTACAAGATATTATCTAAGATAGCATAGGTAGGTAGGTTGAGATTCACTTGAGACTTGGATTTTTCAGAATGTGCAGCAGCATCTCTGCTGAGTCTCACCTGTGTCTCTCACACGTCTCACCATAATGAGATATCCTTCTATAGTCTTCAGAAAAACTAGCTGTTAGACTAGCCGTTATACTAGCCATTGGAAGAGAGAGAGCTTTTCACTTTTCGGACACAAGATCAGTGTTTTTCTGATGTTGTCTCTGCTGTGACAGTGTACTTGCGTTGACTTGCTTTTGCTGCTGAGACTCTGTCTGCATCTTAAGAATGAATCTGATGTCTGCATCTCAAGTCTGAGTCTCATGCTTGCATCTGATCTCTGTGTCTCATGTCTGAGTCTCATGTCTGCATCTGATCTCTGCGTCTCATCTCACGTTGAGTCTGCATCTCAAGTCTGCGTCTCATGTCTGTGTCTCAAGTTTGCATCTGATCTTTGCGTCTGAACTTGAGACTGCGTCTGATCTTGAGACTGCATCTAATCTTGAGATCGTCTCAAGCTGAGTCTGGATCTCATTTTTGCTTAGCTTCATATTTCAAAGTGCTTCTTTGTCATGCTTGGATTGAGTATGATCTTATAATGAATTTGGGCCTGTCTCAAACTGACTTTATAGTTGAGCTTGTCTCAAGCCGACTTTGAATCTATTCTTTGTTTATCATCTTGTATTATGATCTTATCTCTTGATTCTGAAGCTAAGTTAGAGACAGATCTTGCATCTGACTTTTGATCCTTCCTTTTAAGTTTGTACATGAGTCTCTTTAGCATCTCAGCTTGTCTTAACACATGAGAAAATTATCCTGCAATATGAGAAGCTAAATTCTGCAAATACTTGAGCACACAGTTAGTAGAAACAAGAAATCTAAGATATTTATCTTTTATATTTCCGCTTATCTTGAGCCTCAAACATTGCTCTTCTTGATGCAACTTAGTTCTCTGTTTGGGCTCATCTTGACTTCACTTGATGACTGACATTTCTAGTAGAGACCCTTTCTGATTGTAGCTGAGACTTCACTCTGATGTGCACCTCTCTCAACTTAGGCTATCTTCCATTCAAAGCTTTTGAAGACTTTCTGATAAAGGATATATCTTGAGGCCTTCTTCTGAAATTACCTTCATCATATAGAACTTCTAAGCTTTGCCCATCTTGCATAAACAATTCTGAAGTCTGATGTTTCTTATCATTAGGATTCTGTTCTTTCTGAATCTCAGGAAAGACTTGCATTGATTGCTCAGTCTCAGGCTGATCTTTCATTTCATCTTAAGTCTGAGGATTACTACCAATCTTAATCTGTGGTTGCCTCTCAATCTCAGTCTGAGCTTGGACGTGGTTGATCTTTCTGAGTTCTTCATGAGAATCCTGTCTTTCTATGATCTCACATACAAAACATCAGTAACTTCAAGAACAAAAAACATTAAGTTTGATCAAAAGGTTTGTTCTCATTAAAACCAGATTTCAGAGGGTTTTTGCGCTAACATTCTTTCTCTCAACAACCCTATTTTGATGAGGTGTTCTAGCCACAGAGAAATTGTAAGAGATTCCATTCTCTTCACAGAACAATCTAAAGTTTGTATTTTGAAACTCTCCTCCATGATCACTTCCAATGGCAGAAATACATAATCCTTTTTCATTTTGTACCTTCTTGCAGAATATTGCGAAATTCTCAAAAGTCTCATTCTTGCTTTTGAGGAATATCACCCATGTATATCTAGAATAGTCATCAACTATGACCAATCAATATTTCTTACCACTAAGACTTTCTGTTCTAGTAGGACCAAACAAATCAATGTGAAGTAGTTCCAGAGGTCTGTTAGTGGAGACAACATTCATATAAAATATCAGATTTGTATGAAAGCTTGGGCAATTCTTTAACAAGATTGTATTTTGTAAGCTTTGAGATTAATCTCAAGCTGGCATGCCCAAGTTTCTGATTCCAAATCTATTTTTATCCTTAATTGAGAGAAAACATTTCACATTTTGACTTGCAAGTTCCTCAATATTAATCTTATACACATTAATGTGTCTCTTAGCAATGAAGAAGACTTGATCATCTAAGTTTTTTTACTATGCATCCATCCTTGGTGAAGGATACTACATAACCACTATCATATAATTGGCTTGTGCTCAGTAGGTTGTGCTTGAGTCCTTCAACAAGCAAAATATTTTTGATAGGAGACAGAGGTGCGATATGATGGCAAGCTGCTTGAAGAAAAGATTGGAACTCACGTAACTTGGGCCAGCAAAGGGGCGCAAGGCCCAATCAAGGAGAGTTGACTTTCTTGGTAAACCTTGACCATAACACTAATAAGTCAAAGCTTCTTATTTCTTTTAATTAGACACATTTTAATTCCTTGAAATAGAGGACCAACTAGTCATGGCCTCTAATCCATAGTTTGATAGGATTTACTTTGTATTTCATTTTAATTATACTTTTTCCTACTAGAAAGCTCATGCTTCATTTCTCCTCTTGTGAGTTGAGAATGCTTAATGGTTCTTGCTCAAACCATTGTGTTTCTTATCCAGTTCCATGAGCCGGTGGCGAATCTGCACTCAAGGCTTATCTGCTGAAGGGATTGCCTTCACCAATGGCGCCTACCACTTGTAATCTCTTCCATTTTCTCTTTTATTTCCTTTAAAAATCTGCACCTCTTTGTTGGTTTTATGCGTTGAATTCTATTCACTTTGGCTATTCTAACTTTGTCTGTTGCTCAATTCTAGATTTGTAGAACACCTACTATCACCATACCTAATGTTCCAACACCAGTGATTCGCCTTTGTTAGTTTCCTCCAAAGGTGACCACTCCACCATTTATGGGTCTAGGTTTTGGAACAAAGACTTTTCGCCAGTCATGTGTCGCGAGTAGCCACTGTCCAGGTTGTTAGTATATGCACTAGAGACAATGGTTTTGCACTAGAGACAGGGTCCGATTGGTTTACAGTTAAGTAGAATTGATTCTAGAAATCAATGGTTGAAAATGAGTGTATACGTTTTACGAAGCACGTTGGACGGAAGTGATTTAAAATCAGTTCTGCATAATTGATTTTGGATGGTTCAAAATTTAAACCAAACAGTATGTTTTATTTTGAACATTCATCACTTGTATCATTTTATTTTATAAAGGCAATTCATTTTATTAATTCTTTTAGAATATAATAAATTTCCTTAGAATAGTAAGCTTAAACCTCATAAGAAATCAAGTAGATGACTTGATAGTGAGATCTTATGACGAACTATTCTTAAAATAGTCCCTGGTCAAGCATTTTCTTAGGACAATTAGATGCATTTAGACTAGTATGTGAGTTCATTGATGATCACATTGTTACAACCACAGGAAACACTAGAAGGGGGGTTGAATAGTGTTTTAAAACTTTTAACTAATTTTGGAAATCTTGAAAGTTATGACAACTGTATTAAGACAAATTATTATGAAAAACTTAAAATCAGAGTTAATAAAAAAATGTGCGGAAGATAAGAAGGATAAGTTTGACAAACTTTCTAACAACACTTAAGAAGGTTTTAAATAAACATTCAATTAACTTAGTTTTTGTTTCAAAGAGAGTTATTTAGAAACATCTCAAAGTACCTTCTGAAGATTATTACAGAGAATCTCTTCAGAACTGTTTCTGAACAACTTCAGATGATTGGTGATCGTCTGAAGCTTGTTTCTAACTTCTGAACTGAGTTCTTTTCAGACTCACTTCAGAGGGTTATTTCAGAGGTTCTTCAAAGTATATTTTCTGCCATACTTCAAATGATATGAGATAATTTAAAGTTAGTTTATCTTTGAAAATTGTTTTATTGAAATTGTTGAATTACAGTTTGATATGAAAATTACTTTTCAATCCCCTTAGAAAATATAAAGCTGAAAATAAATGAGTTTAAGGGAAAGAAGACTTAGCCAAGAATTTATCCTGGTTCACCCACCAATCCAGTGAGCTACATCCAGTCCTAGGGCAAACCTCCACTGGATTTTCCACTATCTGAAACCACAGATACAAGTATTCTTTTCTATCAAGCCTCTTCAGGCTCTACCACAAGTATTCTTTTATTTTCAACTGCCTCTCCAGGCAACTCAGTGCAGTATTCTTTTACAGACAAGCCTCTCCAAGCTCAACAAGTATTCTTTCTTCCACCAAGCCTCTCCAGGCTCTCAGACACATAAAGTTTTTATAAACTAAACTAAGTTTAAGTTCCCACGAAACATAAACTTAATCTCTTCCTGTACTAGAGGTTAACTGAGTACTACTCAGGATACAATGAATAAATCTAAGTACAAGGTTTTACAGAAAAGGTATTTTCTTCTAAGCTCTAATTCAACCTGTATTTTTCAGAAGATTGGTTGAATATGATACTTGATTTCCTATGAACCAAACACTTATGCGTAAACAGTGATATGCCATGGGTTAAGAATGAATATGATAATACATGGCAGTGCTTCTATTTTTCATTCTGAGGAATTGCCCGGCTTGGCAACTACCTTTGGTCAGCAAGAAATTCCAACATCTTCAAATTCAATCTTGAGGCTATTTATATGTTCTGATGAAATATAGCCGTTGAAGATGGTTGATAATACCGTTGAGATGTTGATGATGTGGCTCATATAGCCATTGTGTAATAGCTTCTCAAACGGTTGCTTCTTCTTAAGCAAAATGAGTGTTCAGACGATCTTGTTCTGACACTTCTATTGATAAGCTCCTTTGAGAGATTTCCTTGATATTTTTATGCTTCTTCTCTCTCTTGATTTTCTTCAGCTTTCTTCAGCTTTCTTCTGCTTTCCTCTGTTTTCCTTCTGCTTTCCTCTGTTTTCCTTTAGAGTATGTATGAGGAGGTATCCATTGGATTTGTCCTTTTGCTTATTTGTATATACTCCTTTTTATTTGGTCCTGACACAGTTTCCTCTTTCTTCTTTGAGTGAGGTGTCTTGTCCTAAGGACAATAGCTGTTGTTGCTACTTCCTCTTTGAATAAAGACATATGATATTATAGCCATTGAATCATATGGTCTCAGCTTCTCTTGTGACTTCTTCTATGTTGAAATCTATTCCATGTATTCAGAGAGTTTCATTTCTTCAGACTGTTAAGCCATTTATAACTTCCTTCGGATGATAGCTTCAAGCTTCTTTTAATTCTTCAGATTGAAATTCAACTCGCTCCTTTCTTCCGGCAATATGATTCTTCTCTTCTTTAGATGATTAAAGCAAGATGCTTCTTCCTTTTACTTCAGACGATCCTAGCTTTATTCATCTTTGTCTCTTCTAGTTCTTCTGATATTTGGATAGATGTTGAATTAAATAATATTAGTTCAAACATCTTTCTCGATATTTTCTTGTCCAAACTTCTGATTTGCTTTTGGACAGTAGCAGGTGCAGTATGTCTGCGTATACAGTACCCTTTTAATTGCAGGTGCAGCAGTCGTTGCAGGATTTCCTTATTTGTGCAAGTCTTTTGATCGAGGCAAAAAAGTATGCCTAACTTTTGTGCCGAAATGAAGTAGTCCATTGGATACAGTGTTCTTCATGCTTTGAAAATATCTTCATGAGAACATTTCTTGGTTTTGACGCCTTCAGTCCTTCAGTCATACAGAGTGCTTTTGATCAGCTTCCATTCTTCAGATGATAGGTATGCTTCATACAGAGTCAAGTCTTCAGTTTGTCTTCGAGTCTTCACATTACTTCTTCATACGAGGTCAGGTCTTCACTTTTGTCTTCGAGTCTTCAGATGATAATCACTTCTTCAGATGGAGGATATGCTTCAGATGATGATGAGTCTTGAGACGGTCTGAGTCTTTCATGTCTTCAGATAGTTGAATCTTTTCTATTCTTTTCGTAGCTTCCTTTGCTTCTAGTTGCTTCATTTTTATTGTGGATCTCTTCTTCCTTTGCTGTCTTCTGGGCTTCAGATGAATATGCTTCAGATGATTGAGTCTTTTCTTCTCTTCAGATTTTGTATTGCTTCATCTTCTGATTTTCCTTCGTTCTTCTTCTGATTTGTTCTTCTTCTTCTGATACTTCACTGGTTCTTCTTCTTCTGATTCTTCACTGGTTCTTCACTGGTTCTTCTTCTTCTGATTCTTCACTGGTTCTTCACTGGTTCTTCTTCTTCTGATTCTTCACTGGTTCTTCACTGGTTCTTCTTCTTCTGGTTCTTTACTGGTTCTTCTTCTTTTGATTCATCACCGGTTCTTTTTCTTCTGATTCTTCACTGATTCTTCTTCTTCTAATTCTTCTTCTTCTTATTCTGATACTTCAGACGAATATTCCAACCTAAAACACAATCAATAAAACAATACCTTTCTCAATAGCACCTGATTTAATATTATCTTATTTGTTATTCATTAAAACTTATGAGTACTGAGTCTTAGGCTAAATTTGAATTCTCAAATTAGTTTTGAGACTCAACACACATCTCACGGATCATGGATATGAGATATCAAGTGCTCACATAAGTACATATTAAGAGTAATGGTGTACTAGGCTGGCCCACCTTAAGAACGTTGCATGGTTTATTACACAAGTGTCATGAACATTTCTTATATTGATAAACATTATATGAAGTCCTTTGACCTGAAATCACTACGATTGCTACATAAGGAATTATATGTTTTAAATATCATCAAACGTTGCCTGTAACAAGGTGATCATAAAGTTGGTTTTTGGACATATAATAAATTATGTGGTGGAATGTGAGTGACCTAGATGGGATTTGTCACTCCTATGTAACAGGAGTTATATTTGTAGGCCTCTTGATAAAGTTAGACTACAAAATGCATGGCCATGCTCAGGAGGATAAACATGAGATGTTTATTTTCTATATAGTCTACTTGGGCATCAAGAAAAACATAAATTGAATTATACAAGGATGACACATTCCATGCCCTTGTGTTCAATTAGATATTTGGACAAAGGGACAAATCACATAAATTATTATCATAAAATAGGATACGTCAAATTGCTGACATTCTCAATATTTGGGTATTAGTGATGTATTGCTAGATACCGCTCGCTATTTATGATATTATATATAAAAGGGTTTTATTTTAAATATCATAACCAGATATTAAGAGAGCCTATTGGGTCACACGCATACTACAAGCCGCTAGGAAAGTTAGTAATTCTAATCTGATTAGAATTACAACATAATGGGCCAGGCCCGTATGTGTTAGGGTTAATTGAGTGATGGTAAAACGCTAGCCACCACTCTATAAATATCGCATAAGATGCATTACCCTAGATACACGTGGAGTCGCTTTTACTCTCTAAACGCTACTAGCAAAGTTGAGGAGGATTTCCTAGTTCGGTTGTTGGCGTGGACACCTCTAAAGACGTGATTGTTATTGCCTCGTTTGCAATCTTGAAAAAGGTATATCATTATGTTTCATTCCTTTTTACGCCTGTATTTGTGTTTTCGAATTAACGATCATAACAAGGGGGAATCCAATTATTCCGCTGCACCCTGACCACATGCTTGATTCCCTTCACAAGTACCATTTGAGGTGTCTCCTTTTCCCTGTTAAACACATCTCCAACAGGAACAATTAAAGTTTTAGGTACCCATAACTTCTTGGGTCCTTTCTTGTTAGCTTGTGGTTTCCCTTTCTTCTTATGATTACACCTTGACACATGGTGTCTAGAATTTCCACAATAAGAACACCCATTACCTTTTTTTAAGGCTTCTTAACTTTAGGATCACAAGGGTCTGATGATACATCTGAAGAATACCCTAGCCCACACTTGTTCTTGGAACCTTTCTGAATTCCCAAAAGTTTATTCAGATTCTCTGTTCCCTTAACAAAGTTAGACAAATCAGGGGTTAGCTCATCAACCTTATTTTGAAGCTTACTCGCTTCATCAGATTGGTTTTCAGAACTGTTCTTCTTAGAATTCTCAAGTTCTTCCTCGAGTATAAGGTTCTCTTTTTCTAGAGCTTCACTTTTATTACATATTTTTGTGTATGCTCTACTAAGATCCTTATATTCTTGGAAGAGTTCCTTTGAACTCTCTAAAAGATCATGATACCATTCATGAAGGTCATGTTTAGAGCGTACCTCATATTCAGAACTATTTGAAGAAGGCAAACTTGCCATCAAGCATAGGATGGCTTCTTCAGTTGACTTTTCTTCCTCTTCTGAAGTTGAGTCATCAAGGTCTTCCCAAGTAGCTATAAACCCTTTCTTCTTCTTGAGCGTTAGTTTCTTTAACTTCGGGCAGTTTACTTTGATATGGCCTAGTTGTTTGCATTCATAACAAACAATTTGACCTTTGTCAAAAGATGACCTTTCCTTACCTGACTTCTCCTTCTTACCTCTGAACGGTTAGTCTCTTCTGAACCTTCCCTTCTTCTTGAAGCATTCTCTTGATCTTTCTGCTCAGCAAAGCAAGATCATCATCTTCAGAACCCTCTTCAGACGCTTCTGAGCCATCTGAAGTCTCCTCAGCTTGCATGGTTTTCATGGCTCCATGCCTAAGTTATTTGGCCTTGGTGTTCAGTGCCAATGACTTTTTCTTGGTTACATCCTCTCCAATCTCTAACTCATGGACTTTTAAATATCCCAAGAGTTCCTCTATTCTCAGGGAGTTAAGATCTTTAGCTTCTTGTATAGCAGTAACCTTGGGTCTCCAGGCCTTGGGTAAGCTTCTTAGAATCTTTCGATTATGATCTCTAGAATCATAAGATTTTCCCAAAGAATTGAGTCCATTTGTTATTGTCTGAAACCTACCAAACATTTGGTCAATGGTTTCTGACTCTTACATCTTGAACATCTCATATTGATGAACAAGCATGGTGATCTTAGATTGTTTGACGTTCTCAGTCCCCTCATGCACCTTGTTAAGTGAAATTTGATGGGAGGAGTTTACCTTATTACCTTTCGAGTTACTAGATGAAGCTTTTAGAGCGATTGACTTGGGCTTCTTCAGGAGATCTTCCTCCATAAGTTCTTGCTCATGCACCTTGAGGGAACCAAGTAACTCATCCAATTTGAGCATGCTCATATCCTTTGCCTCTTGAATTGCAGTTACCTTGGGCCTTCATGGTTTGGGTAGGATTTTGAGTATCTTCCTGACCATGTCCTAGTTGGAAACATTCTTCCTAATAACTTCAGATCATTAGTGATTACGGTGAAACATCTTACCATATCTTATATGCCTTCACCTTCATTCATCTTGAATAAATTGTATTGCCTCACTAAGATGTTAATCTTAATTTCATTCACTTGATTGGTACCCTCATACTCAATCTCAAGTGTCTTCCATATTTCTTTGGCTGAGGCACATCCAACCTTGCCATACTCGCTTTTACTCAATGCGCATGTTAACAGGTACTTGGCTCTTGAGTTCAGAACATATCTATTCTTCTCAGCGTTAGTCCAGACTTCTCTAGACTTAGTTGTTCTCAAACCAAGTTCATCAATAATATAAGGCATATAAGGACCTACATCAATGATTTACCAAAGATTATAGTGTTGAGATTCAATGAAATATCTCATCCGGTCCTTCCAGTATTAGTAATTCATTCCATCAAGGGCAGGAAACCTGTTGGTGGATGCTCCTTCAGGAATGAACATACTTGCAATTGGTCCAGCCATTTGTTCTTCAAGGATCTTTCCTCTTCACACCCGGGTGTGCTCAACCCCTAAAGGTCGAACTCTGATACCAACTGAAGTTGGTTAAACGTCTCTAGAAGGGGGTTTGAATAGAGACTTATGAAAATTTGTTTCCTGAAAGTTTGAGATCAATTTGAGCTTGACTCTTAAGACTCAGCTTAGAATCTCATATTGACTCTTGAGTATGGCCTCAAACAAATACAGTTAGATAATACGGTTATGCGCTAGGCTAAGATTTGAGTGAATCAATACTGGTTAATTAGTTGCTTTGTGTATTGTCAAAGTAAATGCTTAATCAAATTAAGAGCAGATTAGTAAATCAAGTTATAAATGAGGGATGGAGAAGAGATACACTCAGATTTATCCTGGTTCACTCACACCTAGGGCTACATCCCGTCCTCATAACCTTGTGAGATTTCCACTATAATTGTAGTTAAATTACAAGTATTCTTAAGTCCGCCTCTTCAGGCTTATACACTAAGTATTCTTGTTGCAGTGCCTCTCACGGCGTACAATCACCCACACCACTGCCTAGGCAACTCCTAGATTGGTTGGTATTTCAAGGGTAAGGTAAGATTGAGGTTTTCTAGCTTGGGTTACGTACAAAGTATGAATACACAATAAGCTTAGCTAGATACAATCACTCTTTTGGAATTAAGATTACAACTCAAGGTAAGAGATGATTGAAAGATGAAGAGAATAAATGCAAATAATAGTTGAGTAGCTCAGATTTAGTTTTGCAGAAGTTTGGAGTCTCTCAACATCAGCATGTATGAGGCTTGCTATTTATAGGCTTTCCTTAGCTAGTCGTTGTTGTGACCGTTGGAAGAGAGAGAATGTCCCTTTGCTTTAGACAAACGATCATATGTGGCAGTGTGTCATGATGACTTCATCTTGTGTCTGAGTCTCAGTCTTAGGTCCTTAATTTGAGGTACAAGTCTGAGTTGCCATTATTAGGTACAAGTCTGAGCTCTGTCGGTCTGAGGTCAATCTTATCTCAGTTTTATGCATATGAACATCTTCTTTTCATGTGCATCTTGATTTGCCTTGCCTTTAATATCATTTTGGACATAAGAGTCCATTGATCTCAGTGTGCGTTATGAGGTCCTTTTTAGTATGAGTTGGCTTTAGTGAGTCTTATCTTGAGACTTCTTGTACATTTGTATCTCATGACTTGTAATATGTGATATAAGATCTAAGAGTTGCACTACTCAACACATATGTTAGTAATACAAATGAATCTTAGATAAGAAAACAAGATTTACATACTTAAAGGGTTTGTTGTCATTGAAACAACTAAGAGAGAGTTTGTCTTAACACCTATATGGGAGAGGAGACTCCTACAGAGAGAAGATAACATCCTTTTTTGTTTTAGGGTCAAGTGCAGAAGTAAATTAGTACTCGAAAATCATAATAATGGAGATTATTAGGAGATACAAATTCTGTTACATTCTATACAACTGTTGATGTTGCACTCTGCCCCTTCGAAGCTGTCAAGGTCCGTGTCCAAACCCAGTCTGCTTTCGCAAATCTTGTCTCTTTTCTGAACAATGCTAAATGAGCAACAATTTGTGAGTTATAAATTCAAATTGTAACTGTGTTCTTCAACCACCCTTTCACGGTTGGATGATGGGAATCGTAATGGGGTATGTTGACCACATTTGTATCAAGAGTTGTATGTGGACCAGCCGTTTGATATAATGCTTGAAAGGGATGTCCAACAGTTGTTTGTTGTAATGACTATAAGGAATGTGTCGCAGCTGTTTGATGCAATGCCATAGAGTGATATAGTTATTTTGTTGTTCTTTTCTTTTCTTTCAGTGGAATTCTTTTTTTGGTATTGGTTGATATCATATACCAATTTGCGGGAGGGTATTAGGAGATACAAATTATCTTACATTCTATTAAATTTAGTTTACACAATTAGTTAGTTAGTTGAATAGTTAAGTCTGACTTAGTCTCTATAAATACTTGTTGATTGTACTAATTCTATATCTTTTTTAATATTATCAATGAGTTTTATGAACTCTCTCTGGTTATTTTTTGGATGATCCATGAGAAAACACATAGTATTCATCACACACTATTCATCTTCTTTCTATTGTGGACCTGCACCATCTTTCATAAGAAAGATGATGTAATTCAATCGTATTCGGTGCGTCATGTGCCTTGAGGGAAAACTTAAGCGGCCCAGTTTTCTTTCAAGTCCAACAGGCACTCTAATCAAAATACGCTCAAAAAGTAGAGCCTATCTTCATAGTCCAGGCTTAGTCCCTGAGAAAAATGTGAGGAAATTCGTCAATCTCCATGCACTTTTAAGGTCACTAGTGTCATTGCAAGTTTGCAACCAATGGATATATTATATGTGGCTCCATTTATTGCTTTATTTCTTTTTGTCAATATAGAAGTTTGCTTTAGGACTTGGGGAGAACGCACACACAATGCACAACCGCACAAGTCAATATATACGGATTAACTCTCAGTGTCATGTGTTCCTCTGTTTCTAGAAAACTAATCCACGCAAAGGATAACAGTTTTGGATCAAACCAATAGTAATTACTAATTAATTTATGCTTGATATTCTTACTGCCTCCACTTTTGTGGAAGATGCTTCCCGTGTTTGAAATCTCCCCAACAGTGACAACACTCGTAAAGATAATGTTTCTATTGTGCGTAAGGAGCAAATATCCATTTTATATCTCACAAATATATGAAAGTAATCAATTTGTGCGAGAAGTAAAAGATACCGTATAAAATACAATTGTCTCCGAAGTGAGCTGTAAATTACATGAAGTTATGGACAGAAATGTGCCAACAAACAACAAAGTTTATCATATCTAAAAGGAGAAAGGGGTTTAATCAACGCGTAATTAAGGTAAAAGTCCGTTTCCCACTTCACGGAGGAAGCGAATCTTCTTATAATGTGGCTCTCTTTGACAGAAGTGGGCATGTAAGGACAAAGGCACACTTTTAGGGCACTGCATAATGTCAAAGATATCATCCTTCAAATGAGACACGACAGCTCTGTCCATTGCTGTGTAATAAACGTGCCATGCGCTTCAATTGTTCAAATTTCAAAGGCTGTTTGTATGGGCGGTAGAGGGATAGCAAACAAAGGGGAAAGGGAAAAGAAGGATAAGCCGAAGAAGATGACTGGCGACCATGAGATAAAAATGATTAGACACGATGGAGTTAGTGTGTGCTTGCTTTTCGTTTGTCCAGGTGTCCAAGTTCTTCAAAGTGTGTGTAGTATGTGTTTGAAGTTTGAATTTCACCTTCCCCAATTTGGCACGAGAAGGAAAGAGAATTTTAGTGGAAAAGAGAAACTTCATCACAGATTGAGCAATTCCTGTCGAACTAATATAATTAATTTTTTAACTATATTTTGGTATCTTTAATAATTGGACTCTCAAAGTCTCAATACAATTTTGGGCTTCCATTTTTTTAAGTCAATGAATTAAGTGTTTTTATTTTTAAAATTAAGTAAATTTGATTTTATCCTATTTTTTTATTTAAAATTATTAAATTCTTGTTTTTATTCAAATATTTAGGATTTATTATAGATTTGATATATGGAATAATTTTAAAAGTTTAGGTTTAATTATACTTTTGTACCCATTAATTTGGATCATGTGCAATATTAGTCCTATAAGGTTTTTTTAGCAAATGAAGTCCATTTGTTTTAAAAGTTAAGCAAATATGGTCTCTACGTCAATTATTTTCTACTTAAAATCCTTAAATTCTATTTTCAATCAAAATATTTGGGGATTTATGATAGATTTAAGATATGAAATAATTTGGAATGTTTCAAAACTCAAAAATTTAATATATATTTGATAAAATTTAAAGGACTTTGTAGGTTGTGAAATTAGGATTTAAAGGGAGAAAATTTGAGATGTTTTAATTTTGGGTGAATTTTTATATTTTGATTTGGGAGTTTTGAGTTTAAAAAGATTTAAAATGATTTAGTGTGTGCTTGACAAGGCAAATACGACTAGTTTATAAGTTCATTTAATTAGTTGTAGGTGTTTTGTAAATAACTCATTTTAGTAGTTTATAGCATTTTTCCAAATGCTACTTCAAGTAACGCATGAGCTTATAGCTTATAGTTTATTAACTTTTTTTCTATTTTTACTCTTAACAATTTAATAAAATTCTATTTTATCCATCTTAGTTTTTTTTAAAAATTTCCTAAATTCTTTCCAAATTACACGTACTCCATAAAAAAAATTAAATAACTAAATTAAAAAAAATAACCTTAGTCTAGGTTAATATGAAAAATAAAATAATTGAAAATATAGTGTAATTAAAAATGATAATTCATCTAAAAAATATAAATTATAATTTATATAAAAATACCATATAAATACGTTCTTAAATGTCATTTTATATGTATCAGCTACTTTAATAGCTAATTTTATAAAACATTTCTAATTCAATAAACAAACTTATCAACTTTCAGTTTTTAGTTAAATATTAGTTTTTCAATTATCAGCTAGTCTTTCAGATTTTAGCTAATTTGTCAGCTATATTTTGCCAAACATAGCCTTAATCAATTAAATTTATAAAATGGGTTAAGTATGTTTTTAGTCCCTCAAAATCTAGTGAAATTTGGTTTTGGTCCCTCATTTAATTTTTTATTGGTTTTTGTCCTCCATTTTTTAAAATCACATGATTTTAGTCTTTGTCGTTAGTTATATTCCGCTAAGTGATGACGTAGTAATATTTCTTATAGATTTTTCTATGAACTTTTCTTCAAATTTTCCTACAAATTTCAAAATTGTGCAAAATTTTTGTTTAAATTGTATAATTTACTATAGATTTTTTTACAACAAAGCAAAGAAATTTTATAGTAGCATTTTTATTTAAAAAATTTGTAGTTTTTTTTTTTTTGGAATTTACTACACATAAATTTTCTAGAGAAAAAGTGGCAAGAAATTTCCTATAAATTTTTACCCGAGAAAAGTTGTAGTGGAACTGTAGAAGTGACTTAACATAGTACAATTAATAAGGAGGACTAAAGGCATATAATTTTAAAATATGGAGGACCAAAACCAATGAAAAAAATAAATGAGGGACCAAAACCAAATTTCATCATATTTTGAGGGACCAAAAACATATTTAACCCTTATAAAATTATTGAGTAGAAATTGAGAATTTAAAGGTTTTAGACAAAAAAACCATTGATAAAGCAACTAAATTTGTTTAATTTTAATTTGAAAATGTAGAGAAATTTAATTTGTTTGAAAAAAAACTTTTGAAAGACTAAAATTTCACATGTATGAAACTAGAGGGACCAAAGTATAATTGACCAAAAAGTTTATAAGTTAGAAATTAATAAATACTATTTGTTAAGATTCTACATGTTAAAAGATATGTTTTGATTGCTAAATATTTTTTATTTTAATTTTTTTATATATTAAATATTAGGGTGGGGATCAACTTACTTCAGAAATAATTCTGATAAAGTTGTTCGGATCCACGTTTTAAACGTGATTTTTGAGTAAATCAAATATACACTGAGTTATCCCCGTTGCTCCTTGTAAGAATGACAACTTCATTCTTTTTTGGATCGTCCCTTTATATGCGACTTACTAGTGTGCCAGTCCGATACACCTATAGGATTTTTAGTCCTTCATCTGATAATATAACTTTACAAAAACACATTACTATTCCAAAAAGAGTAAAGTTGCATTCTTTGATATTGATACAATGGCGGCGCATAATGTTGAACTTATGATGTTTCGTAAATTATCAGAAGAAGTTGTCTTCTCATCACTTTTCAAAGTTAATTATTTATTTAATTGACTTTGTTTTATAAGTAAAAGCTATCAATTAAGCAGTACCAATATGAATTGTTCCAAGTGGAAAAAGGGTTCAAATTCTTTTAAGAATATGATTTTGGTTTAATTTTTAGATCCATTGATTAGCTATCCTTACCCAGGTGTCTCAGCTATCCAAAAACATTGTTCCTTCAAGCATAGTTCCTGAATCGGAGGATTTTACTCTAACTACCGTTTTAAGAGACTAACAAAAAACTGAACTAACCACACAAACTAAACTCTGTAGAAAACATTCAGGAAACGATCTGATATTCAAAAAATACAAAGACTTGTGTTATCAACAAAAATATTGACAACTGGAAATGAAAAATAAACATAGAAAAACAACCCGGCCGACAACAAAATTCCCTATAATCCCAAATTATTTATTATTTAACAAGAACAATAAATGCAAATAACTAACTAGCGCAGTTTTCAAACGCGATCATATTCACACATATTTACAAGAAGTCACTGATATCCAGACTCTCTGGAATTTCAAACTTGAATAAGTCGCTGCAAAATGTGTCCCTCTCTTCCTCTGTGCTGCTATTCACATAGGTCGATGACGAATTTAACCGTGTTGGTGTTGATAAAGGCGTAGACAAAACTGATTCATAGCTCATGTTTTGGTTCACATCGTTTAAGCAATGTACCAATTCCGCGTTCTGTAACAAATCACCTTGTTGGTATTGTTGAGAAATCAAATTCTCTGGGGAACTTGAACAGCTCATGTTGACCATGTTTCCTGATAAGCCATTCACGTTGTTGCTTTGAGGTTGTGTTTGAAACTGACTTGTAAACTCTGGTGGGACAACTTGGCTCTGTAATTGACAATTCCCAGCATTGATTTGTTGTAGATTCTGTGAAACCAAATTTGTGTTCTCATTCTTCAGAGATAACAGAGTTGCAGTGGCAGCTAGTTTTAACAACTCTGGATTCACCAACGCTTGAGCACCCAACAAACCTTGCAGATTCAGAATCGATGGGTTCCCTAACGCTGACCTGAGAATTGAAGACATGTCAAGTAGATCAAGGCGTGGAGCGTGAGTAACAGGGTCAATTCCCATTCGAAGCAGCCTCTTCCTAATGTGAGTGTTCCAATAGTTCTTTATTTCATTGTCAGTTCTCCCTGGTAACCGAGCCGCTATAGCCGACCACCTAAATACACATAAACAACAAAACTTAATTAGCATAACAAAAGGAAAAAAAAAAAAAAAATTGAAACTTTGAAAGGAGATGAAGGAAAAATCAAACACGTACTTGTTTCCCAATACACTGTGCAACTGAATGATGGTTTCTTCTTCTTCAAAGGAGAATCTTCCTCTCTTGATATCAGGCCTCAAGTAGTTTGTCCAACGAAGGCGGCAACTCTTACCACATCTTTGCAAACCTGTGTAAATTGTAACCAATTAATTAATATAAGTAAATTCATCAATAATTAGTGAGTACACAAAATGTGAAAATGAGTAGGTAGGTACCAGCATTCTTGGGGAGGTTTCGCCAATTTCCAGGTCCATGAGTTTGAATGTAGTTGATGAGCAAGAGATCTTCCTCAGGTGTCCATGGACCTTTTTTAAGTCCATTCTTGTCACAGCAAGGTGCTCTTCCCATTTTAGTAGTAGATGAATAACGTATGGTGGGTGGATGAGTACCAAAAGTGTAGCCGAAAAGTGCAATCAAACACGAAAGGGTTCTTAATTCTCAAACAGAGGAGTAAAAGTAAACTTTTGTTGGTTCTAATGCAAAGCCAGATGACCTCTGTTTTTATAGCAGAAGAAAGCAGGGCTATACGTTTGAAGTCAAAAAGATTTGGTGCCGGCCAGTGCAACGTATTTCACAACATGATTTATACACATGATTATACTCTGTGTATATCAGTATCAATTATAGTCATTTTTTTATTCTTTTGATCATATATATTTTATATGTATTCAATATGTACATATATTATACTGCATAGTAGCTAAGTCATGGTAATTTAAAGATTTATTACCTTTCTTATGCCTAACCATTATAATAAATTAATAATGGTTAAAATATAAAAATTACTTCCTAATTATAATACTCTACTTAAAAATAAATGAAAGGCTCCAGTTTTAATCGTACAGCACTTGTTATAACCGATTTTAGCTTTGATATGTTTGCGGTGTTTATATAATGTTATTTTTAATTTGATAAAAAAAACTGTTTAAAAAAAAATTGATGCAAGAGGACATATTAAATTAAGAATTATGATTTTTCACACCGAAAATTTTAACACTTCATTCCACACATTTTTCTTTATTTCTTTATCTTTATCTCTTGTTATATCAAGGCTTAAATATGTTTTTTGGTCCTTCTAAAATACACGCATTTTCATTTTTATCCCCTTAAATTTTTTTACCTTTTAGTCCCCCTAAAATTTTTTCTTTTCAAAAGTTGACGTGGGCGTTAACATCTATGCTAACTCGTTTTCAATTTAGTCCCTCTAAAATTCCCTTTATTTCATTTTAGTCCTCTATTAACGGCCACATCAGCACCCTGTTAACTATTCTAATGGCGATGACTATTTTGAAAAGAAAAAATTTTAGGGGACTAAAAAATTAAAAATAATTAGGGGATGAAAATGAAAACACGTGTATTTTAGAGGAACAAAAAACATATTTAAACCATGTATCAATTATTATATCTTTCATTTTTTTTCTCTCTCTTTTTCTTTCTATCTCTCTTCTCACACTCATATGTGAGGTGTTAATGTATACTTTTCCTTGAAGTAAAATGGAATACAACTTTGATTTTTTTTCTCACTAACACTCTTTTTTTACACTTATCTCACTTTCCTTATCTTTCTCCTTCTTTCTCATTATATCACCACCATATTTCTCACTTTCACTCGTTTTGTTGTCCCTCGATCTCATATTCATCCCAAGTGTAAGTGTATATATAAGAGTTTAAGTACATTATTTTCCAAAAGAAAATAATATCTTCAGGCTAAAAAAATGGAATGTAGGAAATGTCAAGAATTGGCGGTGGCAATATGGCTTAGGCCCGCCGAGCTAGTTCGTACAACCCGCATTTTTTTCACGGGGCGGGCTAGGATTTTGAGCCCATAAGTCACTTTGGCTCATCCCGCTTAACCCACAAATTTTACGGGCCAGAAGCGAGGCGGGGCGTGCCTGGCCCGCAGGCCAATTTTTAAATTAAAATAATCAAAATAATATTAAAATAATTAAAAATGAAAAAATTATTTGGGTGTTTCATATTTCATAGCGATTAATAAAGTATGGAATCATTTTTCATGTGACTATAACATGCTATAATTGTCATATCGTGTAGATTTACTTTTTTATATAAGAATCACGTTTAAATCATAAATTTATATGTCCTCCGTATAAATATATTTATATTAGGATTATGAAATAAATTTTAAAAAGTGACATTATGATTAAATTTTGATATAAAAATGATTTAAAAAACAATTGTAAAATTAATTAAATATTTTTTTAATTTTTTGCGTGCAAGCCCGCGAGGCTGCGCATATGCGGGGCGGGCTGCAACTTCTAGCCCATATTCTAAAAGTGGGTCAGCCCGTCCCACACTATTTTTTGCGGGCCAAAGGTGGACCGATCCGGGGCGGGTCGGCCCGCATTGCCATCTCTATCAGGAATAGAGAGATAGAAAGAAAAATAAAATAAAATAAGTGAAAGATGTAATAATTAATGTGGTGAAAAAGATAGAAAGTAAAAGGAGATGTGAAGAGACATAAGAGATAAGAATATGAAAAAATCAAAGTTGAATTTAAAAAATTGATTTTAAGTGCTTTGTTTTCTATTTCAGAAAAAGCATTTTTAAATAAAATTAAAGTGGAACTAGCTAGTATTTTATTCACTGACGAGATAAAATTCTTATTTAATTATTTTGTTAATATTTCTAACATAACTAAAATAAATTAAATATAAAAGATTATAAATTTTAAAATTTAAAGAAAAGCATTCAATAATAAGCAACCTATTATATGAAAATTATTAATATGCTATTTAATTAATATGTTTTCAAATTTAAAAAAAATCCAAAAAAAAAAGGAAATTCATATTGCATATTGAGAAATTTAAATTTATCCAAAAAAATTAGAATTTTTTAAATAAAACAAAAATGTGACATGGATTAATACGGACTCCATGGGCTTGAAAGTGAACTTTGAGAGTAGATATGTATTTAGTCATTGTAAGTTGTAAAATAAATACGACAAATTTGTGTCATCTCCCCTTCCCTTGTCACACTATACTTGCAAATAAAAAAAAAAAAAACTTAGTGCCACAACCAGCATAGAAACTTGGACGAATAGAGAAGGAGATGTCGCCCTATTAGGGGCATCTCTCCTCCATGGAACGATTTTCTAGCACTTTAGATGGTTTTCCTATAGACTCCAAGTGGATTACCCTCTCTCCCCAGTGAGAGATTTTCTCCATTTCCCCTTCTTTCTAAAACCCTATCACCATCTCTCCATCCTCCCTTCTAGCCACTATCTCCAAGCTTTGGTAATGTCTCCTTCCGAGTAGTTTTTGTCTTTTTCTCCTTTCGTTTTTTCACCATTGCTCTGTTTAATCTATTTTGTTAGAGTTGTCTCTCTTAGTATTTTGTAGAATTATTTTACTCAAATCTACTACCTTTAATTTTATGCAGCTCTACCATCAGAGCACTATTTTACTTAGTTTGTTTATGGTTGATGTTGAGGGTCTTTTTGCTTTGAGTTGATATTGTTGATTTGAAAGGAATAAAAAGAAAAATGAAGAAAAGTTCAATGCTCTTTTAAGCATTTTTTTTCATGTTGTTTTAGGATTGCTTCATTATTTAGATTTATGAGTATATGTGTTTGGTTTATTGTTTTGATTTGTAGTGCATCGCTATAATATTTAGTATCTTGCAACCTTTATAAGTGTCATTGGACATTTTTCAATGAATGACCTTTAGAAAAAAATTGTAAAATAAGTTAATTTTGATTTGATCCTTATAAAAGTTTCTTTTTCATTTGCATCCTCCCAAAATATACAATAAAATGAAAAAAAAAAGGTCTTTACGAGTAACATGACAAGCTAAAAAATTACCATGTAGACATGAGCCTCGTATATGTGGTAATTTCTTGGCTTGCCACATCACGATTAAGGATGGTTTTAAAAATTTTAAAATTTGGGAGGATGCAAATAAAAAAAATTATGACATTAATTTAGAATGACTAAAATCATATTGTTTAAATATGTTTTGATTCATGAAATATAGTTGAGATTGGTTTTTAATCCCTATAATAATTCAAAACCAATGGTTTTGGTCATTATTCTGAAAATCGGACCGGACTGACCGATTCAACCAGTCCAACCGGGAATCGGCCATGTAACCGGTTCGTTGAACCTTAAAAATTGGTCGAGCTGGGAACTAGTGAGAACTAGTAGAGAACCGATCAAACCGATCCAAATTTGGTGGAAACAAGTAAAGAACCAGGGTTGAAAACTAGTTTGAACCGGTCATTTTCTAAAAAATTCATTTTTTTAGTTTTTATTTAATCTAAAATAATTTTAAGATAAATAAAGAAATATATTTAAAAATTACACATAATATTTATTATTTTTTCAGTAATTTATGTTAATTTACAACTTTATATGTTTTATTTTTTATGACTTCATACTATTTTATTAATTGAAATATTATATAATATTAAAAATATATATATTTAATTATAACTAGTTCGACCCTGGTTCAACTACGGTTGAACCACTGAATCTTAAATCAGAGTCTTCATCAGTTTAATTACCGGTCCGATTTTTAAAAATATTAGTTTTGGACTTTTGGACCTTCAAAATTTAAAAATATATCAATAGTCATTATCATATAAATTTCCTGTAGATTTTCCTATGAATTTTTCTGTGAATTTTTATCAAAAAATGAAAATAACTCTTAAATAAGATTAAAATTTATAACTTTTTTTAACAATTGATATATTAAATATTTTTCTAATATATGGATTGTGTTAAAAGTATCTTATAATAAAAGAAGTAACAAGTTGACAAATAGAATAGCCGTACATATTTACGTGGTTTGTGTCGTAGACACCCACATATGAATCATAACAGGTGACATTAGGTAGGATAACAATTTGTTACAAGCCACATATTAATTTTTATGTCATTTTTACATTAATAAATAGTGTATAAGTCTGTGTGGTTAATAATATCCATCTGTGCTGTATATAGGAGAGTTTTATTTATAAAAGGAAAAAGGACAGACAGGGGCTGACTTTTTTCATTGTAAAAATGATAATTGAACTTGAGTTTGACCTCAAGTTTAGATGTATTATGGGCAATCACTGAATCAGAGCCGGTAAGAGGTTGTTCGGTTCCCTTATCAGCATTTGGAGAAAACGTGTTCTACTCTTTCATTGTTTTACTTTACTCGGTTGGTGGCTTTCATTTTTAAGTCATTGTCAATTTTGGATATATATTTTTTTTTAAAAAATTATCTAAAGTAAAAACATCAAATATATGTGATTTAAAATATATTACAATTTTTATTTATTAAAATTTAAAATTAATATGCTCATATATTAATTTGTAGGTAGATCTTAAGCGATACATATTATTTGTAAGTGATTAAACTCTTAATTTGAATCTTGAAAAATTTGAGATCGGTCACATTAATTAGTTCAATTACATTTTCTTCTCTAAAAGATAAAAAAAAGTCATTTAATTTTGTCCTTTTAAAGACTAAGGTGCTGTTTGGAAGAACTTATTTGAGCTTATCTTATGACATAAGCACTTATGTAATTGTTTGAATAAACTTATGAAAAGAGCTTATGACATGCTCATAAGTTGTTTTCAACTTATTTCAATAAGCTCCTGAGAATAACTTATAAAATAGCTTATAGAGAATTTAAGTACACTGCACCCTCTTCAATTTTCATCTACTTTTTTAAGAGCTTATTCATTAAGTGCTTATTAAATAAGAGCTTATGTTATAAGCACTTAAATAAGCTGCATTTCCAAACAGGGCCTAAATTGACATTTAAAAAATCTTTCACGGACTAAAGTGAACGATTTTTCATCTTTCGAATGACTAATTGAATAACTTTAATTTTCATCTTTCAGGGACGAAAATGTATTTTTTTTCATGGACTAATATGGTCAACTCTAAATATTTTAGAAACCTAAATGAGGGTTTAGTCATTTGTAATTAAATTGATTAACGGGTTGTTAGTTCTAGCATACGTGCTTATTAATTCCCCTTAAATAAAGTCTTAGATTTGAGTATTGTGTATGAAAAGAAAAAAGTCTCACTAAAAGAGTTAGTCTCACCTTGATGTGAATGTTACCAGCTCGAGTATCATTGCCTCCCATATGGAGGATAAATGTGGTTTCGACCAAAAATATGAGTATGAAAAATGTGGATGCTTGAGTCTTGTATAAAATGTGCATGTTTACCAACATATATGTATTTAAGTGGTACATATTTGATTCACTTTAAATGAAATCTCAGGTATGAGTCTTGTATATAGAAAATCCAGTTGTGGTTAAGGGGTTGTACTCGCTAAAACTAGAAAGTTTGTGGTTTTCTATAGGCTTGAAAACCCTCTCATTTCTAAAGATTCACTACCCACTACCCACTGCACAATTCAAAATTGATACTTTTTTTTTTTTGGGTTATGAGCTAGTTTGAATGAACTTCTCAACAAACATTTATAGGAGAAGAAAATAAAATAAATAAATAAGATATATTAAAACAAATTAATTAATTTTTTTTATAAATTAAAATTAGTCTTTACAACTCAACTTTTTTGGGAGCTCTTTCATTTTAATTTTTTCATAAACACATCTAAACTTCTAAGAAATTTTTTATAAGTTGGTATTCATGTTGAAAATCTCCTATAACTTAGAAGTTAATCGAAAACTTAACCTATATAATGTAAATTAGTTAAAAAAAAAAGGGAAGCATTATTCTTTAATTGTCTTTGTGCTCCGTTTCAATTCTGGATATTGGGTATTGCAACATAAGAAAAAAGAACTTTATTTTCTAATTTGAATGCCAACAACTCGATTTCTCACTTTTGTGTTCAGTAATATGGTAAATAAACCTGTTCTCTAGCTAATTTGAATGCACCATAAAAATTTATAATCAATCTTCATTACTTGCATGTGCTGAGTTTATTTAACAATTGATTTACATATTTCGGTGATTGATAGAAATGGTAGATGTGGGAACAATATTATTCAGAATAAGAGCAATTTTGTCTAGGGTTGTGATTCGATGGGTTCGGACGAGTTTTATTTGTCTCCTTATCTGACCCTAATTGTTTTACTGGGCCAACAAATCTAAGGAAACCTGACAATGCACGAGTCCAATATAATTAAGACTAGTTAATAGGACGATATATAGATTGACCCAACCTATAAGTTGAATAAAATCATTAAATGGTTATATTGTAATGGTTGAACAAAAATAGTTCATGTAATTAGTAAACATATCTAGATACATTAGAATTTCTCTTAATATATGTATTTTATACTTTCTTTTAACTTGAAAACATTGTTAACAAAAGAATATCAATATATTATTATCTATATCACTTTATGTATGGAATGTGTTTTAAGAGTAGCTAGATAAAATGATGTTAATTAAGTCTTTGAGCAATTGTAAAATATAAATAAAAATATTAAGCACACACTCACACACACATATATATGAAATCGGTTATTAAATGACTTGAACTCGTTCTCAACTCAATATCAATTATTAAATGAGACATACTTGAACTCTATTCGTTTATGTGGGACAGAGTCAAATCTGACCTGTAGCTTGAGCGCGGTTAATATGGAACGAGTCGAGTCTTGCATATATGTAGTTTTGTAGAAAATTATTACTTCTCTTCTTTATCTTCAATTTTCTCATATTTTTCTCATATGTACTAAATAACATCCAATTCTATTGATCCACTTTTCACCATTTTTTTCCTATTCCTCTCTTCTTTATTTCTATTTTAAAAAAAAATGCACTTTAAAAGATAAAATATGAAATTATTATTACTTATTAGAGAATTAATGATTAAAATTTTAAATTTTTTTAAATTTATTATATATATATACACACACATACATATATATATATTTTATCATAAATTTTATCGTTTATTTTATAATTAATAATTATAGTTTATTTTAAAAAATATATCTCCCCATTTTATAAGTGTCTAATCATTGAGGCTAATAGTATTTAAAATTTACATAGAATTTTATTTTTAAATTAACGTAATGTTGTTGTTCTATAAAAAAATACCAATTCACAATTTCACATGCAGATCACAGATTGAGCTTGATGATGTGTCAACAGCAGCACTTACGCTTTAATAGACGGTGGACCCCACATTCCTGAACACATGTCCACTTTTAAGCGGCCAATTTTTCTTGGCTGGGAGCTTTTAAACGATTGTATATGACAGGTGTCCATTCTTATTCCACGAGTGAAGTCAACGATTCCCTGCACTGTTGACATTTAAGGTTTGCAGCACCGAGCAAGCTGCAGTTGCTTCATCTCTTATAGCATCCATAGCCATGTATTCAAAATCCATTGAAAATCAGGTGCAAAAGTTCATCAACCCTCCATCTAACAATGTGGTATATTATAAGTCAAATGTTATTTTAGTTCATTATTTCCTCTTAGTTTTTCAAATTTTCTACCAAGAAAATATTATTATATTATCACTCGGAGATTTCAGACGATTGTTGTTCCAGTTTTGGAAGTTACAAGTTACAACCTGCAGAAAGAGAAAAGCTTCATTCTGATGTTTGATGTCACTTTAACTTTAATGTTGCTTGCTAATTGTGAAGTCCTTCTTCTTCATTGTAGACATGTGGCCTTTTTGCTACGCACAGAGCAATAATCTAGAAGATCTGCCAGTTGAATATATATTATTGAATTCAATGGGTATATACTATGAGGAATTTATTTAAAAATATGTTACACACATTTTTTATCAATTCTTAAAAATATATCATGTGCCGTGTTAATTAAATAATATAATAATATATAATTGGATTATGATATAATGTTTTTTTATACATTAATCGATGATATGTATTCATTAATTTCACTTGTTTTTTATGGGTGCTAATTAATTAAGTATAAGGAACTAAAATTTCAAGCCTTTTTTTATACTTTTAATTTGTTAATAATAAAGATTATTGCAGGAATAATCAGGCCATAATAAGTCAACATTCCAAATGTGTATATATAGTAATGTTTATTTTTTTTAGTGTAGAGTAAACTACTTCGGTTTTTATTTTATTTTGTAATTGAAAAATCTATATGTAATGTATTATTTTAAAATAAAAAAGAGAATATTTATAAAGTGAATTAAAAGAAAAATTACAGTTACGTAAGCAAATACTAATGGCGACTTTCAAATTCATGTATGTAATCAATTCAACCTTAATTATCTTACCAATAATATTTGAAATTAAGTGTTTTGTTATAACTTACGAACCTGGATTTTTGTAGCCCACTGGAATAGTATATACATATAGATTGAAAGCTGTTGCTAAGACTTGTGACACGTGTTAATCTTGAAATGAAACAGTTTCTCTCTCTTTCTCTGAACTTAATTTATTATACTGTCTCCATGTTTGAAGTATAGAGGTCATGTACATATCCTATTTTTATTTTGCACTCAGTTGTATTAAACAAAAATCAGAAAGAAACTGATAATATACATGATATTGTTTGTTTTTTCTAAACAATAAAAAATGAACGTCAGACGTTTTAAAAGCTCATTATATATTCACGGTTTCCCTTTACTTTTCATACATGGTTATGGTCTTATGGACCGTATCTAGATCTATACTACATGATCCAAATCTTAGTGTTATGGTAGGGCTGGCCGGTTGGATAACAATCCTGCGTCACCATATCTTAATGTTATTTTAAAATTACATATGTGGACATAGATGATCACATATATAGTACCTGCTTTGGGTAATTACCTTGCACGAAATTGAAAACTTAGTGGCGACTGGCTTGCCTTAAATAGTAATCATCTCTTAATTCGTTGAATAATATATATGTTTACAATGTGAATGTCGTTATGTTGTTGTTTTATGGTTATCAAAACTCCAACAAACTTTGAATCTTGCATGGTTTCGTTTCGTTAATATATTTTTGGAATTGTGTTGGTTGCGTGTATGGTGCATGGCAGAGCTACACGTAGAAGACGGTCCCGCTAGCTAAGGCTTCAAGATTACACTTTTTTTTTTGTTTTTTGGTTTGGGTGGAAGCTGCAAGATTACATGATGACGCCCTAATGTTTACCAATTGGGAATTATATGGAACTTAATTAACAAAAGATTGAAATGTTGGCGCTTTAAGAAATACACACGTGTTATCGATGCCTAATATGACTCAGAAATAGAATATTATTGGTGTTTGCATAACAGTTCGGTATTTAAAAAAAAAATCTAACAACAAATCGTCATTATTTTCTTTAAAAAATTATATACCTATTTTGTTTTGAAATACCTACATTTAAATCATGTATAGTTTGCATTTTTATTTTATGTTTTCTATTTTTGAAAATTTTACAAAAAAAATTTAAAAATAAAAAATTCTATTTATAATATTTCTAATTTTTCTTTTATAAAATTTCAAAAATACAAAAAACAAAATGAAAAAATCAAATGAAAATAAAAACCAAATATGTTCTAATTTTTCTCAATGGAAATACCAAGTAAAAAGCTAACGGAATTAACGTGGGCCAATGATTGGTTAGTGTGGACGTGACTCTGTTTTTTCGGCAAATCACGTGCCTCTGCGTGTAGCGGTGGTTTTTGAGTTACTGGGTCAGACAGAAAGATTAGGCTATTAGCTAGCCCATGTAAAGAGTTTAATGGGCCAAAGTTTCACAACATTTGAATAGGTCGTCGAAATACGACTTCGACCAAAAAGAAATACGACATCAAGGTACCAATAGTTTGACAAAAAAAAAAAAAAGGTACCAAATAGATGTTCTTCAGCCATTTATAATGTGAGCATATGTTGATATTCATCTATATGGTTAGCCTTATATATCAATTTTATAGAAAGTGATCTTTTTGTGTATATAATTAATAGTGATTTTGGATCAACACATTCTCGCATAAAACAAAACAACTAATTATTATAAAAATAAAAGAAAAAAGAATAAATAAATAAGGAAAAATAAGCCTAAATTAGTATATATCTTCCTAGGTGCAAATGATATTGACGAAGACACTAAAAACTTATTGATTTAACACGGACACCGGCTGTAAAAGTCATAAACAGTAAAATATTATTTTCATGAGGATTGGTTTGATAGGTATTTCTTTCATTAATTTACTACTATGTAGAGAATGAATCGGTTCCAAGAATAATTCCAAATAAAAACAAGTAAAGGAAAGCAGAAAAAAGAATGAAATGATCAATAAGTAAAACAATAACATAGACCAATGTAATAAATCAGGGAGTGGGCATTAAAATATCATCCTATTTTACGTAATTTTCTTTAGTAAAGAGACTTACCAAAGAGTTGTGGCTTAGTTGGTAACGCAGGCTGAGATTATGAGTTTTGGGTTCAATCCCCACTAAACACACTCTTTGGGAGGGGTGATAAGCCTTAATTGTGACTAAATCCCGAACTGGATTGCCCCTGATAATAAGAGATACATCTTTATATATATAAATGGAGATGAGTGTGAGACAACATTTTCAGGTAAAAAAGGAGGTTAAAACTGTAATTATGTATTTAATTAATTTTTTTAATTAAAATATCTAATTTTAAATTTTGATTTATTGTGTAGTGAGTTTGAAAAATGTGAATGAGTTGGAAATTTGAATAAAGAGTTATTGTTTGGTACACATTCCCAGTATTTTGCACACCACAAGTTTTCTCATTTACAACCCACCGCTTTGGATTCCAACATAGAAACATATAATGCATGAGACAATTGAGAGCTGTGCTAGGCCAAATTTAGAAGCTCGAAATTTTTTCTCCACCATTTCTTCTTTTTCACCGTT
The DNA here is from genome assembly GCA_026901365.1 of Sesbania bispinosa. Classification (NCBI taxonomy): domain Eukaryota; kingdom Viridiplantae; phylum Streptophyta; class Magnoliopsida; order Fabales; family Fabaceae; genus Sesbania; species Sesbania bispinosa. The sequence continues at coordinate 2,529,196 of QLOH01000032.1, read as the reverse complement.
TCTTCTGCGCGACTTTCCCTTTTTTTTTTCTTCATTTCGCTGCCACTACTTCTCCTCACAGCGGCCAGTAGCAAAACCACCATTTGGAATAGCTGCAAAGGATCCTGGAATCATGTTGGACTGAACCGGAAAGCCTCCCAAACCATTGGAATTTCCCCCAAGAACAGTAGCACTGCCAACATTAGCACCATTACCATTAAAACCAGCTAAATTTATCATAGCACCAATGTCACTTGCCCTTTTGGCTTCTCCAAGATTGAGGCTTTCACCACCACCCAAGTGGGCATTGTTCAATTTCAGGGCTGCCATGGTTTTCTGATCAAGCCCGCCAGTGCTGTCTTTCATTGCCATATTCTGATTTGGGCCTCCTTTCTTGCCACCATTGGCATTACCAACACTGTTCATCTTACCATTGTTTGGAACTGCAGAAATGACTCCAATACATTTTTTCACATTATTAATTTGCATCAGCTGCTTGCTTCCAATGCCTTCCTAATACAAGTTATACATTTCTTTCTAATTGAGGAGGCGGTACAAATGAGCAATGCAAGCCCTTTGGTGAGATACATTTCAAGGTCTTTATAATTGATAGAGTTCTTCCAATGATCAAATAAATTTTACTGCCTCCTAAAATCTGATATAGTTTGGTTTTTTCTTTTTTGTTTACTTTTCTGGATTTGGTTATGTGCTTTGTTTTCTCTTGATTTATTATATTTTTCTATATTGTTTTCTTTCCCCTTAACCAATGGATGCAGGACTGTTAGGTTCTTTTGCAATCATCAAAGCACCATCATGCTTCCCTTTTCAAAAAATCTTTATTATTCAAAGAATTCTCGATAAAATGTAAGAATCTTTTTTAACCATGCAAGCTTTCATAGTTTCAATGTCCTTTAACCATTTTACGCATTAGGCAGATTGGCTAGGTCCTTTATTTGACTATTATGCATTTGTGCTAACATGTCCCTAATTTATTTCCGTCCCTTAATTTCTATATTAGATGTATTTTTTTATTCTTATTATATTTATGTTTTTCTTTTCTTTCCCACGTGAGTTTTTGAATTGGGTTTTTTTATTCTTACAGTATGTATGTATTCCTATTATTTGACTATAAGTTGTTCAACTCATCTTTTATAAGCCAAATTGTTAATTCTGCATACCATAGTTTGTTAAATTATTGTCTACAAGGTACGTAGCGTACCATTACTGCAGATAATCGAGCATGGGAACAAGTAGGTTACAAATTGACAAGCAGTTCACATGGTTAATATTGAAGGTTCACATGGCATTTCCTGCATGTCTCCTCATATTACTAATCTTCATTGGATCCGAAGTTAAATATTTAATCAAGAGAGATTTATATGATAAAGACAAACTTCATGAGCTGTATAAATAAATTGTTCAATTATTTAGATGTCCCACTTTATTATTAAGAGCTAAGACTCATTTGTGGTTTTGCTTAAATAATGGTAGAATTTATTTACTTTTTAGTAAATTCTTTTGCTTTTATGCTATATATGCAGTGGCTGCAGGTTTAAGAAATCTTTTTTTATTGCTAGCAACTCTTTTAATGGATTCCTGCCTTTTCCTCCCCATCTCTGATATGCTATTATTCCCTTTCCTTTGGCTTCATTTAGACTTTCACAGCCACCAAAGTTTAGTGGAATGATGGAAGTTAACATGTTGTTACTCTTGCAAATCTTGGAACACAAGTTTTACTGCAAACACCATAATGGTATATTTAGCCAAGTTTTTAAAGTAAAACAAAAACATTAGTAATTGTACACATGCAAATTAAGAATTTATTCAGATTTTGAGAGCTATTAACTTTATAAGTCTGACTAATCTTATTTGTTTGAATATATGCAAGCGTGCAATGTGAATATCAGCTATTTGTTCTGTTGTCAGCAGTCTATAGTTATGTTATATGAAATTTCCCCAAAGAATAAAATGCAAAAGCAAAACACACCAAAAATAAGCATGGTAATTCTAGGGAGAGGTACTGACAAGACTTATTTAGTGGAATAGACATTTAAGTTGACCTCAATGTACATCTTAAGGTAGCAAAATAGAGTCTGTTCACCACCATCATTACAACATTTCTAGAAAACTCTCATCACTGTTACAATGTTTAAGATTTAATTGTTCGTTCAAGAGAGGTCAACATGATGGATGGTAAAATCACCATGTTTGCGTGTTCATTAAAACTATCTACCTGTGGTGAGTGAAATTGAATTTAGAAGAGTGAAATTTTTTTACTTATGTATTCAACTAGATGTTGACCTTGCGCGAAGAAGAAATTATTTTATAAATTTTTTTAACTCATATTTAAAATATTAAATATATCAAGTATAAATTTAATAGAATTTAAGATTTGATTTTAAATTGAATAAAAATTATATTTTATAGAAAATATGAGTTTGTGATAATTAACATAAGTGAGAAAAAAGATATTTGTCAATTTTGGTTAATCAATAATATGTTAAAATATTAACATGATTTTAATGATAAAAAGGGAAAGAAGAGTGAATCTATATTGAATTAACTATTTTAAAATATTTAAGGTATTTTGATGATGATCAAATGAGTATGAATGGATGATTCATTTGAGTATGAGAATTAGAAGATTAAGAAGTTGAAAGAATTTAAGTATAAATGTAAAATATTAAATATCACTTATAAATGTAATAGAAATTAAGTTTTGTTTTTAAATTGAATAAAAATTATATTTTTTAGAAAATATGAGTTTGAGATAATGTAAGTGGGAAAAAATATATTTGTCAAATTTGGTTAATTAATAATATGTAAAAATATTAAGAGGATTTTAATGATAAATAGGTTGGGATATTGAGATGGTTTCAATTAAGATAAAATCTTGACATGGTAAAAATAGTGTACATGTGGAAACAATTTGAAAAATAAATATTTGAAGTATAAATATAATATAATTTTTATGTTTTGATATGAAATTTAATAAGAATTATATTGATAGAAAATATTGTGCTTTTTTGGTGAATTAATAACATTTTAAAATATTAAAAGGATTTCAATGATAAAAAGGAAAAAAAGAGTGAATTCAAATGGAATTAACTGTTTCAAAATACTAAAAGTATTTTAATGATGGTAAAAAGAATATAAATGAATAAACCATTTGAGTGTGAGAATTAGAAGATTAAGAAGTTGAAAGATTAAAATGCTGGTGTGATGCTTTCCATTTTGATTTCCCTGTCCTCCCTTTATTTTCAGTTTTTGAATCTTAAATTTTTATCAAAATTCCATTATGCTTTCAATGTTTTCTTCTATTTTAATCTTCTTTAAATTATTGATTTAGTGCCTAATAAGAGCTATTTTTCTTATTTTTACAACTTCACAAATTCATTGTCACAACTTCTTTTTAAAATTCTTTGGGTGGTTAGTTATGTGATAGTGTTTTTGTTCTCATTTATTTTTGGTTTGTTCCCGTTTTTAGAGTCTAAATTACCACGTGTTGAAATGACTTTGTTGAAAATTCGTTTAATTTTTTCGGTCTTTTCTATCATATTTGATATATTACCTCAGCCTTATTTCAATTGATTACTAAAATGGATATTGGCCTTTAATAATTTTTATTTTATTTTACCATGTGTGGGAGTTATCTATACACATGGTATTCCTTCATGGTATCATTTCTTTTCTCTCCCTTTCTTCCCTTTATAGCAACTGTTTTTTCTCTTTAAGTTCAATTGGATCTGTTCTTCATATTGGTCCCTGTTTCATTGTGGTTCATGTATTTGACTATGTGTTTTCATATCTGGGTATGTGCATTCAAGACACTATGATACTAGGTTCCTTTTTTCGGGGAGTATATGATGGATGAAAAGTTCCTTTGTGCTTCTTTAATTGAATGTGGCAAAGAGTGTGTGATTATAATATAAAAAATTTAGACAAAGTATTCAGTTCATCACATAATGGTTTGAAATGTAATTTTAAACATCTTTTAAGTCTTGAACTGATTGAGTTGCTTTAAGAGTTCAATATTGACCTTTCCATTTAGTTTTATGCTTCTACCAATGGTAGCTGCAAGTTATATCTTATTGATGTAGGTTTTATTATTTTGGATTTCATTTATTTTCTATTTGTTAATTGTGAAAGAAGCATAGCTCCACAAAGGCCGTGGTTAAAGGCATCTCCACCAATAATGACACAATAAAGGCCCTGTAACTGTAATTATAATGGTAATGATAGAATGGCATGGAAATAATCAATAGCTACAAGACTCACGTTTGAACCACTGTATATCTGAGCATCAATAGAGACGCCAACCGTAACAGAGAAGACCAATGGCTGGCTAGAAAAGTAAAGTAGCCAAAATAAATATGTGGAGAAAGAAATAGAGCAAGGCACGAACAAGTATGGACTATTAACAAAACTAGACTATTAACAAAAGAGTAATGTAGCAAAAAAAAAAGGAATTTGTATGAACTATTAACGACACAGTAATGTAGGCAAAACAGTACATGTGAATTGACTACTAACAGAAGAGTAAGGTAGCCAAAACTTATATGTGGAGAAGGTGTTATGTTAGTGACCTTGGATTCCTGACTACCTTAAATGAGTAGGAAGCTCTATTGTATTAATGTGGACTTTTGACAGGACTTTCTGATATTGGAAGAATTGAAGACCAATCTCTAATAACATGTTCCTTTTATTTTAGTAACTTTTGGTTGTTTTCTTTGTTTTTTCTTTTAGGCATTAAAGATGTAGTCCAAGGCTTGAATCAATAAAACTTCTATTCTGCCTTTTTTTTCCTATTTAAACTTTATACTTTTTGTTAATAATTACATCATCTCTTAATTATTAATTGCTTTATGGCCAAATAGGTCTGACGAATATGGCCATGAATTGTTTCAAAGAGATGAAAGATTATGGTTTAATCCAAGTAAGAGTTCATACAAGTATTGAAGTATTGCCTTTTGTGGGAGGAAAGAAATGAATGTTGATGTTCTCAAAATATATGGTGATATAATTAGGCAAGATTAGAAAAGCAAAGGCATTCATTTCCTGTTTTCACCTTCTTTGGTGGAGCTCTGTTAAATGTTTTTGTTTACTCATTTAATTTTTCTCTTCCCCTTTGAAGACTTTAAAGTAGATAAAGTTCCCTAAGCATTTCATGTTGTAGATTTTTAAGAGCTATTATGAGCAAGTTCTTCCTTAGGTGCATTCATAAGGTTGATGATGCTCTCAAAATATACGGTGAGATTTTGTGCAAGACATGCCCATGACAAAGAATTCATTGAAACTTTCCTTGATTGTTTTATGTGAAGTTGGTAAGTTGTTGTAGGCTAGGAAAGACACATATTCCCTTAAAAAACTTTGGTTATACAGTTCCTTTTAGCTATTCCTTGAGGCAAATTTGTCATGATCCCATTATTGTAAAAAGTTCAAGGCCTGATCTTATTTTAAAACTGTAAAATTCAACCTCTACTTATTATTAAGTTTCATCATTGATGAATTATTTATTGGTTTTTTAATCAATTTTAGTTCGTCTTAGTGATAAAAGTTGTTAGATTGACTGATAGAGAACAAAGGATTGTGGTAAACACCATTTTGTTGTAGGATGATATGTGCCCAACGCCATTTTCTTATCCTTTTGGGCTCCAAACTTTGGCAATGTTTGATCTTAAATTAATTTACAGTGGATAAAATAAAAACATTGATATCCTTCTTGAGCTTTTTTTGTAGCTACATGTTATAATTTTTTTGTTATGTTTTGATGGGTTTTCTTCATGCAGATGACATGGCTTTTGCATTAGACATACAAAAGAAGTTCTTTTATTGTTGTCCTCCTTACGTTGTTACTTCCACATCCTAAATTGATGGTTATTGTTGAACTAGATAGGTTAATTATGACTTGAAATAAATGTGAGAAATATTTATGCAAGTGTGCACACTTCTATCAATGTTTTGTGTGAAAGAAATAGACTACAAGAAACAATTCAAACATTGATATATTTATACCTTTTTGTTTTTTATTTGCATTGGATATCATAAATTTTGAAAATTTATTAATATTTGAACTATGAGGTAAAAATACATCATACATAAAGAAAATACAAAAATAATACGTTAATATTTAAATTATTGGATGAATAATAACAATATTAATATTAAAATAAAATTTAAATATTAAACTTTGTTTATTATATCTAAATAAAAATTTATTAATATTTAAATTATAAAGTCAGAATATGTGAGATAAAAATTAATACTTTGATTGAAAACTCATTAATATCTAAACTAACACAAAAAATTACACTTTAATTATTTTTTGAAATAAATTTGTGTTGATTATAAATGTTTCCCTTATGTTTTTTTAGTTGTAAAAATATTTGAAAAATAAATAAATAAAAAATGAATGACTTCTTTAAATTGAATTGTGATTATGTTGATAAAAGTTTTCTTTTTTTTTATAGTATTTTTTGAGGTACCAGCGAGAAAAAATATTTATGTAAAAGTTCATTAATATTTACATATTAATTTAGTATATATATATATATTTAAATATTAACAAGTAAGAGTAACATTTTTGCATGAAAATAGATTAACATCGAGAGTTCTTTTATATATATATATATATATATATATATATATATATATATCAAATAATTTAAGGGTAAAAATATATCACTTTGAGATTATCATTCTACATGAAAGTAATAGTAATCATTTTATAATAATTCAAATGAGTAATTCCATATGAACAATCTCAAGAGTATCACTAATTTCATATGATAAAAGTATAACTTTTAAATTTCGACGTAAATTAATTATTTTCTATTATTATTTCATTGACTTTTAAAATTTACTTAGATTAATTTTTTTTCATTGTTCTCCTCATTTCAAATAATAATAAATAAAAATAAGGGCCTTTTATTTAAATTTCAGGTTAAAATATAGGAAAAGTCTTAATAATAATTTAAATCAAATTAAATAAAATCACATAGAAATGAAAGTTTTAAAATAAACTCATTTCAAATAATAATAAATAAAAATAAGGTCCTTTTATTTAAATTTCAGGTTAAAATATAGGAAAAGTTTTAATAATAATTTAGATCAAGTTAAATAAAATCACATAGAAATGAAAGTTTTAAAATAAAACTTATTAATATTTAATTTATAGGATAAAAAATCATATATGAAGAAACATATACATATATATAAATATATTAATATTTAAATTACTGGGTGAATAATATTAATAATAATATTGAATTGAAATACAAAGATTGAACTTTTTGTTATTTATATCTAAATAATTTTATAATATTAAATCATAAAATAAGAATATATCAAATAGAAATGAATATTTTTGGTCTAAAGCTTATTATTTAGTATCTAAATTAATCGGGTAATATTTACCCATTAATTATCTTTTAAATATAAATTTATGTTATTTAAAAATGTTTTACTTATGCTTTGTTTCCTCCCAGTTGTAAAATATTTAAAAAGTTAATTAATAAAAATAAATTGTTTTTTTAAATTGAATTGTGATTATATTGATAGCAACTTTTTTTAAATTTTCTTATAATATTTTTTGATACACCACGGGGAAATAAATCTTTACATAAAAGTTTATTAATATTAAAAAAATATTAATTTAGTATACACCATGGGGAAATATATTTTTTGATACACCACAGGGAAATAAATCTTTACATAATCAACGTATGCTGAGAGTTATTTTGGTATTTTAATAATTTAATTCTTTAAATTGTTGCATAGTTTGGTTAAAATTTATCTCACATATAGTCAAAATTACATTTTTTCAACAAAACTTTATTGATAACTTTTTAAAGAAACTATTGTTGGTTAAAAATACTAGAGAAACTTTTTAAAGAAAAAAATATTACTAATTACATATTCAAGAGTTTTTACTTACTTTAAAATGTATGTTTACTTTATATTTTTTTCACTTTATTCTTTGTCAAGTTTTTTAGGAAATTTCTTTACATTGTTGCTTATAATTTTTTATATACTCATTTTAGATTTGATGAGTAACACTTCAGTATATGCAATGTTATTTAAAACAATTTGAACTCAATAATGAAATGTAGAAACACGTTTCTTATTTTTAAAATGAACTTTATTATGTGTAATTATTTATGTATTTTTTCCTTTTTTATTCCTTTAGTAATTAATGTTACAATTACTTTCCAATCTATTGTTAATTCAAGCTAAAAAAACAATTCTTTATTATTTCACTCAAATTTATTCCTTGTGAGCAATACTGTTCTATATGAACAAGTTTTATTTAGAAATGTTTACTGAATAATCAACGCTTCAAGTATATTTCCTATTAAGACGTCTTTAAAATGAACTTTATTATAATCATAATCAATATTGTTTAAGCATTTTTTTCTTTTTTATTCTTATTTAATAATTATTGTTATAATTACTTCTATATTTTTTTTAACTAAATCTAATACTCAACTCTATATTATTTCTCTCATATTATCGCCATGTGCATTGCACGTGTCACTCACTGGTATGGTTATAAAAAAAACGAGTATAGAGACTTTTAATATATAACGAAGACCTAATCAATCAATTGATAAGGAGATTTCCTAGATTAGCTTATATCAAATTCTTTACACACACATATATATATATATATATATATCAATCATCTTTAATTTCTAAGACCTAATTAATCTTTTCACTAAAATCCAAGAATGTTTTTGTAATTTCTTTTTAAACCAAGTTATCGGTTTGGTCTCCAGTGTGCTTGTGACTTTGTTAATACTAGTCCCCAAAGTTGGCTCTTGTTTGGCCCTTATGTCGAGCTCTTGTGTCACAAGAGGAAAAGGACAATTTTTTTCGAAAAGAGTATTTCATTGTTCATCAAACTTTGGACAAGCTATAGCAACTAAAAACATGAATTTCCCAATGAAATTTTTACTTCTGCAAGTGTACAATGGATCTTCTTTCTCTTTTAGCAAGTAACGATTATCGAACTTCTTTGTCATATAAAATCACTTCTCATCAATATGAATAATGTTATACATACTCAAGAAAACTGGATCATGGGAAAAGCTAGCATTATCAAACATAGAAATGTAAACTTGCAATCTATATATCTCTTTTTCTCTTCCTTTATGATGGAAACTGCCAGTGGAGCTCTGAGCTAACAGAAAGGATTCTGAGTTGAAGATGAACTTGTCTTGGGCGCATGAAACTAGGCCAAGCTTGGGTCAACTTCTTCATGGTCAATTTTAGTTAAAGTCAACATGAAGCCCATGTCATTAGGAACATTTAATAATAATTGTAATTAGGATTTATTGGTATTTTAGATTTAATTGTAATTTTCCTAAACTAGATTAGGCTAGTAGGCTCTAATTAGCATGATTTTAGTGACTAGTAGCTTATTTAGCTACTTTAGCCTTAAGACTTGGGTTCAACACCCATTAGGATTAGTTTTTCACTCATCTTGTATTTTTCCTCTCCTTTTGGCCTCCCCTTTTAGCTATAAATAGGAGGCCACCCCCATTGTATTTTCAATCTTGAATTTTGAGTAATGACACTGTGTCAGTTTTCCTCCTCAAACTTGTGAGTAGAGAAGGGTTGGTGGTGCTTGCCTAAACCATCTGAGACTTATCCATTTCCCATGAATTGGTGACATACAACACTTATCTGCAGAAGGAGTTGTCTGCTGCAATGGCGATCATCCTCTCCTATCTTCTTCCATTTTTCTGAGTTTTCTTCACCTTTTCCTCTTCATTTTCACACGCCATTTTTGCTGCACATTCTGCACTTAATTTGCCACTCTATTACTCATTTTGACTGAATTATTTGCTGACCCATGTCTTCTGGTTCTAATTTCTAGATTCAGTAACTTGTCTGTTATCAATTGGTATCAAAGCTCTGTGAAATTGGAGTTGTTTGGGGGCATTTTGGAGTATTTCATCCGCGACCTACTGCACATTTTTGGTGCCGAATTTTCTGGTTTTTACTCAATTTTGATCATGTATTTCATCTCTGTTCTTGTAATTTTTGACTCTGAACTGTTATTCGGGCCCGAGGTGCCCTGCTGTTGCTTTCAACACTTGTTTTCTCTGCTTGATTGTGTTGAATCCTTGCTAGATGGGGCTGTTTGGGTCGCACATGATATGCCTCTGATAACTGTTCTTACTTGTTCTTCATTGTTCTTGCTATAACTATGTGTTTGTTTCTAGTGGATTGTTGTAAGTGAAGGCATTGTTGTCTTCATTTTCCAAAGGTCGTTCACCTATATTGTTTCAATCCAAATTCCATCCCCATTCCCATATTCAACTGTCTTTAATTTTTGCTCATCCCCATACTTTTCATTTCTGCTCATCCCCTTTATTTTCTGCCATTATAATTTCTGCTCATCCCCTCTACTTTTCTGCCATTTATTTTAAGTCATTCCCATCCTTTTAATTTCAGTTCATCCCTTTTACATTTCAGTCATTTAATTTTGCGTAATTTTTCCTTCATTTTCTTGCAATTTATGCGCATTTTTCTGCTCTGTTTTGTTCAATTTTCTGCTTTTGTTATGTCTGTTTTTCTTCTATTCTAATTGCAAATTTGAAAACTCTTAGTTTTGTCTTAAGCAACTTCTAGCTTCTTTTTAGATAATCTCTTTGCTCATGCGTTTTCTAGTTTGGGTAGAGTTGATAAGACTCAACTTTGGTTTCCGTAAGCCTAACCAAACCTTACCCGAGCAGAAGAGGCAAGAGTGAAACATTATAGAAAAAATCCCAAAAAGCATGACAAACACGAGTAGATACATTCTTGAGTGTAAACACTTAGTGAGTATAAAGGTCCAATAAAATTTTGAAAACTTAAAATCCACTTAGTAGTAATGGAGGTAAGGAGAGAAAGATTAATGGGTGGGAAAGCCTTAGGAAATCAATGGAATAAAATAGAAAAGAGTAAGAAAGAAAAATGTTTTTATACAAAAGATTGTTTGGAGGAAACAAGAGGAAATATATTTGTGATCAAGGCAGATGAAGGAAATAGTAGCAATTTGGTGAGTGATAGGGTCATAACAAAGTTGAAAATGCCCACTACCAAACACCTTAGGCCTTATATACTACAACAAGTGAATGAAATAAGGATCATGGTAGATAGGCAAGCCAAAATCAAAATCACCATTGGGAAATATGTAGGATGAAGTAGTATGTGATATAACTCCCTTAGGAGTTGAAGCTCACATAATATTTGGGAAACCTTGGCACAGAGATAGAAAGTGGGAACATCATAGGAAAACTTTTGCTCCTATGGAAGAAAGGGAATTGAGTGAAGTTCTCAAACTTTTGAAAAAGAAAATTGAACTAAAGAAATTAGAGAAAGAAAAGCAAATAGAAAAAGAGAAAGAAGAAAAACTTAAAAGAAAAAGAAAGGAAAAGAAATTAAGAGTGCAAGAAGAGAAAGAGTGTATTGAAAATACAAATTTATCTTGTGATCATTTGAATGCTAACTCTTCTAGTGGAAACTTGAATAGGTTGATGGCAAATACGCCTAATGTTGCAAAGAGTACAACTCAACCTGTTGAAAGGGAGTTTCCTAAATTACCTTTCTTTATGCATGACATGTTTTACTCTATGCATGATTATATGCCTCAAATCATTACAAGCCCGTTACAACTAGATAATTTTAATAGCTTTGAAACCTATTGCATGTTTTAGAGAATCAACTACATTTAAGAGTGCCATAAAGCTTACTAGAGATGCATGTTTAGTCAATTCTTTTGGTCAATTTGGATTAAATGATAGGAATGATAACAAAGTTGGATTGAATATGCATGTACCTTTGGTTTGTATATATAATGTGTATACACATTATGAACCTAAAATGATTGTTTCTTATAAAGATGTGTATTATATTCTTGAACTAGTAAAAGAAGAGGACAAAATTTGGGATAAGGATATCACGTGTAATAATATTTGTATGACATCTACATCGCATGATGATATGCCTCAAGATATGATTACTCAAAGTGATTCTTTAATTGTTTTGTCTTGCTTGAAAGGAAATGATAATTTTGATATAAGTTTGGCACCAACATATTTGAGTAAGTACATTCATATGAGCACACCTATTGGAATAACTTGTGATTTACGGCATGAAAATATGTAGTATGCTTATAAGAACAACACTCAAAATGCATGTGTTATGTTCAATAGAGATGTGGGGATTTCATTAGAAAGGGATAAGAGATTTATGCCACATAACTTTAATTGCGCATTCATTTTGAAACATGTCGTGGAATATTTTGTTAACTTGGAATTTGCCTATCACTTGTTGAAATTCATTTTAACCACTTAATCTTTTTACTTGCAAAGGATGGCTTTGAGAGAATAGTCTTTGATCTTGGACGTAATCTGTAATGTCCCAATTCCCAGAATTAGGAAATTATGCCCGTTGGAAGCATAAGTCCCGAATTAAGGGAATTATTTTTCGCGACATTAACGATATCAATAACATAGATACATACATGCTTAACTAAATCCAACATTTAATTAAACATGACCTTAAGGTCCTTAAATACAACAACAACAACAAGGATAATGCAATACATGTGCCTCGACAAGCGGAAGCATAAGGAACTACACATGCACTGATAATCCTTCCAAAATAACATACAAATACAATCATCCAGGAAAATGCAATAAAATAAGAGGCTCCAAAGCCAACAGAAACTCCGAAGCTGCAACTGTGCCATGATCCTCACGACCTGCCTGGTGATAAGTGAAAATTATATGATAAATTAGAGCACTTTTTAGTTCATTTATCAAGGATAAAATGGTATTTTTGCCCCAGTTTAATCCTTTTTTATTTAATATTAGATAAATTGTATTTATTAATCTTGGATTTGAATTTGATGCTATTTTAATATAAATATTGTTGATTTTTGCAGGATATTGCAAAGATTTGATTTGAAGGAAAGATAGCATTAAATGAGGGAGATATCTGCAAGATTTGAGTTTGATTGAAGATATTTAATAAAAATTTGAAGAATATTTGAGGCAATCAATAAGGAGATCACTGTCAATCAAACAAGGATTCTGCAGACAACCTTCCCAATTAAATCCAAGATGCTCAATAAATGCAAGATTTCATCAAGAAAAGGGAAACAAGGAAAGACAAATCAACAAAACCAGTCTCGGGGAGAGATCAAGTTAAAAAGAGAAAGTTTGAAGCTGCAGGACATATTCTGCACTTCAACCTGCGCTGTAGCGCAGGGTGAAGTGCAGCTCTCTGGAACCTGCGCTGTAGCGCAGCTTGAAGCGCAAGTCCCACTGATTCTTTCCCTGTTGCCATTTTTTGATAGATTTCTTCCCAATTTCCTTTGTCTTTCCTTAGCCTATAAATAGGACCTCATTGCACTACATCAAGGTGTGCACGATTATTGTAATTCAGTCTTATTTCAGTGAAATGCACCAAAGCAAATTTTAGAATAGGAGAGGAAGAACGCTTCACGAGGATTGAAGATGGTGACAACATCTTCGGTGCTTTGTATGGCTACCCTGTGTAGTTAACTCTCCATTAGGATTGAATGTAATTGATTCTATCCCCAAGTGTATGTAAATTCTATTTTATTATTTCTGAGCTCTCTGTCTATAATATTGGTAATCTTATTCTGTGCTTAATTCCTAACTTCCGCGCTTGCGCTGGAGTTATAGGCTAGTTTCGACTAGGATTAAGGATGGAGGAGCGGATTCTGAAGAAACCCAAACTCTGATTGAATAAGACGACTCGGTACTTTGTGACCGACACATGAGCGTTACTAATGAGCGATGGGTAGTGACAGTACTCTAGCGAAGGGCGTTTACAGGATTAGGCCTTAGTATCGATAGCAAAGGATTAGTTGATTGTCAATCCAGGACCGACACATGGATGTATCCTGATGAGTGATGGGTAGTGTGAGTACTCTAATGAAGGTGGGTCTACAGGATTAGGCCTCGTTTATCAATTAGTTCTTTTACAAACAAAATAAAGAGAACAAAATAAGCCGAGGGTAAGTCTGTCGCTTGGGAGAGCCCGCATGGATTATTTTTGAGTGTGAGTGGCGCCTGGTAACTCGGGGTCATAAGCAATATAGTTTGTCTATAGTATTATAGAGTAAACCTAAAATAATAGATAGTTTTTACATGCACAAAGGGTGTGATGATATGAAGTTCAATCCTAATCCAAGTAAAGTGTCTCTAACTCTTCCTTTCTAATTTCATTGATTAATTATCTGTTATTTACTATTTACGCAACAATACTCTTATAAATCTGTTGTTTTCTCCTGATAAATAGATCACAACTATACGCGAATTGACTGTTCCCTGTGGATACGATAACTTTTCTTACTATTATACTACTGAAATTTTGGTTCGCTTGCCAGAAACCCATCACCTGGGAATCTAAAATGTGAACCCACAACGGGGTGAGACTAACGCCTCAGTGAGCAAAGCAATGCATACATATATAGCATACATCAAGTAAGGTATAACATGGTAAGGATGACATGTGATAATAATTTAAATCTAATAATCAGTGATGTTTAAGCATGAAGGTTAACATGATGCATTAATGACATGAAGCAATGCTGGACTCCAATGGTCATGATAGCTTGAAAATCATTTTTTAACATGAACTGCTAACCCAACAGTAGGGCTCTTATCACTTGACATGAAGCTAGACCTGATCTCAGACTACAAGGGTATCCCCCTTGGGGACATAAAGTCGCCGCCATTACTTGAAGGCTAAAGCCCAAGTTTTGAAACAACTAACATGATGGTCCTAAAAGGAGTCACTGTGGTAAATACTCAAATCCCGACTACGACCACTATCTCTTGGCCCATGCCCAGATTGGAGTATTGACCACCTGAGCTTTTCCACCCCCTAAGGTGGATTATTCTCCAAGGAGAACCTCCCATGACCGAACCCAATGTCCGCTTGGGGCTTGGCTTTTGAATCCACCTGAACTTGATCTTGATTAATTAAACATGATGGTTCAAGACCCGTGATGGTCGAAGCCTAACATGATTTTCTTTTAACTTGAACATGATTCATGAAACATATCTACTTGACAATGAACATGAGTATGAACATGAGCATGAACGTGGGCAATATGATCAATGAACCATTATATCAAATCCCCTAGCCTAGGGTTTTCCATCAATGAGTCTCAAGCAAGAGCAATCATTTTCAACACATTACATACATTCATTATAGTCATAATATCCAATAACAACAAGCAAAAGCTCCCAACCCTAGAAAATCCCAATTCCAAACCTTAAGTGGGGGTTCTAACCTCAATCTCTTTCAAATACCCAAAAAAACTAAAATCAATCGGTAAACTATCATAATAATCACATACAACCTCAAGAAAGGGAGAGGGAGAAGTGGGTTCATGGAGGATTTCACACAAGAGGGAAGAGAAGTGTGTGAGCTCTACTCACCTCAATATAGCTCAAAGGGAAGAGGAAAGAGGTTGGGGGAGGTTGGGGTTGGAGATCCTTGGCCTTAATTCTCATTCTCCAAGCTTCCATGGAGTTTTCTCTCTCTAGGAACCCCTCACTCTCTCTAGATCGAAAGGAAGAAGAAGAGAAAAATGAGAAATCTGTGCCCTAAATGAGTTTTAAAGATTGGGACGTGTGGTCTCGCTCAGGCGAGTCCTGCTCGCCTGGGATAGGAAAATCCTGATTTCGCGTTCTCGCTTGAGCGAGAATACTCCAGAGAGCATTCCCCTATCTAGAAGATTCTCGCCCGGGCGAGACCCTTCTCGCCTGGGCAAAAAACATCAAGAGAGCACTCCAAAACCCCCTGATTCTCGCTTGGGCGAGACCCTACTCGCCTAGGCGAGTTCTACAGAAACCAAATCCTATGTTTTGCTGCTAAACTCGCTCAAGCGAGCCCATCCTCGCTTGAGCGAGAATCCTAAAACTTAAATTCTTAATTTTAACTCCTCTTTAATTCTAACTCAATCCTTTCCTATTCCTTACTAGTTCTTTTCTCTATAACATTCTCCCTATTTAGTTCTTCTCATCCAAAACTCTCCCCACTCTAATTTTTTTGCCACGTCGATTCCTTCTAAGCTTAGCCTATACTTTATTTGACTTAACACTTGGTCGTCCTTTAAAAAATCTCTCAAAGCTCGAACCTCTTAGTTTATTTGCCTAATTCTTTCCTAAACTTATATTCAAATCCCCTAATTCTCCTTCTACTTATAACCTTCCTCTCTCTACAGGATTCACTGCCTAAGGTGTTCACCTCAGTTTCTAGGCCCCTAATTCTGGGATGTTACAATTCTACCCCCTTAAATAATTTTGTCCTCAAAATTTTAGGTTATCGTGTTTTACCTCATTTCCCGGTCATACACTCTTTCTTAATGCTAGTACACCATTAAATCCTCCAATTAACATCTGATCACACACACTTCATTCCCTATAAGGTGGCTAGGAACAACTAAGAGTTAATTGGCTTCCTAACCTTACCTCTTCATCCTTTGCTCACTTGTCAAGTCTTGGGTTTTATTACCTCTTTAATCTCGCTCTAAGTCTAACTTTGATAACTCCATTATCCTACTATCTCTCTTTCATCTCCCTATAGGGCTTGACAATTTCGGACATCCTTGCCACTTGACAGGCCAAAGACACTCCAACGATGGTTCCCACTCAGACCAAGGTTGTGATAAGTTGAGAGGACATGCAAGGCATCCTCCTCCCAACTATCCTATGGTACCGAACAAACTCCCATGTTGCCCCCAAAAGGTTGCAACGTGTAATGATCTCCTAAAACTCTAGCTCCAAGATTGACTTGGCTCTTAATCTGTCCACTATATCTGGGGTTTACCTAAAGTTATACAATTTATGGGGACACTAACCCTAGGGAGTTATAACTCCTACTAAAATTTGGGTTATCTCATAACCCGACCTTAATTTGAAGGTTTCTCATTGATTTCTAATTCGCCACATGGTTCCCCTGAACTAATGCTAAAACCACACTCACATGAAATCAATTAAATCCATGAATCATGAAACTTGCACCAAAGAGGTAATCCGACACTTGGGATGCATCCAAGGGACACATACCAACATGAGTAGCACATGCAACTATCAATAATTTAAAAAAAAAACAAAGAAGCACACAGGCAAAGCTGGGGAAATGCTAACGACATGAACATACAATACTTCTATCACTAGTGCAAGTGCAACCCCTAAGGATTTAGGAATGACTCTGGTGTACCCCGCATTGTCCTGTTCCCTATCCTCATGAGTTTCCTTCACAGGTTCATAACACATGCTACCCCCTTAAATAACAAGGCTTTCCTCTGGCTTAGTTCTAGGACTCAACCCACCTCCTGAAGGCTCAAGGCTCTAAATTTCTCCTAAGGGTATCCCATTCAAGATCATAAAACTTGACTCTACGCCCTCCAACATACCTAACTACACCTAGACCAAAGTAAGTCAGGGTGCTACGACTCAGTCATTACCATTCCCCACCTAAGTACTGGTCATAGGTGAGAAAGAAGTTTTCTTGATTCTAGGTGCTTCTCAACTCAGGTCATTGACTAATATATTCCCATCTCTTCCCTCACTCGCAAAACACTTCACTTATGTGAAACTGAGCCTGTCATTACAAGGTCTCTAAGGAACCCAAAATAAACTACTTGAGCTTAATTCAGGAAAAGATGGACAGTCTAAGATAGACCTCAACTCGGTTTCAGACTAAGGAACCATAAAAGCAATCAATCAGGTGAGAGGTATGCCTTAAATAACTGATATCACCATTAAAAGATTAAATTGAACCTAGGGAGACCAATACCAATTGCTAAAATGTTCCAATTAATTAATTGAGGTGCTAAAGCAAACCATTGTAACATTCCTCGCAAAACCCCAAAGGATTACCTGTAACTATCATGGGTAGGGACCAAATATATAAGTATAGGGACTTATGATCTAAGCATGGATTCTAAGAAGGCTTTCCTAATACTCGAACAGTAGAGACAAGGAACCTTGTTCATTAAGTGCTAATAACTAAGTAAACATAGGACTGAAAAGAATCGACCATGATCATAGCCTTCCAGGTACATTTAACCATTCGAGTCTTCAGGTTCACTCACTATCCTCATATTACTGAATTTACTCCCTAACTTAAACATAACTGACTATGGGGTCATAGTCAAGCAACACTACATGATCAAAACCAAAAAGGAATAACATTTTTACATATAAGGAGTTGAACCACAAATAAAGCTTTGGGATAGATGAGATGGGTATTGAGTTAAGGTTATTAATCTTAGATCTTTTCCATTTGCTCACTGTAGTCTGAATCCTATCATGTTCCTTAATAACTCAAAAATCATGATCTCGATTCATCTAATGTAGTTTCCATCCTTCACTCTCTATACAAGTCCCCTGTGGCTCATGATTCACCTTAACCATTAGTCCTAAAACTTCAGGCCTAGGTACTCTTCAAATCCAAAGTTAAAGACTCTAAACCAATAACAATATTTCCATGAGTTACACACATTTTCTTTATCATCTACCCAAACATGAAATTCCCATTCCGCCAAACCCTAAATTACAGGATCATTCAATTCATACCTAAGAGATTCACAACCAATCACACACATACATTATATTCATGTTACTAAATCATCCATAGGAAATCAATTGCAAAGCTCAAGGTCAAACGACACTGGGATTATTTATCATGTGTTTCACTTATGTGTAGGCTCTTCCAAATGAGACTTGTGTTTGCTAGAGTCTAGCAATGACATTCTATAAGGTGCCCTAGGTAAGTGTTTGGTCCTAAGGAATAAGCCTATGAACTCCTTTCTCCCTATCTGGGGTAGGCACTAACCTTGTTAGGGATACATCCTAAATCCCTGATAAGGCAACTCTATTCAAGTCACTAACTACAATCCTGAATACATTGCACACAATATAGGGGTGATCAGTCCCTATAAGGTGTACAAGGTACTATAGGATTATAGGAAGTCAGTGGCAACTAACCTAACCATAGTCCAATTGGATTGAACTGCCCTAATACCATAATGTAACATCCTAAATCCTAGAATTAGGAAATTATGCCAGTTGGAAGCATAAGTCCCGAATTAAGGGAATTATTTTTCGCGACATTAACGATATCAATAACATAGATACAAACATGCTTAACTAAATCAAACGTTTAATTAAACATGACCTGAAGGTTCTTAAATACAACAACAACAACAAGGATAATGCAATACATGTGCCTCGACAAGCGCAAGCATAAGGATTCACATATGCACTGATAATCCTTCCAAAATAACTTACAAATACAATCATCCAGGAAAATGCAATAATATAATAGGCTCCAAAGCCAACAGAAACTCCGAAGCTACAACTGTGCCATGATCCTCAAGACCTGCCTGGGAATCTAAAATGTGAACCCAAAATGGGGTGAGACTAACGCCTCAGTGACCGGACCCAAAGTCCGCTTGGGTCTTGGCCTTTGAATCTACCTGAACTTGATCTTGATTAATTAAACAAGATGGTCCAAGACCCGTGATGACCGAAGCCTAACATGATTTTCTTTTAACATGAACATGATTCATGAAACATATCTACTTAACAATGAACATAAGTATGAACATGAGCATGAACATGAGCAATATGATCAATAAACATTATATCAAATCCCCTAGCCTAGGGTTTTCCAACAATGAGTCTCAAGCAAGAGAAATCATTTTCAACATATTACATGCATTCATTATAATCATAATATCCAATAACAACAAGCAAAAGCTTCCAACCCTAGAAAATCCCAATTCCAAACCCTAAGTGGGGGTTCTAACCTCAATCTCTTTCAAATGCCCAAAACAACTAAAATCAATCGGTAAACTATCATAATAATCACATACAACCTCAAGAAAGGGAGAGAGAGAAGTGGGTTCATGGAGGATTTCACACAAGAGGGAAGAGAAGTGTGTGAGCTATACTCACCTCAATGTAGCTCAAAGGGAAGAGGAAAGAGGTTGGGGGAGGTTGGGGTTGGAGATCCTTGGCCTTAATCTTCATTCTCCAAGCTTCCATGGAGTTTTCTCTCTCTAGGAACCCCTCACTCTCTTTAGATCGAAAGCAAGAAGAAGAGAAAAATGAGAAATCTGTGCCCTAAATGAGTTTTAAAGACTGGGACGCATGGTCTCGCTCAGAGGAGTCCTACTCTCCTGGGCTAGGAAAATCCTGATTTCGCATTCTCGCTCAAGCGAGCGTCCTCTCGCTTGAGCGAGAATACACCAGAGAGCATTCCCCTATCTAGAAGATTCTCGCCCGGGAGAGACCCTTCTCGCCTTGACGAAAAACATCCAGAGAGCACTCCAAACCCCCCTGATTCTCGCGTGGGCGAGACCCTGCTCGCCCAGGCGAGTTCTGCAAATACCAAATCCTACGTTTTGCTGCTAAACTTGCTCAAGCGAGCCCATCCTTGCTTGAGCGAGAATCCTAAAACTCAAATTCTTAATTTTAACTCCTCTTTAATTCTAACTCAATCCTTTCATATTCCTTACTAGTTCTTTTCTCTATAACCTTCTCCCTACTTAGTTCTTCTCATTCAAAACTCTTGTCACTCTAATTTTTTTGCCACGTCGATTCCTTCTAAGCTTAGCCTATACTTTATTTGACTTAACACTTGGTCGTTCTTCAAAAATCTCTCAAAGCTCGAACCTCTTAGTTTATTTACCTAATTCTTTCCTAAACTTATATTCAAATCCCCTAATTCTCCT
Source organism: Sesbania bispinosa (assembly GCA_026901365.1). Lineage (NCBI taxonomy): Eukaryota > Viridiplantae > Streptophyta > Magnoliopsida > Fabales > Fabaceae > Sesbania > Sesbania bispinosa. The sequence goes on along the minus strand of QLOH01000032.1, from coordinate 2,508,438 downwards.
TCTACTTCTAACCTTCCTCTCTCGGCAGGATTCACAACCTAAGGCGTTCACCTCAATTTCTAGGCACCTAATTTTGGGATGTTACACAATCTCTTAAAGTGCAAGGACAAGATGGTTCAATCTTCACTGAGGGAGTTTCCTAACCCTTACCTTAACTACCTCTTGTGCACATCATGTGCTTTTCTACTGCTAATCTTTATGATTCCCAAGTATTTTTGTTATGAGCCTTCACTTTGAATGCTTGGGAATAATACTCATGGGTTTTCTTTCTTGTTTTCTAGGCTGAAGGAAGATGTTCAACATGAAGAAGTCTGGGATTAATCTCCAAAGGATGACTAATTAAGGGAAGCCTCTTCTAAAACTCTACTTATGTCATCCATCTCCTTCTTTTTTACCCCAGTTCTCTTCTTAGGCCTTCTTTTTCTGAACTTTCAGATTTGAGGATAAATCCTTTCTAAGGGGGAGGGAATGATGGAAACTTCTAGTGGAGCTCTGAGCTGGCAGTAGGAATTTTGAGTTGACGATGAACTTGTCTTGGGTGCATGAAACTAGGCCAAGCCTGGGTCAACTTCTCCATGGTCAATTTTAGTCAAAGTCAACATGAAGCCCATGTCGTTAGGAACATTTAATAATAATTGTAATTAGGATTTGTTTGTATTTTAGATTTAATTGTAATTTTCCTAAGCTAGATTAGGCTAGTAGGCGCTAATTAACATGGTTTTAGTGACTAGTAGCTTGTTTAGCTACTTTAGCCTTAGTACTCGGGTTCAACACCCATTAGGATTAGTTTTTCACTCATATTTTTCCTCTCTTTTTGGCCGCCCTTTTAGCTATATATAGGAGGCCACCTCCCTTGTATTTTCAATCTCGAATTTTGAGTAATGACACTCTATCAGTTTTCCTCCTCAAACTTGTGAGTGGAGAAGGGTTGATGGTGTTTGCCTTAACCATATAAGACTTATCCAATTCCCATGAATTGGTAGCGTCCATCCAACACTGATCTTATCTGCAGAAGGAGTTGCCTGCTGCAGTGGTGATCAACCTCTCCTGTCTTCATCAATTTTTCTGAGTTTTCTTCACCTTCTCCTCTTCATTTTCACATGCCATTTTTGCTGCACGTTCTGCACTTAATTCGCCACTTTATTTCTCATTTTGGCCGAATTATTTACTGACCCATGCCTTCTGGTTCCAATTTCTAGATCTGGTAACTTGTCTGTTATCACTTTAAGGAATGCTTTATAGCATTTGAATGGCTTTGTATAACTCCAGACTTTAGACACCTATATATTGTAGTCGTGCTTATGTTTAATGTACAAACAAGAGAGTTAAGAGTTGTCCTCTGATGCAAAGGAATTCAAGAATTTAATAGAAATCAAGTTGGATTATCTTGTGGCCACAATTGGTAATTTTATAAGCCACATCAACAACAAAACCTTTATGATATGCTTGAGCGAGAATGCGCGAATCAGATTTTTAAAACACAGCTAGGGCTCTCTCTTCTCATTTTCCCTTTTCGTTCCACTTTCTAGAGAGAGAAGCAATATTTGGAGCTAGAGGAATCCAAGGATATCCTCCCCGACCTCCCTCAACTCATTCCTCCTTCTCTTTGAGCTCTCTTGAGGTGAGTATAGCTAACACACACCACCCAATCTTGCTTGAATCCCCCAATGAACCCTAATCTCTCTCATTCCCTTTCTTTAGCTTATGTGTGTGATTATTTTGTTGATTCTCCTTTCTTATGATGTATGGTATGTTTAGATAGGTTGTAACATGAGTTAGGGTTTCTTTCCTTAGTAGGATTGCTTACAATGCTTAGAATGGTTACCCATTACTTCATGAATCATGTATTTTGCCCTATGTGTGAGTTGTGCATCATGGCTTCAGTCCGAGTTAATAATCAAAAAATGAATTTAGCTCCGGCCCTGGTAAAAATGGCTTTGGCCCCAGTTGACCTTAACTAATCAAGATTGGACTTCGGTCCCCAGTTAATGGCGGTGATTAGTACCCAAGGAAGACGTTCCTTGTAGTCTGAGCTCAGGTCTAGCCCCAGTTTAGTGATAAGACCCCGTCTGTCGGGCAAAGCAGGTTATGCACGTCATTTTTATGTTTAGTTGAGATATCATGTCATGAGTTGTTTAACTTATTCGGTTGCATTTCATTTGCCTGCTTACCCATATTACATGTTGCATGGTTATATTCACTGAGACATCCGTCTCACCACACGTTTTGTGGACTACATTTTAGATGCACATGTTCCTCCTCGCACCAGACAGTGAGCATGGAGCTTGGGGAGCTGTTTCTTTTATATTTTCTTTTGGGCCTAGGATGTTATGTTTTAGTTGTTAAGCCCTGTTTATGATTGGATTATGCTACTTTGTATATTTATTCTTTTGCGGGATATGACTATACATGTGCAGCCTTCGGGCCCTCTCTATTTTGTTTAGGGCACATGTATGGGAATATCCCAAGTTATTATTATGTATTGGATTAACATGTAGCCTTATTGGCTTTTATGTATTTAGTTTCTATTTTCATATACTGTTTAAGTAATCGTTGGAAGTTTAAGCGATATATGATGTATGTAAGTGCGATATCTAAATGGCGCTAAATAATTTCAAAAATTCGGGAAATTTGCTTCTTACGGGCTTAATTCTTGGATTTAGAAATTAGGACGTTACATATTGCATATGATCAACAACCCAAGACACATGCCGCCCTTTACTCTCAAAACATTACTAGCAGAGGTGAGGAGGGTTTCCTATAAATCGCTTGCTGGCGTGGATACTTGTAGAGACGCGGCTGCAGCTGCCTCGTTTTCAATTTGAATGGTATGGTAATCCATTTTTTTCAAAACACCTTAACACATGTTTTCACAATAACATTCAAAAAGGGGGAATCCATTTATTCCGCTGCACCCTGACCATTCTCGATTTCCTTCACTTCCGTGGATAGCTCATCATTTAAGTTAAAAGGAAAAAAAAGACTTGATTGAGAATTTTGAAGCATTAGATTAATTGGACTTTGATTAAGATCACTATTTCGCAACACATCAACATTAATTAAAGAAAAAATATAAGTTAAAACATACAAGAAGAATTACAACTCTAATAAAAATTTAAAAAATAATAATTGGTATATATATATATTTAAAAAAGGTCATAATAAATAATTAAGGATATAATGTAAAAAATTATATTTTAAAGTTACAAATAATTAAATTAATCTATGGATACCTATATATATTTAAATTTTGTCTCAAGCAATATTTCTCCTATTTATATCATCTTCAATTGGTAGCTTATCATTTAAGTCAAAAGGAAAAACACTTGATAAAGAAATTTGAGACGATACAAAGAATGGACTTTATATCAATATTAATTAAATAAAATTTTGTATCACAAATAAAATATTAAAATAATGAGTTTTCAAACACATCTTTTTCAATATTTATTTTATTAAGGCCTAAATATGTTTTTAGTCCCTTCAAAATATACTCATTTTTATTTTAGTCCCCCTAATTTTTTTAGCTTTTTCGCCCTCACAAAACCATTCTTTTTCAAAATAGTCCCCACCGTTAGACTAACTTAACAACTAGCTGATGTGGTCGTTACCATGTTAGTTGACGTAACAATCTTCTTCTTCAACCTCATTTTTGTGACCTAAGACATACATTCTGTCATTTTTTAGTTCACTTTCTATCCTTCCAACTCTTAACAACCCTCTCCATTGTTACATATATGAGCCAGGTAGACCTTACTAGGCGTGGGAATAGGTCAGCCGGACAGTCAAGGGCCTGCGGCCTGGCCTGTTAAAGGCCTGGATCGTTTATTAAAAAGGTCAAGCTAAGGCTTTTTAAAAAGCCTATTTAGCTAAAAATACCAGGCTTCAGGCATATTAAAAGGTCTATTAGGCCTGACAGGCCGACCTATGTAATACATATGAATATAATTTAATACATTAATTATATATAATTATAAATATAATTATTAATTAACATAACTTATTTTTAAAATCAAATAAGAGTAATTATTATTACTATTCACTACATAACAAAAAGTTAAATTAATAAATAATAATTTTAAATTATTAAAAGATACAAATAGAATTTACAAACAATCTGATATTAAAAAATTTAATTAACAAATAATAAATAAAAGTAAATAAACAATAAGATTAAAATGTAAAATAGTAAAACAGTGTTATTCTCACAATTTGATTGTTATTTTCACAACAGTGAAAACCCTAGGTTATTTTCGAGCTCTGATTCTCTGAAATTGCTCTTCACCGCCGCTCGCTGAAGTTTCGTCGCTGCCTCGCATTGCAAGCCTTCCAACTCCGACGCATCTCTCCATTCGTTTCTGGCATAAGGTGAGTTCATGTTAATTCTTCCCCTTTGCCCGTGAAAAGTTCCTCGTTCTTCCCTGTGTTGTCTCGTTGTCTCTTCTATTATTATTGTCTCCTTGTCTCTTCTGTGTAGTTGTGTTTTATCTAATAAAATAAGTATAATATGAATTTGTGGTTGGTCTGTGTGAAAACGACAATGGAGGAGTAGGGGTATTGGGAAGGCCGAAAAGGGATTTATTATAATATGTTAATTCAAGTGTCTTGCAACACCAATAAGCTTAGAAAACCAAGGGGAAAAAATAATATTTGGGAACATAAATTGTCCACCTTTACATAGAAAATTTAAACCCAAGATTAGAGTTTGTTTCCCCTTTATAGTGGATTCACATAAAACTAAGAATGGGAACTTTGTACAACACCATTAGCAAAGTTACTCCAAAAGTTACTGCAATGCCAATCATTTTGGCTTGACATCTCACCTCCTAATCTTCATGTGCTCCAATATGATCAATATAATATAATAAATGTATGTTTGATTAATTTTAATCTATATACCTCTTATCTAGGCATTAAGTACAAATTAACATAAAACAAATTATGCTTTTACTAAAGTGGATGAAACCTTTTTAACATATAATATTGGTGTATTATTTGTTAAAACAAATTGATTGAGAGTCGTTCAGTGTATGATTTATAGTTAATATATAATATTGATTTTATATTTAATGTATAATATTGATTGTATTTATTCTTTTTATGTTGATTATAAATTGTGTTTCATTGAATTCATATATTGAAAATGATCAAAATAAATACATTTTTTAATATCTTCATTTTTTTGAAAGAAGAAAACAACACTTTGCCTATTATTAGCATTATCTTATTCTGATTTGCCTATTATTATTATTATGCCACTTCTAGGCTTCTAGCATTATGTCTACTCCAGTTGAGAGAAATGAAGTGACCTTATCTCCTATTCTCGTGCTTGTTAATGTGGCCAATGATTCCTTTTTACCAATTGATTCAAAAATCAACTTCATAATAGAGGAGAAGAGGATCCTATCATTAAGAAGAAGAGGCGAAAAACATCTAAAGTTTGGAATGACTTTGATAAGTTAGAAGTTTCCAGACAAGGAAAGAAAGTTGTATGCAAGTATTGCAAAGACAAACTATCCTTTATAGTGGGAAGGGGGCTAACACAAGTCATCTAAAGAGGCATGCATATCATTGCCTATAAAGGAGGCTAAAGATTAGTACTGAAAAGAAGCAACCACTCATTCCATTTAAGCCTTCTGCATCAGGTAACCCATTTCTAAATCCCAATGTTAGGTACTCGAATGAGAAGATGAGAGAAATAATTGCTATAATTATTACGATTCATGATTTCTGATTGTTTTGTGTTGCTAATTGTTTTTTACTTTGAATTGCTGTTTGTTTTTGCAAAAGACATTAGTATTTTATGGTAATGTGTGGCTTCATGGCCATAGGATCATTTGGATGTATTTTGAATTAAGCTACTTAAAAATAGTGTCGTGGTCTGAATTATGTTTCCCATTTGAAATTTGTGTCGGTGAAATTTAGTTAAAAATCTTCGGGTGTTTATCCTATTCTATTATTATTATTATTATTATTATTATTATTATTATTATTATTATTATTATTATTATTATTTTGTTGGCGACATGTTGGTGTGGTGCTGTTGTTTCTGTAAAAACAACAAGGTACTAGTAGTTTTTTATTTTATTTTGTGTGGTAGTAGAGTAGGAATAACATGCAGGGAGCAGCTGTCAAGGGAATAATATAATAGTTGTCGGTGGAGAATTATGTGCATGTATTATATGAGAGGAATGTTGTTCAGAATATGAGCAACGAAGTTTATATAATCATGTTTAGAATATGTGCAGGTTAGTGTGTTTATATGAAAACAAGTTTAGTATGTAGTGCATTGTTGTATGTAAATAGGCTTTAATTAGGCTTTCAAATAGGCGTCTAAATAGGCTTGTTGGTCAATTGGTTTGTTTGTAGGACTTGTTATAAAAATAGACTTTTAAACAGACTTTCAGGCCAAGACAGGCTTCTATACAAGCCAAGTTGAGCCTTAAAAAAAAGCCTGTAATAGGTAACAGGGCCAAGCTCAGGCATAAAGATTAGGTGCCAGGCCAGGCTCAGGCATAAAGATTAGGTCCCAGGCCAGGCTCAGGCTTGGCCAATTCCAACCCCTAGACCTCACCTCAATCAAAGATCGCACTTGCTATAAAAAAAGTGAACCTGTTTCACACTATTATGACTGTCATCACCCTCCCCAACATCATTCTCATCCTCAACACCTTAACTAATTTTACCGCCATTTAAAGACTCATCCCTATTATACCTCATTCCACATCACCCATACTATCCTCCATGAGTGTCTCCAACACTCAGTCGCAATAAGAACAATGAGTAGAACAAACATAGATTTAGGACAATAAATTAAAATGATGGTTCCTACGAGATGGTGAACAATATCAAGAGGGGAGTTTGTCCAACAAGTGTAATTCATTTTTTATTTCTTTTAGGCTTGAAAAACTATTTTTCCATTTATTTTGTAATTTAATAAATTATTAAATTTCTTAATTAACAAATCTGATGTCACATAAGAGTGAGAATGCCATATCAGGTTCTGCTCTAACGGACACATCAACAAGACTAATTACAACTCTAACGGTGATGATTATTTTGAAAAAGAATAATTTTGTGAGGACGAAAAACTAAAAAAAAAAATAATTTAGGGAGACTAAAATAAAAATAAGTGTATTTTAGAGGGAATACAAACATATATATTTAAACATTTTATTAATTTAGGGCTCTTACACTTCACGATTATCCTTTATTGGAAAAATCAAATATGATTTAGTGTCCGTTTGTTTATAGTTGAGTAGAATTTATTCTTGAAATCAATGATTGAGATGAACGATGCACATTTTATGAAACACATTGAATAAAAGTGATTTAAAATTAATTCTGTGAAATCATAGTTTTACACTGTAGTAACGATAAATCAAAGCGGCGCTTAATTATTAATTAGCATAACCCACTTTGCAGCCTCAGCTGCTCTTCCAGAGATTGTGAGTCACTTTTTCCACAACATTACTTTTTAGATAGACCTAGTCATGATCCACACATTTTTACATTTAGGATTTTAAAGCCTTGAGCACTTGTTCCATGAAAGAGCTGAAGTAACCAAACTCGTTGTTTCTAAGTACCATGCCAACCTCAAGTCCTCCCTCCTTGTCTCCACTTTCAGCCAGAGACATACACTTAAAGCCATGTACCATCTCGACTTTGGTAGGTCTTCCAAATCCAAAGTCAGTCTCATAAACAGTGAACTTGGGCGACCCTGTAACCAACAACACACTTCCCAACACAAACATCTTCTTAAACGAAGCCCTCCACTCGTCTGCATCTTTAAACGGCTCATTTTTCATTTCAGTTACTGCCTTTTCAATTACCTTAACCGCTTTCACAAAACCACCTTCTCCCTTAAGGTCCTTTCTCGTGAGGATTCCATGACAAAGCGTTAAGCAGTTTCCAAAATACGTCGCTGGTATTGGATACTCAAGACGATCTCTACAATCCGCTGCAAAACGAAAGTACTCCTCTTTGACATGATCTGATTCTTCTTGTTGATCATCATCGTTTCTATATCTTGTTTTAACCAAACTAGCCCACACGAAAGCACACGTCACCACAAATTTCGATAGATATTGCGGCGCGTAACTGAATTCGTCGTTTTTCCTCCACTCGTTCAGTACCAATCTTTTCATCCCCTCAATATCATCTCTACCAAAAACAACGGTTGCCTTAACAAAGTCGTCTTCGTCGTCATCGTCAACGAGTCTTTCCTTCCAAGTTGACCTCTCTTCAAAATAGCCCCTTAAGAAAATAGCCTCGAGTCCGTTATGGTCCTTCAGCACTTCTCTATCAAAGCACGGTGGTGGTGGTGGTGGTGTGGAGGTCAACTCCACCGGTTCGACAAATGGAAGACCAAGTCTTCATGAAATGACTGCAACAACTTGCATCCATCACGTGGCAATACGTGATTGCAATGCAAAGGCCAAGATTAGGGAAAATCGAGGCTTGCAAGGACGCAAGTGGGAAGATGAACGTGTCATCATCATCTACCATTGTGTATGTCAATTTAGGAACCAAGTGATTAAACTCTTTGAGACTTTTGGGATGGTTGGCTGAGAGATGGTTGAAATCCGATGCGGACTCGATGATGGTAAAATTGACAGAGTCATCATCGGTGCAGCGAATGAAGGGCTTTTGAGGTGGTGGCGGACAGATGAGGTTTCCGGCGAGAGGGAAGAAATATTGAAGGGTGAGAGAGAGAGAGTGTTTGAGAGTGGGGAGTGTCGTTTCATAGAAATGGTGGGTGGGATATTGAAACTGGTAGAAGAATTGGCGTTTGACATAAATAGGACCTGCTAGAGGCAAGTCAAGGAATGTGAGGGGAAGGGACATGGTTCTTGTTGTTGTGGGACTGATCTGACATTGCTCAACAAGCTTATGCATTGTAGGCTCCGCCATTTTTTAAGGATATATGTAAGTGATAAAATTGATGAGAACCTATTCCGAAGATATATATATATATATATGTGTGTGTGTGTGTGAGAGAGAGAGAGGAATGCGTATGTGTTTAATTACTCGCAAGTCCCATCTCTTTTCGTGCTTTTTGTAATTGAAGTTTCCTGGAAGACTAGAGCGTAAATTCCACGCCTAATATGACAAATAATTCAGACGAGTCATTCTCAATTTTTATTTTTTGTTTTTTAACAGCAAAACCAAGCTTTCATTCAACTAAAGTGTTACGGGGAAACTCCATAGACACAATATTTTTCAACCCATACACAATTTGGGTTGTTGTAACCCAGAAATTCTTCGGACCGTAGAATTTCTGGCCCTTATTGTATGCCTAAATTCTCAATTTTTATTAATTAGGTAGTTCTAACCTAAAATATTTTATCAATTTCACCTATTTTCTAATCATATTCTTATCTCTTTATAATTGTTTTACTTAGCATGTATTTATATATATTTTTCTAAATACTTAAGTTTTAAATTTTATATTTTTATTATCTTTATATTAATTATTTTTTATTTAAAATAGATAAGGTGTGATATTTAAAATTAAATATTAGTGAAAAAAAAGTGTATAAAAAATATAGAGAAGAGATCACAAAAAAAACACGAGAGGAGTAAAACAAAAGAAAAAAAATAGAAAAACATTATAGGCATATAAATTATAGTTTAATTAGTATATACACCGATAGTGTAAAATATTTTTACATTATCATTCAATGATATTTGCCACATCATCTAATGAGTATAACACAACATATATATATTATTAAATTTATCAAATAATGTGACAGGACATCATTGGATGACACATAAAAATATTATAAGATTCAAAGAAAGTAAAGGAAATTAAAAAACTCAAACAAGCAAAAAATTAAGAAAAAAGAAAATCTTATTAGGTCGATACAAACTTTTAGTGATCATTTTTTTTAAAAAAAAATCTAATTAATGCTATATTTTACAATATTTAAATTCTTTTATTTGTTATTTTATTTAATTTAATTATGAATTTTTTTTTGTATTTTTGTAATTAAAGTTGTCAAAACCCAATTTAGGTTACAAAATAATGGATGATGATTTTCTTAAAAAATTTGTTGAAATATTCAGTATATTGATACATTATTAATCGATGAATTTTTTTTATGAATAAATAGCCCAAAAAGGGCTAAAAAGAACTTACAAAAACTCTATAGACCCCTATAGAATAAAGTACCATTTTTAGTAAAGATGTCTGCCAAACCATTAGCTTCCCGAAGAGTATGCATTCAAGTGATCTCAGAAAAACACTTAGAAATAGCTCGAATTTTCTCCACCAGAGTAAAAGCAATATGAGTGACCGGGCATCCTTTATTCAAAAGATTTATAGCAAGCAGGGAATCATATTCAAGGGCAACCCTATGATAACCTTGATTATTCGCAATCCTTAAACCACGATAGATACCTTCCAGCTATGCTTGAAGAACAGAGGTTTGGCCAAGAAATTCTGTGAAGCCCACCATGAATCTACCCCAGCAGTTCCGGATAACCCCTCCACAAGTCGCGCTTTGACGAAGAGGAGAATAAGTTTCGTCTTTATTCACCTTAACCAATCAACAGATGGAGGCGACCAGCGTATGGACGGACATTTCCACAGGTAATTTGTAGATGCTCATGTGCTTTATCTCTTAGGGCTTTTGTAGCAGAATCAATTTGAAATTTGATTCTGAATAGAATAGCAGAGGTAGATAACCTAATTTCATTGGAGACCACATCATTATGGTGTTTCCAAATGCTTTCCAAAGGTAATCCAAATGTTAGATCTCTCATCAAAGTATCTTGGTCTGGACGATGATTGTTTAAAGCCGAGAGAAGCCATTGTTGAACATTTTTAGCTTTGAAGAATTCTCGATAATACTCTGCAGGAAGAAGGTTGAACTATATTTGTGATGCCTCCCTGCAATCACGAAATAAATGAAGCAAAGATTCTGAGTTTTCAAGGCAAAGAGGACAAGAGTCATCCTGGAACATCCTCCTTTGTTTGTGTTGTACATTTGTGAGAAGACCCTGAGATGCAATTTTCCAATATAGAACTCTAATGCGCCGAGGTCCCTGACAAGACCATATTTTCTTCATCAATCTATTACGCGAAGTAATTCGAACCGAGGTAATTTGCTCATATGCTGAACTGATGGTAAATCAACCATCAGAAGTATGCTTCCAAGCTAATTTATCATTTTCTAAATCTCTGCTAGGAGGTTGTAATCCTTTTATTTTATTACATATGTTGTCAGGTAAAACAGTGGTGATTTGATCAAAATCCCATTCACCATCTTCAGTGGTGAGGCCAATAACATTATTTTGGAGAGCCTCAGCTGAAATGGGACCAGTAGCACATTGATCAAGAGTCCCAGCCTCCGGGATCCATATGTCAGACCAGAATTTTACAAAGGAACCATTGTGTAAATTCCAGGTACAATTAGCTATCAAATCTTCCCATATATTGCAAACTCTGCCAAAGATTAGATGCTCTTGATTTCATCTTTACCTTAGGTAGAATATCATTGCCACAACAATATTTAGCTCTTAGAACTTGTGCCCATAGATCCCGTGCTTGTGTAATTAAACCCCACCCAATCTTCATCATGTATGCTCTATTAAGATCACTAGTTTTCTTCAAACCTAGACCTCCAACTAGCTTTGGACTGCAAACTTTGTCCCATCCAATGAGTTGAATTTTTCGTTTATCTTCTGAATCACCCCACAAAAAATCTCTGCAAATCTTATCCAGCTCCTCACAAGTAGATTTAGGAAGAAATGTTGTTTGTAAAAGATATGATGGAATGGCATTCAATATTGGCTGAGAGAGTGTTAAACGACTAGCAAATGACAGAGTTCTAGCCTTCCAATTTGAGAGACGATTCTTAGCCCTGATAGAGACATATTTAAATGTAGATCTAGTCACTCTACCTTGGATAATTGGAACACCAAGGTATTTTCCCAAATCTGTTGTGCGAGCTAAAAACCCAACCGTGTAGCAATTTCTTCCCTAACCTGCGAGCAAACATTGTTATAAAAAAGATTCTAGTTTTTTCCATACAAACCTTTTGGCCTAAGCTGGAACAGATTAATTCAACAATAGTATTAATTATTTCAACCTGATCCATACGAGCTTCAGCAAAAAGAATTAAGTCACCCGCAAAAGGCTAGATGAGATAATTTGGGTCCATTCTTGCCAATCTTAATAGGTCTCCAGAACTTATGGTTAACCACAATATTAATAAGATGGAATAAATTTTCAATACATAAAGCAAAAAGATAGGGAGTAATTGGGCACCTTGTCTAATACCTCTAGTTGGAGAAAATGGATCTAGAGCTTCCTCATTTAAAAGTATGCATATGTTAGCGGTTGAGATACAATATCTGATAACCTCACGAATCTGAATAGGAATACCAGTTTCTTGAAGGGTATCACAAATAAAGTCCAAGTTTAGCCTATCATAGGCTTTTTCAAGGTCAATTTTTTTAGCCATTCAGCTAACATTTCCTTTCTTCTTTCGCATTGAATGAAAAACCTCTTGAGTAATGATAATGTTGTCCCTACCTTGTCTACCTGGTATGAAGCTACTCTGATTAAGGCCCACCAATTGACTCATAACCCCTCTTAGTCTCTGTGAAATAATCTTTGTGATAATTTTATAAGACACATTATAGAGGCTTATAGGTCGATATAGACTCAGATTTGAAGCTGTTTCAACCTTGGGAATTAAAGTTATTTGAGTATCATTCAAAACAACCACCTTTTGAGGATGACTAAACACCTTTTTAACCATGTTGCAAATGTTTGGACCCATTGAAATCCAGTGAGCTTGGTATATAGCATGTAGAGCATCAAATCCTGGGGCTTTTAATCCACCCATAGCAAATAGAGCTTTTCTGATTTCTTCGTCTGTTATAGGCTTATGTAACAACTATATATGTTCCGAAGGTAAGGTTGGAAATCAACCTTTAAGGCAGAAAGGAATACAGACTCCATCATCATGAAATAAATTCTTGTAGAAATGAAACCATGGCTTCAAGATCATGTAAGTCAATAATCCAATCCCCATTGCTACTTTGTAAACTCTCAATCTTATTCCTTTTTCTTCTAGCAATAGTTGATCCATGGAAGTATTTAGTGTTCCTATCACCAAAATTAATCTTGTTACAACATGCTTTTTGAAACCACATGAGCTCCTCTTGGTAAGCTACATCCTCATACTCTCTCCCCAGTTTCTTCTGTAAATTCTCCAAGTTGAAATCAGTTTGATTTGCTAGTTTGCGAGCTATTCCATCCAGTCTTCTAAGGATAGATCTTTTTCTCTGAGTAATATTCCCAAAGGTTTCCTTATTCCAGATCTGAACCTCATTTTTAAAATTATTATTGATAGAATTCCACTCCCTATTACCATTCCAGTTCTCTTCAACAAAGCTTTTGAATGATGGTTGTGTCAACCAAGCAGCTAAGAAACGAAAAGGTCTTCTATGTTGTTTAGGTACTGCTTGACCATTAAATTTCATTAGAATGGGACAATGGTCTGATTTAAAGAAAGGTAAATGGACCATTGAAGTTGTAGGAAATTATAGTCTCCAATCCATATTAGAGCTCTATCAAGTCTTTCCATTAATGATCCCCTTCTCCATGTGAAAGGATTGCCCACAAAGCCCACATCCATCAAGTTGCAATCAGAAATCATATTATGAAATTGAATGTTATTTCTATGAGAGGGGTTAATTGATCCCCTTTTTCTTTCAGTAGGACAGTAAATAGAATTAAAATCACCTACTAAACACCAAGCATCAATCATAGAAGAAGATATATTTTTGAACTCATCCCAAAGATTGAAATGCGGTTAATATATAGCCTGAGGACTAGCATAAACAGCAGTTAAGAACCAAGGATTCTTTATACCATATTTTACCCTCATGAGGATAAACTGACTTGAAACAGAAATAAAGTCTAGAGACCAAAAAGAACTACCCATAGTATGATAAATTCCCCTACCTGCCCGGACGAGTCAAACACTTGGAAAGAATCAAAGCCCATCCTTTGTGTAACTTTTCTAGCTCTCTCTCCACTGGTATGAATTTCCATAAGAATGAAAAGATTCACCTTATATATACTTCTCAGATCCTTGATAAGACTGATAAATCCTTTCCCAAAAATCCCCCTACAATTCCATGACAAAAAAATTCATTGGGGGTAATGTTGTGTTTTTTTGGATAGGTACCTTTGTGTTATGTTGCAAACTGTTGCAGTCTTTCATGATCAAATCCTAGTATAATCAAACATTTCAGAGTCTAGACACTTACCTCCTGATATTGAATTGTTGATGTTGCTAATGTCAAGTGGTTTGGGTTTAAGTGAACTGCTAGTTAGGGATGCCAGATAAGCTTTCTGCAGATCCAAGGTGTTTCCTTTTTCAGAAACCACTTTTTCCATTATACGCATAAGGAGGAGGTGATCTAACTCTTTTTGCCTTTGATCAAGATCTGATCCATGATTTGTCTGGCTTGATGAAGGAACATCTCTTACTATTGTTTTTACCTCAGATTTTGATGTTTGTTGGATAATTGTTGGATTAGGTTGTTTCTTTTCTGTGTTAGTATCAACACCTTTAGAGGCTCCCATCACTTCTTTTTTGGATGCTTGTCTCCTTACTTGGTCCTTTTGGGAATTCTTCCCTGCATTAGGATCTCTAATTCAAGTAACCTTAGGAAGAGATGTCTTAGGTTGGGATGGTGGTTCCAGATTATTATTTTCTTCCTGGATATGATTCTCCAACAATGTAAATCGTGAGCCAGATTCTTTCACTGGAGCGCACATTGAGCAGATTTCCTTGAAATTTTATCACTTTTTCTCCTTGGTTGGCGTTTTACCAACATCCAGGGTCCATAAGGCCTGTTCTCTGTTGGAGTACTATTTCCTTCAACCACAAATTGGTTATTCAAACTATTTGGATTTTCTTTTGGAGAACTAACTTGAGGAGAAAGATCACTATCTTTTTTCTACTGAGGAATTCCTCCCATGACCTGGGTTTTGAATGTTTTGAATCCACATTAGGCTTAGGACAAACTTCATATTTATGCCCATACTTACCACACCTAGTGCATATCTGGTGCAACCCTTCATATTCAATTCTTAAAACAAACCCCGCAATTTCAATCTTCGGAATTGACCGTTTTGACAAATCTATTTCAACACATATCCTACCAAACCTCCCCCTTGAATGAATTGAAGTCAATCGATCTACTTTTAACATTGTTCCAAGAATATTTCCCACTCTATGGAGAAAACTGGAATTATACAATTCTATAGGTAGATTCGGAATTCTTACCCATACAACCACTTTCTTGATTTTTTTTGCTTCTTCTAAGAATAATGGCCTCCAACGTTGGACAATCAGATAATGGTCTGCAACCATCCAAGGGCCATCATAAAGAACATGAAGGTAGTCCTCTTTTTCTGTAAAATAATCCAAATGATAATCCTGAGACACATGTCAATGAATTTCACTGGATTTTTGCATGCCCATATGCGTCGAAGCCGATTCTCAAGAAACTGTTTGTTGACTCTTTTGCCCAAAATATTAACAACCAGAGTATTTATCCCGGGAGAACACCGGCTATTGTATTCTTCCTCTGTAATTGGAACAACTGGTCAAAGAGGATTAAGATGATGTTGTTCATATTCAGCTTCATATAATTGCCCATCTTTGACATATCATCATCACTGGACTCTTTACATGGGAGCTCAACATCATCAACTTCACACAAAGCTTGAGTTTGCATTCCTATTTGTTGAAGTAAGGACTCTTTGTATGAAATTGACTGGTTGGCTTTGAAAGCTTCCTCCATATCAATTCCTTCTTCTTGTGTTGCCATTTTGACTTTCTTCGTGCTTCGATGAAAAATCTTCCTCTTCAGTAGTCTTACCTTTCTCAGTTGCAAGATTCATCTTCGAACTCGATAAATCACTCAGTTTTTTTGATAATCTTGGAGAGAATTGGTCGCGTCACTATTAATCGATGAATTTAGTATATATAATAAAAAATGACGAGTTCTATTTAAAGGATTTTTTTCTCTTATTTAAAATATATTTAAGTTATTATTACATATTTTGTATCGCTTCTACTATGAAAAATCCTAGATATTCTCTTGCTTATGTTTTTGCTATATTTTTTTATGAACTTTGATCTTTTCACTTTTCCTTCTTTCACACATTATTGTTTTTCTTTTTATTTAAATTCTTTTCTCATTATATCAATTATTACATTTTTTACTTTTTCTTTCTTTATTTTATTTTTTTAGCTCTCTCTCCTTTTCTTCTCCACATATTTCATACCCCAAAAATGTGATGTGTAAGTTTTCTTTCCCAATTAAATCAATCTTTAATTATATGGAATCCTAACAGAAAATTGAAGTGTTGCATACACTTCACACTCTTATGCTTCATTTATTAGGCAATAGCTTAATAATGTCTTAGTAACAATAATTCTGATTTTTCAAACTTCATTATCTTACATTAATTTCCTATTACATCGCATTTTCCTTCCTTTCTTTCTCTTTGTTTCTATGTATAATTTTTTTTTTAAATTTCTCTTTCTTCTCTTTTTTTCATCGCGCAACCTTCCCTACACTTTCACATCACATTTCGGATATGAAAGAATCATTTTTCTGTTAACAATATTCCACATACAAGGATTTGAATAACCCTACCTCATCATTTTATTATAGACCCTTGAATCAAAAGTCACATTCATACTAATTTAAGCTGAGTAGATAAATTTACATAAGTTTTAATTGATAAAAAATTAATAATTTTTCATTTACAAGACTTAAACCTAAAATATTTTCGTTAAGAAAAACAATTTTCTTACTATTTATAAAAATAAGTATTAAAATCTCCTTTTAACTTTGAAAAAATAATTGTTTAATTAAATAGCACAAATATTGAGAAATTTCGATTTCTATACAATCACGTGAAAACTTGTGAAAAGAAAAAATTTCATAACAAGTTCACATGATTTTATTATGTGAAAAATAAGACCTTACCTGTTTAATATATGTTTAAAAAAATAAATATAATTTTTTTCACAAAACAAGATATTATTATTAAAATTTTAACGAGAAAATTTTACCTTTTGTCTGTTTATTGTTATGAATGTTAAGTTATCACTTCTTAAAAAGATTCTGTTTCCAAAAGCGATATCAATGTATACAAGAAAAATCTGTAACTATATTTTTACAGCGCTTTCTAAGAAAACTTCCCTGTGGATAATTGGTTTACAATAATGAAAAACAATGCTACTTGGCATTTTGCCCTAACTTAATTTATTACTAATCAAGTACAATACGTGAAACTGTGAAAGCACATTAGTTTTTATATATTATTGTTATTTACATATGCAGAGATTTTGAGAAGTAAAATTAAATGACGTGGATTTTCTTGAATCCAAGTTCTTCGTAAGGGGTGGGAGGAAACTAGGAAATTTCTGAAAGATGACTAAGTCCAAGTCATCACGTTTGTATGGTAGTGTTGGGGTCTCGTTAGTTTGCTCCTCAGCTGAGGTAAGGTCGCACGAAACTCATAAAATTAAACACAAATATATAGGATTTGGATTATCTCTGGTTTTGGGACCGGCATCCCAACTGCTGATATTTTTTTCATCAATTTTTTTATTTTTATTTTTAAAAAATCAAGGACTGAGATCTCGTCCTATTTTTTAGTTACGGGAGAGGATCTCGTCGCTGGTTTTGCAGGTTAAAATAACTGGAGATATAAAATAAATATATCTCCAAAGATCCTTTTATAAAAACAATGTATTTTTTCTCAAAGAAGATGTTAAGTAAAAATTGAGAATTTAAGAGCACAAAATTTACTGGAGACCCAACAACGTACAATTAAGCTAGAGTCATTGAATGAAATAAATTTAAGAACAGTCGTCTTTGAAAGTAGATTTCCATCTATAAATATTAGATATCTTGATAAGAGCATCTTCTTTGAGAGAAAATACATTGTTTTTATAAAAGGATCTATTATATTTATTTATGAGATTCAAGTGACGGCTCGTATTTTGAACTGAACTCTTCTTATTGACAATCGTTATATCTCTCGAGTCCACAGAACCCTCAACATCTGCCCCCCTATCCACGCTGCGCGCCCTTGACATTTCTGAGGACTCACTGGCTCCTTCTCCCGTGTACATCACCGCTTATGAAAATTCGAGAAGGCCAGCAAGAGGCAGGCTGATTGCCGATGTCCAAATAGGCCTGAAAAACGCCAAACCTTTTGGTCCACCTTCCATGTCATAGATATCCTCACTTCATTCAACTTACTCCTTGGAAAGCCTTGGTTGCGTGAGGCCCACATACCATAAATGTTTAAAGTTTCCGTTCTGAGGTTCTATTGTTAAGGTCTCTGCCGAAGTTCAACCGGCATTGACCGCAGATTGCGAGAACGTGAGCTTCATGCTTTCTATAGAATTAGGAGGTCAGTTCGTGCCACTAGAGAGTATGGAGATGGCTCCTTCCACCCGGTCCTAGACATCAATACTCCTGGGTCTCGCCCTTTTGGTCATACCGTTATCATCCGAAGAAAAGAATACCCGAAGGCTCTTGCCTTGTGTATTAAGCTTATAAAGATAGAACTTTGGGAGGAAAAGAGAAAGCGAGAGAAACCCCATCCCTCTCTTTCAAGAGGATTCGCGGCATGTCAAGCCGGTTCTTCGCTTTGGCTAAGATTATTCGTCTTGCCAAGCGAGTTTCAGCAAGTACATTGACCCCACACAAATCACGTTCAAGAAACTAAAACGAGTTGCTATATTTAAATACGCAATTCATTTCGCCTCACTCGACTCTATATCTAGCCAAAGGTAAAGACTTGCATTCAGTTACTCTGAGAAAGATCCGGTTATCTTATGGTTAGGATTCTTCTTTATCTTTTATCTTCCTTACTTTACTTTTAGTTGAATAAGAATAAGGAAGGAGGGAGTCCGGGATAAAAGCCACAGTAGAGTAGATTGATAGATTCATAGTACGTTTGAAGCCTATCAGATCAGATGGTACAAGATTTTGGAAGATCTTGATCTACTAATGCTTATCCTCAAAAGGGTGATATTAGTAGTCTCCGACGGTTACACCAAAGAACTTTGCATTGGAGCGCACCTATTCGCTAAAGAGGTACTTAGGTTAGTTAGGAAGTCTGGTCCCTTATTCACTGCACTTTACTTGAAGCAGTGCGCCGTTTGCCTTCAACAGGCTTACGGCGGGGATCCATGGCAACCAACCCTATTACCTTTTCCAGTAGCTTTAGCTGGTTCTGGATATCCTAAGATTATACCATCTTTCATAGAAAAATGATAAGACGAAAAGATGATAAGGCTGATTTACTTGTGAAACTCTATCTTTCTTTCTTCAGTCTTTGTCGAGCCGCCAAACGGCTGTCGAACAGAATTGTAGAGTCCATAGTCTCTCTTCCTGAGTCTAAAGAGAAAGAACGCCTCATTAACAACAAAGTATAAGAGGTGTCTCAATCTTATAAGACCCTAATCTTTAGGTATATTCCTCAGATTGCATCTATCCCCTTGTGTCAGGGAATAAGGTGGATGCCATCCTGGAAGGCAGGTGAATCTGCGTGTAAGGAAGCGGGGATCTTTAGGGAGAAGGGTTTGAGCTCAACTGGGCTATGTATAATTACAGTGACTTTAGAGTCACCCGGAAATCTAAAGCGCAAATTACGCCTTTTCCAATTTTCCGGTTCCCATGTTGGTCTCACCACGTTAGATATCCCTACGATGCTTCAACCAATCAGATGATCTCTGATTGGTCGTTGAGAGAGTCAGATTCTTTCCTCAGAGATATGAGTACTTATTCTGATGTTCTCGCTTCTCATAGTAGGGCTCCCGGGCGGTTAGCCTTCTCGACTAGCTCTGGTGCTGGAAAGAGGAGAACGCTATATGTAAATATCTTCTTCAACGTCTTCTGCGACCAGTCCATGACTTCCTAATGAAAGTCTTAAGGACTCTTCCTACTGACGACACATTTTTTCAGATAAAGCCATTCAGTAGGTTGGTCGGAGAGATGAACGCTTACTCATTTGACCTTCAGTCTGCTACCGATAGGGCTTGGCTTGGGTTACAAAGTGCGTTGATTGCGCAGCTCTTTGAGAATTCCCTGTCGGCGTTTGTATGTAGCGCTTTCAGGTCCTATCCATTCAGGGCTCCTTTCTGGAAGAAGATACCTCAGGTTAAGTCCTTAACTTTAAGAGTAGGACAACCTTTGTTTGGGTTATTACTCCTCTTGGCCTATCTTCACTCTTACTCACCATTTATTGGTGATGTATTGTGCAGAGCCCTGGACAGAAGTTTAATAAGTATGCGATCCTTGGGGATGATGTTGTTATATGCGGCATCGAGGTCGCCAAGATTTATAAACAGACTCTAGCAGAGTTGGGAGTTGACATATCAATGTCAAAGTCTCTAATCTCACACTCAGGGTCTACTGAGTTTGCGAAGCGCTTTTGGTGTAAGGGTCTCACAGTGGATTTGTCCCCTGTGTCGATCCGAAACCTGCTTAATTCTAATCATTTGCTTGGTGCTTTATCTCTTTTACATTGTTATAAAAGAAAGAGGTTTAGCACTTTCTGTAGGCTTCATGGTGCTGGATTTAGAGTAATCTCGCGACTCTCCAGCACTCTCTCAAAACGGTATGAACGTTTGAGGAGTGTTTGGTTTAAGTCTTGCTTACCATTTGATTTGTGGCTAGGAAGGGGTAACCCTCTTAGTCCTTATCTGAAGGGTCACTTAATAAGCTTATTATGACGGGCCTATAAGCCCAAAGACCTAGTGGTCCCGCCAGACTCGATTTATAAGTCTGAGTCTATGGCGTATCTCACTGAGGTCACCCTTTTACGTTCATGGACAGCCAATTGGCTCCAGTACGTTAAATGGTATTATACTCAAGCACTTCTGCCTAGTGTACTCCTTAAGGACTTCTTCGATGCACCTGTCTTCAATCGACACTGGAAGGTGAAGAGTGAGGACCCTGAGTTAATCCGATTTGGATTGCTCTGGCGTCTTTACGATGAGGTTGCAAAGAAAGGTCCGTCCTATATGGGTTTTCTCCTTGCGGACAGTAAGTTAACTCATCCTGTTACTTTACTTGGCCAGTACGGAGTTCCTTTGGTTTGCTTCTAGGTTACCTTAACTGAACCCAATCCCATCCTTCTCATTCGATCCGTGCTATTAACGAATTACCACTTTTTCTGTGGTTTCGATTCAAAAGAAGTGGTTGAGATCCTCTAGCCTTCCACTTCGAGACCGACCAAAGCGAATAGGCTGGCGCGAAGGAGAATTCATTCTATTTGTTCTTCGATTCCCATCCCAAGTGAAAGTCTAAAAGACTAATCCAATCCCACTCTTGGGTGACCTTATCCATTTGGCGGATTTAACACAGGTCACATCAAAAGAGAATGAAGGGCATTTAGCATAACTCCTTCGAGAACGAAATCCCAAATACAGATTGGGCAAACTCTACCCCATCTTCAACTCAAATTCCTGTCCTGGGAGAGGTCCATTCTCAAGAAAATTTCGTCCTCTCTCTTTCTTACTAGGCGACAAAGCGGAATCCCCTATGTAGAATAAATCGTTTGACCTTTATTGCACTTGAGGAAGACCCGACCTCCGAATACCAAGCTTAAATGCTTGCCTGAGTGCGCCTATTACCCTTCTCACTCGTAGTTCCCCAATCGTCTTTGGACAACCTGCCTTTTGACGGCCTTTTGAGGAAGATATCGTAATATCAAGATCTAAGATCTTACCACTTTCCTTTTTAGCTGGGCTTGTTGTCTTGTACTTTGAAAGGGACATTATTTAGACTACTATTGGCGCTTCCAATTAGGATGCATAAAATTCTCTCTTAGGGGGGAAGGTTGACTTAGCCTGCCTCTCCCATCATGACTTTCATTCATGAAGGACAAAAAAAGCAATGATGATCAGAAGAGTCTTGGTCACTAGAAAGTGTTTAAGAGCAGAAGGAGGGGCCCCTGAAAACAACCTTTTCGTAGTTCTTGCTGCTCAAAAATCAGGTTGATTAGGATATTCTGAGTTGAATTTCTTTCATCTGGGAAGGTGGTAGTATATATATATAATACCCCTACGAGCAAGGGAAATGATTTTGCCCAAGGCTCAAAGCGATTTAGTGCTTGACTAAGTGAGTATTTGGATTAAAGGCTGATGTGCCTCAGTGATGGCTTTACAAAGGAAATGGAAATGAAGACTCCCCGGGGTGGGACTGGGGACATGCACTGACACTCACTAACTATCTATCTATCTATTTTCCTTTTGTCCAAGGAAAGCGGGACAATAGACCTAACCGGGTATGAAATCCTCCCTTCTACGTTCCATGGATCCTTCCTTTGTTACCTAATTCCCTTAAACACAGAATTGCTCCTAGTCTTTACCCAAGAGATGTCCCTGCAATAAGAAAATTTTCTCTTTGCTTAAGCACGAGATTCGACAGTTGTGATTCTCTTGGATTGAGCTTTCTCACTCTTTCTATGTCTCTTCCTTGGCCCACAACACACACGCGGCGCTAAGGTTCCCGTGGCAACTCAAGCTAGGATTTGAAGCCAGGATGAGCGGATTTACCGTGCCCGGTTCTTTCCTATTCTTTTCTTAGACTAATGAAGTTCCTTACGCTTAGAACTAGAACTAGAACGTGAGGCATGGTAATGGCGCATGTGTTCTATTCTATTGATCCAGTTTAGGCAGCTTCAGGAAAGAAAGAAGTCAATCAAGCAGGAATGGACAAAATGTCTTCTGCTGCTATCTTATCTGCTAAAATGAAAAAAATCTTCTTTTCTATGTCACTAATCAGAGTCGGAGAGACCCACGAGACTTTCTTTTCTCCGCGCGAGAGAAATGCGAACAGCTGATTCTCAAGCAGGGGATTCGTCGAAAACAACCTATCTGTCTACTTGCTTTCAGTTCTGTTCCCGTGTCGATCTTAGCTTAAAGCTCTCAACCTATTCTATTCTTACGCAAATCAAGTTCACTGCCTGAATTTAGAAGTGAAATAACCCGCTATGAGTAGAAGGGACTTTGCCGGGTATTCCTTCTTCTTGATAGCGCAGGGGGGGAAAGAAGATAAGAAAATTTTACCCCGGTAGAAAGTCTTCTGTGGAGGAAGGAAGCCAGGCATAGAGGTGCGTATCCGCCTTGGAAGTTTTAATGCCCAAAGATGGTCCTTCGACAAGCCCTTTGCTAAAGCTTCTATGGATTGCACCTTTAGAAAGGAAATCCGCATTTAGGACAATTTTCCCAACCAAGGAAAAATGGCACATTTCGATGTATCGTAGGAAAGGAAATCCGATCTATGAAAAAATTCCCTAAAGAAAGTAAAGAAAAGTGTCGATTTCACTTTTTAGGAGTAAGTAAAAAAGGTCCCTCGAATGGAATAATATCTTTTCTGGAGGAAGTCACTTATTATATTATAATAGTTGATAGTTTATGTCAGAGAAGAAGTTCTTGGTTTGGTTGAATTCAATCAAAAAAAGTACCATTTTCAATTGAATCCGGAATCTCTTCTTCTATAAATTTACTAAGAGAAGAAAGTAAGGAAATAATCGTTCAGTAGGCTAATCTTGACAGTTGACATTTTCGATTGAGAAAGCGGCAGGCCAAAAGAGCTCTACAGTAGTGCCTTGCAAGGTCGTAGAGCCGGTAACCCTCGTTCGCCTAAGATCGATAAGAATGATTGCATTTCAAGTGAGATGTCCAAGAGAAAAGGAACGAGGGGAAGAAGCGACGAGAACATAAAATCGTGAATGAAAGAGCGTGACGAGAATTTCTCCATTCGAGATGTTAGAAGGTGCAAAATCAATGGGTGCCGGAGCTGCTACAATTGCTTCAGCGGGAGCTGCTGTAGGTATTGGAAACGTATTCAGTTCATTAATTCATTCCGTGGCAAGAAATCCATCATTGGCAAAACAATTATTCGGATATGCAATCCTGGGCTTTGCTCTAACCGAGGCTATTGCCTTGTTCGCATTAATGATGGCCTTTTTGATTCTATTTGCTTTCTAACTTTCTCCTTTTGAAAGGTGTAGTCCCTGAGGACGAGGCCCCCAGCAATGGGGGGAAAGAAGAGTGGGTACGCGGGCGGGCTTCTTTCACTTTCTGTTTTTTCGAGCCCTGCTTTGGTCTCTGGTTTGATGGTAGCACGTGCTAAAAATCCGGTACATTCCGTTTTGTTTCCCATCCCAGTCTTTCGCGACACTTCAGGTTTACTTCATCTCATGAATCTCATTCGCTCGTTATTGACTCGTCTTCCTCGAATGTTCCACCTTTTCTATTTTTTCCTACTCATTATTCCTTTCCTTGGTTTTTGCAATTGTCTTCAACTCGGCTCAATAGATTTCTTTCAGTCTCTACTTTATAAAATGGCGTTATCTCTTGGTAGTCGAGTCTTGTCCTCTAGTTTATTAAAATGTAAATTGGGCCTTGCGGGGGGACTTGCCTGGGCAATAGGATGTGTTTTGCGAGCACTATTCAGTGCCGAGGAAATGCCTCTTTGGATGTTTCCATTTGGGGAAGATGCTGGCTCAGAAGTAAGCGTAAACCAAGAGCCACATCAGCCTTCCCGCCCGGTGGATCTTAATCTGCCGCCTGGCTCCGGGGACGAGCTCTCCGACCTTGTCGCGGAGCTCGATCAAGTGGAGGGAGAGATTCGCCGCTTGAGTGAATCCCGGATCGAATCCGGTCTTGAGGCCAGACAAGAAAGACTGGCGCGCCTCAAGAAGGTTCTTGATGAGATCGAGAACCGGTTGGAGCAAGCCCGACAAATGGATGGGGCTCGTGACCAAGAACAGGCGCGACAGCGCGCGGAGCTTCACTCCCAAATGGAACTGCTCAAAGGCTTGAAGCTCGAAGGCAGGCCCTTGAAGGGGTTCAGAATACCCTCCAGCTGCAACTCCGCGCCCAAGACCTCTTCCTTCAAGAAGCGAGGGAAGGGTCGACTTCTGCTCCCGTATTAAAGGAGCCCCCATTCAATTAATGGGACTAGGCCGAAAAGTCTTCTAATTAAGCAGCATCCTTTAAGTGAGTAGGGGTGCGCCGGCATAGAGAACAGTAAGCGACGAATAAAATAATAGGTACCCCCCACACCCCAGGCAGAGTTAGTGAGCCGTGTAATAGGCGACCATTTCGCGCGGTTCGGGGGGCACTTGACTCAGCCGCAGGCGCCCGACTGCGTCTTGACCCCTATCAAATTTTTGGGCCAATTCCCCCTTCGTACTACCAAAAAATGAGATTCTTGCCGAATCCGAGTTTGCTGCTCCAACCATTACCAAACTAATACCTATTCTGTTTAGTACTTCAGGTGCTTCTGTTGCGTATAATGTAAATCCCGTAGCGGATCAATTCCAACGAGCCTTTCAAACAAGTACTTTTTGTAATCGACTCTATAGCTTCTTCAATAAACGCTGGTTCTTCGATCAAGTTTTGAATGACTTTCTAGTCAGATCGTTCCTGCGTTTCGGATATGAAGTGTCATTCGAAGCTTTAGACAAAGGTGCTATTGAGATATTGGGTCCTTATGGTATATCGTACACATTCCGACGATTGGCCGAGCGGATAAGTCAACTTCAAAGTGGATTTGTTGTGCGAAGAGTGCGTTATGACCCGTGGCCGCCTGCCTGGTCTGGTGGGGTCCTCCGTTGTGGGTAAACGGGAAACCCGACTCTACGAACCCGAGGAAAGGCTGCACAGCAGTAGTAGGGGCGTTAAGACCGGAGCTTTTTGTAGTGCTAGCAGGAATGCAAGTGAATGAATCCCATCCCCTAGCGAGTGAAGTGCTTACGCCCCTTTAGATTAGAGATAGGGGCGCGCTAGCGCTTTCATAATAAAGGGTTAGGGGGCTGAGAAAAGCTTGTTGTCTACTTCTCGAGCCTTCACTGCCCCGTTCTGTAACTTCCCTTCTTTAGTCCGTCCACGAGGCTGTAAAAAGAGAGATAGGGGCGGCTATATAGCGGGAGTCGTTTCGGTTGTATGCCACGAGGTCCCTATGGACAAGGGGACAAGTGAATCATCGCTTTTGGGCGCAGGCAACCCTCTACCATCCATCCCATTGCATTCCATCGTCTCGTATTGTACTGTACCGTACCAGACCAGAAACATCTATTGAGTGAGAGAAAGGTAGCTTCTCTATAGATATATTCTTCATTTTTTATATTGATAGGGATCCCCGTCACTACGGATTGATTGTCTCTACCTAACTACATGGTAGTGGTCTAGGGAGCGCAATTGCTAGAGCACGGGAGAATGAAGAGTAATGATTTTATAATAGATCCTTTTATAAAAACAATGTATTTTCTCTCAAAGAAGATGCTCTTATCAAGATATCTAATATTTATAGATGGAAATCTACTTTCAAAGACGACTGTTCTTAAATTTATTTTATTCAATGACTCTAGCTTAATTGTACGTTGTTGGGTCTCCAGTAAATTTTGTGCTCTTAAATTCTCAATTTTTACTTAACATTTTATAAATTAATTGAATTGATCTATTAAATTTTTTACATTTAAAATTCACCAATAAAATATTAAATTTCTCTAAAATAAAAAAATGTCAAAGTTTTATCCTCTTTAAACCATAATTCCACCTCCTATAAAACACTGCAAAATTTTTTCAAATTTCTATTAATATTTTATTACTTTTAAATATTTAAAATTATTTTATATCTCAAGTCATAATATAAATTCCAAAATATTTGGATTAAAAATGTGAGTTTGAGAAGTTTAGGTAGAAGAAATTAATTGTCTAGGGACTAAATTTACTTAATTTTAAAAATAGAGAGACTTAATTTGCTAAAAAAAACTTGAGGAACAAAAAATGCACATAATCTTAAACTACTAGAGGGGCCAAAACCACTACAAGAATGCGTAAATTTAGACGCGAAAACATAGCGACGATCTAGTCATCGCTACGGCGTCGCTACAACATTAAATGCGTAGTTCAACGCGTAACTATATCATTAATACGATGTGGTGGTCAGACCATCGCTACGTTTCGCACTGAAAAGACTATTTTTTTTATGAAAATTAAATAAATATATGTAGCGATGGCCAAGTCGTCGCTACGTTTTTAATTAAAAATTAAAATTGGCGCATCAGAGAAAACTTTTTAACTTAAGTTTAAAACTTACGCGCACAAAACCCTTTCCTCTTCCCCTCTTCTTCTTCCTTTCCTTCCTCTCCTTCCTCCTCCTCCTCTTAGCTCCGGCTACCTCCTGATCTTTCTCTCCCTCTCTCTCGTTCAATTTCAAATCCTCACAGATTAAACACTCTCCCTCGTTCATAGGTTCATTTTGAACCGGTCAGAATCTTCGTAGGTTGCCCCTCTGTCCCTCCACCACCTGTCATCGTTCAGATAATTATTTAATTAATTAATATTTTTTAATTATAGTTATATAATTATGTAGTTAGTTATTTAATTATGTAGGTAGTTATTTTAGTTATATATGTATTTAAGTATATAGGTAGTTATTCAATATAATTAATTATTATTTATTAGTAATTATATAGTTATTAATTATTAATTATTGGTAATTAGGTATTAAGTATATTATTAGATTATTAATTATTAGTAATTATGTATTTATTAATTAGTAATTATGTAGTAATTAATTATTAATAATTAGGTTATTTATTTAATTTAAAGGTATGTTTTTTAATTTTACTTTAACCTAATTAAAAATAGGTAAATATGCCTCGTATGCGTGGTTGAGGTGGACATAAAGTCTCACCAATTAGAGGGAGGTCCATCCCTCCGGGCAAGCTTGTTGCACAGGCTCGCTTACATCGGGATAGGACCAACCTCCCTCTCCCTGAGCAGCTGCCATAGTAGCCTTTTTCTATTGAGTCTCAAAAATATCATTAAGTATTTAATAATGATTAAGTCTCACTTTCCTAAGTTTTAATGAATAATAAATTCTATTAAAATGTCAATTGCAAAAATTGCCTATGCTTTTAACGTGTTTTTCGTGTTTCAGCAAGTTGACCATCTGAAGTGATCTACTGTCTGAAGAAGTAGAATCATCTGAAGTGGTTCATCCATCTGAAGCATGGAATCATCTTAAGCCAAGTAGACCATCTGAAGACGTGTGACGTGGCAGAGTGTCTGAAGTCAGAAGCCATCTGAAGAGTGAAGCCCTTTGAAGATCTTTGATAAAGACTCAAGTCTTTTTCAACGCCTTCTGAAACAAGTCTTTGGTATAACCTTATTAAGGCAAGCTGCTCAGAGACTTTCCTGCACATTTGAATTTTATGCACCAGAAAGGAAATGTCTGCAACGCCGTCTTTGCAGTGCTCATAACAGAGACAACACTACACATCTACCTTGTACTGTGTCAGAAGCTATCAGAAGCTGTTTCACAACGGGATTAATAGCATTAAATGCTATCTCTCAACGGTGATCTCAACGGACTTCATCTCAAGCAACTATAAATAGCTTCATGCAAAACCATGCAGGATAAAGAACAAGCTAAGAAAGAAAGAGCCTTATGCTGCAAGTTTTACGCTGTAAAACACTCTTGTAAATTTCATTCTTGTACAAAAACTTTCATATACTGAGTCTTACTCAGTTTCTTTTTACATCTTTCAGTTTAAGCTTTGAACTAGTTATAGTTCTTTAGCTTGAACAAAACTTTTATTCTTAAACACTTGGGTGTTGAGCCTGGAGAGACTTGTTTGTTAAACAATACTTAGGTAGAGCCTGAAGAGGCTTGTTAGGAAACAATACTTGTTGTTGTAGAGCCTGAAGAGGATTGATAGAAAAGAATACTTGTAATCTTCTGAAGATTAGTGAAAATCCATGTGCTGTGTTTTGGTCTGTGACTGGACGTAGCTCAATGTGGTTGTGAATGAACCAGGATAAATCGTCTGGTTAAGTTTTCTCTTCTCTTAAGTCTTTAAATTCAGTTTAAAGCTAACAAGAAGGAAATTGAAGTGATTCATATAAAAGCTTAAACGCAAACTCAATTTTCAGAAAACAAGTTTTATCAATCTGAACGACCTTCCGATGAAACGATAACCTTCAGATTATAGCATATCATCTGAAAGCTTTTATAAAAACACTTTGTTGAGAAAAAGTTTCCAAAAACGTTCAAGTTTTATTGAAACACTATTCAACCCCCTTCTAGTGTTTCCCTGTTTGTTTCTACAGTTTGTATCAGAGCTCAGCCTCGGGTTGAGCATTTAACAAGTGCTGAGGATAAAGATCCAGATGGAAACCTCAACAAGCAACGGGTAGTACATTATAGAGGGAGCCTCTATCACCAGGCCTCCAGCCTTCAATGGAGTAGATTATCACTACTGGAGAGATCGTATAGAGTTGTTCATTGAGAGCAACAACATTGATCTTTGGGATGTTGTCACTGATGGTGATAATGTTCCTATGTATGGTGGGGTGCCCATACGTAAGTCTGAATGGACCATGTAGCAGAAAGCTCGTGTTCAGTTAAATGCCAAAGCTAAACTCTATTTGATATGTTCTCTGAACAAATCAAAATATGAGAAAGTTCATGGATGTGCTTCTACCAAGGAGTTTGGGACACATTAGCATCAGCCCATGAAGGGACTAAGAATGTTAAACAGTCCAAGACCAGCATGGTTGTACATCAGTATGAGATGTTCAAAATGCATGATTCTTAAACCATTGATCAAATGTATGGGAGGTTTCAGACTATAACTAATGGACTGAGGTCTTTAGGGAGAATCTATGAATCTGGAGATAACAATCGAAATATTCTAAGGAGTCTACCTAAAACCTGGAGGCCCAAAGTCACTGCCATTCAAGAAGCCAAATACCTCAACACTTTAAGAATGGAAGAACTATTGGGCTCTCTCAAGGTTCATGAGTTAGAACTTGGTGAAGACCAATCCAAGAAGAAATCACTGGCACTGAACACAAAGGCCAGACAACTTAGGCATGGAACCCAGAAGGCCATGCAAGCTGAAGAAGCTTCAGACGGTGATGAAGAGTCTGAAGTCAGTTCAGAGGAAGATGAAGATCTTGCCCTTCTTAGCAGAAAGATAAAGAAAATGCTTCAGAAGAAAGGGAGATTCAGAAAGCATCAATCCTCTAGATTCAGACAAGGTAAGTCTAGTAAAGATTCATTATCTACTGACAAAATTACCTGTTTTGAGTGTAAACAGAAAGGACACATGAAGACATATTGTCCTTAACTTAAGAAACCTTCCTTCCAAAAGAAGAAATTCTTTAAGAAGAATAAGGGGCTGATGGCCACTTGGGAAGATCTTGATGAGTCAACTTCAGAAGAAGAGGAGGATTCTTCAGAAGAAGCAAATATGTGCCTAATGGCAACCCTTCCATCATTTGATAGTTCAGAATCTGAGGTAATGTCACAAACTCTTCAAGATCAGTATGATGATTTGGTTGAAAGTTCCAAAGAACTTTTCAATGAGTATAAGGAGCTCTCAAGAGCATTTACCAAAGTAAGAAACAGAAATGAGATTTTGGAAAAAGAAAATCTTATACTCAAAGAAAAGCTCTTGAAACTAGAGACTGGTAACTCCACGGACCTTTCTAAAGAAAATAAAAAACTTTAAAGAAAGGTTGAGGAACTTACCAAGGACCTAGCTAGGTTTTTCAAAGGAACAGATAATCTTAACAAATTATTAGGAAGTCAAAGACATTCCATTGACAAAAGTGGCTTAGGCTTCTTAGGAGATACATCATCTGAACCTTCTATTTTAAAATTTCCTGATAAAGGTAAGATGAAAGGTAATGGGTGTTCCCATTGTGACAAACCTGGACATAATGTGTCTCAGTGTAAACACAAAAGGAAATCTAAGCCCAAATCTAACAAGAAAGGACCCAAGAAAATATGGGTACCTAAGCACTTAATTGTTCCTGTTGCAGATGTCTTTAATAGGACAAAGGAAACCTCTCAAATGGTACCTGGACAGTGGATGCTCGCGTCACATGACGTTAGACGTATCGGGACCTTTTGAAAGAGCAACTCTCTGAAGTTATGCAACCCTCTGAAGTGGTGCAACCTTATGAAGGAGAGGAACTTGCTGAAGTATTAGGACCTGCTAAAGCTAGTGAACCTTCTGAAGTCGTGAGACGTCGTACTGAATATCGTATCTTCTTGGAAGTGAGTTTCTCTGATGATCCTTTTGAAGACTCAAGTCATCTCTTTGCTTTTTTACAGCTGTCTGCACCTCACTTCTTCTGGAAAGGCAAATCAAAAACTTTTTGGTTTATTTCAAATTCCTATTCACCAAAAAGGAAGTCTCTGCTGTGAAAGTACACTTTGCTCAGAAAAGTAGAGTCAGCGCTGCTGCACACCTACCCATGCTGTGTCTGCTGCTGCAAGCTATCAGAAGCTTGTGTCTCAATGGAAATAAAGCTATTTCACAACGGGATTTATAGAGAAGTCTAAATGGTCTTAAATCTCTCTCTCTATAAATACAAGTCTTCACGAAGAGAAGAAGTATGAACGAAAGTGAACTTGCTGAAGTGCTGCAAAATTTCTCTAAGAAATATTTACACTCTGTTTCATTTGTACTCAAATTTCATATCCTGAGTTCAACTCGGCAGATTGTACATCTTACCCAGTTTAGGCTTTAAACTTGTGTAGTTTCAAAGCTTAGGCTTTCATTCATCTAAAACAGTTTTCTGTTTGAGCCTAGAGAGGCTTGGTGTTTAAATAATACTTGGGTTTGAGTCTGGAGAGGCTTGTCTGGAAAACAATACTTGGGTTTAGAGCCTGAAGAGGCTTGACTGCAAAAGAATACTTGTAATCTATGAGATTAGTGAAAATCCTTAGCTGGTTGGCTTTGGGACTAGACGTAGCTCACGGTGGTGGTGGGTGAACCAGTATAAATCTCTGACTAAGTCTTCTCTTACCCTTAACTCATTTACATTTGGTTTATACTAACATGGAGGGTTATGAAATTGTTGTTTTATAACTTTAAGCTAAAAAAAACTATCTTAATAGATTGAAAAGGCAAGTTTTATAAACTGTTTTATTGAACCTGCTGAAGTTATTTCAACAAGTATAAACTTCTAGTTTCAGCAAGTTATAAAAACCTCTTTGTGAAAAGTGCTGCTTGTGAAAGGTTTTCCAAAATCAGTTTGAAATTTATGAAACACTATTCAACCCCCTTCTAGTGTTTCATGTGGTTTCTACAGGTCTTTGCTCCAAAGCCTTAGACCCAAGAAGGGAGGAGTGGTCACCTTTTGAGGAAATCAACAAGGGAAAATCACTGGCATAGGGACTGTAGGTATATCTCCTCAATCCCTTATTAAGGATGTTCTTTTGGTTGAAGGGCTGCAACATAACCTTCTGAGCATAAGTCAATTATGTGACAGTGGATATGTTGTATCTTTCTCAAAAGAAGGCTGTATAGTCAAGGATGTTGGAGCCACAGGAAACACTAAAAGGGGGGTTGAATAGTGTTTTAAAAGTTTAAGCAAATTTTCGGAAACCCTTTTTTCAATCAACTTATAATTCCAAATAAACCTTCACAGGTTTTTATGAAAAACTCTTTTTGCAAAGAGTAAAGAAT
Organism: Sesbania bispinosa; assembly: GCA_026901365.1. Lineage (NCBI taxonomy): Eukaryota > Viridiplantae > Streptophyta > Magnoliopsida > Fabales > Fabaceae > Sesbania > Sesbania bispinosa. Next base: position 2,475,863 of record QLOH01000032.1, on the reverse strand, counting down.
ATCAGAGTTAAGCGTAGGCTATTGAAAATGAGTTTTTCAAAGACTTGCTGAACTTTGATGAAAACAAATGAGCTTTCTGAAATCACTTCAGAGGGTTCAATAAAATCATTTTCAGAAACTTGTTTAGAACTGGTTTTGATAAATAATAACTTCGAAACACAAAACAAGTTGTTCAAAAATGTTTTACATTAATATCCAAATGATTCAGTAACTTGCTGAAAAACTGCGTTATTAGATAACTTCCTGAACCCACTTCAGAAGGTTCAGTAAGTACTTCTTTTCAAAATGATTTGGTTAATAAATAAAGTTTACTATGTTAATTTTAAACTCATTTTTCAGACCCTTTACTGGTTAGAGATAAATAGATAATAGCATAATATAAAGAGTTAAGGGTAGAGAGAATTTTGCAGAGAGTTTATCCTAGTTCACCCACTAACCCAGTGAGCTACATCCAGTCCCAGGGCAAACCACCACTGGACTTTCCACTAATCCCGCAAGATTATAAGTATTCTTTATACCAGCCTCTCCAGGCTTAACACTGAGTATTCTTTGTTTTCAACTGCCTCTACAGGAAACTCATGTAGTATTCTTTTACAGACAAGCCTCTCCAGGCTCAACACCGAGTATTCTTTGTTTTCAACCGCCTCTCCAGGCAACTCATACAATATTCTTTTACAGACAAGCCTCTCCAGGTTCAACAAGTATTCATTTACAGACAAGCCTCTCTAGGCTCTAAGAGTATTCTTTCTTTCACCAAGCCTCTCCAGGCTCTCAGGAGTATTCTTTCTACCCAAGCCTTTCCATGCTCTAAATACACTCAGGGTGTTTACATTTAAGCTTATGTTTAAGTTTCCTTGAAACTTAAACTACAATTTTCCTGTACTAAGGATTTACTGAGTACTACTCAGAATACAAAGGTTAAGCTTCTAAGTACAAGGAATGACATATATATAGGTGTATGCTTCTAAGGTCTAATTCATCTCTGTGTTTTCAGAAGGTTGGCTGTATATTTTTTGTTTTGAGATTTGCCAAATTCTTCTGTGGAGGTTGATGACAAGCCAAGGTGAAGGATAGAATTTAGAGATACATGGCTGACACCTTAGAGATGTATCTTTGGGGATTCAGCCAACAACTTCAAAATCTTGCTTCGGGCTATTTATATGTTCTGATAAAATATAGCCGTTGAAGGTTGTTGATAATACCGTTGAGAAGAAATGATTTGGCTCATAGAGCCGTTGTGAAATAACTTCTTATTCGGTTGCTTCTTTTCAAGCAGATTAGGTGTGCAGATGACTTGGCTCTGACACACTGCAGATAAGCTCTTTAATTCTGAGAGATTTCCATTGTCTTTAGCGAGTTGATTTCTCTCTCTTCTTCGTCTTCTTCTTTCTTCTTTTTCTTTCTCTTTCTTCTTTCTCTTTCTTCTTTGTCTTTATTCTTTGTGAGTGTAAGGATATAAAGATCCGTTAGACTTTCTCCTTTTTGCCCGTTGTGAGTTAGCTTCTTAGCTTCTGTGAAATAGGGCATAGTCGGTGTGTACATGTATATCAGTTATTACACCTAGTTATTTTACTCACATATTTTCTCCGAGAGTGAAATTGCTTCTTCAGCAAGTTGGCTTATGAATATTTCCTGAGAGAGTAGTTTAATCTTCAGCAGGTTGGCTTGCTTCTCTCTTTCCTTTTCTTTATATGAAGTCTGGACAGAGATGATGATTTTATCCATTGAGTTTCTTCTTTATCCATAATGAAGTTAGCTTTTCTTCTCGAAAAGACTTCTGACTTCTGATGGCGTGTTGCAGAGTTTGTACAGAAGTAGGTGTACAGCAGCGCTGACCTATCTCTGATCACTATTTTCTTTTCCGCCTTCTTCTCCTTTTTCTCCATTCTCGAATAGAGCTTCTTGAAATAAGGAAAATAGCTTTTGCTACTATTTCCTTTTTGGATGAAGGTATAAGATATTTAGACAATTTTCTAATTGTTAATCAAATGGTATTTGCCTTTGTTGAGACTTCTTCGACGTTTTTCCTAGTTCTTGATGATTTTCCATGAGCTTGATTCTTTCAGATAGTTGCTGTGATTGAAGATTGCTTTCCTTCTAACTGAATTTCTGTCTTCAACATTTTCACTTTTAAAGTGATTGAATTCAACTTTTGCACTCCTTCTGATTTGCGATCTTCTTGAAGAAAGTCTACCTTTCGTCTTGCAGATATGACTTTTTTCTTCAGTCCGTATGCTTTTAGCAGGTATGATCAATTCTTCAGATAGTTTGTTGTGTTTTTCTTCTCTTGAGCATGTTGTTTCTTCATTCTTCCACTTCCAAGCCTTCTAGTCTTTGGTCGGTCATCTTCATAGAGTTGCTCCAATGCTTTTCTTTTCTACTTGATCTTCGGTTCTCCTTCAGCAGGTTTCTTCTACTAAGTTCCTTTCTTCCTTTCTTCTTGCTCAGATTTGCTTCAACTTTCTTCTGATTTCCTCTTCCTCTGTTGTCTTCGTCTTCTTGTCTTCAGATGGATGCTTCATCCTATTACCTGAAACACAATACAAAACAATACCTTTCTCAATAGAACCTGTTTTTATATGATCTAATTTATTAATCATTAAAACCTAAGGATAATGAGTCTTAAATCTAATTTAAATACTTAAATTAATTTTGAGACTCAACAAAGGATTTTTCAGATCAAACCCTCTTTTCTACTAAGAGACACAATAATGTGTACAAAATTGATCTAGAGGAACTTGCAAGTCAGAATGTGAAATGTTTTCTCTCTGTAGAAGATGAAAAACAGATTTGGCATCAGAAACTTGAGCATTCCAGCTTGAGATTAATCTCAAAGCTAACAAAACATAACCTTGTTAAAGGCTTACCCAAGCTCTCATTCAAATCTGACATTTATGTGAAAACTGTCTAAAGGGAAAGCAAACAAGAAGCTCCTTTAAGAGCAAGAATGTTGTGTCCACCTGCAGACCTTTAGAACTTCTTAACATTGACTTGTTTGGTCCTACTAGAACAGAAAGTCTTAGTGGAAAGAAATATGGTTTGGTCATAGTGGACGGCTATACTAGATTTACATGGGTTATATTCCTCATAAACAAGGATGAGACTTTTGAGAATTTCACAAAATTCTGTAAGAAGGTGCATAATGAAAAAGGATTCTGCATATCTGCCATAAGAAGTGATCATGGTGGAGAGTTTGAAAACTCAAGCTTCAGACTATTCTGTGATGAGAATGGGATCTCTCACAATTTCTCAGTGGCTAGAACACCTCAGCAAAATAGGATTGTTGAGAGAAAGAATAGAAGCTTGCAGGAGATGGGAAGAACCATGCTCATTTCAAGCAACTTACCAAGATCCTTCTGGGCAGAGGCTGTTCACACATCTTGTTACATTCAAAATAGAATTTTGGTAAGACCAATTCTCAAAAAGACTTCCTGTGAATTGTGGAGAGGAAGAAAGCCCAATATATCTTATTTCCATATCTTTGTATGTGAGTGTTTTATACTTAACACTAAAGATGATCTGGGAAAATTTGATCCTAAGTCAGACAAAGGATTTTTCATTTGATATTCTGAAACATCAAAGGCATACAGAGTTTACAACTCTAGAACCTTAACTGTTGAAGAATCTAGTCATGTAAAATTCAATGACATGAAAGAGACTGATAAGGAACTATCAAATCTTGAAGATAACTTTGCAGGAATGGAGATGAATCCTTTGTCTGAAAGGAAAGATGTCAAAGATGAAGAACCTTCTGAAAAACTTTCTGAAGGTCCATCTGAGCAACCCTCTGGTCAACCTTCTGAAGTTGAACCTCTTCAAACAGTTAATGTTGAGTATCAGAAAGAGAATGTATTTCCTCACAGAAATGAGTGGAGATACATATCTTATCACCCCCGGGAGCAAATCATTGGTGATACCTCAGAAGGTGTAAGAATAAGATCAAGATTCAGAGACGTGAATAATCTTGCCTTAATTTCAGAGATTGAGCCACAAAACATTGATGAAGCTTTGCGTGATGAAGGGTGGATCCTAGCCATGCAAGAAGAGCTTAATCAATTTGCAAGGAGTGATGTCTGGACCCTTGTTCCTAAACCCCATGGGAAAACAATTATTGGAACCAAATAGGTGTTCAAAAACAAGCTATCTGAAGAGGGAAAAGTGATCAGAAATAAAGCCAGATTAGTTACTCAAGGCTACAACCAGCAAGAAGAGTAAGGATTGCAAATTGGTAGGATACTGCGATGCAGATTTTGCTGGAGATAGAGTGGAAAGAAAAACAACCAGTGGAGGATGTCACTTTATTGGTGATAACATGATAAACTGGTCCAAAAAAAGACAAAGCACAATTGCACTTTCAACTGCTGAAGTTGAGTATATAGCTGCTGCAAGTTGTTGTTTACAACTACTATGGGTAAAATATCAATTAGAAGATTTTAATATTGCATTATCTTCTATCTGTTATGTGTGATAATACAAGTGCCCTTATTTTGTCTAAAAATCCTATCCAACATTCTAGGGTAAAGCATATAGAAATCAAGCATCATTTCATTAGAGACTATGTTCAGAAAGGAATTTTTGATATTAAGTACATTGATATAGAGCATCAATGGGCAGATATATTCACAAAACCCCTTGCTGAAGATAGATTTAGGTTCATAAGGGATAATCTAAACATTCTTGCACTATCTGTAAAGTAGTTATGATTGACTGTCTAAACCTATGCTCTATCTGAAATGATTTGTCTTATCTGAAACATGTGTCTGAAATATATGCAATCTTTTGAAATTATTGATCTATCTGAACTTGGCATTGACTGAAAAATCACTCTGAATGACGTGGCTATCTGAGACGATTGGTTCTCCAACTTTTCAAAACCCCCAGCACGATGCACGATTACCAATTTCTGCGCAGCCCTGTAACTGCCATCATTACTGCTCCTATGACGGCTATTTATAGGGTAACAAAGAGTCTCTACACGTTTACGCATTTCATCTTCCAACTCTCAGAATTTCTTGCGCTCAAAGAAGCTAAGCTTTTCTCTCAGTATTCAAGACTTTGTTTGTCTCTCATTTGTCTGCTTCATCAAGTTCTCTGCAATGGCACCAAAGAAATCTGTTGGAGGACAGATTGTACCAAGCAGGACTGTTGATCTTGAAGCCCTCAGAGATGGTGGTATCAACTTAGTGGAGACATTTGATTCTGCTGGATGGACACCTTTCTTCATGGTTGTGAACTATGCATGGCATGAACAAAGCATGGTTGACTTCTGGAAGTCACCACAGTCTGTAACGAGCAAGGATGGAAAATACACTTCCATTCAAGCTACTGTCAGGGGAGTTAAAGTGTTTGTGGATGCTGACATTATAGCTACTGTGACCGGAGTAAAATCTGAAGGAGCAATGTTTGTTCCTGAGTGGGAGCACAACCATTGTGGACCAAGGAAGTACACAAATATGTTGTATGGCATTGAGGAACCAGGATACATGAGAGCTTCTCTTATGCACCCATAGGCTAGGGTTTTACATGCTATTTTGGGTTGCTACATTCTTCCTAAGATGGGAAGTAAGAACCATATTTTAGAGGTGGAGCGTTTCTGTGTCATCCACCTACTGAAGAAGAAACAACTGGACCTGTATAAGATTATCCTCTACAACATGCTAAAGAGGGTGAGTGATTTTGCTACTAGCTATACTCTCACCACTCTAATCACAAAGATCTTGCTGCATTTCAAAGTACCCATTGGGAAGCTGTATTATCACAAGGCTACAACCTACTTCTCCCTCAACAACATCAAGAGGATGGTTATTGCTGTTAAAAGACCATCACCTGAGCCAACTCTCAAAGAAACTCTTGTCAAGGAGAAAGCTGCAGCAACTGGACGCAGCACTATTGAGATTTTGGAGAATGAGTTGCATGGAGACACTCATAGGAGTGAATTTATTCCTTCTGAAGCTACCCCAACAAAGGTAGTTAAAAGAAAAAGGTCTAAGCATGTTTAGAAGACTTCTGAAGCTGAACCAGTTCAGAAGGAGGTTCCTGTTGAAGATGATGCTCTAAAAGAACTATTGATGCAATACCTTTGGTTGCTAGCCATCCTGATCCTGAATTGCAACAAGTGGCTGCTTTAGCCAATGCCTTGGAAGAAGAAGAAGCTAAGAAAATCAAGGAGCAAGAAGCTCAAGACCATGCACTTGCTGTTGCTGCACATCAAGCCATCTTAGAGGATGAGAGGCTGGAGCAAGCCACCTATAGACTGAAAAGGATGAGAGCTAGTGCAAAATCAAGGAGATTGAAAAGGAGAAGATTGTTATCTCCTGTTTGATAAGTGTAAATTATGTGATATTTTCCTATGTTTTTATTACACCTATAAAGGCTAAAATAATGATTTATGCCCCAAAATAATCCCTTTTTATGAATAATTGTAATAATTGTAATTATTTGGTTTGAATTTGAATTTGATGCTATTTTGATTAGAAATCTGTTATGTTGTGCAGATTTATGGAAGATTTGAAATAAAAGAGAAAATAGCATTAAATGTGGAGATTGTTTCCAGATTTGAAGTTTAAATGAGGACAAAATAAAGATGAGATCAGCAGCCATTTAAAAAAAGGATCACGTGGATAACTTTCCCCAATTTGAATTCAAGTTCAAATAAATACAAAATCAAGCTAGAAAAGGGAAACAAGGAAAACCAATCAAGCAAAGGCAAGATCAGAAAGAGATCAAGTGGATAAATGAGGAATTGAAGAAAGTCTACAGCGTGTTTCACGCTTCACCTGCGCTTAGCGCAGGTGGAGCCCAGCTTACAGAGGGACACGCTTCATCTGCACTTAGCGCAGGTGAAGCTCAAGTCACGCACAAGCTTTTTAAATTCAAATACAGATTGATCTCTTCCAGATTTAAATTAGGGTTTTCCTTAGTCTACAAATAGTACCTTTTGCACAGATCTAAAGGAGACTTTTAGAGAGTACAGAGGAGAGAGGCATAGAATAGAAAGATAGACGCACAAGGATTGGAGAAGGTGACAGATTCTTCAGTGGTTTGTGATGGCTACCATGAGTAGCTAAGCTCTCCAGTAGGATTGGATGTAATGGATTCAATCCCCAAGTGTATGTGAATTCTCTTGTTTTTAATTATAAATCCCTATTTTTAATTATATCGGTACTTTTATGTTGTTCTTAATGCATTACTTCCGCGCTTGTGCCGGAGTCGTAGGCTAGTGATCAGGATAACACAGAATGAGATTTCTGGCTAGTATTAGAGTTTAGGGGAGCCTAGACATAGGAAACCTAACCTCCAATTGCTAAAAGTACTCGTTAATTATATGGAAATATAGGTGGAATCTGATGATCGAATTGTTTTGGTGAGTGACAGCCTGTTCATAGGAGCATCTATAGGAACATATAGTTAATTGATAGTAACATAATTGAAAGTTAATTGTATGTGAGGGATAAACGGGATCTTGTGATTGATGGGGTAGTGACAACCCTTGAATGAAGAGCGTTTATAGGGAAGTACAATTAATGGACGATTCAAACAAACGGAACAATAATTAATTAATTAAGAGCTTAATGAGCCGAGGGTAATTTGTCGCTTGGGAGAGCCCGCATGGATTATCTTTGAGTGGTAGGCTACTGGTAACTCGGGGTTTTATCAATTCAGTTTGGCTAAGGTATAATTAATAACAAATTTATAATTAAAAGAAGGGATTCACATACATAAGGGGTGCGAAGAAGCGAAGTCCAATCCTAATCCAAGTAAATCTATCTTCCCTTATTTTATTGCTTACTTTTCTTTTTACCATTTGAATTATGCACATTAATCATTCTCTTAAAAAGTTGCTTACTTGGTAATTCGATCACTAAAATCTTGCAAACTGAACCGCTCCCTGTGGATACGATACTTTATACTTACTATTATACTGCTGAACTTTTGGTACGCTTGCCAGAATTTCATCACTGTTCCATATGCTCCACAAATTGTCACAAGGAGCAAGTCCATTCAACAAGACGAAGCCATCAAGTTTCAGCAAGCTGCTGACCTTGAAAGAAAGAAGAAGCTAGAAGAGCTTAAGAAGAAAAAGGAAGAAGATGCTACACCTGCTGATCCACCACAACAAGAAGTTGTACCCTACAGAAGGCCAAGAGTTATATTTGGGAATGTCACACCTTCTGAAGATGACAAGACCCCTTCTCCCAAACCTTCTAAGCCTGCACCTTCTGTTCAGCCAGATGATCCTCAACCTTCATCTCCTCACCGTTCATCATCTTCATCATCCTCATCAGATTTCTTAGAGGTTGATACTGAAGAAGAAGAAGATTCAGAATCAACTGCTTGCATGTGGTTTGGAAGCAATCTTCCAAAGGCCTTGCTGCTGAAGGAAAAGCCTAGGGATCTCACCAAGGCTCATACTTATGATTTGGCACTTCCAACACTTACTAGTGCTCAACCGATGACTGTTGCTGAAATACCCCATAAGTTTTATAATGTTCCCTTGGAAGAAAGACCCAGGGTCCCTAAGTTTCCTAACTTATATGAGGAGCTGATGTTCTTCAAGGTTGCACCAGCCCTTGCTACTCCAAAGGACTTATTCTGGAATCAGCTGAAGAAGTAAGGAACAGGAAGCTGCAAAAGAAAAGTGAAGATGAGTACCTTCTGCCTGTTCAGCTTGAGAAGATCAGGAGAGGAGTGAAGTATCCCTGCCACATGTGGAAGCCACTTGATCCCTTTACTCAAGATCAACACAGCGTGTCCTATGAAGATTGGATAGCTGTAAGAATGTTATGCTTAGAAGCTAAGTTAATTGATCAACATATGTTGAGAGCTTCAGGGTGTAGAGACTTCAAGCTCCCTCTGCCTAATTCTATGAAGTTGACTACAAAGATCCTCGTGCAGCGTGACAGGACCATTCCTCAGTACTCTTTTGTTGAGAGATTATATGAGAAGAAGAAATGAGACAAGGTGTACCCTCTCTATACTACCCCTTCCAAGCCTATGTCCTCTACTGAATGGAGCAGGCTACCATAATACATTTTGAGAAATGGATCATATTTATAGAGAGTGTTTTGAGAAATGGATCATATTTATAGAGAGTGGATGTGGGAATCGTACTGGACTGAGTGTGAAAAAGAAGGATCTTCCTCTTGAACTTCCTGGAATGCTGAAGATTCTAAAATTGCTGGATCCTTATACATTCAGGAGTTTCCTCTTTTCTTCCCAGGCCGTTTTCCTATGTCAGATAGAAGAATGCATGAAGACTGGATGTTTCAGACTATACCTTATCAATAGTACTTCTATGCAGTTTACAAGCCTGAGGACTTCAGATTACCCAAAGGCTTTCAGTACTTCCGATTCTCATGCAGGCACTTATTTTTCGTGCTATATGAAATGAATCTTGAAAAGAAGGTTGCTGCATTAGAAGAAGAAAATCAACTTCTCAGAGTCAAGAACTTAGAGTTGGCACAGAAGACTGATCAGATCTTGGCTACTCAACATAAGATCCAAGCTGGGCAATTTGAGCTCAAGGATGCTGTTTTGGCTGAGCTTGAGAAGCAACGCTTGGAGATGAAGGAATTCTTTGAGAAAATCCTGTTGGGAAAGACAAATGGAGGATCCAATACAAGAAAATTTGTTTTTAGCGACGGCCCGAGGCCGTCGCTACACAAGAAAAAGCCGTCTCTACAGGCTGCGTAGCGACGGCTTAGAGATTGCCACGTGGACGTCGTTAAGTGGCTCGTCGTAAATACAGTAGTGACGGCTCACGTCAACCGTCGCTACCTAGAGACGGCTTAGTCGTTGCTGAAGCCGTCTTTCAAAACATGGTCGTCTCTAAGAGTAATTTTTTTAAAATAATTTTTTATCTAGAGACAGCTGTAGTGACGGCCACGGCTGTAGTGACGGCCACATGTAAATTTTTTAAAAAAAATTAAAATTAAAATTATTTATTTTATTTTAATAATTTATTAAATTTATTATTTATTAAATTTAAAATTATAAAAACAATACTAAAAAAATCATATATATATATAATATATACACAAATTCTGTTAAAAAATAATACAATAAAACATAAACATAAAGAAATCAATGGCGGCGGCGGCGCTGGGGCTGTGGGGTGGGGTGGGCTGCTCGTCCTCATCATCCACCGATTGGTCATCCATGGCGGGATCATAATGGGGGTGCGACTGTGCCTGAGCCTGACCTACAGCCTGGGCGTGCATGATCTGCTGCATTTGTCGTCGTAGTCGTGCTAACTCATCTTCCAACTCTGCAGCCTTCTCTATGTCCCGGCGAGACTCCTGCCTTGCTACATTTACTTCCTGGCGCAGCGCCTCCTCAGTAGAATATCGTGACCCGAACCTATTAGTAGTCTCACTCGGGTGAGCCCGGGTCTCCTGAGTCAAGCTAGTCACACCTGGACGAATGTTGGAGGCCAAGTCCCCGGTGCCATAACAACGGCCTCAGGTCTTGACACCCACAACATCCCTCCAGATCTGCAGCTTGGTGGAGACATCGGTCATGGAGGTGTCCCCCATCTGTGACTCCACGTCCCTCAGGCGCTCCATGTAATTTGTCTGTTGAGGTAAAAGTAAAATTAGTTATTAGTTATATATTCTGAAGGGAATCAAGCATGTGGTCAGGGTGCAGCGGAATAAATGGATTCCCTCGCTTGTTATGATTATTAATACGAAAACACGAATTATGGCATAAAAGGAATAAAACAAAAGGTCATACCTTTTAAGGATTGGGAACGAGGCAATAGTAGCCACGTCTCTAGTGGTGTCCACGCCAACAGTCGGACTAAGAAACCCTCCTCAACTCTGCTAGTAGTGTTTAGATAGTAAGAGTGATTGCTCATATGTCTTAGGTAATGCATCTTATGCTATATTTATAGAGTGGTGGTTAAGGTTTAACCCCTCACTCTATTAACCCTAACATATATGGGCCTGACCCATTATGTTATAATTCTAATCAAATTAGAATTATTATCTTTTCCTAGTGGCTTGTTGTATGCATGTGACCCAATAGGATTTTAATATTTGGTTATGATATTAAAATAAAACCATTTTATATTTAATATCATAAATAGTGAGCGGTATCTAGCAATACATCACTACCCAAATATTGAAATTATCAATAACTTTGACGAATCCTATTTTATGATAATTTATATGATCGGTCCCTTTGTCCAAATATCTAATTGAACACAAGGGCATGGAATGTGTCAACCTTGTATAGTTCAATTTATGTTTTCTTGATCCCCAAGTAGACTGTACAGAAAATAAACATCTCATGTTTATCCTCCTGAGCATGGCCATGCATTTTGAAGTCTCACTTTATCAAAAGGCCTACAGATATAACTCCTGTTACATAGGAGGGACAAATCCCATCTAGGTCACTCACATCCCACCACATAATTTATTATATGTCCAAATACCAACTTTATGATCACCTTGTTACAGGAAACGTTTGATGATATTTAAAACATATAATTCCTTATGTAGGAATCGCAGTGATTTCAGGTCAAAGGACTTCATATAACATTTATCAATTTAAGAAACGTTCATGACACTTATGTAACAATCCATGCAACGTTCTTAAGGTGGGTCTGTCCAGTACACTATTACTCTTAATACGTACTTATGTGAGCACATGATATCTCATATCCATGACCCGTGAGATGTGATCATCAATGAACTCACATACTAGTCTAAATGCATCTTTGTCCTAAGATGATACTTGACCAGGGACTATTTTAAGAATAGTTCTTCATAAGATCTCATGATCAAGTCATCTACTTGATTTCTTATGAAGTTTGAGCTTACTATGCTAAGGACATTGATTGTATTTTTAAAAGAATGAATTGCCTTTATAAAATAATATGATACATGTGATGGATGTTTCAAAAACATATAAGTCTCTAGTGCATATACTAACATATTTAATTGCATAAATATGAAATTATATAAAAAACACTTATAAACAAACACTTACATAGGTGGACCGGGCCCGGTCATCTACCTAGCCACCACCCTTTTTGGCCTAGGTGGCAGCAAAGAACTCGTCCAACTCGACCTCCCTCCCAAGCTGTCGATCCTACACAGGAAAATTACACAAATTAATTAATTTAACAACAAATAGAAACATAATATAGAAGAGTGTTTATACATACCATATCCAACGCCACCTCATGGTGGGCCCTGCGGCCCATGGTGTGGACTGCCCCCCTCCCCCGTGTTGAGAAGCCTGGTTGCTCTTGTTACGAGCAAACTTCCCCTTGAATTTCGCAGAGTCCTAGTAGGCCAAAAGACCCTCCCAGGCCTCCTCACCACACCACGTGGGCCTCTTCCCAGCCTTCCGAGCCTTGTTCATCATATCTCAAAGGCGACGAGCAACCCTCTGCTCATACACCTTCTTGATTTGGGCCTCATCAGAAGGGTGCCAAGTAACTCGGCTTTGTAAAATAAAAATATGGTAAGTCCTGCCAAATTGACATATCTTAAGAAAAAATTTAAAGTGGATAGGGTTTTTAATTACCGTGAACTCCTCCCATCACTTGTCCCTAACATCCTTCGGGGTGACCTCCCAAAGGTAGTGAGGACCTCGAAATTGTGAACAGATCGCATGACCAATGGCTGCGATAGGTGGGGCATTTGGCACCCACCTGCAAAATAAAATATTAAATATTAACAATTAAAACAATTAAAGATTCAATATTAATATCAATTCTAAAGAAGAAAAAAATAAACAAACTCACCCCTTGCCAAATGGTCGGATAATAACCCGACCTCGAGGGTCTGCCTCATGAGGTCTGCTTGAGCCGGCACCCTGGAACCGAGCTGGATCCTCATCAGACTCCTGGTTAGCATCCCTATCCGGGTCATCCTGAGCAACGCCAACGTCTATCTCGGGCACAACGTCCTCCGGCACTGGAGGCATCTGAACTAATCCCCGTGTCGGGATGAACCTTATACCATCGAATTGCGCCGGAACAGATGGTGGAGGGGAGCAAGAAGAAGTCTGCATGGCGCCCGCTGGCGTTGAAGTAGATGGATGCTCCGGCATTTGATCAGCGTGGTGAGTGAGAGAGGTTAGCCCTCTCCCGCATCGCGCGAGCTGCCTGTTGGCGTAGCTCACCCGGAGGGATGGACCTACCTCTACTTGGTGGGATTTTCTCTCCACCTCTACCACGCATCCTAGGCACTAATGACTATAGACATTATATACAAAATAAATAATTATATAAATTAAAAAACTAATTACATATTACTAATATACTAATTAATAAATTAATTACTAATATACAAATTACTAATAAAATTAATAAAACTAATTATAATTACTATAGACATTATATAAAAAATAAATAATTATATAAATTAAAAAAACTAATTGCCAATTATTAATTACTAATAAAATAATAAAATAAATAAATTAATAATTACAAATAAATTAATTAAAACTATTAATTACAAATAAACTATTAATTACAAATAAACCTAATTACAAAAAATAAATTAATAAAAAAACTAACTACACATAAACTATTAATTATAAGCAAACCTAATTCATATATCACATTAATAAATTAATAAAACAAAAAAACTATTAATTACAAATAAATTGATTAATGCTTTTAAAAAAACTTACTTGTTGCGACTCCGAAAAAGGAATAACTCTGGAACGAGCTCTAACGTCACCTACAAGCAACTATTTTGAAAACTGATCGGTTCAAAATGATCCTATGAAGGAGAGGAACGTTTTAATCGATCAGTTTTTCAAAATAAACGGAATGAGGGGACAAAAATAAGGGGTGGCTATATGAGAGGAAAAGGGAGTTTGGAGGAAGAAGAACATGGAAATGGAGGAAGAGGGTAGGGGGAGAGGTTTTAACGCGTCCAGTTTTTTAACGTGGCGACGGCCACGTTTTGAAAACAATTGCGCGCGCAAATTAAAAATTCATTTTAATGTAGCGACGGCCTGCCGTCTCTAAAGTTGTCGCTACATTTAATTTTTACTTTTTTAAGAAAAAAGTTAATTAATTATAATTTACAGTGACGACATAGCGATGGCAGGCCGTCGCTAGTAGCGATGCGTAAACTGTCAATTCCTAGCGACGACATAGCGATGGCCAGGTCGTTGCTAGTAGCGACGCCAAGGGGTCGTCGCATAAAAGTCGTCGCTAAAAACTGAATTTCTTGTAGTGATCCTAAGTCTATGATGCTTAGCCTATATTTTTTCTCAGACAATGTTCTTATTGTTTTGTTTTAAAACAATTACTTTTTAGTGTCTATCTCTTATAAAGTTGATCAGTCAGTTTTTGCTCTGATATCTTTTGCATGTGTGTTTAATTCTTTGTTATTGACACTGAATCTCATGATTATAAATACGTGTTTGTTATAAATGCTTTGAACAATATGGTTGCTCTCATATTAATTATACTCTGAACATTCTCAATTGCTCTGATACTTCATGATTTAGTATTTATTGCTCTGATATCCCTTTTGATTGATGACAAAAGGGGGAGTACAAACTAACAAAAATCTGAAGTGTAAAGTGTGTACAGAACAAGGAGCATCTAATTCAGGGGGAGCATTAAGATAATACTACTAATCTGATTAAGGGGGAAAAATGTCTAGACTTTTATATCCTTTTAAACCTCGTTCAGATTTTGTAGTTTAACAAATTTTTCATCATTAAAAAGGGGGAGAATGTTGAGTCTCAAAAATATCATTAAGTATTTAATAATGATTGAGTCTCACTTTCCAAAGTTTTAATGAATAAAAAATTCTGTTAAAATATCAATTGCAAAAATTACCTATGTTTTTAACGTGTTTTTCATTTTTCAGCAAGTTGGCCATATAAAGTGATCTACTATCTGAAGAAGTAGAATCATCTGAAGTGGTTTATCCATCTGAAGCCAAGTAGACCATCTGAAGACGTGTGATGTGGCAAAGTGTCTGAAGTCAGAAGTCATCTGAAGGGTGAGGCCCTCTTAAGATCTCTGATAAAGACTCAAGTCTTTTTCAACCCCTTCTGAAACAAGTCTTTGGTCTAACCTTATTAAGGCAAGTTGCTTAGAGACTTTCCTGCACATCTGAATTTCATGCACCAGAAAGGAAATGTTTGCAACGCAGTCTTTGTAGTGCTCAGAATAGAGACAACATCGCACATCTACCTTGTACTGTGTCAGAAGCTATCAGAAGTTGTTTCACAACGGGATTAATAACATTAAATGCTATCTCTCAATGGTGCATTAACAACATTAAAATATCAATTAGAATATTTTAATATTTTATTATCTTATATCCCTGTTATGTGTGATATTACAAGTGCCATTAATTTGTCTAAAAATCCTATCCAACATTCTAGGACAAAGCATATAGAAATCAAGCATCATTTCAATAGAGACTATGTTCAGAAAGGAGTTTTGATATTAAATTCATTGATACAGAGCATCAATGGGCAGATATATTCACAAAACCCCTTGCTGAAGATAGATTTAGGTTCATAAAGGATAATCTAAACATTCTTGCATTATCTGTAAAGTAGTTATGATTGACTGCCTATGCTCTATCTGAAATGATTTGTCTTATCTAAAACATATGTGTTTGAAATATATGCAATTTTCTGAAATTATTGATCTACCTGAACTTGGCATTGTCTGAAAAATCACTTTGAGTGACGTGGCTATCTGAGACGGTTGGTTCTCCAACTTTTCAAA
Organism: Sesbania bispinosa; assembly: GCA_026901365.1. Taxonomy (NCBI): domain Eukaryota; kingdom Viridiplantae; phylum Streptophyta; class Magnoliopsida; order Fabales; family Fabaceae; genus Sesbania; species Sesbania bispinosa. The sequence continues at coordinate 2,460,139 of QLOH01000032.1, read as the reverse complement.
ACCCCCAGCACGATGCACGGTTACCAATGTCTTCGCAGCCCTGTAACTGACATCATTACTGCTCCTATGATGGCTATTTATAGGGGAACGAAGAGTCTCTACACGTTTACGCATTTCATCTTCCAACTCTCAGAATTTCTTGCACTCAAAGAAGCTAAGCTTTTCTCTCAGTGTTCAAGACTTTGTTCGTCTCTCATCTCTCTTCTTCATCAAGTTCTTTGCAATGGCACCAAAGAAATCTGCTGGAGGACAGATTGTACCAAGCAGGGCTGTTGATCTTGACGCCCTCAGAGATGGTGGTATACACTTAATGGAGACATTTGATTCTTCTAGATGGACACCTTTCTTCATGGTTGTGAACTGTGCATGGAATGAACAAAGCGTGGTTGACTTCTGGAAGTCAGCACAGTTTGTAACGAGCAAAGATGGAAAATACCCTTCCTTTCAAGCTACTGTCAGGGGAGTTAAAGTGTTCATGGATGCTGACATTATAGCTACTGTGACCGGAGTAAAATCTGAAGGAGCAATGTTTGTTCCTGAGTGGGAGCACAACCATGGTGGACCAAGGAAGTACACAACCATGAGTGGGAGCACAACCATGATGGACCAAGGAAGTACATTTAGCTGCAGCCTCCGGGTCGAATGTCCCGGTGAAGGGTGAAGGACTGTGCCTACGGAACTCTGTAAGACATTGCTCAAATGGGTCAGCCACTTGGGGTGGGGGCATTCCCGTCGGCAAGCGGCGAAGTTACTAAAGCCCAACAGCACTGGCGGCGACCTGATCCCGGTTACAAGCCACCTGATCCCCCATAATGTGTGTGAGCATTTGGAGGGTTGCTGCCACCAGATTTGGATTGGTATTCGGTGGTGAAGGGGATCGTGGACGAACTGGGGGTCTACCTCTCCTACCTCCAGCCATAATTGTCTACACATCAATTACAAAACATAGAGGTGATCAATCTCTGTATTTCGTAACAATGTATAAAGGACAATGACTAAATAGAAAGAAAACACTAATCCACAGTCCAATTGGATTGAACTGCTCTGATACCTTACAAACTAGCTAGTCCATTCACAAGCTAATAGAAAGGGATAAGAGAGATTAGGGCACATGAGAGAATTTCAAACAAGAGGAGGTGAAGTTTATGAGCTTTACTCACCAAAGAGTGACCAAGAATGAGGAAATTGAAGAGTTGATGATGGGGAAGATTGAGCCAAAACTCCTTCTTTACTTCTTCTCCTAGCTTGAACTTCTTTCTCTCTCTACACTCTCTCTAAAAGTGTGAAAATGGGAGAAAATGTAAAAGAATGAGCCTAACGTGTTTTCAATGAATGCTGACAGCGCGCTCTCGCTCAGGCGCACTCGAGTGAGGGCCTCTTCTCGCTTAGGCGCGCCCGGGCGAGATTGAAGAAAATTCTATTCCAGAAAGCTCATTATGACTCTGTTTTCTCGGCAAGTGAGCCTGGAAGAGAAAACCAGAGCAGAATTCCGCCATTTCTGCTGACGTCCTCGCTCAAGCACGCTCAAGTGAGCCATGGCGAAATTACCAAACACCCCTTTTCTACTTAACACTCTCGCTCAGGCGCGCTCAAGCAAGCCCGGGCAAAATTAACCAAACAGAAACACCCTGATTTTCACTTTTCTATGTTTCTAACTTTGTTCTTCTTCCCTTTTCCTAATGCTTTTTCAAAACCCTATTATTTTACTACTTCTCCTTTACCATTTGATCTTAATTCTTGGGATGTTACAAACTACGCACGACTCTGACAACAGTTGCAGTTAGTGTTGGATGCCCGTAGTGCAGGTGGTTCTACCAGCTACAATTAGGCTCAACCGCATGATAAGTGCAAATTATATGATATATTCTTGTATTTTTACTGCACTTTATCAAGGGTAAAATAGTAATTTATGCCCCAAAATAATCCCTTTTTATTAATAATTGTAATAATTGTGTTTATTTAATTTGAATTTGAATTTGATGCTATTTTAATATAAAATCTGTTAATTTTGCAGATTTATGAGAGAGATTTGAACGAGGAAAGAAGATAACATTATTTGAGGATAGGATCTGCAGATTTGAAGTTTGAATGAGAGCAAATAAAGATAAGATCAACAGCCATTTAAACAAGGATTCTGCGGATAACTTCCTCAATTTAAATTCAAAGACAAGATAAACACAGAAACAATTCAAAAAGAGGGAAACAAGGGAAGTCAAGCAGATAAGGATAAGATCAGGAAGAAATCAAGCTGTTAATAGAGGAAACAGAATAATCTATTATGCGCTCCACGCTCCATCTGCGCTGAGCGCAGATTGGAGCTCATCATTCTGTAACCTGCGCTGAGCGCAGGTGAAGCGCAGCTGCGCAGATTTGCTTTTAGATTTGTTTTCAAAATAGATTCCTTCCAGATTTAAGATAACTTTCCTTGGTCTATAAATAAGACCTTTTGTAGAGCAAAAGGAGAGCTTTTGGGGGAGGCCAGAGGCGGGAGCTTTTGGAGAGACGACAGAGCAGAGTTAGGGCTGGAGAAAGTGATAGTTTCTCCGTTGGGTTGTAATGGCTACCATGTGTAGCTAAACTCCTCGATAGGATTGAATGTAGTTGATTCAATCCCCAATGTGAATTCTCTTTATTATTTATGAATCCATGTTTTTATAATATTGGTGTTTCTTATCTGTTCTTAATGCTTAGCTTCCGCCTTTGTGTCGGAGTTATAGGTTGGTTTTGTGGGGCGCATTCGAGAGGTGGTTCTATAAAATCAATAGCGAGTTTGGGGGATCCTAGACATAGGAAACTTGAATTCTGATTGGTAAAAAACACTTAATTTGCGACTGTGGAGACCATGGTGAATTAATAGCGTAAACAAATAGATCTTTAATCCGGGGTAATTTATCACTGTGGAGACCAGAGTAGATTATTTCTGAGTATTTTATCACTGTGGAGACCAGGGTAAAATAACTTTAATTTGTGCTTCAATATTATAATTTCATATTCATAAATATTATTGGGGTTCATATACAAAAGGGGTGCGATTAAACCAAGTTCAATCCTAGTCCAAGTAATTGTCTCTATCTCTCTCATTTAAGTTCAATTTTCTTTACTTGCACAATTCTCAACAAACAATTATACGTTTTTACTTGATAGTTGTGACCACTAATGTTTATAAATTGAACTGTTCCCTGTAGATACAATTCTCTTACTTACTATTATACTGCTAAAATTTTGGTACGCTTGCCAGAATCTCATCACCGCACCCGCACTACGATGGCGACCTGGATGACCAGCCCGTGGATGAGGATGAGGATCATAAGCCGCCGCCACCACAACAGTATCGTCGCCGTCAACAGTGATTTTTTTTTATTGTATTATGTTTTTATACACTTTGTATATATATTGTTTATATATATATATATGAGCGTTTTTATATAGTATTTATTATTTTTCTTTATATTTTAGATCATTAACAAATATGATATAAATTTATAAAATAAATAAAAAATTGAATTTCTATAATAATTCAACCGTAAATCCGTAAATTAAAATAAAATTAAATATAAAACCCTAAATTTAATTGAAAAAATTAATATAATCATTAGCGATGGCCATGACCGTCAATAGTTATAATTTTTTTAAAAAATATAATTATTAGCAACGGCCTAGCTCGTCGCTACGATGTGACGGCTTAGCGATGACCTGTGATCTTTTCACTTTGCAACAAACTTCAACATAACAACGACTTTAGCGTCGGGCAAGTAGACACTACATAGCTACGACTAGTTTTGCTCGTCGTTATGGTATTAATATTAACGACGACCCTTTTAACAACGTCCTTGTGGTCGTCGCTAATTGCATTGTAGAGACGATTTTCCCCTTGTAGCAACGACCAAAAATTTCTTGTAGTAAATAAAATCAAACCAATAACTTTTTGTATAGACATTTAGTTTTTATCAACCCATGGAAATTTGAAAATTCTCACTACCTATGTTACTATTTATCTATAACTTTTATAGGAAAAAATATTTTCTATTTATTTGTCTATTTATAAGTTCAAGGTAATATTAATTATATTTTCTTAATTATACTCTTATACTAAGTAATATATAAATAGTGTACCAAACACTGGTTACTCGTAGTGGAAGTGGACTATAACCCCATGCAGACCTTATCTGCAAGGTTAGGGGTTTGAATCCTAAAATCGCTACGTACTTTTATGAGGACTTTACCTAACTGTAACGTCCTAAATTCTTAATCAAAGAAAAATACCCGTTGAAAGCACTTCTCTTTGATATCGAAAATAGAGCGTCACAATATAATATCAACTCAGAATAATTTAAGATAATAATCATGTGAGCGTAATCATGCATGAAGGTGTAAGTTAAGCATATGAATGACATGCATCAATAATCACACATATACAAGGGCATTTCACATTATAATAGCATAAAATAATGCATGAACTAAGAGGAGGGTCTTATCATATAACATGAGGCAAGACTTGAGCTTAGAGTCACAACAATGAGCGTCCCCTTTGCGGTCATATAGAACTCGCCATTTAACGGTGATATCTTATTATCAAACACATGATACGGGGGTAATACATTACATTAAACATTATGGTCCAAGACCCAAAGCTGAGTATGAGTTTTAACATTATGGTCCAAGACCCGTGAGGCTGAAGTCGAATATAAGTTTATCATTATGGTCCAAAACCTATGAGGCCGAAGTTGAGCATGTTTTTAGTTGTCAATGACATGTAACATATATATATATATATATGACTATGAAATCCTCAATTCATATAGTCTTAAACATGAATTACAATATAAGGGTATACTACATCATCATTTGAATGCAAATCATATACATTTGACATCCATTAAGTAAACCCTAAGGCTATGGAATTCGAATCACAATACAATTTCACAATGTCATTTACATTCATCAATCAAGAATAGGTTTAGGGATAAAGGATCATAAAAAGAGAGAAATCATCAGATGTCAGCGAGTGTGTGGATTACACTCGCCTCAAAAGTGGTTTTGAGATGCCTTCAGGGTTTTGCTAAGCCTTCACCATACGTTCTTCCTTCTCTGAGAACCAGTAATGCAAAGCTCCACTCTTCTTCTTCTCTCTCCAGCTAAGGCAGCTAAGATGTGAGTGAAAATAAGGATTTGGGTTCCAGAATGTTATAAAAGAAACCCCCAGTTTAAAAATACAAGTCTTAAAAAAATTTGGTCACACAAATTTTCGCTTAAGCGACATCATTTTCGTTGGAGCAAAAACTAGGTAGTGATTTTGCTTGAAATTCGCTTGAGCGAAATCCCACTCGCTCAAGAGAATTTATCATATTGATTCTCGTGAAAATTAACTGTAATTTTTGCTCAAGCGAGAAATTCTTCGGTTGAGCAAAAATAAGGCAGATTTACTACCAGAAATTTGCTCAAATTTCATAGACTGTTTTTTATCAAAAAGGATGTCACTTTCGCTCAAGCGAGAAATCCTTCACTTGGGCGAAAATGAGGCATATTCAAATACTTGTTTTCTTAAGACATATTTCCTCCTTTCATTTCCTATTTTAATTTTTGATGAAAAGATGACATTTCCTATCATTTTATTACTTAATAAAAGATCCTAAAATTTTGGGATGTTATACTAACCACCACCCCAAACCCGAAGATTAAACCCACAACTATGTCTATAGGGGATTCCCGATCAAAAACCGAAAAAACAATAATAAATAGTACTCTCGATCCATTATTGAGAAGACATAATGTAAATAAATAAAGAGTATATATAATATTTAAAAATAATTTTTTTAACAACATGAACATTAATTACATTTTTTAATTTATGTGTTTTTTTTGTCTTAGTAGACATAAATAAAAATGAAATTAGTATTAAATAAATTAAGAGTAGGTTTGGTTAACTATTTAAGTTAACTTATACTTTATTTGATTATCACATAAGTTTATTTGACCAAAATAGAAGTATTAAACAAACTTATCCCATTATATATCTTATTTTCATAAGCTTCTTCAAATAACTTATATAGCTTATACCTTATATTATTTTATTCTTCCAATTTTAATCTCAATAATTGAATAAAATTCTTCCATTACCCCTATTCTTAGAGCTTAGAGTAATTTAATAAATTGTTCTATTTCCTACATGCCGTTTGCACAGTATATATAGGAAGAATATGTTAATTTTTTCTGTACATATTCTTATTTTTCTTGGTGTGATTTTATGTTTATTTTTTATTAATTTTAAAAGAAAATCTTTCTTTCAAAGATCTTCATTTTAATTCTAATACAATTTAAATTTATATTAGCAAAGTTTGCAATTTAGTATCCCTCACATTTAGAAATATGTATTTGGCTCCTCTATGTTTTTAAAATGTGTAAAATTGTTAGAGATGAAAAGAGTAAGACACATTTTTAAATTTCATGTATCAAATCATATATGACCTAAACACCAGGGTACTAATTTAAAATTTTTCCTTTAAATTAGATTTATTCAATCAGACACTAATTTAAATACTGGAAAAACACTAAAAGGGGATGGATTGTATTTCTTAATTTCTTTTTGAAAATTAAACATAACATTTAAAATTTCACAAATATGTAGATCTAAACTTTTTGTCTGCGCGCCAAACAAATTGATCTGCTAAATAACTTAGTGTGTGTATTGTTTAGCGTTAAAATGGACTAAATTTAAGAGTGTGTTTGGCTTGCCATTTCAGCTAGCTGAAAGTTGAAAATAATAGCTGAAACAATTTCATCAGTGTTTAGGAAGGTAGTTTTTTAACGTAGCTATAAGATTTCTTAAAAAGCTACTTGGGGTAGCTTTTTTAAAAAAGCTTCAATTTTCAGCTATTAGCGCCCTCAACCATTCTCACTTATCATTATTTAATAATTAATGTTGTCCTTAAATGTTATTTTACCATTTTCAGCTAGTTTTACCAAACACATTCAATAATTTTTCAGCTTTTAGCTAGCTTTAAACTTTCAACTAATTTTAAACTTTCAGCTAACTTTTCAGTTAGTTTTACCAAACATACTCTAAATTTGAATTCCCTAGCACAATTATTTTTAACATTGAAAACCTAACGCTAAACCAGATGCTTTATTTTTTTCAAAGACTTCTTAAAATTTGAATAGAAGAAAACATGATAGATCACTTTTAGTAAACACTAATCCAGTCCTCACACAACCATGACTTATTGAAACAACCTACATTGCAGGCACAGCTGCTGCTTTTCAGGAGACGACGAGTCGCTTTTTTCCATCATTATTTTTTTAATAGACCTATTTATGAACCACACATTTTTACATTTAGGATTTTGTAGCTTGGAGTCCTTCTTCAATGACAGAGATGAAATATTCAAATTCCCTGCTCCTAAATATTAACCCAAACTCAAGTCCTCCCTCCTTATCTCCACTTTCAGCAAGGGACATACACTTAAAAGAATGTGCCATCTCAACCTTGACAGGCCTTCCAAATCCAAAGTCAGTCTCATAAACAGTAAACTTTGGCGACCCTGTAACCAGCACCGTACTTCCCAACACAAACGTCTTCTTAAACAAAGCCTTCCAATTTTCTGCACCTTCAAAAGGTTCAACTTTCATATCAGTTATAGCCCTTTCAATACCCCTGACTGCATTCAAAAAACCACCTTCTCCCTTAATATCCTTTCTCTTGAGCATTGCATGACATCGCGTTAAGCAGTTTCCAAAGTATGTCGCTGGTATCGGGTACTCAAGACGATCTCTGCAATCTGCTGCAAAACGAAAATACTCCTCTTTGACATGATCTGATTCCTCTTGATGATCATCATAATCTCTGCATCTTGTTTTAACCAAACTAACCCACACAAAAGCACACGTCACCACAAATTTTGATAGATATTGCGGCGCGTTGATGAATTCATCGTTTTTCTTCCACTCATTCAGTGCCCGTCTTTTCAGCTTCTCAATATCATCTCTACTAAACACAATCGTTGCTTTGACATAATCCTCATCCCCATTTGCACGCTCAGAAGTTTGACTTTGAACAATGAGTTTGTCCTTCCAAGTTGACCTCTCTTCAAAATAGTCTCTTAAGAAAACAGCCTCGAGTCCCCTTGGGTCCTTCAACGCTTTTCTATCAAAGCATGGTGGTGACTTCGTGAGGTCAACTCCACCTGTTCGATGAATGGAAGACCAAGTCTTCATGAAATGGCTGCAGGAGTTATCATCCATCACGTGGCAATAAGTGATCGCGATGCAGAGGCCATGATTGGGGAAAATCGAGGCTTGCAAGGCTACAAGTGGGAAAATGAACATGTCATCATCGGCCATTGTGTATGTCAACTTAGCAACCAAGTGGCTATACTCTTTGAGACTTTTGGGGTGATTTGCTGAGAGATGGTTGAAGTCTGCTGCAGACTCAATGATGGTGAAGGTGACAGAGTCATCAGCAGAGCAACTAATGAAGGGCTTATGGGGTTTTGGTGGACAGAGGAGATTTCCAGCGAGAGGGAAGAAATGTTGAAGGGTGAGAGAGAGAGAGCGTTTGAGAGAAGGGAGTGTTGTTTCATAGAAATGGTGGGTGGAATAGGGATAGTTATAGAAGAATTGGCGTCTCACATAAACAGGACCTGCCAATGATAAGTCAAGGAATGTGAGGGGAAGAGTTGTGGTTCTGTTTGTTGTGGGATCAGGGGGTGATGCTGGACCAACCCGACATTGCTCAACAAGCTTATGCACTATAGGTTCTGCCATTTGTTTAACGATATGGGAGAAAATTGAAGGGATAACAGGGCATGTTGATGAGAGATGTAATGTATATTAGTATATATAGCGCTATCTCTGCTTTTTTGCGGTTTTGGGGCTCAATTGTTCCAAGTTGAAATTAAAGTTCCTGGAACTTGAGTGACACGCCTATTGGAAAATAATTTTGACTAAGTTTTTAATTGAGTCGTTGGTATACTCATATGGAATAGAATAACTATTTTACATGTTATGAATTATGGAATCGAGACGGCTGAAATGAAGTGTGGTTTACTCTTTTGAGATTAATTATTTATACAACAATAAACATACAACAACTCATACAACACACTTTTTCTCTCTATATCTCTCCATCACATCACCTATCACATCCAACATTTCTCTCTCTTCTTTTTCTTTTCTCTCTTTATCTCTCTTAGTTGTATGGTTGTATATTGTATAAACGTAATTTCTCCATTGAGAATGTAGAAAAGAGAAATTACATTTATACAACATACAACTAAGAGAGATAAAGAGAGAAATGTTGGATGTGATAGGTTATGTGATGGAGAGATATAGAGAGAAAAAATGTGTTCTATGTTTATTGTTGTATGAATAATTAATCTCTTCTCAATGACATTCCCCTCATGTACTATTTATAAAAAGTTTTTCTATACTTCTATTCTATTTATAAGATAAAATATATAAATCTAAAAGTATTTATTATTTTTTCTTAGATTTAACCTTATTAACCATTAAAGATTATAGAGTGACACAATTATCATGGTAGTAGAATTTAATTTTAAATAGGGGTAAACTCGTAATCTTGTAGAGTAATTTTTTAAAAATTAATGTATTAATTACTTTTCTTAATATGTGTGTTTTCTCTAAATTTTCTTATAAATAGGACTGGAGGGAGCATTAAACATGCATATCAAGAAAACATGTTTTAATAGTATGACTTTAAAAAATCTCATTTATGATTTAACTACCAAATTTATCTTACATTTAAAATTAAAATCTATTCAATTCCCCATATTAATCATTCTTAAAAAAAAGAAAAGTTCATTAATTATTGAGGGTAAAGATGGTAAAAACTAAAATTATAAGGCCATTTTATAAAAAGGACCCAACGTAGGATAACTTTTTGTGGTTGCGAGTTTTCAGTTTTTATTTTCAAATGATTTCAACTAAGCTTTTACAATTCAAAAGTGAGAACTAAAAACCACTTTTTATGGTTTTCAAAACGTCTATTTTATAAACCACAAAAATGGTTTTTTATTTTCAATTTTAAGTTGTAAAAACTTTGTTAAAATTTTTTAAAAATAAAAAACTGAAAAACTCATAACCACCCCAAATGACACCTTATTAAAGATTCATTTGTTTGTGTTTATAATCAAAATCCAAATTTTATAATGATTACATTTAAAAAAAAAGAATTTAATTTTAATTTTTTTCTTAAATGTAAAAAAGCAGTCTTTTAAAATGTAATAGAAAAATTATATTATGAAAATATAATACTACTACATTTTAAATATTTTAAATTAAATTTTTATAACTCAAAACCAAAAATTAAAATTAAAATTTTATAGTTTTTAAAATTTCTATTTTAAAAAAAAATCAATTTTTTATTTTAAATTGTAAAAACTTGATTTTAAATTTTAAAAAATTAAAAACTCATTACCACCCAAACGAATAATCAATTGAGTTTAATATATATACATTGTCAGTGTAAAAATATGTTACACATAGACATCTAATTATGTGTTGCCACGTCTCATTTAATGAATGTGACACTTCATGTGTTATTAAATTCATTAAATGATGTAGCAGCACATCATTGGATATTTGTATACTGACCGTGTATATTAATTAAATCCTAATCAATTTCATCATTGACAATCTCCAATATCAAATCATGTTAGGAAATGAAGGGCAATTTTACTTGGCATTTGCCCCGTCTTTCAATATAAAACCGGTTTGATCTCAATAATCAAGTCATTGCATATTACGTGAACGTACATTGGTCTTTGTAATTATCTAAATATGCAATGACAGAGGATTTTCTTGAATGCAAATTCAGCGCAAGGGAATGGAGGAAACTAGGAAATTTCTCGAACATAAATAAGTCAAATCCAAGTCTCGTTTGCCTTCTGGCGTCGATCGGGAAATTCACATACTCCTATCTATGTGGCTCTGCTAGCCATAGTAAGATCCGAGGAAATCAGCACGTCTTTGTATGTGTGTATAAAAAAGTATAGTGAAATTACTTTCACATGAAAGTGAAAAATATGTATTGCAATTTTTATGTGCGTATAAAAAAGTATATACTGAAATTACACATGAAAGTGAAAAAGATGTATTGCAATTTTTTTAAAAAAAAAAATTGCTGAATAAGTCAGAAGAAAATGAAAGAAATATTGACTTCAACCACAACTTAAAAAAAAGTCCTAATGCATAAGAGGTCTAATATCGTTTTAATTAGAGTAAACCACAAATTGGGCCTTACATTTTTTGCATTGGGCAGTTTAATCCCTGACTTTTAAAAATGAACACATTAGTCCATGACATTCTTTATCGTCCATCAATTTAGTCCAACGTCAACTTTTCCGTTAACGGAGAGCTGAGTTGTCACGTTAAGTGACACATAGGATCCAAAAGAACCTTCAAATTAGTCCTTAACTTTTTTTAACATCAAGCAGTTTAGTCCTTGGCTTTTAAAAATGACTTTATTAGGGATTAAATGTTGTAGAAACGCGTGACTCTCTTCCGAACTCTAAAACCTCTCAAAATACATTCATTTCCATTCAAAAAGTGACCAATTATTCTCTCAAGGATCAAATATATTCATATTAAATCTCTTTCTTTTAACTTCTGGTTGCATTCTTCTCTTCCTTATTTTGATTTATGTTTTTATTTCAATTAACATATTTATTAAAGGAAATGAATCCTCTTAAGAATTAGATTTTATCATCAGATTGTTCATTAGAATCTTATTTGCATTATAAATTCATTGAACAAAATTTCACTTGGTGAACTTTCCTCATAAGAGCACCCCAAATCTCTTTCATTGGAAAAGCTTATGAAGTAAAACTTGCACTTGTGCTTCTCCATATGAAAATGATTAACACAAAGACAAGGGAAGAAGAATATAAGAACAAGAAACCTAATCTTTAAGAGGGTTCTTTGTCCAAAACTCTTTCATTGGAAAATCTTATGAAGTAAAGCTTGCACTTGTGTGTCTCCATATAAAAATAATTAACATAAAGACAAGGAAAGAAGAATATAAGAATAAGAAACTTAATCTTTAAGAGGGTTTTTTGTATTGATAGTGTCTAATTATTTATTGTCCCTGTGAGATTTCTTTCTTGGCTTTATTCATATGAATTTATAATGCTAATAAGATTCTAATGAACAATCTGATGATAGAATCTAACTCTTAAGAGAGTTCATTTCCTTTAATAAATATATTAATTGAAATAAAATAAGGAAGAGAAGAACGCAACTAGAAGTTAAAAGAAAGAGATTTAATATGAACATATCTGATCCTTGAGAGAATAATTGGTCACTTTTTGAATGGAAATGAATGTATTTTGAGAGGTTTCTTAGAGTTCAAAAGAGAGTCACACGTTTCTACAACATTTAATCCCTAATAAAGTCATTTTTAAATGTCAAGGGCTAAACTGCCTGATTTTTAAAAAAGTTAAGGACTAATTTGCTGGTTTTTTAGATCCTATGTGTCACTTAATGTGACAACTCAGCTCTCCGTTAACGGAAAATGTGACGTTGGACTAAAGTGATGGACGGTGAAGAATGTCAGGGACTAATGTGATCATTTTTAACAGTCAGGGACTAAACTGGCCGACGCAAAAAAAGTCAGGGACCAATCTGTGAATTTACTCTTTTAATTAAGAAACATGGCAATAGCTAGTGAGAGAAAGTGAGAAATGTACTAAAAATTAATATAATGTCTATGACACTAGTCAATAACCAAAAACTAGTCTAATTTTTTTTCAAAGATCATTAGATTCAAGAAAAGCCAAATAGCACTTATAGAGATGAATGGGAACAAAATCCCAAAGAGCAATTTTGTAATGCTTCATCAAAATATACATTACTTAATCTAGCATGCTCGCTCAAATACATTAACAATACCAATAAATACAAAAAAAAAGTCTCCATGTCAAAACTTATTACCATATCAATCTAATGACAACTAAGTGAAAAATTAGATCTTTGCTTCTTTTTTTCTTCACTTCTTTACAACTTTTCTGTTGTTTTTTCGAACTAGTTGGTTCTATTGATGTTGTTGCAGTAACTCCATATGTTGTTAAGGGCATTCTTAGATCTGTGTCAGAGGGGAGCGATCGATGAAGCCGACCAAAGCTAAGGACGAGAGGGGGAAAAGGTAAAAAGTGGAGATTGAAGGAGATGATAAATGGTGGAGGTCACCGGAAAATTGAAAGAGGTGGCAGTGATGTAGTAGGTGAGGGAAGGGACAGTAGAAAAACAAAAAAAGAAAAAAAAAATTATAGAGACTGCAAAAAATTATAGCCATTTAATAATCATATAAAGCCCTCTCTTGCTTCGTTTAGAAGGCTGCTTTTTTTTTTTTCTAAGCCACAACTATTTTTATAGGGGGTAATTTTACTTGAGTCGGGAACATTTATATCATAGTAAAACTAGCATTCCCAATGAGCTTTTATTTTTATATACAAAACTCGAATATGAAATCTTATTTAAAGGAAAAAACAATCATTTACCACTTGAACTAATTATCGGTTAGTATTCATTTAGAAGGATTTTGCCTCCTTCTTGCCGTATTGTTCTTTTTGTAGCTTGAATTTTGCACCATGAGGATCACCAACCAATATTTAATTTTTAAAACGAGTTATAAATTAACATTATTAAAATTAATTAAAATATAGGGAAATCTCAATTTATTGGGCCTTTCGATACAATCAAATAGAAAGTCCCAAGGACGCTATATTCTAGGAGCCCAAACTATGTGATTGAATAAATCCTCCTCTATCTGTTGCGGATCGAGGATTCATTCCCCTTCTTCAAACTCTGATTCATATTGATCATAGAGAAATATCTGATTAACGATACAATAACATCCATTTTTAATAAAATTATTATAATTTTATTTAAAACTATTTTTAGATATTTTAGAATAAAAAACTATTTATTAAATGTTTATGATAAACATTATTCAATATTTATTTTTCATTCAACAAAATAAAGCTCAATTTAATTATCATTGAGACATAGTTGACTTTTTCTTCAGATTATATTAATAAGAAATTAACATTTACGACAATAGATATTTTAGTGGCTTTAATACATATCAACATTTACAAAATTAAATAATATAAATATCAATTTTAACTAAGATTATTGGATATAAAAAGTCAACTAAAAAAATTAATAACGTATAGTTATTAATTGGGAGAAAAAAATATATGATGAGAGGCCTAAATTTTTAACAAGAAACCTTTTATTTCTATACTATTTTCCTTTTAAGTTTTTTTTAGAAAAACTATTAATAAATAAAAATGGTTTAATGGGTCTAAATTAAATAACTCATTTTTTAGGGCTAAAACAATTGCTTCACTAACTTTATGGTAGGACTAACCCACATCCCACATATCTTGATATAGATATTAAAACTACTTGAAAAATATGTTGCGCCAAGACATATTTGCTTATCTTTGAGAGGTTTTTGTAGGAACACAGGGAAACACTAGAAGGGGGGTTGAATAGTGTTTCTAAATATTTTAGAAAGCTTTTCGCAAACAGGTGTTAAAAACACAATTTCAGACAGGCTCTTAAAGGGCTATCTGAAGTTTTCAGACGACTTGTAAAAACTGATTTTAAAAGATGTTTTGTGCCTTTATAAAATATCAAATTAATTACTCTAACCCCTTGATTAGTATAAAAAGAATTGACAAGAGATAAGGGTAAGAAAACTTAGCCAAGGAATTTATCCTGGTTCACTCACTACCACTGTGAGCTACGTCCAGTCCCAATCCCAACTAGCAATTGAATTTTCTCTTAATCTTTCAAGATTACAAGTATTCTTTTACAGTCAAGCCTCTTCAGGCTCTACAACCAAGTATTCTTTTACAGTCAAGCCTCTCCAGGCTCAAACCAACAACTATTCTTTTTTAGACAAGCTGCTCCAGGCTCAACAACCAAGTATTCTTTTACAGACAAGCCTCTCCAGGCTCAAACCAACAAGTATTCTTTTTCAGTCAAGCCTCTTCAGGCTCAACAAACAAATACAGAGAAGATAAAATGCTTAAGCTTACAAACTATATCAGTCTTGAAGCTTAAACAATTACAAATGTACAGAAAAACTAAGGTATACTCAGGATATTACAATATGTGTACAAAGATAAATATTTTCAGAGTTGTTGCAGCGAAAAACTTGCAGAGTTTTAGTTCTTTTTCACAAAATTCTTCTCTCTTGATGGTCTTCAAAGGAGGGGGTATTTATACCCAATCTTCAATCCCTTAAAATACCACTGTTTAGAGATAGCATTAAATGCTATTTAATCCGTTGTGAGACATGCTTCTGAGAGCTCTGATATTTCTGACACGGTACAAGGTTACTCCTGCCATAAAGCTGCTACAAATGTTGCTGCAGAGACTGCGTTACAAAGATTTCCTCAGTGGTGTATGAAATTCAAAAACACCAGGAAAGGTCTCTGTGTTCCTTGCTATAAACATGTTTGAAAAGGTACGTGCAACAGAGGTTCAGAAAAGTCTTCACAAACTTCAGCAAAGGGTGCCACGTCATTAATGAGACTTCAGACGGCACTGATACTTCAGACGGGTTGAGCTACTTCAGACAGCTTCAACTGTTCAGACGAGTTCTGCTTCTTCAGACAGCTTCAACACTTAGTCTTTTTATGTAGGCTCATAGTGACTCTTGCTGAAATCATAGATAAAACATTAAAGCATATATGTATCTATGATAAATATTTTAAGTCAAATTTGTTAACCATTAAAACTTGGGAATCTAGTTGTCTTAAAACATCATAAACAACCTTATGATATTTTTGAGACTCAACGATTTTTTCCCTTCAAAAGTGGGAGAATAATCAAAGAATGCTAGCATAAGATGTTATTAATGTTGAAATCAAAAAAGCAATTTTTGATATATGTGAGAGGTGGTGACTGATGGTAACTACGTTCCTATGCATGGTGGCAACCCTATCCCTAAGTTTGAATCGACTGGTGAATAGAGAGCTTGTGTGCTACTCAATGCCAATGCTAAACTCTATCTAGTATGTTCTCTGAACAAACCATAATATAAGAATGTTCATTGTTGCAACTCTGCCAAGGAGATCTGGGATACTTTGGCGTCAGCTGATGAGGGGACTGAGAACGTTAAACAGTCTAAGTTCAACATGCTTGTTCATCAATATGAAATGTTTAAGATACAGTCAGAAACCATTGACCAAATGTTTGGTAGGTTTCAGAACTAATGGACTCAGGTTAATAGGGAAGGCCTACGATTCTAGAGATCACAATTGAAAGATTCTAAGGAGCTTACCTAAAGCTTGGAGTCCCAAGGTGACCACTATTAAGGAAGCTAATGATCTTAACTCCTTGAAGATAGAGGAACTCTTGGGATCTCTAAAAGTTCATGAGTTGGAACTTGGAGAGGATTAACCAAGAAAAAGTCTTTGGCTCTGAACACTAAGGCCAAGTAGCTTAGGCATGGAGCCATGCAAGCTGAGGAGACTTCAGATGGCTCAGAAGCATCTGAAGAGAGTTCTGAAGATGATGATCTTGCTTTGTTGAGCAGAAAGATCAAGAGGATGCTACAAAAGAAAGGAAGGTTCTGAAGGGACTAACAGTTCAGGAACAAGAAGGAAAGGCCAGGAAAGGAAGCTTCTACTTCAGATGAGGGTTAGATTGTTTGCTATAAGTGTAAACAGCTAGGCCACATCAAGGCAGAATGCCCCAAGCTAAAGAAACCAGCCTTCAAGAAGAAGAAAGGGTTGATGGCCACCTGGGAAGACCTTGATGACTCCACTTCAGAAGAGGAAGAAGAGTCAGCTAAAAAAGCCAACTTATGTGTGATGGCAAGTCTGCCGTCTTCAAATAGTTCTAAATCTACGGTACGTTATGAACCTGACCTTCAGGAAAGGTATGATGATCTGTTAGAGAGCTCAAAGGAACTCTTCCAAGAATACAAGGATCTCAGTAGAGCATACACAAAAATGTGTAATAAGAGTGAAACTCTAGAGAAGGAGAACCTTGTGCTCAAGGAAGAATTTGAGAACTCTAAGAAGAGTAGCTCAGAAAATCAATCTGATGAAGTGATAAAACTTTAGAAGAAGGTTGATGAGCTTACCTTAGATTTGGCCAAATTTGTTAAAGGAACAAAAAATCTGAATAAACTCTTAGGAGTTTAGAAGGGTTCTAAGAACAAATGTGGGCTAGGGTACTCTTTAGATGGATCATCAGACCCTCCTAAAGTTAAAAACCCTAAAAAGGTTCACAAGAAAGGTAATGGGTGTTCTCATTGTGGGAAACTCTGGCATCATGTCTCAAGGTGTAACCATAAGAAGAGAGGTAAACCCAAAACTAACAAGAAAGGACCTAAAAAGCTATGGGTACCTAAGAATTTGATTATTCCTGTTGTAGATGTGTTTAACAGGACAAAAGACATGCCTCAAAAGGTACCTTGACAATGGCTGCTCGTGAAACATGACGAGCAAAAGGTCTTTATTCCAAAACCCTAGACCCAAAGATGGTGGAGTGGTCACCTTTGGAGGAAACCAATAAGGGTGGATCACTGGTAGGGATGACAATTGGACCCAAACCCAGCGGGTACCCACAAAAATTACCCGTAATGGGTAGGGTAATTACCCGCTCAATGGGTCTGGGTCTGGGTCTGGGTCTGGGTCTGGGTAATTACCTGCAATTTTTAGAGGGTACAAGTACGGGTACGGGTACTATAGTACCCTACCCTACCCATACCCATACCCACACTTATATATATACATATAAAATTTAATTTATATATATAGTTAATTTAATTTTTAATTATATATATGTTTATGTTTTTTTAATTTAAATACTATTAGATTAAATCCCTAAAACTAAAATAGCAACAAAACCTAGCATCAGTGTTCAAATTTTTTCTCATTTCTTTGTTCACTCACGCAGTCACGCCTCTAGGCCTCCTCACTGCCTCAGCCCTCAGTCCCTTCCGTTCCAAAGAGAGTCCTGAGTCACAGTCACCTACTCACACGGTCATACCCTTGCTGAGTTGCTGGTAAATCATCTTCTCTGTTCCAGACTTTCGTTCATCTTCATTCTTCGCGTTACTTTCGTTTCCCATATATCTGCGTTACTTTGTGTTCTCTTTCATCTTCATTCTTCGAGAAATCATCCTCTCCGTTCCAGACTTCCATCGTCGGTCGTTCATTCATCCTCAATCTCGCGCTCGCGCCCTTGCTTCTCCGTCGCCAGTCGCACAGTGTCGAGTGAGCGCCCTTGCTATTTTAATCTTGTAATTGGTAATTGCTCTGGAAATGTTAGTTGTTTGGCCTCTGTTTGATTGTTCTTTAATTTCTATATTAATTTGATTATAGGCGATGTGTTATTGCTCTGAAAATGTTTGTTGTTTGCCCTCTATTTGATTGTTCTTCCTCATTGCATGTAATCAGAGATGGAAAATCTATGTGAAGTGACTCCTTCAAAACTAAAGGAATATGAAAGTAGCTCTTCTCCTATTATGGCCATTTCTCCAACTCCACCTAAGAGTACACCTAGTAATCCTATTACCAGTTCTGATGGTAAAGGTCAATCTCAATCCCAAACCAATCCTCTTCCCAGCCCTGCCCTTGTGGATAGTGATAATTATGAAATAACTGAAGATGGAAAAAGAAAAAAGGTGTCGGTTGTTTGGAACCACTTCAAGAGGAAAATTATTAATGGAGAAGACAAAGCATTGTGTAATTATTGTAACAAGCTATTGTCATGGAGAAGAACTGATGGAACACATCATTTGCATAAGCATTTTCAAACTTGTAAAAGAAGACCATACAGGGATATAAGATAGTCAATCTTGTTGCAAGAACAGAAAAAGGCAGATGGTTCATCTACTTATTTGAGTAATTATCATTTTGATCCAGAGAAATCACGAAGGGACCTTGCAAATATGATAATAATTCATGAGTATCCACTTTCAATAGTGGAGCATTTGGGGTTTAGAGAATACACCGAAGGTCTCCAACCTTTGTTCAAGATTCCTAGTAGAAACACGGTGAAAAGTGATATTATCAAGATCTATGAAAATGAAAAGTTGAAGGCTCTAGGAGTCTTGGAAAAGAATGGGAGTAGAATTGCTTTAACAACAGACTTTGTGGACAACTAGCAATCAAAAAAAAGGTTTTATGGCCATCACAGCTCACTACATTAATGATAATTAGGAAATGCAAGGTCGCATACTAAGGTACGATTTTTTTTTATCATTATATAATATTTGTTAACATATCAATTATGTATAGTATATTGCATTGTATCAATGTTTGATAAATTATTTTGAATTATAGGTTTGTGTATGTAGAATGTCCACATACGGCTAAAGCTCTTTCTAATATGTTGATAGAATGCATGACAGATTGGAATATCGATAGAAAATTGTCCACCATCACTCTGGATAATTGTAGCACTAATGATGCTCTTGTTGGTATGTTGTTGAACAAACTTGATTGTTCTAGTCTTATGCTTGATGGTCAATTATTTCACATGAGGTGTTGTGCACATATTCTGAATTTAATTGCTTAAGATAGTTTAAGTGTTCTTGGAGATGGCATAGAGAAGGTTAGGAATAGTGTTGCTTTTTGGACAGCCACACCTAAAAGAGAACAAAGTTTTAGGGAAGCGACGCGCCAAATAAAAGTTTCCATTACAAAGAAACTCATTCTTGATTGTAAAACTAGATGGAATTCTACTTATCGAATGCTTGGTGTTGCATTGGCTTACAAAGATGTTTTTATTCGTTTGAAAACAAGAGAGCATTTATATACATCTTTGCCTACAACAGGTGAGTGGGAAACTGCAAAAGAAATATGTAATAGGTTGGATATCTTTAATCGTGTGACTGAGATGTTTTCTGGGACACAATATCCCACAACAAACATATTCTTCCCCTTGGTTTGTGAAATAATGCTTTCTTTGAAACAATGGCAGTTTTGCTCAATTGAGGCTATTAGGAATATGGCTTCAAAAATGGTTGCCAAATTTGAAAAATATTGGTCTGTTATTCATGGAATTATTGGAATTGAAATTATTTTGGATCCAAGGTTCAAGTTGAAGTTGTTATAGTACTTCTTTCCTAATATTTATGGAAGTTCATCTTCAATTGAAATTGACAATATCAAGAAATATTGTTATTCATTGTTTGAAGATTATCAGTCTACAACCATGGGCTTAGTGGAAAGTTCAGTTGAAAAGTTGAATGATAAGGAGTCAAATTCAGAAAATGTTAGAGTT
Source organism: Sesbania bispinosa (assembly GCA_026901365.1). Taxonomy (NCBI): domain Eukaryota; kingdom Viridiplantae; phylum Streptophyta; class Magnoliopsida; order Fabales; family Fabaceae; genus Sesbania; species Sesbania bispinosa. Next base: position 2,439,868 of record QLOH01000032.1, on the reverse strand, counting down.
TGCAATTTTCTTAGTGGTTATGATACATATGTCAATGATACAAATGATACGCAAACAAAGTCTGAGTTAGATCTCTACCTGGAAGAGAAAGTCTTGCCTAGGACTGCTAATTTTGATATTCTTGGATGGTGGAAAACAAATGGGATCAAGTATCCAATATTGCAGAAAATTGCCAAAGATATTTTGACCATCCCAATTTCAACTGTTGCTTCAGAATCTGCTTTTAGCATAGGAGGTAGGTTGTTAACTCCTCATCGTTCTAGGCTTCGTGAGGATACTTTGGAGGCACTTATGTGTGCACAAAGTTGGTTGAAACATGAGAAAGAAGGTAATGAATATTGCACTAGTTTTATTTATTAAATGAAATTTATGGTTATTACTTTTAATTAGATAGTCTAATTGTTAATCTTCTTGTTTTATTTTCTATTGGCATTACTGGACCAAAACAATACATAAAGGTGAAAGATAAGCGTTTGCAAACTTTTGGAGACTCTGATTCTGAAGAAGAGGTAAACTAATCTACTTATTTAATTTGTTAAGTGTTATGTTTACTTCACAATATATAATTTATTAATGTTAATTATCATTTTTTGCCAGGTCTTGGAGAGTTCCAACACTTGAATCGGAAGCTTGTGAATTACTTATGGTATTTTGGGAGACTGTTTTTGTATATGGCGCACACCACTTTGCTGTTGGAATTGTCCTCATATGTAATATGTTGCTATCTATGTAATAGTTTCCTGGTTGTATTCGTCACTAGTTGATACGCTTTCTATTACCTTGTACTCTCTTTTTATTAATTACATTTTGTTTAGAAAAAAATAAATAAATAAAGTGCGGGTAATGGGTACGGGTACGGGTACTTAGGTGCCAAGAGGGTAAGGGTACGGGTATTACAATTGCTACCCGCGCGGGTATGGGTCTGGGTACGGGTACTTTTTTAAAACGCGGGTATGGGGACGGGTACTATAGTACCCTACCCAAACCCTACCCATTGCCATCCCTAATCACTAGTGTAGGAACAATAGGTATAACACCTTTGTCTTGTTTTAAAAATGTTTTATTATTTGAAGGACTCAAGCACAACTCACTGAGCATAGGTTAATTATATGACAATGGTTATGTGGTATCCTTTACTAAGGATGGATGCATAGTCAAGAACTTAGATGATCAAGTCCTCTTCATTGCTAAGAGACACATCAATGTGTACAAAATAGACTTGGAGGAACTTGTAAGTCAAAATGTGAAATTTTTCCCTATGTTGAGGATGAAAAACAGATTTGGCATCAGAAACTTGGACATGCCAGCTTGAGATTAATCTCAAAGCTAACAAAATACAATCTTGCTAAAGGATTGCCCAAGATTTCATAAAAATATGACATTTTTGTGAAAGCTATCTGAAAGGGAAACACACAAGAAGCTCTTTTCAGAGTAAGAATGTTGTTTCAACTAACATACCTCTTGAACTACTTCACATTAACTTGTTTGGTCCTACAAGAATAGAAAGACTTGGTGGGAAGAAATATGGATTGGTCATAGTTGATGACTACTCTAGATACACATGGGTGATATTCCTCAGAAGCAAGGATGAGAATTTCACAGTATTCTGCAAGAAGGTACATAATGAAAAAGGATTTTGTATTTATGCCAATAGAAGTGACCATGGTGGAGAGTTTGAAAATACAAAATGCAGATGTTGAGTCTCAAAAATATCATAAGGTTGTTTATGATGTTTTAAGACAACTAGATTCCCAAAGTTTTAATGGTTGACAAATTTGACTTAAATTACTTATCATAGATACACACATGCTTTAATATTTCATCTATGATTTCAGCAAGAGTCACTATGAGCCTACATAAAAAGACTAAGTGTTGAAGCTGTCTGAAGAAGCAGAACTCGTCTGAAGAGTTAAAGCTGTCTGAAGTAGTTCAACCCGTCTGAAGTATCAGTGCTGTCTGAAGTCTCACTTATGACGTGGCACCCTCTGCTGAAGCTTGTGAAGACTTTTCTGAACCTCTGCTGAACGTACCTTTTCAAACACGTTTATAGCAAGGAACACAGAGACCTTTCCTGGTGATTTTTGAATTTCATACACCACTGAGGAAATCTCTGCAACGCAGTCTCTGCAGCAACATTTGCAGCAGCCTTATGGCAAGAAAAACCTTGCACCGTGTCAGAAACATCAGAGCTCTCAGAAGCATGTCTCATAACGGATTAAATAGCATTTAATGTTATCTCTAAACGGTGGTATTTCAACGGATTGAAGTTTGGGTATAAATACCCCTCCATGAAGACCATTATAAAGAGAGAGAGAAAGCGAAAAAGAAAAATTAAGTATACAAGAAAGCCCAGAGAAACATCACGCTGCAAGTTTTTACTCTGTAACAACTCTCTGATAAAATTCCCTGTACACATTTGTATATCCTGAGCATACCTCAGATTTTATTGTACATTGTATTGGTTTGAGCTTCAAACTCGTATAGTTTAAAAGCTTAACCTCCTTTCTTTGTAAACCTTGTGTAGAGCCTGGAGAGGCTTGGTTGATAAAAGAATACTTGGTTGTAGAGCCTGGAGAGGCTTGGTTGATAAAAGAATACTTGGTTATAGAGCCTGGAGAGGCTTGGTTGATAAAAGAATACTTGGTTATAGAGCCTGGAGAGGCTTGGTTGATAAAAGAATACTTGGTTGTAGAGCCTGGAGAGGCTTGGTTGACAAAAGAATACTTGGGTGTAGAGCCTGAAGAGGCTTGACTGTAAAAGAATACTTGTAATCTTGAAAGATTAAAAGAAAATCCAAGTGCTAGTTGGCATTGGGACTGGACGTAGCTCACAGTGGTAGTGAGTGAACCAGGATAAATTCCTTGACTAAGTTTTCTTACCCTTATCTCTTGTCAATTCTTTTTATACTAATCAAGGGGTTAGAGTAATTAATCTGATATTTTATAAAGGCACAAGAACATCTTTTAAAATCAGTATTTTTAGACCGTCTGAAAACTTCAGACAGTCCTTTAAGAGCTTGTCTGAAATTGTGTTTTTAACACCTGTTTGCGAAAAGCTTTCTAAAATATTCAGAAACACTATTCAACCCCCCTTCTAGTGTTTCCCTGTGTTCCTACAGCAGAGTGTTCTGTGAGGATAATGAGATCTCTCACAATTTCTATGTGTCAAGAACACCTCATCAAAATGGAGTTGTTGAGAGAAAGAATAGAAGTTTGCAAGAGATGGGTAGAACCATGCTCCTTTCAAGCACTCTTCCTAAGTCTTTTTGGGTAGAAGTTGTTCATACAACCTGTTACCTTCAAAACAGAATATTGGTAAGACCAATACTTAAGAAGACTCCTTATGAATTGTGGAAAGTAAGGAAGCCCAACATTTCTCATTTCCATATCTTCGGATGTGAGTATTTTATACTCAACACTAAAAATGATATTGGAAAATTTGATGTTAAGTCTGACAAAGGGTTCTTCATTGGATATTTTAAAACTTCAAAGGCTTACAGAGTTTATAACTCTATAACCTTATTTGTAGAAGAATCAACCCATATGAGGTTTAATAACAAGAAAAAGACTGATAGTGACCTATAAGATCTTGAAGATGATTTTCCAGGTATGGATCTGAACCAGTCATTTGAACAGATTCAGATAAAGACTGAAGATCTTTTTGAACCCCCTTCTGAAGGACCATTCTAAAGTTGAACCACTTCAGACAACTAATGTTGAGTCTTAGACTGAAGGAAGATCACCTTTTAGAAATAATTGGAGATATAGGCCTCATCATCCTAAGGAGAAAATCATTTATGATGTTTCAGAAGTCATGAGAACAAGATCAAGACTTAGAGAAGTCAACAATCTTGCATTGCTTTCTGAAATAAAACCTAAGAATATTGATAAAGCTCTGCATGATGAAGGGTGGATCCTAGCCATGCAAGAAGAGCTAAATCAATTTGCTAGGAGTGATGTCTGGACTCTAGTTCCTAAACCCCATGGTAAGACCATCATTGGAATTAAGTGGGTGTTTAGAAACATGTTGGATGAAGATGGAAAAGCTGTCAGAAACAAAGCCAGACTTGTAGCATAAGGATATAACCAGCAAGAAGAGTAAGGATTGCAGGTTAGTTGGATACTATGATGCTGACTTTGCAAGAGACAAAATAGAAAGAAATGGTACCAGTGGGCGATGTCACTTTATCGGAAGTACCATGATAAGTTGGTCAATCAAAAGACAAAAGCACCATTGCTCTTTCAACAACTGAAGTAGAATACATTGCAATAGCAAGCCGTTGTTCACAACTTTTGTGGGTAAAGTATCAGCTTTAAGATTTTAATATCTCTGAGCATTGTATACCAATTATGTGTGACAATACTAGTGCAATAAATATGTCTAAGAATCGTATATAGCATTCTAGGGCTAAGCATATTGAAATCAAGCATTATTTCATTAGGAACTATGTTCAGAAAGGTATTTTTTATATTAAGTTCATTGACACAGAGCAACAACGGGCTAATATATTCATAAAAACCATGGCTGAAGATAGATTTAAGTTCATAAGAAGCAATCTGAACATTCATGCACTATCTGAAAAATGAACCTATCTGAATTGCATGACTGTCTGAAATGCATGAGTCTGAAGCACCTGTCTGAATGCATGTGTCTGGAATTGTGTTATTATTTGAAGTCTCACCCATCTGATGATGTTGCAATATGAGACGATTAACTTTCACCTTTTTTAAAAATTGGACCTTTGCACTTCACACGTTACCTGAGGTCTGCGCAATCATGTTGTAACTATCAGTTTGACTGAGAAGCTATATATTTGGAAAGAGAAACGTGCTAGGGCACCGTTACTCATTTTCTCTGCAACTTGAGCTTTCAAACTTCTCCTATAAGTCTTTTCATTTTCTCTACAACACTCAAGCTCGGCAATGGCCTCAAAGAAGTTAGCTGGTGGAAATATTGTAAAGTGCAAGGTTGTTAATCTCTCTAGTCTGAGGGATGTTGGTGTTGATCTTTATCCAAAGTTCAAAGCTGCTTGACGGGTACAAATATTTAGGAAGATTGATAAAAAATGATCAGAACTAGGAGTGGTGGAGTTCTAGAAGAATGCCAAGATCATTATCAACCCCAACACTGGATATAGGTCCATTTCTAGTAGAGTAATGAAGAAGGATGTTTTCGTGGATGATGAGATTGATTCTATTGTCATTGGAACTGCTTCAGCGGGGATTGCCTTCTATAGTGACTGGGAAAAGAGCAACAGAGGGAAGAAGAAGTTCAACCCAATGTTCTACGACTCAGAAAACCCCAAGTGCAGCAAGTCTCAAGCTATGCTTGAGAAACATAGAAGCCTACATGCTATTCCCTACAACACTGTAATACCTAAGATTGGTAGTAGAGATCATGTATCTAAAATAGAGAGATTCTGTATGATAAACTTTTTGAAGAAGGAGTAGATTAACCTACCTAAGCAGTTGTTATCCAATATGATGAAGAGGATTAACAACTCAGCAAGCAGTTTGACACACAAACACCTTGATTATGACTATTCTTAACCACTTCATGGTGCCTATCCACAAGACTCCATTACACAAGCCACATAGGTACTTCTCTATGGACAATATCAAGTCCATGGGGATCTCTGTGAAGACTTCACAACCAAAGCCTACCATCAAGGTAGCTTGTACAAGATAAGACATACTTAGGAAATTAGTTAAAGAAAATAAAATTATCAAATGAAGGTTATGAGGCCATGACATGTCCATTGCTCTCACAAGTAGGAATTAAGCTAAGTTGGAGATGTTGAAGAAGTATCAATCCTTGGGTTTGAGGCCATGTCCATGAAGTGCATGCCCATGTGGCATTTGTTGACCTTTGACTTCGTCATTTGGTTGACCTTGACCCTTGAACCCGAAGTTGACCTTTTGGCTTTGAAGAGTTAAGCTTCCCGCTTGAGCCACTTGTCATCACAAATAAGGAGAAACCATGTTAGAAGAAGACAAAGTGAAACACCATTCTTGCAAGCCCCATTCTAGCTCAAATTCACCAACACATTGAGGTTGAAATTACTAATGTAAGTTCACCATTCTTTCTTTTTGTACCATAAAATGCACCTATTTGTTTCTCACAAGATGATTTGAAAGTGAAGAAACGTGTTTATCAAGCCTAGAAGACTTCGATAATCTATATTGGTGCATTGGATTATGAGTAGTAACACCTAATTTTGTCCATACATGTGTGTGTTTTTGTGTTTGTGTGTGGGTTTAGTCCTTAAAATAAGCGAGTTTTGAGTTTTGCTCATTATAAAATTTTCCTTTTCATTTGCATCATCTCAAAATCTAAAATTTTGAAAAATGTTCTTCTTAGTGATATGGAAAGCTAAACAATTGCCATACAGGTAGGGGTGGGAATAGGTGAATCAATTTGTCAAAGGCCTGTAACTTGACTTGGCCTGGCTTGTTTATTAAAAATGCAAAGTTAAGGCTTTTTAAAAAGCTTGTTTAATTAAAAATGTCAGACTTTAGGCCTATAAAAAATCTTGTGGGATTGACATATTGGTTTGTTTTTATAAATAATTATAAAAATAATTAATAAAATCAGAATGTGATAAATAACATAATAAATTCATACTTAAAATCAAAATAGAATTAAAAAATAAAAAATATTTTTTAAAAAACAAAAAGCAAACTAACAAATAAAAATTAGTAAATTAAAAAGAATTGCACAGTCTAAAGAGTAAATAGTCATTTTGGTCTTTGAAAGATTGGAGTTTAGTCAATTTGATCACTGAAAGAAAGAAATTAACAAATTAATCACTGAACAATACTTCCATCAGTTGCTTTGGCCCTCCATTAGTGTATGTCAGGTAATGTTAATAGAAGTGATGATTTGACATGTTAAATGTCACGTGGACTTTTATGTGGTAGTCTCATATGGCTATAATACATATGAAGAATGGCAAGTAAGTGATAACTTTGAGGGACTAAATTCACTAAAATGAAACTTTCCTAATCTAATGCAAAAATGTAATTAGGTCTTCTTCCCCAATTCATGTAAATGGGGATGGATAGGGGTGTAAACGAGTCATGTCGGGTCGGGTTTGGGGTAAAACAGTGTCCGAACCAATAGAAATGCCTCGGTTTGGGCTGGTTCGATTCAGCCTTTTTTCACTATTCAACCCGACCTTAAACGGGTTGGTTCGGGTCGGGTCTCGGGTTTGGAATAAAAAAAATTATTTTTGCAGATCACTAAAAAAAGTGAAAAAAATCTAAAAAAATTCTGAAAAAAATTGTATCATTATTTTTCATCATAAATAGGCCAATAAGGCTTAAATCACCTGCAATTTTTTTATCAGAATGTCCCAATCTCAAAAAACATAATAATTTATAGGGCAATAATATGACAATAACATAAGCTTATAAGTGCAATTTTTTAATGACAATGCTTATAAGTGAAATTTCTTAACAAGAAACTTATAAGTGTAGCTTTTTAATTCATAAGCTTACAACAGTAAGCTTATAAATTAACAACAGTAACATATTAAATAAAAAATAATTAACCACATAATAACTTCATTGGAATAAGAACCATAACTAGTGTGAGGACCAATAATTGTATCTTTCATTAGAGGCAAACAATTTGTAAAGGATACAATCAACAATGAATAATTATAGTCAAGGTATACTATAACAATCAACAATTAAAAGCAATTACATGTTGACCATTTGATCTACACCTTCTGTTGTTGTTCCATGTTCATCCTGTAGATATACTCTCCAACCCCTGAAATAATAGTCAAGGTATACTATAAAAATTAAATTGGTAACATAAATAATTATATCAATTCACAAACTTATGTTAGAATCCCTCCAAAACACAATATTCAAATTTATTGCCCAAATTATATTGCCTAATCGTCAGAATCCATACTTTATTTTCTCCTTTTCTTGCTAGTTATAGAAATTTAAGAGCCATAAAAGAATCACTATATATGTCTGAAAAGGTCAATCATTGGGTATTAAAGCCATCATTGTAAGTCATGACTAAGGCTGCTGGTCATATAGCAGCTTGTAAAATGAATAGAGTATAATATATAAATTTGACACTGAAGAAGAATGTGCTTGAGAATTGCGATCAACATATAATAAACAATTCAGCCCTATTTTGGAATTTTTAATTAAGGATAGAACATATAAGAGTTTATATAGTCAAAGCTACATTAAAATGCATTACCTCTCTGCAGCTCGAATAGCAAGCCTTCCTGCAACACTACAGACTATGTTTGATTGTGGCGTTTCCTTCCCATCAAAAGATTTTAGAATTCCAATTATAAATTCATCAGCCTCCTACAGTTTCAAGATCAAGTTATATCTAAGGCTATGTGCCCACAGAGAAACAGATCCTTATCAACCAAATTTTATGCACTACAAGAGGAAAATTGAGTTCCATTTTTCCTGTAGGAAATAATGATTCCAAAGTTTTGCAACTATAGATTCAAAAAAAAAAGTTTTGCAACTATGTTTACAAAATGGACAAACAACTCAAAATTAAGTAATGAATTGATTGTTCAATTCAACCAAAATTCACAAAAACTTCGGTAACAAAACATCAGAGCACGATAGAATTACATATTGATAAGGTAACAGAAATATGGCCAGCAAGAGTCAGAAAGAAAGCATGAATTTTTACAGTTAAAGGGAGAATGGAGAAGCCTTTGCTGAGGGCAAGGCCAGTGAGAGCCATTCCTAGGTCCACTCCAAGGGTGAAGCCTCATCTCCATTGTGGTTCTCTCTTCCTGCAAAGCGTGAATAAAACATGGTTTTGCTAACTTAAATCTGCATATAAGGTGGTGAAAATGTTCCCCCCCCCTCACCCCCTTTTCTTACACATTGTTCTAACTTGTAAGTATATTACAGGCTCACACAAGAAAAAGGAAATAGACAATCTCTGGATTTCCCTTTTTTACTAAAATTCTCTAACCCCCAAAGAAAAATAAAATAAAAAATCAAATTCACAGAATCATAGTACATGAATTACAATTCCTTCACATATGTAAATATATCAGTACATCAGTTACAATTTCTTCACAATAATTCCTTAACATATGTAAATACATCAGTACATATACCTGTTTACAGTGAGACCGTCAAGACTCGAGACCACCAAGCAGAAGAAAATAAATTTGTGAATCCAAAATTTGAGCAAAGAAAAGGATGGACAAATTATTAGATGAGAAATGTGAAGATCTGAGAGCAGAGAACGATTCTACAAAAACAAAACAGGGACACACGGTTAGGGTTACCTGAGAGCAGAAACGATCCTTGCCAAGGGAGGAGAACACTTATGGCAACCACGAGCGCCGGAGACAAGGGGAGGGGAAGCTATTAACGGCAGCAGCGCAACGAGCAAGGGTGAGGGGACGAAGGACAATACGGGGCGAGAGAGAGCAGAGAGGCTAGGGCTTAGATTTAGAAGCAGAATCCTTGCCAAGGGGAGGAGAACACCTCCGGCAATCACGAACGGCGGCGACAAGGGGAGGGGACGCTGTTAACGGCGGCGGCGCGATGAGCAAGGGTGAGGGGACGAGGGAGATTAGGGGATGAGAGAGGCTAGGGCACGGGTCGGGAAGTAGAAAGGGAAATGAAAAAAATCTGTTCTGAGTGAAAGTAAGTAACCCCTCTCCCCTCCTAGTCTCCTACACGCGCACTATGGTTCGGGTTCGGGTTGCTCGGGTTTGCAAAATGAGAACCCGATACCCGATCCGATTAACCACTGGGTTGCTCTCAAAATGACCCGAACCGAACCATCACCCAACCCAAACCGTTTTTTCTATTGGATCGGGTCGGGTCGACCCGGTCGACCCGAGCCCGCTTACACCCCTAGGGATGGAAATGGGTACCCTCTGGGAAGGGTATATACCACAGTGCCCGTCTCCGTACCCGCATTTTCAAAAAAAGCCCGTACCCGCGTGGGCAATAACTTTAGTACCCGTCCACATACCCGCTGGGCATCTATATGCCTATACCCGCGCCCGTTACCTGCACTATTAATAAGTAAAAAATTAACAACTTACTAAAAAAATATTAATTTAAGAAAACTATATCTCAATTGAAAAATTACTCAAAGATCGTCCAAACATAATTTTTAAATATCAGTGACACAATAATTTAATTACATTGAAACACAACACATGATCTAAAGTTCAAAATTTTTATTAAATATTACAATATACTTTCACGTCACACTATTTTATAAACTTGGATATCATATGTTAGAATTCTCCAAGATCTGTTAAAAATTATTATTAACATTAATTAGTCATACATTATAAAGTAAAAAACAAAAATAGATAGTTTTAAAAATATATTTTAAATTTGTAATATTATATATATATATCAATTTTAAAAATATGTATAAATATATTAGATATTTTAATAAAATTAATATATTCCTATATAATTATATATAGTATTATTTATTAATTAATTATATATATGAGTGCGGGTATGGGGCGGGCTGGGCATCATAGTGCCCGTACCCGCCCCCGTCCCCAAGAAAAAATGCGGGCTATTGCCCATACCCGCTTTGCGGGTTTTTACCTTGCCCATTGCGAGTAATTTTTGCGGGTACCCATAGGGCTTTGGCTCAATTGCCATCCCTACATGTAAATACCAAAATTCTAATTCTGCTTTGAAGACAATTAGACAATACTACAAGCATGATTGGTGGGGAATGATAACATTCTCATTTGCACCACCAAGTTTTTGTTAATGTTATGTTTTATATAATTGACGTCAATGTTATGTCTTTTGAAGATTATATGTATGAAATCTTATCACAAAATTTTAGTAAGCAGTGGGGGTATGTTCCTTTGTTCATTTTCGCAATTCTCTTCTAAGTTTTTTTTATTCCTTATCGTTATACTAATTCATTTACTCCTTTGTAGAAATTATATATATATATATAGAACATATACATAAAATATCTTCATTCCAGTAAACATAAACATTACATATGTTACAAGTAAGAAAACTAATTACAATCATGGATGGGAGTAACTACTCATAGTACTCCATCTCATTTCACAGTCACATAAACCCTAAAACATATTAATTACCTCTTTCACCAACAAAATTATAACTAATAACGTGAACAACAACACCATGACACACCACATTCCAATTACAAAATGTTTTAGACTTCTAACTTCAATGCACATATTTTCGATTTAGGATGTGTATTCCTCATTCCTCCCTAATTTATTCCAATTCTCATTGCCAGTTGAAGAATTATACTCAGCCCCGTCATCAATCCAAATAAAGTACTTACAATTGAATTCATCATCATGCAAAAAAACAACACAATAATTGAGTAATTTGAGTTCAAATTACAATGACATACACAAGCTTCAAATGATCAAGTACCGCTTTTTCTATAACATCACATTTGAGAGGGCACATATGAAAAATAATCTCCTAAGAATCCTGTGTTTTTTTAGGTTCGTATATATAATAACCTCACTACCACAATAGCAAAATGAAACCCCATTTCTCTTTTTTTCCCTGCAAATTCCATAAAGCTTGCTAAACCAGTCACATTCATGTAGGGACGCTTTCATTCTGGGAGGAGAAGGAGTTCTTAAGCGGGTTGGCTTACTTTACCTGACACTAGTTTAAACAAAATATTCCTAGGCATTTTTGCTTTGGGTTCATCAGGAAATATGGTAAAATGGTCCTATGTTGGTGGTGGAGTGCACAACCCGCTTAAGAGCTCCCACTCCCCCCAAAATGAAAACTGTCTTTGCATGAACATGAGGATGAGAATGTTATTGGTGAAGATTATTGGGGAAGGCAAGAAGTGGAAACATTGAAAGAAGAAGTTTCAAAATTGAGAAAGAAGGTAGTGAAGCTACCGTGCAAGCTAAAGAAGATTTGATAAGAAAATAATGTAGTTAATTTCGTGAATAGTAGTTTAAAAAAGATTGATTTCGTGAGTACTATGTTGAAAATGTCATTAAACTCATATGCTAATGGCGGCATCATACAGATGTTGACCAACACTAACGTTGAGGGATATTTTTAAAAAAAGATTGATTTCGCGATGAGGACAAAAAACTAAGGGTGTGTTTGTGAGTTTAGAGGGGAGGGAAAGGGAAGAGTTAGAGGGGAAAGTGAGGGGGAGAAGAGGAGGGAAATACTTTATAAAATATCTAAACTCACAAACACAAAGGGGGGAAGGATTGGCAATAAACCTTTCCCTTCCCTTACTTTCCCTCCAAAATTCAACTCAAAAACATACCCTAAAGAAAATTTTTAAAGTGATCAAAATGAAATGACATGTATTTTACAAGGACGAAAACATATTTAAACAAAAAACTAAATTTTTTTATATGATGAGGGACTAAAAAACATATTAAACAATTAACCCTAAATTTTATAGTTAATTTTGTGTTAACATTGTACCTTTATATATATATTTAATGTAATTTATTATTACATATTGATCGAGTATCAACTTAAAGAGAAATTCACTAAAAGCTATTACAAAACGTTACTCAATCAAGGCTAACTAGCATGCAATATCAAAACTTCTATACGATTCTTATGAATTTTCTACTCTTAAAAGTTTAAATCATATACAAACCATTAGCTAAGGTCCGTTCGGAGTAGTTGCGAGTTTTTAATTTTGGTTTTTAAAAATTTTAAACAAGTTTTTACAACTCAAAACAAAAAACTGAAAACCTCTTTTTGTGATTTTCAAAATGACTAACGGGGCCCGTTCGGGGTAGTTGAGAGTTTTCAGTTTTTAAAAACAATCAAATTTTTACAATTTAAAACCAAAAATTGAAAACCTCTTTTTTAGCCCATTTGTTTAAAATTATTTCTTAAAAGAATCATTTTTTAAAAAAAACATCACTTATAAGAATTTTTAAGGTGTTTGTCTAAACTTTTTTCAAAACGCAAAATCAGAAAATAATCAGTTTTCTGCTTTTTTTAAGAAGTAACTTAGAGCCGCTTCTAGAAAAAAAAGCAGCTATAGTAGAAGAGAGAGAAAAGTTTTTTAAAAATGCGGAGATATTTATTTTCGCAAACAAAATGCTTTTTATGATTGTAGCCAAACGAAAATTTACTTCTAATTATACAAAAATTTCTAAAATAAAAATCAATTTTTTAAGCAATTTAAAAAGTGCTTTTTTAAACACAAACAAACAGTCCCTTATAATTTTCAAAATGTTTGTTTTAAAAATCATAATTTTTTTTTTAAATTTTTAGTTTTGAGTTATAAAAACTTAATTAAAAATTAAAATTTGAAAACTCCTCGCCACCCCTCAAATATACACTTATCTTCAAATGAGGCATGTGAAGAAGATTATCCTTGAAAGTTAGTGATTTTTTAACGTCTAAACCAAGTTGGAACAGGGACAAAGTATCATGATCACTACGTTCTACCAAAAGTCCGTCATAAAATATATATGTTGTGTGGAGGGCCATTGCAAATGGGTGGTTTAATATCACGTCAACATATGATATAACATATATAAGATATAAAGGTTGATTCTAGACAGCAATAGCCGATAGGCCTCTCATTATTTTGAGTGTTAAATATATTTTAATTTATAAAAAATAGTCAAAATTTGATTTTAGTTTTAATTTAAAACCATGGTTTTAGTTTTTTAAAAATTTAAAATATACTAATTTAATTTTTATTGCATAATTTTATTTTATAGATTTATTACAAATTTTTATTAATAAGAACTAAAAAAATAATTTATCTTTTAAAGAATCAAATTCATATCAATTTTTAATTACAGAGATTTAATCTCAACTATATATCAAGACTTAAAAATATATTTAACCTTTATTTTAATATTGTTTGGAGAAGGACGTGTGCATATTAGTCTTCAATTATTTGCTTGAAACCACTACAAAAAGAGCGATGCTTACAAATGTTGAGAGTCCTCAAGAATTATAGTTTTTTTTTTATTTAACCACAAGTATCCTTCACAGAAGATAATATCCTATTCAAGCCGGGGACATCTATATTATGGTCAGGTTAGTTCTTCCAACAAAGATTTTTTTCTATCCACAAGAATTATAGTTTTAAAACGGAACTGTTAATGGAATCTATAAAAGGATTGGTTTGTGATTTATTGATTTAATTATGGTTGTATATCGATTCAACTCATAATAATAAACGTAGAATTTAAATATTTTATTATTTTAAATAATAAAATAATATATAATTATAAAACACTATATAAAAATTTTTAAATTAATATAATAATTGATAAAATAATAGATATTTAAATGTAATTATTAAATATGTATTGTTTTTTCTAAGGAAAATGAAATGAATTAAAAATGAGTATAAGAGGTACTCTAACTAGGGTTGTACATGGGTTCAGTCGACCCGATCAACCAGACAAATCCAACCACTATTTGGTGGGTTGGGTTGGGTCATCGGGTTTGTTTTGGCTGGGTAAGCATTAACTCGAGCAGTTTGAATTGGGTAGCAGGTCTGAGTAAGTACAACCTAATATACTTAATCCAACCCGACCTCCCATATATATTAATAATAATTATCTTATCTAAATTAAATTTAGTAACAATAAATTAAAATTTAATTAAAAATTGGTGTCATAATAGAACAATAGTTTGTTAATTTGTGAGATGAAAACTTTTATGGTTGTGGAATATCATATTCGGTACATCTCTTTATTGTATTGTGCTAAATATTTGAATTAAATTATGTGTGAAAAGTGTATGTCATACTTTTATAGTTTGGATGTATAAAATTTTTGAAATAGTTATATGGCCAGAGTGTCAAAATCATAGAAATGTAAGTTTATATAATTTATGAAGTCCAAACGATGATAAAAAATAACCAATTTCTATAAATTTGATTTTTTTTATTCTGATATTTTAATTATCAGGACTCGATCACCCAACCCAACCAAACCTTGATCATCAACGAGAGTTAGTTCAAGTGGTACATATTTGTTTCCCCTAAAACAATGTCTCGGATTCGAGTTTTGTGGATAGAAAAAATTCCCGCTAGGAAAGCTAGCCCCATCATGATGTGGATGTTCCCGACTCGAACAAGATTACCTCCGATACATGTGATTTAAACCAAAAAAAACCAAACCTTGATCAGTTTGGGTTGAGTTGGGTCCATATAAAAGAAAAATGTCAAAACCGACCCAATCCGAACATGATTAATCGGGCTGAGTCCAAAAGTAGTGCAAATCCAATCTAACCTAACTCGTGTGTAATCCTAACTCCAACCCTTTATAAAGAGAGTTATTAAATATGTATTTTTATTTATCTTAAAAATGTTTTAAATTAAACAAAAAAATTAAAACAATTAATAAAATTAATTTTTTTTAAAAAAGATCGGTTTTGAAGCGATTTAACCAGTTTTCTATCTATTCCACCGATTGAGAGATTTACCCATTTTTTTAGGTTGAATTGTTCGTTTACCAAGCTGAACCAGTTTCGGTTTTTAAACCATGACAAGAATATGTGTAATGATTGTCAATGTATTGTTTTATGTTGATGAAATTGAGTGGGAAATGAAACTTCTACACTTATTTTTCTTTGTGTAAGTGTGGAAAAGAGAGAAATAAAAATATAAAAAGATAGAGAATGAAAAATATGTGATAATTGATGTGATAAAATGAGAAAAGAGAAATAAAAAGAAAAAAAAGGAAATAAATGAGAGATGTGATAATTAATATAATAAGAAATAAAAAGAGAAATAGAAAGAAAAAAAAAATGAAATATGTAAAAAGTGTAAAAGAAAATTAGTGTGAAAAAATCCAATAATAAAGCACAACATAAAATCATTGAAATTGTTAACTAATTACATAACTTTATTACACAGGAATGTTTTCTGAGTAAATCCTCATTTTGGTCCTAAAAAATTTGGTGTCGGTCATATTGGTCTTTGAAAGAATGAAATTACTTTTTTCATCCCTAAAAGATGTAAAGTTATTCAATTTAGTCCCTTAAAGATAAAAAATCGTTCACTTTAATCTTTGAAAGATTTTTTAAAATGACAATTTAATCCTTAAACAAGACTAAATTAAATGACTTTTTTCATCTTTCCAGGATAAAAATGTAATTTTCATTTTTATGACCGACCTCAAATCTTTCCCGCGAAATTCAGGCTTTACTCAACGTTTTCCTGAATTGAGAAACAAACATGCATCCTATGAATCGAGAAACAATGTGAATTGTTCAGTGACAAATTAAACTACAATATTATCAAGGTGTTCTTCTAAGATGTTGATGAAATTATCCATTTGAGTTCTTCCAAGTGCCATTCCAACTTCAATTCCACCTTCTTTGTCCCTACAATCAGAAAGAGAAATTCCTCCAATACTATCAAGATGAACCACTTCAGACTTCTTTGGCTTTCCCCATCCAAAATCAGTCTCGTACACTGCCAGTTTTGGTGAACCCGCGATCACAACAACAGATTGATCTGGTTTGAATAATTCTATATAATCTGACATCAATGATTCAGCCCCTTTCAAAGCATCAGCCTTGAAATCCCAAATCTTCCTTTCAATTGCATTTGCTGCCACAACGATCCCATTCTCTCCCACAAGCTCACCCCTCTTGACAGCCGGAATAAGAGAGGTTAAGCAATTCCCAAAGTACGTTGAAGGTAATGACAATTCAGGACTTTCACGACAATCTGCTAGAAAGACCAAGTGGCAGAGTTGATCATAGTCTTTCGCAACAGAGTCACCTTTGCTCTGTTCCGATTTAATCATAGAAACCCAAATCAAGGAGCACGTGACCACAAACGTTGACACGTGCGGTGTCCCTGAAGCGTCGCTAGCACATTTAAGAGAAATCCATTTCTTCAGTTTCTTAACTCGTTCACGACTCAACACAAAACTGGCGCGCACCTTGTTATTGAAAATATCTGGAATGAAGTCTGTTATTTCCATGCTTCCTGAATGTTGAAGTTGTTGTAAGTAGAGAAGCTTAAGCTCCTTTGGATCTTTGACTCTTTCCCTTTGATGGAAAGGAAGAGTTAAAGGGTCTTCAAGGGAAGCCAAATCACCTCTTGCCTTGCAAACAGAGGCCCAGTACTTCAGGAAAAGATGAAGTGATTTGCCATCACCAGCAACATGGAGGAACTTGAGGCAGATGCTGAATCCAGAGTTTGGTAGGACAGTGACCTGAATGGCCATGAGAGGGGACACACGTGTGCCATCTTCCTCTGTAAGAGGTGAAGGCAGGGTAGGGACAAGGGGGTGCCAGTTTCGAACGTCCTGTGGTGAGTCAGATACGAGGAGGTTGAAGTCTGCGGTGGACTCTGCGACGGTGAAGGAGAGAGAGTCTCCAGGGAGGTAGCGGAAGTAAGGGGCATGGTGTTGGGGATCTGGGGGGATTATGAGATTGGAGGAGAAGGGGAAGAAGTGTTGGAGGGAGAGGGAAAGAGAGTGTTTGAGAATTGGAAGTGCTGTTTGGAGGAAGTGGTGGGTGGGATGGGGAAAGTGGTAGAAGAAGATGCGTTGCACTGGGGGCTTTGTGTATAGCCATGAAATGTCCAAGAAAGTGAGGGGAAGAGTGGTTGAGGGAATTGAGCCTGGTGGTGGAACGACTTCGCATCGATCTAAGATCTTCACAGTGTGATGAGCCATGTATGTGCAGTGATTCTAAAAAGACAAAACACGTACAGTGGTTGCCAGATGCAGTGAGGCAGTATGCTTCTGGTGAGAGACAAGATAAAAATCAAAGAATACTGCTGTTTAGAAGAGAAATGATATACCAACTATACATATAGAATTTGTCCGATAGCTCGTGAAGTCAAATGCCGCGTCTACCAATAATAGTGTGTAGGAGTAGATTAAATCTTCCTTAGTAGTATTAGACTAGAAATAGGATGAATTATTATTCACATAAATATTTAACTTTAAATTTTAATAATATATTTAACTTGTTTAATATATGTAAATATTAAATTTTAATATTAATTAATTTTTAATATTTAATTTGATACTTGTTAGTAGATTAAGAATATAACAAACTAACAGAATAAAATGGATTTGGAAACATGAAATAGTCACATCTAATAATTACAAATAAACATTATCAACAATAATGCTTTATTTAATTTTTTTTTAAACACTTTCTTGTAGACAATATTTTTGTAACATTACAACATTTAAAGTTGTCATCACATATAAGAATCCTAAGTCTTTGTTGAGACTTAATCCCAGATATACAACAACACATAATTGACCATGAGAGAAAACAAGCTTTGGTAAATACACACCAACATGTGACAATGTCTAGCCTTGACATTTATTAATGGTCGTGGCAAAGCAAAAAAAAGAAATTTGTCTTCGTTGAAACTTCAATGGAGTGAGATTTTAGATGGAATTAAATTCATTCGATGAATGAATACCTTTGTTCCCAAACGTGTTCCTTTAATAACGGTTTCTACAATGACATTAGAACCTAACTAATCAACTATTAATCTAGTTCCATTGCAAAGTCCAGCGGATACTTCAAGAAGTAATGTCATGATATATTCATGGAATGAGTAAACAACATCCAATGTAGGAGCAAGAATTGCTTTATCTTGAAACAATTCTCTGTTTTCAAAATTTGATAGCAAATTAGAATAGGAAAAGGAAACTATATCTCCAATTGTATTACCTATAGACTTTATCAGTAAATCCTTTGGTATTTCAATATCAGTTTGACCATCAATAATTCATATCTATATTAATATGACATGCAATCTTGTTCAATATAAATTTAATACTATATATAGATGTAAAATTAAAGGTTTATTTCATGTATCACATTTTAAAATTATTTTAATATAGAAGTGATATATTCATCCATTTCGAGTACTTAGAGTTTAATACGATGTCTAAAAGAATAAAAAATTTTATTCCAATAATAAATAAATTGATAAAAATAATTGAGAAGCAATCTTTTTGTTAATTTATCATCTAACATGTTTCTTACTTGATATGTATATAAATGATATTTAATTGTGACCACAATTGTAAAGGTTTGACGCTAAACCCAACTCATCCATTTTAAGTTAAAGCTCGTATATTTAATGATATAATCATATACATCAATTAGTAGAATGTGAATATCGTATTGTTATCATGTTTATAGAAAATAATAACAAATACATCATTAATGTAATAAATTTAAAGTATATTCACATTTGAGATCTCACAATACAATCATTTCAAAACTATATAAAAGTGTATGGAAAAAATCATTATTGGGAGAGCTAACCTCACTATGATGTCGATATAAATGGATAATGAGAAAACTTGTTTCAATATAATAATTATAAAAAATAAAAATTAAGGTGTGATTAAAAGGAAAAAGGAAAAAAAAGACAGGAGCCGGACTGCTTCCTATGGTTCATAAAAAAAATACTTTACTGAAATGAGAATAAATATGAATGAATAATGAGTTTATAGTAATAAAAAAATTAAAGAGTGATAAAAAAAAGAAAAAAGAAAACAGTATGAGTAAAACTGTCTGCCGTTAATGATACTCGTTATTTATAAAAAAATCACTTTTGTAATGTAACAGATTATTAGGAACAAATAATGAGAGAAAATATATTAATATAATAAAAAAATAGAAAATTAAAAAGTGAGATAAATAGGAATTTTAATATAGATTAAATAGATAAATAGAATTGATGAGTGAGATAATAAATGAAAACATTAATGAATAAAATAAAAAGGTAAATGATATATTGAAATATCATGTTAAAAGTAATGTAAATCAACACATATATTGTATTCCTCAATTTGAGTTTTTATATAACGAAACAGATAAACATGAATAAATAATGAGAGAAATTATTTTAATATAATAATAAAAAATAAAATTAAAGTATGAAAAAAATGAAAATAAATGTAGGATCCAAACTGTTTCACGTGGAGGATACTCACGGTTTATAAAAATATCACTTTTATAATGAAACAAAATAATATGAACAAATAATAAGAGAAAATGTTTTAATATAATAACAATAAAAAATGAAATTGTGAAAAGAAACAAAAAGAAAAAGAAAAAGAAAACGATATGAGCAAAACTGCCTCCCGTGATGGATAAGTGTGATTCATAAAAAAATTTACAAAAAAGAGAATAAATAATTTTGAAAAAATACAAATGGGTACATGTAAATGGTACATGTTAATAGGACTGTCTCCCGTAAAGGGTACACGTAATTCATAAAGTCATTACCAACAACTTATATGAATCAGTCCAATGTAAATGTACAACCCAATAAAACAAAACTCAATATTAAAAAAGTCAATGACCCACAATAGACTTTGACCCAACAAAAAAAATAAAGCCCCTAATGAATAGTTAACAAAAAAATTACCCCTATATAATATTATAGATTGGGCCCATGATGCAAACCCAATGACCCAAACTTGACAAAAAAAATTTCAAAGTGAATGAAGAGTAAATAAAAAACTTCCCCTTTATAATAGTATAGATATGTCGGGGACGAGAAAAGTTGGTGGTCCATGAGACGGACCATGTTTTTTCCAACCCCGCTACAATATACTCCCACCTTCACTATTCATAACAACTTTTCATAAAGAATTGGATTTCCCTTAATATAAAAATTTATAAATTTTTAAGTAAATTAATTATTTTTTTATATTTATCCTTTATTAATATTCAACTCTTTTTATTCCCTATATATATTGATGAGTGTGAATAATAAATGAAGTTTTACCCACATGCTCAACTACACCCTTGAAAAGTGATTCTTAGAATCTTCCACCATATCATAATTACTGTCTCTAAAATATAATGGCTTTTAAATAGAGGTATATTTGGAATGCTATTATTTTTTAAAGATCAATACATTAACTAACTTTTCTTAAAATGTGTGAAATGGTTGAGGGTCTTGTAATAAATGACGGACGGAGGGAGTATAAGAAACATTGTACTAGAATTACCAAGATCAAGGAAATGTATTATAGAATCCATAACTGGTAATTAATAGTGCCATTAATTTAATTTTTCCTCAAAAATACCCTTAGTATTAAATGAGTAAATGAGTGGGTACCTCTTTAACTACTCACTATAAATTAAGGGTATATAAACAATTAATGCAACTAAAAATAATATTATGTTTCTTATATATAGGACCAAAAAAATTTTCATTTTTGTTTCTTATATATAGGACCGAAGGTAGTACAATTTATAAATTTTTTAACATGTACTTCAACGATATACAAGATAATAAATTAAAAATAAAAGATTTTATTATAAATTACAATTATTACAATATTCAATACATTGGTAATATTTAATTTTATATTTTTTAATAAATTTTTTTATTTTTAATTTATTATCCTATGGAATATTTTGTAGATTAAAAAAATCATTAATATTTATCTTTAAACCCTTATATATTATTGTTTCCCATTTATAAAAACATCCATCACATTCATTACCAAAATGCAATTGTCTGCGGTTCATCATTCCAAAAAATCTCTAATTTTAGTCGAAGTTGAAGCATGACATCATATCTAAGTGTGTACTTGGATAGAGAATTTTAGAATGCTCAAAATTATGATAGAAAATATTGAGTAAATTGTAAACATAAGAGGAATTGTAAATGATAATGTTGAAATTTACTATCATTATGTGGCATCCTAACCACATTCTGAAAAAGAAAGCCAACTACATCCTAACTGACTCAACTAACTCTAATAAACAAAAAAAAAAACGAAATCAGTTACAAAACTGTCTAACTAACTGAGCATAATGATTAAGTAACTTCAACACCCCCTCCACCACAAATGTGTATGTCAAACATTCCAAGCTTGGTAACCATGTTCTGAAAAAAGGAGCATGAGATAATGGTTTGGTGATAATATCTGCAGCCTGATCAGAGGATGAAATTAGGAGCAAGTGAAGGAACCTAGAGTGAACTTTGTCTCTCACTACATGATAATATAACTTTATGTGTTTTGTCCTCTCATGAAACACTGGGTTAGAAACAATGTGTATATATAGCTGATTTATTATCACAATAGAGAACAATAGGGTTGGACACAAAAAGTTGAAAGTCTTTCAACAGGTAAGTCAACCATTGAGCCTCACAAGTGGCATGAGTAGGGGTGTTCATCGGTTTAATTCAATACGATGAACCCGATGAACCAAATCAAACTAATCTAATTGGATTGGATTTTTTTAACTCAATTGGGTTGGACCCGGACCGAACCAATCAAACTCGACAATGATTGGTTCGGGTAACGAATTAAAGACACTAGACTCGTTATCCGAACCGAACCACCCTTGAATAAAAAACTATACTAAAGTAAAAAAATTGGAAAAGATGAGAGATTAAATATCAACATAATTTTTTATTATAGAAGAGAAATTAAACATAAACATGAGGTTTTATCATAAATTGTCTTTTTCTTAAATGAATTTTTCTATTATTTGCTAAAGAAAATTGAAAAATAATTTTGACTGTATTGGCATGATAAAATTTATGATCTGATTGAACCGAACCAAACAAACTCATTCTTGATTAGTTTGGTTTGGTTCGGGTCACTTACAAAAAAATTGAAAAATCCAAACTGAATCGAACCAAACCAAATCAACAGTTTTATTTAGTTTGGATTTGTTTTTCCTACAGAACCGAACCAAATTGACCCGTGAACACCCCTAGGCATAAGCAAGTGCCTTGTATTCAGCTTCAGAAGAAGACCTTGCCACAACTTGTTGCTTCTTACGTTTCCAAGAAATCAATGAATTTCCCAAGAAGAAACAAAAACCACTGACTGGTCTCTTGTATCATCACAAAATCCACAATCAGAGTCACTAAAGCAACAATGATTTGTGATTTGTGTTTTGAGGAATCATCTCTATTTCTTGAGCTAATTATATTTTTCTCATGGTTGGTGCAAAAATGGTTTGTGATTTGTGTTTTTTGTTTTTGGTTTGACAGTGTGGCCTCTGGGATCAAGTTTATGATCTATTATCAAGAGATCCGAGTCAAGAATTGGGAGAGAAAGGTACATTGGAAATCAATAAATTCTGAGTTTAGAATATAACACCCAACCTATCTGTTTAGAATGTTATTAGAATTCCACAACTTGCATGTTATTGCCTTTCAATCATGGAACAAGGAGCAAATGTGATTAATTTTTTTAAGGGAGAAGTTCCTCATGTCCTTAAACTAACTCATTTTAATTTCTTATTCATGAAATTTGTTACAATATCACGTGCTTGCTTGACAAATGCAACAACCAAAATTGGTTGTAGGAGTGCACAAATTATATGATTCAGGGACGAGTCCTATTCAGGTTGGTTTAATTGTAAGAATTATTTCTTTTTTCTCATCTCATTTACTTGCATAGTTACAAAACATTCAAACAAAGATTCATTGTAACTTTGATAATATCTGTCAGGCGGGTTATACATCACCTACCAGATCTATGAGGTTTGAATTATGAATGAGAATGTGTCTCTATTGATTCTTGTTCCGTTTCGTAGCTTCGAGGTTGGAGCAATAGCTGGTGTTCAGATTCCCAAGTATATCACATGCAAGAGGGTAACGCTATTTTTTTTATGTATATTCATGTGTTTTTACTTCTTTATTAAATTTTAATGAGGCTAACATTGAATGATAGGTTTTTGCTACAAGATTTGATGATGCACAAGCAACAACTAAATTTAAGAGGCCTCCTTAGGAGGCATTTGTTGCTGGAGCTACTTTTCATTGTCCAACATTTACCCTTACAACTTAGGTTATTCAGGTAGCAGCTTGCCTTATCCAAGTTTCTTTTGTCAAAGATTGGTAGGTTAAGTATTAATTGCCATACATGTGCATATCCATGTAATATATATTGGAAGAATCATGCTGTTATTGTTCCAGTGTTTGCCAGATAGTAGATATGTTTCTCTCCCTTCTTTCTCAACATTAGTAGATTAGGTTTCTTTTTAATAATCCAATCTATGTTTGCCATACATAATGCTAGTTATCAATAATTTATCACATTCTAGATTAATAAATTTTGTTCTTTCTTTTCTGGATAGCTTTCTCACCATTGAATATAGATTGATAACCTATATTATAGATTTTTATCTACAGACAATGAATGTAGATACAAAGTAATAACTTATACTGATAGACTATCTAGTTGTCAATGAAAGTTATGCTTAAAGTCATATCTCCATCTATGTTCGGAACGCATAATAGACGACAGTTCTATTTGTCGGTCAATGTCAAGTTTACATTTATCTACATATTTCGGACCTATAGTGACAAATTTTGTCTGTAATCAAAAGTTAAATTTCTCGCAATTTTAGTTTTATGATTGTGGTTGTTTTACCAATGTGCAAGAGTTATTAATGCTAAGGGGGTTACTTGTAAATTTTGTTGAGTTATAAGGTAAGTTAATGTAGTAGCTAGGTTGTGTTTCCAATAGATTAGTTGTTGATTAATATATATATATATATATATATATATATATATATATATAGTGGCGGACCTGTATACATATGAGGGTGTGTAGGTGCACCCCCTGACTTTGATAAAATTACTATTAAGTATCTTAAAAAAATTTATTTTCCCCCTAATTTTATATATTTGAACCCACTGATGTATGATAGACCTGTGTATAGTTGAGAGTGTGCAAATACACCCCATGACTTTAATAAAATTATATATTTTATTTGTTTTCTCTCTCGATTTATTATTTTTTTATTTAACTAAAGTGAACTTTTGTCTTTTTCTACCCTTCCATTCCTTCTCACACACGTTTCCACTTCCACACTCTCTCATCATATAATAGTCTTCTTTACTTTTATTCTTTCTATTTCATTACTTTCAATTACTTGCCTTTGAGCTTTTCCCGGTGATGCCTGTTTCGCTTCCGCTCCAACTCTCCACTCTTTCCCTTTTGTTTTGCTTGTGATTGTGTGCTTGCCTTAGAGATATGCTGCTTGTTCCATCAATGCCATACTTCCTTGTCTTTCCTTCTCAAGTTTTCAAAATTTACAACTTGCAAGACTTTCATATTTAGAAGGTAATTTTTTTATTATAGCAAAAACTAAAGCTTTTATATTAGAATTTAGAATGATGTTGGATTGTTGAAATGTTACTTGTTGCATTTTTTTTTAATTATTGGTATTTTATTTTTTAACCCTGACTCTCACTGTCTCATGTATGCCATTTTTATTTTTTTAACCAAATTCTATTGATTTTTGTTTCCAAATAAATATCCAAGTGTTTAGTATTGTATTTTAATATTGTTATATTAACTTTGCTTTAAGGTGTTATTCCAAACTTTATTTTTTAGTTGCAGGAAGCCAGGAATAAAACTACCATTAAAATATATTAGGTAAATTAGGATTATATTTTATTATATTAATTTTGTTTGATGAATTTATAGATTTTTAATCTTTATGGATATTTTAAATTCAGAATTGTTAATTTCTTTTAAATTGTAAATAGATAATAGATAGATTTTTGAAGAGGAAATTACTATCAAATAAGCAACAATCTTCATCAAAATCTTGTGAATCAAGTCTCCAACAACAACAACAAATTGAAATTAATTTGGAAGACTTAACATTAGATCCAGGAAAGCGAATTAAAATTTCAGCATATCATCCTAATAATCGAGATAAGATTTCAGGGCATCTCCAGGAAGCTAAATTCACAATCCAACCCTTTTTATTACAATTGCAAAAAACTTTGTGGAAAGACTATGAAGAAACTTTCTATATGGAAGAGGTTATAAGACAAACTCACTCCAAATATTTTTAATAAAGTCAAACCATCAAAGGAAAGAGATCATAAAAGCAAAATATCTTAAGTGTCTTGTTATTACTAATAGTTTGCTCAAAGTGTTGGTAGAATTCTAGACTTCAAATTTGCAAGATGAATCTCTTATGTTAAGATGATGCCAAAAACATGATCAGCTCTGAATCATTCTTTGAAGCATGCAATGTATAAATCCAGAACAGGAATTGTCAAGATAAAAACAAGAACAAGAGCTGCTGAGAAAATGGGACACAGAGCCAGACTCAGACACAAGGTCTGACTCAGATGCACAACTCAGACACAAGTCTAAGACTTAGACGCAAGCTTTAACAGAAAAATGAGACTCAGATGAGAGCCCAAGACTAAGATCAAAACTCAGATGCAAGAACTGCCCTAAGACAATGCCTAAGACTCAGACTCAGGTTCAAACACAGAGTACATAGAGTCAAGACAAGGACACTGCACACGCTGACATAAGGCAGAACGCACAGGACCTTTTGGCAGGAAACTCTTCTCTCTCTGCAACGGTCATAAACGGCCACATAACGGCTAGTTTTTATTTGAAATAAGAACCTGAAGTCAATAATGAAGAAGAGAGAGAGACTATGCTGATTATTGAAAATCTTTGCATCTCAACCACATCTCAAGTCAGTCTCAAGTCCTTCTCATCTCAGATCCACTCTCAACTTGAGAATACATCCTGTAGTCTCATCCATTCTCTTTTAAGATCATAAATTCCTTATATTTGTAAAGAGAATACCTCTAGCAAATTGCACCGTGTATCGATACTTTGTATGTTGTAAGCTAGACCTTCATCATTCTATCAAATTCTTGTAAGTTGTCTCAACTGAGATAGGAGAGAGCCCAGTCTCAATGTGAGCTGTATCAAATTTGAAGAGGCCCAGTCAAGAATACTTGTACTTTGACAAGGTTGTCATTAGTGGAAATCTCACAAGTTGTGAGGACTGGACGTAGCCCAAGGAGTGGGTGAACCAGGATAAATCAGTGTGCATCTCTTCTCCCTATCTTTTCATTTATATTGCACACTTTAACATCTGAGACTCATCTATTTAAAACAAGTTACATTTGACTTAAATATTGAATCTTAACTGCTGAGACTCACACTTGCAAAATTGATAACTATACTGAGTTGAGATAACATCTTATCTAACTTTCTTGAGCTTCCAAGTTATTAAACTTGAGAACAAGTCTCAGCTTGATTTTAAGACTTTCAGGAACAAAATTTTAAAAGTCTCTATTCAACCCCCCTTCTAGAGACATCCAACCAACTTCAGTTGGTATCAAAACTCGGCCTCTTGGGGTTGAGCACACCTACGTGTGAAGAGGAAAAGATCCATGGCTGGACCAAGCAAAAGTCTCTTTATTCCTGAAGGAGCATCCACCAATAGGCCCCCTGCCTTTGATGGAACATATTACTACTATTGGAAGGACAGAATGAGAATCTTCATTGAGTCTCAACATGCTGATTTGTGGGAAATCATTAAGCTGGGTCCTTACATGCCCTCCATCACTAATGAACTTGGCTTAAGAGCAGCAAAGCCTAGGGAATCCTGGACAGAAGCTGAGAAGAGCAGATATGTTATCAACTCAAGAGCCAAATATCTACTCACCTGTGCACTAAGTCGTAGTAAGTATGACAATGTAGTCGGCTGTTCATCAGCAAATGAGATATGGGATGCACTTGAAGTTGAGCATGAAGGAACAAATCAAATCAAGGAGGCTAACATCAACATACTTGTTAGACAGTATGAACTCTTCAAGATGAATGATGATGAAGGAATTGAAGACATGGTAAGATGTTTCACAGTCATTACTAATGATCTCTATTGAGTCTCAAAATGTTATTAAAAGATTAATAATGTTTTAAGTCTCTTAACCCCAAGTTTTAATGGATAACAAATCTGGTTATCGGGTTTAGGAAAAGAAACAGTTTCTGCTGAAGGTATTTTTTTTAATATTTCAGAAGGTATCAAATGAGAAATCCTATCCTCTGAAGTAATGAAACCTTCCGAAGCAAGGAAACCTGCTGAGTGATCTCAACCTACTAAAGGTGAAGAACCTCCTGAAGTTGTGAGACGTTGTACTAACTTCTGTTTGTCCTCAATACAATATTCTCTGATATTCCCTCTGAAGACTCTAGACAACTGTAGCTGCCGCAGTTACTTGTGCCTCTCATCCTTCTGGAAAGTCAGAGAAAGTGCTTTTTGGCATATTTCAAATTTCTCTCACCAAAAAGGCAAAGTCTGCTATGAAGTAAAAGCTGCTCAGAAAAAGTAAAGTCTGCACTGTTGACTCTACTACCTGCTACTGCAGAGGTTTCAGGCTATGTGTCACAATGAGAGCATTTGCATTAAATGCTATCTCTCAATGGGAAATCGAATGGAGTTCAACGGACTGAAGTATCTCGCTCTATAAATACCAAGACTTCATGAACGGAAGCAAAAAAAAGAACACAGAGAAAACAACTTGCTGAAACGCTGTCGAAATTCATATTCAACTGTTTCATTATTTTATCTTTGTATAACACTTCCATATCCTGAGTCTTACTCAGTAATAAGTTACCCAGTTCGAGCTCTAAACTTGTGTAGTTTAAGAGTCTGAGCAATTTTTCTTTCAATCAATTTTTCTGGTTTGATCCTGGAAAGGCTAGGTGTGCAAATAATACTTGGGTTTGAGCCTGGAGAGGCTAGGTGTGCAAATAATAGTTTGGTTTGAGCCTGGAGAGGCTAGGTGTGCAAATAATACTTGGGTTTGAGCCTGGAGAGGCTAGGTGTGCAAAGAATACTTGGGTTTGAGCCTGAAGAGGCTAGGTGTGCAAAGAATACTTGTTGAGCCTGGAGAGGCTAGGTGTGCAAAGAATACTTGTTGAGCCTGGAGAGGCTAGGTGTGCAAATAATACTTGTAATCTTGCGGGATTAGTGGAAATCCAGTTGTGGTTTGCCCTAGGACTGGATGTAGCTCACTATGTTAGTGGGTGAACCAGGATAAATTTTTGTGGTCAAGTTCTCTCTACCCTTAACTCTTTTACTTTCCGTTGTTATCTGTTTATATCTAACCAAGGAGGGTTTAAGAAAAGTTGTTATATTAATCAACACAGAAAAACAATCTTTTCTTCACGAGAAAACGTTTATAAAGGCATTTATTCAACCTTCTGAGTTACATCAGCGAGTTGCTGAAAGTTCCAGTTTCGGAAAGTTGAGTGAATATCTTTTCAAATTGCTTGCTTGTTTTAAAAGGTTTTCGAAAATCCGCAAAGTTTTATGAAACATTATTCAACCCCCCTTCTAGTGTTCCCTGTGGTCCTAACAATCTCAAGTCCTTGGGTAGAACCTACTCAAACCAAGATATGGTTAGAAAAATCCTAAGGAGTCTGCCCAAACCTTGGAGGCCAAAAGTAACAGCCTTACAAGAACCCAAGGATCTTAGCACCCTCAGATTGGATGAGCTGGTTGGGTCACTTAAAGTGCATGAGCAGGAGCTGATGGAAGAAGAGCTTATCAGACGTCCAAAAACAATAGCTCTAAAAGCCTCATTCAGCAGCTCAAAAGGTAATAAGGTAAGCTCATCTCAACAAATCTCACTAAACTCATCTCATGACACAGATAGTGAAGAGGATGATGAAGATGATGATGAGACTGAGATGGATGATGAGATAGCCTTCATCTCAAGAAAGATCAGACGCATGTGGAGATCTATAGGGAATGGAAGACGAAAGTTTCCATCCAGAAGAAGTGAGATCAAGGCTGAGAAGAAGGGACAAATTATATGCTACGAATGCAATAGGCCTGGACACATCAAAGATGAATATCCCCAACTAAAGAGAGATACAAAAAGAAGCTCGAAGAAAAGAGCCATGATGGCTACATGGGATGATGTAGAGGAAGAAGAAAGTCAAGATGATGAGCCAGCCAATCTGTGTCTAATGGCCAATGGAGACTCCTCAGATGAAAAGGTATATGAATCTGACTTTAATCTCTCTTTCAAAGAGCTTAAGTCTGCCTTTGAAAATCTCCTTTTTGATTCGAACTTCCTTGCCACAAAAAGTTATTTTCTAAAATCTGAGCTACACACTGCTTCAGAGAAAATAAAATTTCTTGAAAAAGAGAATGGGGATTTGAATCATAAAAATGCTAGCCTCATGTTGTCTCACATGAAGTTATCTAAGCGTATCAAGGCCCAGACTCAAACTCAAGCTGAAGTGGATTCAAAGAAATTGATGGAAGAAAATCTAAAACTTAAAAGTCAAAGTAGGATCCTCATAGATGATCTGACTAAGTTTGTTCAAGGAACAAAAAACCTTGAGAGATTGATTGGATCTCAAAAAGGAATTTTTGATAAAGCTGGATTAGGCTATGAGAAGTCCACAAATGAAGTTTGGTACAAAAACTTTTTTATTCCAGCAAAGAAGCGTAAAGAGAGATGCTCTTGCTGTAGTAAATTCGGCCATAAGACTTCAGACTGCTATATGAGACAAGTAGCATTGAAGAGAAAGGTATCTAACCACATAGGACCCAAATACAAGTGGGTACCTAAAGCTAAATCTCATTGTGTTGCAAACTTGCCTAGCAGCAACAAGATCAAAAAGGATGTGGGTGCTGGACAGTGGGTGCTCAAGGCACATGAAAGGGGACAAAAGCAAGTTCCTGTCACTTGAAGAAAAGGCTTCTAGAGTTGTCTCATTTGGAGACAACAACAAAGCTCAGATTAAGGGCATTGGTAAGATTGGTACGACAAACTCAGCTCAGATTGAGAATATTTAATTTGTTGAGGGTTTGAAACATAACTTGCTTAGTATAAGCCAGCTGTGTGACAATGGTTATCATGTAAATTTCTAGCCCACTTTTTGTGAGATCATAGACTCTAAGACTGGAAAAATAGTTTTCTCAGGAGAAAGAAACAAAAGTCTTTACTCAGTCTCACTTGAGAGTCTGTCTGATCTCACCTGTCTTGTATCTCATGACCATGAAAAATGGCTATGGCATAAGAGAGTTGGACATATCAGCATGAGAACCATAAGTCAACTTACAAATCAATCTCTTGTCAAATGTTTACCTAAAATAAAATTTGACAAAGATATGATGTGTGAGTCTTGCATAAAAAGCAAGCATACTAAGTCAAGCTTCAAACCTAAATCTCATGTAAGTACCTCCAGACCTCTTGAGATGCTCCACATTGATTTATTTGGACCTACTAAGACTGCCAGTCTTACTGGCAAAAAGTATGGTTTTGTAATAGTGGATGACTTCTCAAGATACACCTAGGTTCTGTTCCTCTCTTAGAAGGATGAATCTTATGAAACCTTTAAAATATTTTGCAAAAAGGTCCAAACTGAGAAAGGATACGGAATTGGTACTGTGAGACGTGACCATGGAGGAGAATTTGAGAATGTCAAATTCAAAAACTTTTTTTATTACAATGGCATTACTCACAACTTCTCATGTCCTAGAACACCCCAACAAAATGGTGTTGTTGAAAGGAAGAATAGGACTCTCCAAGAGATGGCAAGAACTTTGTTATGTGACTCTGGAATTGAAAAATATTTCTGGGCAGAGGCTGTAAACACCTCTTGCTACATCATCAATAGAGTCACCATAAGGAAGATCTTGAACAAAACTCCTTATGAACTATGGAAAGGGAGAAAGCCTTCTATTTCTTACTTTTATGTGTTTGGATGTGACTGTCACATCCTTAACACAAAGGATCAGTTGGGAAAATTTGATGCAAAATATGACAAAGGAATTTTCCTTGGATGTTCCCTAACATCAAAATCTTACTGTGTTTATAATCTGAGAACTAAAACTACTGAAGAATCTATGCATGTAGTATTTAATGAGATACATGGAAACTCACAAAAGAAGGTAGATGAAGAAATTGAAGAAATGATGGGAGATTTGAAGATCTCAACTCAAGAAGCTGAAGAAAGACTCCACACAGATCAAAAGAATATGAGATCACCTCAGTCTGAACCAAGAAGGGTATCTCAGACTGAGATCGGAAGGATAGGTCAGACTGAGCTACATAGAAATCCCCATCCTGAGGTTGGAGACAACTCTCAAGTTGAAGATAAGAACGAAGAACAACTTGAGATGGAACAAGAAAAATAGACTGTACCTGAGACTCAACAAGAGCACGCATCTGAGATGCCCAGAAGCTGGAAATTGGTCAGATCTCATCCAAGAGACCAGATAATTGGAGAGACCTCAGACAGAGTTAGAACAAGGTCATCCTTGAGAAATGCTAACAATGTGATGACTCTCCTGTCTGAGATAGAGCAAAAGGACATCCATGAAGCACTGAATGATGAATCTTGGGTCAAAGCTATGGAGGAAGAGCTCAATCAATTTGATAAAAGCAAAGTCTGGGATCTTGTTCCTCCACCATCTCATTAATCTATAATTGAAACCATATGGGTCTTTCACAACAAGCTGAATGAAAAAGGCAAAGTCATGAGGAATAAAGCAAGACTGGTAGCACAAGGATACAATCAACAAGAAGGAATTGACTATGATGAGACCTTTGCACCAGTGGCTAGATTTGAGGCCATCAGAATTCTTCTAGCCTTTGCAGCTCACAAAGACTTCAAGCTCTATCAAACGAATGTAAAAAGTGCCTTCTTAAATGGCATTATTGAAGAAGAAGTCTATGTGAGATAGCCCCCTGGATTTGAAAATCCAACACATCCAGAGTATGTGCTCAGACTGAAGAAAGCTTTGTATGGACTCAAGCAAGCACTAAGAGCTTGGTACGACAAACTGAGCTCTTTCCTAATTGAAAATGGATTCTCCAGAGGTCAGATTGACATAACTCTATTTAAAAGGGAGTATCACAAAGATTTACTAATTGTTCAGATTTATGTAGATGATATTATTTTTGGATCTACTAATGAATCTCTTTATCAAGAATTCTCAAGTCTCATGCAGGGAGAATTTGAGATGAGCATGATGGGTGAGCTGAGATTCTTTTTAGACTTACAAATCAAACAACAATATGATGGCATATTCATATATCAAGAAAAGTATGTCAAAGATTTGTTGATAAAATTCAAGATGAATGATGCCAAACCAAAGAAGACACCCATGCACTCATCAACTCAGATTGATAAAGATGAGCAAGGTAAGTTAGTCTCAGAAAAGCTGTACAGAGGTATGATTGGATATCTTATGTACCTAACTTCTAGTAGGCCAGGTATCCAGTATGTTATGGAATCTGTGCTAGATATAAATCTGATCCTAAGGAATCTCACCTCTCAGCTGTTAAAAGATTTTTTAGATATTTAATTGGGACTAGTAATCTTGGTCTATTCTATGAGAAGGGTTCTAGATTTGATCTTACAGGCTATAGTGATGCTGACTTTGCTGGAGACAAGATAGATAGGAAGAACACAAGTGGGACTTGTCAGTTCCTAGGAAAATGCCTTGTCTCATGGTCTTGCAAGAAGCAAAACACAATAGCCCTGTCTACAACTGAAGTTGAGTACGTCTCAGCTGCAGCTTGCTGTACACAAGTCTTGTGGATCAAGTCTCAAATGCTTGATTATGCACTAAGGTACTCCAAAATCCCAAATTTTTGTGACAATACTAGAGCAAATATTCTTGCAATGAATCTCATTCATCATTCTAGATCTAAGCATATTGACATCAAGCATCACTTTATAAGAGATCATGTCCACAAAGGGAATATTGAAATAATTTTTGTAAAGACTAAAAATCAATTAGCTAATATCTTTACAAAACCCCAAGTGGAGGGAAAATTCAATTTTATCTTGGAACTTTTAAATATGCGTACATATGATTAAACTTGTTTTTAATATTTAAGATGAAATTGAGATTAAGTCCAGAGCTGAGACTCAGCTCGATCAGTCCTGAGACTCAGTCTGAGAAGAGATTGAGGTAAGACTCAGCTCAAGTCAGATGAGAAAACCAAAACGTCAAGAGAAACCCTGGTAACCGTCTCCTAGATAATTGCAACCAACGGTTAGCCACTAACAACTATAAAAGTAACGCACCACTAACCGTTACAGTTAAGGCAGTCTTAACCGTTCAACCACCTCTTAAAACTCCTCACTAAGTCTCTCTCCTCTTCTATTTTCTCCGTCTCTATCACTTGCTATAAATCCAAATTTCTCTAAGTGACTCTCACAAATGCGCATCAAAATTCCTGGCATCAAAATTCCCTCATCTCACCAATCTTCTTCTTCACCGGAGCAAAACATGTCTTCTGCATCAAGCTCATCAATGGAATCTCTTGCTTCAAGTCAAGAAAGGCTCACACGCTCTCCCACTCCTCAGCCCAGCACTGACTCTGAAGCAACACAAACTCAGACCCTGCCTTCTCCCACATCCAAATCCACCTCCTCCAGAAAAACCAAATCTTCCACGCCTTCAAGACCCAGATCACCTCCTACAAAATCTGTGAGAATAGAATCTAATGTGGTGCAAACCTCTGCACCCAAGCCACCCAAATCACCACAGCACATAGACCTTACTGTCCCCACTCCTTCTAAAAAGGGCAAAGAAAAGATTGGTGAAGGAAGTAAGAGCAAGAAGTTCTCCTTCCAGTCTGACCTCTTTGCAAATGAAGTTGTAGAGAGCAAGTTCACTGGGTGTTTCAAAGAGAGAAAAATAGTCATTGGAAGAGTGATTCTCCCAGATGAACAAGGCAAAAGAACTGGGACATTGCTCCCTATTTGAAAAAGCAAGGATGGGAAGCATACTTGTGTATGTATGGGCCCGTGTACCCAAGACTTACAAGAGCTTTCTACGCGTCTTGTACCACTACTAAGAGTGCCTCTCATGGATTGCCTCACGTTGTGGCAAATCTCAAAGGAGTCCACATGGAACTTACAGAAGAAGTTCTTGGAGCTATCGTTCAGGCTCCAGTTGCTGGAAACCGGATATACAACAAGGAACAGTGGTGGAATCATTTGGGAATTCTACCTGACAATGTTGCTTCATCTCTCTTCAGCTAGGCTGAGCTAAGCAACTCCTTCCTCCCTAAACTATTTTGGAAAATTTCTGTATCACTTGGTTGTGAATTCAATCATTCCTAGAGCTAGGATGTTTGATAGAATTTATACAACTGATTTGATGGTGATGTATCATCTTAAGCATGGCATTGCTTTGAACCTCCCCTTCCTCATTCTGAAGCACATGGAGCTGATAAGTGAAAAATATATGATAATTTAGTGTATAATTACTGCACTTATCAAGGGTAAAATAGTAAATTTATGCCCCAAATTACCTCTTTTTAGTAATAAATGCATAAATTGTGAATATTTGATTTGAATTTGAATATGATTCTATTTTGATAGAAAATCTGTTGATTTTGCAGATAAAAGGTAAGAATTTAAATGAAGAAACAAGATAACATTTATTTGAAAAGAGAATCTGCAAGATAAGGATTTAAATGACAACTGATTATGATAAGATCAGCAATTAATTGGATAAGGATTCTGCAAATTTAATTCTAAATTCAAATTGAAGATCAAATCAGCACAATATCAAGCTAGAAAGAGGGAAATAAGGAAAGCATATCAAACAAGGATAAGATCAGGAAGAGATCAAGCTGAAAAAGAGGAAATCAAGGAAAGCTGGAACGTAACTCACGCTCCACCTGCGCTGAGCGTAGGTGGAGCGCAACATTAAAAGTTGCTCTCTGGATCCTGCGCTTCAAATGCACTGAGCGCGGGATGAAGCGCAGGAATACAGATCAGTTTTTCAAAAGGATTTCAAATCAGATTCCTTCCAGATTTCAGTTAGCTTTCCAACTTCTATAAATAGAACCTTTTGCAAAGATCAAAGGAGCT
The DNA here is from genome assembly GCA_026901365.1 of Sesbania bispinosa. NCBI lineage: Eukaryota > Viridiplantae > Streptophyta > Magnoliopsida > Fabales > Fabaceae > Sesbania > Sesbania bispinosa. The sequence goes on along the minus strand of QLOH01000032.1, from coordinate 2,404,236 downwards.
TTTGGAGAGAGGGCGGAACAGAGCTGGAGCTGGAGAAAAGTGTGACAGTCTCTCCATTGGTTTGTAATGGCTACCATGAGTAGCTAAACTCTCTAATAGGATTGAATGTAGTCGATTCAATCCCCAATTGTATGTGAATTCTCTTTATTATTTATGAATCCTTGTTTTTATAATATTGGTGTTTCTTATCTGTTCTTAACGCTTAGCTTCCGCCTTTGTGCCAGAGTTATAGATTGGTTTTGTGGGGCGCATTCGAGAGGTGGTTCTATAATATCAATAGCGAGTTTGGGGGGGCCTAGACATAGGAAACTTGAATTCTGATTGGTAAAAACAATTAATTTGTGACTTTGGAGACCAGCGTGAATTAATAGCGTAAACAAATAGATCTTTAATCCGGGATAATTTATCACTGTGGAGACCAGGGTAGATTATTTCCGAGTATTTTATCACTGTGGAGACCATGGTAAAATAACTTTAATTTGTGCTTCAATATTATAATTGCATATTCATAAATATTATTGAGATTCAAATACGAAAGGGGTGCGATAGACGAAGTTCAATCCTAGTTCAAGTAACCTGCTCAACCTATCTCAATTTACTTTTTTTTATTTATTATTGCAAACTACACTCATATCAAATATATTCTCTCACTTGATAGTTGTGACCACTAGTATTTAAAATTGAATCGTTCCCTGTGGATATGATACTCTTACTTACTATTATACTGCTGAGGTTTTGGTACGCTTGCCAGAATTTCAACAAGAGAATGCATTCAACAATGCCAAGATGACTGCCTCTCTCCCTTTTGGTATACTGGTTACAAAAATATTGAAACACTTTAAAGTGGACCTCTCTGGAAGCGAAGAGGCGAAGGAAAAGCCAACCTTCTTTGGAAAATCAAATATCCAGTCTCTATAGCTAGACGGTAAGTCCATTCCTCCTACTACTTTTACTATTCCTTCTGACTCTCCTTAAAAAATTCCTCCTTCTGTTCAAGCCTCTCCATCCTCCAAGATGTCCTGTCCAGAGACAGTGTCAAAGAAGAAAAGAAGAAAGCTGTGAAAAAGGTTACTGGTGAGGGATCTCAAGCAGGACCTGAGATCCAAAAAAGGAACGAAAAGAAAAGAAAAACTCACCAAGAAGTCTCAACTGAGACTGAGGAAAGAAAGAAGAAGAAGAAGAAGAAGAAGAAGAAGAAGAAGAAAGAAGAGAAGAAGAAGAAAAGAAGAAGAGAAGAAGAAGAAGAAGAAGACGAGAAGAAGAAGAAGAAAAGAGAAAGAAAGCAGAAGAAGAAGGAAGAACAGAAGAAGAAGAAGAAGAAGAAGAAGAAAAGAAGAAGAAGAAAGAAGAAGAAGAGAGAAGAAGAAGAAGAAGAAGAAGAAGAAAGAAAGAACAAGGACATCTCTTCTGCTTTAGTGCAATCTGGCCCTCAACCTCTGAGATCAGAACCACCTCACCCACCTGAGAATGTTGAAATGCACACTAAGACTGAAGCTCAAGAAGAACCTCAAGCTGAACAAGTTTAGACTCCACCAGCTTCACCACGTCTCACCATTCCACAATCACCCTCTCCAATCACAAAGATAGTGGCTGAGACTCTTGCTAGCTTGGACAAGGAGACACTTGATGCATCCACACCTGAGGTTATGCAAGAAGAAAGAATCACTCAGCCTGAGACTTGAAAAAGGAGGTTCCAACATCTCAAGAGAAGACTCCTGTCTACTCTCCTCCCGGTCACTCTTATCAAACCTTTTTGCCTACACTTGGTAAATTCTTTGTAGATTCCCTCTTCAATTCTCCACTACCTAAATATGATCAATCTGCTCCACCTCCCTCTACTCCTGCTCCAACAGCTGAACAATCCATGCCAACCCATCTCTCAGACTCAATCAATAGCTTTCTAAATCAACTACATAAAGAGCAACAACAACAGCAACAAGAACTTAGCACAAGTCAAGAGCGAACTCAGAAGAAAATTCTTAAGGAGCTCAAGAAGAACAAGCTTAGGCAGGAAGAAATCTTAAAAGGCTTAGATATAGTTCTTCAAGCCATATGCACCTCAACTGACTACAATCACAAGCTGCACTTGCACTTGTCAAATCCACCTCCTATTCCTACAATTCCTCAGACTATGCCAAGGCCTCCTGGATCTCCTTCTGGCTCATCTTCTTCCCCATCTAGCTAGGCTAGTTATTTCTTGTGTTTTGATAATGGCAAAAGGGGGAGTAGTTTAGAGTACAACTTCTTAGCTTTAGGGAGATGAGATCTTTAGTTGACGACATTTTTTGCTCTGGTTTCTAGTGAATTTTTTTGTATCAATCTCATCTTAATTATGAATGAATCAAATGAATGATTTTTTAGCCATATTCTTGTATCTTGCAGTATTTGTTTGCTTTGCATCTCATCATCTTAAGTCTAACAAGTTCAAACCATTGAGAAAGCAAAATATTAAGAGCTTTTAAAAAGAAAGTGCTCAGACTCAGGGGGAGCTGAGACTTAAAAATGTAATTTTCAACATAAAGATAGAAAAGCTTTTATGGTTTGCCATCATCAAAAAAGGGGGAGATTGTTAAGACAAACTCACTCCAAATGTTTTTAATGAAGTCAAACCAACAAAGGAAAGAGATCATAAAAGCAAAATATCTTAAGTGTCTTGTTATTACTAACGGTTTGCTCAGATTGTTGGTAGAATTCTAGACTTCAAATTTGCAGGATGAATCTCTTATGCTAAGATGATGCCAAAAACATGATCAGCTCTGAATCATTCTTTGAAGCATGCAATGTATAAATCCAGAACAACAGTTGTCAAGATAAAAACAAGAACAAGAGCTGATGAGTAAATGAGACACAGAGTCAGACTCAGACACAAGGTTAGACTCATATGCATAACTCAGACACAAGTTTAAGACTCAGACGCAAGCTTTAACAGAAAAAATGAGACTCAGATGAGAGCCCAAGACTGAGATCAAAACTCAAATGCAAGAACTGCCATAAGACAATGCCTAAGACTCAGACTCAGGTTCAGACACAAAGTACATAGAGTCAACACAAGGACACTGCACACGCTGACATAAGGCAGAACACACAGGACCTTTTGGCAGGAAACCCTTCTTTCTCTGCAACGATCATAAACGGCCACATAACGACTAGTTTTTATTTGAAATAAGAACCAGAAGTCAATAGTGAAGAAGAGAGAGAGACTACGCTGATTATTGAAAATCTTTGCATCTCAACTACATCTCAAGTCAGTCTCAAGTCCTTCTCATCTCAGATCCAGTCTCAACTCAAGAACACATCCTGTAGTCTCATCCATTCTCTTTCAAGCTCATAAATTCCTTATATTTGTAAAGAGAATACCTATAGAAAATTCCACCGTGTATCCATACTTTGTATGTTGTAAGCTAGACCTTCATCATTCTATCAAATTCTTGTAAGTTGTCTCAACTGAGATAGGAGAGAGCCCAGTCTCAGTGTGAGCTGTATCAAGCCTGAAGAGGCCTAATCAAGAATACTTGTATCTCGGACAAGGTAGGAGAGCCTAAGCTTGGTGTGAGGGTGAGCCTGAAGAGGCAACAAGAATACTTGTACTTTGACAAGGTTGTCATTAATGGAAATCTCACAAGTTGTGATGACTGGACGTAGCCCAAGGAGTGGGTGAACCAGGATAAATCGGTGTGCATCTCTTTTCCTTATCTTTTCATTTATATTGCACACTTTAGTATATGAGACTCATCTATTTAAAACAAGTTACATTTGACTTAAATACTGAATCTTAACTGTTGAGACTTACACTTGCAAAATTGATAACTATACTAAGTTGAGATAACATCTTATCTAACTTTTTTGAGCTTTCAAGTTATTAAACTTGAGAACAAGTCACAGCTTGATCTTAAGACTTTCAAGAACAAAATTTTAAAATTCTCTATTCAGCCCCCCTTCTAGAGACATCCAGCCAACTTCAAGAAGTCCTTTGGTTTCAAAAATCCCGCTGCAAATGGCTTGTAGTTGGGTGATAGAAACACTAAGTATTTCCATGGTACCACTATTTTAGACAAAAGAAAAATAAGATTGAGACTCTACAAGAGTACATGGGTTATTGGATACATGACCAAGATAAATTGGAAGCTCTGGCTGTCAACTTTTATAAAAATTTGTATGCACTGCATCATCCAATGGAGTCGTTTTGTTTGAGAGGTTTTTTCCCTCTGATTCCTTCACATCAGTTAGCTTCCTTAGATCAATTACTCTCAATTGTTGAAAGTAAGAAAGTTGTTTTTGATATGGGAAGGCTTTAAAACCCTAGAAAGGATGGATTCCATGCTATATTCTACCAAAGTTAATGGGACAACGTGGGTTCCTCCCTTTGTTCGTTTATCAAAACAATATTCTTAGAACCAGCAAAAGTTAAGAAGATCAACCAAACCCCGATCACCCTTATTCCTAAATTGGAGGACGTTTCTTCTCCTAAACAGTTCAGGCCCATCACCTTGTGCAATGTATCCTACAAAATAGTCACCAAAATTATAACTAATAGGTTAAACTCTATTATGTCTGTTTTGACCAGCCTTGCTTAAAGTAGTGTTGTGCCTCATATATATATGGGGATAAAATCATAATAGCTCAAGAAATAGTACACACCATGAGGTATAAATGGAAATAAGAGGTTTATGGTCATTAAATTAGACCTAAAAAATGCATATGATAGACTTAATTGGAGGTTTATTGAGGATATTTTAGAAGACATAGGCATTCCCCTTAATATGCGTAATTTAATTATGGAATGCATAACATCCCCTTCTATGTAATTACTTTGGAATGGCGAGATGACATATACATTTTGGCTAGACGTGGAGTGACAAGAGGAGACCCTCTATCCCCTTATATATTTATTCTTTGTATTGAGAGACTTTATCACTTAATTTATTCTTTGGTTGAGCAGGGCATTTGGAATCCCATTCAATTAGCTAGAGGTAGGCCAAGGATCTCCCACCTTTACCTTGTAGATGATATTGTGTTGTTCGCTGAGGCTAGTTTGAAGAAAGTGCACATAATTTCTCAATACTTGTCCAACTTTTGTTCTAGTTCGGGACAGACTATCAACAACGAGAAAAGCAGAATATTTTTCTCTCACAATGTTGAGGAGCAATTAAAGTCAAACATCTATCAAGAATTTGATATTGCTGGAATAGAAGATCTGGGCAGATATCTACGAGTTCCTTTCCTTCACTCACGAACATCGACATCACATTACTAATACATTCTAGATAAAATCAATAGGAGGTTAAGTTCATGGAAAATAAACACTCTGTCCTTTGCGGGTAGACTCACACTAGTTCAATCAGTACTACAAGCTCTTCCAACATTTACAATGCAAAGAACCTACCTTCGACATGCAATTTATGAAAAACTAGAGAAGGTTACGAGAAGCTTTCTCTAGGGGAAAACAATCACCATAGAAGAATCCACATTGTACAGTGGGATACAATTTCCCGTCCGAAATGTATTGGTGGGCTTGGTCTATGCCACTACAACCTTGTTAATGCAACATTTATGATGAAGATAGGGTGGAGAATAATCAATAACAGAGATAATATTTGGGCGCAAGTTATCCGTAATAAGTATGGTTGCGACTATGACCTCGTCCCTTCTATTAGAGGTCGTGCTTGTTTATCCAATTTATGGAGAGGGGTCTGGGCAACATGGCCAGAGCTTCGTCAGAATCTTACTTGGAGAGTGAAGTCAGGTACAGATGTTTTGTTTGGAAAGATAGGTGGGTTCCTTCTTATGGGGCCCTCCAAAGTTTAGTGGACCATTCTGTAACGTCCTAATTTCTAAATCCAAGAATAATGTCTGTTGGAAACACTATTCCTAAATTTCTAAAATTATTTCGCGCCATTTCGATATCAATACACATAATACAAAGATGCCTAAGCAATCCAACTTTTGCTTAGACTACCACATAATTCATACATCACATTCTCAACACAAAATTCTAATCTGGAATGTGGGGCAAACCAACACCCACAAGTGTGAGAGTTCATAAACTCCTACCGGAAATCCGACAAAGTTTCCCCTGAAAACTAGACATTTCCCAATTTCCAGAATCACCTGAAAACCAGCAAAGTCCCAGTACAATTCATAATAACAAGAGTATTAATCTAGTCCAAAGCAGAAATAGGACTCCGTGGCCAATCTAAAGGTTTCTACATCAATTACTAATTAATTAAAGACTACACTTAACCATATGATGAAATCTCTATTTAATTACATTATTAACGATTAATTACAATGGGTAATACTTCATAATTTCTATCTGGTCTCTAGAAGTGTAGGTCTACTCCAAAAGCTCCTTTTCATCTCTGGACAAAGGCTAGAATATCCTGCATAAACTAAAATATATCCCCGAAACGTGGGGTGAGACTACAGTTTCAGTGAGCAAAGCATGTAGCAAATAGTGTGGGGAGGTAGGCATATGACATGCAACATATCATTCAGCTAATAATACATGGTCTAGTTCTATCACATTTCATCATATCATACATAAACCCTTTAAATTACCACAATATAACCATATACTACTATACATGATGTCTAATGCGAACTCAAAGTAAATATGCTATGCATGATCTGCATTACCCGACAAACGGGGTCTTATCACTATCTCTGGGCTAGACTTGAGCTCAAACTACAAGGAACATCTTCCTTGGGGACGTATCCCACCATTACTCTGGGGACCGAAGTCCAATCTTGTTTAATTAAGGTGATCTGGGGCCGAAGCCAAAATTCTGGGACCGGAGCCATTTTTCTAGGGCCGAAGCCAAATATCATTTTTCTCTGGGAGTCGAGGCTCAAAATCATTTTCCAATTATCTGGGCCAAAGGCCTTAATGCAATGCACACACACATAACATAAAATTCATGAATCTTGTTAAATCTAAACATTCTCTTTCTTATTCTTTGGGGTAAAGCCCAAGTGTCTTGTTAATCATCAACATATGTACAACACTATCATAATACATGACACGTTGAGAAAAACTAACAAAAAGGGGAAAATCCCAATTTGAAACCCTAACATAAATTTCTCCACATAAACCCTAGTTTCATGTTCCTAAGCATAACCATGTCAAAATTACATATAAATCCACTAAATCATCAAGGAATATAAGGAATCAACAAGAGAAACATGCTTTAGCAACCATCCCTAAGAAATCATAAAGTTCCCAATTTAGATTAACCTAGGGTTTGAGCATTTCAAACTAATAATCTATCTAACAATAAATCAACACTCACACACTAAAAGAAAGGGATTAGAAGAGTGGGGATTATGATAGTAACACACACAAGATGTGGTGGGGGTGTGTGAGCTTCACTCACTTTGAAATAGAGCTCCAAAGGATGAAAGAATGGAGAAATGGAGAGGGAAGTGGAAGGTGGAGGCGGACCCAAGCTTAAAAAATGGTGGAGTTTCCTCTTGATCTTCATCTCCCTCTTCTCCCTAGCACACACTCTCTCTAGATTCCCTCAATCTCTCTAACCCTAAGAAAGAAGAAGGAATAGTGACGAGGGAGAGGGCGTGCAAGGCTTAAAACTCCAAACTGCAGGGCGCGCTGGGGCGCACAATTAGTGTGCTTGAGCGCACGACTCTAGGAGAGGAAGAAACGCTGCCCGCTGGAGTAGGCTTGGGGCGCGCTGGGGCGGCCTCAAGTCAGATAGCTCCCCAAACGCATCAGGAACGCGCGCTGGAGGGCACTTAAAGTGCGCTGGAGCGCGCAAGGGTCAGTGACCCATTCCCTATCAACCCCTTGCGCACTTGAGCTCACTTCAGGTGTGCTTGAGTGCACCCTGGACAGAATCTCCATTTTCTTCTTTTTCCCACTTCCTAAGCTTTGATCTCTCAATTTCTTCCATTCCCCAACTATGAAGCCTCATTCTTAGTAGGGTTGCTAGGCCTAAAGACCTTCTTAACTTAATTATCTCTTCTAATTTTCCACTTAACATCCATAAACTCTTACCAATCTCCCAATTCGTGTTTGTAATCCATCCTTTCCTTCTCAACCTCTCAACCCATTTCTATCCTTCTAATCAACTTCCTAGCCCTTAAACCATCATTTTCCTTGTAACCTCACATTCTAGGCTCCCACTCATCATTACTTCCACAATACTCTGATTCCTGGTTAAGCCAACACCTAAGCCTCTTATTAAATTTCCTAAGTCCCAGATTTCGGATGTTACAATTCTACCCCCTAAAAATGAATTTTGTCATCAAAATTCGCTCCGATCATTATCCAACACCGGTTCACCCCCATCTCATTCTCCCTCAGGGTAAATGTCCCAACACCTGCACTTCTTCTCCTAAGACCCTAATGTAGTTCCCTAGTGAAGTCCCACACTAATTATTTCACTCCGCACTAACTCAACTGATTTGGTTCAACAATCTATTTGTTAGGATCTTAAGGGAATATAAGGGTCCACCCGACAATCGGGTAAGGGTACTAACTCCATACCTAGTTCTTGGCGAATTACACTTTGCCTTAGTAATATCTAGGGATTATCCAAATGACTAGGGGAACTAACCTCCGACCGCCATTACTTATTCTGAATCTTAGGTTGTGAATGACATAGTTATACTTAGGGTGATTCTAAGTGGCCTACCGGTTATACTATAAGTTCTATGGTGCCAACAACGTTAAATCCTACGCGAGCAATTACTTAACCCCTTGAACCACGAGGTTTGTGCCGGTGGGGGTGGTCCAACACTCGCATCGTGCTCAAGGAATTAAGTCCACACAATTACATGAACATAAAATGAGCTAAAGTGTGAAGAAGGAACACATTCTTGTAGGAAAGCATTTAAAATTCTATTAAATCCTCATACCATGAACGTAGGTTAAATACCTACCGATCACAACATGCTCACGGTAACCTCACCTAATTTCCTATCATCTCCAAATGGGATATTTCTCTACCCCACTCTACCGGTTAGGGCTTGTACTTAGTTTGGTTCTAGGCTTCCATTGGAAAAGGAAGTGACTTGGAGGCACCCACACCCCGGGTTCTCCTAGGTGTAAGGACTTATAAATACCTTGGGGTTCTAACTCGGAAAGCGAGCCTAACATTCTCATAATGCATTCTGATTCTCTGGTCCGTGACTAACTACCCATCCTTGAGCTTGACTCTTAGGCTGAGTATAACTTAAATATGCTAGGGTACCGAAGTTCTCTCTGTGGTTCCCTATGTCCCTTCCAAAATGCTACCCCCTTAAGGCTTCGGGCTCTCCCTAATGATCCTCAAGGTTCTACGTCCTCATTCCTCCACCGGAGGTGTCCCACTTCCATTCAACTTACACAACTCAAAACGGGTTTTTCCGAAACCCTGCAAGCTACTCCTAAAGTGGATTGTTGGGAACTTCCAATCTCTACTTGGTTATGGTGGTATTTCTCTGCTACCTCACGTGGTATGCTAAAAAATCCTTAATATACCCCGACTAAGGTTCCTATCCTCCAAAGAGGTTGTGGCTAAGGTTTCTCTCCATTGGGATTGGTAGATACGCTAGGGTGATCTGGATGGTTTTCCTGCTAGTTGGTCTCCGAGGGAAGGTATGGTTTCTCTTACTACCCTTATCAGGGATCTCTACCTTACTCGTCTCCTAAACGTGTCCCCCAACTCCTTGTGGGTCATCACTTGATGTTGTAGTCCTAAGGCATAGGTATGGTGTTCTTACTTAAGGATTTTTAGGATGTCAGGGTCACATGTCACTGCCTTTATGGGTCATTAAGTGTTTTCTAGATGTGGGATGAAAGGTGAGGGGGCGGTTGTTACCATGACAACCTACCCGTCTGGTAGGGTCTACGGATCTTACCCATGTACCCATGGATAAGGCAAAAAGGATTGGGCGGCGGAAAGAATATCTACTTGTCGGGCAAGTCTCCCGACTACTCTCAAGGTGACCTAGGGAGTACCCCTATTCTTACCCTATTCTAAAGGAAATCTTAATTCCTAACATTCTAAGTTTAAGTCTAAAAGCCTATATGCCCAAGCTAAGTTGCTAACTTTAGGTAAAATCTTAGGCCTACTTAAGTTAAAATTTTCATACACCTCCATATCGGTTCATAATCCCCTTCTGTGCCTAAGTGCATTATGGTTCACTCTAAGTAGGGTTTCTATCTTAATCTGGACTACAATCCATTATCCTTCTAATATAACATCAACCAATTGTTTGGATCAAAATGAATCTTAACCCTATGCACTAATATCTAACAAGCACAAATTAGCACAACATGTCATGCAATCACTTAGGCTAGTCAAACATCACAATAAATCAAACAAGTCATGCAATACATTCAAATCAAGCAACTGCACAACTAGGACTCTAGGTCAACCAACTCGTTCTCCACAGGTAAGGAGTCTACCTTAATTAGCTTTCCCTAGGGATGCCTCATGTTCACTATGACTTTGGGGGGAAATGTTCTATAAGGCTTCTAACGTGAAAGTTCTACTCTTGGAACTGGGCCTAAGATACTCACCCTCTAATTAACAAGTGGGTGGCTCTATCCTTGCAAGAGAAGTGTCCAAACTCCCTAAGCAGGGCGTCCTACATACGTCACTAACCATAATCCCGTGTACAATGCATCCAATGGAGGGGTGATCAGACCCTGTATTGAATACGGAATATTGTAGGATTATAGTAAGTCACGGGCAACTAACCTAACCACAGTCCAATTGGATTGAATTGCTCTGATACCAAAATGTAACGTCCTAATTTCTAAATCCAAGAATAATGTCCGTTGGAAACACTATTCCCGAATTTCTGAAATTATTTCGCGCCATTTTCGATATCGGTACACATAATACAAAGATGCCTAAGCAATCCAACGATTGCTTAGACTACCACATAATTTATACATCACATTCTCAACACAATTCTAATATGGAACGTGGGGCAAACCAACACCCACAAGTGTGAGACTTCATAGACTCCTACCGGAAATCCGGCAGAGTTTCCCCTGAAAACTAGACATTTCCCAATTTCCAGAATCACCTGAAAACCAGCAAAGTCCCAGTACAATTCATAATAACAAGAGTACTAATCTAGTCCAAAGGAGAAATAGGCCTCCGTGGCCAATCTAAATGTTTCTACATCAATTACTAATTAATTAAAGACTACACTTAACCATATGATGAAATCTCTATTTAATTACATTATTAACAATTAATTACAATGGGTAATACTTTATAACTTATATCTGGTCTCTAGAAGTGTAGGTATACTCCAAAAGCTTCTCTTCATCTCTGGACAAAGGCTAGAATATCCTGCATAAACCAAAATATATATCCCCGAAACGTGGGGTGAGACTACGGTCTCAGTGAGCAAAGCATGCAGCAAGCAGTGTAGGGAGGCAGGAATATGACATGCAACATATCATTAAGCAAATCATACATGGTCTAGTTCTATCACATTTCATCATATCATACATAAACCCTTTAAATTACCACAAGATAACCACACACTACAATACATGATGTCTAATCCGAAATCAAAGTAAATATGCTATGCATGATCTGCATTACTCGGCAGACGGGGTCTTATCACTATCTCTGGGGCTAGACCTGAGCTCAGACTACAAGGAACGTCTTCCTTGGGGACGTATCCCACCATTACTCTGGGGACCGAAGTCCAATTACTCTGGGGACCGAAGTCCAATTTTGTTTAATTAAGGTGATCTGGGGCCGAAGCCAAAACTCTGGGGCCGGAGCCATTTTTCTAGGGCCGAAGCCAAATCTCATTTTTCTCTAGGAGCCGAGGCTCAAAATCATTTTCCAATTATCTGGTCCAAATGCCTTAATTCAATGCACACACACACAACATAAAATTCATGAATCTTGCTAAATCTAAACATTCTCTTTCTTAGTCTTTGGGGGTAAAGCCCAAGTGTCTTGTTAATCATCAACATATGTATAGCACAATCATAATACATGACACATTGAGAAAAACTAACAAAAAGGGGAAAATCCCAATTTAAACCCTAACATCAATTTCTCCACATAAACCATAGTTTCACGTTCCTAAGCATAACCATGTCAAAATTACATATAAATCCACTAAATCATCAAGGAATATAAGGAATCAACAAGAGAAACATGCTTTAACAACCATAACTAAGAAATCATAAAGTTCCCAATTTAGATTAACCTAGGGTTTGAGCATTTCAAGCTAATAATCTATCCAACAATAAATCAACACTCACACACTAAAAGAAAGGGATTAGAAGAGTGGGGATCATGATAGTAACACACACAAGATGTGGTGAGGGCGTGTGAGCTTCACTCACTTTGAAATAGAGCTCCAAAGGATGAAAGAATGGAGAAATGGAGAGGGAAGTGGAAGGTGGAGGCGGACCCAAGCTTAAAAAATGGTGGAGTTTCCCTTTGATCTTCATCTCCCTCTTCTCCCTAGCACACTCTCTCTCTCTAGATTCCCTCACTCTTTCTCTAACCCTAAGGAATAAGAAGAAGGAAAAATGACGAGGGGAGAGGGCGTGCATGGCATAAAAAGCCAAATTGCAGGGCGCGCTGGGGCGCACAATTAGTGTGCTTGAGCGCACGGCTCAAGGAGAGGAAGAAACGCTGCGCGCTGGAGCAGGCTTGGGGCGCGCTGGGGCGGCCTCAAGTCAGATAGCTCCCCAAACCCATCAGGAACGCGCGCTGGAGCGCACTTAAAGTGCGCTGGAGCGCGCAAGGGTTTGTGTCCCATTCCCTTTCAGCACCTTGCGCGCTTGAGCTCACATCAGGTGTGCTTGAGTGCACCCTGGATAGAATCTCTATTTTCTCCTTTTTCCCACTTCCTAAGCTTTGATCTCTCAATTTCTTCCATTCCCCAACTATGAAGCCTCATTCTTAGTAGGGTTTCTAGGCCTAAAGACCTTCTCTTCTAATTTTCCACTTAACATCCATAAACTCTTACCAATCTCCCTATTCATGTTTGTAATCCATCCTCTCCTTCTCAACCTCTCAACCCATTTCTATCCTTCTAATCAACTTCCTAGCCCTAAAACCATCCTTTTCCTTGTAACCTCACATTCCAGGCTCCCACTCCTCATTATATCCACAATAATCTGATTCCTGGTTAAGCCAACACCTAAGCCTCTTATTAAATTTCCTAAGTCCCAGATTTGGGATGTTACAATTCTACCCCCCTAAAAATGAATTTTGTCCTGAAAATTCGCTCCGATCATTATCCAACACCGGTTCACCCCCATCTCATTCTCCCTCAGGGTAAATGTCCCAACACCTGTACTTCTTCCCCTAAGACCCTAATGTAGTTCCTTAGTGAAGTCCCACACTAATTATTTCACTCCACACTAACTCAACTGATTTGGTTCAACAATCTATTTGTTAGGATCTTAAGGGAATATAAGGGTCCACCCGACAATCGGGTTAGGGTACTAACTCCACACCTAATTCTTGGCGAATTACACCTTGCCTTAGTAATATCTAGGGATTATCCAAATGACTAGGGGAACTAACCTCCGACCGCCATTACTTATTCTGAATCTTAGGTTGTGAATGATCTAGTTATACTTAGGGTGATTCTAAGTGGCCTACCGGTTATACTATAAGTTCTATGGTGCCAACAACGTTAAATCCTACGCGAGCAATTACTTAACCCCTTGAACCACGAGGTTTATGCCGGTGGGGGTGGTCCAACACTCGCATCGTGCTCAAGGAATTAAGTCCACACAATTACACGAACATAAAATGAGCTAAAGTGTGAAGAAGGCACACATTATTCTAGTAAAGCATTTAAAATTCTATTAAACCCTCATACCATGAACGTAGGTTAAATACCTACCGATCACAGCATGCTCATGGTAACCTCACCTAATTTCCTATCATCCCCAAATGGGATATTTCTCTACCCCACTCTACCGGTTAGGGCTTGTACTTAGTTTGGTTCTAGGCTTCCACTGGAAAAGGAAGTGACTTGGAGGCACCCACACCCCGGGTTCTCCTAGGTGTAAGGACTTCTAAATACCTTGGGGTTCTAACTCGGAAAGTGAGCCTAACACTCTCTTAATGCATTCTGATTCTCTGGTTCGTGACTAATTACCCATCCTTGAGCTTGACTCTTAGGCTGAGTATAACTTAAATATGCTAGGGTACCGGAGTTCTCTTTGTGGTTCCCTATGTCCCTTCCACAAGGCTACCCCCCTTAAGGCTTCGGGCTCTCCCTAATGATCCTCAAGGTTCTACGTCCTCATTCCTCCACCTGAGGTGTCCCACTACCATTCAACTTACACAACTCAAAATGGGTTTTTCCGAAACCCTGCAGGCTACTCCTAAAGTGGATTGTTAGGGACTTCCCATCTCTACTTGGGTATGGTGGTACTTCTCTGCTACTTCACGTGGTCTGCTCTGAAATCCTTAATATTCCCCGACTAAGGTTCTTATCTTCCAAAGAGGTTGTGGCTAAGGTTTCTCTCCATTGGGATTGGTAGATACGCTAGGGTGATCTGGATGATGTTCCTGCTAGTTGGTCTCCGAGGGAAGGTATGGTTTCTCTTACTACCCTTACTAGGGACCTCTACCTTACTCGTCTCATAAACGTATCCCCCAACTCCTTGTGGGTCATCACTTGATGTTGTAGTCCTAAGGCATAGGTATGGTGTTCTTACTTAAGGATTTCTAGGATGCCATGGTCACATGGCACTGCCTTTAAGGGTCACTAAGTGTTTTCTAGATGTGGGATGAAAGGTGAGGGGGCGGTTGTCACCATGACAACCTCCCCATTTGGTAGGGTCTGCAGATCTTACCCATGTACCCATGGATAAGGCAAAAAGGATTGGGCAACGGAAAGAATCTCTACTTGCCGGGCAAGTCTCCTGACTACTCTCAAGGTGACATAAGGAGTACCCCTATTCTTACCCTATCCTAAAGGAAATCTAAATTCCTAACATTCTAAGTTTAGGTCTAAACGCCTATATGCCCGAGCAAAGTTGCTAACTTTAGGTAAAATCTTAGGCCTACTTAAGTTAAAATTTTCATACACCTCCCTATCGGTTCATAATCCCCTTCTATGCCTAAGTGCATTATGGTTCATTCTAAGTAGGGTTTCTATCTTAATCTGGACTACAATCCCATATCCTGGTAATATAACATCAACCAAGTGTTTGGATCAAAATGAATCTTAACCCTATGCACTAATATCTAACAAGCACAAATTAGCACAACATGTCATGCAATCACTTAGGCTAGTCAAATATCACAATAAATTAAACAAGTCACGCAATACATTCAAATCAAGCAACTGCACAACCAGGACTCTAGGTCAACCAACAAGTCGTTCTCCATAGGTAAGGAGTCTACCTTAATTAGCTTTCCCTAGGGATGTCTCATGTTCACTATGACTTTGGGGGGAAATGTTCTATAAGGCTTCTAACGTGAAAGTTCTACTCTTGGAACTAGGCCTAAGATACTCACCCTCTAATTAACAAGTGGGTGGCTCTATCCTTGCAGGAGAAGTGTCCAAACTCCCTAAGCAGGGCGTCCTACATACGTCACTAACCATAATCTCGTGTACAATGCATCCAATAGAGGGGTGATCAGGACCTGTATTGAATACGGAATACTGTAGGATTATAGTAAGTCACAGGCAACTAACCTAACCACGGTCCAATTGGATTGAACTGCTCTGATACCAAAATGTAATGTCTTAATTTCTAAATCCAAGAATAATGTCCGTTGGAAACACTATTCCCGAATTTCTGAAATTATTTCGTGCCATTTTCGATATCGGTACACATAATACAAAGATGCCTAAGCAATCCAACGTTTGCTTAGACTACCACATAATTCATACATCACATTCTCAACACAAAATTCTAATCTGGAACGTTGGGCAAACCAACACCCACAAGTATAAGAGTTCATAAACTCCTACCGGAAATCCGGCAGAGTTTCCCTTGAAAACTAGACATTTCCCAATTTCCAGAATCAGCAAAGTCCCAGTACAATTCATAATAACAAGAGTACTAATCTAGTCCAAAGGAGAAATAGGCCTCCATGGCCAATCTAAAGGTTTCTACATCAATTACTAATTAATTAAAGACTACATTTAACCATATGATGAAATCTCTATTTAATTACATTATTAACGATTAATTACAATGGGTAATACTTCATAATTTCTATCTGGTCTCTAGAAGTGTGGTATACTCCAAAAGCTCCTCTTCATCTTTGGACAAAGGCTAGAATATCTTGCATAAACTAAAATATGTCCCCGAAACGTGGGTGAGACTACGGTGTCAGTGAGCAAAGCATGCAGCAAGCAGTGTAGGGAGGCAGGCATATGACATGCAACATATCATTCAGCAAATCATACATGGTCTAGTTCTATCACATTTCATCATATCATACATAAACCCTTTAAATTACCACAAGATAACCACACACTACAATACATGATGTCTAATCCGAAATCAAAGTAAATATGCTATGCATGATCTGCATTACTCGGCAGACGGGGTCTTATCACTATCTCTGGGGCTAGACATGAGCTCAGACTACAAGGAACGTCTTTCTTGGGGACGTATCCCACCATTACTCTGGGGATCGAAGTCCAAGTTTTACTCTGGGGACCGAAGTCCAATCTTGTTTAATTAATGTGGTTTGGGGCCGAAGCCAAAACTCTGGGGGTGGAGCCATTTTTCTAGGGCTGAAACCAAATCTCATTTTTCTCTGGGAGCCGAGGCTCAAAATCATTTTCCAATTATCTGGGCCAAAGGCCTTAATGCAATGCACACACACATAACATAAAATTCATGAATCTTGCTAAATCTAAACATTCTCTTTCTTATTCTTTGGGGGTAAAGCCCAAGTGTCTTGTTAATCATCAACATATGCACAACAACATCATAATACATGACACATTGAGAAAAACTAACAAAAAGGGGAAAATCCCTATTTGAAAGCCTAACATCAATTTCTCCACATAAACCCTAGTTTCATGTTCCTAAGCATAACCATGTCAAAATTACATATAAATCCACTAAATCATCAAGGAATATAAGGAATCAACAAGAGAAACATGCTTTAGCAACCATCCCTAAGAAATCATAAAGTTCCCAATTTAGATTAACCTAGGGTTTGAGCATTTCAAGCTAATAATCTATCCAACAATAAATCAACACTCACACACTAAAAGAAATGGATCAGAAGAGTGGGGATCATGATAGTAACACACAAAAGATATGGGGAGGGTGTGTGAGCTTCACTCACTTTGAAATAGAGCTCCAAAGGATGAAAGAATGGAGAAATGGAGAGGGAAGTGGAAGGTGGAGGCGGACCCAAGCTTAAAAAATGGTGGAGTTTCCCCTTGATCTCCATCTCCCTCTTCTCCCTAGCACACACTCTCTCTCTAGATTCCCTCACTCTCTCTCTAACCCTAAGGAATAAGAAGAAGGAAAAATGACGAGGGAGAGGGCGTGCAAGGCTTAAAAAGTCGAATTGCAAAGCGTGTTGGGGCTCACAATTAGTGTGCTTGAGCGCACGGCTCCAGGAAAGGAAGAAACGCTGCATGCTGGAGCAGGCTTGGGGCGTGCTGGGGCAGCCTCAAGTCAGAGAGCTCCCCAAATGCTTTAGGAACGCGCGCTGGAGCACACTTAAAGTGCGCTGGAGCGTGCAAGGGTCAGTTACCCATTCCCTTTCAGCACCTTGCGCGCTTGAGCTCACTTCAGGTGTGCTTGAGCGCACCCTGGACAGAAACTCTATTTTCTCCTTTTTCCCATTTCCTAAGCTTTGATCTCTCAATTTCTTCCTTTCCCCAACTATGAAGCCTCATTCTTAGTAGGGTTGCTAGGCCGAAAGACCTTCTTAACTTAATTATCTCTTCTAATTTTCCCCTTAACATCCATAAACTCTTACCAATCTCCCTAACGTGTTTGTAATCCATCCTCCCCTTCTCAACCTCTCAACCCATTTCTATCCTTCTAATCAACTTCCTAGCCCTAAAACCATCCTTTTCCTTGTAACCTCACATTCTAGGCTCCCACTCCTCATTACTTCCATAATACTCTGATTCCTGGTTAAGCCAACACCTAAGCCTCTTATTAAATTTCCTAAGTCCCATATTTGGGATGTTACACATTCAATGGTGGATAATGCTTTAGCTCGAGTGGTTGAATATTTGGGTGAAGACGACCTCTGGGATGCTTCGTATTCAAGGTATTGTACCTCCGAAGGCTTGGCCAAAATTCTGACTTTAATTCCCCCATCTCCTACTGTCGGACAAGACTGTATTGCTTGGAAAGGAGTATCTGATGGATTACTCATAGTGGCATATGCATATCAATCTCTTTCGGGTGTGAGGAGTGTTCCACAAAGTGCCATTTTTAGAAGTATTTGGAAATGGAAAGGTTGACAACGCATAAAAAATCTTCTATGGAAGATTGCACATGATGTAACATCCTAATTCCTTATTTCAAGAATAATTTCCGTTGGAGACAAAATTCCCGAATTTACAAAATTATTTCGCACTATCATCGATATCGTCACATACAACTCATAGCGCGCTTAAGCAATCCAACGTTACTTAAACCATACACATTCACATAAGCTGAATCAAACATAACTTGCCACCAAGGCTAAAATGAAAATATATTGTTTACATCAAGCTGGGATACCACCATACATGTGCTCTCAACAAAATAGAAAATGCTCGGAGCCTACTCATGTACAGTTATATCCCACAAAATAATACATGTAAATGTAATGAACATCTCAATATAAAACACTAAATACATCAAAATGAGAATATAAGCTCCCAAGCTCCAGCGTTCTCACTGACCAGCCCGAGGGGGACCCTGTGCTGCTGTGCATCTAAATAATAGCCATAGAATATGTGGTGAGGCTAATGTCTCAGTGAGCATAACTATGAAACAAGCAGTGTGGGGAGACAAACAGATGCTATGCAACAGGAGAAATATACAATCAACATAACATACTAAATCTCATTCAATGACAACTCATGATATGCATGGCCTGCATTACCCGACAGATGAAGTCTTATCACTTAACTGTGGCTAGTACTAAGCTCAGACTACAAGGAACGTCTCCCTTGGATAATAATCTTGACTATAACTAGGCCAAAACCCACATTTTAAATAGGGACCGAAGTCCGTTAATACTGGGGACCGAAGTCTAATCTTGCTTAAGTCTTAATTGGGGTCGAGGCCAAAATCATTTTCAACTGGGAGCCGAAACTCGAAATATATTTTCTTGTTATCTAGGGGCTAAAGCTCAAGGTGCATCATACAATAATACCATGGATATATCATGACTCAAGTAGTAGATAGATTAGTGTAAGGCTATGAGGAAAAACCCTAAGTAAAGTAACCCTAAGGGGTTCCTTAACATTATTCAACCAATTAATACACACAACATCACAACACAAGTAAGAGAAGGGGAAAAGTAGAGATTAGGGCTCGTGGGAGAGTTCTCATAAAATATGGGGTGGAGTGTGTGAGCTATACTCACCTAAAGAAAACCCAAGAGGAGGGAAAACTGGAAAGGTTGAGGGAGTGTGGATGAGCAAGCCTTGATCTCCTTCTTCTTCTCCTTGGCCTAAGAGTACTCCTTCTCTCTCTAGAATTGTCTCTCTAAAGGTAGGTGGAAGACATAAATAAGCCAAATCCCTAAACGAGGTTGTTTTAAAAAAATAGATCTGCGCACTCTCGCTCAAGCGAGGATTGCTCGCTTGAGCGAAAATACCTGAGCCCCTCTATTCTTGCGTTCTTGCTCAAGAGAGAATCTACTCGCTTGAGCGAGACCAAGTCAGAGAGCAAACTTTGAATTTCTCCCAATTTCGCTCAAGTGAGAGGCTTCTCGCTTGAGTGAAAAAACCTGAAACTCTCTTCCCCAATTTTACTGATAGATTCGCTCAAGCGAGGTTACTCTTGCTTGAGCGAGCTGCCTTCTCGCTTAAGCGAGGCTATTCTCGCTCGAGCGAGAATGCAGCAGAGTGGAAATTCTGGATTTCCATACAAGCCTTCTCAACACTTTTACCCTCTTTTCCTAGTTCCTTTTTTATAAAAATACCTTTCTAATCCTATTTAGCTTATAAAAATGATTTATGAAATTTGGGATGTTACACATGGTGCCTTACTAATAAATGTTGAACGACTTCGCTGCCATATTGCTCAGATTGGATTCTGCCCTCGATGCATAGATAGTGCTGAATCCATTCTTCATGTGATGCACGATTACCCTTTTGCTTACTCTTTTTGGTTGCGTTGTGTTCCTCTTGAAGACCACAATATATTTTTCCAACTAGACATTGGTGGTTGGATGGAATTTAATATATTAAAGGGAGTTACAAGCCATTGGAAGGAATCTTGGGCTCTTTGGTGTTATAATAGATTCCTTATGGCAAGAGAGAAACAAGGTAATTTTTCACAATGAATCAAATTCGGAGGAGTCAGTTTGGAGGAAATATATTCATGTCATTGAGGTGATTCAGGAGGCTTATGGTATTAATAGAGTAGTTCATGGTAATAGAGTTATGAGCAATGACTTATATATTAAATGGATTCCACCTCCTGCTTCTTGGTGGAAATTGAATACTGATGGTTGTGTTTCATCCTTCGATCACTTTGTAGGTTATAGGGGGTTGTTAGGGATAATAATGGTTGTTTTAAAGGGGTCTTTGCGACTTTTCTGGGTGATTGTTCGATTATGGTGGAAGAATTAAGAGTTTTGCTTTTTGGAATCACTTTGCTTGTTCATTGGAAGGTTCAACGTGTGATGGTGGAGTCTGATTCATTGATGGCCATTCACTTTATTAGTTTGGGTTTCCCATCCTCTCATCCCTGTGCCTATATTGTGGAAGAAGTTCGAAGAATTGGGCAGGATATCCCCCATATAAGTTGGAGTCACACCACGTGAGGGCAATATATTGGATAATGCTTTTGTGAAATATGTGCTTAATTAACAACAGGAATTCCTTTCAGGAGTTTACTTTAATTCTCGCCCTTGCTTTTAATGCTTGTTTAGCAGGTAGTGCTTTTGTCATCTTTAGAAGAAGATGTCATAGTTAAATATACTTTGGGTTGATGCTCCATTCCTACACAAAAAAACAAAAAACTACTGAGAGGAATCAAGTGATCACTTGTAAAACAATACACTTTAGAGTTTCTTCAACTCAAACAATATCATTGGAATTTTTAAACTTTTATTTGTGATAATTTTTTATTTTGATTTGGTCATTTGGATAACGTTTTAACTTGGCCTTATTTTTTTAGTCAAACTTATCTGCTCTATAAGTTCCTTTAATTTTTTATCATGTTTTCACACTTGAAAAATATTATTGCTCTTATTTTTCTTCATCATATCTCAACTCTTATTAAACGATTTAATATTCTCGCAATTTTGTATATTTGAGAGTGTGTTTGTTTCAAGATATGAAAATATTTCCGGGAAAGTAAGGTTGGAAAAATAATTGTTCCATGTTTGATTCAAGTTTTAGAAAAACATTCCTAGGTATTATTGATTCCCGGGAATTTATTTTAGTCATGTTTTACCCACTTTTTATTCCCATGGTGAGGGGTGGTAATCTTATATTCCCATAGGAATGGAAGTTATTTTTCCCACTTCCACTTCATTCTACAATATTTTTCTATTTTTATTATTTTTTAAATTATTAAAGTAAATTATATTTAAAATATTCCCCGGAATATTAAATATATACCAAAAATACATATAAATTTTACCTGGAGATAACATTCCTAGTATTAGGATTCCTGGGAAAACTATTCCCAAGGAATGTGATTTAGTCACAGTTAAAACTTCTCACCTCTCCCTAAAAGTGTGTTTAGTGAGATTGAACCCATAAGCTCTTTCCACAATCTCAACAAAACTTGCAAACTGACCCAAAAAAAATCTTGTCATTAATTAGTCTCGCATTAATGATTTTCTACCTCTTTCCTACCTATTCTAACTTCTTTTAAGAAGTGTACAACACATTATAAGCAAGAACTCTGCTTATTAAGAACTAAGAACTATGTTGTGAGTTTTATCTACGGGCAAGTATACTCGTCGATTAGAGTAAATTGGAGTATTTAAAACCCCAAGTATCGTCCCACAGAGATTAATTAATAATATTAAATTAATTTAAATCCTTAAGAATGAGATACGAGAGAAATATTAAGATTTGAATTGTTGATTGGGAAAAATAATAATTAAATGAGAAAAGTGATAGCACCTGTCAGTAGAACTCTGGGCTGACAACTGAAAGCTAGGGTCAAGCATGGAGCTCCTAGAATTGCTTGGAGCTGAACCAAGCATGAGTCACCCTCAACATGGTCAACCCATTTACCTTTAACCTTGGACTCAAGTCAACATACAAGATTCCACCTAATTAGGATTAATAAAAGTAGGATTAATTTTAGGATCAATTTTAGGATTAAGTGTAATTAGGATATGAATATAATTTTTCCTCTTTCTTTCATGAGTGGGGCGCTAATTAGGAGGTTTTATTGGCTTAAGTGATAGCTTAGCTAATTAACCTTGGGGTCATGGGTTCAAGACCCACTTAGATAGCTTTTTCACTCATCTTTTATTTTTCCATTTCCCCTCCTTTTTGGCCGCCCCCTTCCATTATAAATAGGGAGGCTCCCCTCTTGTATTTCACAACTTTGAAGAAATAGTAAAGGCATTATGCCCAAATTCCTCCTCATGTGTGAGTTGAGAAGGCTTGGTGGTTTTGCTCAAACCAACCAGAGACTTATTTGATTCTCCTGAATCAGTGGCGTCTAGTACTGGGATTTATCTGTTGTGGGGGTTGCTTGCTTCAGTGGCGTCCAATCCATCTCTTTCTCTTCCACTTTTTCTTTCATTTTCTCTCATTTTCTTGCATTTTTTGCGTGAATATAGCTGCTGCCCAGATGCTATATTTCGCAAATTAACTTCCTGTCATTGATTCTAATCGGTTGATTTTGCTCAATTCTAGATCCGTACCCATCCTGCTATCAAAAAGAGAGAAATAAAGTTAAACAACATAGCAAACAATTACGATTAGGATTCAGTTAAGGAAGTGCCAAGGGCATTTGGTTTCACTTAAGTGCTTACTAGAGTTTCTCCCAATTTCCCTTATAAATTATTATGTCAAGCTAATTTCCAATCACTTATTCTAATACTATCATTACCCAATGATCATGCAATATTGATAATCTTTCCTTTAAAACATTATCCCCAATGATCATGCAAGATAATGACTTAAGAAAAGCATAAAGAACCAATAAGTTTGTTAATCTAATAACTGATTGGAAATCTAGGATTAAGATTGATCATACAAAACCCTAGATCCAGTATACCTTATAGATCCATTAATTTAGAATGGTACGATCGCCTATTACACAACTAACTAAGATTTACCAAGGGTGATCAAGTCTTGATAAAATAAAACAATAAGGAAAACACAAGTATAAAAAGAAAACAATAACTTTTAAAGGAAAAACGGGTTCTGTAACACCCCAGCCTTGACTTGCGGCCCAACTATTGGGGCCAGGAATTCACTGAGCGTGTTACCTAAGCTTTTCCACTCCTTGAAGTGGATTATTCCCACTAATCAGGAACCTCCGTGGATTCGAACCCAAAATCTCAGGGATATAGTCTCCTTAAATTCACTACCAATTGAGATGCGAGTTGTGCTCATGAATGGTTCATTCACGTGCCACAATATTATTAAGTTCTTGTTCCAAGATGTTGACAAAATTAGTCATTTGAATCCTTTCAAGTGCCAAACCAAACTCAATTCTACTGTCTTTGTCTCTACAATCAGAAAGAGAAATTGATCCTGATGAATCAAGATGCACTGCTTCAGACTTCTTAGGCTTTCCCCACCCAAAATCAGTTTCATACACGCCCAGTCTTGGTGACCCTGCAACTACTAATACAGATTTACCTGGTTTTCCTAATTCTCTGAAATCTGACATCAATGTTTCAGCCCCTCCCAAAGCATCACTCTTGAAATCTCTAACCTTCCTTCCAATAGCATTTGCTGCCACAACGATCCCATTCTCTCCCACTATCTCACCCCTCTTCACAGCCGGAATAAGAGAGGCCAAGCAATTCCCAAAGTACGTTGAAGTTAATGAAAATTCAGGACTGTCACGACAATCCGCTACAAAGACCAAGTAACAGAGTTCATCACAGCCTTTTGCAACACAATTAACATTGCTCTGTTCTGATTTTACCATACAAACCCAAACCAGGGAGCATGTTACCACAAAGGTAGACACGTGCGGTGTCCCTGAAGCGTAGCTGCTAGCACATTTAAGAGAAATCCATTTCTTGACTTTCTCAACCCGTTCATGACTCAACACAAAAGTGGCGCGTACCTTGTTAGTGTAAACATCTCGTACGAAGCCTTCAAACTTCATGCTTTCCCGTAAGTAAACAAGCTTAAGCCCCTTTGGGTCTTTAACTCTGTCTCTATCATGGATAGGAAGAGACAGAGAACCTTCAAGGGGAGTCAAATCCCAATTTGCCTTGCAAACAGAGGCCCAATACTTCATGAAATGGTGAAGTGATTTTCCATCAGCAGCAACATGGCTGAACGCGGCACAGATGCTGAGTCCATAGCATGGTAGAATCGTGACCTGAATGGCCATGAGAGGGATAACACGTGTGTCATCGTCGTCAGTACGAGGTGAAGGCAATGTAGGGACAAGGGGGTGCCAGTTTCGAACGTCCTGGGGTGAATCAGATATGAGGAGGTTGAAGTCTGCAGTGGACTCTGAGACGGTGAAGGAGACAGAGTCTCCGGGGAGGTAGCGGATGTAAGGGACGTGGTGGTGGGGTTGTGGAGGGATGATGAGATTGCCGGCGAAAGGGAAGAAGTGTTGGAGGGAGAGGGATAGAGAGTGCTTGAGAATTGGAAGTGTTGTTTGGAGGAAGTGGTGTGTGGGATGGGGAAAGTCGTAGAAGAAGATGCGTTTGGCGGG
This sequence comes from Sesbania bispinosa, assembly GCA_026901365.1. Classification (NCBI taxonomy): domain Eukaryota; kingdom Viridiplantae; phylum Streptophyta; class Magnoliopsida; order Fabales; family Fabaceae; genus Sesbania; species Sesbania bispinosa. The sequence continues at coordinate 2,379,242 of QLOH01000032.1, read as the reverse complement.
GCGACAGTGTAGCCATGGAAGGTCAAAGAAAGTGAGGGAAAAAGTGGTTGAGGGAAGTGAGGCATGTGGCGGACCAACTTGGCACAGGTCCAAGATCTTCACTGTGCTGTGATGAGACATGGATGCACACTGATTCTAAAAAGGGAAAACACACACTTGAGGCATGGAACCAGCGTTCTTCTGCTGGGAAACAAGAATATGATAAAATAAAATCAAAGATACCTGGTACGAAATTTTCCCTACCAACCAAGAACAAGACGTTCGGAATGCCACACATTGAGGGTAACAATTTATAGGTGGGGAGAGAATACATACACTAGAATGGTAGATATATATGACTTATTTTTTTGTTTGAACCACACTTATCCTTCACCGGTCAGCGGAGATTTTTTCCATCCACAAGGCTTGAACCCTTACTTAAGGGGAATCAAGCATATATGTAACCCGACGGGGACCCGCAGGAATGGGGTTGGGTTTCATTATTTCACACGCTCTCTTTAAACTCGAACCTGAACCGGCCTCGACCTTTATGGGGGCGGGGACGGGGAGCGCAAAACCTGCCCGGACCCGCCCCATTGCCCTGCCTACATGAGAGGAGAATTCATAAATTAAAATTCATTCTACATTTTTTCTGTTACAACTACTGTTGATATATACTATAAAGAATCAATAAAATAATTAGAGGAAGAGATTTGTCGCACATAGAAGTCCTGCTCGAACACGATAAAGAATCAATAAAATAATTAGAGGAAGAAATTTCATTTAATTTATGCTCACCCCATCTACTTTTTTGCCATTTAATTTCAGTCTTCCCCATCCTTTTAATTTCAGTTCATCCCATCTACATTTCTGCTCTTATTTTATCGCATTTCTCCTTCATTTTATGTGCTATTTTTCTGCCTGTTTTGTTCAAATTTCTACTTCTGTTATGTCTGTTTTTCTTCTATTCTGATTGCAAATTTGGATTGAGTGCTAAAACTACCTTAGGAAATGTGTGGTTGATTACATAAAAAGCTTATTTTTAGGCTAGGTTTTAGCTTAGAAAACTGGTAGAAATTCACCATTTCCATGGTAGAATTTCCATCAAATTTCTAAGTTTGATCCATAAAAATTAATCAAGCGCGTTTGTTTGTTGTTTGACCACTTTGCGTAATCAAGGGAAATGCTAGGCAAATTTTTTGTCTATTTTTTTATTCAAGTTGCCAACAATTTCCAAAATTAGTTTTTACAAAATAGCTCAATTTTACCAATTTTGGTACACCATTTTTGTCCTATTTTTAGGTAAGATAAACACATTGTTTAGAAATAGTGATTTATTTGCAGTTTACCTGTATCATCTTGTTGGGGCAAAAAAATAATTTAGAAAATATACAAAAGAAAGAAAAGTCAAAAAGAAAAGAATTACAAAAAGAATTTTTCAAAAGAAAAGAATTCAAAAAAAAAATATGTGTAGAGGAAAAACAATCCTCTCAAGTTAAAAAAAAGAAGTTAAGAAAGTGCCCAACAGATCATTCCCTTTTGTATTGTAATTTTTGCAATTTACTTATATCAGTTCAATTTCAGTTGTAATAGCAGTTTTCATCAAAATCTTTTGGCAACTTTTGGTAACTCTTACCTTTTGAATCAAAACAAATCAAAAACAATTCTCTTTGCAATTTCTTTGTGTTTTGTCCTGTTTACCTTTTGATCTTGTGTATAAGCCTTTTTCATAGCTAGTTTTTTCTTGTTTGTCAAATCAACTCTTAATTTTTTCTTAGGCAACTTCTAGATTCTTTGTAGTTAATTTCTTTGCTCGTGTGTTTTCTAGTTTGAGTAGAGCTTTTAAGACTCATCTTTGGTTTTCGAAAGTCTAACCAAACCTTACCCGAGTAGAAAAGGGTAGAGTGAAACATTATAGAAAAATCCCAAAAAGAGTGACATGCACGAGTGAATACATTTTCGAGTATAAACACTTCGTGAGTGGAAAGGTCCTAAAAAGATTTTAATTAAAAATCAACTTAGAGTGTCATATAGATTTTGGAAAATGAGCTAGATGAAGATAAGAAAGAACTTAGAAAAGAAAAGGAAATGAGAAGACACTCTTCTCATGATAAAATTTGTGAAAGGTATAAGAAAGAAATGAGAGAAAGAGAAATAAATGAATATCATTATAAGGATAGTAAGAAGAAGGAGGGGAGTTATGATATCTCTAAGGAGAAGGTATGGTGAAAAAAGAAAGTTTAGAACATATGAAGAAGATAGGGAAGAGAGAAAAGGGTATGAAGAAAGAGAGTATAGAAGAAAGGAATCTTATAAGGATAGTTATGAAAGGAAGGATAAAAAAAAGAAGATAGGAAAAGTACACCCAAAAAATATGTTGGATAAACCATATGTTAACCCACCAATCTTGGATAAACCACTGACAATTGTTCCTCCTACTTCACTTACCGTTCACCCTATGCAAACTAGATCAAAATCTCGTATTGTCAAGACAAGACTTAATCCTACTCTTTTATTGGCTCAAAGTGAACCTAGGACCGTCAAAGATTCATTAAGCCAACCTCAATGGTTGAATGTAATGAAAAGTGAATATGATGCACTGTTGAAAAAGATCACTTGTTCTCTAGTATCTCTTCCCCCTAATAGAGAAGTTATAGGTTGCAAATGGGTACTTAGAATAAAAGAAAACCCAAATGGAACAATTAATCGTTATAAATCTTGTTTAGTGGCTAAAGGGTTTCATCAACAACTCAAGTTTGATTACATAGAGAAATTTTGTCCTATTGTCAAACCAATTACTATTAGGATCCTTCTGACTCTGGTTCTTACTTATAACGGGGATATTCAACAGCTTGATATAAGCAATTCCTTATTTAATGGTGCTCTAGATGAGGAGGTCTACATGTCTCAACCTCCAGGTTTTGAATGCTCATATTCCTCCCTCGCGTGAAAGCTTCATAAGGCTCTCCATGGTCTCAAACAAGCACCTCGTGCTTGTTTTGAGAAGCTTTTCACTACTCTAATCTTTTTTAGCTTTAAGGCTAGCAAATGTGATCCATCCTTATTCATTAAATCTACACCCACTCATAAATTGTATGTCTTGGTTTATTTTAATGATATTATAGTAACATGGACTTCAAAGTCTCTTATTTAAAGCCTTATCTCACTACTCAATGCATCGTTTGCTCTCATATTTCTTGGAAAGCTTGAATACTTTCTTGGTATTGAAGTGACTCAACTCTCTAATGGTTCTTTAATTTTGTCTCCACCGAAACATAGTAGAGATCTTAACAAAGCTGACATGTAGCTACCAAGCCCATTTCTACCCATATGCCAAGCTCACATAAACTTTACAAGTTTCAAAACTCTTATTTTCATGATCCCTTTCTTTATAGATCCATTATTGGCATTCTAAAATATACTAGAATCACCAAACCAAACCTCAGATATTATATAAATAAAATGTGTCAATTCATGTCAGCCTCAAGATCTTCATTAGAAAGTTGTTAAGCGTATCTTTCGATATCTGTGTGGGACTTTGCACCATGGTTTACTTCTTCAGGCCAACCTTTGCTAGTGGTTCTATTCCCTTTTCTGCATTATGTGATGTTGTTGGGTGTGAGAAAATTTTAAAAGTTAGTTTAAGAAATGTTGGATATGATGTGTGTACGTATGTGTGTGTATATATTTATATTCGAGCTAGAGGAGTCAAAGAATTAGAGAAAGAGCATGATCATTCATTTGGAAACAATTCAAAATAGGTAGTACCTAAAATTTGTCTGAAGCATAAAATTGCCTAAGTATGAGAATCCAGGAACATTTGAAATTACATGGAAAGTGGGATATTAAAAGATGGAGGTATTATTGAGGATGAAAGTGTGGAAAAAATCAAAATTAGGATGGTATTAATAGAGAAGATTAAGAATAAAAGATGTGTAAGTTTAGAAATGCTAAAAAAATGAATCTGGAAGGATTGGAAAGTGAAATATTTCTTAGTAGTTTCGAGAAAAAAAAGTAAAGGAAGTTTTTCAAATCAATTATTTCCAAACTCTTCTTGGGTGGTCATTTTTTAGTCAATCGAATAGATCGGATGATTCTTTCTAAAGATATAGAACTTCAGTTTCTTTGAGCTAATATGAAGAGATATGTTCAAAGAAGAAAATTTAGTTAGAAGGTTCAATTTTGAATACTTTGTTCGAGACAAGAGAAGTTTCAAAGAAAGTCAACACGCATCAAGAAATCAGTTGAATAAGAACACTTGTCATTTTAATTAAGTAGTTAGGGTAAAGGTGTACGTGTCTATAACATAGAATTTTACAATTGTCTTATAAAGTCTATAAATAGGATCAGTTTAATGTAAAAAAAACACAATTTCACTCTGCATATTTTGAAATTACTCGAAAAGTATATTTTTTGTACACATTCAAAGACTACTTGCTGACTTGAGAATCGAAGTATGTGATAAGTGCCAATTATATGATATATTCTTGTATTTTTACTGCACTTATCAAGGGTAAAATAGTAATTTATGTCCCAAAATAATCCTTTTTTATTAATAATTGTAATAATTGTGTTTATTTAATTTGAATTTGATGATATTTTAATATAAAATCTGTTAATATTACAGATTTATGGGAGAGATGTGAACAAGGAAAGAAGATAACATCATTTGAGGATAGGATCTGCAGATTTGAAGTTTTAAATAAGAGCAAATAAAGATAAGATCAACAGCCATTTAAACAAGGATTCTGCGGATAACTTCCTCAATTTAAATTCAAAGACAAGATAAACACAAAATCAATTCAAAAAGAGGGAAATAAGGAAAGCCAAACAGATAACGATAAGATCAGGAAGAAATCAAGTTGTTAAAAGAGGAAACAGAATAATCTGTTACGCGCTCCACGCTCCATCTGCGCTGAGCGCAGAGTGGAGCGCATCATTCTGTAACCTGCGCTTCACTTGTGCTGAGCGCAGGTGAAGCGCAGCTGCACGGATTTGCTTTTTAGATCTGTTTTCAAAATAGATTCCTTCCAGATTTAAGATAGCTTTCCTTTGTCTATAAATAGGACCTTTTGTAGAGCTTTGGGAGGTTTTGGAGAGTAGAGTTTAGGGCTAAAGTTCAGAGGAGACCCCGAAGGGCTGCCGAGATAGCAATGCGAGGATTGAAGAAAAGCGTGACAGATTCTTCATTGGTCTGTATGGCTACCATGCGTAGCTAAACTCTCCAATAGGGTTGAATGTAGTTGATTCAATCCCCACATGTATATGAATTCTCTTTATTAATTATGAATCCCTATTCTATGATATCGGTACTTTTATACTTCACTTAATGCATAGCTTCCGCCTTTGTGCCGGAGTTATAGGTTAGTTTTATAGGATGCATGTGTGATAGATGGTTCTATAAGATTAACAGCGAGTTTGGGGGAGTTTATACTTAGGAAACTTAAATTCTGATTGGTAAAAGTACTCATAGTAATCGCTATAGGAATATAGGGGGGAATTGATGATTGAAGAATTGGAATGTGACAGCCTCTTCATAGTAGTCCCTATAGGAATATACGGTGAGTTGATAGTGTTAACGAACGAAAAATTAGAACAATCAAGTCGGGTAATTTGTCGCCTGGGAGAACCCACATGGATTATCTTCGAGTATTTTACTATCTGGTAACTCAGGGTAAAATAATATAGTTTGGCTAGAATATCATAGAAATATATTCTTAATTAACATTGAGGTTCACATATGTAAGGGATGCGATGATACGAAGTTCAATCCTGATCCAAGTAACGCTATCTTACTCTATCTCTACTACCCCTTTTACTTTATGCAATTTACTTTCCGCACAACAATCATCAAATATCGTTTCTCACTTGATAGTCTGATCACTAATAAATACGAAGTGAACCGTTCCCTGTGGATACGATAACTCATACTTACTATTATACTGCTGAAATTTTGGTACGCTTGCCAGAATTCCATCAGTATGTTTAGTCATTCACCAACTTCTTTTACTTCTTTTGATTTCAGGGTCTATGATAAATATCACTTTTTCACATCCCCCAGAGTATGAGGGGGGATGTTAGAGTATCTAGTTAATAGTTGTATTGATGTAATAGTTTGTAATAGTTATTAGCTTGTATTGTTGTAGCGTGTTATGTTTCTGCTTGCTCATGTTCGAGTAGCAGGCCTTGGGCCTTAGTCTTTTATTGTAATAACTTGTAGAAGCTTTAACTGTATCAGGTTCTAGGATCTTCCATTAGAACTCTATAAATAGAGATTTGTTGCTTTGCAACATACATAGAAAAATAGAATAATAGAATTTAATTAGTTAGATCTAGATATGAATTTTCCCTCAAATTTTTCTCTCTCCAGAATGTTTCAATTACTTCTCTCAACTCCCTGTCTCTTTCTCTAACACGAGATCTTAAATTTATAATATAGAGAGTTGATACCACAACAAGGGCGTTAATGAAGGAGTAAAGTAGAAGGAATCAATGGTAGAGCAAAGTAAATAGGACAATAGTTCAAATGAAGAATAAATCTTTAAGATTGTAGAAATAATGTGAGATACGATGAAAGGGAAAACACCAATGGTGGTTTTTAGTATATAACATGATCAGATGACACAACTTACATAATCACTAAGTAGAGCTGTCAAAAAGGCCCCAAGCCCCATAGCCCACCCCATCTAGCCCCCTATTTATTGAGCCCCCAAGGAGTGGGTTGTTTTTTACCCTGGCTCTATTTTTAAAATTTTAAATGGGTTGGGGCCATGTCTATTAGTGTGTCAACCCCCAATAAATTTTTTTCCAAACATTTCTCCTAACTATTAGTGGGTCTGCTGAGTTGTTCGGTCTATGGTTTTGTTATTATCTAGTTTGTTGGCTTTTAGTGAGGTCTGCTGCATCACCGTATTGCATGAGAAGCATTTTTTTTGTACGACTTTGTGCTGCTAAGGTTGTCTTCTTTTTGTTGTCCAAGTTATTTTGTATACATTTCTATTTGGCCTTTCGTACCAAATTGCAAGGAAAGATTCCTACTATATCATTTTTTATGTGAGACTTTTAGGCTTGGTTTACTCATGTACTCAATTTGTGGTTGTTGGGTTTAAACACCTCTAGTACTCATTTTAATACAATTTTTAGCTTATAAAAAACTTTTATTTTTTACTTGTTAGGCAGTTTGTCCTAATGGGAAAATAATAAATTTCCCCCACTGTACATATTCGTATAAACGGTCACCCCCATACATTCTCTTTATCTTCAACGAACAACAATATTACACACCTACGTTACTTATCCTTTCATTATACCTTTTAAAGGGTTAACTGAATTGTTGAATTAATTAGGTGTAATGTGCACACTTAAATTTCATGAAAGTGAACTGAAGCTTAGTAATAGAATAATAATTATTTAAATTAAGTTAATTATTTATTTATCAAAACAATATAATTGAGCTAGGTAGTCCATAGAGTGGGCTAAATAGCCTATAGAATGAGTTTGCCCACTCTGTGGGCCAATGTGAATAATTTTAAAAGTAGGTCAAAATTTTAAAAATTACGGCCCATGAGCTAGCCCTAACCCACAAGGCGTTGTGTGTTTCTCTGGCCCTATAAGCTTTTCTTTGTGTGGGCCATCTGGCTTTGTGGGGTGTTTTGGCCCTGACCCACGTGGGCCAAGGATGAGTGGAGCTAGATAAGCCTTTTTGACAGCTATACAACTAAGTTCCAAAGATTATAATACTTATACTAAACTAACTTGTCATATAGGATGTGAACACTTGTCATCAGACTTCTTAAAACATGGAAGCGCTAATACATGAATTAACTTTATCCTAAAACTTAAAAAATTATTTAATTGGATGGTTTTGAGTACTCTTGAACAACTCTATCCAATTTTTACATCATATCATATTACACATGAAAGAAAGCAATTCAGAAGATACATCTCAAGGAAGTCACACATCTCATAGTTCCCACAGCTGAGTGGTCCAGTAAATGATTGTAACAGATTTCCCTTTCTGTTTTCTATTTTCAGTTTTTTTTAAGTCTCTATTTATAGAGAAAGAGAAGAAGAATAAAAGCTGGAAAACTAATGGAAAAAGCAAAACAAAAAAACTGAAAACAAAAAACAGAAAGGGAAATTTGTTACAATCAGTTACTGGACCACTCAGCTATGGGAACTATGTGATGTGGGACTTCCTTGAGATGTATCTTTTGAGGCCAATTTTAGGATGGACCTTTCATGCTTTAGTCTACCATTGTTTGTGGTGATTTTTAGTTAAAGATTCCTATGAACAATCTAGGACTGAAATCAAGTCCTCTGGGTAGGTTCTATAAAATTAAATGCACAAAGAAGTAAAAGTAGGAAAAGAAAAAATGGTTTAATAGTAAATTAAATAAGTAAATTGGAAAGTGAACAATGAACAATAAAAATTGACGAATCTCAGACTGACATACTTTTAGAATCTTCTCGGGATAGCAAGTAGTCTATAAATATGTGTAGACAGTATGCTTTTTTTTTAGTACAATCTTAGTATGCAGAGTGAAAATGTTTTTGTCCCTATGACTTGATAATTTGTCCTATTTTTAGACTTTTACCTCTAACGGTAAACTAATATACAACAGAAACGTATAACAAGATCCTGACTTCCTAATCTTTGGCCGAACAGGTGTCTTCATTCCATCAGATGTCTTCCACGTGCTTGCTTCTTTCATTGAGTCTTTGAACTTTCTTCAAAATCTTCTTCATAAAAAATCCAAGTATAAAGCTTTTATTCGAAGTCTTCCCTTGCTCGAATTCTAGTCTCATTATCTGCTTGGGGCTTACTCGAAAACAAAGAGCTTTTCTTATACCTTCAGATCTTCAAAATTTCATTAAGCCTTATTTCGAATTACCTTCTTGTAAAATTCGAAATTTTACCCCTGATATACTCATTCTTGTATTTTCACAATTTTAATGTCATATGCCTCTTCTTCAACACCTACCACGTGGCAAATTATCATAGGCCATCTTTTTTACTCACGTTTTTATTCTTGTTTCTGCTCATACCCTATACGTTTTTGTATTTACAGAGGTCCAATCATCTTACATTTCACTTCTCTTCAGTTACTGGACCTTTTACTTGTGCATTTATTTCACCCTCCAAGTTTACTCACTATAAAATGGAGTTACCCTGTTCATTCTTTCTTCATCCTTCTCATAGCAGAATCTCTATTCCATTCCTATTTTCTTTTATCTTTGTAGAAGTTTTATCTTCTTTCTTTCTTTCTTCCTCCCTTTTTCGAATAGGTTCTTTTTCGAGTAAAACCTCTCTTTTTTTATCCTTCTTCCTATACTTCAAATATAGAGTAGTTTCTGATATTGGCTATTACGTTCAACCTAATCTCGAATCATTTCATTGCTTCGATTAGGTCGACGTAATGGCCAATGTTAGAAGTTTCTCTAATCGTTCCTGATTATCCTTTGGGTCGAACGTTATAGCCAAAATAGGGCATTTATTAGGTATTCTTCCCTAATAATGCTCTTGATTTCTCCTTCAGTTAGGAGTGTCTATGTCCTTTGTGACACTTCTAACATCCTCCGTATCCTAGTTTAGCATCCAAGCTACAGTAGGAGGAAGATGAGGAAGGAGAAAAACAGCCAGGGGAGATGTTTGTGTCTTTGTTAAAGATTTATCGAAGACCATGGCTGAGAAGAAGTTACCTCCTTTTTAGACTGTGGGGGATGTTTGTCTCTTTGCTGAAGACCTGTTGAAGCCCACAGTCGAGGAGAAAAGGAGAATTAGTTACTATTTTATCGAAAGGACCGGAGATGAAGACTTTTAGTTAGGAAGTCTTTTTACATGTATTTTTATCCTTTCTATTGTAATTCGAAAAGAATCTCTTGTAATTCAAGAAATAATATGTTCTTTTACTTTTCGAATAACTTTTATCTTCAATTGTAATCCCAATTTCGAATGAATGCTTGTTTTCGAATTTTCTTTTATAGCAATGATTCGAATTTTCCTTTCAATAATGACTAACACTTCTTAAAATTCATCTGTAATTCGAAATCTTTTTGCTTTGTTCAGTCATTGAATCATTCGAAATTAATCCTTTTTTTTACTTAAAAGAATCCTTTATAATTCGATAAACAATGCTTATATTTTCGAATCAAACTTGTTAAATGAATTCTGCTGATAAAAATACTTAGTGAAATTTCCACCACCAACAACCATAGACCCAAATATTTTTACCATATTAAAAAGTTTAAGACTTATTCTATTTTCATTTCTGCCCCAACATAATTCCCAAATCAGTTCCCCTTCATGTGACCTAAATTCCTGCTAACATTTTTTTCTTCCACTAGCAGACCACCATGGTATCATAGCACACCCATGGACTGAGGAAATTCCAGCGGCACGGTAACAGAGCGCAGTACCAACGGAAGCACAACATGGCCACTTGGGATCTTTGTCCTCTTCTGCTCCTTTGGTGCACCACGAATAGCACGACCAACAATGGTGGCAAGGCCGCCACGTTCGCTCTTCTCCGGTGAACGTTGGAAACGTGGCACTCTTCTTAACAGGGATTGCTTCTTCCAAGGCATGTGACTGTGTTCAACCCCGAATGGGTATTGCTGCTAGTGCTTCGCCACTAGCCATGACAGTGAATGGACATGCAACCACAAATCACAACAATGGCAGCCTTCACGACTTGACCACCCCCCAAGCAATATTCCTATACCGAGTAAAAACAAAAAAAAAATTACATAACCAAAAAAGAAATAACATATAAATTTGGATATTTCAATTTGCTAACATGAGGTGACATATATTACTGCAATGAGAGAAGATGATACTGATATTCTACTACTATTCAAATTTCAAACACCACCCGCACAACAAAAAAATATATTTCAGTAGGTAAAAGTTCAAAACTTAAAAAGCAATTAATTACCCACTTGTTACCGTGTATATCCCCACCGTCTAATATAAAATATTAAATCAACTTTCATAATTTAATGGTCCACGGTAGACCAAAAGACTAGAGGTCATTCCTAAAAACCGCCATCTTTTGAATTGCTTTCTTTCAACACACCTTCAAGTTAATTCTCCTATATCAGAATCTTGAAAACAAAACCTTGTCTTCGATTTGAATTTAAGAGCCATCTAGAAAATTTCTCTCCGACAGCTGTACAACATAATAACATATGTGAAGAGCAATCTCTCTACTTATTAAGAAATACAAGTTTATAACTATAAAATGGAATATTTACTCGAACGAAGAAATAGACCACTAAAAAAACTTGTGTACTCGTGAATGGTTCACTCATGTGCTACAATATTATTAAGTTGTTCTTCTAAGATGTTGAGGAAATTACTCATTTGAATCCTTTCAAATGCCAATCCAACCTCAATTCCACCTTCTTTGTCTCTACAATCAGAAAGAGAAATTGATCTTGATGAATCAAGATGCACTGCTTCAGACTTCTTAGGCTATTTTCATAGCTTTAAATATAGCAAAGGATCAAGGCATTAGAAGACTCTGGGTAGAAAGTGATTTGAGTGTAGCAGTTCAACTCATTAATAAAGGTTATCCTCCCTCTCATATGTATGCACCCCTCTTTAATGGGATTCAACATCTATGTAATCAAGACACGCGGGTTTCTATCACTCATGGGTCGCGAGAGGAAACAGGGTAGTGGGCTGGCTTGTAAATTATGCTATTGACCTTCCTTTAGAGCTTCATGTTTTAGATACTCTCCCCAAGGTTGTATTTCATTATTTTGACATGATTTTATTGGGGTTTGTTTCCCCGTAGAGTAGTTGTTTAGTTTCTTTTTAGTCATTTGGCCTCCCCATTACAAAAAAAAAGTGATTGAGTTGCTTAAAGTAATTAATAAAAATAATATAATACCATGCGAAGGTGTAAAAATTATAAAATATTAGTTTAAGAAATTTTTTAGAGTGCTGGAATGAAGATGTCCTTATTAAGAATGTAAATTTATAACTATGAAATGGAATATTTACTTGAACGAAGAAAGAGACTGCTAAAAAAACTTGGAGTCCTAGTATATGTATGGCAAATAGTAATACACTATTTATACTCATGTGTTTGTTGCAATCTATAAAAGAAAATTTTAAAAAAATAAAACAAAAAAACCCAATAAAGCTTAACCTAATGTACCACTGTCTGCGGTAAACCAAACTTTTCCCAAAAGCTAGTGTACTCGTGAATGGTTCACTCATGTGCTACAATATTATTAAGTTGTGCTTCTACGATGTTGAGGAAAGCAGTCATTCGAATCCTTTCAAGTGCCAATCCAACCTCAATTCCACTTCCACCTTCTTTGTCTCTACAATCAGAAAGAGAAATTGATCCTGATGAATCAAGATGCACTGCTTCAGACTTCTTAGGCTTTCCCCACCCAAAATCAGTCTCATACACACCCAGTTTTGGTGACCCTGCAACTACTACCACACACTGACCTGGTTTTGCTAATTCTCTATAATCTGACATCAACGTTTCAGTCCTTCGTAAAGCATCTTTCTTCCAATCTCTAACTTCCCTTTGAATAGCATTAGCTACCTCAACAATCCCATTTTCTCCCACTAGCTCACCCCTCTTGATTGCCACAATGCAAGTTGCAAGGCAATTCCCAAAGTACGTTGAGGGTATTGAAAGTTCAGGACGACCACGACAATCCGCTAGAAACACCAAGTAGCAGAGTTGATGTTCATCAACACAATTAACATTGCTCTGCTCTGATTTAATCATACAAACCCAAATCAACGAACACGTTACCACAAAGGTTGACACGTGTTGTATCCCTAAAGCACATTTAAGAGTGGTCCATTTTTTTAGTTTCTCAACTCGTTCACGACTCAACACAAGAGTGGCACGTACCTTGTTAGTGTAAACATCTTGCACGATCCCTGCAAACTCCATCTTTTCCGACTCAGAATCTAGTAGTTCCCGTGTGTAAACAAGCTTAAGCCCCTTTGGGTCTTTTACTCTGTTCCTATCATGGAAAGGAAGAGACAGAGAGCCTTCAAGGGGAGTCAAACTCAAATCCCCTGATCTTGTTGCCTTTGAAACAGAGGCCCAATACTTAATGAAATGATGAAGTGATTTTCCATCTCCAGCAAGGTGGTTGAACGTGAGGCAGATGCTGAATCCAGAGTTTGGTAGAACCGTGATCTGAATGGCCATGAGAGGGAACACACGTGTGCCATCCTCCTCTGTAAGATGTGAAGGCAGGGTAGGGACAAGGGGGTGCCAGTTTTGAACGTCCTGTGGTGAATCGGATATGAGGAGGTTGAAGTCTGCGGCGGACTCTGCAACGGTGAAGGAGAGAGAGTCTCCATCGAGATAGCGGATGTAAGGGACGTGGTGGTGGGGGTTTGGTGGGACGATGAGATTGGAGGAGAAGGGGAAGAAGTGTTGGAGGGAGAGGGAAAGAGAGTGCTTGAGAATTGGAAGTGTTGTTTGGAGGAAGTGGTGTGTGGGATGAGGAAAGTGGTAGAAGAAGATGCGTTGCACAGGGTGGCAGTAAAACCATGGGATGTCAAAGAAAGTGAGCGGAAGAGTGGTTGAGGGAAGTGAACCAGGTGGTGGTGCAACTTGACACTGTTCTATGACCTTAATGGAAGTCATGTTTGTGCTTAGCTAGGCCAAGGTTCTGAAATTGGACAAGAGGGGTTGATAGAACAATGGAACAAAGACTGGTTGTGGTGGTCACTATTTAGAAAATGATCTTGTGAACTTGGAGTTAGTTGCCGACTTGTCCCCACTGCAATTAGAAATTCCGCACTAGAACCGCTGTTTATCAGACAAAGAAAATTACATCTGGAAAATCTTTTTTATAATCTTGTTCGTTCAACTCGTGGAAGAATTTTATAAAGAGGAATCTACAAAAGCTAGACGAGAAACTCTTGCTTGCACCACAAAAGTAGAGTATGAGATGATGTAGAGAGACTCGAGATAGAATGAATATAATAGAGTAAGAGAGACCAAAAAAATGAAATATGTAATTAGTAATATAATGAAAAATAGAAAGAGAAATAGAAATTGTTAGATATATTAAATCAAGTCAAGACATGCAATGTGAACAAATCAAGCCACCATGCCAAAAGATTTGTTGCAAATCTTGAATTGATTTAGTAGTTGAAAGCATGTTAATGAATAGTATAGCTTGCATGTTATATCAATAGTTAGCTTTGTTAAGAACATGCTTTGTTAGTTTTGTTTTGTTAGGCATCTAATATTTTTACTTTGGTTTGTTAGGCATCAAATATTGCTACTTTGTTTTGTTAGGCATCTAATGTTTTTATTGTATTTCATTTGCCTATAAAAGGCCTTGTTACATGTATCATAAAATGTATCAAGTTTTAGATTGAAATATTGAAGTGATTATTTGCTCTCTTCCATTTTTCTTTAGTGCTTCCATTGTGTGTGAGTTTTAGAGAAAATAATGTCCCACTGATATCAAATTGGTATCAGAGCTTGAGAGCCTGGTGGTGTGAGTGTTAAAAAAAATCAAGAGTGTGTGAGGAACAAGAGTGTTCTCACTTTCATATTTTTTTTTTTGAGTTAGTGTGTGAGAGAGATATGACAAACTACAATATTGTCTGGTCCGGTCCCAAATTAGATGAGAAACTGGATTATAATTATTGGGCACTATTAATGGCTATCCATTTGAAAGCTCATAATATTTGGAGCTATGTTGAACCGGGTAAGCAAGAAGGAGCCGACGATGTTGCTCGACGGCATAATCAGCTGACTCTGACACAAATCCATCAAGGCGTAGATTACTCAGTTTTTGGTAAAATAGCAAATGCCAAAACTGCTAAAGAAGTGTGGGACATCTTGAAGCTGTCATATAAAGAAGTGGAGAAAGCCCAGAAATCCAAGTTACAATCCATGCGTAGAGAATATGAAAGGTATGAAATGTCCAGTTCAGAAACAATTGAACAATATTTTTCACGTGTTACTGATCTTGTGAATAAGATGAGTGTGTATGGAGAAGATATTCCTGACAGTAAAGTGGTGGAGAAAATATTGCGGACCATGCCAATGAAGTTTGATCATGTGGTGACTACAATAATTGAGTCCCACGACACAGATAGCATGACGGTAGCAGAGTTGCAAGGAAGCATTGAAAGCCATGTGAGCAGAATCCTGGAGAAGACGAAAAAAGTACATGAAGAAGCCTTAAAAAGTCAGGTGAATCTCAACAACGTTGTTGAATCCAGTCAAAACAAAGAAGGTAGAAGTCGTGACAATTTCAATAATGGAGGAAGAGGACATTATAGAGGCAGAGGTCGTGGAAATTTCACAGGAAGAGGACATGGCAATTTCAACCAAGGAAGAGGAGGAAACAACTATGGATACTCCAACCGTGGAAGAGGAAGAGGTAACAATTACCAAGAAAGAGCAAATTATAATTTTTATCATTGTGGGAAGTTCGGACACAAAGTTGCAGATTGCAGATACAAACAACAGACAAACATAGCAGAAAACCAGTATCAGAATGTTGGTGAGAATTCTAATCCACAAAGTTTATTTTTGGTAAGCGGTAATTTTTCTGAAGGTGAAAACATCTGGTATTTAGATACTGGGTGTAGTAACCATATGTGTGGAAAAAAGGCGATATTTTCTTCTTTAGATGAAACAGTGACTTCTACTGTAAAATTTGGCAACAACACCAATATTCCAATTCTGGGAAAAGGTCAAGTTGGTCTTAGATTGAAGGATGGATCCCAAAACTTCATCTCTGATGTTTTCTATGCTCCTGGACTTCATCATAATCTATTAAGTATGGGACAACTATCAGAGAAAGGTTACAACATGCAGATACAACATGGGTACTGAACGTTGATTGACAAGAACGAGAGATTTATTGCCAAGATAAAAATGACTCCTAACCGCCTATTCCCTTTGAAGTTTCAACATGAAAGATTTCCTTGTTTGGTTTCTATAATACCAAATGATGATTGGTTGTGGCATATGCGCTTTGGTCATTTTCATTTCTCTGGATTAAATTATCTGTCAAAGAAAGAATGTGTCTGGTTTGCCTGTTGTAAATATCCCCAATAGTGTATGTGAGACTTGCCAATTGGGAAAGAAGCACAGAGAATAATTTCCTACAGGAAAGTCATGGAGAGCAAGGAAGCCACTGGAGATTGTTCACTCAGACTTGTGCACAGTTGAAATCCCATCACATGGTGGTAGTAAGTATTTTATTACCTTTATTGATGATTTTAGCAGAAATACTTGGGTATATTTTTTGAAGAAGAAATCAGAAGCTTGTGATGCCTTTAAGTCATTTAAGGCATTTGTGGAGAAACAAAGTGGCTGCAAGATCAAAGCGTTGAGAACAGATAGAGGCCAAGAATACCTCGTTTGTACAGATTTCTTTGAGCAACATGGAATTCATCATCAACTGATAACCAGATACATTCCCCAACAGAATGGAGTTACTGAAAGGAAGAACAGGACAATCATGGACATGGTAAGGTGCATGTTGAAAGCAAAACAAATGCCTAGAGAATTCTGGGCAGAAGCTGTTGCTACTGCTGTTTATATCTTGAACAGGTGTCCAACAAAGAGTGTTCGTGACAAAACACCAGAAGAAGCCTGGAGCAGAAGGAAACCCTCTATTCGGCACCTCAGAGTTTTTGGGTGTATAGCATATGCCCATGTACCAGATCAATTAAGGAAGAAACTTGATGATAAAGGAGAAAAATGAGTGTTTACTGGCTACTGCACAAATTCAAAGGCATACAGACTTTACAATTCAGAGACAAAGAAGGTGATAATCAGTCGAGATGTGACATTTGATGAAGAAGGAATGTGGGACTGGTCTCCAAAAGTCCAAAAGCAGCCGGTGGTAATTCCAGATGGTTGTGAAGAAGAGAATGGACATCAAGATTCAGCAACTGATGAGCTAGAAACATCAAGTAGGCCACAGAGGCAACGAAGACTACCATCCAGATTGGAGGATTATATTGTGGGTAATGATAATGACCCATCTGATGAAGAAATTATCAACTTTGCTTTATTTGCAGATTGTGAGCCAGTGACTTTCGAAGAAGCTGCAAATGATCAGAATTGGAGAAAATCCATGGATGCTGAGATCCATGCAATTGAGAAGAATGAAACATGGGAGCTGACAGACTTGCCAGTAGAGAAGAAGCCAATTGGTGTGAAATGGGTGTACAAAACAAAGTACAAACCCAATGGAGAAATTGATCGTTTTAAAGCAAGGTTGGTGGCAAAAGGATACAAGCAGAAGCCAGGTATTGATTATTTTGAGGTACTTGCTCCTGTTGCGAGATTAGATACAATTCGTATGATTATATCTATCTTAGCTCAAAATAATTGAAAAATACATCAAATGGATGTTAAATCCGCCTTTCTAAATGGAACCTTGGAAGAAGAGGTGTATGTTGAACAACCTGAAGGATATGTGATTGAAGGAAAAGAAGATAAGGTCTACAGATTGAAGAAAGCATTGTATGGCTTGAAGCAGGCACCCAGAGCGTGGTACAAAAAGATTGATTCCTATTTTGTACAACATGGATTTCAGAGATGCCCATTTGAGCACACTTTATATATTAAAGTTGTTGATCCAAATGATATTCTTATTGTGTGCCTTTATGTTGATGATCTAATCTTTACTAGCAATAATCCAAAGATGATTGTAGAATTCAGGGAGGCTATGATTAAATGCTTTGAAATGACAGATTTAGGCCTAATGTCATATTTTCTTGGCATTGAGGTCGATCAACAAGATGATGGAATTTTCATATCTCAGAAGAAATATGCTGGTGATATTTTGAAGAAATTCAAGATGGAGAATTCAAAGCCGATTTCCACTCTTGTTGAAGATAAGTTGAAGTTAACAAGAGAAACCGATGGCAAGAAGATATATTCAACCTATTACAAAAGCTTGATAGGAAGTTTGAGATATTTGATTGCAACTAGGCCAGACATTGTTTTTGGAGTTGGATTGCTCAGCCGATTTATGGAAGAGCCTAGTATTTGTCATTTGCAAGGAGCCAAAAGAATTCTGAGATATATCAAAGGTACTCTTACTGATGGAATTTTTTATGCCAATAATACTACTGTGAATCTTGTTGGATATACAGATAGTGATTGGGCAGGAGATGTAGAAACAAAAAAAAGCACGTCAGGGTACGCATTTCATTTGGGTACTGGCGCAGTATCGTGGTCCTCAAAGAAACAACCAGTTGTCGCACTCTCAACAGCCGAGGCAGAGTATATAGCTGCAGCCAGTTGTGCTACACAGGCAGTATGGCTAAGAAGACTTCTAGAAGTGATACATCAGAAGCAGGATACTCCCGTAGAGATATTTTGTGATAACAAGTCTGCCATTGCACTATGCAAAAATCCAGTTTTTCATGGTCGGTCCAAGCATATAGATATTCGGTTTCACAAGATCCGAGAGTTGGTTGTTGAGAAAGAAGTGGTGATCGAGTATTGTCCAACTGAAGAACAAATTGCAGATATTTTTACAAAGCCGCTGAAAGTTGAGTTATTTTACAAGTTGAAGAAAATGCTTGGATTGATGCAAGCTTGATTTAAGGGAGGCAATGTTAGATATATTAAATCAAGCCAAGGCATGCAATGTGAACAAATCAAGCCACCATGCCAAAAGATTTGTTCCAAATCTTGAATTGATTTAGTAGTTGAAAACATGTTAATGAATAGTATAGCTTGCATGTTATATGAATAGTTAGCTTTGTTAAGAACATGCTTTGTTAGTTTTGTTTTGTTAGGCATCTAATATTTCTACTTTGGTTTGTTAGGCATCAAATATTGCTACTTTGTTTTGTTAGGCATCTAATGTTTTTATTGTATTTCATTTGCCTATAAAAGACCTTGTTACATGTATCATAAAATGTATCAAGTTTTAGATTGAAATATTGAAGTGATTATTTGCTCTCTTCCATTTTTTCTTGAGTGCTTCCATTGTGTGTGGGTTTTAGAAAAAATAATGCCCCACTGATATCAGAAATTAAGGAAGAGAAAATGTAAAAATATATATATAAGAATTTCGGAGCTAAAATACTAGTTTTTATATCTTTAACATGATTAAATATACTGAGAAGTGAGAACTAAAACTAGAATACCATGGCTCTTATTTTTTATATACATTGAAGATGATGAGGTTTTCATCTAGTAACTTATGGAAAGTATCCAAGCTTTTCCCCATTAGGCCAATTTTAGTATCATGCCCCTATTTTGCTAGGAAAAAGTCGACCACAAAGTTCACTTCACGTGTTATAATTATTGAAGAGATTTAGATTTAAAAATGCAAATAACATGAGGGAAATTAGCAGGGAAACGTTTAGTAGGAATAATAATTTTGCTTCTCTCTCGCAATATCAACTCCACATGTTTTCTGTCAATTCAAAATATTTCATAAATATTATATACTTTTATATGTGATATTATGTAGTCGTGTTGGATTTAGATTAGAATACTGTAACGTAACGTGCAGTGCACTAACTAGAAATAAAAAGCAAGTGAAGTCCGTCATCTGTGTACTTTTTAGGATCAATCCGAAACTATTAATCCGCAAAAGGACACACAAGTCCAAAGATACAAGTTCAGGGTGAAACTCCTTCTATCCTTACAAGGCATGGATGACAGGCAAATTTTGCTAAAGATATGAGCCACTCAATTGCTTGTTGTTAAAACCAATGTTATAAAAAAAAGTACTGAGTTAATAAATTACTAATTGAATTAATGGGTTATGGATTCAACTAGTTAAACTGATTAAGTATTTAGGCTTACTCCTTTAAGAGTTATCTTTCCTTAATTAATTAAGCTTAATCATCCTTAATTAGACCTTATTATAAGTAATTAAAACTTAATAAATATTAATCAATTAAGTAAGATTAGATTTAACTCATAATTAAGTCTTATTTACGGTTTATCATCCTTAATTAAATTTTAATCCTTAATTAAAATCTTAATTAAGTCTTAATCATTTCTTAATTACCTTCCTTAATCCTTGATTAAGTCTTAATTAACCTTGATTAGTGTTAGTCATGATTACTTTAGTCTTAACCATAATCAATATTTAATTATTCACTAGTCATTATTATTTTAAGTGATTAGGTTTAATTATAATTAATGAACTTGGTTAATTATCATAAGTGATTAGGCTAATGAGCTTCTTAATTAGATTATGGTCATAATTAAATATGAGTTGTATTAAGATTAGGGCCATTAGGCCCAATAAGCTATCATGAAATAATTATTTTATTTTATATTTATTTATTGTTTAAAACAATATTTTATGATTGAAAAGGCTCAAAATAGTGGCCCAAATGTTTATGATTCATGTGAGCCCTTTTCTTCATGTTTTAACCATGATAACTTTTGACCCAAAAAAACATGATAACTTAGTTAAAACTTGAATTTTACCTAGGGTAAATAAAGTTACCCGAATTGTACTCTTTTAATTTTAGTTTTACTTTAACTTTTTACATTTTAAACTCTTACTTTCATCGTTTTACCTTGACACTAATTCCTAATGGGCCTATTCAAAGCCCACAAACACTTTAACACATCATGTCACCCATCAATTTGGATCAAAATATAACAACTTCAAGAACACTCGTGAATATCATGATGAACACTCAGGAACACCATAAATTTCATGAAAATTCAAGCAATTTCCAAAAATTATAAAATTCACATATGATGATTTGCACCTACCCAACATTCATAAAATCATTTCATCATTACATACATTTCATCAACATAAAGCTCATACTTTTCAAAAGAGTTCAACACTTTTCTAAAACCCTAATTTCATAAACAATTTTTCAAAAGAGTTCAACACTTAGTTTCTAATCATGCAAAGAAATCTCCTAACAATATCATGAGCATAAACCTTTACATCCAATCCCCTAACCTAGGTTCTCCATTAATGAGTCTCAATAATATTCAACACATTACATACGTCCATCATAATCATAATATCCAATAAAAACAGATAAAAACTCCCAACCCTAGAAAATCCCAATTCAAACCCTAAGTGGGATTCTAACTCAATCTCCTTAAAGATACCCAATATGACTAAAATTAATCGGTAAACATTCATATATAACCTCAATGAAGGAAGGGAAAGAGGTGTGTACATGGAGGATTTCACACAAAAGGGGAAAGTGGAGTGTGTGAGCTTTACTCACCTCAAGGAAGCTCAAACGAAAGAGGGAAAAAGTTGAGGAAGGTTAGGGGCGAGATCCTTGGCCATGATCTCCTTCCTTCAAGCTTCAGTAGAGTTCCTCTCTCTAGAAATCTCTCCCTCTCTCTCTAAAGGAAGAACGGAAGGAAAATGCGAGAAAAGCCCTAAAAACGTGTTTTTATAAAGCTGGATTCGTGCTCTCTCGCTCAAGCGAGGATTTCTCGCTTGAGCGAGCCTTTACAATGCTTTCTGGTTGCATATTCTCGCTCAAGCGAGAGTATTCTCGCTATTCTCGCTTGGGCGAGAAAACCAGAAAAAATTCCCCCTGTTTCTGCTGATATTCTCGCTCAAGCGACAGCTTTCTCTCTTGAGCGAGAATATGTCTGTTTGGAGGTGCAAATGAGATCGGAATATTATCGTATTGCATATCAAACTGAAGCCTCGGATCTTAGATTTCTAATGCAAGTGGAATCACCTCAATTGGACATCTAGAACTCTAGCTATTTTCGAATTAGTGCACCAAGGTCATTAGGCTTAAAACCCAAAATTAAGTAACAAACTTGGTTGAAGCTCAATGGGGCACACTTCACGTGAACCATGATGTAACTCATCAATTCACTTTAATAAGGCTAAGGTTAAGGGTTTCAAGTGTCCATAGGGCTATGCTCCTCTATTCCCTTGTTCCTTTCCATAAAATCACCTTCCTACCCCGGTTCCTTGAGTCTACGCCTCTTCTCTTCGCTCCCGCCAATTCGTTTAGGCTTAGTATTTTCCGTCTCAATCTAACTTCAACACAAACATCTCCACCTAACAATTTACATAGGGGCAAGTATCCCCCATTTGTTGATTCTCCTTCTTCTTCTTCCCAGAATTAACTTGGGTGTTAAGCAACGATATGGAAGAAGTTGGAAGTGTCACAAAGGTCATAGACACTTCCCAGTTGGTGGAGAAATCAAGAGCATTATTAGGAAGAAATGCCTAATAAATGCCCACTTTTGGCTACAACGTTCGACCCAAAATGTAATCAGAAAAAGTTAGGGACATTTCTAACATTGGCCATCACGTCGATCTAAATCGAATAAAACTACTCGAAAGTTAGGTCGAACATAATAGTCAATATCAGAAATCTCTCTATTACAAAATAGAGAAATAAGAAGAAAGAGAATTCTCAAATGAAATATATTCGAGAAAGAGAGAAAATTTACTTCTTCAAAAAATGAAGAGAGGTAAAAGAGAAGGGAAGTAAATTTCAGTGGATGAAAAAGACTAAGAGGGTAACTCTATTTATAAAGAAAAGCCATGAACAGTGACATAAATGCAGACCAACAACTGAAGAGGATTAATTAAATCTTTGACCAGATAATCTCAGGTTAAAAACGTGAAGTGAGAAACCAATGATAGACTGACGCGTGGCATATATTGGGAAAAAGAAATCAAGTATGAAAAGGTGTGCAAATCAGAGTTAGTTTTTGAATTCAAGAGAGATTCGAAATAGAACTTAGCAATAAGTTGAAGGTATGAAGGCATGGTGAAAGATCTATTGGTTTCGAATGATCCCAAGTAAATAGCAAGGATCAGAATTCGAGCAGAAGAAAAAACTACAAATAGGAGCTTCAGACTTAGTCTTTCTTGAAGAAGATTTCGAACCAGACTTAACCATATTGTCTGAAGATTTCGAATCAAGACTTAACCAGATTGGCTGAAGATTTCGAGTCAAGGCTTAACCAGATTGCTTGAAGATTTCAAATCAAGACTTGAAGAGTTTCTTTGAAGAAAATTTCAAATCAAGGTTCAACAGAGAAAGACAGGCATATGGAAAACATCCAACGGAGTGAAGACCCCTGTTTGGCCAAAGATTAGGCAGTTAGGAAATAAGTTATACGTGTTTGTTGTAAATTAGTTTACCGTTAGAAGTTAAGTCTATAAATAGGGCATATTAGCAAGTCATATGGACAAAAAAATCATTTGGACTCAACATATTTAGATTTCACTCGAAAAGCATATTGTCTACACATTCTTTCACAGACTACTTGCTAATTAGAGAAGATTCCAAAAGTATGTCAATTTGAGATTCGTCAATTTTAATATATTATTTGTTTCAA
Organism: Sesbania bispinosa; assembly: GCA_026901365.1. Classification (NCBI taxonomy): domain Eukaryota; kingdom Viridiplantae; phylum Streptophyta; class Magnoliopsida; order Fabales; family Fabaceae; genus Sesbania; species Sesbania bispinosa. Next base: position 2,355,954 of record QLOH01000032.1, on the reverse strand, counting down.
CCCTTTCATTTTTTCTTTCTTTATTTTTATTGCCATTTACTTTTCCTACTTTTTACTTCTTAACGCATCTAAATATTAAAGAACCTACCAAGATGACTTGATTCCAGTCCCAGATTGTTCATAGGAATCTTTAACTAAAAATCTCCACAAACAGAGAGATAAGGGAGTGAAGACTCTCTCCAGTAGGGATGGCAATGGGTAGGGTTTGGGTAGGGTACTATAGTACCCGTCCCCATTCCCGCGTTTTAAAAAAATACCCGTACCCGGACCTATACCCGCGTGGGTAGTGATTCTAGTACCTGTACCCTTACCCGCTGGGTACTCAAGTACCCGTACCCGTACTCATTACCCGCACTTTTGTTAACTATAAAAAAATAATTTGATTAGAAAATAAAAATTAATTAAAAAGTAAATGAAAAATAATCCATAGATCATCCAAGTTTAACGTATAAAACAACTATCGTATGTGGAAGTGGATGAGAGATTAAAACAATGGGAGGGGAAATGGAAATTAGTTCATGTTTTGCTACTTTTAGTGCGTAGAACAAAATTATAACATTTAAATTAATTAAATTAGTAATATATATTAATATTTTTTGTTTACTATAATATATATTAACATTAATTATTTTGTTGGAAACAATATTAATTAATAATATAAAACATATATATATTAAATTAATTATATGTATATAAATTACATTAATTATATATATTATATAAGTGGGGGTATGAGTAGGGTAGGGTACCATAGTACCCATACCCGCACTCGTACCCATTAAAAAGTGCAGATAATTACCCATACCCGCACCCATACCCATTTGATGGATAATTACCCTACCCATTGTGGGTAATTTTTGCGGGTACCAATTGGGTTTGGGTCCAATTATCATCCATACTCTTCAGTGACTGAAAATTTCCAGTAGGAGAGAGATACACACAACACATGTGTAGGTCCCACATGGGCATGTGGGACCCACACATGTGTTGTGTGTATGTCTCTCCTACTGGAAATTTCCAGTACTGGAGAGGATACTTTCCCAAGATAAGGGGTATAATAGGGAATTAGTTTATAATTTTTATAAAACTTAAAGTATTAATGATATTTTTTAATTCCCGTGTCACAACTTTAATGCTTCGTTTGGATAGAGGGAAGTTGGAAGGAAGGAAGTTGTGGGAAGGTAAAAGGCAAGGAAAATGAAATGTGGTGTTGTTTGGATGCAACGGAAAACTGTGGGGAAGGAAAACTTTTATTATAGGACCCACAAAAAAGTTTTCCACCCACACTTGGTGAGAAAACTACTACCTCAAACATTTTCTTGTTTTGCCCCTCAGCTCCCGTGGTCTTCTTCTTCAGTTCTGACCACCATCATAACAATTAAAATAATAATAATAATAATAATAATTAAATAATAATTAAAAAATAATAACAATAGTAAATAATAAAAACAATAATAATTGTAAATAATAAAAATAAAAAAAAATTTAAATATAAGGGTAAATGAGTAATTGTATATCATACTCATTTTTCTTTCCCTCACTTTTTTACCTATTTTATCTCAAACCAAACAACTCAAAAATCCTCTTACTTTTCCTTTATTTTCCCTGATTTTTTCCTCCTTCCTTTTTCTTTCCTTCTATTTTTCTTCCTCTCATTTTCACCTTTCATCCAAACGGAGCCTAAAAGTAAGTAAAATGGGAAAGAAAGAGTATTGTATATGTAAACCTAGGGGTGTAAACGGGTCGGGTTGGGGGAGAATTGTGTCCGAACCAATGGAAGCAACTTGGTTTGGGTTGGTTTGGATCTGCATTTTTTCATTGCTCAACCCGAACCGAACCAACCCGACCTTGAGCGGGTTGGTTCGGGTCGGGTCTCGGGTTAGGATGAAAAAATATTATTTTATTCCTGATCACTAAAAGATCAGAAAAAAAATTTTGAGACATTTTTTCATTATAAATAGGACATTCGATCCATTCCTGTGTTGTTGTTGCATTGCTAAAATTGAAAGAAGCAGCAAATTCAAATCAACATCCTTAATGCATTGCTGCATTACAGTAAGTCAGTAAGGTAATAAAATAGCAACAGAATTTCCTAAACAACATACAATAAGTTATAACAGTAAGCTTATAAGAAGCAAAATGTCCCAAACAGTAAGCATAAACACACAAGCCTAACAACAAGCATAAGCTTATAATAGTAACAGTAAGCATCCTTCTTCATTCCTGCTAGTGATTTAACTAGCCAAATCTTCCCTGCAAAAATGTAAAAAAAAAAAAGTTAAATGTAAGGAAGGCTATAGTTAAATATTGTAAATATTAAATTTAGTCAAATTATCCTTACTTCCCACTTGAGTTCCACTTGATTTTTGAGTTCCAAGTGGGGCTGGAATCTCTTCCCCTGCCATTCTGAATGAATTAAAAAAACACGAATCAGGTGGGACACTAATAAATTGTAAGTGCAGTTTTAATGACAAATCTCATTACTTTTAGAGAAAATACAACCAGATTATATATACAAAAAGAGAAGTGGGACAAACTAACAGAATAAAAAAACAGAAACCAACTAATAACAACTAACAACTGAACCTTAACTAACAACTAACAAAACCTTCATGACTAACAACTAACAGAATAAGACCCTGTTGACTTGCATTCTAAGAATAAGACCCTTTTTTACGTTACAATGAAACAATTAACAATAACCAAAGTTAAAGCTTAATCACCTTGAGCCAAGTAATAGTGTAGTATTCATGTAATTGCAACGAAAGAACAACTTGGGTATATATAGCATCATACGACTAGCACTTATATATCAAGTTTACTTGTGAAAGCATTCTTGTTTCTAGTAATTCAATTCATGGTGGAACTTTCTAGGTTTGCATTTAATAAAATAAAACATTTCAAAGCTATAAACAAAAATTCAGCAACCAAACAACAAGATTTGGATTAAATCATTCGAGAAAATAGAGCAGGAAAACACCCAGAAATATGTAAACCAAAATAAAAACCAAAATTCAACAACAAAATAAAAGCCCAGAAATATTCAAACTTTATAGTTTTTTAATCGCACCAAACCACATCCTGATCAGACCAAAGGAAAAATGAAGAAAACAGTGTAGGAAACTCACCAGATGAAAATGAAACAAGACCGATCTATCAGAAAATCAAGGGATGACTCCACTTACTTTATCTTCTGCGAAGAGTATGGAACGATTTATAAGATTTTTAGTAGAGAAATGAGAAGAATGGTGAGTAGGAAACAAATCTAGAAAAATAAAAAACACTTACCTGAGAACAATGCAGAAATAATCCTTGCCAAGGGGAGAAGAACAGTTCCGACGACCACGAGTGGTGATGACAAGGGGAGGGAAAGCTGTCAACGGCGGGTGGCGGCGACGCGGCAAGCAATGGTGAGGTCATGAGGGGACGAGAACGAGACGAAATTGCTCGAGGAGAGGCTAGGGTTTAGAAGACCAAAATCAGAAAATGAAAGTTGTGTAAGTGTACCCTTGTATGTCTCAATGTATGTCACGCACGCAAGTTACTTGGTCGGGTCTCGGGTTGCTCGGTTTGACAAAATGAGAATCCGTTACCCGAACCAGTAAAGATCGGGTTGTACCCGAAGTGACCCGAACCAAACAACGATCCAAACCAACCCATTCATCTCTCTATGGATTGGATCGGGTCGGGTCGACCGGGTTGGCGGGTCGACCGAACCCGCTTACACCCCTATGTAAACCTAACGTACACTAGTACTATTCCATTTTCTAAGGGAAAGTTTTTTTTCCGCACCCAAAAGTGTACACCCACTGTACACTTGGGTGATTTTTTTTTTTTGCATGAACAGTACTTTTGGTTTTTTTTTGGCATGAACAGTAATTTTTTTTTTTTGTTTTCATGAACATTGACTTTTTTTTAAAATAAAAAATCTACAATTAACCAGACTGATAACATAGTTAACCAGAAAATTGTATAGCATTAACCATAAATTGATTCTCAGTGATTATTTGTGTAGTAATCATTATGATCAAATAACTGTTCAAGATGAACTTTGTTTTCAAGTGAACATGTGGTTAATACCATATAAGTTGGTGGTTAACTGTGTTGTTAATCTGGTTAATAATTTGTTTTCAAGTGAACATGTGGTTAATACCATATAAATTGGTGGTTAACTGTGTTAATAATTATAAGTGAAGCAAAAAATGGTTAACTGAGTTATTATGTGGTTAAATAAGTTGCTCGAGTGGTTAATAACAAAGTTAACCAGATTAATAACATAGTTAACCACAAACTTATATAGTATTAACCACTTGTTCACTTGAAAACAAAGTTAAAGGTTTGTCATTAATAACTGTTCAAGATGAACTTTGTTTTCAAGTGAACATGTGGTGAATACCATATAAGTTGGTGGTTAAATGTGTTATTAATCTGGTTAATAATTTATTTTCAAGTGAACATGTGGTTAATACTAAATAAGTTGGTGGTTAACTGTGTTAGTAATCTGGTTAATAATTATAAGTGAGGCAAAAAGTGGTTAACTGTGAGTTATTATGTGGTTAAATAAGTTGCTCGAGTGGTTAATAACATAGTTAACCAGATTAATAACATAGTTAACCACCAACTTATATGGTATTAACCACATGCTCACTTGAAAACAAATTATTAACCAGATTAATAACACAGTTAACCACCAACTTATATGGTATTAACCACATGTTCACTTGAAAGCAAAATTCATCTTGAATAGTTATTTGATCATAATGATTACTATATAAATAATAACTGAGAATGAATTTATGGTTAATGTTATACAATTTTTTGGTTAACTATGTTATTAGTCTGGTTAATTGTAGATTTTAAAAAAAACGTCACTGTTTATGAAAACAAAAAAAAATTACTGTTCATACAAAAAAAACAAAAATACTGTTCATGTAAAAAAAATCACCCAAATATAGCGTGAATGTACACTTTTAGGTGTCCAAAAATGGGGATTGATTTTCTAATGAGGGGGTGGGATATTAAGATAACGTGGGAATTGAGTCAGGACAAGATATGATGATGTGTAAGGAAATGATAGGATGCAATAAAAAAATGGCCTGAAAATAGCGTGCTTACATGGCAAAATGACGCATATGCTCCATTCCCATTCTCTTTCCTTTTCCGACTGTTTCCTTTAATCCTTTCCCATTCTCGTTCCTTTCTGATTGTGAATATCCGATCGAGTCAAATCGCCCCTTTCTGCTCTCTCTGAATCTCAATTCTACTTCCGTGTCATCACACTTCACACCACTCAGATCTCCCCCGTGATTCTCATCTCCACTCTCCAGGTAATCACCTTCGCCTTTCCCGTTGATATGCATAATTCGAAACGTAACACTCTTCTTCAAAATCACGTTTCAGTATTTCACCAACGGAAATTTTTGCATCTTAAGCACTTTTTCCATTCGTTATCACTTCATCTTCAGCAATTTCAGTGCGCAGTCACTGAAATTTGAGAATAATTTTCTGTAATTATCTACGTGACCCTGCGTTGCGTTGCATGTGCTTTCAAATCACTTGTTAATATCTGTACTCACAATATCGCTTCATTGTTGCAGCTGAATGCAACAATGGCTTCTTGCAACTCCGGCCCCAAGTTCCTGAAGAACTTTTGGATCCCGAACCACGTGCTGGTGCCCGATTCTAAGGTTGAGGCTGGCGAGATCAATGGTGATGGACCTAACTGTCCGGTGCTCGTTTTCGTTAACTCCAAGAGTGGTGGTCAGCTAGGAGGGGACCTCTTGAAAACCTATCGCGCGCTTCTTAGCGAGAAACAGGTGTTGTTAGTGTGTGATCTTTCTGTAATCTTCGAATTCATGATCTTGTTATGCAGGACTGAGTAGAGCGTGTGTTTTTTTAGGTTTTTGATTTGGGGGAAGAGGCTCCTGATAAGGTTCTAAGCAGAATCTATGCTACTTTGGAAAACCTCAAGCTTCAGGGTGATCAACTCGCTATAAGGACTATGGAGAGGTTGAGATTAATTGTGAGTTGAGATTCTTCTTTATGAGTTTATGTTTCAACTAACATTGAAAGCTTTAAATTTTGGACCGCATCGTCACAATGCAATTACTACTACAATCGTAATTTTAAAATTTATTTTATTTTTTTCAAGCAGTTTTATATGCGAATGGTTTTCTTTCTTTTTTTTTATTGAGTTTTTTATTTGTACTTTGCCTTTAGGTTGCAGGGGGTGATGGAACAGCTGGGTGGCTACTTGGAGTTGTCTGCGATCTCAAATTATCTCATCCGCCACCCATAGCCACGGTTCCCTTGGGCACAGGGAATAATCTGCCATTTGCATTTGGATGGGTAGGAAATTGCTGTTCTATTTTGTGTGCTTTTAATGAAACTTTGATTTGAAGTTATTGTATAACATTAAGCTGACTCTGCCATGACTTGATAGTTTAATCACTGCTGTTTACACAAAAAAGTTTTAATTGCCCACATTCCTGTTCCTCGTTTGACTGGATGCTGTTTAACAGTGAGCATATTATGCTGGTTTATTCCTGAACTTTTCGCATGTTTGCCATTTATTATTTTTTTCCCTTCTTTTTAAACAATCATCCATTGTTTTCTTGTTCTTGTATATATATGAAGATTGCGGTTCCTACGATATCCTTCAATTTAAAGTTGGAATCGAGGAAGTATTCAATTATAGCTGTGACTGTGATGATAAATATCATAGAAAAGTAAAAAAATAAAACAATTATGGAACTCATAATTTCTGTTGATTTCTTGCAGGGGAAGAAGAACCCAGGAACAGATGAGCAATCAGTTGTGTCATTTCTAGATCAAGTAATGAAAGCTAAGGAAATGAAAATAGACAAGTAATGAATTCGGGTCCTTTTCTTTCATCTTATACTTAAGTAATAATTTTGTTAATCTGCTATTTAAATAGCTCACATATTAGTCTATAGTTCCATTCCTTCCTACCATTGAGGAAATTCTCAGGCATACTTATTGTTGGATATAATAAAATAATAAATATAAAAGCTTCCAGGTTATGATTACAAACCTGAATTGATTTTCTGCAAGGTTAATGACAGTATAGTTGGGTAGCTGCACTACTACCAGTCAATGTAAAATCATCTGATTATTCAGATATTCAAATTGATAACTTATGTTTTCTTTTTCTATTTACTAATTTAATTTCCATTTTATGGGTACCAGTTCAATATGATATTCTTTTTTGGTGTGCTCACATACATTGTTAATCTTAAACCATCATGCTAGCTGTTGTTTAATATTATTATTTTTACTCACTCTTTTGTGTTCGTTATTTTGTTCTCTTATGGGGTATTTTAGTGGTTTTTCTAGTTTAGTAGGACTGTAGGAGTACTTTATTTCTTCTTTGGAGTTTTGATTCTTTCCCTTACTGACTCTTCAAGTCCTTAATGCTCCTTAACTGAAAACAAATATATGATGATATTTCAAGGGCTATCTTTTGTTCAAGATCTTCAGTAAATTTTTCATAGATTTCTTATCCTGGTTGTTGTTTGCTGATAATTGGTGTCTGTTTTGCTAAATCCTCAGCTGGCACATTCTTATGCGGATGAGGGCTCCAAAACAAGGTTCCTGTGATCCAATTGCACCTCTTGAGTTACCGCATTCTTTGCATGCCTTCCATCGTGTATCTGCAGCAGATGAGCTTAGTATGGTAAGAGATTTTTCATTCACTATTCTGCAATCTTATACTACATCCAGTTCATGGTGACTGGATGGTATATTTTGCAACATCATGAATTTCAAAGAAAGATAACTCGAGTTTTATATGCTATATTTTGTTTATTTGACTATATTTTGGCATAGCTATAATTAATGGGTGGAAACTTCTTTGAATGATGACTGGATGATATAGGATATGATTTATAACTAAATTATAACAACTTTGGGTGGGGGGATTTATGTTTTGAACTATTATGGGCACCTTGTTTTCCTCAAGCAAGTACAGCAAAACATTTGCATATTTTTAATATTTTATCCTTTTTATTTTACTAATGAAGTTTACATAATAAAAACTGTGTGCTAACAGTAGTTCTTAAAAAATATGTTGTTTATATTTGAGTTTTTCAAGTTTTGTTTACTTTCTTGTGTGGTTGTTTCTTACTGCTCCTCAGGAAGGTTGCCATACTTTTCGTGGGGGATTTTGGAATTACTTCAGCATGGGTAAGAATAGCTTTTCCTTGGTTCTAATATACATGAACTTTAAATTGTTGTCTTTCCTTTTTCCTCTTATGGATGAATTGGTTGATTTAGTTCACACTTCATTATAATATTTAATTTTGTCTGTTTCTCATCCTTTGGTCTTAGTTAAGTAATATCAAAATATGATAATGTGAAGTCGAGTTTAAATTAATTTCAGCAATAAAACTTTTACTATTTTTTGCATAAGCTGAAAAGTATGAATAAGTAATGATGGAAACATTATTTTATATAATGCTATGTATGTACGTATGTTGATTCATCATTCATTAGTGCTGATTGTTTTTAGCTTTATTGTTAGCTTCTCTAGAATGTTTTAGATCATAGAATATATTAGGGGGAATTTTTTTTCTGTGAATTCCATCAATCCATCTTACTTCAACAGTTGCTAAAAAGTCTATGACTCCTGACTGTAGGAATGGATGCTCAAGTGTCTTATGCATTTCATTCTGAACGAAAATTGCATCCTGAAAAATTCAAAAATCAGTTGGTTAATCAGGTAGGTTATTGTTTCTGCACTATACATAAAGGCATTGTGCAGAAGGTTAATAACAATACTGCCTTAACTTTATCACTCTTGATTGGAAAACCTATTTAGTTTTAAAGCACGGAGATGTTCTTTTATCATGATTGATTTTTTTGTTGATTTCAATCATGTCAGAGTACTTATGCTAAGCTTGGATGCAATCAAGGGTGGTTTTTGGCTTCTCTATTCCACCCCCCTTCCAGGTCAGTTAATGTAGATCTGTCATTGATTGGACAAAGGATTTGTATGCTTCCCTTTTATGAATTTTGGGTTGTTTTTACCCACCACACTAAATTCATGAACCATCTAATATAGTTCCATGTAACTTAATGAAAATTAACACTCATAATATGTGCTTACACAACTGACATTGGAAATCCATTTATGAAAATTAGTTAAATTGGCAACTTGCAACTGGTGTGACAGCATTCACCTGATTCTTCTAAATACCATTTTATCTAGTTGTAGCCGATGAAGCCATAAAATATAAACTTAGTAGAGATCTTTGCTGTTTTTAGCTTATTTGGTTTCTAATGTATGATGATTCTTGATTCTCATTTAACCGTGCCCATAGATTGGAATGTACAATGATACATGTAGAAACCTTTTCAACAGGATACCATAATTAAAAATTTCTTTTAGGATTTTCCTTCTGTATGTCGAATTAAATAATATAAATGGTTGTAAATATGGTGCTTTCTATAGGAGACTGAGATAAGTTCTACGTATTTGAATGTTATATGTGGTTCTTTTCATTCTTTAATGCTAGTTTAGATTGGTCAGTTGCACACGCATATGCACCACCTACACGGCTACACCCAATATCAATCCTTCACAGGTCCATCTTTAGATTTTTTTTTTCCAATGTATATTTGTTGCCTAAATGGTTAAGTAAATGTAATTTGGTCTTTGAATGCAGGAACATGGCTCATCTTGCAAAAGTAAAAGTCATGAAAACACATGGTCGTTGGGAAGACCTGCACATACCTTCCAGGTAAAATCATTCTGCACACTCACATATATCTTTATTTTTAGATAGTCTAGTAGAGGACTGAACCTCCGACATCAACATCATACCGAAGTCTTTTAACTTGGGTCAATGTCAATTAAGCTACAAACTCATTGGCATATATATCTTTAGCGAAACAGAAAGTGAAGGTTATAAAAAATTCAGGTTGATGGAAAACTACTGCATTTTCAAATTGCAAAAATCCATAGCTATGCTATAAACTATGCTCGATAGTTGTCCAATTTTATTCTCTTGCAAAATATGCCCATTCATATTTCTCAGAACTTCATTTCTTTTACCTCTGTTGCACTCGTCGATTAATGGATGATTAATGTCTCATCCTGTCATCACATTGGCAACTTCTTGAGTATGGATATTTTAAAAAGGCCATTTAATCAGCTTCATTTTTTTCCATCTGCTGTTCTTTCTGCTCCAGTTTACTTCTTTTAGTAGTATTTGATGTGTTTATTGACCCTATTTCCATTTTATATACAGCATCCGGTCAATTGTATGCCTTAACTTGCCTAGCTTTTCTGGTGGATTGAATCCATGGGGTACACCAAACAGCAAGAAGCGGCGTGATGTAAATTTCATAAACTAATTCTGAAATAATTTATTTAGTAAAGTCTCTTACGCTGTAAGTTTTAAGGTCAAGTGCTAATAGTACAAGTAGTACTAAATAATTAATATTTTTACGCAATCTTTTTGTCAAAAAAGCAAAACTCTAAATACTCTATCTTGATCGAATACAGAGAGATTTGACACCTCCATATGTAGATGACGGCCTTCTAGAAGTTGTTGGATTTAGAGATGCCTGGCATGGGCTTGTTTTACTTGCTCCAAATGGACATGGAACTCGCCTTGCTCAGGTATGTGGGATAACGTTGAAATATTGTATACACATTGGCATTGTACATTTTGATTCCAGACGCAACATTCTTCTTATCTTAACTGAGATTTTCTTTGGAAATATTTTCCAAAAATTACTTGCTCAGCAGTGAATTTTTGTGCTAATTATTAATTTTTTTCTTTATTTTAAAATTAAAAATGACTTGCAATTATCTTGGCATTAGGCACACAGAATCCACTTTGAGTTCCACAAAGGTGCAGCAGATCATACATTCATGAGGATTGATGGAGAACCTTGGAAACAACCCCTCCCGGTTGACGATGATACTGTTTTGGTAGAGATTTCTCACCATGGCCAGGTTAACATGCTTGCCACCCATGATTCCAGGGCTAGAAGTGTGTATGATCCGTCATCACCATATCATAATGATGTTGAAGAAGATGATAGTAATGACGAAGAGACTGCAGCAGATGAATTTCGGAAGTTTGGTGCAGCAGATACATTTAAAATTCCAGATGAGGTCGATCTTTCTCATCTAAGTTAGGTCTTTAACTATTAAACCATTCTTTAGTGTTATGCGGTTCACTGCCTGCCTACCTGTTAAGACCTTGTAAGTATTTATCGTTGCCCCTATCGACTGTGTCACCCTATTTGCTCAATTCTAGCAATGTTATGTCTGCAAACATGATAATTGTAATTAAGAATTGAGATTGAATAATTAAATTGTGTTTGTTGGAGAGTCTCTAATTGACTAGAGGTAAAGCTAATTCGGAGCATATAGGCATGCCCCATTGAGGATTATCCGCCCTACAAGCTAGCCTTTGGAGTTGAGTTAGTTTTATTGAGTGTAGTTAGTTTACAAACCTTTTTTCTTCTACCTTTCCCTCCTAACCCTTCCTTTTCTCTTTCCTCCAACCCTTACGAGTAAGAATCTTTTCTAATTTCTTTTGGAGTGTAAAAAATGAGCCCGTTATTATTAATATAGTTAATGAAAATCTTCTAAAAAGTTGTCAAATCAGTATGTTTGATTGGCCATTGAATTCATGAGAAAGCATCAAGGATGTACTTAGATCACGCTATCCACCAATCGCTCACAATTGGGAAGAGTTGGAGATCGAATTTGCTCTTCTTAATATACACATTATAGCATGGCAATGGAGAGGGAAGATACCAGACGGAAGGCCCTGTAGGCTGTAGCAAAGGAACATAGGAACATACGATAACATCATAAAAAATGGAGTAAAATGCAAACTTCAGTATAAAGTAGTGATTGATAAATTTTAACAATGAAATCGATATGTCAAAGGCGAGTGCATACACAAACATTTAGTCACGCTGAAATATGGGGAAAAAATAGTATTGCCAAAATATATGCCTTTTAGGCTTGCGTTTGAGAACCACGGAATACATTTGTGACTGTTTCGTGTTGGATGGGTAATTAATTGTGGTTTTAGTGAAATTAAGATTTAGGTGCATAACCGTGACAGAAGATTACAATTTACACTAAGTACAATATGTGAAATCAAGCTGATTTCTGCTTATCCAACTCATAGGATCAAGAAAAAGGATGTCAAGGATAAGAAATCTTCACTGGGAGATCGTTTCAGAACAGTATAGCTACAGACCAGACAACTGTTGTCCCAAACATGTTGTAATCGCCTCATTAGCCTTCTGTGGTTCAGCCCTTTCTTCTCTTTTCTTCTTCTCCCTGAAGCAAAATATCATCTCAAGTAATCAAAATCTTGCTGAGGAGAACAAGCAAGTTATAAACTGTAAATCTGTCACATCTATTACATAAATTTAGGTTCTTCACTCCTCATCACGTCAAGAAAAACCACCTCAAATTTAGATTAGAAGTTAATATCAGTGTTCGTAGTAAGCTGATTGGAAATTTGCTCTTAATGAGAAAAAAATATTTAGAATATAATATAATATTGAGGGTTCAATTTAGGAGCCTAAAGAAATTATATTTAATAGATTTGCAACTTCAAATTTATTATGGCTGTGGATGGAAAATAAATGCAGAGTTCTTACGTTCATCAATTATATCACAAATGAAAAGGCATGAAACAGAGACAAGGAGAAAACCTTAACGGCATTGAAAGGTTTGATGTTTTTACCTGTCAACATACTCCTTTAGTAGCTCTTTTGCTTGAACCAATTTGGAAAGCAGATTACGATACACATCCAAGTCCCGATCAACACTTCTTTTACTGATGTTCAAAGCCGCACAAAGCTGTTGAGTTGACACCAAAGATTAATGATAATAAATCTTACAGACATGTATGAAATAGATACTTTTACAATCTTCATACTGAGCAATCCTTGGAATAAGACAGGTCAGGTTAAAGGCATTTAATCACTTCAAAGTATGTGCAAATTTCTTGACTTTTTGTTTGCTGTACATGATAGGTTCATCTTCAAATTGTAAAAACAAAATACCATGATAAGATGAGTATTTGAATAAATTCAAATCATAAGCCTTAAATGAATTGGGTAACCTTTTCCAAAATTGTTGGTTCCGTTGCATTTGCCAACTCAAGAAGACGAAAGAGGCCTACTGCAAAGAAACGACTATAACTGAATTCACCCTTTCCTCCTGCTCTTTCTGCAATATCCTTTAAGGCCCCCCTCAACTTCTCCTTCTTTGGATGAAAACTCAACCAGGGAACTTGAGTTTTGAGCCCGAGCCCACTCTTCCAACCTCTGTGCATCTATTCTGTAATTGGTCATGTAAAACATCATTTTAATCTAAGATTTAAAAAAAAAAAAAAATCTCAGATGCAATTTATTCAAAGAACTCTGAAAGGGGGTGTAGGGATAGCTGTGGAAAAGTGAACAGAAAGAAAGTTCAGAAACATTTTTGTTATTCAAATCCTCTGAAAAACAAAAATGGCATAGATAGTGCTTCATGTACATTTTATTGAGATGCAACTAAGTACTATACTTGCCTCAGAAAAAAATCAGTTCACTGTACTATATACTAATATGCAGATTAAAATTAATTTTTATTTTTCAATCTGTAACAGACATCAAGGACATTAATAATACTATGATGGCATCTTAGTTTAATTACAACAAAATTATTCAAAAGACCCCATCAGAATTAATCATTCAAGCGGGACATCATTCTATTACACCATCTTCCTCTTCAACTACTAGTTTAAGGCTTTAAGGCTTAAGCATCTAGCACGTATGTGTTGGACTGGGCTGTGAAACCATCCAAATGTGATTCTCAAATATTGTTGCTAGCAGAATTAATTTGCAGCTTCTGTTTCCAGTAAATTTTTGTTTCCAGCATTTCCAGTTTTTCCTTTGTAAAATTTCAGGAAACAGGAAATGAAAATGCAAACCAAACAGACCCTAAATGCCCTCAAGCATACTAGTACCATTAGATTCTGGTAAACATAGTCTCCATTATCTTTCAACCATTGAGTCAAAGGTTTGAAGCAGGAATCACAAAAGAAATAAGAAAGAACAATACAGAATAGCCAAATTACTTAATCTTCCAACCTGTATTTTTCTGGATCTTCATTCAATGCCTTAATATAGGCCTGGAAGATGGCATCTCGATCCTCATCACTAGGATACCCTTCCATGAGTTTATCATACACAGTGACAAAACCAAGAGCAAATACAGGGTCATAGCGGTATGATCTTTTGTATCTCATTAAATGTTGCTGGACAATAAGCTCCTGCAATACAGTGTTGTAGATACTAGGAATTGGTCGCTTATATGCCTTCAGGAAATTTAACTTTGTCTCAGAAACAGTAGGAGGAACATCTGCAAATAAGTACATACACAACCCATTACCAACTATTGATATTTGATAAAGTAGTTTTAAATTGCGGTCAAAGTTGTGTTATTTACAGAAGATTGTGCACAATTATGATTAATGCGGTCGCAATTGCATGTACTAAAAAATTCTTAATATTGTTGCTCCAATTGCACAGAAATTTAAAACCATATTTGATAATAAGGTCCATTTTCTGCTTTTACTTATTCTTCCCTAAGCATAAACAAGTTCAAATATAAACTTGAAAACAATCATTTTCCTTTTCTCACACTTTATCAGGAACCAAACAGAGGCACAAACCTGTCATTGGAGACATGCATTGAATAACCATTTTAGATGAAGGATTGGCAGCTCGAACACCCACATAATGGCACGAGAAATCGGTTCGAAAACCAAAGACTTCGGAATTGGAAGCAAGGAAACGAGTGGAGGATAGAGTAACTTTTCTTTCTGAGAATTGGGTCACTGCTGAGAAAGACAGAGAAGTGAGAGCCGCCATGGTATGGAAATGGAAATGCAACAAGAGAGAGAAAAAGAGAGAGGGAGTAGAAGCAATCAGATTCAGAAAGTGTCCTTCATGGGAGGACAAAATTCAGAGGAGACCTGCATTGCTTTCAAATGTTTGGGTTGGAAACAAACCACAAGCAAGAAAAAGCTTATCCACACTGTGAAGTCTCAAACTGAAACTGAAACCTTTTTTTGTCGACTTTCTAAGGAGCCGCTGGCATAATGACACGTTGAATTTTGGCGGTGTGACACTGCTTTTCTAAACTAAATTATAAAAAAATTGTAACTTTTCTCCAAAAATTGTATGAAGTCACAGCCAAGACCATATTATCAAAGATTAAATTTTCAAATGTCTTCTTGTTTCTTTATATATTATATTTTTTTTTTCTAATAACAGAAAGGTATAAATTTCATGTAAACTTTTTAAATTTTCTGAATTTATATAAAATAATTATATAGTTATATACAGAATTTATTATCACAGTATTCTTGTCTCTTGTTGAAGGAAGCTATAGCTTGCTTCTCTTCTACGGTGTTTAATATTTCTCTCTCAAACTTGTGGCTGAAAGCGAGCTGAAAGCGGTTGATTTTGGACCAGTCACATTCACATTGACATATCTTGTTGTATTATAAGTGGAAAAAAAAAAAAGATAAGAGATTTGAGAAATGAAAGAAGTTGTATTTTATTAAGTTAAATAATGAAAAAGAGGTTTGAGAAATTCCACCACCTTGACTCGGTCCATTTGGTGGTTTAGTGAGAAATTCCCTTCTTACTGCCTCAACACCAAATATTTTTCAACTTTTATTGTTTATTTGTTTGTATTTTTCAGATAATAAATTCATACGATCAAAACATACAACACATTTTTACTTTTTATATTTTTCTATCATATTATTTATCACATTTTATATATATATTTTTTCTTTTTATCTCTCCTTATTATATATTATATAGTTGTATGATTCATTTCTCTTTGTGTTTTGACCCTGTACTTGCGTGCATGCTAGTTTCATTCTCAATCAAGTGAGACTTGTCAGTGAATTGCAAAAGCAGAAGAAGAATTTATCTCACTAGCAAGTTCAGGCTACCATGGAATTTAAAGGAACAGGTTGCTTCTAATTTTTAAACTACCAAATGTTGTGTGGCATTACATAACAGTCTCACTTTGAAAGGAAAATATGAAGTTGAGGATTGTTGCTTTACCTCACAAGTAACAACCATATCATTAGCCATCAAAGAAAAATTATTAGTAGCATGAGAATGACTATACTTGTTTTACTCAAGAGGATGTGCAGCCACTTCCACACACATCACTGACAAAAAAAGACCAATAAAGTTGCTTTGTTAATATCCTAGCACGCTTTTACATTAATTGTGAGGGCGTTTTGTCAACATCCTCTTATTTCGTATCCTCATAAAGATGAAAAAAGGGTGTTTACAAAACACCCTAAAAATAAATCAATGAGAACATTTCTAATTTTCTTTTCTTTTTTTTTTAAATATGTTTCAAGTGAGGGTGTTTAATAAAAGGAAAGTGTCCTTATATGAGGTCCAGTAAGGATGCTTCTTTCCTGTTAAGTATCCTCTCTAGGATTTTTCTTTTTTAAAAAGTAACTTATGAGTTACTGGCGGTTTGTAGCCGCCACAAAATGCAAATATTTGTAAAATTGTACAGTATTAGCGATCTAAAGTTACCACAAAATGCATATATTTGTAAATTTGTACATTATTAGTAGTCATTGACCACCACAAACTGTACATATTTTTAAAATTCAAGCTCAACCAATTTTTTTTTTTAAAAAGAAAAGGTTAGAATTGGAAAAGCTCAACCAAATTGTACACTACTCAAGTCTATTGATTCTTCTTTATTATTTTTAACAATCATTTTCATATTTCATTCCAACAAACAATCCCAAGCTGGAATAAGGATTTGAAAGAATGCAGAGAATTTGCATATACAAGCTTTGGTCTATGTGAAATAAGGATATTATTATCAGACTTGGATATGGTCACTTATGCCTATTCCTGACCTTGTTATCACAACATCACTATATGAAGTTTTCTACACATACATGTACAATGCTTCTGATAGATAAAATATTAGATAAGTAAACAAAATAAACATTAAGATAATATATATATATATATGGATTTAATTGATATACACCGTTAAAGAAATTTTATACAGACATCCAATGGTGTGCTGCCACGTCAATTAATGAAGGCTTAAATATCATTTTGGTCCCTACATTTTTTCGTGTTTTTGGTTTTAGTCCCTGTCAACTTTTTTTTTAAAAAAATTAGTCCTCACTTTTTCAAACGTATGTTATTTTAGTCCCTGCCGTTAAAAGTGTTAACAAGATTGAAGATGTGGCAAACGTTTAGTCCTGCTCGGATGGAACTCAGAATGATCTGGCCTACCTCCTCACCTTGGTCGAATCATTCTAAGTTCCATCCGAGCAGGATACCCGCGAACAGTATACCATCCGAGCTCAATACCATCCAAGCAGGATACAATCCGAGCTCAACGTCGTCCGAGCTCAATACCATCTGAGTAGGACTAAACGTTTGTCACGTTATCAATGTCATTAACCCTTTTAATAACAGGGACTAAAATAACATACATTTGAAAAAGTGGGGACTAAATTTAAAAAAAAAAATTGGCAGGGACTAAAACCAAAAACACGAAAAAATGTAGGGACCAAAATGATATTTAAGCCATTAATGAATATGTCACCGAGTAAACTACCACTTTAGTCCCTAAAAGTGTGGTCAACTGTCAATTTAGTCCCTGACGTGGCAGCATACCATTGGATGTCTATGTAAAACTTCTTTACTCTGGCAGTGTATATATATTAAACTCAATATATATTCTTGTACTGTATCGTATGTGTGCATCGATGCATATACACGCGCATGTATGCAACAAGGAGTATATAAAAAAATTCCTAAAATATAGAGATTGAAAGCAATCACAGTTGTGAATATACTTTATCTAAAGAATCTACAATTAGCATGGCCTCAAGTTGTAGTATGCATCTAGCTTGTTACACACACCTATATATGCTATTCTAAGACTCCACAATGATTTAGTGTATATGTTTACTAATTGATCATTAGAACATATTGAAGAAGTCTTCATGATTCTACAAGAATCTTATCTAATGAAATGACAATCAATCTCAATATATATGTTTAGTCCTCTCATAAAAGATTTGATTTGAAAAGAGGTACAAATTGATTGGTTATCACAGAAAAACTTCATGGCATGATATTCAACCCTATTTGACCTTGTAACAACATAGTTGCTTTTTATTTTCCATGAGATTAGATTCCTTTAGTAAAAAAACATAGTAGCGAGTGGCGGATGATGACCAAATATTTTGGGGCCTAAATAATTAAGTGATATATTCAAAATTTAAAGTCACTTATAAATATAGTCACTCATATATATATATATAGCATATCAAGTGAGAGAGGTGTTTTATTATGAGAGAGGGGATTAAATAATAACCCTTAAATTAAAATTAATGGTTGTGATTAAACACCTCATTTAAAACCCTCACATGCCTTTATACACCTCATTAAACATACCAAAATTAATGGCAAAGGTAGTGGTGAGAAAGGTAGTGGTTTCACCGGTATTGATGCTGAATACACCCTTATAACAAAGCCAAAGCCTCTTTTTCCAATCAATTTTTCAATTGCAAAATTGTTTGTGGCAAGTCGTATATCAGTATCACCATATGAAACAAGCTAGGAATACTTGCACCGCCTATAGCTCATACGGGTTCACCAAGTGTTGATATAGAAAAAAAAAAGGTAATAATACTTACACAGATAGGATTTGACTCCCCAATTCACGGGCCACTCTCACCGAACTACCTTTTGGTATGATTGGCTAATTGCCAAATAATATTAACGAGTAAGCATCAAATTCCAATCACTGAACCAATTTCTTATTAAACCTCAATCAAGATGATATATTCCAGTAACAGAGAAGTGGGCGAGAATGGAAGGGAGGTGCGTGCGATGCTGAAAATAGGTCATAACAAATTAAGCAGTTAACTTTTGGAAAGGGACGAGCACGTGAGGTTTTAAATGAGGTGTTTAATCACAACCATTAATTTTAATTTAAGGGTTATTATTTAATCATCTCATCTCTCACAATAAAACATCCCTCTTACTTGATATGCTCCCTATATATATATATATAAAACTTACTATCATTAACACAAAAGTAAGCACAAAATGAAATGCATAAATTACATCTACTTAAAATATTGTTATGTTCCTTCAAATGTTTGAAGTCATCAATATTTGAATCAGCAACGAAGTTTCAACAAATTCTTTTTCAATATAAGTGACCGTACTATCGACAAGAAATTCATCTTTCATTCTATTACGCAATTTCGTCTTGATTATTTTCATTGCTAAAAATGCTCATTCAGTTGTAGCTGTAGAGACTGGAACATTTGAGATAAGACAAACTAATCAATCAAGTAAAATGTAATTGACTTCTCTGTTATTACTAAAGATTGACACAATTAAGGCATAGTGGATAAATTCTTAAAATCTGGATAGAAGCATCAACATAAAAATGTTGAAGTTAAAATCTCAAACCAATCTTCTCTTGTTCACTAAAATATAAAGGATAGAATTTGTTCACAAGAGTACATATATCATCAATATTAAAAGCTCTATAAACATCCTTTGAAACTAAACAAGAGCTTAAAGTTAAAAGCTTTATTGTTTGATTACTAAGCCTGCCATTTAATTCTTTCAATTGCTTATCTATTGTGATTAAAAAATATGTTCACTCTAAAATGATGTTATATTGTGATAGGATCCTTTTGATGTCGAGAGCGCCCATGACGTGCTATATAGGTAGCACTAAAATCAGGAATATCAATGTCATGTTCTTCACAAAACAACGTTACATCCTTCAATAAATTTTGCCAACCATCATCCCTTAACTTCTAGATCAACATTTTAGTAGTGTCAACTAGCCATATAGCATTAAGAATATCTTGAGGTTGTTGCTGCAAAGCTTGACAAAGACAATTAGTGTTCCCATAATCTCTTTCATCATATGTAAAATCAATATAAACTCAAATGAAGGCAACATATTATAAATAGAATCAATATCCTCCTTTAAGAATAAGTTGATCCTTCAACTATCACTAGTACAAAAAACCCTTTTAACATCGGGTGTTTTGGACATTTAACATCGGTTAACCAACCGATGTGAATAGGGCCGATGTTAAAGGTTTGTTTTTTCCACATCGGGTATCCCAACCGATGTTGCAAATGTGTTCTAACATCGGTTCTTTTGGACCCTATGTTGAAAATTGGCAGTTAATTTTTTTTACCCTTTACTTTTAACATGGGTTGAAACTCAACCGATGTGGAATATGATTTTATTCCACATCGGGTATGACTTTAACCGATGTTGAAACTAAGGTTTTTTTAATGCTTGTTCTGTTTTTTTAACCACCCACCTGTGATTTACTTTCAAAACCAGCCAAAACATCCCATGCAGAACATATATATTTCTTCTAATTTAAAACATTCTCAAATTCAAACTAATACAATTTCTAACTTCAAAATACATAATGTTCAATACAATCACAACTCCTAACACAAAATAACATCACAATCACAACTCTTAACTCAAAATAACATCACAAAAGTACAAAAGTTCTTTAACAAGAAAATAACATGACAATCATAAGTCCATACTCAAAATAACATAATCTATATGAAGTTTAGTTCTTTTGCATCCAAGGTGAAATAAGTCACTTGTTGGAAACTTCAAGGAGATAAATTGCCAAACGTTTCCGAACGTCATCAATTTCCTCTTCAGTGAATGGATCCGTGGAGGTGAATATCTGAAAGTAGAAATTACATTGAAAACTTAGAGTATCAACTTATAAGACAATTCATCTAAGCGTTGGAAAAATCAATTACCTCATTCCATGAATCAATAATGGTCGTTGAAACAATGTTAAACATATGTCTCATGACATAATATCCGCACTCCCAACCCCCAGTCTGTGTTGGACACTAAGGATGAATACCAAAAAAGATATGATGAGTAAATTTTTGTTATTTGTTTTTTTAATATGGAATTCACCTTAGATTATAAATTACTTACACTAGGACAAATCCATGTAGTCTTCTTTCTACTTCCCGAGTGTCTACCCTCCAACATGTGCCATGCTTCCATTGCCCTATGATAAAAAATATTCATGGAATATATGTTATAGATTATAGAGTAATAATTCTTATGACAAAGAAAAATGTTCACAAATAAAAATCTTACGTATCAACTAAAGTCCTTATATCTTTCTTTGGTTTATTCCCCAATGAGCACAGGAAAACGACACAATTTTGCCTTGGACAAATTATCATCAATTGCCAATGTTCCCTACATAATTGGGTAACAATTAGTCAAAGTAACACATAATTTTAAATCATACACAAACCTTTACTTACGAATGAAGGTAAGGAGTAAGGTAACACTCCTTTCTGACTGTACATATCCTACTCTGAATATAGGATTGAATGTCTTTTGTCTTGTTCCCCGTGCTTTGAATATGAAGAGGGTCAATGAATCCATACTTATCAACTATCCCCTTTGAGATGCAAAGGCGATTCAAATACCTAACATATTGAAAAAAGCCCATAATTGTAAGAGTTTGACACTTTGTTACCTTTTTTTAAAACAATAATAATGTACTTACATCAACCATAATTGTAGGGTCGATAGGCTAACCATCTCGTTACCCATAGCAAGGTCCATCATATCTCTTTGGGAGATATAAAATGGAATTGAAGTAGGTCTTCCTATGACATCGGGATCTAATTGTAGTTGTATAGGCATTTTCCCGATCCTCAATGCCACTGAACACAATCGTGAAAATGGATCATGCTCGGGCTCCACAGTTTCCTAATCAACAGTGAGGAAGCATTAGTAAACATGATATATAATTCAAACATAATACAAGAAAGATATAAGTAAAGATTTTATTTTTAAACCTTAGCTGTAACAAGCTTGACAAGTCTTCTCGGCCAAAGAATGAAATGATTAGGGGCCTCACTCACTGTTTGAACCTCCTCAGTGGGCACAAGGACTCGAGCATTTGCTTCTCGAACCCGTTTAACAACCACTCTTACCTTATCATCCTCTATTTGTTTGTGGTGTATGGTTGGCCCTAAATTGAATACGCTTCCAATTGCCACTACATGAAGAGGATCCTCAACATAAAGCTCACACTCATCTGGATCTAGAAGATCATTCTCCGGTACATCTTCAAGAGCACAACTCCCTCTAGTGCTCACATTTATAGGAGAACGGGAGGGTTGGGGATTCACATTTGTGTCCCCATGACAATATCCCATACAAACTAGCTCTTGTCTAATCTCATGTCTGATTGTCTCCTTAAAGACCTTGAACTGCTCCTTTGTGAAAGGTCCTGAGCTTGAGCCAAAGCGTGGAGGTGCTCCAAAGTACTGGCGTATGCCCACTCCTCGGCCAGCAGTACGGACACGACCTGGATGCTCTGGTTGCCCAATAGAAGTAGTCAGGATATCCTGTCGTCCAACTGGAATAAAGCTTCCTTGGGAGCTTTGATCAACAAGGTCATCCTACAACATATTAATAGACATTAATGTTTAAAATGGCTATAAGGTTGTTATAGTTAAAACTAAATTTCATTAATAACTTACAATTTTCTCAGCAACAATGCGAGTATCCTCAGTTAAATACTCCCCCGATTTCTTTTAATGTGCTCTTTTCCATTTCTCATGTCGTGTCGGTGGAGATGGAGGAGAAGCAACTACAGATGGGTCAGATTGAGATGCTTCTTCACGTTGTTTCAACTTCTCTTGAATAATCTGTTGTTCAAGCAAGTCATATCCCCCACGAGACAATTTATGGGGGTGGAGATTCTTTGCTTGAATTTCTTGCCCTTTTCTTCTTTTCTCCTGATATAAATAAGTAATTACTAAAATCAATACAAAATTAAAGAAGATGTTGAAATGATTCTTGTCCTTTTCTTCTTTTCTCTTGAATTTCTTGTTGAAATGATTCTTGTCCAATATCACGGATCATATCCTCTAGATGATCATCCATATCTATATCAACTTCCTCTCTTTGGGACACATTAGGCATGTCTAATAATTCACCATGCCATGTCCATGTTATATAGCTCTTGAAAAACCCATCACAAAGAAGATGTTCTCTTATTTCCTCAACTTTTAAGCGTCTCATATTCAAACAGTTGACACACGGACAATAAAACTTTCCACTACTATCAGTCGCATTTCTTTTAGCAAATTCCACAAACTCTTTCACTCCATTCTCATACTCATCACTTGTCCGTCTAGCATTTATCCAACTACGATCCATATCTATGCATCGTAATTAATAGTCCCATATTAATAAAATATAAGAATTGAGATTGCGGCTTCTATGTTCAGACGCACGATCCTCACAAATTTGGTATGACCCTATCCTATTCGAGTAGAAACTTTTTTCTTTGATTGCTTAAAGTTCATTCTTATCTCTTATGTGTTATACTGGATGAAATTTCGGCAGCATTTCCCTTTGGTCTCCAAGTACACAACTCAAACGTGGAGATATCAACCACGATCAAATATGCACCCAGAGAACATAAGGGAAATGGACCAACCCAAAATTTCATCAAGTGTAACATATAAGATATAAGGATGAACTATTAAGCAGTCAAAGAAAAAGTTTCTTCCCAAACTTTCCCACTTGGACAATTCAAGATTCAATACAATGAGTGGAACCTTGGAAAGGTACACACTTATAAATATTGAATCCCAAACGGGAAACTAAGGTTTCACTCAAATAGTTCTTTAATAAAAATTAAAAAATGTTTAAACATATAACAAGAATAATTTTTGTAATAAGTGTAGAACACCAACCTTAACCAAGAATGATGCGTACTGAGCAATAGATTCTGAGAAGCCACACACACACTACCAGAAAAACCAATATGGATAAGTACCTGAAAAACCAATATTCAAGCCATTAAGTAAATTATGCTTTTGCTTCCAGAACAACCATTAATCACTTTAACTCTATCACCCTCATGATTAGACCCATCAAAAAATATACTATAATTTATCTTATCATGAAAATCTTAATCTAAATTAGAACTGAGGCAACCCAACTTAATCCAAATTAGGCTCATGGTCACAGCTTCCACAAACAAACTACAAAGATATAAAAGACAAAATATGAGCAAAAAGTTTTTATCCAAATTCAAGTTTTCATCCTTTCTAATTATAAAAGACAAATCATGCTGATTGTGCAATGTGCAATTATGGTAGCTCAGTAAAAAAGGGCATTGTAGTGCTGATTGATGTTTGGCAAAGCATCAAGTTTGTTACATGACTTGGGACATACAAGCTCAGCTAAGCACGCTGGCAGGCAATGTATCCAAATAATTGGGTTACATATCACTGTGGCAAATTAGATTACTATGAGCACACTTTGTACGGAAGATTAATATCATGTTTTGTCCCATATGGGGTCATGCAAATTGAATGATGATTAGGACCACTATCCAATTTACCTTTATTACCTAACCTACCTGATCAAATTATCATTGAACATCAATTTTAAGTCATTCAATTGTTTGATAGGGAGACAGGGCAAAAAATGGAAAGGAAAGATAAAGCCATCCAATTGAAGGAGCAAAATTTAAGACATACCAACAGATCAAAGTTATATGGGTAAGAAAAGTAACTTCAAATCTTTTAAAAAAGGGGGAACAAAATGTGTCAATTACCAAACCAGAAATGATTGGTTCTACTTGTATATATCTTGAAGGATCAAAATAAAAAATAGAAGAAGGGAATAAAAAAAGATACTATGATAAATGCCAAAAACTCAGATATTAAACTGATATGAGAATAGCAGGCTTGATCAGAAAAGACATGCAGGTACATATATAATAAATATCATACTGTTGCTTCTCATTTTTCCAATGATATGGGACTTCAACTAGCTCCACATGACTTTTTCGGATCAGCCCTATTAATTAACCACGTCCAATGGCTCAGCCCTATTAATTAACTCATTTTAAATCAAAATCAAACAAGTTTGTGAGATTTGCCCTACTATGCCTAATTCCACTATAACAAAAGATGTAAGTGACAATACAATGAAGGTATGCAATGACACTTGCATGTATGTGACTTAAGTATCTTCAGTTCATTGAGCTGTTATTAAACCAAGTTGCAAGCAAGCTCACAAGTTGGCTCTCTTCCATTCCTAATGCTAGTGCATAGGAATGAGTTTCAGCACTATTAAAATTACTATAATAAACTCATTCGATTAAGTATCCCAAATTGAAATTTTCAATACATCAAATGCAATGTTAACAAAACCACAGTCTTTATAAAAAAAAAAAACATGGGCCATTCTACCTCTATAATTTTTATTACAGAGGTATCCAAATAATTGGGCTTGCAGTCATTGAATTGTAACCATATAATTTTTATTAACAATCAATAAAATACATCACAATCAGCTAAGTTTAAGAAAAAACAGATTATGATTATTATAGTTATAATCATTCTACCTCTATGAGCATCCTTGATTTCTTAGCAAGGGTTTTTGTGCCTTTCAAAGCTACCCATTCAAACACTAAAACCAGATCTTATTCCATGATGGAACAAGGTTAACCATTTACCAATAACCAATTATAAGCGGAGCTATTCAATTTGGGCTAACTACAACTACTAGTTTCATCTCTGGCAGTACAGTGACCATATCACCATTGGTCCAGATGAACCAACCAACTATTCTGATCTACGTACTCAAATTATGGGATATTTATAAGTATACAAAGTCCCTAACTAGTTAAAACCAAAACTTCACAAAATACCAAATAATGATACTTAAATTCATTGCCATGATTTTTTCTTCACTTCTAATCTAATACATTGAATATTTTACTGGGTTTGAACAAATCAGATAATAGGGCTTGCAGAACACATTAGGGAAATGCCTGGTCAAACCTTGGTGTAAATCAAACTGAATGTTCTAGCTGTTTCTAGGAAAGATTCCAAATGTGCCCGAAGTTGGGATTCCACCTCAGTATAATCCTCATCTAGATTGTAAGCACGCTACAAACAGGATAAGATAGCAACTATATCAAAATATGTACAACAACATCAAGAAAGAACAAGCAGACATAAAAATATAAATATTATATTACTCAGCTAAGCTCCAATTTACAGATTCTATGACCATAACAGAGAAGAAAGAACATGCAGACATCATACTCTTCGAAAAGAAAAACTTTGCATTATGTGGTTTACTTGAATATTTCATTCTCTTAATATATGAGGATTTCACCCTTCTAATTTTGGTGTCCAATGACCAGACACTGCTACCTCACACATCAAGAGGCAATGCAGTCCTCATCCTACAGTTATTGTTATTGGTGCTGGAATATCAGGGATTGCTGCTGCACGTAGTTTGCATGATGCATCTTTTAAGGTGTCATATCATTATTATCAGAAATCATCTCTATTTATTCTTTCTATTTCTTTAATTAGGTCACAGGAAAGATTTTCTCTTGCTTTCTGCTTTGGCTTATTCTCATCATTCGGTTAGGTGACTGTACTTGAGTCACGGGATAGGCTCGGTGGCCAGATTCATACTGATTACACATAACAGAGAAGGAAGAAAGAACAAGCAGAAATGGGTCTGCAAGATGCTATTAACACAAGGGTTGGAGGGTGGGGTTCTAAAGGCCTAAGTGGGGGACTCAGCATTTGCCCCAGACTTCTCTTCCATTTATCAAAATCATCCCTCAAAGAACACCAAAAAGTACTACACGGCTCTCCATCTATATACAGCATATGAACCCTATTACAAACCGTACCCCAAAGCTATTGTCCCTCCATGGGACCATTACAAGCAGAACCTACAGGAGCAAAAAAATAAACTAAACAGAAGAAACAGAGTCGGAGATGACGATGGTGAACTTACCGGAGACGGAGAGCAACACACCGCCGTAGCCGTGAACGAGGACGCACGGTCAGAGAAGAAGATGGTGAGCCGCACAACGCCGACGAGATGACACGGCCGCAGAAGACGTTTACACAGTCGGAGAAGAAGATGGATTCCACACCGACGAGGGACGAGCGCGAGAGACAACGAAGGAGCAGTGAAATTTTTTTACTTCTCTGCACGAAATAGGGACCACTATTTGACCTAGGTTGAATTTTTTTACATTAATGGACTACTTTCTACATGGGGTATACATGGACCCGATGTTATACAGATTCAATTAATTTCAAAAATGTCATCGCGTCTTTTTTAACCTCGATTACTCAATAACCGATGTTAAATCCTGTTGTGGAATCCTATATTTCCACTAGTGTATAATTTTTGAAGAATCAAACAATTTTCATTATACATTTTCATCATACTACAAATGGAATGAAATTGTGAGGTCCATCGAGTATCTCCAACTCGTTTTAAAGTCCCAATGAATGCATTTTTAAATATATTAACTATAATATAAATAAATTAAATCATTGAAATATAATAAATTATAACGGTAAGATATAAATCAAAAGAATAATTAAAATATAATAAAATATATAAAGCATAGCTTAAATGTTAAAAAAAATTGTTTATAAACTACAATTAAAACAGTATTTGAAATATATCACTTTTTATCTAATATATATATATATATATAGATAGAGGGTCCTTCTAGGGTGTGTCACTCACATCGGTGACACACCGGTGTATCACTTATGTTCCCCGTTACAGTAAGTTTTTTGACCTGTTATAATAAAATAATAAATTTCTAATAATTTATAGAAAATGGCCTCTTCTTTAGTTAATGGGACGCACACCTACCGACCATATCTGCACCTACATTTGAGCTTAATTAATGAGACATTTGTCTTAAAAAAAAATGGGAGCTTTGCGAACTATACTTACAAACATTATGAAGAGCACTTACAAATTTTATATTTTTGTACTATTAGCACATTAAACAATGAGCGGACGAACACTCATATCAATTTTTGGGAAACCAAATAAACAGGTAACACATTAGAACCGTTGATTAAAAAACAAATAAATCTAATGGCTGAGAGAGGGTGAAACACCGGTGTGTCACCCAGAGGGTATCTCACCCTAGACGTTGCCATATATATATATATATATATATCAAATTTTTATATAATATTTTCATTATTCATGTGTGTGAATAGAGAAATATTAAAAAAAATATTTTCATTTTATTGTAATTTTTATTTATTTTAAAATAATATTGTATCATTTAAGATTTAAGAATTTTATTTAATGATATATATATATATGTGTAAAATTATCGTTTCTTTTGTAAAAATCTTAATTAATAACAATTTTATATATTAGGAAAATTTATAATGAAAAATTATTTTAATTTAAACATATGAATAAATTAAATTAAATAAAAATCTCCAAAAATATCAAAAATATATATATATATATATATATATATTAGCGATAGAATTACTTCTAATATATAAATTTTTCTAACATAAAATATAAATAATGTTATAATTTTTATTAAAAACATAATAAAAATAGTTATGAAGCTAATTTTAAATTATTATTTATGAAATAAAATTTTCATTAATTTTATTTTATTATGTTTATTTGTATTTTTAATCCAACAATATAGATATAAATAAATTTTTATCTAAATGTCTCAATTGTATTAAAATAAATATATTAATATATTTAAATATTTTAAATAAAATATGTATCTTATATTTCTAAACTTTAAAAATATATTAATTCATTTAATATTATAATTTACTAATAACATAAAAGAAAAAATGCAAAAGAAGAATTGATAAAGTGAAGGTATAATTGTTAGCAACTGATAAAATGTGTAAAAGTACTCAAATGAATAATAAAAGGTTAAATTTAACTTAAATTAGAAAAGTTATTATAGTGATGAATATGAAAAGCCCCCAACATTAAGGGATTTCTATGGAAATCTCAATAATGAAAGTCGAAGAGGTGTCTTTGGAAAATAATGATAAAATAACTTCTCATTAAAAAAGACATTAATATTATTTATGTCAATATGTATTTAATAAGGAATGAAAATTTCTTAAATAAAATGTTTTAATAAAAATGACATTTTTACCCTTAATTTAGGAGGGAAAAAATGCCCTTAGGGAAACCTAAAAACAACCTTACTTTTATATACATAAAGATAAAGATAAAGATGACTTAAATATGTTTTTAGTCGTTATAAATATGGGTCTTTTTGTTTTTAGTCGCTACAATTTTTTCTGGGTTTTCATTCCTAAAAATTTTTCCATTAGCCTCTTTTGTAACATCCCAAATTGTGTAAACCAACTTCATAAATCAAATAGGGTTAGAAAGGTATTTTTGTAAAAAGGAATTAGGAAAAAGTGTAATAATTAAAGAAAAAAGGGTTTGGGATGGAAATATGAAGTTTCCATCCTACAGTAAGCTCGCTCAAGCGAATCTATTAGTAAAAACAAGTGAAATGGGTTCTGATTTTCTCGCTCAAGAGAGCAACCCCTTACATGAGCGAAATTGGGGGGGGGGTTCAGAGTTTGCTCTTTGACTTGGTCTCGCTCAAGCGCAATTCCCTTGTTTGAGCGAAATTGCCCCTAAATTCAGAGGTTGCTCTCTGACTTGCTCTCGCTCAAGCGAATAGGTTCTTGCTTAAGTGAGAACGCGAATCTTGCAGAGCATCTTTTTGCTCGCTCAAATCCTTGCTTGGGAGAGAGTGCGCAGATCAGCTTTTAATGCGTTTTCTGAATTAGGACTTGGCATTTATTTCTTTCCCCTTGCTTTTAGAGAGAGAATTCTAGAGAGAGAAGGAAGAGTAAGGAGCTTGGAATCATCACTCTTCACCCCTCCATCATCCTATTCCTTTACCTTTGAGGTGAGCTTGGTTCACCCACTCACTACCATCTTGCTTGAATCATTCAATGACCCTTATTCTCCTTTCCCTTGCTTATCTTTATCTTGTTTTTGATTGATTGATTGTTCTTAGGGCTAAGAATTTTTATGGATGATGATGTTGTTTGATGCTTTCCTAACCCTAGGGTTTAACAGTTAGGGTTCTATTTGAGATTATGTATTGATGGTACACTCTCATGAAATAACTTATCTATACACATTCATGTTCAATAATTGTCATAACTCATGTTTATGAACCCTAATCATGTAAGAAAGAACATTCATGCCCCCATGGCCAAAATTGGAATTGAAGTTATTCATGTTAAGCCTCATGTACTCATGATTGCTAAAATCTATCACAGTTTAAGGGTAAGGTCCTGGTGGCCTTCAGGAACGACGGTTCCTGTTAGTCTGAGCTCATGCTAGCCATCATAATTGTTCTCCAGCTGAGAGATTTCTCTACCTTGGTCACCAAATGCTTGGTGGCTAAATAGAGTTTGGTGGAGGAGGGGCCCAAGCCAGCTGTGAGGGCTTGGGTGGATGGCAAGAGGAAGAGGGAAGAGGCGCCTATCGTGGGAGGAACACTCGGGCATAGTTTCTGGGAAGAAAGGGAAAACAGATTGCTCTCCCCTCCATTTTACTACTCCAACTTTCCCTAAGTGTGGCAAGGGCCACAAGGGTGAGTGCTTGTTTGGCTAGAAGAAATGATACTACTATCATGAGACGGGTCACATGGTTGGGGAGTGCCCAAAGAAGAAGAAAGTTCAATCCAAACCCCAAGCTACCGGGAGGGTCTTCACCCTTAACAAGGAAGCGGCAGCTAAGGCCGATAACCTGATGCAAGATATGTGTATTTTGAATGAAACTCCCTTGGTTGTACTGTATGATTCTGGGGCAATCCACTCATTTATTGCTTATGATTGTGTGGAAAGATTAAACCTACATGCCACCTGTTTACCCTTCCATTTGAATGTTCTCACCCTGGCCAAAGAGGCAATCCCCACTTCCCTTGTTTGTTTGAAATGTCCTATTGTGATACAAAGGAAGGCCTTTGAGGTCGATCTGATTTGTTTACCGTTAAGTGGCATAGATGTTATTCTGGGCATGAACTGGTTATTCCATAATCAGGTCATGCTTGATTATTTCAACAAAGAAATTATTTTTCCAACTCTTTTCCTTCGAGGGAGAGACCACCATGTTTGCTTTCTAGATATACGTAGATTTTTTAATGCATGTCTGATGGGATTCATTGTTTTATTTTTCTACTTTCCTCAATTGTAAAGTCGAAATCCGACTCGAGTAGTATAGCCACGGTTAGGGAGTTCCACGATGTTTTTCCTAGTGAGGTAATCACCTTACCTCTGGACCGAGAGGTTGAGTTTTCGATAAACCTTGTGCCGGGCCATTTTGCACGACGGAGCAATCTCTCAGGGACCATTTTGGGATTTTGAATCTCTCAGGGACTAAAGTGCATGACCAGGAATATCTCAGGGACTAATTTCCTAGTTTAATCAATTATATAGCATTTGATATAACTTAGAATATAACATTTAACTTTTGCTCTTTATTTGTAACAAAAAAAATTGCTCTTTATTTAATGTATACTAAAAAAAGTATAAATATGATATAAAATAGAAATAATACATTTTAATTCATTAAAAAATAGAAAATTTGAACAAACTTATCTGCTATTCCATTTATTATTTATATGCCAATCATTATGTTAATGTATTCTCTTCGGAGAAAATCAAAATGTTTCTCTGGCTTGTGCTAAGAGGTGCTCTTCCAACAAATCCACTCAGATATAGACGTCACTTGGCGTCCTCTGTAATTTGCCCTCATTGTCTCACCTATGAAGAGGACATTCTTCATTGCCTTAGAGATTGCCATCATGCTCGTGAAGTCTGGCTGAGGCTTGGTTTTTCTTGGCTTCCTTCCTTCAATGATAATAATGTTGTTTCTTGGATTGAGAGAATGATTTGTGGTGATGAGTCAAATCTTTTTGCGGTTGCAGCATGGTGGCTATGGAATGGAGGAACAACTATATCTTTTAACAGAAATCTGGTTTGTATCCTAGGTGTTGCATTGGATTAGAGGCTTAGAATTAGATTGTGCAAGAGTTTGCATACATTTACGCTTTGTTTAGTGTGATTAAGGAAATAGAGAGAAGAGAAAGAGATGATTTTAAGGTTGTTTGGTGTGAGAGAAATAGATGAGAATTGGAAGAAAGATGTGAAAGTGAGTTGTTTTATTTAATTGAAGAGATGTAAAAGAATTTGATTTTTTCTATTAATTTTGTGAAATATTGCCGCCAATATTGTTGTGGGAATCGATTGTGTTGAAAATAATCAATTTTTTCTGATCAGAATGTGTGTAACCCAAATCAAATGCAGAAAATAAATTTTTATGCCAATGCAAATCGAATTTTTGCACCAAAGTCAGTTGATTCTCAAACTAGGTGCCCAGAATTCTCAAACCACGTCCTCCTTCTACAATTGTGACCTTCACCGTCGTTCAGCCGTTGAACACCTAAAGCTTCACCAGTTCGCATCATCTGTTGTCTTCCTTTGCGTCATTTGTCGCGAGCTCCACACCGGTTGTGGAAAAGGACGCAATAAGCTTCTTATTCGGACACCTAAAGCTTCACTAGTTCGAATCGTCAGTCGCCTTCCTTCACGTCATCAGTCATAAGCTCCATGCCGGCTGTGGGAGAAGACCCAACAAGCTTCGCCGTCGTTCACCCTTCGCAGCAAGCATTTTGTAGTGGAGGGAACCAGTGTTTCGCAGCAAGCATTTCTTCGCTTTTCTTGTTCTCTTAGCGCAGAAATGAAAAACCAGCGGGCCCCACGACTTTATGTTATTTCCTCAGTAACTCGTTGATGCACCAAACACACTTCAAGGTGGATTTTTAATGCTCTTTCTCGGTTGCTAATTCACTTCTCTCCTAATTCAAGTTCACCAAAACAAGGGCTTATGGACCTCAATTACATCCTAACTGGTCTCCACCGCTAGCTCCTTTAATTAAATTGAATATTGATGGAAGTTGTGCTAGCAATGGTCAGATGGGTACTGGTGGATTAATTTGCAATCACCAGGGGAAGTGGCTTGTTGTATTCTCGTCCAATAAAGGCCAAAGGGATGCCCAACTTGTAGAATTATTAGCTCTTAGGAATGGCTTGGAGGTTGTTTAGAGTTGTGGTTATCATGAGATGGTGTGTGATTGTGATGCACTTGATGTGGTAAATATGGTCCTGGGCCATTCTGATATGAATTTCCACCCTCATGCTCGAGTGGTGTTGCAGATTCGTAAGCTTTTGGAGCGAGATTGGGTGTTCTTTCTGTCCCATGTGCCTAGAAAAACCAATGGTTTAGCTGATATCCTTACTAAGTTAGGTGGTCAACAGGATTGGCATTGGCGATTTTGGAGGACCCCCCAGTTACTGTTCTGGAGAACTTGGCTCGTGATGTAGCTGTTAGTTAGCTTGTTTTATTTCTATTTTCCTTTTTGCTTGCTTTCTTTTTGTTTCTTAATGTACCAAAAAATAACTTGATTTAGGATAAAATTGATGTTGTAGAATTTATTATGTATGAAATTGTGTTTGATGTAATTTAATCTATGTTTGGAATTTTTTCTCTTAAAATAAGTTTATAGGATAATTTATCAACTCAATTCAAATTAAAAACTATATAATTTATGATATTAACTCAAATGTGAAATTAGAGCTAAATTAAATTGATTCTAACCATTTAAGCATGTCACGAATTTCAAATCATATTTTATATTAAATTGAGGATGAGTTCTAAGGTGTATGATCGAGGTCGTACTCAATCAAATAATATGAATTAAAGTGTAGTGATGGTTAGATAACCCAAAGTCGTTTCTCAAGGAATTCAATAGCAATTTAGAATATCAGAATTTAGACCAGAATTTCAGAACCAAAACTTCAAACCGAACTTAAGATAAATGACTTCAGACAGGTTCCCAGATGGGTATTTCAGACAGATGACTTCAGACAGGTCTTAAATGGGTACTTCAAACAATTGATTTCAGATAGGTTTTAAGACAGAGCTTCAGACAGGTCTTCAGATACGAACTTCAGAAAGGTGAACTTCAGACCCAAATTTCAGAGACTCTCTTAAAAGTACAGAATTTCAGACGTAGCAGAAAAAGGGGGTTTCGATTGTTGTTTAGGAACAAAATTTTGAAATTAAGGAAGTAAGAGTAAAACAATGTAAGAAAACAAATTGATTCTCTTATTCACTCACAATTGGATCCTTCATCAGTTAATATACATCGACCACAAATTCCCAAACATATTCGAATTAACCAAACAAGCGTCAATTAATTCATCAATTATCTCACTCAAGCAAACAGTAGGTTGTTTAGAATTAAGCAAACTAAACCAGAATTTCAAGTGAAAAACATAAATGAATTATCAACAAGCGTTCAAATCCAATTCAAGGTTCAAAACCAGAATTCTAAAGGAGAAGGTGAAATTAAATCTATTGCAGAAATTGAAATATGAATTTGAATTGAATTAATCCTCAATATCCATTGTGAAATCACTTGAGAATCAATCCTCAATTGTTTAACCTTCCATGAGAGGAAGAACAGAAAACAAAAATACAGAGAAAGGAAGTGGAATGAGAACGAGAGAAAACCAGAGAGACTAAGCGTCCTCCAAACTCAAATCTGTAAAAGTGAGAAAGAGCTCCTAACAGAATTGTAACTGCCTCTATATATATACTACTCTCCTAAACCACAAGATTAATCTGATCAAAGAGGCAATTGGGCCTTGACTAACAAGTATCAGGCCTAAAACATTAAAACTATTTCAGAACTTTGTTGTTTCCCGCGTCAGTTCGGAACATCAACTTCAGAAGCAAACTGCACCTCGTTCCCTAGTGAAATATAGTCATGTAGCATATCAAATTAAATCCTTGGATCTTAGCTTTCCAATGCCACTAGAATCACCCAAAAATGCCACATCTAACTCCAGATATCATCAAAATAAGATAGGTAGGTCAGTAGGCTTAAAAATCCGAATTAAACTACATTTACAATTAAAGCCCAAATAAGCCCAATTAGGTAAATTCCAATTAAAACAGTGGACTTAATCACAATTATAGTTCAAGGAAGCCAAGATTAAATGTGCTAAGTGTGAATAAAAATGTGTTCATCAAATTCCCCCACACTTTCCCTTTTGCACTCCGGGCAAAACACCACATGAAGCTAAAAATATACTAGGGAGCACAATGCAAATACAAATGGAATAATTATCAAGAGATCTAAGGAACGCATAGGAGTAGGCAAAATACAACATCCAAGAAATCATGGAATCAAGTAAAATGTGAATGGAATTCCAAATAATTTAGAAAACAAGAGGGTTAATCAAATCAAAGAGGTGAATCAAGAGTGATAGAATCCTCACAAGACAAACTCTCCAACTCTCAAGTGTTTAGGCTTGTGTATATACACTCAAAGCACTCATGTAAGCAAGCACAACCATAAGCTTGGCAAGACTCTAATATCCACAACAATTGAAACACGTGTAAGCAAAGATCAAGAGGACTTCATAAAGGATGTAATGGGACCAAGGTAAAGGTAGGGAAAATGAAGGATAATAAGCTAAAAACAAACAGAATAGAGGAGCAATGGGGAATAAATCCAAGAATAAATGCAAGTAGCATACATCTCAAGATTACAATTAAACTCCTCTTTTCTACCTTTTGACCCATTTTTTTATTTCAAGAACACTTTATTTCTTTGCTTTTTTTATACACTTTTCTTTTGAGCTTTTCTTTATTCTTTCTTCTCTTTCTTTTTACTTTTCTATCTTTTCTTTTCCATTTTTTTCTTTTTGTAACTAACCAAAGGTCAACAATATAATATCAACATGAGGAGATAAGATAAGAAATTGAAGTACAACACCCTCACACTTATTCAAGAACCTATTCCCAAAACAATTCCAAAGCTCCTTTATCCTCCAAGGCAAGGACAATCATGGTTTTTCAGTTTTAAGGCTTGTAATGAGCTTTTAAAAACAAGAAATGGGATCCATAGGCTCAAAGGGGCTCACAAGTGGAAAATCATCAAGGTAGGCTAATATGGCTTGTAGCTCAATTATCGACAAAAATGCCTCAATCATCTCAATGCATGCATGTGAACAAAGTTGCAAATTAAAAAGTCAAGCCAAGTTCTAGAGCACAAGCAAACATGAGTGAAATCACACAAGAAAAAGAGAAAATGGCATAGAATGGCCCATCCACATTAAGGCTCAAAATCTCACCAAGGACAACTCTATCACAAAAGATTCAACCCAATAATTATCAAAACCAACTTATTCACCAAATTATAAGCAATCCAATCAAAATAAGTCATGAAACCAATTATCCAAGAATGATAAAAATACCAACCACTAACACAACTCCTAAAAATCCAATGAAAACATGCCAAATGCATTATTTTTCCTATAGTTAAAAATTCTATTTTTGCTGTAAAATTCGGATGTCAAAATTCTGGTGTAGAATGAAATTCTGTTGTAAAAGTAATGTTGTATAAAATTTTGTTGTAAACAACGGCAATAAAAATGTACAGCAGCCTACAATAATGCATAAACAGTAATAGTAACAACAAAATAGACAGTTTACAGTAATTTCAGACAGCACAACAGTAGCTACAGAATAGCTACGCAATAGCTAACAGCTTCAGAAACAGCAAATATCCTACAGAAAGTAGCAAAAATACAGTTAAACAGCAGTTTTTTTAATAGTAAAAACAACAAAAAGTATTTATTTTTTTTATTTTTATACAATCCTAAAAATTACTAAAAGTCCTAATCAATATAATCCTAACAATATACTAATTCCTAAAAACAATTCTTAAAGTCCTAAAACTACAAATATCCTCCCCCACACTTAAATCACACATTGTCCTCAATGTAAAAATAATCAAATTAGAGAACAAGAGACATAATGCAATAAAATAGTGGGGAAAGAGACTCCCTCATCAAGGTGGAAAAATTTGCACTTGAGGGAATGTGGGAGGCTCCAAGTTAATCTCCTCAACTGTCTCCTCAATCAAAGCGGGGTTCTCATGAAATAACTTGAAACGGTGGCCATTGACCTTGAAGGTCTTGTTGGTGAACTCACTTTTCAACTCTACAACACCATAAGGATAAACATAAGTAATAAGAAAAGGTCCAACCCAACGAGAACGAAGCTTACCAGGCATAAGCTTAAGTGTAAAATTAAACAATAGAACCTTTTGGCCTACAACAAACTCTTTCTAGAAATACATTGATCATGAAAATTTTTAGTCTTCTCCTTGTAGAACTTAGAGTTCTCATAAACCTCCAGGCGGATCTCATCAAGCTCCTACAGCTGAAGCTTTCTTTGCTCTCCTTCCTGGTCACAATCCAAGTTGCAAGCTCTAACTGCCAAGTATGTCCGATGCTCAATTTCCACAGGTAAGTGGCACGCCTTACCAAAAATAACTCTAAAGGGAGACATCCATGAGGTGCTTTGTAGGCGGTCCTATGAGCCAAGAGAGCATCATCAAGCGGCGGCTCTAATCCTTCCTATTAGGCTGCACCATCTTCTCCAGAATCCTCTTGATCTCTCTATTGGAGATCTCAACCTGTCCATTAGTCTGGGGGTGGTATGGTGTAGAAACTCTATGCACCACCCCATACTTCTTCAGCAAAGCCTCCATGGACCGGTTACAGAAGTGCGTCCCCTGATCACTAACAATAGCTCAAGGCACTCCAAACCTGTAAAAGATATTAGACCCGACAAAATCCACAACAACTTGAGCATCATTAGTCCTTGTGGCTATAGCCTCCACCTACTTGGAGACATAGTACACAACAAGCAATATATATATATATATAAAACTAAAGGAAATAGAAAATGGGCTCATAAAATCAATACCCCACACATAAAATATCGCACAAAACAACATAGGTTGCTGGGGCATCTGCTGCCTGCTAGAAATGGTCGCTCCTGCTCTCTGACATTGCTCACATGTAGAGGAGACTCTCCAGGTGTCTCTGAAATCGTAGGCTAGTAAAATCCACAATCCAACATCTTCTGTCCTGCCTGTCCTTTGTGGTCCAAGATGTCCTCCAACAGATGAGGCATGACAGAACTGAAGCACAGACTGGATCTCATGATCTGGAATACACCTACTGATAACCTGGTCACTACAAAAATGCCATAAATAAGGGTCATCCCAAACATAATACTTGGCATCACTCTTAAGTCTATCTCTCTGAGCCTTAGATGCCAAGGGTGGAAAAATAAATGCAACAAGATAATTAACAATATCAGCAAACCAAGGGGTAAGGGGAAGGGGATGGGAATCATGCAAAACTAATAGCTGCTCATCCGGGAAGTCATCTCGGATAGGAAATGCATCCTCCATTCTCTCAATGCGGCTAAAATGGTCTGCTACAAGATTATGTGCACCACTCCTATCCTGGATGTCCAAGTCAAACTCCTAGAGCAGTGACATCCATCTAATCAACCTGGGTTTGGAATCTGTCTTTTTCAAAAGAAACTTCAAAGCAGCATGATCAGTAAAAACCACTACCCTATAGCCTAGCAAATAAGATCTAAACTTATCCAATGCAAAAACAATTGCTAACAGCTTTTTTTCACTGGTAGTGTAATTTACCTGTGCTGCATCCAAAGTCCTAGATGCATAGTAAATCACATGAGACAACTTACCAACCCTCTGTGCCAAAACAGCTTCCAAGGCGTAGTTTGATGCATCACACATCAACTCAAATGGAAGCGTCCAATACAATGGCTGAATAATGGGAGTGGTGGTGAGAGCTCTTTTGAGGCGATCAAATGCCTCTCTGATCGCTCTCCAAAGTAAAAGGTAACATCCTTCTGTAGCAAGTTGGACAACGGAAGGGCTATCCGGCTGAATTCCTGAATGAATCTGCGATAGAAACCTGCATGTCCAAGAAAAGAACGAACCTCTCGCACGCAAGAGGGGTAAGGCAAGTGTGAAATAACATCTAATTTTGTAGGGTCTACCTCAATGCCCTTCCTAGAGATAATATGGCCTAAGATTGTACCATGCTCTACCATAAAATGACACTTTTCATAATTCAGAACAAGGTTAATCTCTATACACCTGTCAAGCACTCTAGTCAGGCTATCCTAGAAAACCTCTATGCAATGCTCAAGTAAATCAACAAATTTACTCATCATGCATCTCTGGAAAGTACCAGGAGCATTGCATAGACCAAAATGCATCCTCCTATAAGCAAAGGTACCAAAAGGACAGGTAAATGTAGTCTTATGCTGGTCCTCTGGTGCAATACATATCTGAAAATAACCAGAGAAACCATCTAAGAAACAATAATGTGATTTACCTGCCAGGCGCTCCAGCATCTGATCAATGAAAGGAAGTGGGAAGTGATCCTTCCTGGTCGCTTAGTTGAGCCTCCTGTAGTCGATGTAGACTCTCCAGCTGTTTTGCACCCTAATAGGAATCAACTAATCCTTCTCATTCATAACAACTATAATCCCAGATTTCTTCGATACCACCTGTACCGAGCTCACCCAAGTGCTATCTGATATGGGATATATGATACCGACCTGTAGCAGCTTGGTGACATCCTTCTTGACCACGTCAAGAACCTGGGGATTCAGCCTTCTCTGAGGCTGCCTTACAGGTTTAACCCCGTCCTCTAACAAAATCCGGTGCATACACATGGAGGGGCTAATACTTGGAATATCTACCAAAGTCCATCCAAGTGCTCTCTTGTGCTCTATAATCACATGTAACAACCTCTACTCCTAATAAGCTGAGAGAGCAGTAGAAATGATCACAGGGAGCTTCTGCTCATCCTCCAAATAAGCATACTTGAGGTGAGAAGGAACTGGCTTCAGCTCCAATGATGGTGGCTGGACAATAGAAGGCAGTAATCTGGTACTGGTAGAACAATCAACATAATCGACACAATCTGCATAATCAATAGATATGAACTCATCTATCTTAGCACACATATTACACATAGAAGAATCAGAACATAAATAACAAGTGTAGACATCACTGAAATCAGACAAGTCAGGAAAGTCCAAATCTCCTACAAACTCAGACAAACTATCATCTATAAGTTCAACAAGCATATCAATATGGAATACAGAGTGGTCCTCAATAGGATGCCTCATAACATCTAAAATATTAAACTGAGCCACACTGTCTCCAAACTCCATAGTAAGTGTGCCCGCATGAACATCAATCCTAGTCTGAGATGTCTTCAGGAAGGGCCTGCTCAAGATGATGGGGGTTGCACCAGTGAGTGAATCTCCTCCCTCCATATCCAGTATGTAGAAATCCGCAGGGAATATGAGGTCACTCACATGAACCAGCACATCCTCAATAAGGCATGCAGGGTGAGCAGTGTTGCTATTTGCCAACTGAATGACAACATTTGTAGCATGCAAAGGACCAATAGACGAAAAGGTGAAAACAGATAAAGGCATAACATTAATAGATGCTCCTAAGTCAAGCATAGCATTATCAAACTTTTTACTGTCTATAATACAAGGAATAGAAAATGTCCCTGAGTCTTTACATTTCTTAGGAATAGTAGTCACAGGTCTCTCAACGAGTGCAGAGACATTCCTTCCCATGATGATCCTCTCATTGCCCTTCAGCCGCCTCCTATGGGTGCACAGATCCTTCAAAAACTTGGCATATCTCGGAATTTATTTTATGGCCTCAAGCAAAGGTATATTGACCTCTACTTTTCTGAAAGTCTCCAAGATTTCTTTGTCAGACTCTTCCATTTTTTTACTTTGATGCACAACTATCTGTGGAAATGGAAGAGGAATAGAAGGCTGCACACTGCTTGAAGAATTGGGGTTGCTCAAAGGGCTAGGACTAGCTCTCTCCTGTACAGGGTCCTCTACAGCTGTATGAATCTCATCTTCTTGCTCAGAATGTTGCCTATCAGGTGGTTGCACACTCTTACCCGACCTCACAGTGATTGCACTAATATTCTTTGGGTTGACAACTGTTTGAGCAGGAAGTTTATTTGAACCTTGAGACTGCAGCTGATTAAGAGTAGTAGCCATCTGACCAATCTAACTATCTAGGTTCTGAATAGTTGCCTCTGTCCTCTGCTGGAAATTCAATTTGTTGACTGCCATCTGCCTAATTAATTCTTCCAAGGCTCACTCTTGGAATGTGCAGCAGCTGGTGGTGTAGGTTGGTGTTGCTGCTGCTGTACATGTGGACGCTGGTAAGGTCTACTAGGTCCAGCAGCATGGGACTGATAAGGTATATAAGGCTGTTGTGGCTGCTACTGAGAAGAATTCCCCCATCTCAAATTCAGATGATTCCTCCAACCCGGATTGTACCTGTTAGAAGAAAGATCCTGATTGTACTACAACTGCTGAGGGGGTTTTCCAGTACCATCAATATTTGCAGCATAAGCCTGAGGAAGAACAACACCATCTCCTTCAGACTTATTTAAGGTGGGGCAAGAATCAATGGGATGATCAGCAGAAGTACAAATCCTACATAATTTAGCAACCTTCTGAGACACTACCAACTGCTTGACTAAGGAAGCCAAATCATCAAGCTTGTTCTCCAACTTCCTATGATCAGCAACATAGGTGGTCTCCATCTCACGAACTCCTCTAGTCAAGGCCACTGAATTGCTTCTAGTACTGAACTATTGGTTATTAAAAGCCATGTTCTCAATTAACTGACTTGCTGCAACTGGAGTTTTATCCACAAGAGCACCTCCACTGGCTGCATCTATCATATGCCTATCCATGGATATAAGGCCCTCATAGAAATACTGGATGAGTAGATGCTCATCAATCTAATGAAGTGGACAGCTTGCACAAAGCCTTTTGAACCTTTCCCAGTACTCATACAGACTCTTTCTGTCCATCTGCCTTATTCCACAAATCTCCTTCCTAATTGAAGTCACTATGGATGCAGGGAAATTTTTTTTCCAGAAACAGCCTCTTCAAATTATCCCAGCTAGTAATTGATCCAGGTGGAAGGTAGTACAACCAATCCTTTGCTGTATCTTGCAGGGAGAAT
Source organism: Sesbania bispinosa (assembly GCA_026901365.1). Classification (NCBI taxonomy): domain Eukaryota; kingdom Viridiplantae; phylum Streptophyta; class Magnoliopsida; order Fabales; family Fabaceae; genus Sesbania; species Sesbania bispinosa. The sequence goes on along the minus strand of QLOH01000032.1, from coordinate 2,313,943 downwards.
GGAAATGCCTTTAGACTAATGTGATCCTCAGGAACTCCAGGTGGTCTCATAGTAGTGCAGACAATATGGAATTCCATAAGGCACAGATGAATCAATCCCGACTTTAGCTCACAAGGCACATCTAAATCAAGATATTGAATGCATAAAGTCTTAATAGAAACATTAGGTGAAGCAAGCTCTCTCAAAGTTCTCTCAGCCATGATATCACAATTAAGATCAGACTCAAGGAAAGAAGAAGAAAACACAGAAACGGACTCACTGTCACTTATACTAACAGCAGAATAGACACTATCAGGCAATGACTCACTATCACTAACAGAATTATTCAAAAATGGAATCCTAGACTATCTAACCAACCTATGATATGTATGATCAATTTCTAGATCAAATGGATATAAGGCACCTGGGTTTGCTAGCTTTAGTCATACACCAAATGCAAACAAAAATGCACAAAATAAGGAATACAACAACATGTTAGCATATAAAGGCAGCCTATATCAAATGAGCAGAAATCAATGAAATGGATAAATGGAAAACACTATATTAACATAGGAATGAACCACAAAAAATTTCAAAACAAAATTCAAAGCCTAACTACCAAAAGTCCCTAAGGTAAGAAAGGAAAAATACACCAATAAAAACTTAAAAATTCCAAAAAAAAAATAAAATGACTCTTTTTTTTTTGGATTTTTAGGGTCCCCCCTCCTGGCATAGCAGGAATAGGCGTCTAAAGTAGCTTCTTATACCCCAAAAGCATATAAAACATGTCCAATTCTGACTTTCCTAGCTCAAGTTATGTCCAGTTGAAGTCAACAAGTTAAAATAAGTCAGTACAAAATGTAATCTCACAATCTGGACCTATCTAACAGCAGCTGGGTATCTAATATTCATTATTAACCTAAAGAATGATGGACATAAAAATTGGCACAAAAATTTGACATCTAACTATGTTAAACAAAAGGTCAGATTCAATTGCAAAAGTCAACAGCAGAAAAAGTCAACAACAAATTGATCAACTTATGCAATTCAATCCAAATCAACTCTAACATCATCTAAACAATACCTAAATATTATAACACGACTAAACACACTAAATACAATGACTCAAAACATTACACAACTCAAAACACAAACTCTGCAACAAGAACAAAGTTCAGCAGCAGAAATGGTAAATGAGCAAGGTTATGTGTATTACCAGAATCTGTATTGTGGAAATTCACTACAAGCTACACAAACCAAATGTTAGCTAAACAAAAACACGGTATTGAAATTGACTATAACCTTAAAAATACAAAACAGACACGAATTACAAAAACAGAATTGAAAAACTCACAAAAATAGAAATTCACACACAAACAGAACTCTGTCTGAAAACTGAATTTGAATTGAATTCCCTTGAAACGGCGCCAAATTTGATCGAGGTTGTACTCAATCAAATAATATGAATTAGAGTGTTGTGAGGGTTAGATAACCCAAAGTTGTCTCTCAAGGAAATTAATAGCAATTCAAAATATCATAATTCAAACCAGAATTTCAGAACCAGAACTTCATACCGAACTTAAGATAAGTGACTTCAGACAGGTTCTTAGATGGGTACTTCAGACAGATGACTTCAGACATGTCTTAAGCTGGGTACCTCAGATAAGTGACTTCAGATAGGTCTTAAGATAGAGCTTCAGACAGGTCTTCAAATACGAACTTCAGACACCAACTTCAGATTACTGACTTAAAACAGGTGAACTTCATACCCAAATTTCAGAGACTGTCTTAAAAGTGCAAAATTTCAGACGTAGCAGAAATAGGGGGTTTCGATTGTTGTTTAGGAACAAAATTTTGAAATTAAGGAAGTAAGAGTAAAACAATGTAAGAAAACAGATTGATTCTCTTGTTCATTCATAATTGGATCCTTCATCAGTTAATATACATCGACCTCAAATTTCCAAACAGATTCGAATGAACTAAACAAACGTCAATTAATTCATCAATTATCTCACTCAAGAACTAAGCAAACTTATGCAAAATTTCTAATCCTTTACCTCCTGAATTAAGCAAATAGTAGGTTGTTTAGAATTAAGCAAACTAAACCAGAATTTCAAGTGAAGAACATAAATAAATCATCAAGAACCGTTCAAATCCAATTCAAGGTTCAAAACTAGAATTCTAAAGGAGAAGGTGAAACTGAATCTATTGCAGAAATTGAAATAAGAATTTGAATTGAACTAAACATCAAGATCCATTATGAAATCACTTGAGAATCAATCCTCAATTGTTTAGCCTTCCATGAGAGGAAGAACAGAAAACTAAAATACAGAGAAAGGAAGTGGAACGAGAACAAGAGAAACCAGAGAGACTAAGCGTCCTCCAAACTCCAATCTATAAAAGTGAGAAAGAGCTCCTAACAGAATTGTAACTGCCTCTATATATACTACTCTCCTAAACCATAAGATTAATTTGATCAAAGAGGCAGTTGGGCCTTGACTAACAAGTATCAAGCCCAAAACATTAAAACTATTTCAGAACTTTGCTGTTTCCCGCGTCAGTTCAGAACATCAACTTTAGAAGCAAACTGCACCTCGTTCCCTCAATGAAATATGGTCATGTAGCATATCAAATTAAAGCCTCAGATCTTAGATTCCAATGCCACTGGAATCACCCAAAAATTCCACCTACAATTCCAGATATCATCAAAACAAGACAAGTATGTCAGTAGGCTTAAAAATCCGAATTTAAACAACATTTACAGTTAAAGCCCAAATATGCCTAATTAAGTAAATTCCAATAAAAACAGTGGATTTAATCTCAATTACAGTTCAAGGAAGCCAAAATTAAATGTGATAAGTGTGAATAAAAATGTGTTCATCAGTGCACAAGTTAAAAACTTGTGCACCGGTACACAAGTTGAAATTACCTGCAATAGGAGGTGTGTCCAGTTACAATTTTTTTTTTTTCAAATTTCATAAATTAGCGGATGAACCTTCTACATTGCCAAAAAAACACCAGACCACCATTGATTACCAAAAATACCCAGAGGAAGCTACTCACTACCGCACAGAGCACCTTCATAAAATTGACAGTGAATTCAACAAACCAGGTTCCTTTCTAATTACAGCAAACCATAGTCTCAGTCAAAAATACAGTCTTTATACCAAATTACAATAGTCCCAAACTTAGAAAACTATAAAAAGAAAACAACAGCTCCTTGCTCCCCTCTACGACCATGTGTGACAGTCGCCGACGGTCTCGTTCAGACTTCCCTCAGCCACCGCCACGGGCATCACAAGTGATGATTGAGGTTGATGCGGAAGAGGTTGACGACGTGAGAGACGGCTTTGATCCGAGGCACCTCCCCGTTGTTGAAGCGAAGAGCAGTTGAACATCGCGCTGTCGTCTTGGCCGTTGTCCCCGTGTAGCCACCGCACCGCCGCCCTTGCCCCCCTCACCACGCGCCGACACTTGCTCCACCATGGTGTCCATGACTGCCCCCACACCTCTGTCTCCCTCCTCCGTTTCTTACCATAACACCCAAAGCCCCCACCATTCATTAACTTATAACACCCAAGATCAGCCAGAGCCTGCCTTGTCCCAAATTGCAGCCACCATCTTCTCAGAAAAAGCAATGTCCAACCTCCCTATAACAAGCAATCACAGGAAAAATGATATCTTTGACCCAAAAAAATGAAAAACCAGAGAAACAAAAGGAAAATAGAGGACATCAAAATCTTTTCTTCATTACTATTGCAATCAACCACCCAAATCACAAATCCGTAAAACAGCTTGTGAACCCACCACCCTAAAACCCCGGAGATGGTCTTGAAACAAGGAGGGGGAGGACGATGGTTGGTGGAAGAAGGCAGTTGCGAGGGGGAGGGAGGTGGTGGTGAAGAAAGAAGGGCAGCTTTGTGGCGCGGAAAGGGAAGCTTGAAAGTCATTTTTGGAATTCTTAGAAGCCGAAACAATGTGACCGGACCACCGATTAAAACCAAAGCAATCTGTACCGTTCATTTAAAAAAAATAGTATATTTGACATCCAATAAAACTTATGTATCGATGCACAAATTAGCTTAGACAACACCCATATTGAGTGCTCTGAACGTACTAATTCAAATATGTTATTGGTTGGGGTCCAATGTCATTATTATTGTTATTGTTAAGATATATATTCAGGTGGCCACCAGAATATACCGTACCTTACCAAAATGACTTGTTATAGCATGTTGTTTAGGTAAATGTGTTAAACATTAAAGTTTTGCACTTTAATCCTTAAAAGTAATGAAATTAAAAAAAAAGTCAAATCTTGCATAGCCAATAAAACCAATTCCAACATTTCATTGGAAAAACCTGCAACACGAATCACATCATAATAAGATTTAGTTCCAATCTTTAGTTCATAAAAACAACTTGCAAAGCATCGAATTTTCATACTAATGGAAAATAATACGGTGATCGAAAATGTAAATAGGAAAGAGTGATGGAAAGTTAAAGGCCATGCATTTTTTGTGAATATATTTATGCCTTATTACCGGCCCTAGCCTGCTCAATGATTCTCTCAACCAAGTGATATTGATCTCTGATCCAAATCTTCTTTCCTAGTGACCCAGACCCATCTTCCAATAATAGAATTCAATCAAAGTACAACAACTTTGTCCCCTTCAAGGTATCCGGAATCGTGTTCCTTTCATAAACTAGACAGAGTCCTAATTGCGTCTCAGTTGGTTCGTCTCTATTTCAGTTTCATAGTCACGCATTTGTGCACGATTTTCATGTCGTCGCGACCCAAGCCTAGTGTCACTGTTTTCCAATCACCAAAATCATGTTGTTGGCCCCTCTTCACATCGCGTTGCCACCAACAAGCTTCTAATTCTTCTTTGCATTGTGTTGTCATAATCAGGTTGGTTCCTACCTGTTTCTAGAGAGGAGCTACAACAATAAAGAGCTCATGAGCGCTATATGATGTTGCAAGAGTAAGGAAATAAAAGATTTAGGCACGTAGCTTTTGAAAACACGTCTCTAGTTGATCTTCCAGCAATTCTCAGGTTGAACTCAGCAAAGAACGACGGCGGAGAACAGCGACGCAAGCGGTTGATCCACGGCAGAGCAGGGTGTACCTACAGGGACTCTGATGCTTAACGTAAGTGAGGGTTTTGGCAAAGTAACAGATATGGATAGTATGCGTACCTGAAATGGTGAAACTCTGTGGTTTTTATAGGCGATTTTGGGCGGGAAAGTCCGTTAAGGAGTTATAACGGATTCCGCAATTTCCGGCGTTACGCGCCTGCAAGAGAGTGGTGTCACGCGCCATAATGAATATTGGATTCGTGTTTCAGACTGTCGGCATGCGATAATGGAAACTCTATGTCGGTGGTACTTCAGCGATTAGCTTTAAGGTAAAGTTGGTGTAAGACATCGGATTCCTCACACAGGCGACTGTCGGATGATACTATCACAGATATACCTTTAGTATGTCGCATCTTCATCCGATGACCACATATTATGTCGGCCAATGACGACCCACTGTTCATGATGCTGGTCCGAGGTATGATAATACTCCAGAACAGTTGCCCCCCAAGTCGGTTAGTCTGTCATGGAGTGATTGACTTTGCTTGTCTGGCATCAGCGAGAAAATGTTCGGGTTGATTCAGAAGGGTGCTTCGAGATTAAAACTTTCCCGTGTGAAACCCGCAACGAATTCCAAGATCCCAACGTTTCATTTTCCTGAATAACGGTTATTATTTTTTGAAATTAATGTCTTTTCAACTGCCGTGACACATGTCCCAATCTGGTGATTTTGCACCTATGGGCCTCATTAGCTGGCTCAATCTGGACCGTTAGTTTAGAATATATATAAGGAATTTTCACTTTCCCTCTTCCTCTTCTTCGCATCTGTTATTCTCTATCTCTCTTTCCAAGTTTACTCTGTGCCAGGGGTGCTCCCATTTACTTCAAAGTCATTGTAACCTCTTCGTCTCTGTCGTCCCTGCAAGTATTCAGTTGTTGTTGCCCCGTATCCTTCAAGCTTGAGGTATTGCATGAACTTTGATGTTGTGGATTTCTTCGAACGGTTTAAGGAAGTTTCTGCAAAAATCTTTCAAGGTATCATCTTGTCTTTTCCCCTTTTTAGCCATTTTCATTTTCATTAGATGGTGCTCACTCGGGCAAGGGCCAAAACACTTGCCGTTGAAAGTAAACGGTGGTGTGTTACTGTAACTGAGGAGCCTGAGGATCCGGGCATCCCGGATCTAGTTAGGAGGAGAAGATATAGTCTTGGGATGGTTGGTATGAACTTACAGCGCGATGTGGTACAAAAAACTGCTCGCATTCTTCAGAAATGGGGCTATCCCGAGGTGTTCTCCGTTGGATCCTCCGAGGTTGGCCCCGTCCATCCCGGGGTAGATTCACCATCTCAAAACTTTAATATGTGTCATGGACTTTTGGACAGGTCCGAGATAGGGAAGCGGATAAAAACACACTTCGCCGGCCACCAACTATCCCGTTCCACCGACATTAGCCGAGATGACCTGGGTGGACACGGAGGCACTTGGCACGTCCAGGATGTTCAGTTTCATCAAGGCGGTGGAGTTGGGATTCCGTGATGTTGAATGGGTGGAACCAGGCAAGGAAAACGAGTGGGAGATGGTGGTACCCAACTCGGATGACAGGATCTGCTCCCAAGGAGATTTAGACGAGAACCTGTTTATCCCGATGTACAAGACGGTCTTTGATGACCTCGGGTTTTGGTTCCGTTCACGTGGTTTGAACAGGAGATTTTCCAGCCTTTGGAAGTTTCCCCTTCCCAATTGCATCCGAATGGTTGGGCGTTCATCAGAAGCTTTATGATCCTATGTAATGCGCTAAACCTTCCCCTCAATTCTAGCATTTTCTTATACTTTTTCCGGCCCTTGGTGGTTAAAGATGGTCCTAGCCGGTTCTCATGGTTGGCCTTGCATGCTAGGGCCGGGGGAAAGATTTTTGAAACTTTCTAAGACTCCTATAAGAACTACAAAGACAAATATATATTTGTAGTTCCCAAGGGTGAGGGAAAGTTGAACATCTTGACAGAGGATGGCCGACCTATCGTGAATCCTTACTAGAATCGAGGCCACTTCCAGCGACAATCCAAAGCTTATACCACCGATTATAAGGAGCTATCCCGAGGAGAAAAGGTCGTGGTAGATTTCATCAAGAAGTTCGTAAATGATCATGGCACTTTAGACAGTTCGAGCGTAATTTCAGAAGGCGGGGATACAACCCGACAATCCTTGGGTAAAGGCTTGATTTAATATTTGTTTTATGTACTTCATTCTGTTGTGCTTACCGCTCTTATCCTTTGCAGAGAGCATGGCGTTAAAAAATCAAGCCAAGCTGGTAGAAAAGTTAATGAAGAAGCAGGCCCAAGAGGCGAAACAAAAAGAGGAGGAGGAGTTTGCCGTTGTGGTAGGCGGCCAGGGGGTGGAGAGACAAAAAGCAAAGCAGAAAAAGATGATCAAGTCGGTGCCTCCACCTAGCCCGGTTATTCCACACGTTGTCCAGCAGCCGGAGGGAATATTTTCCAAGGGTTCCTCCTCGGCGACTGTTCCACCGAGCGATAAGGAAAAGGGGGTGACAGAAGAATTCCGCCTTCCACAATCTGTCGTCGCTGCCACTCCGGGTTCAAATATGACGGCAGAGGAAATGCGGAAATATGTAGCGGATCAAGCCCAATTATTATTCAACGGGAAGACGGAGGCTAAGTTGACGGAATTCCTGAATCGTGCAACCAGCTGGGGCCTGAGGTTTGTCATGATGTCTCAATTTTCCCTGGGTGCTACTAGGGATCTTGCCCCCTTCCTCCCCATGAAGCAGGAACTTGAAAGGGTGACTGCCAAGCTGGAGTAAGATGAACTATTAATGCAAAAGGCGGTGGCTGACGTGAAGCTGCTCACAGCGGAGAGAGACAGGCTGCAGGAGAGTAATTCTTCCCTCACTAAGTAGGTCGAAACCCTTACTACCACTAAGGAGAGCGCCGCGGTCTTGGCAAAGTCGGCTTTTGATGAGGCGAAAGTAGCTAAGAAGGAGGCCAAGGCGTCCAAACTTGCTCAGGTTGAAATTTCCAACTTGCAGGAACGAGTGAAGGAGCTGGAGGCCCGGGTGGAGGAAGAGAAGGCGGAGAATGAAAACACCGAGCAACTATGGATTGATGCCTCCGCAATTTACTTTTATGTCATGATCAAGCAGATGAAATACTTGAATCCCGAGGTGCAGCTGAATACCCGGGGAATGTCCACGCTTTGCACAGTGATAGATGGCAAATGGTACGATGTTCTGCCAACTGGTAACGTGGAGGGAGTTCCTGGGGATATTGAGCCGAAGACGCCAAAGGTCCATGATGATGATGAAGATGAAGAGGAGAAGGACGGCAAAGGGGGTCTGAGAATCTTCAGGAAGTTTCCGCTGAAGACACTCCGCCATTTGGGGCCGCGGGCGAGGCAGAGTGACAAAGGGCCTGAATGCCGGTTATGCTTGTAATCCTTTCTCTTTTTTTAACTTCTAAGTTGTCATTTTATTTTGGATGCATACTAGATATTTCAAGCACTCATCTATTATTTAACTTCGAGGTTCATCAAACTTTGTTTATTTTAAGTTGATTCGTGATATATGTGATATGCCCTGCCGGGGCTTTTGATTTCACTTTGCGTTGAGAACCGAGATTGTACCTCGATTACACTTTTTCAATTTTCGAGTCGAGGGACTATGCCCGAGGTGCCCAAGGGACAAGCCTGAGATAACTCATGGAGTGAATCCGAGATTGTCGAGGGACTATGCCCGAGGTGTCGAGGGACTAAGCCCGAAATACTCAAGGGACAAGCCCGAGATAACTCAAGGAGTGAATCCGTGATCATCGAGGGACTTTGCCCAAGGTGTCGAGGGACTAAGCCCGAAATGCTCAAGGGACAAGCCCGAGATAACTCAAGGAGTGAATCCGTGATCATCGAGGGACTTTGCCCAAGGTGTCGAGGGACTAAGCCCGAAATGCTCAAGGGACAAGCCCGAGATAACTCAAGGAGTGAATCCGAGATTGTCGAGGGACCATGCCCGAGGTGTCAAGGGACTATGCCCGAAATGCTTAAGGGACAAGCTCGAGATAACTCAAGGAGTGAATCCGAGATCGTCGAGGGACTATGCCCGAGGTGTCGAGGGACTAAGCCCGAAATTCTCAAGGGACAAGCTCGAGATAATTCAAGGAGTGAATCCGAGATTTTCGAGGGACTATGCCCGAGGTGTCGAGGGATTAAGCCCGAAATGCTTAAGGGACAAGCCCGAGATAACTTAAGGAGTGAATCCGAGATCGTCGAGGGACTATGCCCGAGGTGTCGAGGGACTAAGCCCGAAATGCTCAAGGGACAAGCCCGAGATAACTCAAGGAGTGAATCCGAGATTGTCGAGGGACTATGCCCGAGGTGTCGAGGGACTAAGCCCGAAATAATAATTTCGGCAAACATCGAATTTATTCGAGAAAATCTAATATATTTTGTAATAGTCAAAATGTTACATCAAGGTGGTGACGTTACAATAATGAATTAACTAAAATACCTGCGAAGTTTATCCACATTCCATGTCCGAGGTATGGCCTCACCGGGTAACGTTTCCAGTTGGTAGGCTCCGGTGCCAGTGTGGGAGACGACCCGGTAGGGTCCTTCCCAATTTTCCGCCAACTTACCCTGAGACGCATTCTTGTTGCCGACATCCGCTCTCCTCAGGACCAGATCCCCGATATTGAACGAACGTGGTATTACGGTTTTGTCATAACGTCTTGCCGACTGTAACTTGGTCGCAGCTTCACGGATTGAGGCTCTCTCACGAATTTCTTCAATCAAGTCCAACTCTTCACGCATTCGATCGTCATTGAACCCCGGATCGTAGGCGTGGAGCCTGAAGCTTTGTTCCCCGTCCTCGACCGGTATGACTGCGTCCACTCCGTATGCCAAGGGGAAAGGGGTTTCCCCTGTAGTGGAGTGAGGCGTGGTGTGGTAAGCCCAAAGGATGTTGGAGAGTTGTTCCACCCATAATCCCTTAGCTGTATCAAGTCGCTTTTTTAGTCCCTTCAATATTACCTTATTGGCGGCCTCTGCTTGCCCATTGGTCTGGGGATGCTCCACGAACGAGAATCTATGATTGATGTGGAAGTCTGCCATCAGTTCGCGGAATCCCTTGTCTGTGAACTGGGTGCCATTATCTGTCACTACGGTGTTCGGGATCCCAAATCTGCAGATCACAAACCGGTAAATAAACTTTGAGAGGTTCTTTGCGGTGATCTTTTCCAGTGGTTGCGCCTCGATCCACTTGGTGAAATAATCTACGGCCACTGCGAGGTACTTGAGCTGTCCCGGGGCCAAGGGGAATGGTCCAAGAATATCGACTCCCCACCATGAGAAGGGCCACGACGCCGAGATTGACCATAAAGCTTCGGCTGGTGCTCGGTGTATGTCGGCATGTTTCTGGCATGATGGACATTTTTTCACATAGCTGACACAGTCGACTTCCATTGTAGGCCAGTAATACACGGCCTTTAGGATCTTCTGAGCTAGGGAGTGGCCTCAAGGGTGGTGACCACAAACTCCTTCATGGACCTCGGCCATGGCGTAGCTGACGGGGTCACCTAATATACATTTTATAAGGGGTTGTGCTAACCCCCTTCTGTAAAGATTCCCATCGACGAAGCAAAATCTAGCTGCCTGCCTCTGGACACGTTTGGCGATGTCAGGTTTTTCCGATAACGACCCATCTTGCAAATATCTCTGAATATCGGAGTACCAACATCCCTCCGAGTCAACCACCATTAACACGGTATAGGTAAGTATCACTTCCTGAATCACAGACTTGTTATTGTCGGAAGACCTGGTACTCGCTAACTTTGACAGAATGTCGGCTTTGGAATTCCTTTCTCTCGAAATGTGGTTGATTTCCACCTCGGAGAAACAAATGCACAAGCCCTTAACCACTTCCAAGTACTTCAGGAGCACAGGGTCCCTCACCTGATAATCTCCCTTAACCTGGGAAACCACCAACTGAGAGTTACTGTTGATTCGCACCCGGGATGCCCCAACCTCGGACGTCATTCGAAGTCCAGCGATGACGACCTCGTACTCGGCTTGGTTATTAGACGTCAGGAATGAAATGTTGAGGGAGTGTTCGAGGATGACCCCCGTGGGCTTTCTAGGAGGATGCCGACCCCACTTCCCTTCTGGTTGGAAGAGCCGTCGACGTGGATTTCCCACCATTCTTCTGATACGGGTTGTGCCGGAGTTAATTCAGCAACGAAGTTTGCTAGAGCTTGAGCTTTGATTGCCTGCTGGGTTTTATATGTTATGCCAAACTCGGATAATTCAACGGCCCAGGTGACCATTCGTCCGGCCAAATCTGGTCGGTGGAGAACCTGTCTAATGGGCTGGTTAGTTCGCACTACAATCTAATGAGCTTGGAAATACTGGCGGAGTCGGCGGGCGACCATTACAAGGGCCACCGCGATCTTTTCAACTTTGGGATATCGGAGCTCGGGGCCTTGCAAGGCCTTACTGACGAAAAAGACCAGAAATTGAGTACCTTGAGGTTCTCGGATTAAGACAGCGACAATAACCTCTTCTGCAACAGATAAATATATGAAGAGCGTCTCCCCGGCCATAGGCTTGGTTAGAACAGGGGGAGATGCCAATATAACTTTGATCTGGTTGAAAGATTCTTCACACTCTTCATCCCATGCAAAAGACTTTCCCTTTTTAAGGAGGCGGAAAAACGGCAGTGCCCGGGATGCTGATCTCGAAATAAACCTCGTCAAGGCGGCAATCCTTCCTGTCAGTTGTTGGACTTCTTTCACGGATGTGGGACTCTTCATGTCGAGGACAGCCCGACACTATTTCGGGTTAGCTTCTACTCCCCGCTCTGTGAGCATGAAGCCTAGGAATTTCCCGGCTCTGACGCCGAAAGTGGATTTCTTCGGATTGAGGCGCATATTGTAACGTCGGACTTGGTTGTATACTTCCCCCATTTCGCCGACGTGATGAGCATCCGTGGTACTCTTTGCAATCATATCGTCGACATACACCTCGATGACTCTACCTATCTGATCCCGAAATATCGCATTCATCATCCTCTGATAAATGGCGGTGGCATTTTTAAGCCCGAACAACATCATTCGGTAACAGTAATTGGCCCCTTCTGTCATAAACACGATCTTTTCTTGGTCGGGAGGGTACATCGGAATTTGATTGTAACCGGGGTACGCATCCATAAAAGATAAAAGACAAAATCCGGAAGATTGATCGACCAAGCGATCGATATTAGGCAACGGGTAAGAATCCTTGGGGCATGCTTTATTCAGATTTGTGTAATCTACACACATTCTCCATTTGCCATTAGGCTTTTTGACTAAGACTACATTGGACAACCAAGTGGTATATTAATTTCTCTGATAAATCCGGCGTCCACAAGCTCCATCACCTGTGCTTTGGCTGCTTCTGCTCTATCGGCCGACATCTTGCGGCATCTTTGCTCCACCGGCTTGACCTTAGGGTCGACCGGGAGACGGTGGCAGATTACATTGGGGTCCAATCCGGGCATGTCAGCGGCTGTCCATGCAAACAAGTCGGCATTCTGCTGTATGAGGGCACAAAGGGCCCTTTCGTCTTCCGGGGTCATCCCGCTTCCGATCTGCACAACATGGTCCGAGGTTGGTCCAATCTGAAGAGGACGAAAGTCGCCTTCTGGGATGGGTCTGGTCTCCGTAAAATCTTCGTGGACGTCAAGATTTGCAAGCAGTACCCCAGTCGCTGATGGGTGCTCCTTAGCCTTTTCTTCTTTCAGCTCAGTCTTCTCCGACTTGGTGATTTTTAATGACTCCTTGTAGCAGAATCGCGCCATAACTTGATTGCCTCGGACACTGATGACTTCGCCTTCATCACTCCAGAATTTCATCATCAAATGATTAGTGGAGATTATTGCTCCAATGGCGTTGAGAGTGGGCCTTCCCAATATGGCATTGTATGTGGAGGGGCAGTCGACTACCAGGAAGCGGGCCTTGGTTGTTTTAGAGAGCGGCGACTGGCAAAAGGTGACCAAGAGCTCAACATATCCCGCAGGCTGGATTTTATCTCCCTTGAAGCCAATAAGATCTGCGCCCTTGTACAGTTGCAAGTCTGACTCGGGAATATGAAGAAGATGAAAAGTTTTAAGAAACAACACGTCGGCCGAACTCCCTTGGTCTATAAATACCCTCCGGACCTCGTGGTTGGCCATGAACACCGTGATCAATAGCGGATTGTCATGTCCCAGGATGACTGGGCCGTAGTCGTCCTCGGAAAAGGTGAGTGAAGGCAGCTTCCTCCTCTGCCCTTGATGGGTGGTTCTGGTCGATGTGGATGCCGACAACACCTCCTTCATATGTCTTCTTCTCGAATTGCCGGATTCTCCTCCCCCGGCAAATCCGCCGGCGATAACATAAATCACGAGGTGCTTAGGAGATGATGGCTCTTCGCGAGGGTAGAGTCCTCTGCCTGGAGGAAGTGGGGCGCTCCCGACGTTCTCCTGCGGGCACTGGAAGGCGGAGAGTGTTCCCGTGAAGGTTTTCTCTAGCCGGACCTCTCACGCCTTGGTGACCTGGTCCTAGACCGACTACGCTCTCTTCGATTTGACTCATGTCGGCGCTCTTCGCGCCGATACTCACTTCTTCGTGCATCATTGTCGGGGCGTCGAGATGAGCCCCCTGGTCTTTTTTGAATCTGTCGAGCTTGCCACGTCGGATTAACTCCTCGATAGCATCTTTCAGATTTAGACATTGATAAGTTTCATGTCCCTGAGATTTGTGATATCGGCATTACTTTGATTTATCTGTTTCAGGTCCGGCCTTCTGAGGGCGGGGTCGGCGCATCCTGACCTCGTACATTTCAACATTGAGGATCTTCCCCCTTGGCTGATTCAGAGGGGTATAAGAAGTATAACGGCCCAAGGGCTCCTTGTCGCCTTTATTTTCTTGTCGGTTATTTTTGTTTTTCTGCCCCTGTTCCTTCTGCCCTTAACTGGGGTTGGAATCCTTAACCTTGAGGGCAAGCTCCTCGTCCTCAAGGCTGATGTATTCTTCAGCACGGCTCAACAGCTCCTCCATGCTGGTAGGTTTCCTTTTGGACAGATCAATCCAAAAGGGGGAATGAGGAATAAGGTCGTTCTTGGCCAACATCAACTAGACCCCCGGCTGGAGTCCCTGGACTAATAACGCTTCCTTGGTAAATCGACTGATGTAATCTCGGAGAGATTTCGAGGGTCCTTGCTGGATCTGCTTCAGGGAGGCTTCAGTCTTCGACTGAACTTTACTGGTTATGAAGCTGGTAATAAATTTAGCCCTCAAATCGGCCCAGGTGTTTATGGACCTCAGACGGAGAGTTTGGAACCACCTGAGAGCGATTTTCTTCAATGACAGAGGAAATACACGACACATGATCGGGCTTGAAGCATTACAGATTGACATCGCACATTTGTAAATGTTTAAGTGTTCCAAAGGATCACCCATCCCGTCATAGAGCTCGGGAACCGGGATCTTCTCAAATCGCTTGTCAACAGGGAATAACATGATGCGCTCAGAAAAGGGGAGGACCACTTGAATGACTTCATCATCAGTGGCATGTCGCGATTCGCCGACTGCCGGAGTGTTTCGTTCTCGTGGACGAGAGTTGGAGTGCACTGACTGCACCGACGACTGGGGTGAATGCGGAGTGGGCCGAGATGACGGAATTTGCTGATCACATGGTGATGATGTATGACACTCCTGATGTGGCGAGATTTCGGTTGTTCGGCGAGGAGAATGACGGCGTTTGGACACGCGTCTTCCCTAGTGATGCGGCGGTGCATGTTCTCTGCATAGCGCTCCATTTCTACCTTCTCGAGGCGGCGCGCATATTGCTCCAACATTTCATTCTGGAGACGGATGAAATCCAGCAGTTCTCCTCACAATGGTTGATCTTGAGGAGATGAAGGTGAGCCTAGGTTTCCCGGTGGTGGTGGAGCAGTAGTTCGAGCACGTGCGGTGCCCGGATGGGGGCGAAGGAATGCCAACAGTTACTGAAGCGACGTCGGCTATCGCAGAAAAAAGAGCCGGAGAAGTTCCCGAAGTCACGAGAGGGGTGGTTCCCTCTCCTCCAGCGACAGAAGAGCTGCTCCTTGTTCCTACCATTGTTGAAATAGAACGGAGGCTTTGCAGAGGTGCGAGAAAGGTTCAAAGACTCAGAGAGAGATTGGAAGATCTAAGAATGAAAGTTTCCGTTTCCCACAGACGGCGCCAATGATCTTCCAGCAATTCTCAGGTTGAACTTAGCAAAGAACGGCAGTGCAAGCGGCTGATCCACGACGGAGCAAGGTGTACCTGCAGGGACTCCGATGCTTAACGTAAGTGAGGGTTTTGGCAGAGTAACAGTATATGGATAGTATGCGTACCTGAAATGGTGAAACTCTGTGGTTTTTATAGGCGATTTTGGGCGGGAAAGTCCGTTAAGGAGTTATAACGGATTCTGCAATTTCCGGCGTTACGCGCCTGCAAGAGAGTGGTGTCACACGCCATAATGAATATCGGATCCGTGTTTTAGACTGTCGGCATGCGATAACGGAAACTCTATGTCAGTGGTACTTCAGCGATTAGCTTTAAGGTAGAGTCGGTGTAAGACAATCGGATTCCTCACACAGGCGACCGTCGGATGATACTATCACAGATATACCTTTAGTATGTCGGATCTTCATCCGATGACCGCATATTATGTCGACCAATGACGACCCACTGTTCATGATGCCGGTCCGGGTATGATAATACTCCAGAACACTAGTTATATCGAGTTTGTCCTACCTGTTCACAGAAGAACGACTACCAATGGCTCACTAACCAAGTAACTCTGCTTCTATAACGCACACTAACAATGTGTTTGTTACGACAGATTTTCGAGAGAGAGATCAGAGAGAGAGATCCGAGAGAGAGAGAAGAAGTCACCCGCGTTTGTTATGAGATGGGGAGAGAGAGAAATCATTGAAAGGCAGTGGGGCCCACAAATATTGAAATCCTCCCAGTGCAAGAGAGAATTAGGAGGTGAGAAGCGGTTGTCATGATGAAAAGTCATCCATACCCCTTCAATCACAATTAAAATTAAAACGGTATAAACTGTTTAAAATTGATTAAAATCTAATTAAATCGATTAAAATCTGTAACAATCGATTAAAATCTAATTAAATCGATTACAATCTATTAAAATCTATTAAAATCGATTATAAATCTATTAAAATTGATTATTATTCATAAAATTGAATGAATAAATGTTTTTTTTAATTTTAAGGGTAATTTTGTACTTTTACCTTCTTACACATCTCTCTCCATCATTTCTCCACAACCAAACAACTACCATAATTAATTTCTCTCCTATCTCTCTTCTATTTCTCTCATACCAAACAACCTCTGTTTCTACTTTATTTCTCTACTATTACTCTCTTCTCTAACTCTCTCTTCAAACCAAACAAGGGTAACTGCCAATCACGGCCTCTAACCCCACGACAACCACTGCAACTTCTATTGCTTAGGCGCCAAAAATTTAGAATCTATTAGCGGCATTCCATTAGTACCATCCACCTTCCCTTCAATTGACGCCGGGAGAATGTCGTAGAAGATTTCCAGTTCCACTGTCATTCAAAGCCTTTAGTCGTTAGGAGAATATTACAAAAGGTAGGGTCACAAATACAATTATAAAAATTGCATTTCTTTAGTAGAGACTAACAACGCATCAGGTAACGGATAATTAATCTAAACCGTCAAATATAAAATCAATAAATCGTACGGTAGCACAACAATCTGGTATCGATACATGACCTGAGGGTTAAAGTACGGTAGACGTGACCATATATTCAATGATTTTTTGTTTTTTTGGTCGAAGAGCATATATTCAAGGATGTGTTACAATTTTATGTGGGAGTGGCATTGAAAAATCATATAAAGGAACAAAATTAATTAATTTGATTTAATCCATGATCTCTATCAGTCAAACGTGGAGTGATACTGTGAATCTTATCCAGTCGGTTTAGTTACACTTAGTCCTTTACTTCACGCGGCCATATGGCTTCTGCTCCAATGCTTGAGGAGAGAACGTGCTTCACGTATTAATTTTACCAAATTGCTTTTCATGATTAAAAAGAAAACTCCTAACTTTTATTTTATTTATAGTTTATTAGAAAATTTTAGGATAGATTTTCTACATTTTAGATTTACAGTAGATGTTTATTAGAAATTGTATAAATTTAATATTAAAAAAATTCATAATATATTTTATTATTTTATTTTTATTTTTTATAATAATAAAGTGTGAGGTTTATTGTAAATTCAAATTTAAAGGGTGTATCTTAAAATTATTCTAATTTATTCTTAATTTTTTTTAATGTGACAATTTAATCCACGATTTTAAGATTCATCATTACTTGTTTAATTTATCATATAACTTGAAGCAGGTTTTACTATATCACCATTATGAATTTGGAAACTAGTCCATGATATTGGTGGACACTCATATTAAGAGATCGGGACGAAAGAATAGCTAGAAAAGAAAATATAAGAAAGAAATGATAAATATAAATAATATTAAAATTAAGAAAAATATTGTTCGAATATTATATATCATAATTATATAAGGATTTAATTGATATGTAAAAAAATTTATATATAATTTAATGGTGTGCCACCACATTATTATTAAATTTAATAACATATTAGATGTTATATTCATTAAATGATGTGGCTGTACATTATTGGATGTTTGTATAAATTTTTTTACACAGACAATATATATCAATTAAATCCTGTGAGTTGAATTTTTTAGGGGAAAAAGAGGGAATGGAAGGGAAGGGTTTATTGGAAGCCCTTCCCCCTTTGTGTTTGTGAGTTTGAGTGTTTTACAAAGTCTTTTCTTCATCTTCTTCCCCTCCCTTCTCCCTCCCGTCTCCCGTCATTTCCTTTCTCTTCTCTCTAAACTCACAAACACACCCTAAGTGTATATATACATGCATCTAATGATATACTTTAAAATCATTTATTGAATTTAATAACACCTTAAAATTATGTGAATTTTATTTTTTAAAATCTTTTGACATAATTGGAATTAATTAAAATAAATTGAGAAACAAATACTATAATCAAGTCGAAAAAGTTCGGGATTCCATAGTGAAGATCTCATGTTCAAGTTTCATATATAAAATAAATTTATTTTACCCCGTGGTTCACGTAACTTGAGTTAAATTAATTGAAGTCTAATATAATTTTAAGGAATTAGAAGAAAAAAAATCATATGATATGTACTGCAAGTCTGCAACATATCATGATATAGAGGAATTTAAAATTTATTTTCTTGCCCAGTAGCAACTCAATGAATTTTGTTTACACACAGATATATTAATTGGATAAATGTTACCGATATTTTTTTTATATCATAAATGTTACCGATATAAACTTTTGGGCAAGTTAAAATAAATAAAAAAATTCTAAAATTTATCCTCTTAAAGAGAGTAATAATGACTTCTTAAAAAAAAAGTAATAATGACAGAAAAATAGGAAACGAAAAGGACATTTTATAAAAACGACAAAAAATCTTAGAAGATAATAAGGACTCTATTTCAGTCTTACTTTATTATCTTCAGCTTCTGACAGGAATTAAATAATCTTGTTCGCAATCACCTGCTTCTATCGACTTTTATTTATATATTTACATTTAAGCAATTATTATTTACTCTATTACTAATGCATAATAATCAACACACACGGCACACCTCACTTTAGCGGTACAGAGATGAGAGAGATAAATTGTGTGTTTGAAAAATAGTTTAATTAAATGTTTACAATGTAAAATTAGTATTTAATATATTATTAAGTTATTAAAAAAGTGGATAAAATATGAAGAGGAGAGTGTGCATTATTTTGTATAAATTGTTCTGTAAACTACTCTAAGAAGTATATTGAAATAAGTTTAAAACAATAAACTTTTTTTATAAATTTATCCAAACACTTATATAAGTGTCTATGTCATAAAATAAACTCAAATAAGTTATTCTAAATACTCCCAAAATGAATAAAATAAAGAAAAATAAAGTAAGAGATGTAAAAACTGTGATTTGAAAGGAAGAGAAAAATAAAAAAGAAAAATAAAGGGAAAATAAAATATATATAAAAATAGATATATGAATATAATGATCCAATATTAATACTAATAAAGTTTGTACGTTAATTCTAAATTTACCAGATTTTTTATATTACCTCAAGTTTTCATTTAATTTTAAATTTATTTAAAATTAGAATAAAATAATTAATTACAAAATTAAAAAGTGTGTTTATCTTTTCAATTTTTTATTTTAAAAAATATTATATTTAATTGGATTAAATATGTTTTTAGTCCCTATAAATATAGGTCATTTTATTTTTAGTTATTGTAAAAAAAATTGGTTTTTCATCCCTAAAATTTTCCGTTAGCTTTTTGGTCCCTACTGTCAACTTTTAGCTGATGTGGCAAACAGAGTACCACAACAGCATGCCACATGTGTTATTTCTGTCCAACTTAAATTTGTTTTAAGTCCCTATAAATATAATCCTTTTGGTTTTAGTCCCTACAATTTTTTTTTTACCCTAAATTCACAGTGTCCTTTTGCTTTCACTACATTGTTACATTTGAAATTTTGAAACTTAGCATGGGTTTAAAAAAATAAATTCTTTATGTATTCAATTATTTGAAATTTCAAAACACTTGGATTCACTGTATATAGGGAAAAAACCTATAACGACATTTTTTTTCTCTACAATTCTTTTTTTTCTATCTATTGACTGACAAATTTTTCATTTGATTTAAAATTACAAGTATTTTTTGTTAGTCAGCAAAAATCTCATTAAGTTACAGCTTAATAGATATAATCAAAAGAAAATTTTGTTTGTTAATAAACAAAAAAAAAGAACTAGTAAAGAAAAAAAGGCTGTTACAGGTTTTTCCCCCCTTTATAGAGTGAATCGAAGTGCATTGAAATTTCAAATAATTAAACACATAAAGAATTTATTTTATTGAATCCAGGAGGAGTTCAATAGCTTCAAGTGTAACAATGCAGTATAAGCAAAAGGGCAAGGATGTTGGATTGAGATGAGATAGAGGTGAAATTTTTTTTTAAAAAAAATTATAGAGATGAAAAATAAATAAAAAATTATAGGGACTAAAAACAAAATGACCATATTTATAGCGATGAAAAAAAATTAAGTTGGGCAGAAAAACACATGTTGGAAGCTGATGTGACACTCTGTTAGCCACATCAGCTTATAAGTTAACAACAGGGACCAAAAAGACTAATTAACGGAAAATTTTGTAGGGACGAAAAACCAAAAAAAAATTCAAGGACTAAAATTAAAATGACCCATATTTATAGGGACTAAAAATATATTTAAGTTTATCTAATTTTGGTCTAAATATGAGTTATTTTGTTTTTAGTCACTGTAAAAATATTTTTTGGTTTTTTATCCCTTAAAAAATTTTGTTAGCCTTTTTGGTCTTGTTGTTAACTTTAAGTTGATGTGGTTAACAGAATGCAGCATTTGTAACGTCCTAATTCCGTAAACCTAGAAATAATGCCCGTTGGAAACATATTCCTAAATTTATAGAATTATTTTTGGCAACATTACTGATATCGTTCACAATCACATCCAAAGTGCTCAAGTAATTCCAACAATTACGTAAGCTTAAATCATAATTAGAAACTCATAAATTACAACTCAAGTTCCAACCAATGGTCCAAAATATAACACTGATATGATTCATGTCCAATTCAACCTACAATTAAACGTATACAAATCCAAAAGCCTCCTAACAAGGCAAAACAAGAGTCAAGTGGGCTAATCCACTAATGAGCTCCCAAGCCATCCGTCCATGCTTCCGGTTGAGAACCCTGCACATTTAAAATGAGATCCATAAATGTGCGGTGAGACTTACGTCCCAATGAATGTGATCATGCATACAGTGTAGGGTAATAGGCAAATAAAAATGCATCATTTAACATCTATATATACATATTCATGCATATCACAATCAAACCATGCAATCATTTAAGCACACGACAACCTCTGCTATTAATCCCACACCCAGGGTGTCCTTTCACTTATTTTCTTAACAACTGAGTGCTCAGAACCTGAAAAACAAGAATCTTCGTTCTTGTGGCCATAAAGACCTTAGAGTCATTTTATTAGAACTCAAGGATACAAGGATACAAAGCATTATATTTTTCTTCGAAAAACTTTATTTCCTCTTAGCCAAAGGCCCATGAAATTCCTCTTTTCGTAAATACATGAAATTCATGACATGTCGAATATCATGATGCATATGATGAATTAGATAAAGCTACAAAATTCAATCATGAGGCTTAAGGAATAATCATGCATTTGCTTCAATTTCCTCATATCAAAACCCTAGGCTAGAGCATTTTCTCAAGACATACAAATTCCATCCACACTTAACCTTAGGGAAAATACATAAACGCATCAATCAAGTAAAAAACAAGCAAAAGGGGAAGGGAAAGAG
This sequence comes from Sesbania bispinosa, assembly GCA_026901365.1. NCBI lineage: Eukaryota > Viridiplantae > Streptophyta > Magnoliopsida > Fabales > Fabaceae > Sesbania > Sesbania bispinosa. The sequence continues at coordinate 2,292,359 of QLOH01000032.1, read as the reverse complement.
AGAATAGGGATCATTTATGGAATTCACACGAAATGGTAGTGAGTGGGTGAACCGCACTCATCTCGAAAGTAGAATATGGAGATCTTGAGGGGATGAGATAAGCCTCATCGGTCTCCTTCTTCCTTGATTCCTCACACCTAAGCTCTCTGTTCTCCTCCTCTTCACGTTTCTCTTCTAGGGAACAAAAGGGGCGAAGGAAGAGAATGAGGGAAATGAGCCCTAATGGATCAAGATCTATTTTTAAAACTGAAATAGCAAATTTTCGCTCAAGCGAAACAATTTTGCATGAGCGAAAATCAGACAGTAAGCTTATGTTTTCACTTGAGCGAGCTTCTTCTCGCTTGATTGGGATTTTCGCTTGAGATTGAAGCCTGTTTTCACGATTTCAGTAAGCTTTTGATTGAAATTTTTGCTTGAGCGAAAACCAGGCGAAAAACTCCTGCTTTCTGTCACTTTTTCGCTTGAGCGAGAGGGCTCTCGCTCAAGTGAAAATATCAGTAGAAAACTACCCCATTTTGTCTGATATTTTCGTTCAAGCAAAAATTCTCTCGCTCGAGCGAAAATCTCACATAATGGAAACTCCAAATTCCCATTCCTACTTGTAATGTCCTAATTTTTGGATTGAAGAATAATGCCTGCTGGAAGCACTATTCTCAAATTTATGAAATTATTTCGCACCAATATCTATATCAACATACAATCATACATATCAAATTCTTAGGTAATCCAACGTTACTTAAGCCTCAACATACATATACATGTGCATGAACCAAAGTAAATTGCCATCAAATCATTCAACATATCATAATACATGAGGCTAGACCTGAGCTCAGACTAACAAGAAACGTCTTTCCTGAAGGCCATAAAGACCTTTCCCTTAATTCCTCATAGATTTTAACAAACAACATGAGTTCCTTATTATTTTGTCATGAAAACCTCTTTTTCCTCTTGGCCATAGGCCCACGAAAATCCTCTTGGCAAAGGCCCATGAAAATTCCTCTTCACATGATTAGGGTTTGAGAGCATGAGACATAATATATACTGAATATGAATACACATGATTAGGAAAATTCATAAATGCATAAACCTCATAATACAAGTCTAATATGAAACCCTGACCTTCAACCCTAGAGTTAGACAATCATCAAGCATTCATCACAATATACCATTCCTAACCCTAGGATAATCCTCAAATCGAGCACAATCAAGGAAAATAAGACAGGGAAGGAAAGATAGGGGTCATTCAAGGAGCTCACACGAAATGAAAGTGAGTGGGTGAACCACACTCACCTCAAGAATAGAGAGATTGGAAAGGTGGGGAATGGAGTTCCTAAGCTCTTCTCTTCGTTGGGGACCTTAAACCAAGCTTTCTCCTCTTCTTTCTTTCGTTCCTCTTTTGCTAGGGCACAAGCAATATGAGAGAAATAGTTTAGAATGGATCAAATGACCCTTAGGTCATGGTTTTTAAAAACTGAGTTCGCGCGTTCTCGCTATAGCGAGGATTTCTCGCTTGAGCGAGAATTTCTCGCTTGAGCGAGACTTTTAAAAAGTCTCTGTTGAAGCGTTCTCGCTCTAGCGAGACCCTTTCGCTTTATCGAAAATACTCTAGAGAGCACCCCCTCTATGATATTTCTCGCTTAAGTGAGAATCTTCTCGCTTGAGTGAGGACTGATTTACACTTGAGCGAGCCTCTCCTTGCTTAAGCGAAAATTATCCAGAGAGCACCCCTCTTTTGTGGACCATTTTCGCTTAAGCGAAAATATCAGTACCCAAATTCTTCATTTTTGCTTATTCTCGCTCAAGCGAGGACCTTCTCGCTTGAGCGAAAATGCTCCATAATCACCCTTTAAAATTTAGTTTCAAACCCCTTTTTACCTATTTCCTTTTGTAAAAACCTTTTATACTCCTAATTTCATTTATGAAAATGATTTCAAATTTTGAGATGTTACACTACTCGCTCGAGCGAGCCATTCCTCGCTGGAGCGAAAAAGGGACAGAGTTATGCCCTTACTAACATTTTTAAACCCTCATTAACCCAATCCCCCTAATCAAAACCTTTTCCTCTTATTTCCTCATTTCTATAAACTTTAAATCCTCATATCCTAACTTAATTTCTCCTAAGTTCCATAAAAATTGGTATTTAGGGCTTAACATTTGATCTCTCCCTTAAATTCCCTCTAAAACCACGAACTCTCATTCAATTCCCGACCTTCTTTCTTGACAGGGCCCTTAGCTTATGATTTCTACTATACTTCTTAAAACTCAATTTTTTGGGATGTTACAATTCTACCCCCAATTAAATAAATTTTATCTTTAAAATTTGCTTCGTTAACCTTAAACCTTGCGACCTGACTACAATATCATCAGGGACTTAGTGACCCAACCTCATGTTTCTACCCCCTACATTATAAGGTGTTTTCAACTGCTTTTCTTTTCCTCCCTCTATTAATTTAGTGTCTCTACCCACTCCGTTCCTAGTCCAACAACTCCCTCCCGATCCTGAATCGTATACTTACCCCTACCTGTCAAGCGTCAACGTCAACTATGCATGTATGATTGGCTCTGAACATAAAAGTGCAACTACTAGTGACACTAAAGGCATCTATCTGATTGTATTCATTTCAAAATGTTTGGATTCAAATCGTAAAGTAGGAATTTCATGTGTAACAAGTGAAATTTGAGTCGGAGGAGTTTAGGGTGTAGGTGAAGGGGAAAAGACAAGTTAGTCTCTAGTGCACACATGTTGCTTTTCCTTGTTTCTTCCACAGTGCAGAGTGAAATGGGAAAGAAAAGACATTGAAGTGAATGGTGCGTGATTCCTGATCAGTGCCTGCTGACATGGAATGAGTTGAAGCTAGGCATAAGTCGCAACCTCGAATATTAAGAGTATTGGAAACAACGAATAGATTGCAACGGGGAAAGGTGACCAGTGCAAACTCTCCATCACCGATTGCCACCAAAAAGAGTTTTACATTCTCCACAAGGAGGTGCCTTGTAGAGTTGTACGCATAGGGTGGTTACTATCCTTGACAACCTTCTCGGAAAAAAAAAAAGTCTAAGACCCAACTCCCGAGTTGGAAGAACACGAGATACCTTCTGGATGCAGGTCCAGCACCGGCTGTAACTCCCAAAAAATTTAAAATCAATCATAAATGAAATTAGGAGTATAAAAGGTTTTCATAAATGGAAAGAGGTAAAAATGGGTTTAAAATTGAATTTTAAGGGGTGATTCTGGAGCATTTTTGCTCAAGCGAGGTCTTCGCTTGTGCGAGAATATCAGTAAAAAGAATGAATTTGGTTACTGATATTTTCGCTTAAGCGAGGAGAGGCTCACTCAAGCGAAGATCAGTCCTCGCTCAAGCGAGAAAAGTCCAAAGAGGGGGTTCTCTTTGGATGATTTTTGCTCAAGCGAGAAGGTTCTCGCTTGAGTGAGAACACATTAGCAGAGACTATTTAAAAGTCTCGCTCAAGTGAGAATTTCTCACTTGAGCGAGAATGTGCGATTTCAATTTTTTTAAGACAGAACCTGAGGGTCATTTGACCCACTCTAAAACATTTCCCTCACCTTTCTCGTGCGCTAGTAGAGGAAAGAAAGAAGAACGAAGATGAGGAAGCTCGAGTTGAAGTCCCCAAGGAAGAAAGAAGCCCAAAGGATCCATTCCCCATCCTTCATCACCTTTATCCTACCCTTGAGGTGAGTGTGGTTCACCCACTCACTTCCATTTGTGTATTACTCTTGAATGATCCCTCCCCTCTAATCATATTCCCTTATGCTTGTGTTTTCTTGCCATGATTATGTTTGATTGTTGTGGAATGATTGGATGGATTGTAAGTTAGGGTTTGAGGAAAATGTTATAATATGTCATGCCCATGCCTATTTTTATTACTGATATGATAGAACCATTTAGGAATCATATAAGAAACTAAGTACTCTTACATTATGAAATTATTACATATGATTGTATGAGAGGAAAATTATGGGTCTTTGACCTAGAGGAATAATGTAAGAGTAAAATGAATTATTGATTGTTAATTAAGACACGAGGAAATGGTAGGTCTAGATGGACCGCAAGAAATTAAAGATGTTCCTTGTACGGATACTGAGCTCAGGTGTAGCCAGAGGTTAAGTGATAAGACCCCAGAGGTGTTGGGTAGAACATCAGAGGTTGATTTTTGTTTTGAGTACCATGAGGATTGTTTATGATACTTCTTTACTTCGTTGTGCATTGTCATTTGTATGAACACCTACACTGCTTGTATAATCACATTCACTGGAACTTTAGTCTCACCACACGTTTGTGGCTTATTTTAAATGTGCAGTGCTCTCAATCGGCCAAGGTCTAGCATTGTTCCAGAAACATAGTCTCCTACAGTTCAATGGGGCCTATGATCCGGAGGTTGCTTCTAACAGGCTTCGCGACCTCAACCGAATCTTTGACATGATGCGTTGTGCGGAGGACTTGAAGGTGGGCTTTGCCACCTACATGTTGAGAGGAGAGGCTGAAGACTGGTGGAAGGGGTCCAGTGCTCAGATAACTACTCCAGGAACTCCAATTACTTGGGGCGACTTTCAGACAGAATTCTTGGAGAAGTATTTTCCGGCATCGATCATGAGGCAAAAGGAGGCAAACTTTTTGCAGCTCAAGCAAGGGAGTATGATTGTGGGTCAATACGTGGCCGAATTTGAGGAGCTGGCCAAGTATTATAGATACCTTCAGGTGTGCCCTAACGAGGAGTGGTAGTGCACTCAGTTTGAGGATGACTTAAGACTAGGGGTGTAAGCGGGTTCGGGTTGACCCGCCAACCCGATCCAAACAATAAACAGCGGGTTGGGTTGGGTCTCGGGTCGGGTCGAGACATTTTTTAGTGAAAATCGAATATTTCGGTTCGAGTATCGGGTCTCAATTTTTATAAACCGAGTAACCCGAACCCGAACCAGGGGATAGCTTAGTTAAGGTTAAGGGGTTCTGAACTATTCTCACGAGACTCATTTTATTTTCTGTTCAGAAAGGTTTTGTGCCCTAGAGCTTCTCTCACCCTCACTGCCTCATTCACACCCTCGCGGACAATCACCACGCCCTCCTCACCCTCACGCCCTCCTCCTCGTCTCGTCATCGCCGCTATGGTCGTCACCGTCATCGGCGTCATCTTCTTCTTCCCCAAGGCCGAGGATCGTTCTCACGTCTCAGGTAAGGGTGTTTTTTCCAGATTCAATCTTCTCCCTTCATCGTTCTTTCTGTGTTGAGTTCATTGCTTCCTCTCTTGATTCTTCTTTTAATTCATTTTTAAGTTTTGGAGCTCAGTTTTTGCTGATTTGATTGCTCTCTGTTAACAATTCGGGGAAGAACCATTGAAGCGGATTGACCCAGCCCTGCACAGATTCACCGCTGAGAAGAAAAAAGGTTTGATTTTGGAGCTCTGTTTTTGCTGATTTGGGTTATTTGATCTCTGAATTTTTGTTTTTGTTTGAGTTATTTGATCTCTGAATTTGGGTTATTTGATCACTGATTTGGGTTATTTGATCTCTGATTTGGGTTATTTGATCTTTGAATTTGATTTCTTTGTTTTCAAATTTTACATGGGTAGAATTTCTCTATTGCTACTATTTGAAACTGAATGAAATAGGAGACATGTTAGGGGAGATTCTTCATTTTCCTGTTTTAGGGTTTATAGGATGATGTGTGGTTCTGTTAATATAACACTATCTATTAGGAAATAATTTAACACTATCTGTTAATATAACACTATCTAATATTTTGGTATGTGGTAGAAGAGGATTATATATTTAAAACAGTAGCTTCTCATTTTTTTCTGAACTGTTTCAGCTTTATAACTATTAGTGTTGCAAGTTATTAGTAATGTATTCTGCATATGGATATCCGAAAAAAAAAAATTTTAAATTATACAGTATCTAATAGTGCTTATTTGACAGTAAGATTGATGGGATTTATTTTTCTGCTATTTGATAATTCCTTGGATGTTGGTACTGTAATAATGAGGAAGACCTTAATTAAGTGATTTAGTTCGAGAAGACTATTAGTTTGATGAAATGATGAATGAATGCTGATTTTGGATGGCGTTTTGTCTTGGATGCATTGCTAAGTTTTGGTTTAATTTATAATTTTATATCATGATGTAGAATGAATAATGGACTGTTCAAGAGACTGTTTACTACTACTATGAATCAAACTTCTTGTTGTTATGATGGAATCACAAATTTTCTATCACTGTTTTTATTCACAAATTTTCTGTTTTTAATTTGCATTCCCCTTACACTATTTTTAATATATTTTTTATTTATAATCATGCAGAATGGCAGGAAGAGATTCCAGAACCACTTGATGAGTTGTTTGTTTGTTCCTTTATAACTTGGTTTATGGTTCTGCACTTGATGTGTGGTTCTGTTGCTTGTTGTCCTTATTGAATATTGAAGAAACTAAATTTCCAATTGATTTTGAATTATGGAAGTTGTGAATCTTGTGATATTTATGTTCACTGGTTTTTTTTCCATTTTACTTGAATTTTATACATTGGTTATGGTTTAGAGTTACATGAGATTAGAAATTAGAAATAACTCTGTTGCTGGAGTTTGGGACTTATGATGCCATGTGTAATGATTTACTGAATATGGAAGGAAATAAATATGTTCATGATTTGCTGGTGAAATTTGAAGGTAGTTGAACTTGAAACAAATAGATTTGTAAGTTACTGCTTCTAAGAAGAAGAGACTAATGGATTTATTTGGAAATAACTCTGTTTTGATTAGTAAATGATTTTTTTCTATTTTTTTTCAATTTTTTAAATTTTTTTCATTTTTTATCATGTTTTTCTGTAAAATCCAGTTTTTTATTATTATTTTAATTGAACCCGAGACTCGACCTGACCCAACCCGTAGAAGGTCGAGTTGGTTCGGTTCGGGTTGCGCAGTGAAAATGTTAAAACCGACCCAACCCAAACCGATGCAATTCTATTGGTTTGGACTCTTATTTACCCTAAACCCGACCCGACCCGATCCGATTACACCCCTACTTGAGACTAGACATCAAGGACCGAGTTGGGATACTTAAGGTCAGGGTTTTCCTTATCATGATCAACAAGTGTTTCATTGTTGAGAAGAATTAGGGTGGGGATAGGACACCATAACAGGCAGACAACAAGAGGAAGAGGGAGGAGACTTTTTTGGGGTGGGGACCCTAAGGCTTTTGGTCACATAGGGAAGGGTAAACAAATTGCTTTTCCTTCCACACCGGCAACTCCTACTTGCCCCAAATGCAAGAAGATTCACAAGGAAGAGTGTTTGGTCAGGCAAGGCAAATGCTTCTATTGGCAACATCCGGGGCACATGGATGGCGCATGCCCGAAGAGGTCAGCGGAGGCTCCTAAACCCCAAGCTTCTGGGAGGGTCTTTACCCTCAGTGGGGACACGACAACTCAGGCCAGTGATCTATTGCGAGGTACGTGTACAATCAAAGGATCTACTTTAGTTGTACTGTATGATTCTAAGGCAACCCTTTTCTCATGAATGTGTGAAGAGCATGATCATTTCTGTCATTTCTTTACCTTACCAATTGAATGTTGTTACCCATGTCAAGGAGGCAATCCAAACTTCCCTTGCATGTTTGAAATGCCAAATTGAAATTAAAGGGAGGGCCTTCGAGGTCGATTTGATTTGTTTACCTCTTAAGGGCATGGATATAATTTTCGGCAAGAATGGTTATCTCAAAACCAAGTCATGCTTGATTGTTTTAACAAAGTTGTTGCTTTTCTTGCTCTTCCTCCTACACCGAGCGAGAAGCCGACAATCTTATTGTCTAGTTGTACTCAAATTTCTAAATGCTTGTCTGATGGGAGTAGTTGCTTCACTTTAATGCTTTCCTTAACTATAGGGACTAGTTTTGATTTGAGTAGTATAGCTACGGTTAAGGAGTTCCAAGATGTTTTCCCTAAAGAGGTAACGACTTTACCTTTGGACTGAGAGATAGAGTTTTCCATAAATCTTTTGTCGTTCGTTCTAGCTCATTCATGCTTGGGTAAGGTAAAAACTTTTGTTTTTGTAAGAACTAATAAAACCTTAACCGAATAGAAGAGGCAGAAGTGAACATTATAGAAAAAGCCTAAAAAGAGAGACATACACGAGTGGATACATTATTTGTGTGTAAACAATAGTTGAGTGGAAAGGTCCTAAAATTTTGGACACTTAAAAATCAATTTAGGATGTCATATAGACCGTGGAGAAAGAAGCTAGATGAAAATATGAGGGAACATAGAAAAGAAAAGGAAGTGAGAAGACACTCTTCTCATGATAAAATCAATGAAAGGTATATGAGAGAAAGGAGAGAAAGAGAAATAAATGAATATCATTTTGAGGATAGTAAGAAGAAGGAGAGGAGTTATGGTAAGTCTACCCATGATAATAGGAGATAAGAAGAAAGAGAGTATAAAACAAAGGATTATTATAGGGATAGTTATGAAAGGGAGGATAAAAGAAGAGAAGTTAGCAGATATCATGAAAAGAGTGAATTTAGAAGAAAATATTATTATGAGGAAACTTATGAAAAAGAGGAAAGGAGAAGAAGAGAAAATAGGAAAGATACAACAAAAAATATTATAAGGAAGATTCTTTTGAAGATAGATGGGAAAGAAGGTTAGTAGAATTTTCTAAGAAAATTAAAGATGAATTTTCAAGAATCTTAATTGTGATAGAAGAGAAAGAAAAATTAGAACTTAAGAGAGAAAATGAAGAGAAACTTAAGGAAGAAAAAGAAATAGAAAAAGTACAAAAAGAGAAAGAGTGCGTGAAAAATAAAAACAAAGGAGATTTGGGAAAACAACTTATCTTATCTTATGATCATTTGAATGCTAACCCTTTATCTAAAACTTGAATAGGTTATGGGCAACTAAGCTTAGTAGAGAAAAGGAGACAACTCAAGCCTTTAAAGGGATGTTTTCTAAATTGACCTTTTTAATTCCTAAAAATTATTTCTTTTTGAATGAGCCTATGCCACAAAGATTTGCATGTTCACATGAAATATTGAAGCTTAGAAATACTTCGAAACCTATTGAAGATGTCAGTTTAATCAAACCCTTTGGAAATGTTGAATTTCATGCTTATCAAAATATTAAAGCTAGGTTGAATATGCATGAAACATATTAGTTTGTATATATGACTTGCATAAACAATTTGTTCTTATCTCCTTACCACAAGTTGACATGTATTATGTTCTTCAAATTGTAAGGGAAAAGGAAAAATCCAATTGGGGGTAAGGCTATCACATGTAAAAACACTTGTATGACATTTGCATCACATGATAATATGCCTCATGATATGCTTACTTTTTATGATTCCATGAATGTCTTACCTTGCATGCAAAACTATAAATCATACTTGAGTAAGGGTGTAAACATGCTTGTTTTGTAAAAATAATTCATGACATAAACATATGCAATATGACAACCATACTCAAAATGCATGTGTTATATTCTATGGGCATGTTGGGATTTTTTTTTTGAAAAGGAATAAAACATATATGCCATATAACTTTAATTATGCATTCATTTGGAATCTTACAGTGGAATATTTTGATGAATTGAAAATTTCTTGGTACTTTTGTAGAATTCAATTCATAAGCCTTATGTATGACCACCCAATTCTTTTACTTGTAAGGGAAGGCTTCAAGAGATTGGTCTTTGACCCGGGATCAAATCTCTTAGATTCTAAAAAATGCATGAACAAGATGGTTCTAACTTCCAAGATGGAGTCTCCTAACCCTTATCTCAATTACCACATGTTCATATCTTATGATTTTATACTACTGGTCTTTATGATTCCCAAGTTCTTTTGCTATGATTTTTTGATTTCCTATGCTTGGGAACAATACTTATGATTTCTTACTTTTGCCTTAGACTGTGGAGAGCTTGTTAAGGAAGGACAACTTGGGTTCCATGATTCTAAAGGAAATAACTTCTTAACCTCTAATCCATTGTCATCCATTCCATCTTTCTACTCCTCATCTATTCACCTCTTTCTATATTGGATTGTTTTAGTCCCTTATCCTTCAAATTTGAGGTCAAATCCTTTTCAAGGGGGAGGGAATGATGGCAACTGCTTTGAAGAGGAGATTGAAGCTAGGATAACTTGGGCCATCAAAGAGCACAAGACCCAAGAAGCCCATCCATGAGGAGTTGACTTCCCTTGCAAGGGTCAACATTGACCTTCCCACATAAGTGTTAAGGCATCAAGACTCATATTTGATAATTTTCTTACTTAGTTTAATTCTTAATTTTCCTAATAGGCCACATGGTCATGGCCTGAGTTCTTTTGTTTGATAATTTGTATTTTATTTGAGTTGTATTTTCCTCCTTACTTTTCCTTTAGTGAGGCACCTTATTTAAGGCTTAGGATAGCTTGGGTTTGAGGGTTCTACACCCACTTAGGATAGAATCAATTTTCCTTTCCTTTTTTCCACTCATGACCACTCCTTTAGGCTATAAATAGAAGGGGTCTCCTTGTATACATGATTTTTAATGCTCATTTTATGAAAGCTTAGCTTTATTTCCCTCCTCTTGTGTGAGTTGAGAAGGCTTGGTGGTTGCTTAAACCATGGTGAATCTTATCCTGCTCCATGAGTTGGTGGTGATTCTGCACCTGATCAGACTTATCTGCTGAAGGGGTTGTCTCCACCAGCGGCGTCTTCTCCACTTCTAATCCTCTTCCAATTTCATTTTTCTTCTCTTTTGTTCATTAATTTCGAATTCCATAGCTGATGCCCTTGTCATTTCATGCGTTAATATTTGCTTGTTTTGATTCCAATCTAGATCTGTACTCGTACTGCTATCAACTTATTTTGCTGTTAGCCAACATAATATTATTGTTTGTCATTATTTGTAATTTTTGTTTTCCAATGTTTGATTTTTCCTATACTTTCCATATAGTGGAATCAATATCTCACTCTTCTGTATTTGTATATTTATTTTCGCTTATAATTGCGAAGATATATATGGTAGAAGATGACAGAGACAACGATGACCGTTTAATTTAGTGATAGAGGCTAACAGATAGAGTAAGACTCATAATGGGTCACCTACAAGGGACAGACAAATTTTGTGTTCTAGAACCCTGAGTCCACACACCTTTCTTCTCTTACCTTTGTCGGTTGTTAGTGCAAAACCCTCTGTGAATTGGTTTTAATGATAACAAACCTTTTGATCACACACAGACCGGTCTCCTTCAATATTCAAGAGTAGGAAGGTTACTTTTGGATATAAAGATCTTGTACCTCAGAAGAAAAATGAGGCTTTCGAAGGTGACATGGTTCTTGCTGGTAGCAACTGTCCGACAATGTTGGTTAACACATGAAACTTGGTTATTGATAGCAATCGATATTAAAATTACTCTCTCACACTTTAAATGAAAAAGCTTCCAATGTTCTGTACCTAACTGTTTTGACCATTTCTCTATGCTTATTTTACTGTTTTTTAGCAAAGTTTAAGGCTATAATATTAGTCTAGTTTCAGCAACATGTTTTAATTTTTGAAGGCAAGGTTTAATTTAATTTAAGTTGAGAAATGCTAACTGATGTGTGTGGTGCATGGTAGCTTTAGATTTGTAGGATATTGAGTTTGGACCCAACACAGGTTATACTAGGGGTGTAATCGGGTCGGGTCGGGTTTAGGGTAAATAAGAGTCCAAACCAATAGAATTGCATTGGTTTGGGTTGGGTCGATTTTAGCATTTTTCACTGCGCAACCCGAACCGAACCAACCCGACCTTCTACGGGTCGGGTCGGGTCTCGGGTTCAATTAAAATAAGAATAAAAAACTGGATTTTACAGAAAAACGTGAAAAAAATTGAAAAAAATAGAAAAAATTCATTTACTAATCAAAACAGAGTTATTTCCAAATAGATCCATTAGTCTCTTCTTCTTAGAATCAGTAACTTACAAATCTATTTGTTTCAAGTTCAACTACCTTCAAATTTCACCAGCAAATCATGAACATATTTATTTCCCTCCATATTCAGCAAATCATGAACATATTTATTTCCCTCCATATTCAGCAAATCATTACACATGGCATCATAAGTCCCAGACTCCAGCAACAGAGTTATTTCTAATTTCTAATCTCATGTAACTCTAAACCATAACCAATGTATAAAATTCAAGTAAAATGGAAAAAAAACCAGTGAACATAAATATCACAAGATTCACAACTTCCATAATTCAAAATCAATTGGAAATTTAGTTTCTTCAATATTATATAAGGACAACAAGCAACAGAACCACACATCAAGTGCAGAACCATAAACCAAGTTATAAAGGAACAAACAAACAACTCATCAAGTGGTTCTGGAATCTCTTCCTGCCATTCTACATTATTATAAATAAAAAATATATTAAAAATAGTGTAATGGGAAAGCAAATTAAAAACAGAAAATTTGTGAATAAAAACAGTGATAGAAAATTTGTGATTCCATCATAACAACAAGAAGTTTGATTCATAGTAGTAGTAAACAGTCTCTTGAACAGTCCATTATTCATTCTACATCATGATATAAAATTATAAATTAAACCAAAACTTAGCAATGCATCCAAGACAAAACGCCATCCAAAATCAGCATTCATTCATCATTTCATCAAACTAATAGTCTTCTCGAACTAAATCACTTAATTAAGGTCTTTCTCATTATTACAGTACCAACATCCAAGGAATTATCAAATAGCAGAAAAATAAATCCCATCAATCTTACTGTCAAATAAGCACTATTAGATGCTGTATAATTTAAATTTTTTCGGATATCCATATGCAGAATACATTACTAATAACTTGCAACACTAATAGTTATAAAGCTGAAACAGTTCAGAAAAAATGAGAAGCTACTGTTTTAATTATATAATCCTCTTCTACCACATACCAGAATATTAGATAGTGTTATATTAACAGATAGTGTTAAATTTTTTCCTAATAGATAGTGTTATATTAACAGAACCACACATCATCCTATAAACCCTACAACAGGAAAATGAAGAATCTCCCCTAACACGTCTCCTATTTCATTCAGTTTCAAATAGTAGCAATAGAGAAATTCTACCCATGTAAAATTTGAAAACAAAGAAATCAAATTCAAAGATCAAATAACCCAAATCAGAGATCAAATAACCCAAATCAGTGATCAAATAACCCAAATTCAGAGATCAAATAACTCAAACAGAAACAAAAATTTAAAGATCAAATAACCCAAATCAGCAAAAACAGAGCTCCAAAATCAAACCTTTTTTCTTCTCAGTGGTGAATCTGTGCAGGGTTGGGTCAATCCGCTTCAATGGTTCTTCCCCGAATTGTTAACAGAGAGCAATCAAATCAGCAAAAACTGAGCTCCAAAACTTAATGAATTAGAAGAAGAATCAAGAGAGGAAGCAATGAACTCAGCACAGAGAGAACGATGAAGGGAGAAGATTGAATCTGGAAAAAACACCCTTACCTAAGACGTGAGAACGATCCTCGGCCTTGGGGAAGAAGAAGATGACGCCGATGACGGTGACGACCATAGCGGCGATGACGAGACGAGGAGGAGGGCGTGAGGGTGAGGAGGGCGTGGTGATTGTCCGCGAGGGTGTGAATGAGGCAGTGAGGGTGAGAGAAGCTCTAGGGCACAAAACCTTTCTGAACAGAAAATAAAATGAGTCTCGCGAGAATAGTTCAGAACCCCTTAACCTTAACTAAGTTATCCCCTGGTTCAGGTTCGGGTTGCTCGGTTTATAAAAATTGAGACCCGATACTCGAACTGAAATAGTTCGATTTTACTAAAAAATGACCCGACCCAAGACCCGACCCGTTGTTTATTAACCCTAACCCGCTTACACCCCTATGTTATACTATACAAAGACAAAATGCAGATGTATATTACCTATAGTTCTTGAGGCATCCCTTCACCCGTAGAAAGTTGCATGAGCTTGCAGCCAAACTGCGCTTGCTACTCTAAGTTCTGCTTGTATATTACCTATTGTAATCATTGTTTTATTCATATATACATGCATTAAAGAATTATTATATTACATTTTGTTGGAATACTATCTGTTGTATATTACCCGTTTAATCTCCAAGAGAAGTTCTGTTTCTTTTTGGTTACTTTATTTCTATATTTTAGTCTCTTTTTTTAATAGCTCTTTAATATCTAAGTTTTCTTACGCAGTACCCCATGACATTAGTTGAAGCTGGAGCCAAATCATCACTTAGTTGATTGAAGAATGAGTAAATGGAAAAGATCTAATTCGCAGCATTAGTTTACTATGTTTTAGTTTTTGTACTTAGCCATTAAATTCAATTGCATGGTTACTTGTATAAAGTCATTGTATTCAAATTCCACCATTTGTTTACATATTTGCTACTATAGGCTTAATTGTAAATTCAAAAGGCTAGTTGATCAATTCAGAAATGTGTATACTTTTTAGAGATATTGTTGACTTTTTAATAGAAAGTTCAATTTCTTATTAACATTGTGCTTGAATGAAAAAGACATGCCTAATTTTCATGATTTCAATATATTAGTTATTATTAATTTTTAAATAATATAATTATTTTTTCATTTACTTTTATACACACATATATATATATATCAAAATAATAATTATAAAAATGAGTTTTTATAAAAATAATTGTTTTTTAATTCTATTATAAATTATTTGTTTAAATTATTTAAATTCTATTATTATGTTATTTATTTAAAATAATATAATTTAATTTAATTTAATTTAAAATAATAAAAACAAAGAATTTTGAAAATGGGGGAATTTGATTTTTTTTTCATCCAAACAAAGAATTTTAAAAATGAAGCAATTTATTTTCTTCATCCAAACAATAAATTTTTAAAATGAAGGAATTTCAATTGAAACAATTGAAATCACTAAAAATTTAAATTCTCTAGAATTCTTAATTGCTTATCCAAACTCAGGGTAAACATATATGGAGAGAGAATCTCCCAACTCGATCCCTCACTAAGCCAAAATTTATTAGATGGTTCCATTAAACATAACTGAGCACGAGACAGATGAAACAATGCATATGACCCCAAAAAAAAATTGAAACGAAGCATCTCATGACTTTTACTACAATTGTTTGTTAAATCATGTAGCACCTATATTTATATAAAAAAATTCAGTTAACATTGAAGAAGTTTTTTTTTATTATTGTTCAGTCATGGGGTTATTTTTTTTATTGTGGGAAGAGCTCTGAGTTCGATCCCCGCTAAACACACTCTTAGGGAGGGATGAGGAGCCTTAATTGTGACTAAGCTCTGAATAGAATTGCCTCTGGTAATAGAGGATACCTATGACTAACACAAATTATGTGTTTTTTTTTTTATATTGGGAACTTACTTGGGAATTAGGTTGCACCGTGGGCTCATGTTAGATAGGTTTAGGTTATTAGCTGTGTTCCACATATTATTATTATTATTATTATTATTATTATTATTATTATAATACTATTTTTTTTCATTATTCATTCTAATTAATATGTTTTATTGTAGAAATTATTTTTTAACGAATCATGAGTATATTCCACGGGAGATAATTCTATTTCTACCATTTTTTTTCAACACTTTAATTTTCTTTTTTTATTATTATTATAAAATAGTTTCTCCCATTATTCATTTATGTTTATTCTCATTTCAACAAAGCGATTTTTTCATGCACCATGGACATCCTCCACGAAAAACAATTATGCTCCTTTTGTTTCTTTTTCCCCCTTTTTAATCACACTTTAATTTTCTTTCATTATTAATATTATATTAAAACAATTTCTCTCAATATCCATTCCTGTTAATCTATTTCATTATTTAAAAACACATTAAGAAATATAATAAATGTGTTGATTTACATTAAATTTAATATGTTTTTCCAATATATTATTTATCTCTCTATTTTATTCATTAATATTTTCACTTATTATCTCTCTTATTTATTTATTTATCTATTTACTCTATATTAAAATTGTTCCCACAATACACGTGTCATTTTTTTCATATGATTTTTTTCTAAGTTTTTTTATTCTCACTTCAATAAAGTGATTTTTTATGAACCACATTAACCCTTCACGAGAGGTAGTCATGTTTCTGTCATTTTTTCCTTTTCTTTTTGTTTCTTATCACAATTTATTTTTTTAATTATTATATTAAAATATTTTCTCTAGTTGCTCCACTGGAAGTAATTCTGCTCCTACTGTTTTCTTATTCTTATTCTTTTTTATCACACTTTAATTTTCTTATTATTATTATTATTTTAAAATAATTTTTCTCATTATTCATTTATGTTTATCTATTTCATCACATAAAAACACACATTAAGCAATATAATAAATGTGTTGATTTACATTGAATTTAATGTTTTTTTTTTCCAATATATTTTTTATCTTTTTATTTTATTCATTAATTTTTTTCATTATTATCTATCTTTATGTATTTACTTTATATTAAAATTGTTCAACCATTACACGTGTCACGTTTTTTTACTTACATTTTATTATTTTGTTATTCTCAATTTGTGATTTTTTTAATCAGATATACCCTCCATGAGAAGTAGTCTTGCTCTTTTTTTTTTATATTTTATATTTTTTTCATATATTTTACTCCAGTATTCAGCTTACTTTACTAATTCGTTTTCTAGTTTCATTATAAAGATTATTAAAATATTTTATAAAAAATTACCCCATATTTTTCTACACTTTTTTTGTAATGATTTAATAAATGAGATAAATAGAATCTCAACTACCGTTGGTGTCACGAAAAGCATTTTCCAGAAGTAGTAATGCTAAGCTACATGAAATATTTTACAAGAAACATATTAAAATAAACAATAATCAATAAAAATAGATAAACGTGAGACTTTGTAACTAATAATGAGTGTGATAGAAATGATCAAATTAAATATTAGAATAATTACATATCAATACATTTTGCTACATGTATCATGCCGATTTTTTTTCTTCCTTAGCGTATTTTTGTGAATTAGAGAATGAAGGTGATGGGAGGGAAGAGAAAGGTTTATAAGAAAACTCTTCTGATAGGCAGCTGCTATCAAGGGGGTTTAGGAATATTAGGGTTTAAGGGAAAAGGGGAACATCTACTCAAAACTAAGAGAAATGATAAACAACTCCTGAATTCTCTATTCTTCTCACAGAAAACATTACCTAAATAGCTCAAGGTGCTTGGGCCCTAAAATTAACTGTTAGCCCATATCAGCTAACTTGAAGGAATTAAAACAGACATTTAATCCGAAGAATTAAAACTAGAAAAATAACATTCAGCCCAATAGTTAAATAAAATCCCTTAGCCAAAAGCTTTTTTTGGTGTTTCTTTTGGGCCTGCCTGAGCCCATGTGTGTGTTCCTAACAATATCGCCCTCTTCAAATAAAACCTTGTCCACAAGGTTTATTGAATGTGGCTCCTTCATGCAGATTGTGTTTTCAGAGGAGGGTTGGGATTGCATCTGAGGGGAATTGGGTTGATCTAATAACGATGCAAGAGCATCCTGAGGGAGGGAAAAAGGTGGCACACGGATTGTGTCTTCAACCAACGATCCGGATACGTGCATCTCTTCATCGTGCGGCTGGAGAAACGCATTGTTGGGCGCGCTTTGACCAGCAGCTGTGTGGGAGACTCCGCCCAAAAGTTATTGCACCTGTTGGTGATTAACAGCCCAGATGTGCGCATGGGAAGACCAACCAGATCCAATGGCACCTGTTGCTCCGCGTGAGTGAGGACAGCTGGCGCGTTGGAGACGTCTCCCAAAAGGCCTTCACGCGTTTTCTTCATCAACGGTTGTGAAACCTGTGTTGGAACGGTAACTTTATCTGACGCCTTAGATGATGCCACGCGGTCTGAATTTTTTTATTGCGAGATTATGTTGATCAGCTAAATTTATGGGATGTTGTCCAGATAATTGTGGGAACGCGGACGAACCAGATTGAGTGGGAATTTGAATCAATGGTTGGATTGAAACTGAGGGAATAGAGAGAGGTGGTTTAACTGAACGAGAAACACTCTCAGTTTCATTTTGAACCCTTGTGTTCTCTGGACTTGAGTTGAGATCCTCCAAAGTCGGAGCTAAGCTTTCCTCCAAAATACAATCTCTAAGATCTGAGGGAAGGGTTTGAGATGAGCCTCCGGTCACTGCCAACATAAGGCCACAGAAGGGACACATGTATCACTGGGTGTATTTTAGAGTCTGGTGGAAGCTCTAATTCCTAAGCCACTGGTCCAATGCGGCGACGCAAAGAAAAGGGTCCAAAATAGCGTTTGGACAGCTTGTGAGAAAGGCATCGAACCACTGTGTGTTGACGGTAGGGATGTAAACGCAAAAGAACCCAATCTCCAGACTCAAAGGTGCGCTCTTTTGTGTGTTTATTAGCCTGTTCTTCCATCCTTT
This sequence comes from Sesbania bispinosa, assembly GCA_026901365.1. Taxonomy (NCBI): domain Eukaryota; kingdom Viridiplantae; phylum Streptophyta; class Magnoliopsida; order Fabales; family Fabaceae; genus Sesbania; species Sesbania bispinosa. The sequence goes on along the minus strand of QLOH01000032.1, from coordinate 2,273,940 downwards.
GTCTGTTCCTCTTCAGATTCTCTCTCAGGGCATTATTAATTCTCTGTTGCAGGGATGAGTCTAATGAGCCAATGGTGGAGGATCCCGGCACATAGTCAGAAACTGTGGGAGGTGGTCTGCCGTAAAGTGCTTGGAAGGGAGTCATTCCAATGGCCGAATGGAAGGCAGAGATGTGCCAAAACTCAGCAAGATTGAGGAATTTATACCATTAGCACGGATGATCGCTTGCAAAGCAACGCAAGTAAGCTTCCAGGCAACGGTTCGGGACTTCCGTCTGCCCATCTGTCTTTGGGTTGATAGGCCATGCTGTATCTCAGCGTGGTTCCCTGCAGACGGAATAATTCTTTCCAAAACGAACTCAAGAACAGTGGGTCACGATATGAAATAATGGACTTGGGGACACCATGAAGCTTGCAGATCTCCACAGAAAAACGTTTAGCCAAGTCAGCAGCCGAAAATTTGTTGGGAGTGCAAGAAAATGGACAAATTTAGTCAGGCGGTCACAAATAACCCAGATTACAGTGTGCCCGAATGAATAAGGGAGGTGAGTCACAAAATCCATTGTTAGTTCTTCCCAGACTTGTTTCGGAATCCGTAATGGTTATAATAACCCTTGTTTCTTTTGTGGAACATATTTATTGTGCTGGCAAATGGAGCAACTCCGAACAAAAACTTTGGTGTCTCTTTAAAGCCCAGGCCAGTAGAAGGAAGCAGCAATCTGAGCTAGTGTAGGCTTCAGTCTAGAATGTCCTGCAGTATGGGTGGCATGGTATTCCCTAAGCAAAGCTTGTCTCAGTTCTGGAATCTCTGGTACGTACAATTTTTCTTTGAAGTAGAGTAATCCCTAAGCAAAACGAAACACCTCTCACTATAGCATTTATGACTTTAGACCACAGCTAAAAATCATGGTTGTAGACATTAAAACTGTGGCCTAAAGGTTTAGACCACGGTTTTTTAATCGTCCTATATTAGTCCGTGGCCTATTCCAATAGGCCACAATTTTTCACTTTCGGCCACACTTTTTTACAATCGTGGTCTAAACTTAATACAATAGACCACGGTTTTAGTGAGCACTTTCAGGCCACGGTTTTTGTTTTTCAGGTTTAGACCACAGTTTTATTCGTGTGGCTATATGTTTAAACCATAGTGTTGCAGGTGTTACCATATATTTTAAACCACATTTTATAACCGTGGACAATAAAGGTAAACATCAGCCATGAACTTTAGACTATAATTATATAATTGTGGCCTATACATTTTAAGCCACGATTTTTAGATGTAATATTTTAATTTTTATTTAAGTATGACCACACCATATATGTAATAATTATCAATTTTGAGTTTAGGTAACAATACTTTTATAGATTTTTTTTATTTAATCCATATTTATATGAATGTCATTTATTAGTTGTAATATTTAATTACTTAATTAAATAAATAAATATATAATCGGATACTATAGACAAAAATTAAATATAAAACTTTAAAATTTACAATTGAACCTGTAAAATATAACAAGTACATATATAATAAATATTTAATTTAAATAATCCAAAAATAAATAAAAATCTTGTATCAATTTTGTTAATTGTATAAACTCCCAAATTATAGAAAATTGACATATACTTGGTAATAGATAAAAGTAGCTTTTTATCTCTCAAATTCAACAAATAACATCCAAGTCATCCCTTCATGAATTGACATTCTTTTTATACATCTTTAAATTGATCTTCATCCTTTATAACCTTCTTTATAACCTGTAAATATGAAAGCAAAAAATACATTATTATAAGTAATAATAATTATTTCATACATTAGTAATTTCCAATAAAAATTGCTCACCCTTTACTAGCTTCCTGCGCCCACCATAAATATATATAATATAAATCCAAAACACACCATAGAAGCATTTGTTTGAGAAACTTATTGTGCTTCAAAACCACAAAGGACTCAAAGAAACTTTTTATTTTTCAAATGCAAAGCTTGAGCACTGCATACTTAGCATCACAACTAATATCAATTTCACCATTAATTTGTATAGCTATGGAAGAAAACTAACAATAAAAGAAAAAGAAACCGAAGAAAAAAAATAAAGAGCACATTCAGCAACTTTATTCATGTAAGCTATATATAAATAAAACATTTTTAAATAGAAAGGGAAAAGCACAACTAAAGGAGGATAAGAAAACACATTTATCAAGTTGAACAATTGACCAATGCATTTATTTAGATTAACAAATAGGAATAACAATTGAAGAATGGGCGTTTTAGAATCATAGTCAGTCACAGGCCCTGTTGAAGAAAAAGAAAAGATGGAATAATGTCATTACACTTATACAACACAGGGCATATTTCGTTGACAAGTTGATAATTGCCTTTCTTTGGGTTAGCATTTTCCTGGCTAGTCCACACGGAGCATCATTGTGGATAGTGGACCAATGTGGTCTTGTTTGCAGCTGGCATCAGGTAGCTACTAGTACTGATCAATGCAAATATTATTATTTCATGATTAGTTGTTCTTCAAATCAATTAAGTGAGACTATCTCAGAATTAAATAATCTGTTTGAAACAATCTCAAGATTCAAGCAGGAGCAAAGCTCCAGCCATCCAAACCATAATTTCAACAAGCAAGCTCAAGATTAAAGATATATAATAACATCATTATCAATATTCAATATGACAGTCCAAAATAATAAGTGATGTACAGATGCTGATAGCATCATTCTCACACCAAGGCTGACTTAACCCAAAATCTTTTATATCATTGGGGTCTTATGTCTGAACTGCTAAGAAAATTTCTATCCAACAATTATTACAGAATCTACAAAACCTCAACAATAACAATTCAGAGTTTAAACAACAACCTTAGCATCTTCATTATTTAATATTCAACATCCAGAAGCACATGGATTGATAAAGGATTTGAAATTACCTCCATCTGCAACATTTCCCCTGGTATGACCCTGAAACACCACAAATTGAAAAGTTGTAACATAGATGTGAGCACAAACACGTTAGAGAAATGTAATCAAACAGAATGATCACAAACACTTTAGAGAAATGTAGTCAAACAGAATGATTACAATGGGAGAAAGATTTGAAATTGCCTCCATTTGCAACCATTTCCTAATTAGCCGTGGACAAAGCAATATGAAAAATAAAAAAATACTATTAGTGAAAAGCAAAGTTGAATAATAGTAAAATCAAAACAACATTTCGCATATACATTATCAAAGGACCCAACACTTGATAAATTCATAACTCAGAATAGGATAGTTGTTGGGGACCAGAAAAGCTGGTGAAGTGAAAGTGTAAGGGAAAAAACTGTAAATTTAAATAACCTCTCTGTATCTGGTGAGGTAAATCTTGGGGGGGATCAATATAATCCTTGAAACTAAGAGTGGCCATCACCCATAGCAAATCATCACTATTAATGGTTTTCCTCTTCACTCTTTGACACTTATCAGAGTCCCTACCACGATTCAACAGTCAAAGCACGGAATGAATGAGCGAACGAGGAGGAAAAGGAAGAAAGCGGAGGAGACAATAAACATACTCGTTGGTGATGAAGTTCATGAACTCAGAAACGCACTCATGAGCGGTCCCTTTGACATCCTTAGCGATTTTTTCCATTGGCAGGCAGGGAGGGCCTTCTTCATGATGCAACTGATGTTGGCGATGGGAAGGAATCTCTCCTTCTCATAGATGTTAGAGAGTATGGTTGTGCTCTTCCCTCTCGTGGCTTCTGCCGCTTGGACTCGTCGTATTACCGACCGTTGTCGTCGAAACCCTAATCTGAGAAAGAAGAGAAAAACATGGTGAAAGTGAAGAAATGAAAACCCTAGGTACGGATGTATCAAAATCAAAATCCTAGAGATAGAGAGAGGGGTTAAGTTATGATGGGTGGAATTGGGAGAAGAAGGTGGTAGAGGTTACTGAAGAGTGGGGTTTTGAGAACCAGGGCAAAGAGAAGTTTGGGTATTTACAGATTTTTTTTATTTAAGTCTTCTGAAATGTTCCCGGTTTTATTTTTTTCAAATTAACCTTTACCCACGGTTTTTATGCTAAGTTTTATAAATAACGCTCTTTTAAATGTGGTTATATATATCTACAGTTTAATAATCGTGGTCTATTTGTTATCTATAGTTTAAAAGCGTGACCTAATATAAATAGGCCACGATTCAATATTTTAAATTTTAAAGTGGAGGAAATCATATCTATATTGTCTACATGTATAAAAGTGTGGCCTATGTCATGTTTAAGCCACGGTTTTTTACCCGTGGACAAAAACCCCTTGGCCTAAAGTAAAAAATGTTGTAGTGTCTTGCATACATTTCTGAACAAGTCCCTGCCCTTTTTTGTCTATTGTGTAGTATCGCTGGAGTGTCTTTATGATGGAGGGAACAGGGGATGAGAGTGCTGTAAAAAAGAGATTGTCTTCCTTGTGACATCTGGAGAGTGCATCAGCCACCTTATTTGAGCTTCCAGGTTTGTAGAAAAATTCAAAACAAAACCCCTGTAATTTGGTAGCCCATTTTTGTTATTCTGGGGTCTGGAAGGTCTGGGAAAGCAAACTTTTTAGACTCTTTTGATCTGTGTAAATGTGGAAGTGAGTCCCTATGAGATTATTGACGCCACTTTTTTACTGCTTCAGTGACTGCAAACATCTCTCGGACGTAGACAGAAGCAGCTTGCATTTGAGGGCACATTTTCTTGCTGAAGAAAGCCAAGGGATGACCTTCCTGGGATAGGACAACACCAATGGAAACAAAGGAAGCATCCGTTTCAACCACAAAAAGCTTTTTCTAAAATCTGGTAGAGCTAGAACAGGCATAAATGTCATTTTTCTGTTTAATTCTGTAAAGGCCTTCATGGCCTCTGTACTCCAAAGAAACATAGTGGAACGCAAGTAAATCGGTGAGGGGAGCGCGAGAGAGGCGTAGTGGCGAACAAACCTCCTATAAAAGCCGGTGAGGCCTAAGAAACCCCTGAGTGCCGTGAGAGAACGTGGTTCCGGCCAATCAACAATGGCTTGAACCTTGTCTGGGTCTGGTGCAACACCATCAGCTGATATAACATGTCCCAAGTAGGTAACAGCAGGAGCAACAAATATACACTTAGATAATTTAGCCACAAACTGATTAGAAGCAAGTAACTTTAAAATTGTGTTTAAATGGCTAAGTGATTGTGAAAGAATTGCTATAAATAAGAATATTGTCAAAAAATACCAACACAAATCGTCTGAGGTAAGGGCGTAAGAGATCGTTCATAGCAAATTGAAATGTAGACGGGGCGTTAGTGAGCCCAAATGGCATAACGTGAAACTCGTAGTGCCCATCACAGGCCCGGAATGCTGTCTTGTGAGTGTCATTGGATGCCACTCAGATTTGATGGTAACCTGAACGGAGGTCTATCTTGGAAAAGATAGTAGCGGACCCCAATTCGTCTAGAAGCTCATCAATGGTGGGTATTGGGAACCTGTCTTTGATGGTAACATCATTTAGGGTGCGATAATCTACGCAAAATCTCCATGAGCCATCTTTCTTTTTAACCAGTAGGACAGGGGAGGAGAAAGGGCTAGTGTTGGGCATTATGATTCCTTCTTTCAACATGTCTTGAATGATTGTTGCCATGGCTTCTTTTTGAGAATGTGGGTAGTGGTAAGGTTGACATTGACAGGGGAAGTGTTTGGGAGAAGGGGAATATGGTGGTCATGTGGTATTGGTGGGGGTAAGCCATGTGGGTCCTAGAAAATGGTGGGGTAGGAATTGAGGAGGGTTTGGATCTCTGGTTGTGTATCGACTGAGAGAGGAACTGGTGAGGGACTAGGATTAGGTTGGGATAAACTTGTGTCAATGTGATTTGAATGACAATAAATGGATGGAAGCAATGGAATTTGTGTGTAATAGGTGGCAAAATTGGTGGTAGGTGGAAGGTGTAGGGTGTGTAGAGGTGTCACCAGTGAGGGTAATGAAGGTATTGTGGTGATTGAAGGAGATGTTAGGGATGGATAAATCAGCAAGAATTGGGCCAAGGGTGCGCAACCATTCCATTCCCAGGACGACATCAGCTCCCTCGATTGGTAAAAGGTAAAATGAAATAGAAAAGTGGTGGGATTGGAGGGTGATTGGGACATTGGGGCATAAGCCTGTGCATTGAATTCATGCACCATTGCCCACCATGACAGAAAACTTAGGTGCTGGAATGGAGTGTAGGTGTAAATGAGCTGCAATCCTAGGTTGTAGGATATTGTGATTACTACCTGTGTCCACCAAAATTGTAACTAGGAGTCCTGCAATGTATCCTTTGAAACGGATGGTTTCAGGTGATGGCTCACCAGTTAAAGCCTGTGGGGATAGTTGGAAAAACATGGCCTCAGAATCGATATCAATAGAATCTGTAGGGGGTTCTTCCTGGCCCTCAACAACCTGATCTCTTTCATCATCCACCAATAGCAATAAGAAGCGAGACTTAGAACATTTGTGGCCAGGCTGAAACTTTTCATCACAATTGTAGCATAAGCCCTGATCTCTTTTTTCCTGCATCTGAGATGGGGTGAGCCTTTTAATGGGAAGTTGGGGTGGGTTTAGTGTTTGAGGAAAAGAAAGACGTGATGGTGAGGGTGTGTATTTGGGGGAAAATGGGATGGGTGGGTTGCGTGGTAGGCGGGGGCTTAGAGTCCTTGATTTTGGCTTCAATGAGTTGGCAAGGCCAATGGCTTGGGAGATGGAGTAGGGTTGTAAAATGGCTAGTTCTCTTCTAATCTCAGGTAATAAGCCAGAAATAAAGCAATTTAGAAGAGCATCTCTTGATAATCCAAAAACCCTATTACACAGTTTTTCAAAAGATGCTTGGTAATCAGAAACTACACCATATTGGCGGAGTTTGAATAACTCTGCCTGATGACTCTCATATGTTGAAGGTCCAAAACGCAGCTCAAGGGCTCTAGTGAAGGAAAACCAATCTGTCAACTGGTTGTTTTGGTACATCCACTTGAACCATGAAAGAGCATTCCCTTTCATATAAAAACACAGCCATAGGAAGTCGTTGCTCTAAAGGGATATGATAAACTGAAAGAATTGGTCAGTTTAAAATAACCAATCTGGGGGTTCAGAACCATCAAAAGGGGTAAGTTAAAGTTTAGGAAGGTGTAGGGTTGGATTAGGGGTATGGGGTGGTGTGGGGGAAAAGAAAGGAGGAATAAAAGTATTACCAGGTGGGAGAAGGTTAGTGGTTGTGGAAAAAAGGGTGGGTGTAATGCGGAGGGGAGCAGTAAGGGGCATTGTTGAGGCTCCAGGTTATGTTTGTGGGGTGGAAAGGGGAAATGAAGTAAATGGTGGTATAGGTGAAAACCCAGGTGGGAACGTGGAGGAAGAAATGGTGCTAGGGTTTAGAGGGTTTGTATGGTGAGGTGGAATAACCAATGAAGTGGTTGGGGCAGTAGAAATAAGGGTTTGAGAGGAGAGGTTAGCTACCTGTTCCAGGAGACCAGTCATGATAGTTTCAAGGTTGGCATGTCTAGTATTCATGGCTTCCTGTAGGTGTTGATGCCTTGAATTCTGCAATTCCTGGTGATTCTCCATTTGGGTTTGTAGGGAACCCAGTTTCTCAGCAAGAGCATGGAGGAGGTCATCCATCTCCTTGGACTGGGGTTTGGGAGGCATTGAGGAAGAGAATAAAAGCACCAATTGATAGGCAGCTGCTATCAAGGGGGTTTAGCAATATTAGGGTTTAAGGGAAAAGAGGAACGTCTACTCAAAACTAAGAGAAATGATAAAGAACTTCTGAATTCTCTATTCTTCTCACAGAAAACATTACATAAATAGCTCAAGGTGCTTGGGCCCTAAAATTAACTGTTAGCCCATATCAGCTAACTTGAAGGAATTAAAACAGACATTTAATCCTAAGAAATAAAACCAGAAAAATAACATTCGGCCCAATAGTTAGATGAAATCCCTTAGCCAAAAGCTTTTTTTGGTGTTTCTTTTGGGCCTGCATGAGCCCATGTGTGTGTTCCTAACACCTTCCCTCCCTTGTATAGGTGAGTATAGTTAGATTATAAAACTATCTTCCTCCTCAATCTCTTTCTCTCCTTATAATTCATTCTTGTTTCTCTTTCTTTCAAACTCACAAGCATATTAAACAACATTTTCCATTCACAATCATAGCAAAAAAAACCTTCAGACAAAGAATAAACATATATGGAGAGAAAGAATCCCGCGATTTGATCCCCTCACTAAGCCAAAATTTATTACATGGTTCCCGTTAAATATAACTAAGTAGGAGACATATGAAACAATGCATATGACCCAAAAAAAAAGAAAAGAAAAAATGAAAGCAAGCATCTCATGACTTTTATTACAATTGTTTGTTAAATCAGTAGCATCTATGAGTGTTTGTTTAAAATTATTTTTTAAAAGAATCACTTTTTTTTTAAAAAATCATTTATAAGATTTTTTAAAATGTTTGTCTAAATTTTTTTTAAGATTCAGAATTAGAAAATAATCAATTTTCTATTTTTTAAGAAGTAACTTTAACAATGTGAAGACATTTATTGTGATAAACAATGTGAAGATATTTATCGTAGCCAAACAAAAATTTATTTATGATTATATAAAAATCTCTAAAATAAAATTATTTTTTTTTAAACACAAACAAACTCAACCTATATTTATAAAAAATTATTAGTTAACACCTTATTTGTTTTACATAATTAATTATTTGTTAATTTAGATATTGATCTGAAAGAGAAAAAGAGCGTGATAATAAGATCACATCATGCGCGTCAGCGTCACCAAAAGCTGAACTCTCGTTCTTTGGGAAAATCATGTTGCCATGTTAGTCATGAATCATGATCTCTACTAGCTTACAATTAAATGACGAACTAAAGAGTTGGGTTTAAAATGCTGCACTATATTTTTTTTTGTAACTTTATTTTTGTTAGTTAGAAGCTCTTTCATTATTTTTACTATAGTGTGTTTAAACTAATATTTATTTTGTTTAAAATAGTTAAAAATGATCATTAAAATTTTAAAATTAATTATTTCCCAAGTTTAAGAAAATTCAAACACATGTTTTTTTTTTAACCACATGTATCATCCACATGAGAATTCTGTTCAAACCGGGACCATCCACATCATAGTGAGATTAACTCTCTGGGGATTTTTTCCATCCAAAAGACTCAAACCAGAGACCTTACTTAAGGGGAATTAAACATGTATCACTTGAATCAACCCCATTGTGAACTTTGTGAAATACAATTATAGAAAATATTATTCTTAATTTTTGAAAAATACATGTACATTTTTTAATTACATAAATGCAAATATCTAAATTACTTAAGAAATAAAGTAGTTAATAGAATGCCTATCAAATAATAACCAGCAATGATTCCATTGGTTGTATCTTTCCTAGATTAATTTCCCTGTAGTTTTCATGGCTTTGTGCCTCCCTTTATCAAATAATAATAATAATAATAATAATAATAATAATAATAATAATAATAATAATAACCAGTAATGAGTTAATGCATATTGTAGACATTAAAATCTGATGGTCTGACCAATTCATGTTGTATACTCATAATTAGTCTAGTAAAATATGAGAATATAATAATCAAAATAAACCAACAACAAATTGATAAAAAAATTTAAAAATTTACGAGAACCGAACCAAACTAGAATACTAGATACATATTCTTAGAAAAAAAAATTTACAATTTGACTTCAAAGCGGACTCAAACACGGATCTTGCACACCAATGGATCAATGGTTTGCTGGTAAATGTTTTGTTCATGTGTGATGCTTTTAAACGGTAGTTTCTGGTGAGAAGTTGGTTTTCCATGGCGGTTGACGGTAAATTCCGGTGGTGTATCTGCAGACACTCTGACGCTCAAATCAGCATGTGTAGCAGATAGGGTTTGTGTAATAGTCAGAATAATGTACCTGATTTCGGCTTATTCAACTTTATTTATATGTAGGTAAAAGGCGGGAAATTCCGTTAGGCAGTTGTAACGGTAATTTAATAGGAGTACAACGCCCCTGAACTAAGGTGGACTCACGCGCCCCGAGACACATGTCCAGATGTCATTCCATGTCGGTTAGTGTGACACCCTTCTACCCCATACTCTTACATATTAAAGAAATTGCAGTTTAGAAAAGGGAAAGTCCCACGTTAGGTAAAAAGGTTCACAATCACTCTTATGATAAATCTCATAGTTTGAAAACGACTTTATTAAATCAACTCAAACTCCAAATATAAATCAATTATAACAGCGGAAATCTCCTTAGAAATAAAAATAATTAATAATCTCCTGCCGTACAAGGCATCCAGAAGTTCATAAAATACTCCTAATATAGGAACATGGTAAAACCCCCAAGCACACCCTGATGTCACATCTATCAGAGCATACCCTTTATTCATAATCGACACCAGTTGTGCCTCCAGCAACACCTGTAAAATATCCACAGAATACAGCGAGGAAAGGAAGACGACCCATGACAGGAAAGAGAGACGCAGCCGCACCCAACAACAGCGGACAGCAGACTAGCAAAAGGAAAAGCACCAAGCAAGAACAGTCAGCGAAAACGGAACAGAGAGCAAGCAGCGAGAGCAACAGAAAGGGAAGGCCAGCTCCTAGCACAACACAGAAATAGCCATGAGACAGGCACCAAGCGCATCAGCATCATAAGCGCATCCAGAGCAGCAGACGCAGGAGCGCGGTAACAGCAGGCATATAGCAGCAGAACGCAGGAGAGCAGACATCAGGCAGAGATCAGCATACTCATTATCATCAGATCATCATTCATATATCATCATACTCATTATCATCACATCATCATATATCATCATACTCATTATCATCATAACATCATTCATATATCATCATACTCATATCATCAAACATCAATACTCCTCTCATCATCTACCCAAAGATCATGACTTGGAACTCCACACAATGGGCGCACCTTGTCAATCACTCTAGTTAGTACCAAGATAGTCTACCGGTGTTACCACACACTATCCGATACGTTGTACCCCCTCTATGGGCCCGCCATAACGACATTCGACCCTAGGTTGTACCCCTTCTATGGGCCCGTACAATCACTCCTAGGTTGCACACCTCTATGGGCCCGTGCATCGAACGCCCCATCTTGATCCCCTGAGTTGTACCCCCTCTATGGGCCCGCACAACTCAGTTCACCTCCCGAATTGTACCCCCTCTATGGGCCCGCACAATTCAGGTCCCATCACATATGCTCAAGGCATCTCTCCTAAGTTGTACCCCCCTCTATGGGCCCGCACAACTTAGATAACATCATCATTAAAAGGTGATATACACCATCATCATAAATCATCATTATCATGCATTAACATGCTCATCATCAAACATCATCATTATAAAGTGATATACACTTATCATCATTCACATCATCATCATAAGTGACATGCACTATCATCAATAACATCATCATCATCATAAATGATACACACTATCATCATTTACATCATCATCATAAGGGATACACACTATCATCATTTACATCATCATCATAGTCATCATAAACAACATCAAACATCGTCAATCATCATCATTATACATCATCACACTCATCATCAAATATCATCATAACACATCATCACACTCATCATCAAATATCATCATAATACATCATCACACTCATCATCAAATATCATCATTATTCATCATCATAAGCATCGCAATCCTCATCAAACATCATTAATCATCAACACAATACTCATTATAAAGTACTCTCAAGCAACATCAATCATCATCAAACAGTTAGGATCTCAAAATCCACTCTGATAATCGATTACCAACCTCTAGTAATCGATTACCTGCAAACAAGGTCTCCGGTAATCGATTACAACCACCTTGTAATCGATTACCTGCAAGCAAGCTCTCTGGTAATCGATTACAGCACCCCCGTAATCGATTACCAGCAAGCCAACAGTGTTTCTGGGTTGCCCAGAACACTCTGGTAATCGATACCACTCCTGGTAATCGATTACCCGCGACGCAGATCGCAGAGTTCACGATTTTCAAACCTTTCTAAACTCATCCAATCAATCCCTAATCAATCTTTTACGTCTAATCGTCATACATAATCATTATTAGCATCCAAACTCCGTATAATCAACAATCAAGTACAGATTATACCATCAATGCAGCAAAATCCCCAAGGTCTCAAGCCCGAAGCACCCATGGGGCCAGGAGGCGCAATATCATCATTAAGCTCATCCAATACTCATCAATTTACATACCATCAAGTCATCAACCAACAAATTATATCTTCATTCTAAATTATAAATTCATCAATTCAAAATTATACTCTTAGATTACTACCCAACATCCCCTACATGCATATACAGGCAATACCCTCTCCCCCACCGTACCTTAAGCGAAGCTTGATCACAGCAAGGAAGTCCTTTCTTGAATTCTTGGCGTTCACTCCACAACAGCTCTCTCTTGAGATTCCGTTTCTCCTCTCCTTAGCGTTTCGCTTACTGACGAATGATACGAATAAGGATTAGGGTGCTCTGTTAACCCCTCCTTACTGAAATAACTAATTGGGCTTGGGCCCACTCTCACCCCCCATTATTCTATTTTCACTTAAAATTATCTTTACGAAATAAAACTAATAATAATGACACTCCTATTATTTATTTCTCATTAAATTAATTATTTTCTTAATTAATCTCTTTAATTTAATTAATATTTATCCTAATAAAATTTAGGATGTTACAGTTAGAGGCCATATTCGCTTATTGTACGTAGCCAAGTAAATTTGTGAGGTGGATGTCGACACTTACAAGCAGGATGCCGGTCTAGAACATAGTTCATACTTGTTATCCATATGCAGTTAAGTCAATCCACAAGGTGGATGTCAACATACCTATGCTGGATGCCTGTCCAGAATAGTAGCCTCAAAGGTAGCATATCAGTATTCCCCCTATGTCGATAGGCGCCTGTATCGTAAGCCAGCTTCGGTTGACCCTGTAACGGAAACAACATGAGTCGTACGTATGCCGGATGCCGGTCCAGAACAGGACTAAGCCCAGATAGATGTCGGCGGACGCCGATCCTAACAGGTCTGATCAAGGGATTAAGCCTGAAACAATATTGGCGCAAGCAGACCAGAAATTGGTCCAGAACATGTTTAATTTCCATATAAGTTTTTGAATTCGAGTTATATATATATATATATATATATATAATTAAAACAATAAAACTCGTTAATACACAATACTTGTGTATTAAATACAATAATAAATTAAAAAGATCTTGTTAACTGCCGTTAAGAAATTAATATAAAAAAGTTTATTAAAAATTGATATAGTAAATATTAATGTTTTTTAATAAAAAAATTCCTTAGAATTGATTATAAACTTACAAAAAAAAGAATGTTTTATTAAAACAAAAAATATTTTTTGTTCATTTATACTTTTGATATATTTTTTATTATTTTATGATTATAAAAATATAAAAAAAGTAAAAATTTTTACTATATTATTATTATTATACTTTTTATATTTTTTCACTTAATTTAAATTATAATAATTACAAAAAATACTTTTGATCATTTTTTTGGTGCTAATTGTACTATTGATTTGATAAATATTTTTTATTTTAATAAAAATTTCATTTTTATAAGTCTTATAGTATTAAGGGTTACTTTTATCAAAACCAATATACTAATAATATTAAATTTAAAAGAACCTTTCTAATAACTGTTTTTTAATGTCTTAACAAATAATTTTCGAAATACTAATTACCATTTTTTTAAAAAAAATAACAAGAACAAGTCAATTAAATTAATAATGATTAGTTGGCACGGTTCGGATAAGAGCAACCTTGCAGACAGTGATTCTCATAGGATTTGGATCCCCTGTTTAAAGTACACGGTGTGCAGTTACAAATCTCACTATTAAAATATAGGGAAATTCTAGGGTACCCTCTCGTGAGAGAGGGTTTTGGTACCTTCTTTGATCATTTAATCAATTTTTCTCAACTTTCTTAAATGATCTTAGTATTTTTATACTTATAGGACAATATTTAACTATTAGAATTTGTATTTTTAATTTTTAAAAAGACTTTTTGACCCTCTATAACTATTATCATGTATTTTTTATTGTATTCCCCCCATTTTTTTCACATTCTCATTTGCAATACACATGTGTCTCATTTAAAATCTATTTTATGTCTTCGAAATAATTTAGAACAGAGTACACGACTTGTTCCTACGTAATTTGGGTATATTCAATAAAATAAATGACAAGAAGATACCAAATCTTCTCTAACGGGAGGGGTACCAAATTGCGACCCTAAAATATATTATTATTTTAAAATAGAAAAGTATCTTTTTATTACACAACTCAACAGAGGGGAATAGGTGATGGCTTTTCACAAGAGAGAGGGAGGGAGGGAACATAGCAGGGACCGGGATCCTGTTTTAAAAAAGAGATAACATTTTTTATTTTTATACTATCAAAATTATATCACAACTTATACAACACACTTATTCTCTCTATCTCTTTCCATTTCATCATCCATCATATCCCACATTTTTTTCTCTTTTCCTTTTTTTCTCTTTGTATCTCTATATACAACATGTTGTTATTATACAAACATTCTTCTTAGGGTTGTGTTTGTGAGTTTAGAGAGGAGGGAAAGGAAATGATTGGAAGGAGAAGGGAGGGAGAGAAGATGAGGGAAAAACTTTATAAATACTTAAATTCACAAACACAAAGGGGGGAAGGGCTTCAAATAAACCCTTCCCTTCCCCTCCAAAATTCAACTCACAAACATTAAGAAAACTTGATTGGATTTCAACAGTGTAAATTTTCACTTTATAGATTAAATAAAATATAATTAATATTTCGTAAAGTGTCACGGTTATATATCAAATATCCCGCTCGACTCCATTATATAATGTGTACATAAAAAATTTAAATTTAAATTTGAATGGGGGAAAAGTAAAAATAAATGAAATAGTATAAATGATTCAAAACCCCCCACCTCAACCCCAACATTCACAAAAAAAAATGGATTAGGGTTGCAAGTTGCAACAGAAAACAGCCACGGAGCTACCCTCAGTTACAAGATTCACATATAGATTATTATAATTTAGTCTTTGTTAACAAGTTTTATTTTGTAGAACTTTTGTAACTATTTTATTATTTAATATATTACATTAAAAAATGGGAAAAATATCGTGCATGTAGTTCAGGTTAATTTGGATATTTGTCCCTATACTTTAATCCTTAGTTTTTTGTCCATGTACTTTCTAAACCCTTAAACATTAATGCCTGCACTATTAACTAGATGGCATGACAGTCGAATTTGCACCTCAACCCCTTTTGAGGACCCCACTTTTGTCTGACACATCATCCTGTCAACAGTCTACACTAACAACAGAACTAATGTTTAGGAGATTTAGAAAATACAGGAATAAAAAATCAAAAATTTAAAATATAGGAACGAAAATCCAAGTTCACCAAGAAAAAAAAAACATATTTTTCCTAACAAATGAATCAATTAGCTCTCAACTAAACGATGTGATTTTTAAAATATTGTTTTCAATGTAATAAAAGACAAGAAAAACAATTTATGTGTTTTTATTTTTTTTACGGATTTAGGGAGGTTTATGAAATGCATTTTTTTTTCAGATAAAAATTTATCGATGCATCATTTCCGTTTATGTATATATAACATATATGTAACCTACCTTTAAATGCCAGAGCAGTTGAGGTCTTCTGTGTTCTTTTATAGCAAGTTGTTTTCTTTAATCTTCCTTTGTCTGATTCTATCCAAATCTAACGTCTTCCGCAAAAATCTAAGAGTGAGTAACATGATTTTGAAATTGGAGATGATTTCAAGGTACATCAACTGAGATATTTTCCAAGTGGTTCCAAACATGGAGAAAGGAATGAAAGATGGATCACCAAGAAAAGACTTCATTAGTTCTCAGAATAGCTCCGCAAGAATCTCTTCCTCTCTTGGTCCCTCCAAGCCAGAGAGCCGTATTGCTAGTAATGTTTCTGAAAATGTGCTTTATCAAGCTGCCAACAACACCAATGTTCATGCTGCTGCTGATAGGTTTAAAAAGCTGAAGAATCTCTTAGAACTGTGATGTACTTGAGTTGTTGGGGTCCTAACTAAAAGATCATGTTCAAATCCTCAAGAACCATATCTATTGGCAGGTATGATTTTTGCTATTATAGTATTACTATTATACTTGCCTATGCAGCAGCTGAACTGTACATAGAGCTTTGTAAACGTCGAGAAAAACTCAATAAATAAACCTCTTTTTTTTTTTTTCCTTTTATGTGAATATTGGAATTCTTATATATATTGCATTTGATATGTGTATGTGAAAATTGATAAAATTATTTGCAGACTGCGATTGAATTATGATGGCCTTTACTAAACATAAAGTTCAAGGTGATTTATGACAGTGAGGAATATAGTTGTGTATTCTACATTAAACAGAGATGGTGAGAAATGCATACACTAGATGCTTAAAAGTCAAACTCTGTGTGAAGCATGTCCACTCATGTTTATCCAAAACAGTACAAAATGACTCATAAAGTTGCCTAATGCTAAACTTGTGGAAAAGAACAGGGAACAAGGCCATCAAGACTGTTTATTAATAAATTATTAAGCAACCAATAAATTGGGGTGAATAAAAATTTTAAATTCTACTCATTTTCCCTTTTCCTTCCATTCTCTACCCCATTTTTACATTCTTTATGGATCCACTGTCTCAGGAAACCACCAAACTAAGTGGAACGATCCGGATCTGATCTTGGCCTTGTTTGAGTCTTTAAGCTCCTCAACAACTCCAGCAATAAACCTACTCCTGTATGTTAAACTCATGTGCTCCTGTTGAGTACATGTTCTTTTGGACCACACACGTCACAAGATCTGTTAACAGTTTTCTTAGTGATCACGAGCTAAAAAAAACACATTCCAAATTCTTTATAATAATTTGTTATGCATTGAAATTTTCTCTACCAGTACATAGTAGACAATAAATTAATGATAGTTTGTTTCTCGATTCTGCCAAGGATTTATAGCCCGTTTGATTGGGAGTTAAGAAAATCAAAATCATGGTTTTGTGTAATTGATTTTAAATCACTTCCATCCAATATGATTCGTGAAACGTACATTATTCATCTCAACCATTAATTTTCAAAATCATTTTTATTTAAGTGTAAACCAAAGAGACACTTACTCTTGTATGCTTGTCATAATTTAACATGTCTTTTTCAATCACCTTATTATCTTCTAAGCTTGAGCTATCTCCTAAAAATTCTACACTTCTTCTAATGACTATAACATTTTCAGTTTTATAAATAGTGCTCTGTTCTGTCCATAAAGAGAAGTCTACTAGGTATGAATTATGAGAAAACATTATTATAAGGTGCATTAGTTATTGGCCTAGCATGCTGTATTGTAAATAGTAGTACTCTCCCTGTAGTTATAGGTCTAGCAAGCATGCTATACATAGCAACTTCCAAGGGGAAAAACAGGGCACACATAGTTTAGGTTCTAGTACTACATACCTATACCACGTTCCAATACTACAAATAATTGCGTTGAGAGATTCAAACTGAGTTTGACCATTTTTTCAATATCAAACCAAACATACACTAAATACGTACAAAATAGCACTTGGAACTATTGTAGTATATGCCATAGATATTTCACAGATTAGGCTATTTCAGGACACAAACTACATACATATACTGATATATAGAAAATCATTTATTTTGGTCCCCAACAGATGATATGCATAAGGTTTTTCAGCCCTCTCTGCTTCTCTGAATTTGCACTTCGCTTCTGCTCCCACCATCTTCACCTTCTCTTTATCGCCAGAAAGATTAACATGAAGGGACTTGTCACAGTCCCCCAATTTTCGACACAGGCATGAGGCCCTTTGAGGCCTGATCTTTCATGGCTTAATTATATCTATGCTTTTTGCCACTCTCAGGGATGGGATGGGGGGCTCTCATTATTGAAGAGTGTGAATATATATATATACCATAAGACTCTCTTTTGTGTACGAAAATATAATTCTAGTTGAACGAAAGGCCACGCGGTTCATGATCAAGACTACGACATTGGATTATAAACGGTGGCTTTTCTGGTTTGAAGTGAACATTCATTATGAACAAACAAAAAAGTTAATGACCTTTCATGAAACTTTTATATGTGTAGAATGTAGTAGTAAAAGGTTAGATGGTTAGGATTTGATGATTTAAGTAAACGTGATACTTATTACGACTGCCATATTTGAATTTAAATGTAGTAAGGAACGAATATCGTTATCAACCTCGAGTCCAAATGCGTTTGAACACTCACTGTACAATAAAATATACATTATCAGTTAAGTACACTGTAGTTAACAAATGACACTAATATTTGAACAAAATGTTAAAGCCACTCTTGGTGTTATGTAAAGTAAATAAATGGATTGTTTCACTTTTGTATCATACTAGTGTAGTGAGCAAGTGATCCGCGGCGCATTGTGAATTTTTTTTACCAATAACATAAGAAATAATATATTAGGTATTAGTAAGTAATTAATAGATTACAATAAATAATTAATGAGCAGATAATTTTGGGGAAATGAAAGAATTTAAAGTTTTTTTTTTTATATATGACTATGTAATTTTACCCTTCATACAATAGAGAAAAATTTGGAGTTGTGGATTGGAAGAACTTCTCAAAACGCTCGTTATATTAAAATACAAGACAAAACTTGCAAGAGAATTCCTAAAGTTGTCAATTTGGGCTACCTGACCAAACCCGATGTAGGTAGCGGACTTTATTGGACTAAGCTAAAAAGTCCGAAAGTTATTCGGGTTTCTAAATTAGGTATAAGAGCCCTACCTTTTTTGCAGATTTTTTTGCGGGTAGCCCGGTTTTTTGCGGGTTTTTTTCGGGGGCTACCCGACCTTTTGCGAGTTTTTTGGGGGTTGTTGGCTTTATCGGGTTGGGCTAAAAAGCCCGAGAGTTATTTGGACTTCTAAAGTAGGTGCCCGAGCCCTACTTTTTTACGGACCTTTACAGGTCGGGTTGATCGGGCTAACCCATTTTGCCGGCTCTAAGAATTCCATGTCCCCTGTCTCTGCATAACCTACAACAAGAACACCAAAAAAATTTGATTGAACAAACTCAACCCCAATTGTAATCTAGATCGGTTAATTTTCGGGTAAGCCAAATTTTAGTCTCTCATATATTTTTATTTTAACAAATTAGTTATATATACTTTTAAAATTTTGCACATCAAGTTCGTCAAATAAGATATTTTTTTTATATAACTCTGACACTATCATATTAAAGATTTAAGGATTTATAATAGTTCTCAGATATGAAATAACTTTCAAAGCACAAATAAAAAATTAAAAACATTATTAAAAATGAAATAACTTTCAAAGTTGAAAACAAATAAATTAAAAAAATTGTTTAAAATGTGAAGAATTTCATAGCACACTATTGACAAAATTTTGCTATTTTGACCTTTATCATGGCCTCCAAGCTTCCTGTCGCAACCATCATTCAACCCCAGCACCATCGTGAGCACCGGTAACAACCTGCATAGTCCAACAACACCATCACCATTGACCAGAAATAGTCTCAAACCAGCAGCCCAAAGCAGTTCCAACATAACCCCCTCGTCCTCACTCGAGAAGCCAGCAGCACACCGTGCGCGTCACCATTCGTAACGCTTCACCTCCAGCAACTACAGCTCCACTGCCGTCGAACCCTTAAGCCACAGTCGCGCCCGTGTCACCGGTGAGACTGACCATTGCGCTTGTATCCCTTTTCCTCATAGATCCGTGCATGTCTGCTCACGTCAACAGCTGCAACTCCCCCCTACCGAAAAATTAAGCCACTGTGCAAGATCCTAGCCTTCTGCCACCGTTCCACCTGTAACCATGAAGAAAGTGAGGAGAACCAAATACATAAACAGATTGGAGATAAAAAATAGGAGGGTGGTTACGCGCGTACTGCCACGTTGTAGCTCCGCTACGCTCACCGTGAGTTTCCTCCCTCCATCGCGCGCAGAACCGTCGGAGTTGCTGCCCCCATCAGCCCGTGCCACCGCTTCGTTGTAAACAAACCAGTAGACACTGGGATGAAGGCCCTTTAATATTGAGTAACCTGCTTAGGACACAAAAGGGGCATATTTTAACCATGTATCGTGTTAGGATAGTTTCCATTCCTAAAAGAAATAATGAAAAAATAAAAATCATCATCTGTTTTGCACATTGTACATCATTATACTTAAAAAAAGAAAATTATTTGCTTGTCATCATACATTAGCAAAAACAATAAAATAAATAATCATTCAAAAAAAGAGAAAGAAAAGTGTCCTTTCATTTGTGAGTGTCATGTGCTTCAATTGGTTTATATTGTAAAAAGGGAAACAAAAATGGGGTATAAGTCATCATTTGCACTTTAAAAAGGGGAGGGGGTCTTTGGATTAGTTGACATGAATAAACAAAAGAAAAACAAAAATTATATGCTTGCATTAGTGATAATAAAAAAAAGTGTGGATATCATATTTTCACATGTTAAATGTTAAACACACAACCTGTGTTTGCATTGAGCATAAAATAATAAAAAATAGTGGTATCCCATCATTACATTTGAAGAAATCAATGTGGCATCCATGTATTCTTGTTTCTTGTTTGGCATATTCTTCCCATGTTAAATCACATTTGTGTCATGGGTAAATAATAATGTTTGCATAACATTTGGTAAAAGTCAATCATGTTGTCATGCATCATGTCTTCCAGGTTTTGCATCAATACCTTGCATCTGATACGTTATTTGATACCATGTTGGCATCACTCAGTAAATATGTGGCATCATTTTCATCATTTGACTTTCAGTAAAAGTAACTCTTCCATGTGTAAATAATAAATATGTGTTAATCAAGTCATGCGTATAGGATTGTGGAATCTTAAATCATCCACATGTAAAATGTCATTTCCATCTGTCATGCACGAAACTTGCATTTTGTAATATGTGTATACTTGTATCATGCATCATGAGTGATTATGCTCTCTATATTTGATAGGTTGATGAGTGATTGTGCATTTTCGTTCTCTGTATTTGCTAGGATGATAGGTGATATGTGTTTAGATTTGGTTAGCCTAAGTCCATAAAATCCTGTAAAAAAGAAAAAAAAGAAGTAAAAAATGATGGTACATTGTTGATTTTTGTTCTTATCTTGTGAGATTCTGAGTTCTCATGTGTGTTACACAAGTCATCACCTCATGTTTCTGAACCATTATATATAGAGATATCAAACCTTACGTTAAAGGAATGGAGGAAATTCTTTCCAAGCTCAAAGTCCGAATCCCTACCCTTCCTCAAATATTCTTAGGAAAATCTACCAGTGCAGATTAGAAAGATTAAGTGTATTGATGCACTTAGGCCTCCCCAATGATGTAAGTTGGATCATTGAGGCCAAAGTGTGTTTAGCAGGTGAGTTTGAAGACTCATTTATTAAACATATGTTGGGAATGAGCAAAAGTTATTATTCTAAAAAGAGAAGAGCTAAAAGAATGAGAGTGTGCCCATAAATGTGCAAGGTGGACTTGTGATTCCAATTGTAGGAACATTGGAATGGTTTCGAAGAATCGAGAAGACAAGATCCAATTCATAAAAAATGGATTGAGGAAAGAGTCATTGGATAATATCTATTTGACTCTGGAGACGCATCCAAGTGGGCATGTCCAAAGACTTCTTCTCGATTTAGCTTAACTCTTTCGAAGGAGAAGAAAGAGCTATATAGTCTCGAGAATCTGACTTTTAAAAGACCCTGTTTGTCATTTTTTAAGAAAATTGAATGAGAAGCACATCTCTAACTCATATAAGTCATGTAAGCCATTACTGGACGAGAAACCAGAGGAATAAGTGAGCCAAACTCACTACTACTGTTCATTGTCACGTGCATTTTTTTTATCATTTTTCATGTAGCTGCAATATCTGACTTTGTATTTCATGTGTTTCTCTTATCATAGTTCATGTAGTCGTCACTTTTTGACAATATACTTCCGCGTATCTTGGATTATCGTTCAGTTCATAGCTTAGTCGTTTCTTTCAGAATTTAGATTTCACAGGTATCGTGGTTTTTTCTTCATTTGTCATTTCACCGACTAACAATTAATCAGAAAAATAAAAGAAAATCAAATTTGTCTGATAAGTGATTCCTCGTGATCTTTCCACCAGTTGTATCATCTCTATAAATTATCATTCTCATAATGAGTATTGTACCAAAATATCTAATCCCAAAGAAAATGTAGGATCATCCACACAAAAATTCAATAATATCTGCATCTTTGGTGGAACTGATGTAGGAAATAATCAAGGATTTTGGAACGCAGCTCATGACCTTGGTAGAGTCTTAATTGCAGGAAAGATCAATGTTGTTTATGGTGGAAGGATACAAGGTCTGAGAGGGCGTGCAGCAGTATCTGCGATCACTAGAGGAAGCTGAGTCTTAGGTGTTGTTTTGAAAGATGGAAATGATTGTAACACTTCAAGTTTTTCTCAAGGCATTAAGCTAAAAGTCACAACCATGCAAGAGCGCATGTCATACATGGTGCAATATGTTGATGCATTCATTGCCTTACCTGGTGGCCTTAGAACAATGGAAGACATCTTCACTGTCGTATCTTGGGCTAAGTTGAACTACCATCAAATGCCATTATGTTTTTAAATGTTAATGGCTATTATAATGATTTGTTGTCCTTTCTTGAACAGGTTGTGGAGCAAGGATTCATACCCCATGAGATACTTTGTCTCCAAGTGTCTTCTTCAAATGCTAATCGGCTTCTTGACCGAATGCATGGTCTTCCACTCGAATCTTGTGCACTATGAAGGTAGGTAGATGAGCATGTAAAGGGTGACAATAAGGAAAGGATCCTAATACCACCCTCATATTGTAATTTCTCTTCCAAAACAAAAAAAAAATAAGAAAATCATCAATCTATAAAAGGACAATATCTTGCTTAGGTTAAGGGAATATTGTATCATGGTCCAATTAAAAATGAGAGAAAGAGTTGTTAGAACCAAAATATTACTAGGATGGTAAAGTAAGGAGTTATGCATAACTCTTGAGACGCATTACATTAGTAATATTTTGTTCAAGTTTCAAACTTCTATGGTTTTTGCTTTTCTTATCTGATTTTGTAATGTTGATCCTATTGCTTTCTTAAAGACTTTAGGATGAGTTTTTGCATGCCAAGTGCACAATTTCGTTTCAGGATACGTAATCAATGGAATGTATGTTGAATTTTCCAGTGACCTTTGTGTTTTTACCTCAAACCTTCACCTTAGTTGCTTTCTGAGGCCTATTGTAAATAAAGTATGCTTACATGTGTTCCTCGAAAATGGCAATGTTAGTGTCTCATCCTACAAGTTTCATAATCTCATCAACCATGCTGATAAAAAATAGTAGATATAATTAGGAATATCTTGTTGAATTGATCATGTGATTAAACCCCATGAAGGAATCATGCCACTGTTGGATTGCCTTCTTAAAACATGAAGTTATAAGGTGGATAAAAGCCCAAAGTAAAAAAAAATGAGATTAATAAGTGTATAAATCTTCCTGATGCTTGAATGATTTTCTCTTTGAGGTTGAAGTAGTTTTGGAGATTCAAAAGAGGAATTTTGGTTTCTTGGTCTCAAAATTAGAATACGAAAATGAGTAATCATAACTTGAGATAATGAATGGCCTTCTTTCTCTGCCCAAAAAAAAAAGAAAAATAAATTCATCAATATCCCTACTTGACCCCGTTGAGCCTAAACTTTTCTTTCAAATAACCCTAGACAAGGATCACCCCACCTTAGGGGTGGCAAAAAAACATAAGTCAATTTCTGTCCAGCCAACGGTTCATCATTGAATAAAATCAAAGAGAAAAGAAGAAAATGGGAAATTCGTGAAAAGAAAAGGGGGAATTAAAAGAATCAAAAGCAAGGAAAAGGTAATGAAAGAAAAAGAGAAATATCAAGGAAAAAGTGAATAAACAATAGAAGAACCGTTGACTTCAAGCTATTAGATGAACTAGTGTTATAAAAAGGGGGGAAAAGAAGCTATTGATCCTTAGTCCTTTGAACCCTTAAACACTTGTTTGAGCCTAACATACCCTTCCATTCATAGCCATTAACCATGACCACGTTATAAGCCCTACAAAGTCCATTCTGATCCATGAATTGATTTCTCTCATTTTCACATTTTTATTTCTGAGAACAAGATGATCAAGAACTGATAATCAATGATCAAAGTAGAAGAAGAAAAAAAGAAAAAGAATTTAGAAAGGAGAAATAAGGGCCCGTTAGGTTGAAAACCTGTAAGGGCAACCTATACAAAAGTTAGGGCAAACAGATTGAGCACTTGTGTCATACATAAGGGATATATAAGAAATCCAACTTGGATAGTACTGGGGCAATTGAATTGTTGAAATATATAGAGATTATAAGAATCAAACATCCAAAGGATAGGAGATTATAGTTGTTGATCAAAGAAGAAAAAGAAGAAGAATGAAAAGGAAAAAGAAAGGAGATATAAGGACATGTTAGGTTGAAAACCTGTAAAGGCAACCCAGGCAAAAGTTAGGGTAAAAAATTAAGTAATTATGACATACAAAAGAGATGCCAAGATTGATAATATTGGGTGACAATTGTATTTATGAAGTGTACAAAACAGGGGTAAAAAAATTTTCAAAGGATAGAAGATTGTAGTCCATGACCTTGTGAGGAAAAATGAGAAAAAGAAATTAATCATGGTGATATAAGGGCACGTTAGGTTGAAAACCCGTAAGGGTGATATAAGCAAAAATTAGGGCAAGCAAATTGAGAAATTGTGAGATGTATGTACACCGGGGCAACTGGATCTTGAAGTATACAAAACTGGGGCAAGTCAAATATTCAAAGTAGAGGAGATTAAAATCATCCTTAGGTGCACTGGGGGCAAATGCAATGTCAAAATCACATGAGGCCATGGCAATTCACGTTTCTAAAAGCTGGTTGATGGGATAAAAAAGAGGGACTTGAGAAGCTAACATTGTTCATCTATAGGATAACACTACCTTTGTTACCACTTCTTCCAGACCCTCAACTCTCAAATATGACCTTTTTTCAATTATCATAACAATCCCATTCCTATTTGCATCCATTTGTAAATTCAAAATGCATTTCGTGATAAGCATATATTGAAAGGAAACTTATGAATTCACTTGAAAAGCATTATAACTTCTGTAGCAAAGAAAAAACATAGGAATTTGATGAGTCCTTGAAGATTGTGTCATCTCAAAGGCAATTAGAATCAATGTCTCAAATGATCACACTAAAATACAAAGGAAAGAAAAAAATAGAAAGAGGGAAAAAGAAAAAGAAAAAGGAAAAAGGAAAAGGAAATCACTTCAGAAGATCTTTAGGCTAATCATTGAAAAAAAAGGGAGGAGAGAGCAAAAATCAAAATTGTTTTCAAAATTTAGTCCTTCCTCATCCATAAATCTTGGGGCACTTGACACTGTAAGGATTGAAGATTCAAAGCCAGTAGGAATCAAGATCAATTAGGTTCAAATACAAGCAAGTTTTCTTGTTTCAGAAGTCTCTTGGTATTAGTCATTCTCGCATTTTGCACCATCTTGTGGATATCAACAATCATGCTTTAGTCACATTGACATTAGTCACCCATCTCATTGCACATCTTTACATTTTTGTGCCATTATTACATCTCATTTTTATCTCATATCTTCAAGTCATGCATTATTGGTATTTGGCATTCAATTGTGACTTAACTCATTGCATGGTGGATCATTGATGCAACCTGCATGCATTACTTTCCCAGTGTCCCCGTACCCGATACACCTTTTAGTTCCTTGAGTCTATTTACTCGTTACTTTGCTTGGGTCCTCATACCCATCACAATCAATTTCAGGGTCCCTATACCCGACACACCTTTTAGTTCCTCGAGTTTGTGTACTCGTTGCTTTGCTTGGGTCCCCATACCCATCACTTTCAATTTCAGGGTCCCCGTACCTGACACACGAGTTTGTGTACTCACTGTTTTACTTGGGTCATCGAACCCTCACCATTTCAATTTCAGAGTCCTTGTACTTGAAACATCCTCAATTCCTTGGGTCATTGTGCTCATTACATTCTCAGTCATGGGTCTTGGTACCCATTATATCTTCATTATTGGGTTCTCATGCCCATCATATCTTCAATCCTGGCCGCCATGTCCATTTCAATTCATTCTCGGGTTCCTGTGAAATTGTAGTGTCAAACTTCGACCATGTTCAAACTGGTCATAGAATGTTTTCTAAAAAAAGGGAAACAAAATGTGAAGTCATTGAAAATGAAGAATACAAGTATTGCTCAATAGGCATTGAGGAAATGAGGCGTACAATTAGAACCTAAGAATATGAGTGAAGATCTTAATTAGGGAAATCTATAGGGGATTTGATGAGTGAGTAAAGAAGAATTAAACAGATTAAGTGGGATAAAGAGAATGGTGAGAAGAAAAGAGCTAGGGGAGAAATGGTGGAAAGTAAAGTCTGAAATGCAAATGGCTTGGTTGGTTGCAAGTCGTTCCTTGACCAACATTGTGTTCATAAATTGCTCTCAAAAATATCCACAATGATGGAGACTCAAGCTTTATGATAGGCCCAAGTTGTAATATCTGAAACATGAAGACTTGCTGAAGACATCCAACATGGCATTGTGTCTAAAGTCAGAAGGATTTCTGCTCAAGACTTGAATGCATCCTCAACGTCTTCTGAAAGAATGTCTCTTTTAAGGAAAGATTACAGAGTCCTTTTGAGTAATTTGAATCATCCTACCTGAAAGGGAAACCTCTGTATCATAGTACCTGCAAATGTGTCAGAAACTGAATCATACCTGCACACCTGCACTACTCATAGTCAGAAGCTATCAGAAGATTGTTTCACAACGGTTCCTACAACATTTAATGTTATCTCTCAACGGTGACTTCAACAATCTTCAACGGATTGAATTTCATCCCTATATATAGCTTCGTGAAGAACTTTAAAAGCGAGAGAAGGATTGTATCAAGCCAAAAACGCTGAAAAAATCTTCACTGCACACTCTCTAATATATTGTGCACAAAATTTCATTTATCCTGAGTTATACTCAGTTACCTTGTACAAGTATGTTCTAGTTAGGAACTTGTTTAGTTCAGTAACTTAAACCATTTTTTTTTGTAAACACTTTCAAGTGTCAGAGAGCCTAGAGAGGCTTGATGGAAGAAAGAATACTTGTTGTTAAGCCTGGAGAGACTTGACTGTAAAAGAATACTTGTAATCTTTGAGATTAGGGAAATCCTTAGCTGTTTGGCTTTGGGACTGGACGTAGCTTACAGTGGAAGTGGGTGAACAAGTATAAATCTTTGGCTAAGTCTTCTCTTACCCTTAACTCTTTATATTTGGTTTATTCTAACAAGGAGGGTTCTGAGTATATTGTTTTATAACTTAAAGCTGAAAGACTTTTTTAAAAGCATTGAAAACAAGTTTTCCAAACTGTTCTATTGAACCTGCTGAAGTTACTTCAGCAAGTATTTAAATCCCAGTTTCAGCAAGTTAAAAAATATTCTTTATGAAAATTATTGCTTGTTAAAGGTTTTCAAAATCAATTTGAAATTTATGAAACACTATTCAACCCCTCTTCTAGTGTTTCCTGTGGTTTCTACACATTCAACCCCAGCACAATCGTGAGCACCGTAAACAACCTACACAGTCCAGCCACACCATAATCATTGACTAGAAATAGTTTCAAACTAGCAGCCCAAAGAAGTTGCAACACAACCCCCCCGTCCTCACCCAAGAAGCCAGCAGCACACCGTGCGCTTCACCGTTCGTAGCGCTTCACCTCCGCAACCTCCCTCCAGCAACTACAACTCCATCATCGTCGAACCCTTCAGTCGCAGTCGCGGCCGCATCTCTGGTGAGACTGACCATTGAGCCTATATCCCTTTTCCCCACAGATTCGTGCATGTCCGCTCACCTCAACGGCTGCAACTCCCCCTATCGGAAAACTAAGCCACCATGCAAGATCCTAGCCTTCAGCCACTGTTCCACCTACTGTTAGAACCACAGGAAACACTAGAAGGGGGGTTGAATAGTGTTTTAAGCTTTTCGTGTCAATCTTGTAATCTTTTATTTAAATCATGAAGATGAATAATGTTTAAAATGAATCTTAAGATCAGAGATAATTAAAACGTGCGGAAGATAAGAAAAATAAAGTTTCTTTTAATTCTTAAGATTATTTTAAACAGATACTTCTCAAGATATCTTCTGCAGATTATTACATTGAATGTTTTTCAAAACTGTTTCTGAAATACTTCAGATGACTATAGGTTGTCTGAATTCTGATCCAGATTTCTGAACTGAGGTCTTTCCAGACTCACTTCAGATAATTGTTTCAGAAGTAATTCAAAGACATTCTTTGTAATGCTTCAAGTGATATGAGAAACATCTCATGTTTTGTTCTTATGAAAGATCATTTTATTGAAATCGTTGTGTTAAGTTTGTTATGAAAATAACTTTTCAATCCCCAACATAAATATGAAAACTGTAAATAAAGAGATTAAGGGAAGAGAACTTAGGCACAGAATTTATCCTGGTTCACCCACAAACCCGTGAGCTACATCCAATCCCAGAGGCAAACAACCACTGGATTTTCCACTATCTGAACTCAGATACAAGTATTATTTACCACAGCCTCTTCAGGCTAAACAATGGGTATTCTTTCATTTTCAACTGCCTCTCCAGGCAACTCATGCAGTATTCTTTTTCAGGCAAGCCTCTCCAGGCTCTACCGAGTACCGTCTCTCCAGACATCACGAGTACAGTCTCTCCAGACAACACGAGTACAGTCTCTCCAGACAACATCAAGTATTCCTTTGTTTTCAACTGCCTCTCCAGGCAACTTATGCAGTATTCTTTTTCAGTCTAGCCTCTCCAGGCTTTACGACTAAGTATTCTTTTGTTTTCAACTGCCTCTCCAGGCAACATATGCAGTATTCTTTTTCAGTCTAGCCTTTCCAGGCTTTGCAACTAAATATTCTTTCTTCCACCAAGCCTCTCCAGGCTCTCAGACACTAACCACAGTAGTGTATGAGTATCTTTCTTCCACCAAGCCTCTCCAGGCTCTCAGACACATAAAGTGTTTACAATTTGAACTAAGTTTAAGTTCTCCACGAAACATAAACTTAATTTCTTCCTGTACTAGAGGTTAATTGAGTACTACTCAGGATACAAAGGTTGAATTCTAAGTACAAGGTTAAGACAGTGATACAAGTGTATAAGTTAGGTACAATCCTGTCTCTGATGTGAGGAATGACATCCTCTG
Source organism: Sesbania bispinosa (assembly GCA_026901365.1). Lineage (NCBI taxonomy): Eukaryota > Viridiplantae > Streptophyta > Magnoliopsida > Fabales > Fabaceae > Sesbania > Sesbania bispinosa. The sequence continues at coordinate 2,244,518 of QLOH01000032.1, read as the reverse complement.
AGAATTGGCTAGATAGATACTGGATTTGAGCTTCAGCCTTGTTCCTCCAACCATTGGTTTCCATGGGCTACATTCTCACCCGTATCATTGAATAACCAAGGTATACTTGCGGCTTCAAACCATTCTTGGTTCATTTGAGATTAAGCACAGCCTGGTTGGTTGTTCAACTGAATAACTACAAACTTTTACTAACTGATCAATAGATCAGCAGCATGGTTGATTCTTTTTCAACCTTTTCAACCAACAACCAACATCTTCAAATTCAATCTTGAGGCTATTTATATGTTCTGTTGGAATATAGCCGTTTGAAGATGATTCATAATACCGTTGAGATAATTGGTGATGTGGCTCATATAGTCGTTGTGTAGTAATGTCTCAAACGGTTGCTTCTCCTTAAGCAAATAAGTGTTCAGACAGTCCTGTTCTGACACTTCTGTAGATGAGCTCTTTTAGAGAGATTTTCTTGATATTATTTTGCATGTTCTCTCTCTTGATATCCTTTTGTTTTTTTCAGCTGTCTTCTGATTTCTTCTGCGTTCCTCAGCTGACTTCTGATTTCTTCTGCTTTTCTTAGGAGTGTATATGAGGAGATATCCGTTGGATTTGTCCTTTTGCTTATTTTGTATACGCTCCTTTTCTGTTTGTTTCCTGACACCATTTCTTCTTTCTTCTTTGAGTGAGGTGTCTTGTCGAATAGTTGTTGTTGCAGTTTCTTCTTTGAATAAAGATATATGATATTATAGCCGTTGAATCATAGTTTTGACCTCTACACTAATTTCTTCTTCTTCTTCTGAGATGTAGATGAATAAAGATGTTGAATTTAACATATTTTATTTAAACATCTTTCTGGTTGCTTTTTCTTAGTCTTCTGATCACCTCTGTATGGCAGCAGTCGTAGGTGCAGGTCTGCGCACACAGATCCCTTATGTTTCAGGTGCAGCAGGCGTTGCCGAAGTCTTTGCCGAGTTTCCTTATTTGTGAAAGACTTTGGTCGAGGTATAAAAGTATGTTTAGCTTTTATACTGAAATGCCTTTTGTTGCAGGTGCAGCAGTCATTAGAGAAAGTCATTGCAGAGTTTCCTCATTTGTGCAAGTCTTTGATTGAGGTATAAAAGCATGTTTAGCTTTTATACTGATATAAGTGTACTCCATTTTGGTAGAGTGTGCTTTACACTTTAGCAACATCTTCAAGAGATAAATTCTTGATTCTGTTTGTAGGCTTCTTCAGATAGTCTTCACGTCTTCATACGGTCTTCACGTCTTCAGACGGCTTGCGCACTTCAGACGGCTTCAGCACTTCAGACGGCTTCAGCACTTCAGACGGCTTGCGTTCTTCAGACAACTTCTATGCTTCAGACGAGTTGCGTTCTTCAGACAGCTTCTATGCTTCAGACGAGTTGCTTACTTCAGACAGCTTCTGTATTAAATCCTGCATTTGTTCTTCTGATCCTTATCTTCTGATTCTGATTCTGTTCATCAAATCTTCTTCTTCTTCTAATGAATATTTCAACCTGAAACACAATCATCAAACCAATACTTTTCTCAGTAGAATCTGTTTATATAATCTTATTTGTTCTTATTATACTCTTATTTGTTAATAATTAAAACTAAAGGATATTAAGTCTTTGAGTCAAGTTTGAATTCTCAAACTGATTAATAGACTTCACAATATCCCCCTTTTAATGATGACAAATAAGATATGTATAACTTACAAAATGTTTTAAGCAAAGATTGTTAAGTATATAGAAGGCTCCCCCTATCTATAATACTCCCCCTGAGAAGAACATTTATTCTTTAGTTTGTTAAATGTTGCCAATTGTTATTATTCTAACTGCTAACAAGATTAGATACATTTTGTTAACTTATCCTTTAGAAACTAGATGTTAATCTTTAGATTCCAATTGTTAGTACTTCTTAGAAACTAGATGTTAATCTTTTTAGATACCAATAATTAATCAGATGTTAATCTTTTTAGATACCAATTATTATTGTTTGTTATTCATTGAAAACTAATATTACCACATATTGTTAACTTATCACAAATACCGATTGTTATATAATTACACTGTTATTACATATACCAATTGTTATTTTCTGATATACATCATTTTATTATTTATATATTTTTCCCTTATTTTTATATTTCTCCCCTTTTATATTCTTTCTGTACATACAATATTAACATCATTTTGTGAGTTTTATATTTCTCCCCCTTTTGTCATTAATTAAAAAGGTTCATGGTTTCATATTGTTGAGTTTCATATATATCTTCTTATTTTAAGTTTATTTACTTTTATCTATTATTTTTAGCCGTATTTCTTTACTGATTATATTTCTCCCCCCTTTTATCTTACATTAAAGTTTTTAGACATTATTTGAATCTTGATATCAGTTGTTCTAATTTTGCAGGGACGTTATTACTCAAATTGTTATTATTATTATTCAGATACCAAAAATTAAGAAATAAATACCAACTGTTAATAAATGAAACAAGAGAAACTGAAATACATTTTAAATAAATACCAACTGTTAATGAATGAAACACTTTTTGATAAACAAAATAAACTGAAATAAAAACAGAAATACACAAGTTTAAATTTTCAAAACATTTGATAAAAGCAGGTTTTTACAAAAAGGAAAAGAGGTTACATTCTAAAAATAGAATGTATCCAACCATTGCTTCCTCCGGAGATTCCTTCGAAGGCCTGAGGCATAGCCTTATAGACTTCATCTCTTTTAAAGCTATCACCACTCCTTCTGCTGCAAAAGCTTCAGGAGTTGCCACAGAGCCCCAGACTTCATCCCAACCGTGCCTTGTTGCATGCATTTTCCTTCTAGCCGCTGGGACGATGGAGGTGCATCATGTGAGACTGTGTCTCGATCATTAGCCACCACCTTACTTCCAAGAACCACTTTGTCAGTAGTTCTTTTAATAAGATTGACTATTCTGGGATCTCCCAGTGATCTTCCAGTCCACTTGTGATGCAGCAAGATCACCATGGTCCAAGTATAGAGAAACGGGTTTTCAGATGAACCTTTTCCCTTACTCTTCATTCCATACATCATCCAAGATGACTTGATCTTTGCCTCAACATGTTCCAGAGGTCCTTCTTCTGTTTTCCTTTGCTTCTTCATCATCCTTCTGGGAGCCACTTACTCAGAACCTTAGACAAAGCTATAGAGGAGCTTTGAAGATGTGAGTTTGTGTGAGAGGCTCTTGTGAATTTATAGGACTATGAAGCAAGGGTAAAATAGAGAAGTAAGGAAAATGAATCCATTGGATTGTTGTTCACGCGATGTATATGGGCTCAGATAGCTTTTCATGATGACAGTTTCAGACCTTGAAAGTATCAAAACGTGCATCATTGATTGGTCATAGATGAAGCCCTATAGGAAACTGAGTCATTAGCATGGATAAAGTAAGTTTTGGAAAACGTTTTTGAAAAACAATTAAGAAGAGACATAAAAACGTATTAGAAGATATTACATTTTTGAAACACCTTTTTAGAAACAGAAAAGAAAGAAAAATAGAATAGAATATGTGAGAAAACATTTAAGAAGAAAATTTTTTAAAACAGATTTTTATGGTATCAAAGGACTTTATGATTATTATTATCTGAGAAGCTTTTAATATGTTGAGTCTTTAAGTTTTTAATCATTAATTTAAAATTTCATTTGTTGATAAAAAATCTTTTACTAGAGAACAATTTTTCACAGATATTTAAGTTTTAAGGTGAAGTGATGTTACCATTTGATTTCCTTATTATTCTCTGGATGGAAGAAAGCTTTTCTGACATTGCACCTTTCTTTGAAGACTTTTCTTCTTCTGAGGACGCTTGATGTCTTCAAATCTTCCTTTTAGTCTTTTGTCTTTTTGTGCTTCAAAGAATCTTTGAACAATCATCTTAACCTGTCCCTCAAGGATTGAAATAGACTTTAATGACTTGAGTTTCCATTTCTTTAACATTCCTTACCCACAATTTCAGGAGGTTCACCGAGAGCCTACTGAACGGGTTCAGAAAGTAGAGATGTTACTAAGTCAAAATTATCCTCTCAAGTATTGAGGTAGGATTATTGCATGGTGTCATCCATCTTAACATTTCTGTCCCACAATTTCAGTAAGTTCATTTATGAACTCTCTGAACAGGTTCAGACAATGGAGATGATATCACACTAGCCATTCTTTTAGATGATGTTACTTTGATTTTTACTTTCAGAAGGTATTTCATTCTGAAGGTCTTCTTGAGATTATTCTCAAAAACCTGTTATCTAAAATATACACAAACTAAAAATACCTTTCAGTAGCACTTGATATATTATAAAAGAATTAGTAATCATTAAAACAAATGTCTTAGGTTAATAGTTTCAATTTAAGTAATCAATTGTCTTAATATATAAATTTTAATTCTGTTATCAAATTTATCTTAGATTACACATTTTAAATACTGCGTTTAGGTTAATTAAATGTATTATCTCTTAGTGATACCATTTGTTATCTAGTTAAGAAAGAATTATGTTGAAGATATGACTAACTATGCATGAATAAAGGCACATATAAATAATTGGAAAACAAGGAAATCAATCACAACAGAATATTAATATTATAAAAGCATAAATACAAAGACTTAGAAACAGAATATTAAGATTTTAAAGATCAAAGACTTAGAAACAAAAACACAGGTATTTCATTGATCATTAGATTGGTTCTCGTTTGCACTAGCTTTCTCCTTTTGTTCTTTCAGCATTATCAACTCTCTTTGATAAAACCTGAGTGTGTCTTCCAATCGTCCAATCCGTTCTTCCAATCTCCTTAATTTGCATTTTCTGAATATTTCTTTTAAAGAACCAGATGATTCCTCTTTGTTCTGAGAAGGTAAGGAAGTATTGTCAATGTGAATATGACCTTTAATTTTCTCAGCTGTTATTTTCTTGATTTGCTCATATTCGCTCATAGTGAAAGAGGATGAGGAGTCTTGATCGAAGAGTCTTTCCATAGGAAATCCTTCATGTTGTAGGATTTTCATTATCAGTGTAGTATGGGGAAAATCCTTGACTTCTTCTAATTTTCTTCTCATCATATGATGGAGGATGATTCTGGGAAGGTTTAGTCTTTTTCTTTGAAGAAGATGAATCAGCATGAATCTTTCCATATCTGAGATGATGACTGCATCTTTCCTTTTAGGGAGAATACAACAATTAATAATTGCCAGCAAAATTCTGGGAATTTCCAGTAACTGTGAGCACACTAGTGTTTCAAGAATTGTGCGACCAAATAACATTTGATCATGCATCTCTTTCTCTCTATCGTTGATTTCCCAATCTGAAGAGAATTGTTCTCCGGTTGCTTCAACATCAATGACCTCCCTCAGAACTTTGAAGTCCACTTTGAGAGACATACCCATTACAAATGAGTTTAAACCACAAGTCTCTTCAATGAACACCTCTGAATTGTTCCAGAAATCCATAACACTCTATTCATGCCAGGGAAATGATGCCTTTTCTAGATAGGGAATCCAGCCAGCAGTTACGAAATACTCAGAGATTTTGAGTTCTCCTTTGTCAAAGTCACTAAGTCTTACCCCTCTTGTGGGAATAATTCTTTCATCGTACACACATGAACTTTGAACACATGATATTGGAGATATTGATGCCATTGAGATAGATATAGAGAGATTGGTAAGGTATTTTCTTCCAACAGATTGATTACTTGTGAATTCCTTCCAATGACCCTCCAATCCTTAAATAGGCAGTCAAGCATCGCTTCATCTCATAAGAGGTGACGGTTACATGCACTTAAGCGGTTATGAAGGGTTGTGCTTCAAGCATTTATGAAGTGGCGGTTGTGCGCTGAGTTGGTGTGGGAAGTAGTGCATCGTGCCGGTTGAGAGAAACCGTATAATGATGCAATGATTCATATCGTGTCGTTTCATATTTTAAAAAAACAATTATGACTAACATACACGACTCTTCATCTATTTTACAGATTACATGCAGCAATTAATGATCACACATATATTCACGCATGCAATGCAGATAATTTACAGACAAAGCAAGTAATACGCGTACATATATAGGACAGTTATTATGCAACAATTTATTTTCACACAAGTACACTTATGTAATAATAATTTCAATAAAACAAAACATTCAACAAATAAGTAGTTATACTTAAATTTAGATTTAAACAAAGATAGGAAAGGTGTTACCCGTTTGTGATCTAGAGATAGATACACTTTCCTTTTCCAGCTATATCCTTCTGAAAGATGCCTTGTATGAATAATGAATTTTAAGAAAAATGATTTTCTTTTCTCATTATCATTCTTCAGAGTTGCTTCAGCTTGGTGAGATTTCCATCTTCTGAGGATCTACTCTTTCTGCATTTGTTAGATGCTCAACCCGAAGGTGAGCTTTGATACCAATTGTTAGAACCACAGGAAACACTAGAAGGGGGGTTGAATAGTGTTTTAAGCTTTACGTGTCAATCTTGTAAATCTTTTATTTAAATCATGAAGATGAATAATGTTTAAAATGAATCTTAAGATCAGAGAAAATTAAAATGTGCGGAAGATAAGAAAAATAAAGTTCTCAAGATATCTTCTGAAGATTATTACATTGAATGTTTTTCAAAACTGTTTCTAAAATACTTCAGATGACTATAGGTTGTCTGAAGTCTGATCCAAATTTCTGAACTGAGGTCTTTCCAGACTCACTTCAGATAATTGTTTCAGAAGTAATTCAAAAGACATTCTTTGTAATGCTTCAAGTGATATGAGAAACATCTCATGTTTTGTTCTTATGAAAGATCATTTTATTGAAATCGTTGTGTTAAGTTTGTTATGAAAATAACTTTTCAATCCCCAACATAAAAATGAAAACTGTAAATAAAGATATTAAGGGAAAGAGAACTTAGGCACAGAATTTATCCTGGTTCACCCACAAACCCGTGAGCTACATCCAGTCCCAGAGGCAAACAACCACTGGATTTTTTACTATCTGAACTCAGATACAAGTATTATTTTATCACAGCCTCTTCAGGCTAAACAATGAGTATTCTTTCATTTTCAACTGCCTCTCCAGGCAACTCATGCAATATTCTTTTTCAGGCAAGCCTCTCCAGGATCTACCGAGTACCGTCTCTCCAGACATCACGAGTACAGTCTCTCCAGACAACACGAGTACAGTCTCTCCAGACAACACCAAGTATTCCTTTGTTTTCAACTGCCTCTCCAGGCAACTTATGCAATATTCTTTTTCAGTCTAGCCTCTCCAGGCTTTACGACTAAGTATTCTTTTGTTTTCAACTGCCTCTCCAGGCAACATATGCAGTATTCTTTTTCAGTGTAGCCTCTCCAGGCTTTGCAACTAAGTAATCTTTCTTCCACCAAGCCTCTCCAGGCTCTCAGACACTAACCACAGTAGTGTATGAGTATTCTTTCTTCCACCAAGCCTCTCCAGGCTCTCAGACACATAAAGTGTTTACAATTTGAACTAAGTTTAAGTTTCCACGAAACTTAAACTTAATTTCTTCTTGCACTAGAGGTTAACTGAGTACCACTCAGGATACAAAGGTTGAATTCTAAGTACAAGGTTAATACAGTGATACAAGTGTATAAGTTAGGTACAATCCTGTCTCTAATGTGAGGAATGACATCCTCTGAGAATTGGCTAGATAGATACTGGATTTGAGCTTCAGCCTTGTTCTCCAACCATTGGTTTCCATGGGCTACATTCTCACCCGTATCATTGGAATAACCAAGGTATACTTGCGGCTTCAAACCATTCTTGGTTCATTTGAGATTAAGCACAACCTGGTTGGTTATTCAACTGAATAACTACAACTTTTACTAACTGATCAATAGATCAACAACATGGTTGATTCTTTTTCAACCTTTTCAACCAACAACCAACATCTTCAAATTCAATCTTGAGGCTATTTATATGTTCTGTTGGAATATAGTCGTTTGAAGATGATTCATAATACCATTGAGATAATTGATGATGTGGCTCATATAGCCGTTGTGTAGTAATGTCTCAAACGGTTGCTTCTCCTTAAGCAAATAAGTGTTCAGACAGTCTTGTTCTGACACTTCTGTAGATGAGCTCTTTTAGAGAGATTTTCTTGATATTATTTTGCATGTTCTCTCTCTTGATATCCTTTTGCTTTTTTTCAGCTGTCTTTTGATTTCTTCTGCGTTCCTCAGCTGACTTCTGATTTCTTCTGCTTTTCTTAGGAGTGTATATGAGGAGATATCCGTTGGATTTGTCCTTTTGCTTATTTTGTATACACTCCTTTTCTGTTTGCTTCCTGACACCATTTCTTCTTTCTTCTTTTAGTGAGGTGTCTTGTCGAATAGTTGTTGTTGCAGTTTCTTCTTTGAATAAATATATATAATATTATAGCCGTTGAATCATAGTTTTGACCTCTGCACTAATTTCTTCTTCTTCTGAGATGTAGATGAATAAAGATGTTGAATTTAACATATTTTATTTAAACATCTTTCTGGTTGCTTTTTCTTAGTCTTCTGATCACCTCTGTATGGCAGCAGTCGCAGGTGCAGGTCTGCGCACACAGATCCCTTATGTTGCAGGTGCAGCATGCGTTGCCGAAAGTCTTTGCCGAGTTTCCTTATTTGTGAAAGACTTTGGTCGAGGTATAAAAGTATGTTTAGCTTTTATACTGAAATGCCTTTTGTTGCAGGTGCAACAGTCATTAGAGAGAGTCATTGCTGAGTTTCCTCATTTGTGAAAGACTTTGATTGAGGCATAAAAGCATGTTTAGCTTTTATACTGATATAAGTGTACTCCATTTTGGTAGAGTGTGCTTTACACTTTAGCAACGTCTTCAAGAGATAAATTCTTGATTCTGTTTGTAGGCTTCTTCAGATAGTCTTCACGTCTTCAGATGGTCTTCACGTCTTCAGACGGCTTGCGCACTTCAGACGGCTTCAGCACTTCAGACGGCTTGCGTTCTTCAGACAACTTCTATGCTTCAGACGAGTTGCGTGCTTCAGACAGTTTCTATGCTTCAGACGGGTTGCTTACTTCAGACAGCTTCTGTATTAAATCCTGCATTTGTTCTTCTGATCCTTATCTTCTAATTCTGATTCTGTTCATCAAATCTTCTTCTTCTTCTAATGAATATTTCAACCTGAAACACAATCAATAAACCAATACCTTTCTCAGTAGAATCTGTTTATATAATCTTATTTGTTCTTATTATACTCTTATTTGTTAATCATTAAAACTAAAGGATATTAAGTCTTTGAGTTAAGTTTGAATGCTCAAACTGTTTAATAGACTTCACACCTACAACCATGAAGAAAGTGAGGAGAACCAAATACATAAATAGATTGGAGAGAAAGAAATAGGAGGGTGGTCGCGCGCACACCGCCACCCTCCAGCTCTGACACGCACATCGCGAGTTTCCTCCCTCTGTCGCGCGCAGAACCGTCAGAGTTGTTGTCGCATCAGCCTGTGCCATTGCTTCATTGATTGTCGGCGAGATTGCTGACACTGTAAGCTCCACCGCAACTTGAAGGAAAGCTTCATAGAGAACCTTAGTTCGTGAGAGAAGAGAAGGTCTGGTCTGAGGTCTCTGAATTTTTTTTTACTCTGGTTAACTGATTCCTATGTGTGTGGTTTTTGGGCTGATAAGAAAAGGCCCATCATATTTTAGTGAGTGTATGTTTGAATCTTAGTCTGGCTTAACCGATTGGTTATGTGTGTGATTTTTTGGGGCTGATTCTAAAGCCCATCATGTTTTAGTGTGTGTATGTATGAATTATTTTTAGTCCATAAAGTTTTAAACAACTATCATAAATAATCATAATAAGGAAATAAAGTAAATAAACATTGTGTAAAGAAAAAAAGATTTGATTTGTGTTGGGCCAATGATTCTTCTGAGGCCAATATTTATTTTATTATGTGTTTTTATAATTATGTGTGAATTTTAAATCTATCGCATTAAAAATAAAAAATATAATCAGTGTGAATTGTCACTTTATTGTGTTTGTTCAATTAAATTTTGTACAGAGGAAAAATAAAAAATAAAAATCATGTTTGTATCCTTGTAAATAATTGTCAAGTTTGATTATATAATTGGTTATCTGTAGTGGTCATGTTTATTTAAATTTATCATTTGGGGATTTTGTTTAATTGAAATATAATATCGTTCTTTTGTGAATATATGTCTCGTGCGAATATTATTTGGTATATGTGTAACCCGTGTGACCTCGTAAAATTCATCCATCCTGTAAATTAATTTTGTGAATCTTTTGTTACCCCTTGTTCAAATAATAATATCATGTAACGATCTTCAATGATTGACGTGACGCTTATGAGGTCTTGATTTATTAAAAGTATGGTAAGGGTAAACATATCGCTCATTTTGCTTTCTTTTACCCTACATGTGGTAATGAAATAAAATTGTTCAAAAAAGATTTTTTTATGATTACTGAAATATCCCTTACGAGGTATTCCTTTGTTAAAAGTATCGCATGGGTGAACGTATTGCTCAGTCTGCTTTCTTTTACTCTACGCGTTGTAAATTCTACTTTCTAGGAAATAAAATCAGTTGCCAACTCAAATAAATGATTAATTCTTGTAAATAATTCATGTTAAGATTTCTTGTAAATAATCCCTTGATTGATCCTTGCAAATAATTTGGCACTTTAATTTCTCTTTTTTAAATAATTTATTTTTTGGGTAAATAAGTATTTGAGACTCATCAACAATCTGCGCAATTAAAACTAAGGTAACTGATTTTTCTAAGTGGATGTATCAGGGGTGTTGTGGAATTAAGTTTTCACCCTTCCCTATGCATAATCGACTCCCGAACTTAGTTTGGTTTACACATACCCTATCTCTTAGGTTTTATCTAATTTTCCCTTAATAAAATTAGTGGCGACTCCTTGTTCTCTATTTTCAACAAAAGAAAGGAATTAATTTTTTTTCCAAGGGGCGGGTTGCTATAGAGTGCATAACACTGCCTCATTTTCGCTCAAGCGAGGCCATTCTCGGTTAGGCGAAAATATCAGTGAAATTGGGAATTTTCTCTGCTGATGTTTTCACTTGAGCGAGGGAATTCTCGCTCAAGAAAAAAAGTGGCGGAGAGGGGGTTTTTTTTGCACCATTTTCGCTCAAGCTAGAAAGGCTCGCACAAGCAAGAATACTCCAGAGAGCCTTTGTGTGGTTTTCGCTCAAGCGAGAGATTCTTGCTTACGCGAAAACGCGCGAGATCAGTTTTTAAAAACACTTAAGTTAGGGTTTCCACCCCATTTCTAACATTTATTACCCTTCCTAGAGAGAGGATTTATAGAGAGAGAGAGTACGCCCAAGCCTTGGATTGAAGGAGAAGAAGAGAGCTCATTCCCCACCTCACTACCTCTTCCCCCTTTCTCTTTGAGTTGTTTAAGATGAGTATAACTCACACACACACTGCCATTATGTGTGAAAAGTCCCCAATGATCCCTATTCTTCTATTCCCTCTTCTTTTACTTGTATTTTGGTTGGTTGATTATGTTTTCCTTAGTTATTTATGGTTGTAATTGTTTGGAAGCTTGAGTTAGGGTTTACCCATGATAGTGATTTTCTTACCCATACTTGTGTCTATGTATTCAAGATTCAAACTATATGAGTTATGTGAATGAATTTAGGTTTTGACCCCCAGCTATTATGAAAAACAAATTTAGGTTTCGGCCCCCATTTATTATGAAAAATGAATTTGGGTTTCGACTCCCTTCTCTGGAACATTTTCTCTTGAGTGAGAGGTTTCTCACTTAAGTGAAATCATGAGTAACCAAAATTCTTCATTTTTTTGATATTCTCGCTCAAGCAAAAATGCTCCATAGTTACTCCCCAAAATTCAGTTTTAAACACCCTTTCACCTAATTTATTTTATAAAAACCACTTACACTTCTAATTTCACGTACAAAACTGTTTTCATGATGTTACATGTACTCCGCCACTAGTTCAGAGCCCTGACCCCATTGCTACAACCCTTTAGATGCTAACAGAAGTTATTGGAGAACAAGCTGCCACCAATGTGACTATTCTCCAAGAGTTGCGTTCGCGTTCGAGGGAGAAGCCTCCACCACTACCCGTTGTAGTCTTGGACCTATTTGTCCAGGACTTAGTGTAACACCCCAGCCTTGACTTGCGGCCTAACTGCTGGGGCCCAGGAATTCACTGAGCATTGCAACTACTAAGCTTTTTCACCCCCTGAAGTGGATTATTTCCCCTCGGGGAACTACCGTCGATTCGAATCCTAGACCTCAGGGATATAGACTTAAGTTCCTTAAATCCACCCCAGCAGTTGGGCCGCAGGTCAAGGCTGCGGTGTTACATAAAAAGGCGCCTCAGAGGGTGGAAAAGCTGAGTAAGTTAACACGCTCAGTGAATTCTTGGGTCGAGTAGTGGGTCGCAGGTCAAGACTGGGGTGTTACACTTGCGTGTATGATCTCGAGGCGGCTGATGCATGGCTTAATGCCATGAACAAGATCTTTGAGGTGATGAGGTGCGCCGACGAGTTCAAGGTGTGGTTCGCCACCTACATGTTACAGGGGGAGAAAGAGGATTGGTAGAAGGGAGCCAAGACCAGATTGACTTTTCTAGGGACATCGCTCTCTTGTGATGGGTTCCAAGCGATATTCTTTGAGATATACTTCTCGGCCACCATTTGTAAGCAAAAGAAGACCGAGTTGCTATAGTTGAAGCAGGGGAGATTGACTATGGGCCAGTTTATGGCCACGTTCGAGAGGTTAGCCAAGTACTCCACCCTTCTCCAGGCCAATCATAATGAGGTTGGAAGTGCGCTCACCTAGAGTTGGGCCTAAAGCCCGAGCTGAAGAAGATTGTGGATGCTTTTGAGGTGAGGGACTTTTCAGCTCTGGTCAGCAAATGTCTAATTGTTGAGCAGAGCCTCACTGAGGAGGTGCCCAAGCCCGTTGACCTGAAAGGCAAGAGGAAGTTTGAGTAGCCCAAGCAGTGCAAGGGCGCAAGGCCCAAGTGGCAGAACAACGCCGCTTTGGCCCTCCGCCCCGCTCAGAGGCAAGGGGAGGTGCCTAAGAGCCCCAAGTGTAGGAAGAGTCATAGAGGGGAGTACTTGTTTGGGCAACAATCGTGCTTCTACTATCGGGAGCTGGGAAACATGAAGAACGAATGCCCGAAGAGGAAGGATCTCACCGAACTGCAAGCCATCGAGAGAGTCTTCACCCTCAGTGGTTAGATGGTAGCTTCAGCAGATAACCTGATGCAAGGTAGGTGTGATATAGGAGGTAGTACCTTGATTGTATTGTATGATTTAGGGGCAACCCATTCTTTTGTTGCTTATGATTGTGGGTAGAAAGTGAAATTGCATGTCACCCCTTTACCCTTTCGTTTGAATGTTATTACCCCAACCAAAGAGGAAATCCCTACTTCCCTTGTTTGTTCAAAATGCCCAATTGTGATACAAGGGAGGGCCTTTGAGGTTGACTTGATTTGTTTGCCATTGAGGGACATTGATGTGATTTTGGCATGAATTGGTTATCCCAAAACTAAGCTGTGCTTGATTGTTTTAATAAAGAAATTGTTTTTCCAATTCTTCCTCTTCCTCCAAGGGAGAAGCCACCTGCTTTGATTTACAGTTTTACACAAGTTTCTGAATGCCTATCTAATGGGAGTAGTTGTTTTACTTTGTTGCTTTCCTCTGCTTTAGGGACTAGCCCTGACTTGAGTAGTGTAGCCATGGTTAGAGAGTTTCAAGATGTTTACTATAGTGAGGTAACCACCTTAACTCCAGACCGAGAGATTGAGTTTTCTATAGATCTTGTGTCAGGTACAAGACTTATATCCAAGGCACCCTATAGGATGTCACCACTATAGTTGCATGAGCTTAAGACCCAATTAGAGGAGTTAATTGAGAAGAAAATTATTCGACCTAGTGTGTCACCCTGGTGAGCGCCAGTGCTCTTGGTTAAGAAAAAAATGGGAGTATGAGATTGTGTGTGGATTTTAGGCAGTTGAATAAGGTTACAATTAAGAACAAGTATCCTCTACCTAGGATAGATGACCTGTTAGATCAATTTAGGGGAGCGTATGTTTTCTCTAAGCTAGATTTGAGGTCAAGCTACCATCAGATTAAGATCAAGAGTGAGGATATCCCAAAGACCGCATTTAAGTAGGGATGTCAAAAAAACCCGTACCCGTGGATACTCGTGGATATACCCGCAATGGGTACCCGCATATATATATATATATATATATATAATGGGTGGGGACAAATATTATACTACCTGCCTCGTGGGTACCCGCATACTTATTAAAACATATTTTTCTATTAAATATATTTGAATATTATGATTTTTTATCATTTTATGATGAGATATAATTTATTTTATATTATTTTTTGATGATATTCTTAATATATTAACACGTAATGGTATTAATATAATGATTATTTATATATATAGTATGATATTATAATATATTATATAACATTTCCTCTCTTTCTTTTTTATAAAATTTAAATTCTTAAACATTAATTGATACCCGTGAATACCCGCGGATACCCGTTACCCGCATGGGTACCCGTTAATTTTATCGGGTATGTATACGGGTAGTCACTACCTGCCCCGTTGACATCCCTACATTTAGGACTAGATATGGGAACTATGAGTACATGGTAATGCCATTTGGCCTAACCAATGCTCCATCCGTGTTCATGGACTACATGAACCGGATTTTCCGGCCCTACTTGGCTAAGTTTGTCGTTGTGTTCATCTATGATATCCTTATCTACTCTCAGACCTTAGAGGAGCATGAGCAACACCTTATGATTGTGTTGGGGGGTTTTGAGAGAAAATAAGTTATTTGCCAAGCTGGAGAAGTGTGAGTTTTAGATGGATAGGGTTCATTTCTTAGGGCATGTGATTTCTAGAGAGGGTGTGTCGGTTGACCCCAATAAGATAGAAACCGTCCTTGAGTGGGAGTGACCTAAGACCGTAACAAAGATTAGGAGTTTCCTAGGATTGGCGGGGTATTGTCGGAGATTCATCAAGGGATTCTCCCAGTTGGCCTTGCCCCTCACCATGTTGACCCGGAAGGGAACGCCTTCGTGTGACAGGAGCTTCTCGGAGCTCAGGGAGAGGTTGACCACCGCCCCGGTGCTAGTGTTATCGGACCTATCCGTTTATCATCTGTTTTTCAAAGCGTGGGCTTTTAGCCTACGCTAAACATTTTTTTTGTAGTGAGGATCGATCACCTACAATAATAAAAATAACTGCATGGTGTACAGGTTAGGATCTCACCATTAAAAGTTATTTATCTTTTTTTATATTTATTGATATATTGCTATGTTCAAAATAAGTTTTAAAGGTTGAGAAATGTCTTGAAACGTCTTTCATGTTCAAAAGAAAACTGCAAAAGATCTTAATCCGAAAACAAATCAAGAAATGTCTTTTTAAGTTCTAACATATAAGAAAAAAAGGAAATTTTAAAAAAGTAATATTCAAAAGTAGTTAAGCATCAATTTGATGCACTCATTTTTCTCTTTAAATGTTTCAAATTTTCAATATAAAATATAAAGTTTTAATACATATCGATTCAAACGGTTCAACCAGTGACTCAACGGTTGGACCAGTGACCCATTAACCCAGTACCTTAACCGATGGTGTGTTTCGTTTACATTGGATCCACATTTCAAACGTGGATCTGGGCAGAAGCTACTCTCAGCAGAGTTAGCTTGGATGAAAGTTTAAAATGTGATTTTGATGGAAACCAAACAAACAACGATTCGATTGCCGGTCCGAGTTTAATAGTGTAACGTCCTAATTCTGAAATTCAAGAATAATGTCTATTGGAGACAAAATTCCCAAATTTACGAAAATTTTTCATGCCATTATTGATATCGTCACCATACACTTAACAAGCACGCTTATGCAATCCAACGTTACTTAAATCGTACACCTTTACATGAACTGAATCAACATTAAATCGCCTTCAAGGCCCAATAATAATATACTATTTACATCATCATAATCATAGATGGGATGCCACCATACATATGCTCTCAGCAGAATAGAAGGGCTCAGAGGCTACACATGTACCGCTATATCCCACGAAAGAATACAAGCTAAAGTAATGAATATCCCAAACATAAAGCATTAAATACATCAAAATATAATCAACTCTAAAAGCTCCAGCGTCCTCACTGACCAGTCCGAGGGGCACCGTGTGCATCTGAATAATAGCCACAAAACATGTGGTGAGACTAATGTCTCAATGAGCATAACCATGCAATAGAAAGTGTAGGGAAAACAAACAAATGCTATGCATCACAAAATTTACAATTAATTATGACATAAGGAACCTCAACTCATAATGAAACATGATATGCATGACATGCATTGCCCAGCAGACGAGGTCTTATCTCTTTCACTGGGGCTAGACTTGAGCTCGGACTACAAGGAATCTTCCTTTGGGACTAATACCCGTCATTAACTAGGGGCTAAAACCCATGTTTTAATTGGGGACCAAAGTTTATTAATACTAGGGACCTAAGTCCAATCTTGCTGAAGTGTTAACCGGGGGCCATGGCCCAAATTCATTTTTATCAACTGGGAGTCGAAGTTCGAAATACATTTTTTTGTTAATTGGGGGCCAAAGCCCAAGGGTATTACTCATTCATAACACATACAACTTGATTCATGAGGCACACAAGCTATTACATAACCATGGCAAAACCCGAAGTAAAATAACCCTAACTCAATCCCTCAACATTAACCAACTACACAAATGTGAATACACATACCAATACATGCAAACAACTCAATCACAAGTCAAAGAAGAGGGGAAATAGAGATTAGGGGTCATAGAAAAGTCCTCATGCAAAATGAGGTGGAGTGTGTGAGCTATACTCACCTAAAGCAAGATCCAAGTGGGGGAGGAGGGTTGTGAGGATGAGGGTGAGCAAGATTCTTTCTTCTTCTCCTTCTTCCAAGCCCAAAAGCACTCTTTCTCTAGGAGTTTCTCAGCATTAAAACCCAATTTGCATATTCTCGCTCAAGCGAGGAATCCTCACTGGAGCGAGTGTTGAGTGCCTTCAATATTCTCGTGTCCTCGTTCAAGCGAGGATCTGCTCGCTTGAGCGAGACAAAGTCAGAGAGTAACTCCAAAAATTGGAGCAATTTCGCTTGGGCTAAATTACTCCAGAGAGCATCCCCTGATGCTGTCCCCATTCTCACTTGAGTTGAGCTGATCTCGCTTGAGCAAGATATTTTCGCTTGAGTGATGCTGTCCTCGCTTAAGCGAAAAAAACAAAACTTAAATTTCACATTTTTATTAATATATTCGCTCAAGCGAGGGTGTTCTCGTTTAAGCGAAATTGCTTCAGAATGAAAATTCCAAATTTCCATTCCTAGCCATTATTGCCAATTCTTACTCTCTTTCCCTAGTTCATTTTTATAAAAATACCTTTATAATCTTATTTTAATTACGAAATCGTGTTATAATATTTGGGATGTGACAAATAACTTTATTTTTAAGTATGACTTACTAGTTAAATCATTTTTTCCAAAAAAAATTTAAAATTATATTCAATTCCTCCCCTTTTTTATTTTATTTCATTTATCTCTTTGCTGTCAAACCTATGTACGTAACAACTTTTTTTTCTTTAATATATTCTAAGTTTCGTTCATCTATGAGTTTTTCTTATTTTATAATAATAGTTTTCACAACAATCTCGCTACAAATATTTCACTCTTATATTTCCTGTTATGCTATAAAGTTTATGTACTTTTAATTTTCATATAATTTTTCATGTTTTATTATATAATATTCTACTTTTCTTAAGATTTATACTAACATACCCGTACTTTAAATTGTTCAAAAGATTGATACGGTACCCATATATGTATACAATATATCACCCCTCCCCAATAAAAGACAAGTTCATCTACAAGTGTGAGTGGATTGTGGGCGATGCCAAATACATCATACTCCTTTCTAATAATTTTCCCTCAATTCTTAACTAACACGAAACTTATGCTGGCCCTCTGAGTTTGCCCCCACCTCATCATCATTAATTCATATGTACAATAAACAATGGTATCACTCCCAAACTACGGGTCTAATAGCAAAACCACGTGCCCCGCAAAAAAGCCTTTGGCAGCAGCTTGCAATATATAAAATCCAGACTTGACTACATTCAGTATGAAGATGCATAAAGACAAAGGTGAATCAATAAAAGCAGGGGAGAGGTATGCCCCATGTGGCAAATAAGATACGTTTTCCATCATATCATGAGTAAAAGAAAAACCTTTGGCTATCCACATAGCTCCAAACCACCTGTAATAACCAAAACCATGTCTCTACAAAAGCCTAATCTTTAGCTTTTTCTAAATCTATATAAGCACCAACTCATTACTCAACCTCAGTCAGAGTACCTACAACCATAGTGAATGTTTTAGTTTCAAACAATATCAATAAGACTATGTGTGCACCACGCGGAGCTTTGGTTGTTGCAACCACTGTTGGAGTAGTGGAGACCTTGAAGGATCAAGGGTATTGCAGATGGAGCAATACCATGAGATCAATAGCCCAACGTGCCAAGAACCAAATAAGGTCTTCACCTCAGGCCAAGAAGCTGTCTACTACTCCTTCTTCAGCAATCTCAAAAAAGCTGAGAGATGAGAAGAGGAGAAAGGCAGAGGAGTCTCTGAGAACCGTTATGTACTTGAGCACTTGGGGTCCCAATTCTTAAAATACTTAATTAATGACAAAATTTGGCATAATTCAGCATGACAGAAAATATGGCGCGCCACTGATGATCGGCCACATATTTTTCTATAAAACTGAAGAGTTGAGTGCTAATAACAGCACTGTTGTGGGACTCGTGCAAGGTTTTGATGGTTATAACTGTTGGTGGGTGTGTACTAGGATTAGATATGAATGTAAATTACCATATCAATAAAAATTTACCATCTTTTGCCACCAAAAATGTGTGCTTTAATTTATTTCCCTAATTTCCTCCATATTTAAATGAGAATATATATATATATATAAACCTTTCCCATCCTATTGATCAGAGGCAAATCTATTACTTAGAAAGGCAATGGATTATCGGAAATTCGGAATAGAAAGTATCAAATATTCATATGCTATACCTAGCTAGAAGCCTAGAAGCTCATTTTGTTTTAAGTTATTTGACATTATTTCGTAAAATAAATAAATAAATAAATAAATAATTTAATTTTTTAGTTATAGCCTTATTTAATCAAAATAATTGTATTTGATAAAAGAATTTATCTTACTAGTTTATATTATTTAGTAAGCTAATAATTTATAGCTTAGTAATTTTTTTTTTTTAATTTTTACTCTGAAATGTTTTTTTATAAAGTCAGTCCTTTACAACAATATTTCCAAATTATTATGGGATGTTTTTTTTCTAAGCAAAGTGAAATAAATTTAAAAGGAGTATAAGGGGTACTCCAACCCATATTACAACCAGTAGTATGAACAATACAATACACCTAGCCAAATAAACCAAACACCCAAAAGAAAGTAAAAAAAGAAAACCTAGCTTTAGAACCTTAAAACCAAAGCTGAGCATAATTTTAGCACAACACCCCTGAAAACTAGGGGTGTTCATGGGACGAGTTTCACTTGTCCCAAACCCGGTCCTAATTTTTTATCGGGCCAATTCTATGCACCTGAACTCGTCCATAGACCCGAAGAGACCCGATGATGTGCGGGTCTAAGTAAGACCGAGTCTGAGTAGGACAGGACCGGGTTAGCCCGATATATAAGCTAAATATAATCATGAAATGATCATATAACAATGTTCAAAAGAAAATAGTTCATACAATTAATAAATATATTGAATACAATAAAATATCTCTTAATGTATGCAATATTTTTTACTTTTTTAAAGTTTGGACATTACTAAACCAAGAATAACATTATATCACTATATAATTTTATGTATAGAATGTATTTTTAATGGTAAATAAAGGAAACTTAAACTCAAAAACCCCATCTAATAAGATGAAAAAAATAAGGTTAGGACTTTACATAATAGAAAATCATAAGTAATAAATATTATATTTATATATAAAGGACGGGTCGGGTAACCCGAAGGTTAACCCGAACCTATTCTCAACCCGATGCCGGGTCAAAAAATGAGACCCGATAAGACCCGGTTTGGTTCTATTCTTTCTTGTAGGACAAGAACAGACCCGACCCGAGTAGGACGAGTTGGGATGGGTCAAAGGGACGTACCGGGTCTTGAACACCCCTACTGAAAACATATATAAGAGAAACAAGATTACAAACTAAAATAAAGCACTTCCAACGATATACAAGGTTGAGAAGGCGAAAAGCTAATGAACCAGAATTTTGAGCTCCCAACAAAGACAACCAGTAGCCTATTCCACAAAATAAAATCGTGAAGATATCCCTCAAGGTCCACCCAATCCAACATAACAGAACCAACCAATGCAGCAGAGAGACAACATAGATACCCGAAGCCTGAACATAAATTAATGTACCCCGTACTTCGGATTAAGACAAATAGTAGGTTGCTCAGACTAATAGGAAAATGGATAATAAAACTCAATATCTTTAGCTTTCAACAATTTCCAAGAACGCAATTTAATCAACTCTAACAATTCAAAACGGGTTATAGAATTATTAGAGAAAACAACTTCATTTTATTATTATGGGATGTTACATGATATATTTATTTTGATATTATTATTTTGGATATAGCATAATAAAATGTAATTAAAAGATCCTAATTAATATTTATTTTACTTATTATATTTTTATTATAATTATTAATATGAAAATATTTATATAATTTATTTTAATTTATTTTTAAATAAATTATCTATCTTTATATAAAAAATTATAATAGTTCAAAATTAAATAAAATCTAAAAAAAGTAATTACATAAAACTTTATTTTTTTTATAAAATAAAAATATAATTTATATTAAAAACTCTACAAATTCATTTTTATGTCATTTTATATTTATCAATTAACTTAAAGAAAAACTAACTATACCAACTTTTTTTATTCAATGAGCTAATTTAACAACTTTCAACTTTTATTTGAAAATTAACTTTAATAATTATCTTTAATTTTGATTAATTTGTCAATTATTTTTGTCAAACGGACACGTTGTCTCCACAAACACTCAATTAATATAAAAAGTTTATGAAAATGGGACAAGAAAACTATTTGACCGAGCTCAATAAGGCCCAATATCCTTACAAGGTTGATCTGCCTTCACCTCAGGCGACATGTAAACACAAGTTGATCAGGTCATCCAATTCAAATATGACACTTAGCTCAAGGGTTTGTATACTTTGAGTTTGAGGATCTAAGACTGCCTCTACGTACATATCCCAATGGGGATATCCCAGACTCCAAAGGTCCATCGTTCATGACATACAATCTATGAGGAATAGTAAATTTCCCGAATTTTATATATCACATCAACTCCACAATAGCCCTTTACTATCGTTGGATCGTAGCTTTACATTAGAGTCCCTGCTATGATTCAACACCTCCTCGCAATTTATGCCAAAGTGATCATTTGCTATCATCTACCATGGTGGCTTCAAGCCACCCATCCACCCCCTCTCAGCCATGTATGTAAGACTCGTTCTCATTCATCTCCTAGTTAAACTATTACTTCTACATGTATTGTCATGAGTGTTGGAGTCATTGAAGGAGACAATGGTCGTTCATCTGGAGCTGACATTTCGCGTTACTCAGCCCAACCCGATAAGATGCGCTTAGGGTGCTTTTGTGAACCAACCTAAAAAGCTCGGAAGTTATTCGAGCTTATAAAATAAATATTTGATCCCTACATTTTTTCAGGTAGCACGATTTTTTTTCATGTGTTTTGCGGACTACATATAGTCTCTTTTGTGAGTTTTGAGGGTAGTAAGTTTTATCAATTTTAGCTAAAATAATATGAGAGTTATTCGGCCTTATAAAATAAAGGTCTGAGCCCTACACATGTGTGGACTTTTGCATACCAACCTAGTTGGACTAGCCTATTTTTCCGGCTTTACACTCATCATTGCCAAAGCTCACAGGAGAAAAATGACCACCATTAATTATTAGTTCAGTATCTATGAAAACCAATTGACCCGTCTTCTTAAAAATATTTTATCTCCTTTTAAATTATTAACTATCATACTTGTGTACCAAACAGTGGTTCATAGCAATGGAAATGAACTATGACTCAACAAAATTTTTATCGGTAAAGTGAGATGTTCAAATAAATTGGAGTCTTTATTCTTTGGAGGGG
Source organism: Sesbania bispinosa (assembly GCA_026901365.1). Lineage (NCBI taxonomy): Eukaryota > Viridiplantae > Streptophyta > Magnoliopsida > Fabales > Fabaceae > Sesbania > Sesbania bispinosa. Next base: position 2,222,218 of record QLOH01000032.1, on the reverse strand, counting down.
TTTACCTAACCATCACAATCGGTTCGATAGTTAAACCCACAACTATGTTTTTGGGAATTGCTGACGAAAGATAGAAAAACTACCCTTTATACTTGTGTAGATCTCATATTAAAAAAAAAGTAAAACAAAACGGGAAATGGCATATTCATAGTTACATAATTCGCGGTTCTCCTACAAATTGGTTCGCTACTTGGGCGCTTCCGGCCAGACTAGCGTACTATAGATAGGGATGGTTAAGGTGAAGTAAGGGGAAGCGAGAGAGATGAAGTGTAATGTAGATGGAGTAAAGGGAAGGGAAGCTGGAAAGACACAAAGGAGGAAGAGAGATTGATGAAGAACGATGTTATTTTGTAAATAAAGAGAAGACATTGGGAAAAGTGGGTTTACGGGATGAAGCTAGGGGTGGAAATAGGTTTGGCCGCTCGTCGGGGGCCTACGGCCTATCCTATTTATGGCCTAATTTAACTTGACTCGTTTAATCAGGCCTAGGCTTTTGAAAAGCCTTTTTAATTAAATAGGCCAAACTTAGGCTTTTTATAAAGCCTATTAGGCTTAACAGACTAGTCTATTTATAAATAATATTATTTTAAATAAAAAATATAAATATATTATACATAATAATAGTATAATAATATATAACGTTTTAATTTCTCCATTTGGGCTAATTTAGAGATAGGTTTATTGGCCTATTTATAGGCATATATCATTCACATATTTACATTTTAAAAAGTAAGTCTATTAGTCCGTAAAATACTAATCTATTTAGATATAGACCTTGGTTTATTTAAAGGTCATAATATGAAATAAGCTTTTAAATGGACTAATAGGTGAAACCAAGCTTTCAAACAAATCAGGTTAGACCTGAAAAAAGACCTATTACAAGTAAGAAGTCAGACTCAGCTTACTTCCACCCCTAAATAGAGCACATGACATTGGAAAGAGAAACAATTTAAAATGTTTAATAAATGAACTAAGTGTGCAAAAAAAGGTTTAAAGTTTAACCTTTAGAAGAAAAGAAATAAAAATAAAGTTGATAATAATAAATGAAATGAAAAAAAAAGAGAAATATATATAAGTTACTACTATATATACCCGTACTTTTATTTATTTATATATATATATATATATATATATATATACCCGTACTCAAACCACGTACGAAAGAGGATTACAAACCTTGTGACTATTGGTGTATTGATTTCAAAACAACTAGAAAAGTTCAAGTTATTCGAAAATATATGCTACACCTTAATTTTTTACATGCATTTCACATCACTAATTTATTTTCCATACAGCACTGTACGTCAATGCAAGTATCTCGTGTAATTTTCTTGATTTACATGCATAATTAGTAATTCGTCGCCAAAAGAATTATTTAAAGATGTTATTTTACAACCTAATTCCATTTGTATAAGCACTGCTTAATGTTCATTTATTATTCTAATAAGTTACTGATATTACCAGTTATTGCTTACACTTACAACATTACTTATCTTCCAATCCACATCTTATCCACATCTTATCCAACCACGGAATTTCTGCACCGAGCTACACATGCTCCCCCGCTGGCTTTCTGTGTGTGTGTTACCTTTGAATCTTTGAAGCGGTTTTGGTTCCCACCTTTCATACCCAGCTGGATCCGTACTGCACCATTCCCTTAGCCTTATCTTTAAACAATTTGCGCGGATCATGATGGAGCACTAAAAAACGCGCGCGTAAGCACAACATCATCTTTTTGTCGCTTCTAATTAGCAAATGAGTATTGGCCAAGTGCAAGTTGTGCGGTCCACTATTGAGAGATTCTTTAGCCCCACAAACCAAAACCATGTGCCTTTCCCACCAACATCACTCCCACTGGTTTTGCTATGCTAGTAGTAGTATCTGTATATATATTAACAACAACATTCTCTTCACCATACTCATCAATATTCATCAAACCCATAACCAACTCAATACTACCTTCTTTGTGAGGTATTTGTCTCAATCCAAGAAGCTTTCTTCTCAATCATCTGCAATGGCTTCAGGCAAATTGAGGGATGAGAAAGCCAAGCAGTCAGAGCAGTCTTTGAGAACCGTCATGTACTTGAGTTGCTGGGGTCCCAACTAAACAAAACAAAGAAGCACAAGATTATATGCAAATGCAATTATCAATTCCTTTCTTATTTCTAGGAATGAATTGAATTATTGAAAGGAAAATAAGAAATGGAAGATTAAGAAGGTGCTCCAATCTGAGAAGCTTTTGATCCGATCGAAACAGGAGAGTTAATTAAGAACGAGTCTCAAAAACTGCATTCATGCCTTTTTGCTACCTTGGAGAGACATGGATTGGACTTGGAAGGATGTACCAATGCTAATTCAGGGCAATCATCTTAATTTGATCGGTGGATTCATCACTAAAGTGATGGAATTGCTAGATAGGAGTTATTATATGATGACAAGAGTTAGGAGTTTGGTGTTGTATATGCAGAATAATTGTAAGAATATGTAACTTCTATGGCCAAACAAATCTTGAGAAATGACTTTTCTCTTAAATTTTTCCTCTGTTATTTTTCGTGGCATCCCCGCTTTACTATGGAAAGATTCAAAGGAAACAAGACATTTAATGTCATTCAATAAAAATCAAACATTAACCTAATAACTATTTATCCAGGATTGAAATGCTGAGAGAGTACCTTAATTATATTGTTACGGAACTTATCTAGTATGGATCATGGACTTATGAAGTGCTCAGCTGAACAAAAGAATAGAGTATATTCATGAAAAAAAATTGCAGCCCATTTCAGAACAGTTTTGAATTATATATGAATAACAAATTTCTAAACCTTTTTCCCTAAGCAGCAAAGATTTCCATCCCATAAGGAAGGTCAGTCACAACACGGCAATTTACTCTATGACACTTCATGTAAATTAACTCCGTTGATTCATATCGGAACAGAAACTCAGTAATTGTAAAATTTGTAATTTTATGTGTCTGTGTGTTCTCAATTGTGGTCAATTCAGGATATATTACCACTTTACCAGCTTTTGAATGTTCAAAGAAAAATTATCTCAGATTTGAAAACACCTGTCCCGTTCATAATTTATTCACCTTTTATGGCCTCTGCAGATCCCAATTCCAATAAATTAAAAAACTTATATATTTCAAAGCACTTACTTTTCGCTTTAATTATCCTAAACAAATAAAAATATTGATGACAAATTAAATATTATAACCCTAAAATGATTGGATGCGGTTGAAAACAAAACTGAGGGAGTGCAATTTCATCCTTTTACCATTAAGTTGTTATTATATATATCCTCACCCAAAAAGATTGAGGCAAACACTAAGGACAAGAAAACCAGAAAGCAGGAGTATATATTCTAAAATGTTTTATTATCTGTCAATGTGACTAACAAGTGGTCCAAGGACCAAGGTAGAGTGCCGCATTCTGTTGTTTATTTCCAAAACCGTCTATAGCCTAGCCTCTGGTATTTCCAAACCAAGTTTATTTCCACTTGTATTTACCTACTCTGGCACCTGGTATCCTACTCTTACTCTTTTCTATAAATAACAACTTCCATCTCTTCTTTTTCTCCAACAACCAACCTTCTTCTTGATACATAGCCTACTGAATTCCCAATTTAAACATCACTAGCTACCCTTTGAACTGTGTGAAGATGAGTAGTTGTGCAACAAGCAAGGCTTGGGTTGTGGCTGCCAGTGTTGGAGCCGTGGAGGCTTTGAAGGACCAGGGTATTTGCAGGTGGAACCATACTTTAAGGCAGGCTCAGCAGCATCTCAAAAACCATGTTAGATCCTTGTCTCAAGCGAGGAATCTCTCTTGTTCTTCTTCTTCTGCTCTTGTTGCAACCAAATTAAAGGATGACAAGAAGGCCAAGCAAGCAGAGGAGTCCTTGAGGACCGTCATGTACTTGAGCTGCTGGGGTCCCAATAACTGAACTGAACAAGCTCAGAGATTTTGTTTTTTGAAATTCCGGGAATGGCAATTTCAAATGAAAATTGCTTTATGTAAATAGTGATGATAGACTATACGAAATTTGTAATGTCAAATGACAGTACTATTCAATGAAGAAAGTTTCTTCATCATATCTTAATATTTGTGATTCTGTGGTTGAAAAATAATTAAAAGTAACAGAAACTTGTTATATTAGATATGAAATAATTTACGTTTCTTTTACTACCCTAGGTAGTTTCTAACACAGATTTGAAGTATGGCGAGAAAGCATACGTGCTTTTTATTCAACAGAAAAGTAGGGCTGGCTGATTAGTCAGAAATGTGAAGTATGGTTGGTGAGACAGCGCTACTTTAAAACACAAATTTGTGTTAGTCAGACAGAAAGCTAGGGCTGATTAAAACCCTCAACCAGAAAAGTAGGTAAAACATATTTCCATCCTCAAATCACTCGGCCTGATCCTCTGCAATACTGCAGATTCAGCAGTCGGATCCAATAGTCATAAATTAATGTGTTAAGTTTTGAAATTTTTTTATTTGATGCACTTATAAAATAAAAATCAAAATGTTCTCTAGTTTTTACTCAATTGGAGAGGATCTCGATCCTCCAAATCACTAACTAGCTTTTCGATAAAGGAAAATTTTAATATATGTATGTACAAAAGGATTTGTCGGGTGAGAATAATAATGAGAGTAAGTATTTATTTTGAAACTTATTCTAATTTTTTTATAATCAAATGCTCAAATTCATGAGATATTGAATCGAATAGCGTTTTATGTCAAAAAGTAGTGTATAAATTAAAATGAAAAAAATCCAAACGGAGAGAAAGCTGAAAGTGTTTTGTGTATTGATTTGTTGAATGAGAGTGAATGAAAATACAAAGCATACATAGAGGTCCTTATATAATACATAGGAAATGAAGAAAAGGAAAAAGGAAAGCGAGAAAAGAATAACAGAATTGATTCTACTGCAATGAGTTGCTAAGAGATTGATGAGCTTCCAGCATGGGTACGTGTTGTGAGCATAGTCACACAATGTGCTGGTCTTACCAGTGAACCATGAATTGGTGTGTGCATACCAATTCGCGATACTCTTGAATTGGTACCCAACTTTGATAAAATTATGACTTAATTTTTATCCAATAGCAAACCGTGTTTCTGTACCACATACCGACCGAACAAATTGTGAACCCGATAACTATGGTTGTAAGGATGCTCGATGTGGGACTATTGTATTCCAATACCCCTTCCTCACAAGCTGGAGGGCTAAAGATGTCTAGCACTCCAAGCATGAGAAGGAAAGTAAAGAAGGCCTTAGGTAGAAGTGCCTTGTTGAAAAAAAAATTGGCTAGCTGGTCACAAGATCGAAGAGGAAGCAAACGCATCAACCCTAATTGGAGCTTAACACGAACCAAGTGAAGTCTATCTCCAAGTGTTTAGTGCGCTCATGGAATACTGGATTTCATGCTATGTGGAGAGCACTCTGTACTGGCACCTGCTAAGGCACGATACTCAGCTTCAGCTGAAGACCTTGCCACATTAAGTTGTTTCTTGGATTTCCAAATAACAATGACATCTCTGATAAAGAAACAGTAACCAGAATTTGACTTCATGGGGTCTAGACAACCAGCCTAATCAACATCTGAGAATCCCCTGACCTGACAATGTAATTGCCTTGGGAAGAAAAGGCCAAGTCCAAGAGCTTTCTTGAGATAATAAAGGATTGTGGTAGCTTCTTTGAAATGTGTTTGATTTTGAAACATAAATTGAATAATTTGTTGAGTGGCAAATGAAATGTCAAGATGTGTGGTGGTAAGATAGAGGAGGCGACCTACAAGGCACCTGTAAGAAGTGTAACATCCTAATTCCTGAATTCAAGAATAATGTCTGTTGGAGACAAAATTCCCGAATTTATGAAATTATTTCGCGCCATTATCGATATCGGCAACAAACACACTTATAAAATGCTTAGGTAACTCCAATGATTACATAAGCCCAAATACAATCAGTTATACATCATGAATCTCCTAATCCATATGCCACTTAGTGACTCAAAATAACAACCATCCATAAATACATAATTTCTAATCTAACTCAGCATGGTATAACTCATATACATCAATTTCTCTCATGGAATTCAAAATAAACCACTAAAGGTAGAATGATCCAGTCAAAGAGCTTCAAACTCTCCGTCCATTCTTCCAGCCAGACAATCATGCATATCTAAAATGAACCCACAAACATGGGGTGAGACTAATGTCTCAGTGAGCATAACTATATAATCAAACAGTGTGGGGGAACAGGCGTACCTCAAATGCTCAACCCAATATAAATATGCTATGCATGATCTGCATTACCCCGCAGACGGGGTCTTTTCACGGATTCTAGGGCTATAAGTGAGCTCAGACTACAAGGAACGTCTTCCTTGGGTACTAATCGCCGTCATTAACTGGGGGCTGAAGCCCAAGTCTTAACTAGGGACCGGAGTCCAATCTTGATTAATTAAGGTGAACTGGGGCCGAAGCCATTTTTACTTGGGTCGAAGCCAAATTCTTTTTCTGATTATTAACTAGGGCCGAAGCAATAATGCATAACTCACATATCATATGTAACACATGAGACATGAAATAGATATCCCTAAACATAATCATAGTAAAGAACCCTAGCTTGAGGAGAATCCTTATACATGTTTCTAGTCCCATACAACTACACAAAACATATATATAGAGGATACACAATCAATCATTCAAACACAAGCCGAAAGAAAGGAAAGTAATAGAATAGGAATCATGAGAGGAGAATCACACAAGATAAGTGGAGGTGCGTAAGTTATACTCACCTCAAGAGAACTCAAAGAAAAAGGGGGAATGAGTGGAGGAGGTTGGGATGAGCAATCCTTGGCTTCCTCTTCCTTCTCTAAGCTCCCAAAGCTTCTTTCTCTCTCTAGGGTTCTCCCTCTCTAGAATTGAAGTGATGGAAGAAAGTGAGAAAAAAAAGAGCCCTAATCGCGTTTTTAAGGAAACCTGCCCGCGCGCTCTCGCTTAGGCGCGCTCAAGCAAGGTTGGGCGAGATTATCAAAGCAGAAACACCCCTTTCTGCCTGATGCCCTCGCTCAAGTGAGCCCTTCTCTTTCTCCTACCCTCTCATTTCTCACAACCGCAACCTTACTTCAACATTTTTTCTCTAAACACCCAAGCCTCCCCACCCAGACCCAGATTATGTCCAGTCATCATCACCATACCTCCCTCCATCCCCTCCTGTCTCCATCGTCCCACAATTCCCACCATCCTGGCGTCTCACGTCCAGTGTCCCCACTGTCCTTCCTTCTTCATCGCGTCGTCACAACGCACAATGGCGCGACCTTCCCTTTGTGTCGCAGTTAAGGCAAAAGAAACTGCTAAAACTCTATTAAGGAAAAAAAAATACACACAACCCAATACCAACCCACACCCGCTTGAACCCATCCATACCAATCCGTGACCCACCCAACCTGTTACCTTAAATGGTCAGAAATGGGCCATTAATTATATTGCTCCATTTACAACGGGTTAAGACTTATGGGCCCGAATTCGCCGTTGCCCACCGCTAGTTTTAACCCTAGTCAATCCCTTAAAAAATATTAAGGGTTACATGTGTTTTTCGTCCCTCAAAATATAGCGAAATTTAATTTTGGTCCTCATTTATTTTTTCATTGGTTTTGGTCCTCTATTTTTTAAAATCACGTAATTTTAGTCCTTATTGTTAGCTATATTTCATTAAGTGATGACGTAAAAATATTTCTTGTAGATTTTGCTATGGAATTTGTTCGAATTTTCCTGCAGTTTTCAAAATTCAAAGGAAATTTATTCATATTCTAAAATTTACGGGAAATTTACTATAAATTTTTCTACAACAAAGCAAAAAAAATTTATAGCAGTATTTTTATGTAAGAAAATTGTGTTTTTTTGGAAGTTACATATGACTTTTCTAGGAAAAATTGTAAGAAATTTCCTGTAAATTTTTATTTATAAAAAGTTGTTGTGGAGAAACGAAAATGACTTAATGGAGTATAGTTACACAAAAAGGACTAAAAACACGTGATTTAAAAAAAATGGAGGATCAAAACCAATAAAAAAATAATTTAGGAACCAAAATTAAATTTTAATATATTTATAAAGATAAAAAACATATTTAACCTAAATATTTAACCTAAATATTAATAAGTAAATATTAAAAGGTTAAAACCCTTAAACAATTATCTTAGGCGCGTTTTACGATAAGGAACCAGAAAATTGGAGCATAAAAACTTTTTTTATTATAGTAGTACGTATGTAACGTATCTGCCAATATGACTGGCGAGTAGCGAGTGACCCAAGTTAGAGTGAATGCACATCATAATCTCCCATAAAAAACGACAAAACCCCCCATTATGCCGCATTCTTTATTATTTTTTTATTTCCAAAACCACATACAAGAGTAACACAACAGCCACTGGTTTCTCCAAACCAAGTCTGTTTCCAGTTCTATTTGCCAAACTCTAGCACCTGGCATCTTACTCTTACTCCTCCCCTATAAATAACAACTGCCATCTATCCTACTTCTCCAACAACCATCCATATTCCATATTTCTTGATAACCTACTGAGTTCCCAATTTACATTTGAAGTTTGTCTGAAGATGAGTAGTTGTGCAACAAGCAAGGCTTGGGTTGTGGCTGCCAGTGTTGGAGCCGTGGAGGCTTTGAAGGACCAGGGTATTTGCAGGTGGAACCATACTTTAAGGCAGGCTCAGCAGCACCTCAAAAACCATGTTAGATCCTTATCTCAAGCAAGGAATCTCTCTTCTTCTTCTTCTCTTGTTGCAACCAAATTAAAGGATGACAAGAAGGCCAAACAAGCAGAGGAGTCCTTAAGGACCGTCATGTACTTGAGCTGCTGGGGTCCCAATAACTGAACTGAACAAGCTCGGAGATTTTTGTTTTTTGAATTTCTGGGAATGGCAATTTCAAATAAAAATTGCTTTATGTAAATAGTGATGATATAGACTATACGAAATTTGTAATGTCAAATGACAGTACTATTCAGTGAGGAAAGTTTCTTCATCATATCTTAATTTGTGATTCTCTGTGGTTGAAAGCTAAATAAAAGTCACATTTCTTTTACTATCATAAGAGCACTGCTTTTTGTTCAATTGCAGCTAGAGACCATTTTTGTGTTTGTCGGAAAGGGCTTATTAAAACCCCCCAGCTGGAAAAGTAGGCAAAACATATTCTTTCGATAAAGGAAGAAAATGTGGATCTGTGTATGTACAAGAGGATTTGTTTAATTGGTGATAATAATAGATAACGAGAGTAAGTAGTTATTTTAAAACATATTCTTATTTTCATCATTCATATGTTTGTATGTGTATGTATCTTTATTTTTTATAATCAAATACTCAAATTCATGAGATGCTGAGCTAAATAGCATTGTATTTCATAAGTGCGAAAATTCTTTTTGTGGGACATGAAATGGATTATTATTATTATTATTATTATTATTATTATTATTATTATTATTATTATTATTATTATTATTATTATTATTATTGTGAGTTAAAAATTTATTGGAAAATTCTTACAATTTTTTCACTAAAAAAATTATCTATGGTAAATTTCCTAAAAAAACCACAAAGCTTTTACATAAAATCAGAGTAAAAATTCTTAACACTCAGTATTCTCCCCTTTTTTTATTTATAATGACAAACTTAAGAAAAAAATCAGAGCAAACTAAAAAAAGGGTAAATCAGTGCAAAATTTGAGATTTCAGGCTTGTTCCATCATCTTTAAGATTTGCTTCAGTTTGGGAACCCCTTCTGATGTATACTTTATGCTTCCCCCTTAATTGCACACTTGATCAAATTTTCATCAGTAACAATACTTGCTCTCTTGTCATCAATGAAAAGGGCATCAGAGCAAAAAAAGAGCTAAGTACATAAAAAGATAAGAGAATTTCACAATAAATAAGATCAATGCAAAATAAATAGGATCAGAGCAGTAAGATCCGAATAAAGACAGATAAAGAAGATGCACAAAGTATATGGACCAATCTGATGTCATTAAGAAGATGATACAAGATACACATCATTGGCTACTCTGGTTTCTTAACAAGAGCTTCTTTAATTACATCAAGTAAAGAATCTCTAGTTTTAGAAGCTTTCTTGTCCTGCCTAAGCCTTTCTGTTTGAGCTATCAGATGATCTTAGTGAGCTTGTTCATATTTTCTGAAGTAACAGCTCATTCTGAATGTAAGGATTGTCCATGGGATCCGGCTCACAAAAGATGACGGTGATGAATGGAGAGCTGAATCTATGAAAGTTGCTTCTATAGGTCTCTTCTTGTCTGAAAAAGACTCCAATCCTTATGATATTCATAGCCTAGCTTGGGTATTATTTGTGCCATTTGCCATTCAACTTTTTGCGCCTTGGATGGATTCTATAGCGTTACTCTTCAACCGTGATTGTAAATTGTAATGATCTTTCCCAATTTTATTTTAGTACGTAAGCGGTAAGCCTTGGTTTAACCAATTTGTTAAGCAGGAAATTCACGTTGCCTCCCTCCCCAATTTTATTCTTCTAAAATAAAGCAAGTTTTGAGCACAAAAATGTGAATTCAATACCCTGAGAGGCAGCATTATTAGCGGTATGAAAGAAAAGATTGAAGAATTGCTTAACAACACACTTAATTTGGAAATTGGTTAACACTTCTATCTTCCATTTATCAAAATTTACATCAATATCTATCAGAATGGAAAAGCAATTTTGGATACTATACAATACAACCATTACTGCAGGTCAACATATATGACCCCAGAAATTTCAGTACCCCACCTTCAATTCCCTTGTGGTGAAGGTTTCAATCAAAGACGCAAATAATTTCTAATTGCCGTGGTGGGGTGGGTAAGCTAGTTGTTGGGACCCCAACAGCTTAAGTACATGACTGTCCTCAAAGATTCCTCTGATTGCTTTGCCTCCTCTTCCTTTAATCTGTTCGAAACCATAGCAGAAGAGGAAGGAGAGAGTTTCTTTGCCTGAGACAAGGATCTGACATGGTTCTTGAGATGATGTTGAGCTGATCTCAAAGTATGATTCCACCTGCACAAACCTTGGTCCTTCAAGGCCTCCACAACTCCAACACTCGCTGCCACTGTCCAAGCTCTGCTGCTTGCTGAACTCATCTTGAGAAGTTGAAATTAACAAACTCTTGCTTAATTTGATACTTGATGACAAAAATTAACTGAAGTTGATACTTGATGACTGTAGTGGGTAATAGAAGAAGTCTACTGTGAGATTTGAGATTGAGTGAACAATTGGAGTGAAGGTGTTTTTATATAAAACAAGGAAGTGCTTGATGTGCTTGATGTGTGAGGTTTCCTAAACTGAGGAAAAGGCCAAAAATTTGGGAAAACCACTGCCATAAAGCGATAGCTAGCAACTGGTTTTGGGAGGAGCCACTGGTTTTTTATTTTAATGAACTTTGGATAAAGCTTCGGAATCAAGTTCATTGCCTCATTGCGTCCTCAGTTTCAGGACCACGTTCTTTTTCACAGATATGTGTGTCACTACTCAGTTGTATACGTGTGCAATTATATGTAATGTAAATGTAAATTCAAAATTCAGCTATATATATATATATATATATATATACAGCTGTATATGCAGTATTTTGTTTTCTGATAATAATTGTATACTGCTGTTTTATTAGAGCGGTAGCAGCACAAAACAAAAACCATGTGCCTAAAAATTGCACTTAAAATAGAAAGTATTTTAACAATTACACATGGATTTTTTTATTTTTAAAAGACTAAAAATAATAAAAATTAATTATGAAAGTTGTATACTTTTTAAAATTAAAAAAAATAAATTGTTAACTAGTCGGTTCCTAAAGGTATCGTTTGTGAAATAATTTTCCAACCTGGTCGTGGATGGGATTAAAATCATGTTTTTCTCCCTGTATTTTTTAGTTCTTTAAATAAAAGTAAAATACCTTGTAAGACACTTTCTTTCTCTTTTTAAAATTAACATTATATATCTTATTTGTTTATAATTTTATATTATATATTTTATATTTTCACCGAAACTTTTATTTTCATTACATAAAATGAAACATGATTTCCAGATGGACGAGGATGAGCTATACCTATATGCAACACTTATCATCGAGTGTAGTCCTTACTCGTTACTTGGAAAAGTTTATCTTATAACATAAGCACTTTATGTAAGTGTTTAAATTTATGAAAAAAACTCATAACATGTTGATAAATTATTTTTAATTTATTTTAATAAGCTCCTCAAAGTAACTTATGGAATAATTTATATAAAATATATTATTTCTTTTTCAATTTTCATCAACTATCTTAAGAGCTTATTCATTAAGTATTTATTAAATAAGAGTTTATTGTTAAAAGCACTTAATTAAGTTATTTTTCCAAACGACACCATAGACTTTTCATATACTCGTTTATCTACATTAATTGATATAAAAATAGGATTTAATAAATATGCATTATTAATTTTAAAAAACATTATAATGTTATCTAATTATGTATTTTTATATTATCTAATATATTTAATGACATATTAAATATCATATTTATTAAATGACATAACAATACATGATTAAATGATAATATAAATTTTTTTAACTGACTATGTATATATGAAACTGAAAAAATATATTCCAAATTTATTTTTATAATATTTTTTAATTAATTTTTATAGTTCAAGTTTTTATTTTTTTTTCAACACTAGTATTGATAACACTACAAGAAATTCGGTTTTTAGCGATGGCCAAAAGTTGTAGCTACGTAGGCAAAACCATCGCTAATTTGGTTTTTATGCTAAAACGTTCGTCGTTAATGCATAGCGACGACGATTTACGGCCGATACTAGGTAGGTTGTCGCAAATCGCCGACGCTAGATACACGGCCGTCACAACATAGTGTCGTCACTGGTCGCCGCCAGCCGACACTTAACCGTCAGAATAAGTAGTGACAGCTTAACCGTCGCTAAACCTCTTTGGGTATAGCGACAAATATTTTAGCGTACGGTCGGGCTGTCGCTAATAATTGATTTTTTATTTTTTTTTATAATTATATTTTTTGAATTATAATGGTATTAAAAACATGGTGAGCGTAAAATAAGATTATTGTGAATATGGATTCTATATATTAAAGCTCCAAAAAGTAGTACACATTATATATCATTTTCATCTTCTTGATCTTGATCATCCTCTTCATCTTCATTATCATCCCACCCCTCTTCTTCATCCTCATTTGATGGAATGTCTTCATTGTCAGATTCATCATCAACCATTGATTCAGGGATAAGCTGAATTATTGGTTCATATTAATTCTCAACTAAACCTGACAATTGTTCAATGTCTACATAGCTGGCAATTAATTTGATTTTTTTATTTGGTCATTGTGGTTGTATTGGAATGAATTATTTTTTAAAAATATGTATCAAAGTCAATCATGAGATGGTTTTAAAACTAATTTAGGGCATAAAGTTAGATCAAATAAAAAATAAAAGGGGAGCATATTCACATATTGGCACCTTAATCATCTTTATATATATATATATATATAAGAAGGGTAGTTTGTGGTTGCACTAGGGGTATATTTTCCCACTCAAACTAGGGGTAATAATGTCATTTTTCTTTTAAAAATTTATTTCATATATTTTTTTCATGTTTAGTAAATACCTTCCCATTAATTAAGATAATGGGCATTTACTTTTATAATGCTTAGTGACAATTTATTAACTTTGTTTTGTAAAGAGATGTGATTCTCTTTGGCTTCCACCATTGGGATGATCAAGTCTTTCCCTTTTATTCATTTTGTCTTTTTATATACCGATTAATTTGTGACCCTCTACCCATTCTTCTTCTAATTATTATTTTTGTCTCTACTACCTCACATTATCCTACCTTATTTTGTTTTTTTTTCCCCCATTTTTTATTATACTTCTAAAAAAACATGGTTCCTTATTATTTGTTCTTAGTATTTTGTTGAATTATTTCATATTTGAGTCGGATGCATTTCACAATAATAAAAAATTATTATTTTTAACATTTCTTCTGTAAATCATAAAAAAGCCCTAAGGATTTTAATAAACAAAATATGAAAACATAAATACTTCTTTAAATAAATTTAAGCCCAAATATCCATATCAAATGTAATAGGATAACTATTGTAATGTTATTAGTCTTAATACAATTTTTTAATTGATTGTTTCCTTTTTATGTCTTATTTATTTTAATATCTTAAATATTTTATTCAAATAATAATTACAATTAAATAAGGTTGTAATTTTTTCTCTCTCTAAATTTTAACACAACTTTATACTTTATTTGCTATAATTGTGTGTGTCCTCCTTTTTATATTATAATTGTTTGTCTCGGCCTTAATCTTTTAAAAGCCTTTTTAGAGAATTCAAATGCAACTTAATATTTATACAAAATAATATTAACATTTTCTTTGGGGTTTACATAGAAGTTTATAATTAATTAATAAAAATATCTAAATTACATTAATGAATATACTCCCTCCGGTCCTTTTTATAAGACACTATTAACTGAATTACACATACCAATGAAAGTGGTTAAAGTTGGTTAGTTTTATTGGAGTTTTAAAAAATACTTAAACTTTTTAGTTTTACCCTTATTTAATATCATTAACTAACTCCACTGTTATTTGATAGTTGCAAAGACATTAAAGTTATTAAGGGCAAATAAGGAAAATTATAATAAATGCTTTCTTGAAATTGTAAAGTGCCTTATAAAAAGGACCACAAAAGCTTGTAAGAAGTGCCTTATAAAAGGACCGGAGGGAGTGTATATATATATTTATCTTTATATGTATAAAAAAGAGTAATTTATGGTTGTTCTAGGGGTATATTTTCCCACTCAAACTAGGGGCAATAATGTCTTTTGCTTTTAAATAATTTATTTGATATATTTTTTTATGTTTAGTAAATACCTCCCCATTAATTAAGATAATGGGCATTTACTTTTACCATGCTTAGTCACAATTTATTAACTTTGTTTTGTAAAGAGGTGTGATTCTCTTTGGCTTCCACCATTGGGATGATGGAGTCTTTTCCTTCCATTCATTTTGTCTTTTTTATATATAGATTAATTTGTGAGCCTATACACATTCTTCTTCTACTTATTATTTTTGTCTCCACTACTTCACACTATCCTGCCTTTATGTTTTCCCCCACTTTTTATTATACTTCTAAAAATAAACATGATTCCTTATTATTAATTTGTTCTTAGTATTTTGTTGAATTATTTCATATCTGAGTCGGTGCAATTCACAATAATAAAAAATTATTATTATTAACATTTCTTTTGTAAATCATAAAAAAAAATGCCCTAAGGATCTTAATAAACAAAATATGAAAACATAAATACTTCTTTGAATAAAATTAAGCCCAAATATCTATATCAAATGTAATAGGATAACTATTGTAATGCTATTAGTCTTAATATAATTTTTAATTGATTATTTCATTTTTATGTATTATTTATTTTAATATCTTAAATATTTTATTCAAATAATAATTACAATTAAATAAGGTTGTAATTTTTTCTCTCTCTAAATTTTAACACAACTTTATACTTTATTTGCTATAATTATGTGTATCCTCCTTTTTATATTTTAATTGTTTGTCTTGGCCTTAATCTTTTAAAAGCCTTTTTAGACAATTCAAATGCAACTAAATATTTATAAAAAATAATATTAATATTTTCTTTGGGTTTACATAGAAGTTTGTAATTAATTAATTAAAATATGTAAATTACATTAATGAATATATATAAGTTTAATAAAAGTATATTGCAATATAATTTATTATAAAAAATAATAAATATGAACTATTGTAAAATTATTAGACAAAGTGAAGTTAATGTTAACAGAAGTAGGTACTAATTTTAGAAGTATTTATTCAAAATATTGATGAAAAACCTATATTTGAAGAATAGCTTCGAAACATCAATTCTCTATTCACTTTGTTTATGATAATGTGTTTAATAATTTAAATGATTAAGTGTTAATATATTTGATATGATTTTCTATTTTAGCAACAAATTTTTTAGATTTATTTTCAAATCTTCATATTTTTTTTTTTTTTTGTTTTTTGAACTTCAAGAAATCTCATCTAGTGATTAATTTAATTGAAATTTAAAATCATCTTTGATATATATATATATATATATATATATATATATATATATATGTTATATGTGTTCTCAATTTTCCAAATTATTATGTATTTAATTTTCCAAACATGCTATAAGTGATATATCCATTACACTTCTTTTAATTACTTAATTGTTCGTAAAAATTTCTCATATGTTTTCTTCTTGAATCATTTTTATACTTATAATAAATATTTGTTATGTATTAATTTATTATTAACTTAAATTATAATTTTAAAATAAAAAATATTATTATCAACACACTATAAAATGCACATGCATCGCACGGGTACAACTACTAGTATAGATATTAAGGTATATTATAGACTATAACCAATTAATATTGGCACCTTCATACATATTTACATATTGGCTTAAGAGTTAGCTTAACCAATTAATTAGGAGGTCATGGGTTCAAAACCCATTAGGAATAAATTTGAGTCTTCCTCTTTATTGTTTTCTTCTAATTGGCCGCCCCCTTTTCTCCTATAAATAGGAGGGACCTCTCTTCACTTTGTAACTTTGATTTTATGAGTACAAGCATTATGCCAAAATTCCTCCTCAACATTGTGAGTAGAGAAGGCTTGGTGGTTCTTGTTCAAACCAACCGGAGACTTATCTGATTTCCCCGAATCAGTGGCGTCTAGCACCGAACTTATCTACTGCAGTGGCGTTCATCTTCATTCCTTTTCTTACCTATTTTTCTCTTTAATTCTTCATTTTCTTTCAATTATAGCTGCTACCTTGCTGCACTTAATTTCTTATTTGATACGAATTCTAATGATGTTTTTGGTCCCTTACTTCAATTCTAGATCCGGGAATTGAGGTGCTATCAAGTGGTAATCAAAGCTCTTTGAATTTGGAGCTGTTGGGGGCCATTTTCCTTCATCAAAGTCGCGGGTTGCTGCACTCATTTGGTGCAGAATTTTCTGGGTTTATACCCATTTCACTCATGTATTTCATCTCCTTTCATATAATTGTTGGAGTCTGAACCGTTTCTCGGGCCCGAGGTGCCTTTCTGCTACTTTCAACAATTGTTTGTCTTGCTTGATTGTGTGGTTTTCATCTAAATTGGGGTTGTTTTGGGCCGCACATTATCCACCCCATAGGTGTTTGATGAATTGCCTATTCTAATTGCTCATACTTGTTCTTGAGTGATTCTTGTGATATAACTATTTGTGTGTGGTGGATTGTGGTAAGTGGGAGCACTATTGCTTCCCTTTTCCAAAGATCGTTCACCAACATTTTCTCTCAACCTCTTACATTCTTTTTCATCATATAATTGTTCATCCATAGTCATCTCTTTACTATTCCGCTTTTAATTTTCAGTCATTTATATTCTGCAGTTTAATTTCTGCTTTTCCCCACCCTTTTGATTTCTCTTATCCCCTATACATTTCTGCCATTTACTTTCTATCCTCCCCATCCTTTTAATTTCAGTTCATCCCCTTTACATTCTTGCTCTTTAATTTTTTGCGCATTATCATCCTTTATTTTGCCTATTTTTGCGCATTCTTTTGGGTTTGTTTTGTTCATTTTTCTGCTCTTATTCTGTATGTTATTCTTCTATTCTAATTGCAAATTTGGATTGAGCGCTAGCACAACCTTAGGAAACACTTGTTTGCTTACTCAAAATGCATTGTAGCTTAGAAAAGAGGCCAAAAGTTCACCAAATTAACTGTTGAATTTTTTATTATTTTTCTCAATTTGAACCTTAAAATCAATCTAGATCGCTCGAATTGTTGTATCCAAAACTTTTGTGTAATCCAAGGTGCATGCTAAGCAATTTTTTGTGCAAATTTTGATTCAAGTTGTCATTCTGTTTTGCAAAACAAATTTTAGAAAATAGACATTTCTTTTCAGTTTTTGGTACCGTTTTGGTCCATTTTTAGGTAGAATTCTTGAAAATTTTTATTTTACATAGATTACAATTTCTTGTAATTTGTACAAATTTCTGTAATTTTTGTTGGAGCAAGAGACAAAGAAAAAGAAAAAAGAAAAAAATATTAAAAAATATATATAGCCAAAAATACAAAAAGAGGTGAAAAAGCAAAAAAAGGTGCAAAGTCAAAGAAATAGAGGAAAAGTCAAAAGGACACACACACACACACACTTTTTTTTTCATTTCCTTGCATCAGTTCATTTTAAGTTGAAATCTGCTATTTTCCAAAAACAAATGTTTTGGCAACTCTTCTTTTGAATCAAAACTTAAACAAAAAATAATTCTCTTTGCAATTCTTGTGTGTTTGTTTGTCTTGTTTGAACCTCCACTCTTGTGTATAAGAGTTTTTCATAGCTAGCTTCTTGCTTGTCTTGTCTATTCTTAGTTTTGTCTTAAGGCAACTTCTAGCTTCATTTAGATAATTTGTTGCTCGTGCGCTTCCTAATTTGGGTAGAGTTAGATTGAGTCTCGCTTTTGGTCTTTGCAAGATCAAACCAACCTTACCCAAGTAGAAGATGCAAGAGTGCTTCATTATAGAAAAATCCAAAAAAGAGTGACATACACGAGTGAATACATTCCATTAAGTGTAAACATTTAATGAGTGGCAATGTCCTTTTTTTAAATACCTTAAAAAATAAAAACTTAAAAACAATGGCTGGTAGAAACTCACCCCCACCATCACCTAGAACTCAAAGGTATAGGGTCGAGTTAGAGGCTATGTCTCAAAACTTGGAAAGGATGATAAGAAATGAAATAAGCAACCTTAGGCAAAAGTTGACTGGGAGTAGAAGAGGTGAGAGAAGATATTCTTCTCAGGCGGAGGAAAGTGATGGAAGAAATTCCTTTAGGTTTCAAGATAGGTATCATGTGGAAAGTAGTGAAGGAGAAAAACACTCTAGTCATACCTTTAGAGGAGAGAATAATGGGGATGAGAGACATAGGAGGTCTAGGAGGCGAGAAAGAAGGGAAGAGCCTAGGGGAGATAGAGAAGAGTATTATGAAGAAAGGCCTAGGAGACATAGAAGAGAGACTGGGAGGTAAGGGGAGCCTAGTAGGGAACAAGGCTTAAGAGGAGTTAAAATAGAAGTCCCAACCTTCAATGGAAGGAATGATGTAGAACAATACCTTGAGTGAGAACTTAAAATTGAACAAATCTTTAGTTGCCATAGGTATAGGGAAGAAGAAAAGGTCAAAATAACTTCTCTTGAGTTTAAGAATTATGCTTTGGTTTGGTGGCATCAGTTTCAAGCTGATAGGAGGAGATGTAATGCACCTTTAGTTTCCTCTTGGGAGGAAATAAGTCCATAATGCGTAAGAGGTTTATACCTCAACATTATACAAGAGAGTTATACTCTAAACTCCAAACACTTAAGCAAGGGTCTAAAAGTGTTGATGAATATTACAAAGAGATGGAACTTGCACTAATAAGGGCCAATATAGTTGAAGAAAGTGAAGCCACTATGTCAAGGTTTATCAATGGCCTTAATTTTGACATAAGGGACATGGGGGAATTCCATCCTTATGTTGAAACCCAACTTAAAAGGAAAGGGAGCTATAGGCGTTCCACTTCCACTTACCAAAACAAACTCAAAGAGGGAGTAAGGAAGGAAGAGAGAAAAACCCAAGAGAAAGAGATAATGAAAAGTTCAAAGGTAAACTCTAATTCGTCTCCTTCTAGTAATGCAAATGCTAATGTTGCTTCTTCTTCTCATACTAGAAAAATTAAATGTTTTAAATGTTTTGGTAAGGGTCATATTGCTTCCCAATATCCTAATAAAAGAACCATGCTTTTAAAAGAAAGTGGGGAGTACACTAGTGCAAACTCACAAGAGTCATCACACGAGAGTAGTGAAGAGGAAAGTGAGGAAAAAGAAGAGGTATATAGACCCGAGAGAAATTCTTATGATTAAGAGGTATTTAGGTAGTCAATCCATAAGGGAAGATGACCAAAGGAAAACAATCTTCCACACTAGATGTCTAGTTAAATGATAACTCTGCTCCCTTATTATTGATAGTGGGAGTTACACCAACATAGCTAGATGATTGAAAAACTTAAATTGATTACCATACCCACCCCAAACCATATAAACTTTTTTTGGATTAGTACGTGATGATATAGGAAAAGGGAAGTTAATAAACAAATCCTTATAGCTTATAATGATAATATTCGCTTATAATGATAATATTCTGTGTGATGTAGTTCCTACACATGTTCTTTTGGGAACACCTTCACAATTTGAAATTAAAATGTGAATACCCTGAGAGGCAGCTCATTAGCGGATCCTATAGCGTGATTAAAATGTGTGATGTAGTTCCTTCAGTGTGATTCAACCCTTCTTTTTTCATAATGATTTTCCATTGCTTCTCAGTTAGTGGCTTCATGGGCGCCTTGAAAGACCAAGTATAAAACTTTTTGTGCTTTAAAGGGTATTCATCAGGAAAAGGTACCCGGAATTGTTAAGCAGGAAAAGGTTTTCCCATTTGCCATTCAACTTTTTGCGCCTTGGATGGATTCTATAGCGTTACTCTTCAACCATGATTGTAATGATATTTCCCTATTTTATTTTAGTACGTAAGCCTTGGTTTAATAACCAAATTGTTAAGCAGGAAATTCACGCTGCCTCCCTCCCCAATTTTATTCTTCTAAAATAAAGCAAGTTTTGAGCACAAAAATGTGAATTCAATACCTTGAGAGGAAGCATTATTAGCGGTATGAAAGTAAAGATTAAAGAATTGCCCAACAACACACATAATTTGGAATTGGTTAACGCTTCTAAATCTTCCATTAATCAAAATTTACATCAATATCTATCAGAATGGAAAAGCAATTTTGGATACTATACAATTCAACCATTGCTGCAGGTCAACATACATGACCACAGAAATATCAGTCCCCACCTGATCAATTCCGTTGTGGCGAAGCTTTCAATCACAGACACAAATATTTTGTAATTGCAGTGGTGGGGTGGGTAAGCTAGTTGTTGGGACCCCAGCAGCTTAAGTACATGACTGTCCTCAACGATTCCTCTGATTGCTTTGCCTCCTCTTCCTTTAATCTGTTCGAAACCATAGCAGAAGAGGAAGGAGAGAGTTTCTTTGCCTGAGACAAGGATCTGACATGGTTCTTGAGATGATGTTGAGCTGATCTCAAAGCATGATTCCACCTGCACAAACCTTGGTCCTTCAAGGCCTCCACAACTCCAACACTCGCTGCCACTGTCCAAGCTCTGCTGCTTGCTGAACTCATCTTGAGAAGTTGAAATTAACAAACTCTTGCTTAATTTGATACTTGATGACAAAAATTAACTGAAGTTGATACTTGATGACTGTAGTGGGTAATAGAAGAAGTCTACTGTGAGATTTGAGATTGAGTGAACAATTGGAGTGAAGGTGTTTTTATATAAAACAAGGAAGTGCTTGATGTGCTTGATGTGTGAGGTTTCCTAAACTGAGGAAAAGGCCAAATTTTGGGAAAACCACTGCCATAAAGCGGTAGTTAGCAACTGGTTTTGGGAGGAGCCACTGGTTTTTTAAACGCACTTAGGATAAAGCTTTGCAATCAAGTTCATTGCATCCTCAGTTTCAGGACCACGTGTCTTTATCACAGATATGTGTGTCACTACTCAGTTGTATACGTGTGCAATTTTATATAATATAAAGTAAATGTAATTTTCAAATACAGCTGTATTATATTATTTTTTAATAAGAGTATCTCCACTCAATAGATAGAGATTAATTACTTTTCAAGAATAAAGATCACCAAATGAAATTTGTCTCTCAACAAAGTATTTTTTTTATATACATTACTAAAAATCGAACATTTCTCAAGGTACTTAAATAACCAAATTATCTTTGAATTGTGTTGGCTTTTGTTGTAGCTTATATACAGTTTTTTATATATATTAGTATTTGTTTTTCGATAATACTTGTATACTGCCTTTTTATTAGAGCGGCAAAAGCAGCATAAAACAAAAACCATGTGCCTAAAAATTGCACTTAAAATAGAAAGTATTTTAACAGTTACACATGGGTTTTTTGTATTTTTAAAAAACTAAAAGTAATAAAAATTAATTACGAAAAATGTATACTTTTTAAAATTAAAAAATTAATTGTTAACTAGCCTGGGTCCTAAAGTTATGCATTATGACATAATTGTCCAGATTAAAATCATGTTTTTCTTCATATTTTCTTTCCCTTATTATAATTTATTCACGATTTTGGTCTTTTTTTATTTTTTTTTACAATTTTGATCTCCTTAATTTTTTTTCGTGATTTTGCTCTCCCAAAATTTATTATACTCCTTTACTTTTTAAATCAGTTAAGTTTTGAGGTTTTTCTCTTTGTAATCAGTGTATTTTATTCATAGTATGACTAGCTTATAAAGAGATGGAAGACTTTAAGGTTCAATTGGCCATGAAATTTGAGCACAAAGAATTTCTGTTCAAATTGACCATGAAATTTGATTCTCTAAATGAGTTTAATGAAGATAACAACTCTTGTGGGGATAATGAAATTTAAATGTGTAGCCAACATGTTATGGTTAGTGTCCAAATTGGATGGAACATTTTCTATTAAAGATAGTGTTTGTTGTCTTGTTTCTTTTTCTTTTGTGTTTCTTCTTAATGATTATGAATGTTGTGTTGCAAGAAGTGCATTTCAATTTCTTCTTTTTGGTCTCAAAAATTTGTTGTCAATTTGGGAGTTAGGGTTTCTTTTATTTGGATTTGGGGAGAGAATATGTTGTTGAAGATATATGTAGTAGGAGAGATGAAAATGAAATCATTGACATTGATGAGGGTCTAAAATGAACTTCTTCATTCATGGGGAACTAAAATGAACTATTTTATTCATGAAGGACTAAATCCAAATAAAAATTTGTAGTAGGAAATTTTTATTTTATTCATGAACTATTTTCATTCATGGTCTCAAAAATTTGTTGTCAATTTGGGAGTTAGGGTTTCTTTTATTTGGATTTGGGGAGAGAATATGTTGTTGAAGATATATGTAGTAGGAGAGATGAAAATGAAATCATTGACATTGATGAGGGTCTAAAATGAACTTCTTCATTCATGGGGAACTAAAATGAACTATTTTATTCATGAAGGACTAAAATAAACTATTTTATTAATACATCATCGTGTACATGTGGCACTTAACGTGCCGCCACGTCAGCGCCTTCGTTAAAGTTAACTAACAGATGCTAACAGGGGAACTAAATTGAAAGACGAAAAACATTTTCAGAGACTAATTTGACAATTTCCTTTTTCTAGGAACCAAATTGAAGGTCCCTGGAAGGGGACTAGTCTCTCTTATATTAATTAGCAACAGTCAAATGATTTCCTCATCAACGTACACTTGTCATTCTTTTTCCTTATGTATGCATGTGTGACTGTGTGTGAGTGATATAGTGATGTACTTCTTTTTTATTTACTTGATCTTTAAACTTGAAGAAAAATGATAACATACGAAGCAGAGTTAGATCATACTAGCTAACATAGTAACAATAATTCTGAGACATCAATATGATTCAATGTTTGAAAATTGCAAGTCACTTTTCAAGCCATTGATGCCAATATAGGCACCATAGAATGAGAGTTTCAATCCAAGAAGAAAACCAAACTAAATTTATTAAAGAGAGAATCAAATCTAATCTAATTAGGTAGAACACCTCTCCAAACATATATTACACCTTAACCTAACTTAGAGCGCTACGCTTATTGGTAGGCTTCAATTCATTATTGCTTTTGGAGACTAGAGTGTAAGGTCCAAGAATCTTCTTGAGATGTTTTTATAATGACAAACTCTCAAAATAAGCTTAATGTAATTCTGAATCATTATGTTCTAATGGTTGCAATTGAGATTGTCTTAAAAAGAATAGAAAAGATCAAATGAATCCTTAGAAGAATCTATTCAGAAGGAAAAATTCAGTAGCAGAATTTAGAAGAATCAACTCTGCAACAGGATTATACCTGTCCAGAAGAAACAGTTCAAAAATTAAAACCTATGACTGACAAGAAGAAGGTTCTTAAGGAGCTTTTGTATTTAACAGAAGAAGAAGAAGAAATACTCCTTCTTAGAAAATGTAACAAAGCAGAAAAGGTCTTGAGAAGATCCAAAACAAACTACAACTAAGACAACAAAACAATTTCAGAAGAAAGGCATACACCCTGAATCTTCCAGAAGAATGAAAATGATGATTAAGTGATTGATTTAAATTATAGAAGAAGACTGCATTTAAATCTAAAAATTAGAGAATTCCCAGAACTTCTTCACTCTTCATATACTGCTCTAGAAGAAGAAAGCTCAAACAGAATTAAAAATCTGGCTCCAGAAGAATAGCTCTGCAAAAGGAAGCTTGGTCAAACCTGATGAAAGAGAAAGACTGTCACATGATAGTGACAACTCTTCCACGACCAACTACGAGCTTGACCAATCCCCAGGGCTCTCCAACGACTATTTTGCTCGATCCTTGGCTATAAATAGGAGTCCTATCTCAATTCCAAAAACACACAGAACCAGAAGAAGCATACAAGTACAACAAAATTACAATATGTACCTTATGGAGAAATACCACTTTCTGCTATATCATTACTCTTGTGCTGAAACTGTTAGGAAATTCAGAAAGAGGGTTCATAGGCTCATAATCATTAGATTGTTCTCATTTCATTGTTAAATCTTGAGTCTATGTTTGTATTTATAATTTAAAATCTTGCATTGTAACTCTCAAGACTAACAAGATAGTGTTAGTTCTTCTTGAAAGGTCAATGTACATTCTGTAAAGTTTGGTGATTCTATTAGATAAGACCAAACTGCAGAATCTCAGTTTTGTATTGCAGTAGTAAGCCTGTAGAGGCTACAGAAAAATACTGTGTGGGATCCTGTAGAGGACGCAGAAGAGTACTAGGTGGTGTGCTACACCAAGAAGCGTGTAGAGGCCGTGAAGAAGAAAGAATACCTGTACATCAAGTTTGACATAGTGAAAATTCTACTGTGGGTAGAAACTAGACGTAGCCTTAAAGTTTAAAGGGTGAACCAGTATAAAAATATTGTGAGCATTCTCTTCTTCCCTTAACTCTTTAGTAAAGTACTTTTTCTGCAACAGTTCATTAAATTAATCCTTCTAAAAGAACAAGTAAAATCTCATACATTTTAAATCAAGAAGAACAAATTCGTTTTCATACCAAGTATTTTCATATCTACCTAATACCTATGTATGTGATTTCCTAAAGTTATTACTTGTATTTCCAAAAGAAACCTTTCAAAAAGGAAAGAACCTTATTTTCATTACATAAGCATCACTTAAATCATAGAATTATAATTGGGAATATTTACCATTGTGATTTATTTACTAGTCTGAACATTAAATCTTCTAACATTAGCCAAGAAGATATTCTTGAGTAGAGATAATTTTAGAAGCTCTTGCAGAAATTATTAAAGTTTTAGTAGGTCACAATCCAACCCCCTATTCTTGTGACTACAATATTTACTTCACAGGGAATCCTCAAAGAATAGGATCGAATTAGTTGGATGGCCTAGCTCCTTTAATTTGGACCCCAGCAGCTTAAGTACATAACTGTCCTTCATGGATTCCTCTAACTACTTTGCCTTCTCCTTTAATCTACTGAAAATCATAGAATAAAAGAAAGAAAGCTTCTTTGTTTGAGACATAGATCCAACATGGTTTTTGCCATGACTTTAAACTGACTCTAATGCATGATTCCACCTGTAGGTTCCCTAATCCTTCAAGGCCTCCACAACTCCAACATCGGTTGTCACCATCCAACCTCTACTGCAAGTTGAACTCATCTTGTAGCAGTGATCGATACTTGAAACTATTTTTGACTTTTTTATAATATGACAGAGAATATCAACTAAGGTTGATAATAGTGTAGCTTGGTGGGAAATTGACAAGTAATGTATAGCCTGATCTTATCTTATTTCTTATCAAGCAAAAGGGGTGAAAGTAGTTTTTATATATAGAAAATGGGAAGCTGGATATGTCTAGGTTAATAAGAAAAAGAAACAGCCAAATATTGGGAAAAATAAACCAAGAGCTGAAAGCGATTGTTCGTGGTTTTCTGAACAATGGTTTTTGAGTGGGTTTTGCTTCGGAATATAGTAAAAGTTCGAATGGATAGTCAAGTGGTAGAGTGATATTTGTCTACCTCAAATAAATGTAATAACATAAAGTTAAAATAATTTTATTCACAACGTTTATTTATATTTTATTTAATTATAATTTAATTCTTTTTTACTTTCTGTTCTGGTATAATTTCTTAGAAGGAAGACTTAGTTAACGCCCCTAATTTAGTAAACCTAGAAATAATGCCCGCTGGAAGCATATCTCTAAATTTACCAAATAATTTTTCACGACATTATAGATATCATCAAACAAACAATCAATGCTTCATGTAATTCCAATGGACAATAATGCACGAAGGTATAGCTATCATTTGCACATTTCAATATCAATTTGGTAGGAGCGGTATTTTCAATAGTAGGGCGCTTAATATGTTTCCAATATCATTTCATTTGGTCCAATTATAATAAGAAGCTTGTGTCTCAATGGGAGGAAAGCTATCTCACAACAGGATTAAAAGGAGTCTAACAGATCTCAAAGTCTCTCTCTCTCTCTCTATAAATACCAGAGTGCATGCATAGAGAAACAAGAGAAGAAAAAAATGCCAACTTGCTGAAGTGCTGCAAAAATTATTTAAGAAACTTACAATTTGTTTCATCTATACACAACTTTCATATCATGAGTTTAACTCAGAAGATTGTACATTTTACCCAGTTTAGCTTCAAACTTGTGTAGTTTCAAGCTTAGGCTATTTTTACTTCTTAAACAGTTTGCTTAGAGCCTGAAGAGGCTTGGTAGGTAAAGAATACTTGTTGTAGTAGAGCCTGAAGAGGCTTGACAGAAAAGAATACTTGTATTATCTTATCAGATAGTGGAAAATCCTTAGTTGGTTGGCTTTGGGACTGGACGTAGCTCACAGTAGTGCTGGGTGAACCAGTATAAATCTTTGGCTAAGTTCTCTCATTCCTAAACTTCATTTATATTCATTTTATTCTAACGTGGAGGGCTCTGAAATCACCGTTTTATAACATTGAGCTGTAAAACAAGTTTTTTGAATTGTTTTATTGATCCTGCTGAAGCTGCTTCAGCAAGTACGAAAATCCCAGTTTCAGCAAGTTATCAAAGTATTTCTTTTAAACGTTGTTGCTTGTGAAAGAGTTTCCAAAAACTGCTTAAGTTTTAAAAAAACACTATTCAACTCCCTCTTTCTAGTGTTTCCTGTGTGTTCTACAATTTCCTCCTCTTCCTTGGTTGAAGTTTTCACTTCCTCTTCCTCTGAAATTCCCGCGACCTCTGCCTCTATAATTTCCTCTACCTCCATTATTGAAATTGTCACGACTTCTACCTTCTATGTTTTGACTGGATTCAGCAACGTTGTTTAGATTCACCTGACTTTCAAGGCTTCTTCATTTACTTTTTCTGTCTTCTCCAGAATTCTGCTCATGTGGCCTTCAATGCTTCCTTGCAACTTTGCTACCGCCATGCTATATGTGTCGTGGGACTCAATTATTATAGTCACCATATGGTCAAACTTCGGCATAGTACGTAAAATGTTCTCCACCACTTTACAATCAGGAATATCTTCTCAATAAACCCTCATCTTATTTACAAGGTCAGTAACACGAGAAAAATATTGTTCAATAGTTTCTGAATTAGACATTTCATACCTCTCATATTCTCTACGCATGGATTGTATAACTTAGATTTATGGTCTTTCTCCACCCTTTATATGACAACTTCAATATGTCCCACGCTTCTTTAGAAGTTTTGGAATTTGCTATTTTACCAAAAACTTAGTAATCTACTCCTTGATGATTTTGTGTTAAAGCCAATTGGTCCTTCCGTCGAGTAACATGATCAGCTCCATCTTTCACACTTGGTTCAACATAGCTCCAAATATTATGAGCTTTCAAATTGGTAGTCATTAATAACGCTCAATAATTATAATCTAGTTTCCCATCTAATTTGAGACCTGACTAAACAATGTCGTAGTTTTCTATATCTCTCTCACACTGACTAAAAAAAATTATGAAAGTGAGAACACTCTTGTTCCTCACACACTCTTAATTTTCTTTAACACTCACACTACCAGGCTCTCAAGCTATGATACCAATTTGATATCAGTAGGACATAAAAATAAATTTCACACACTCAAAAACAGTGCAGAAGCTACATAGAGGAAAAGAAAGAAATTATAATTCTCATTGTTTTTTATTCAATTTATATATTTATGGTACAACACATTAGCCTTTCCTTTTATAGGCAAATAAAAAACATTATAATAATATAAATATATTAGACAAGCAATCAATAATGTGTGGTGGTACAACTATCCATTTGTATATTTCAATATTAATTTGGTAGGAGCAGTATTTTCAATAATAGGGCGCCTAATATATTTCTAATATCATTTCATTTGGTCAAATTATGATAAGTGTGCTATCGTAGCTTTTGGCAACATTTACTTGTCTTGATTTATCTAACACTAATGTTCATTGAATAATATTAATTGTATAGATTCTGTAACTGATAGAACATTCATGTTGTTACTCATAATTATTAGCCGTATGTAATAATTAGTTAATCAACCGTTATTGATGTCAGTGGACATTATCTCACAAATAAATCACTCACACAGTAGAGAAAAAAATGAGAAAGAGATAAGAGAATTCTTAACTTGCAACTCTAATTTGAATTGAATTCAATTGATACATATGGTGCAACAAACCAAGCCTTTTATAGGCAAATGAAATACAATAAAAACATTATATTCCTAACAAAACAAAGTAGCAATATTAGATACCTAACAAACCAAAGTAGAAATATTAGATGCCTAACAAACCAAAGTAGTAATATTAGATGCCTAACAAAACAAAATAATAGCAAACAACAAATCTTAGATACATAACAAAATAAGTTTGCAAATCTTGACTTTCTAGCATATGTTGTGATGAAGAACTTTTGACAAAGCTTGATTTATTGCTAACATTGCCTCCCTTAAATCAAGCTTGCATCAATCCAAGCATTTTCTTCAACTTGTAAAATAACTCAGCTTTCAGTGGTTTTGTAAAAATATATGCTTGGACCGTTCATGAAAAACTGGATTTTTGTATAGTGCAATGGCAGACTTGTTATCACAAAATATCCCTGTGGGAGTATCCTACTTCTGATGCATCACTTTTAGAAGTCTTCTCAGCCATACTGCTTGTGTAGCACAGCTGGCTACAGCTATATACTCTGCCTCGGCTGTTGAGAGTGCAACAACTAGTTGTTTCTTCGAGGACCACGATATTGCGCCAGTACCTAGATGAAATGCGTACCCTGACATGCTTTTTTTGTTTCTATATCTCCTCCCTAATCACTATTTGCATATCCAACAAGATTCACAGTAGTATTATTGGCATAAAAAATTCCATCAGTCAGAGTATCTTTGATATATCTCATAATTCTCTTGGCTCCTTTCAAATGAGAAACACGTGGCTCTTTCCATAAATCTGCTAAGCAATCCAACTCCAAAAACAATGTCTGGCCTAGTTGCAGTCAAATATCGCAGACTTCCTATCAAGCTTTTGAAATAGGTTGAATCTATCTTCTTGCCATCAGTTTCTCTTGTTAACTTTAACTTTTCTTCAACAAGAGTGAAAATCGGCTTTGAATTCTCCATCTTGAATTTATTCAAAATATCACCAGCATATTTCTTCTGAGATATCAAAATTCCATCATCTTGTTGATTGACCTCAATGCCGAGAAAATACGACATTAGGCCTAAATCTGTCATTTCAAAGCATTTAATCATAGCCTCCCGAAATTCTGCAATCATCTTTGGATTATTGCCAGTAAAGATTAGATCATCAACATAAAGGCACACAATAAGAATATCATCTGGGTCAACAACTTTAATATATAAAGTGTGCTCAAATGGGCATCTCTGAAATCCATGTTGCACAAAATAAGAGTCAATCTTTTGTACCACGCTCTGGGTGCCTGCTTCAAGCCATACAATGCTTTCTTCAATCTATAGACCTTGTCTTCTTTTCCTTCAATCACATATCCTGCAGGTTGTTCAACATACACCTCTTCTTCCAAAGTACCATTTAGAAAAGCGGATTTAACATCTTTTTGGTGTATTTTCCAATTATTTTGAGCTGAGATAGATATAATCATACGAATTGTATCTAATCTTGCAACAGGAGCAAATACCTCAAAATAATCAATACATGGCTTCTGCTTGTATCCTTTTGCCACCAACCTTGCTTTAAAACGATCAATTTCTCTATTGGGTTTGTACTTTGTTTTGTACACCCATTTCACTCCAATTGGCTTCTTATCTACTGGCAAGCCAATTAGCTCCCATGTTTCATTTTTCTCAATTGCATGGTGTAGATGCATATACTTGTAGATATATTATATGCAGGTTTTGATGATGCCAATGGAAAGAAAATAAGATTACAAGATTGACAAAAGGAATTAGCTAAAGAAAGAGAAAGAGCAAGGAGCAAGGTCAATGCAAGATCAAGACTACAAGTGATGTTAGATAAGTATTAGTCTAGTTAGATAAAGTGCTAAAAGAATTCTAGACTTTGCAAGTAATTTGGCCTTTAAAATAAAGTTTATGCAAAAATGTTTTATGAACCAAAATTAAGTTCAAAATAAATATTTTGAACTGGTAATCGATTACCAGTTGGATTGTAATCGATTACCAGCGAGCATTCAATTCATAAACGAAATTTTGGTTCTGGTAATCGATTACCAGATGTTGTAATCGATTACCAGAGAGCAGAAAGTTCAAAATTCAAATTTAAAGACACAACGGTTCAAAAGTTGAAGTGTGTAATCGATTACAACATATTGGTAATCGATTACCAGCGTGATTTTTCTGAAAATTATGAAGAAACACAATTCATTATCAAAGGATACAAAGCTTCAATTGTTTTATTATAAATATGTGTCTCCATTTCGAAAAATCAGTAGATTACAATGTGAAATAACAAAAAGTGAGAAATCTCTTTAAGAATCATTTTGGCCAAATATTTGCAAATTATTAAGGATTCTTATAGGAACTTCAAGTTGTATCATCTACTCTAAAAGAGAGTTCATCAATGTACAAACAATTATTCTTATATTGTGTGGTTAAAGAGAGGGTACCTCTTGTGGATTGTGGGTGAAACTCAACACAAGGGAAGGGGTTCCAAGGTGTGTGAGTGTTCATCTCTTGTAAAGGATTTTACAAGAATAGTGGAAATCTCAAGTGGGTGACTTGAGGGTGGGACGTAGGCAAGAGGTTGGCCGAACTAGTATAAATCGATTTTGTATTTCTTCTTCCCTTAACTTTTACTTATTGATTGTGATTGCAAACTTATTATATATTAAGAGATTAGGAGTTTTGCATTCATATTTCATTATAAAAAGAAGAGTTTTAAATTATAGTAAAAGATAAAAGAAGTAAGTAAACGAAAACGAGAGAATTTGGATTAACTTAATTCACACCCCCTCTTAAGTTATTTGAGGTCGCTTGTCTAACACATGGATCTCAGCGTCCATGGCTTTTCTCCAATTTTGATCATTTGCAGCTTCTTCAAAAGTCACCGGCTCACAATTTGCAAATAAAGCAAAGTTGATAATTTCTTCGTCAGATGGGTCATTATCATTACCCACAACATAATCCTCCAATTTGACTGGTAGTCTCTATTGCCTCTGCAGCTTGCTTGATGTTTCTGGCTCATCAGTTGCTGGATCTTGATGACCATTCTCTTCTTCACAACCATCTGGAATTACCACCAGCTGCTTTTGGACTTTTGGAGACCAGTCCCACATTCCTTCTTCATCAAATGTAACATCTCGGCTAATGATCACCATCTTTGTCTCTAGATTGTAAAGTCTATATGCCTTTGAATTTGTGTAGTAGCTAGTAAACACACATTTTTCTCCTTTATCGTCAAGCTTCTTCCTTAATTGATCTGGTACATGGGCATATGCCACACACCCAAAAACTCTGAGGTGCCGGATAGAGGGTCTCCTTCCACTCCAGGATTCTTCTAGTGTTTTGTCACGAACACTCTTTGTTGGACACCTATTCAAGATATAAACAACAGTAGCAACAACTTTTGCCCATAATTATCTAGGCATTTGTTTTGCTTTCAGCATGCACCTCACCATGTCCATGATTGTCCTGTTCTTCCTTTCGGCAACTACATTCTATTGGGGAGTGTATCTGGTTGTCAGTTGGTGATGAATTCCATGTTGCTCAAAGAAATCTGCACAAACGAGGTACTCTTGACCTCTGTCTGTTCTCAATGCTTTAATCTTGCAGCCACTTTGTTTCTCCACAAATGCCTTAAATGACTTAAAGGCATCACAAGCTTCTGATTTCTGCTTAAAAAAATACACCCAAGTCTTTCTGCTGAAATCATCAATAAAGGTAATAAAATACTTACTACCACTATGTGATGGGATTTCAACTGTGCACAAGTCTGAGTGAACAATCTCCAATGGCTTCCTTGCTCTCCGTGACTTTCCTGTAGGAAATGATTCTCTGTGCTTCTTTCCCAATTGGCAAGTCTCACATACACTATTGGGGATATTTACAACCGGTAAACCAGACACATATTCTTTTTTTGACAGATAATTTAATCCAAAGAAATGAAAATGACCAAAGCGTATATGCCACAGATCATCTTTTGGTATTATAGAAACCAAACAAGGAAATCTTTCATGTTGAAACTTCAAAGGGAATAGGTGGTTAGGAGTCATTTTTACCTTGGCAATAAATCTCTCGTTCTTGTCAATCAACATGCAGTACCCGTATTGTATCTGCATATTGTAGCCTTTCTCTGATAGTTGTCCCATACTCAATAGATTATGATGAAGTCCAGAAGCATAGAAAACATCAGAGATAAAGTTTTGGGATCCATCCTTCAATCTGATACCAACTTGGTCTTTTCCCAGAATTGGAATATTGGTGTTGTTGCCAAATTTTACAGTTGAAGTCACTGTTTCATCTAGAGAAGAAAATATCTCCTTTTTCCCACACATATGGTTACTACACCCAGTATTTAAATACCAGATGTTTTCACCTTCAGAAAAATTACCGCTTGCCAAAAATAAACTTTGTGGATTAGAATTCTCACCAACATCCTGATACTGGTTTTCTGATATGTTTGTTAGTTGTTTGTATCTGTAATCTGCATCTTTGTGTCCGAACTTCCCAAAATGATAACAATTATAATTTGCTCTTTCTTGGTAATTGTTACTTCTTCCTCTTCCACGGTTGGAGTATCCAAAGTTGTTTCCTCCTCTTCCTTGGTTAAAGTTGCCACGTCCTCTTCCTTTGAAATTTCCACGACCTCTGCCTCTATAATTTCCTCTTCCTCCATTATTGAAATTGTGACGGCTTCTACCTTCTATGTTTTGACTGGATTCAGTAACGTTGTTGAGATTCACCTGACTTTTCAAGGCTTCTTCATGTATTTTTTCCGTCTTCTCCAGGATTCTGCTCACGTGGCTTTCAATGCTTCCTTACAGCTCTGCTACCGTCATGTTATCTGTGTTGTGGGACTCAATTGTTGTAGTCACCACATGGTCAAACTTCATTGGCATGGTACGTAAAATTTTCTCCACCACTTTACTGTCAGGAATATCTTCTCGATACACCCTCATCTTATTCACAAGGTCAATACCACGTGAAAAATATTGTTCAATTGTTTTTGAACTATATATTTCATACCTCTCATATTCTCTACACATGGATTGTAACTTGGATTTCTGGACTTTCTCTACTCCTTTATATGACAACTTCAAAATGCCCCACGCTTTTTTAGCAGTTTTGGCATTTGCTATTTTACTAAAAACTGAGTAATCTACTCCTTGATGGATTTGTGTTAGGGTCAGTTGATCATGCCGTCAAGCAACATCATCGACTCCTTCTTGCATACCCGGTTCAACATAGCTCCAAATATTATGAGCTTTGAAATGGATAACCATTAATAGTGCCCAATAATTAGGGGTTGGCAGAAATACCGAACCCGCCCGAACCCGGTTTATCCGAACAACTTAAATGGTGTGTCGGCGGGTACCAGAGGGTCTATGGGTCCAATCGGTTTAAAAAAAGTAGTATTTTATCGGATTGGGCGGGCGGGTTCGGTTTGGAAAATATGATTTCATCGGTGACCGAACCGACCGACACGTGTTGTAATTTGAATGGAAGATGAAGGAGCACACAGATTGTGCTTTTCCTGGACGACTCTGATTGCTTCTCGTGATTGATCTAATGGATACAATTTTCTCGATTCCCCTCAATCTCTCTTTCTCATTTCACACAGACTCTCATTCATTCAAAGTTTAGTTTCTTTCTCTTCCTACCTGAGAGTCTCCCTCTTTCCCTCTCTCTTTCTTTCTTCATCTCTTTACAATGTGGATTGTGGACACCTCTAATGGCCGCCTCTTCCATGGAAGTAGAAAGGAAGCAACCGCACGACGACTTGGGGGGACTGGATCGGAGTAGCAGTGCCGATGGTTGGAGAAGTCGAGCGGCGTCATGCAACAGGGTACTGCAGCCGGCTTTGCACGGCTAGAATGGCGGTGGCTGGAAGAACTATCCGCGGCAGCTATTCACAACAACACAGGAGTGGCGCAGCAAGGCTCACTCCATGACGGTGGGTCGCGTGGAGGCTGCGATCTGGTCTCTCAGATCTGAGAAAAGCACGCGTGACGGCGGCAAAGCAGTGCGCGG
The DNA here is from genome assembly GCA_026901365.1 of Sesbania bispinosa. Lineage (NCBI taxonomy): Eukaryota > Viridiplantae > Streptophyta > Magnoliopsida > Fabales > Fabaceae > Sesbania > Sesbania bispinosa. Next base: position 2,187,296 of record QLOH01000032.1, on the reverse strand, counting down.
TCTGCACTCCGGTCATGCCCTCCCTCATGCCGCTGCAAGTCGCGGTGAAACAGTCACCACCGCCGTTCACATCCGTGCACCACGGTTAGCCCCTCTGTGCGGCCTTTTGCGTTCTGATGCTTGGTTTTCCTTTCGTTATTTTTCTGTGTTCATTTTTTGTTGTAGACTTGGGGTTGTTGTGAAGTTTTTTTATTTTCTGGAGTTGCTTATTTTAGCTTTCCCTTTACCCCTCAGCTTGTAAAACTAGATATTTTTGGATTTGGTATCATAAATGGAATTCTGCTTTGATGGTATTATTGTTGGATGTTCTTTCCTCTGATCCTATTCAATTTTTTTGGATTTTTTTTTAATTTAAAAGTTGTACCCGCTTAACCCACCTGATCTAACCGTTTACCCGCAATAAACCCGAACCGAAGTAACCGATAAGGCAAACGGACGGGATTGGCCCAAAATTTACATGTTATTGGTTTTGGTCGGTTTAAGGTTTTTTGGCCCGAAACCGACCAAAACCGACCGATGCCCACCCTTACCAATAATTATAATCGAGTTTTCCATCTAATTTGGGACCGGACCAGACAATATTGTAGTTTGTCATATCTCTCTCACACACTGACTCAAAAAAAATATGAAAGTGAGAACACTCTTGTTCCTTACACACTCTTGATTTTTTTTAACAATCACACCACCAGGCTCTCAAGCTCTAATACCACTTTGATATCAGTGGGACATTATCTCACAAATAAATCACTCACACAGTAGAGAAAAAAATGAGAAAGAGAGAAAAGAATTCTTAACTTGCAACTCTAATTTGAATTGAATTCAATTGATACATATGGTGCAACAAACCAAGTCTTTTATAGGCAAATGAAATACAATAAAAATATTAGATGCCTAACAAACCAAAGTAGAAATATTAGATGCCTAACAAACCAAAGTAGCAATATTAGATGTCTAACAAAACAAAATAATAGCGAATAACAAATCTTAGATATATAACAAAATAAGTTTGCAAATCTTGACTTTCTAGCACATGTTGTGATGAAGAACTTTTGACAAAGCTTGATTTATTGCTAACAATTATTATTGAATTATGATTCATATGTAAGGATATTTAGCTCCCAGCTCAATTATTCGACATAGTAATGGGATCGAGCTAAGAGTGTGCTTTTATGACCAATCCACTGGGTTGAAAATATGATCTATGTATCTTAGTAAATATTTATTTGGGCACATCGTTATCTTAGTTTGTACTCCCTCTATTTCAATTTGTTAATCATTTTAAGAAAATAATTTTTTTTTATAATATGAATCGTTTTTTAGTTTCTATGTGAGTATTAATGTTAATTTTTCATTTTTACCCTCCCACTTTTATGGGAAAAGAAGCTTAAAAAACTTTGCACCACACTACTCATTAATATATTTAGATAAAATGAAAAAAAATGTGTAATAAATTATTAAGGATAATTTAATAAGATTACTATATCTTTTAAGTCATTTATTATTTCTTAATTTGTGTATAAAAACCTTAAACGACATATAAAATAAAATGGAGGGAGTGTTATTGTATCATTTCTCGTAGGACTGATCTAGTTTCAATCCGCCAACCGTGTGTTTTTGTCTGTCAATCTTTCTATCTTTGTTCCTCTCTCTTCCTTATTTAAGTTAATTATATATATTCTTTAATGCTAGTAATTTTATATCCCAAGGATTTGTCGTTCTTTGATGTTAGTAATTTTATAAGCCTAAGGTTGTTCGAATGTAATAAGATAAAGCTTCACATTTGACATTTAACGGATCGTAAGCTTGAACACTCACTCGTCCTATTAGAATGAGGTAAATGTATATATTTTTATAAGTGTTTTTTGAGCCCAAATGTCTTTCCTACCATGGATTGGTGTGTCATCCCCTTATCCTAAATTTTAAATTTACCAAAAAAAACTAGTAATTTTATAGTCTTTCTAAATGGCCTAATGTTCATTATATTAATGATAATAAGTCGTTTAATAATGAGTTGTCCAACTATTTTTTAGGTCGGTTATATTTTATAATGGTACACCTTTTTATATATTATATTTTAATTTTATTATATTATATATTTTATACATTTTAAATGTATAATTGAGGATAATTCTTGTATAAAATTGTTATATGATATTACTGTGTAAAACTTTTATGTTTAACTTTTTGCTAAATATTAAAAAAATAAAAAAATTATAGTTATTGATAAAAAAAAAGAAATAAATATCATATCTTCACCCAACTTTATACCGTGGAAATCTTATATAAAAATATCATTTTCCTAATTTAATCTAAATGAAAAAACCATTTACTTATATTCATATCACTCACTTTGTGGATCCGAATCTTTTCTAGTTTTTCAGTCCTTTTCAACTAAATTTAGCTATAGAATAATTAGAAAATTACAATTCATAATTATTTCATAATTATTACTTAGCTAAAATTTGTTGAGTGATCAGAGAGTTGGAGAGAACTACTTAGCGATGTTGGTTTTCAAAAAAAGACAGAGGCTTACTTCAAGACAAGTCTCACGCCTGACGCGGTTTTGATCTAATGTTTGAGGCTTAGGGGACTGAATGGCCACATCAAGAATGTGACAATCATTTCTTAATCACGATACCAGGATAGGATGGTCAATTATTGCTTAATCAATATATTTAGGTACCTGGTTAGGTTAACAATATATTTTTAGTCTTTTAAAAGTACAAAAATACATGATTTTAATTGTACTTTTCAATAAAATACTTTCTATTTGAAGTGAAATTTTTAGGCATATGGTTTTGCTTTGGACTGCTTTTGCCGCTCTAATAAACCAGCAGTATACAATTATTATCAGAAAACAAATACTGCACACACACACACACATATATATATATATATAATAAAGCTGTATTTGAAATTTACATTTACACAGTATATAAAATTGCAAACGTTACACGTATACAAGTGAGTGCAACACGTACACATCTGTGATAAAGACACGTGGTCCTGAAGCTGGGGATGCATTGAACTTGATTGTTGATTCCGAAGCTTTATCATTAAAAAAACCAGTGGCTCCTCCCAAAACCAGTTGCTAGCTATCGCTTTATGGCAGTGGTTTTCCCAAATTTTTGGCCTTTTCCTCAGTTTAGGAAACCTCACACATCAAGCACATCAAGCACTTCCTTGTTTTATATAAAAACACCTTCACTCCAATTGTTCACTCAATCTCAAATCTCACAGTAGACTTCTTCTATTACCCACTACAGTCATCAAGTATCAACTTCAGTTAATTTTTGTCATCAAGTATCAAATTAAGCAAGAGTTTGTTAATTTCAACTTCTCAAGATGAGTTCAGCAAGCAGCAGAGCTTGGACAGTGGCAGCGAGTGTTGGAGTTGTGGAGGCCTTGAAGGACCAAGGTTTGTGCAGGTGGAATCATACTTTGAGATCAGCTCAACATCATCTCAAGAACCATGTCAGATCCTTGTCTCAGGCAAAGAAACTCTCTCCTTCCTCTTCTGCTATGGTTTCGAACAGATTAAAGGAAGAGGAGGCAAAGCAATCAGAGGAATCTTTGAGGACAGTCATGTACTTAAGCTGTTGGGGTCCCAACAACTAGCTTACCCACCCCACCACGGCAATTAGAAATTATTTGCGTCTTTGATTGAAACCTTCACCACAAGGGAATTGAAGGTGGGGTACTGAAATTTCTGGGGTCATATATGTTGACCTGTATTGTATAGTAACCAAAATTGCTTTTCCAGTCTAACAGAACTGATGTAAATTTTGATAAATGAACCTGGAAGTGTTAACCAATTCCAAATTTTATGTGTGTTCTTTTATCAATCGATTCTTTACTTACAGTTAATACTGCCTCTCAGGGTGAAACATAATTTTGTATCATCATTATTTCTCTGCTCAAACATAATTGTGTTCAAGTAAAAAAAGTAAGGCGGGGTGGGAGGCAGCATGAATTTCCAGTTCAACAATTTTGATTAAATCAAGGCTTATGTTCTAAAATAGAGGAAGATCAATATGATCATGGTTGGAGCCTTGGAAGTATAATTAAGTCTATAGAATCCATATGGAGGGTGTGTGACTAAAAAGCAACCGGTACCAAGGTTCAATTTACATGATAAATTATCAACGTTCAAAAGACCAAGGATTTGCTTACTTATATTGAAGAATGCAGTGTTTCTATGAATACTCTTTTAGCATAGCTTGGATTGTAGCGACTTGTATTGATTCTGATATATTACATGAAGTATATCGTTATTCCCCCATTTTGACAGATTGATATGATGAATAGCAGTTCCAGAGTCACATTTTGACAAATTTTGCAAATACATCTATCAGTTTTTTGGTCCGGTTCATATGCATTTTTGTGAATTTTGCGTGGCCACCAAGTAATTTTCTAATCCTCGCTGAACAAAATTATGAATGAAGTCGGTGTTGTCATACACATATAGTGAAAAAATAGTTTGCAGATCAAGGAATTAAGAAGGTCTTTGATAGGATCAAATTCTAGCATTTCTCTCTATTATGTATGGTCTTTAGAAGTTCAATACAAATATAAAATGTCTCTCCCCTGCTTTGGCTACAACTCTACAAGATCAAAGTTCCAATTATTGTACAATGCAATGTCTCTACAAGTATACAAACTATCAAACAAGCTAATTTTTTAATTTTATGTTTTATTTTTATTGATAAAAATATCATCTTATTTTTGTTTTATTTTTAATTTTAAAAAATTGCGTGGAAAATTAAAAGAAAAATCCCATATTTCTTATACAAACTAAAAGCTTTTCTCTATTCCAAGTTCTTGTGTTCGAATTTGGCTGAGCATAAATCTTACATTTTTTTTTCCAAATTAGGTGGTTTGGTTTAACAAGTGTCCGAACTAATATGCCTACTTGGATGAAGCATAGGTTTGGTTCATGATCTTCGGCGAACTTCTGTTTGACGGTCACGTGCAATGAGAAAGCTCCAACGGCGGTGTCGACGATGATTCCGCGGCGGGGCAGGGTGTACCTGCAGGGACTCCGACGCTCAACGTAAGATATCGATTTAGCAGAGTAACAGTAGTATGAATGAATGCGTACCTGAGGATATAAAATCCGGGGTATATATAGAGAATTAGGCGGGAAAATCTGTTACGATAATTAACCGTCATTCCACGTCTCCGAGACAACGCGTTGATTTGAGCGTGGTGTCACGCGCCTAAAATAGTCGAGGTGTCGAGGTATGTTGTATCAAACAATGCTGAGATAGATAGTCGTAGCTGTGTGGTGGTGTTCATACGCCGGTTGTACTAAACTTGAGGATACCATGATTAGGTTCCTTCGAACACCGTCAAAGTCGTATCTCGGCTGGTATGACGTCGGATTCCCTGGTACGTACGTCGGAGTGCCAAGGTTGAGTTCGCCTATATATATATGAGTGTCAGGGTGACGCCAGAGATACTTACGAACTTACCCCAGAACAGTTCATAAATGAATCAGTGGAATTGGTTGGAACTTGGAAGGGTCTCATTTTCAAATTAGTGTAATATCCTTAATCTTATTAATTAGTAACCCCGTTTCAATAGAACTAGCAAATTTATACATTATCCGAGTATTTTTAAATACTAGTAAAATTTGAAAAATAAATTAAACATATTTTAAGAAAAATATTTTAATTGATAAAAATTATTTAAAATGATAAAATATAAATTAAATTAAAATAAAATAAATATAAACATTTAATTTTCTTAGTTTGAAAATTTTTACAAATAATTTAATTTGTGAAAGATTATTTAATTGATAATTTGTAAATATCTCATTATATTTAATATTGATTGGACAAATTTGAACATTAATTAAAACATTTAAAAAAAGTTTTTTTAAATGAATAACTTATTAACCATAAATCCAAACATGTTTCATTAAATAAAAAGACATGTGATTACCTAAAAAAAAATAAAGAGTTATGATTTTTTCACACTCATATTTTTTATATTTTTTTACACTTTATTTTTCCTTTTATTTCTCTCTTGTTTTCTCATCGTATCAATTATCACACATTTCACTTTCTCTCTTTTCATTTTTTTTTTCTTTCTGTCTTTCTCTGCCCTATACCTCCCAATTTCACACTTAAAAAATGGGATGTCAAAGTACTATTTTCCAAAAATAAAATATGTAATTGTTTTACTTTCAATGATAAAAGTCTCAAAACACTTGTAGAAGGGTGATATACAACCATTGAAGATCCCAATTAATAATGCTATAACTTTAATATAATAATAGTTGCTCATTAAAGATCTTAATTAATATTTTCATCCTCCCTTTTATGAAATATCCATCCATTACACTTATATACATTAGCCACGATGTGATTCGTTTAATAATATAAACCAAACATTTTCTTAAGTGATGATATAACATATTCTCTCTTTAACGTAATTAACATATATATATGATATTGTTGGCAGGGAAAATTTTATATTTTATATTTGATTAGGTATAACAAGTTTAAGTTGTTATTTTAACAGAATTCAAACTAAGATATTAATTTTCAAGTAAAAAGATCAAAAGTTCCGTGAACAAAGTGCATCAATATAATAAAGATGGGAAAATATGTTCCATGTCCTTGTAGTTTGGTCAATCTGGATCCCCGTCCCTATACTTTAAAATCATGGTTTTTTGTCCTCGTACTTTTAAACCCCCCCAATACCCGTCCCTGACGTTAGTGAAGTCTGTTATGTTGTTGAGCTGTCTAACGGAGGTGTCATGTGTCAGTATTTAGGGGCCCACTTACCTGGCTTATTGAGTTAATCAGTCAGTAATATAATTTTAATTGTGAAAAAATAATAAAATTTGGTAATTTAAAAATGTGAAACCCTATTATTGCCAAATTCGAAACCCTAATGAACAAAGTTGTGTCCATTCATTTCCAAAATCCTCTGTAACCTTGCCCTATCTCCTTTGCCATTTTGCCCTGTTCGCTCGTTGCCTCTTTACTGTTGAAGACGAAGTCTGAAGCTTGCTGTGCAACGCGTGTTCAAGTGGTCTCGTGGTTACGTTGGAACGATGTAGTACTCATGTGGAGGAACGGTTTCGAACAGTCCCGGTTGCAGGTAACGCTCCGTTCCATTTTTCTTTTACGGTTTCTTTAATGTGGTTGGGTCCACCATCGTTGTGTAGGGTTTTATTTTTCATGTAAAGTGTTGCTTTTTTTGTCTGTGTTTGCACTTGTAGACATGTGGGTTATTTTTCTAATAGAATATTGATTGGTAATGTGTTGTAGGGATGGGCTTTTCTGTTGCTTTTCACCATGTGGGTAAATTTGTCCATAAGCCATCACTGAGGTATAACGGGGGGTGAAATTATGTTTTTCATGGGTTGGATACTGATATTTGGTCTTATTTCGAGGCTGTGGGGCTAGCTAAAGATTTAGGCTATGTTGATCGATTTAATATGTGGTGGAAGCAGAAAAGGTTGGTTTTAAGAGAGGACTTAGAGAGTTAAGAAATGATCAAGATGATTTGGAGCTCTGTAATATAGTTGTAAGTAAGAAATGTGAGATGGAAATATACTCGGAGCATGGGTTGAGCAGCGAGGCAAATGTGCAGACTTTGAAAGTTCCCTTATTAACTGACAAAACATAAACTGAAAAAGTACATGAGAATGATGTAGTTAATGAGGATGTGGGTTGTGAGCAATTGAATGGTGTTGGGGTTGATAAGGTGAATGAAGTGGTTAATGACATGCAGGCTGAACATGGTAGTGAGGTACCAAACACAGTAGAAGTTGAAGCAGAGGCTGAGAGTGATGCAAGTGAATAATCAATTAGAGATGTGCATTTTGATGATTCTGAGGAGGAAAGAGCACTAGGTGCTGATGATGGGTTTAATTATGGTGATGTTGGTCAAGCAGAGTCAGAGTTGAATGAAAAGTTGAAGAATATGAAAAAAGGGGTGAGAGGGATAAAAGATAGGGGAGAAACTAGTGGAGTGCATAGGAGTGGGGAAAATGAGGGTACTAGAGCTAATGTTGGTGCTTTTGCTCCTGAAAATTCGAAAAACATGTACACCATGGAAGAGGACTATGAGAGTGAAGAATTGCTTAGTGGGGCTGATACTTGTGATGATGAAGAGGCAAGACCTAAGTACCCAAGATTTCATAAAGAAGACATGTGCAAAGGGTTTAAGTGGAAGCTTGGCATGGAATTTGGCAGTTTGGGGGAATTTAAGGATGCAATGCTTGAGCATAGCATTCTTAATGGCAAGGAAATCAGGTTTGTGAAAAATGATCTGATGAGGGCAAGGGCCAAGTGCACAAGGAAATGCCCTTTCACTCTTTTATGCAGTAAGGTTGGTGCAACTCAAACTTTCAGAATAAAGACTTTGGTTGGTAGGACAGGTGTGGCAGAGTGTTTAACAATAGAAATGCTAACTCAAAGTGGATTGCGAAGGTTGTTGTTGAGAATTTTAGGACCTCCTCTAATATGAAACTAAATGAAATCATTGAAGATGTGAGGAAAAACTTTAGTGCTGGAATTAGTGAATGGAAAGCTTGGAAGGCCAGGAGATTTGTCAAAAATATTGTTGTGGGGGATGCCGGCTAGCAGTACACTATGCTATGGGATTATAGTGCAGAACTGAGGAGAGTCAGATTGGGGAATACTTGTAAAATTCAGCTTGAGAGAGTGTCACCTGATCTACCACCTAGATTTGGCAGTTTTTACATGTGCTTGGAGGGATGCAAAAGGGGTTTCTTGCAAGATTGTAGGCCTTCCCTGGGAGTTGATGGATGCCATCTTAAGACTCAATATGGAGGAGTGCTCCTAGTAGTTGAGGGAAGAGATCCAAATGATCGATATTTCCCATTAGCTTTTGCTGCAGTAGAGTTAGAGACAAAGGAAACCTGGAGATGGTTTTTACAACTCCTTTTGGAAGATATTGGTAATGTCACATCCAACAGATGGGTCTTTATAAGTGACTAGCAAAAGGTGATGTTCTAATATTCATGCTTCTTAATTTATGTTACTGCTATATATTTGGATAATTTACTTTTCAGTGTATATGTTTCAGGGATTGATGCATGTGTTTGATGAACTGCTGGAGGGGGTTGAGCATAGGTTCTGTCTTAGACACCTTTATGCTAACTTCAAAAAGAAGTTTGGGGGAGGGACCATGTTGAGAGATTTGATGATGGGAGCTGCTAAGGCTACATACATTCAGGCTTGGAAGGAGAAGATGAATCCGATCAAGGCAGTAGACAAAAATGCATATGACTGGCTGGTAACAATTCCTACAAGATCATGGTGTAAGCATGCATTTAGTCACTACCCTAGGTGTGATGTGCTAATGAACAATTTATCTGAGTCTTTTAATAGCACCATATTACTAGCTAGAGATAAACCTATTATAACTATGTTTGAATGGATTAAAACATATGTAATGGGTAGGTTTGCTTCTTTGAAAGAAAAACTACTGAAATATGATGGAGATGTTATGCCTAAACCTAGGAGGAGGCTTGATAAAGAGATAGAATATAGTGGGATTGGTTGGCTACCTAGGCAGGGGACCAAAAATTTGAGGTTACTCACATAGTTGGGAGAGATAGGTTTATTGTTGATCTTCACACACATGTTTGCACATGTAATTTCTGGGAGCTTGTGGGGATCCCTTGTAGGCATGTTGTTGCAGCTATCACCTACAAGGGAGAGGATCCAAAAGCCTATGTCCATGCTTATTATAAGAGGACATGTTATGAGCGATGTTATAGAGAGGTCATTGCACCTATAAATGGAGAACAAATGTGGCCTAAGACTGGAGGAGAGATTATCTTGCCACCAATATACAAGCCTGGGGTTGGGAGGCCCAAGAAACTACGCAAGAGGGAACTAGATGAAGATAACGGTCGAACCAAGCTAAGGAGAGGTCACACAACAACCAAATGCAGTAGGTGTCAGTAGTTGGGACACAATAGCAGAAGTTGCACTGTACCACCAGCAGATACAAGTGGTCAAGATGGTGAGAATGTTGAGGCAACAACAATTGAACACAACAGTCCCAACAAGTAACATGCTTCCCCCCATTACTGACATTTTATCTTAAACATTTCACAAGTGCTTACTCATGATCTCACATTGAATTCCCTAATTTACAGGCACATAACACACAACAGGCACAAAGAAAAGGGAAAGGGAAAGCAACACAAAGCTCACAACAGGTACCAGGGAAAGGGAAAGGGAAAGCAACACAAACCTCATAGCAGGCACAAAGCTCACAGCAGGCACAAAGCTTACAGCAGACCTAGACAATGAGGGTCACAAGATCTTCACAGCAGTCACAACAAACACAACAAAGTAAGGACCAAGGTGCTAGACCTTCTAAAACCAATAACATTCCTAACAAGGTATACTCACACTATCCAACACTTCAAAGAGTATGGTCATTGCTAATATTAGAACACAGCTTGACATATAAACATGTCTGGTGTTTTTACTGTTAGAGAAAGGCATATACAACCACTAAAAAAGGAACATCACCAACTGAAATGGGAGCCCATGCCCACAAGAGGGTAAGTTGGACACATTTAATGTTAACCAGTTGAGTGCATAGGTAGATATCAGTTGTAGCAAGAAAACCTAATTTCTTATTCTTAATACAGGGAAAATGAAGTCATTGCCACCAGGTCCCTCTATCCCTGAATTTGCAAGACATATGTCAGTGGGTCAGTTAGTTACACATTTGACTGGGATTTGGGTAAGATTTAATACAAACTTATCTAACTCACTTCACAAACCTACTCTTTTCTTTACTGACCACTCTTATCTCTGTGAAATAGCAACATCACTTAGTGAAACTTCAAGCAGCTGCCTCAGCACAATCAGAACAGCTAGGAGTGAAGCAAGACCCAGCAGAATCTACCCTTTCAGGAGATACAACAAATGTACAAACACCAACCGAACTTGAACCTACCCTTGCAGGACCTTCAACAGCAAATGGGGAAGAAAATAAGGAACAGAGACATTAAGTGGGACATAGTAAAACAAGTGGGGAATCAAGTCAGTCAAAAGGTGGCACAAAAGGCTGAATAATTGACATCTTGCACATGGTCTCATATTTGGATAGTATAGGAAATACAAAGGGACCATGTGTTTCTTTTTTGGGAGATTGTGTATTTAATTCACTTTAGGGGTATTTTTTCTTCTACTGGTTAAGCAGACTTGGTTGTTTATTTGTTTAGTACATTATGTAACATGTGACTCCAGTTGCTTTGAGACACATTTGCTGTTAACATTCAGACTTCATGTCATTTGCTTTATGTTATTTCAATGCAATCACCTCTTTCCTTTAAATTTCTGCTTTACAGATTTATATGGCATATTAACCAATAATCAAATGCACAAAATTAGCATTCAGTAACATATCAAATTGGGAACAAAAGCAATTTGCATTTTCATTAACAACAGAAGCCACATTACATCAAGAGATAGAAAATGACACTCTTTAATTCCCTAAACCAAAAGCTAAAAATTGTCAACTTTTCCCTAATTAAAAACTCCCACATTCCCCCTAAACACTGCAATTACATTTCAGAGCACATAAGCCTAAAACTACAAATGTCACAGCCCAAGCTACAACTTCAATCTCCCAACTTTCCTCTCAGCCACAAGCTTCAACTTCAACTTAGCATTCTTCAATTTTAGTTCTTCAACTGCATATTCTACTTGCAGATTTTCTTCCTCTCCCACCTCTTCATCTGCCCATTGAAAGTAATTACAGCTACTTTCGGTCTGCACAACAACATAAAACAGAAAAAGTTTATCATGGGTACACCCACAGAAATGGAGCCAATAGTGAAAAATGGTATGGTCATTCAGAAACTAACATTCCAAAATGGACATCTCCAGAAATTCCTGCCTGGGTTCCTCGAGCTTTTTGAAGTCAACAAAAGCAATTTCTCACCACATATGCATCTCCTATCTCGCGGGTTTGAAGAAGAAGAAGAAGAGTTACATCTCACGCTCCTCTTCTGTGAGCATGAGGTTGCTCCTTTCATCGCAAACGTTGGACGCAACTTTCTGCAACGAAGAAGAAGAAGAAGAAGAAGAAGAAGAAGAAGAAGAAGAAGAAGAAGCAGAAGGAGGAGGGGGGGCTATGGAGGAGTGATTCGAATTTGGGAATAATAGGGTTTCAGATTTTTAAATTACCAGATTTTATTATTTTTTAACAATTAAGATTACATTAGTGATTAATTAACTTAATTAGCCATGTAATGGGACCCTAAATACCGACACGTGGCACCTCCGTTAGACAGCTCAGCAACATAACGGACTTCACTAACGTCAGGGACGGGTATTGGGGGCTTTTGAAAGTACGGGGACAAAAAACCACGATTTTAAAGTATAGGGACGAGGACCCAGGTTGACCAAAACTACAGGGACGTGGAACATATTTTTCCCATAAAAGATTGCAAGAAGAGTCAAAGGAAGGCTTATTAGAGTTGGAGTTCAAAAATCATCATGAAGTTCAAATCAAAGACTATTCTAGACCCGGCTGAGGCGTAGCCCGTCTTGGCTAGGATATACCACTCGTCCTAACTAGGAAAACGACTCACTCTAGTAAAGATACCTTTTACGTACCCTGACCGAAATATTACCTTTGACCTTATTGCCCTCAATCATGAATGGCGGCACCTAGTGTCCCACATCCTAGTTAAGTCATGTGACTCATATCACCCTGCCGCCTACTTATCATACCTAGGGGCCTACGACATTAAATGCATCTCCCATCAATCTGGATGGGAGGTTTAATCACTGAAACAAGTAATTACGCTACATTGGGCTGGATTACATGGGGCTTAGGCGAATTATAGCATGACAAGATAAAATTACAAAACAAATGTGTAGGGTTAACATCACAAAAAGCTCCCTCGCCTTCGTCTACTGTACCCAAAACATCTATAAATAACCTCTTCCATAAATTAAAGGGTCAATGTACGCTTTCAATCTCTTACTTACGCTTTATTTAAACCCTTACTAATTTGTGAATTAAAGTGTTTCCTTACTGTGTCCCCATATCCACCAACAGAGTTACTATTCATGCGATCTCAACTCCCTCTAGAGCACTATTCATCTTGAATAATCACACCAGATGACCCAATACATCCCGACCTCGATCAAAGACTAGGTGTTGAAACTTGTTACTATTTTGACATCAAAGTGTGAATTGAAGAATTTGCAAGACAAAGTCAAAGAGATTTCAAGTCTATACAATATTGTCAATTATTAGTAAAATTGTGAATTGGATGAACTAATATGTAATTTTAAGAAATTAACACTTTATAATAAAATTGTGATATAATATAATTGTGATATAATATAATCCACATAAAGGTACATTCAATTTTATTTTATTTATAAAAATATATTTATTAGTTTCATCCTTTTAAAATATTAAGTTTCTTATGATTTAATTCTTTTACTCATTTAATTTAACATTACATTGTTAATAGAGTGGAGATACGTACATTGCATTATATCTCAATGTTTAAATATTTGAATATTTCAGTATTTGCAATTCTTTTTTAATTGTGAATACTCTTACACTTTACCTTTAAAATATTTTGTGTCCATTAATAAATAAATAATTTTTTATTAGAATTATGATACATTTTTTTAATTTCCAAAAATATTATAATTTAATATAATTTATATTTTCTTGCCTTTTTATTTAATTTCAACACATATATATACTAGTATTAGAAAAAAAAACAAGGAGAAATTTGATAAACATATTATTTTGTTCTATTTTGAGGTTTTATAAAAATTGGTATTCCATGCTTCTCTTTTTCTTTCTTTGTGAAAAAATTGAAAGGATAAAGATTATATGAGATAGATTTAGCATATATCGATTTTTTATTTTGTGATTTTGTGCTCTTATATTTATGATTGAATTATAGTTGAGACATTAAATATTATTTATATTTTATTTAGAGTTTAATTACTATATACTATCAGTGTAAAAAGTTTTACATTGTGATTATTCAATGATATTTTACCATATCAATTAATGAATATGACACATCATGTGTCATTAAACCCATTGAATGATGTGTCAACACATCATTGGATGACTGTGTAAAATTTTTTACACTCACAGTGTATAGGTATTAAATCCTTTTATTTATACTATAATTAATAACAAAAATATTATATTTAAAATGATTTACATTACAATATACTTAATAATATATATATATCTGATTTTTTTTTATACATAAAAGTTTAGGGTTACGGGATGATACCCCGATCTAAGACATAGGAATCCCCATAGGAATTTATATTTACCTCCTCCAAAGAAAAAGATGAGTGAAGGTTCGAACATGTGAACTGTTAAATGTGAAACACTGTCATACTCCACTTGACATATTTTAAATGCATATAGAATAGGAGTTACATTATGAAGAAATGTAATATGCACAATAAAAATGTATAATAATAAATACAACAATGAGAGAGAAATAGAAGAAATATAGAGAAATGTGAGATATGATTAGTGACATGATGGCGAGAAATAGGAGAAACAAATATGTTATATAAATTGTTATGTGTATTGATTATATATAGATAATAGTTCTCTATATTATAAAGAATAAAGTATGAAATAATTCTGAATTGATCACTTGACTAAAATGTTACTCCATTTGTTCCTATTTATAAGATAACGTTTGAAATTTTCTTATAGTCCTATTTATAAGATAAAACAGACAAATTTAGAAGCATTTAATATTTTTTCTCATATTTTTTCTTGTTGACCATTAAAAGTTTTAAATTGACACAATTACCATGGTAGCAGAGTTTAATTTTAAATAGGGATAAATTTAGAATAATGTAAAATAATTTTAGAAAAAATCAATGTATTAATATGTGTGATTTTTTCTGAATTTTCTTATAAATAAGATCGGGATTCATAAGAATAAATAATTAACTAACATAACTACGGTAAGTCATCTCGTGTTTGAAATTACATTATAATAACAATAATTTTACGAGTAAACTAGCACTTTAGTCCCTGACTTTTATAACGTCATGTAATTTGGTCCCTGAATTTTGGAAACCCTTTCGTTAGTCCCTGACGTTACAGTCCGTCTTGTAATTAAGTCCAAACCGTTTAAAAGATGTTAATTGTGTGATTAGATGTCATATTAAGTGAACATCATAGTTTTTGGTGTTTTTTAAGAATGTAACACACCTAACCCTAACGGCTATATCATTTTTTGTTCCCTATTCACATACTTCTCCATTCTTTTTTGTCATTCCCAGAGCTTCTTTTTAATCATTTCTCTCATCACTTCTGTTTCTTCCGCATTCTTCACTTATGTTCTTGTTTGCTTTCTTTGTGTGAAACTCACATATCATCCATGAATAGCACCACTGAAAGTATCAAAATGTTACATATCGCAAAGGGGGACGAAGTAGATCAAAATGTTATTGCAATTTCAGAGTAGTTTTAGGGTCTCCAAAACTAGAAAAAAAAATCCAAGGAGGTTGTTATATGAATGTCTCAAACCGAGGATAATCTTTGCTCATTTTTTTGTTTTATAATTTTTTATATAAAATTTTATAATTTTTGTGTTGTGTAATATTGTAAAATGCTTGAAATTTTGCAGGTTGCAGACTTATGCCAATGTTTCTAATTGGTGGAGAATGATTCTACTGTTGAAGAAAGCATAAGTGAAGTTACATTAAGCATGTCATTCGTACTAAGTGATGATGAAGAGTGAAGGAATAATGTGACAATGAAGCTGAAGAAGATAGATTGTGAAATCAGGTAATTAAGTTGGGCAATTTTGGTGTTGTGTAGCCTAATGACTAGTTCTATTTGTTGGGGTTTATGATGGGATTTTGGTGGAAGAATAATTAGAAAATTTTATAGTGTAATGGTTTAATTAACTAGGTGTTTGTGGTGATAAAAGTGAATCTCGAAAGAATTACTTTTAAACACTTTGATTCTATGATCAATCTGGGACTTAGAATCTGGTCCTCTAAAGGAGTGCTTTTTAAAAGTAGGTTTATAGTGTTTTCACTTTAAAGAATTCGAAATATCTCAATCCTGATATCTCAGAATAAAGTCATCTAAAGTTAATCAAGTGAAACTCGGATTTGCAGCATTGAAAGTTTGAGAGAAAAGAATTACAAGAAAATGAAAACAGAAAATAAGAAGAATGAAAGAAAGAAATACAGAAAATGTAAATGCAGGAACAAAATAAAGCAAAGAATAAAGAATGATATAAAAGTATTTGCATTAATGAAAAAGTGGGTGGAATCACATACTTGATCTCCTTATAACCAATTAACTGCTAAATGGAATGGACGTTAGGTGTTTCAGAGTTTCAGTATCAATGATTGCCAACCTCTATTACATCATAAAATAGATTTCTAAACCTAACGGCTAACGAATGTACATAAGACACATAAGTAGTCTTTATGTGTTGGCAAAATGTATGGCTGCCACGTCTTCTAATCAAGCAGAAAACTGTTTCTTCCTTTTTGAACTTTTACAAATGCTCCACTAGAATTCTGACATCTGTCTTGGACAATAGGTTTTCAATAACTGCCATTAACTGTTTCTTCAAATCTTGACTTCCCTCGAATGTACCTTCCTTCTTCAGAAATATTTCCTAAGTCCCTTAAACTATTTTGTCCTTCAATTTTGCAGTAATTATAAAATCGAACATCTTCTTCAATTTTTCTCTTTTGTATAACTTAGAAATATTCTTATGTTTTGATCTTCCTCGAAACTCATGTTCTTCCTTAACCACTTGGCTTCCTTGGCTTTGCCACGTGTCCATCCCCTTTTGGCCAATTTCTTGGTGGCCTTTGACTACCATCCACCGTCCACTCAGCCTCATTTATGACGACTTCATTGATTGGCTCATTTTCGGGACAAATTTATTATTCTCCCTTTCCCTTCCCCTATAAATAGGAGTTCCATTCCAAACATGTGCTTCATTCTTTCCCATTCTTATTCTTTCCTTGAAAAAATGGAAAAGTTTCTTTGGCTATTATGTTCGACCTGATCTCTAATGATTTCATTTTTTATAAGGTCGACGTAATAGCTATAGCTATAAGCTTTTTCAACCTCTTTTAAATACTTTCTTTTGGGTCGAACGTATTAGCCAATGATTATTCTTATTTAGTCTTCACTCCATCTTTCACTTTTCTTTGTTGATCCATAGGGGTTTTTACCTTTCCTGCACGAAGCTCCTCCCCTGGTGGTTCAATTAAAGCTTGTGGAAGAGAATGAGGAAGAAAAAGTCTGGCAGGAGTCAAGTACATCTTGGAGTATAGGATAGATTCTTCTTTTGATATTCGAAGACATAGGATAGTCTTTTCTTACATGTACTTTTATATCTTTTTCATGTATTGCATTCGAACTTCATGTAATTTGAATTACCTTTATGTGAATAAAAGAACTTATCCTTTCATTCTGTGTTATAGAACTGTTTTGTTTCCGAGTTTATTTATCTAATATATCACAGTTTCTTTTCGAAACTTAAATAAACTCTTTCTAAAATCTCACGAAGTTAACTTAGTCATTAACCAACAAGTCATTCGAATCTCCTTTTTCTCTTCTTCATATTCGAAGACATTGACTCTAATAACATAGCAATATTTTGAGTTTAAATCCATAAATACCTTAGCTTATTCAAAATATCCATAAGCTTTTCGAATCATATAAAAGACTTCTGTCTTCTAGAATTCGAAGGTACTTAAAATTTGATACCAACACTAAGATACTACTGTATTTATTACTGAGCTCCGTGTCTTTCCATAATTTTATAAAATTTTACCATAGATGCCACACACAAAACATATGTGGGGCACCTGAATGACCTCTTGTAATAATAGAATCAACTATTGCACATGATAATTTAATTCACATTAGTCCCTAACTTTTAAAAAAAGTAATGTATTTTAGTCCCTAATATAACACCGTTTAATGTTTTGGACTTAATTGCAATACGAAAAATAATGTCAGAGACTAATGAAAGATTTTCCTAAACTCAGACTAAACTACATGACACTATAAAAATCAGGACTATATTGTTAGTTTACTCGTAATTTTACATGATGCACGATTGCTAATGTAATATATACAACTGTACATATGTAAGTGCGACAAACTGTGACAAAGACGCGTGGTCCTGAAACTGAGGATGCAATGAACTTGATTCCGAAGCTTTATCCTAAGTTCATTAAAAAAACCAGTGGCTTCTCCCAAAACCAGTTGCTAGCTACCGCTTTATGCCAGTGGTTTTCCCAATTTTTTGGCCTTTTCCTCAGTTTAGGAAACCTCACACATCAAGCACTTCCTTGTGTTATATAAGAACACCTTCACTCCAATTGCTCACTCAATCTCAAGTCTCACTACAGATTTCTTCTATTACCCACTACAGTCATCAAGTATCAACTTCAGTTATTTTTGGTCATCTGATAAGCAAATTAAGCAAGAGTTTGTTAATTTCAACTTCTCAAGATGAGTTCAGCAAGCAGCAGAGCATGGACAGTGGCAGCGAGTGTTGGAGTTGTGGAGGCCTTGAAGGACCAAGGTTTGTGCAGGTGGAATCATGCTTTGAGATCAGCTCAACATCATCTCAAGAACCATGTCAGATCCTTGTCTCAGGCAAAGAAATTTTCTCCATCCTCTTCTGCTATGGTTTCCAGCAGATTAAAGGAAGAAGAGACAAAGCAATTATCAGAGGAATCGTTGAGGACAGTCATGTACTTAAGCTGTTGGGGTCCCAACAACTAGCCTACCCATCCCACCACGGCAATTAGAAAATATTTGTGTCTTTGACTGAAACCTTCACCACAAGGGAATTGAAGGTGGGGACTGATATTTCTGGGGTCATGTATGTTGACCTGCAGTAATGGTTGTATTGTATAGTATCCAAAGTTGCTTTTCCATTCTGACAGATATTGATGTAAATTTTGATCAAATGGAAGATAGAAGTGTTAACCAATTTCCAAATTATGTGTGTTGTTAAGAATTCATTAATCTTTACTTTGATACCGCTAATAATGTTGCCTCTCAGAGTATTCACATTTTTGTGCTCAAAACTTACTTTATTTTAGAAGAATAAAATGGGGAGGGAGGCAGCGTGTATTTCCTGCTTAACAATTTGGTTAAACCAAGGCTTAATTACAGTGAAGAGTTAACAATGAATGATCTAATGTTTTTGGTTTATCATGCTCCAAACGTGTTTTAAATACTGTTGTAATTGGAAGCCTCCTTTACAAATTTCTCAAGGAGGTTCATAAGGATTAAAGAGAAGATGGGGGAAAGCCTTGCTACATTTTCTAGCTCATTATTTTGTTTGATTGACATTCTAAGGTTCTCAGACTTGTTCATTAAATTAATTTGTGCAGAGATCAAATAATACTCGTCCATATCATTTTTATATTAAATTAAATAATAAATATATTTAGGGAATCTTTTTTAATTCTTTTATTGTTTTTATTATATATTTAAATTGATGATGTTCCTTAAAAAGATAACTCTATCTAACTCTCGAAATAAATCGGTGCTGTTATTTTGATAAATACACTTTTTTCTTCCTATGATGACAACCCAGCCCTTAAGGCTTTGTATAGCTCTAGAGTGAAAATAAAAGTGGTAAAAATGAAGGTAAGTTAAATTAAAAGAAAACGAGTGAATTTTTAAATTATTTAAGTTGAAAAAATAGTAAAAAGAATGAAAAAATATAAGAGAAAAAAAAATAATTTTCACCCTATTTTTTGAGACTTAAAACTTTTTGGTAGGCTTATTCCTTTAGTTTTCCTGTCTCAAACTCAAAAAATAATTTTTTTCACCTCATTTTCACCCTAAATATATAAAGGGTAAGAGAGTATACAAAAGTGAATACCTTATAAATTGGACATTTTTTCTCCTAACATTTATAACCGGTGTTTTTTTATAAAATAATCAACTTCTGATGTATTAATTTTGAGACCTCAATTTAGAAAATGAAACACTTACTTTCTCAACTTTTTTATTTAAAAAAATCATGGGTCACTTTTATATTTTTTCAAATCATTCCCCAAATACATAGTATGTTTGTTTTAAATTCTAGTTTAACAAAATCATAGTTTTGAAAATTGATTTTAAATTACTTCCATTCAATGTACTTCGTAAAGTGTGCATCATTCATTTCTAGAATCAATTCTATTCAACTGTAAACCAAACGGTGTAAACTCATACAAATTCTGATCATGAGGTTATAATATATATATATATAATTTAATTATATATCACAATCAATTAATAATTATGACAACAAATGATCTAATCTAAAATTTTGATTATGATAATTTGATTAATAACTCAAAATGTAAACTATATATAAGGATACCGGTTTTAAAATTAAATGACATATTATTGCTTCAATAGTGTGGTTGGAATAGTTTATTTTTTAATAATTCAAATGTAAAATAATTATATTTTAATATATACATTTTCCTCTTATTTCTTTTTATCACATTTCACATTTATCTTTTTTTCTCTGTCTATGTTGTATGTTGTAAATGTTGTACAATTAACATTATACTCTCTCACAATCACAATCTATCTCCTAGAACATTGCAATTTTTTTTTCTGATTTTAGTTAATTTTTTTAAAAGATAATAGGGTGTTCAAGACACGATTTGTCCCTTTGACCCATCCTAACTCGTCCTCCTCGAGGCGGGTCTGTTCCTATCCTACAAGAAAGAATGGGACCAAATCATGTCTTATTTGTTGATCAGGCATCGGGTTGAGGACGGGTTTGGGTTAACCTTGAGGTTATTCGACTCGTCCTTTATATATAAATATAATATTTGTTGCTTATAAATTTCTATTATATAAAGTCCTAACCTTATTTTTTTTTCTTTTAAATAAGACTTTTGAGTCTAAGTTTCCTCTATCTACCTTTAAAAATACATTCTTTACATAAAGTTATATAGTGATATAATGTTATTCTTGTTTTAGTAAAGTCCCAAACTTTAAAAAAAATAAAAAATATTGCATACATTAAGAGGAATTCTATTGTATGCAATATAATTGTATGAACTATTTTCTTTTAAACATTGTTATATAATCATTTCATGATTATATTTAGCTTATATATCGGGTCAACCCGGTCCTGTGTTACTCAAACTCGGTCTTACTTAAACCCGTACATCATCGGGTCTATAGGCGGGTTCGGGTCCATAAAATTGGCCCGATAAAAAATTAGGACCGAGTTAGGGACAAGCAAAATTCGTCCCATAAACACCCCTAGTTTCTAATCAGATCAATATCTTTCTAAAAAATATTAAATAAGTTCTTATTCATTAATTACTATTAAGATTTTGTTAACTTTTATTAAATTATAAATATTCATTTAAAAGATTAGATAATATATAGATATTTAATTAATAGATATTAAGTTTTTATATTTAATATAGAATTTTAGATAAATTATCATAGCTTAATAAAAGTTAAAAGTCATTAACAAATAAAAACATAATTAAATATTTTTTAAAAAATATAAATTTTCTGTTAATTTTTTTTAAATTATTAAAACTTGTTAAAAATCTAATAAAAATATAAAAGTTTATGCAATAATTTATTCTTTTTTCTTCCAAAACTTTTTTTTATTATCTAAAATATCCAAAGCGATTTGGTCATTATGTGCTGATAGATCGTGTTCAAGATTTGAAAGAGGAAAGTAGCTTTTGAGCAAAGGGTGTTGGATTATTCCCAAGCAAATTACTGATTAAAAGTCATTACCAATTCATAATAATGATATTATATATATCCAGTCTAGAACAAATTAAAAGGGATAAAGATGCCCTTATGCAAGAGGGCCACATGGGAGGATCAGTGGGTTTTCCCGTGTTGTCATTCTTAATAATACCACTAGTAGGTAATGTTCTACTATCATAGCATATCATGGCTAATATGGGATAGAAACTTAAGCTAAAAGAAGCTTTCCTCTATTCTTTTCAAGCACAATGAGAATCTAACATAAGGAGGGAGGGAAGAAAAACAAATGATGAAATAAACGTCAATTTAGCAAAAGCATAAATCCACGGCTTTTCCCCTACTTATGTTAATTCTTCTCTCTCTCTCTCTAATGGTTTAGATTTGAAGCCAACTTGATTGTGGATGCTGATTTTATTTTTGTTCTTATCTACTTGAAAGAGCAAAATGAAGCCAACTTGATTGTGGATGCTGATTTTATTTTTGTTCTTATCTACTTGAAAGAGCAAAATTCACATTTTTCATACACCTTTTCCTGTGTTACTGTTTTACCACTGAATGATTATGGATTATTGGATTATGTCACCAAATAAAATTTGAGGAAAAAATAATAAAAACGACACATACATATGGATACAGCCATGTGCTGCAGCTGAATCATTAAGCAGACAGTTACAGGTCAATTCGAGCAACAAGAATCCTAAAATATTGTCAGTGAATAAAATAAAACAAATATAAAGATTTCAGATATAATATTTGACTATTTTTTAATACCCCAAATTATGGAATATTTCATTTATAATTTTCCCATAGGTACAAATTCAGAAATTAGTACTAATTACCACAGGAGATGAAAAAGGTACGATGCCAATCTTATAAGTGAAATCTCAAAAAAAGTAGCAAATGATTGCTGAGATGGTAGAAATAGAATCAAAGCAACAACTGTAAAGATCAGGAACCCAAAAACAACCGGACCTCAAACACACAAATCAAATTCATAAAATTAGCAGCATTGAGATCCGAGTGGTTCATTCCATCACAGTAAAATTCACGCCCCAATCCCCTCTGTTACCAAATTGTCTCACTCATAAAAGGTACTAACCAGTAACCACACCCATTTTGGACAAAGCAAGAAAAAGTTGTGAATCAAATGCAACGAAAGAGCACATTCAACAACCTTGGGGTTTTCTACGTTTGAGTACTTTCACCAATAGAGACAACCCATATAGCATTTCTGCTACAAGTGCCAAATCTACCTTCACTTGCTAAATAAAAAGGTTGAAACTTTGCAACCAATTCTGAGACCCAGTTGCTGGAAGTGGCGGTTACCGGTGAGATTCCGGCCAAAAATGGAGGTGGAGAGTGAAAAGCCAGGGTCTGATGGGAAAGGTTGGAGTTTTTGTAGAATGCCATTTTGGCAAACAACCCACACTCCTCAATCATCTTCTTCATCCACATCTTATATGCACAATGTCCATCAGCAAAACCAGAGTCTTCAGTCTCTTGATAGATCAACTCATCAGTCTCCAGTCACGGTTTCATCTGTGGCCAAGTCTCTGCTTCCTACAAGGAGGAGGCTCCGTCTTGATCCTCCCAACAAGCTCTATTTCCCTTGTATGTGTCTCATGAAACTTGTTTTGCCATGGACTTGTCTTTTCTTTTCCTTTTGAGATCATTTTCCTGTTTGGATTTCTTGATAAATTAATGTTTTGTTTTAATTGCTTGGTCTGTATCATTTATCCTCTAAAGCATTATGGATGGGTTGTTTTGTTCATAATTACCATGTTTAATGTTACCCATTTCTGTTTACTTTCCTTGCTTTATTGTTATCCTACATTTAAGGTAAGTTTTCTTTTAATGGGTGGAATCTAGATTCTAGAATATGATTTGAGTTTCCAGTAGATGCTAGGTTGATCTTTATCTGATTTAATGTAACTTTGTTTTGAAGATGAACCTGGTAAGCAAGTTAGGAGTGCAATCGCAATTAAAAACACTTGCAAGTCTCATGTAGCTTTCAAGGTGTGGTTTCTGGCTCAATTTATTATCTGTCATTGTTGTCTTGTACTCAGAAATGATATTTGACACAACTTTAACATGTTGCTCATATGATAAATCAGCGACTAACTCTGTCATTGGATGTTGACACCCTGTGGGGAATCTTTGGGCTGTGTTTCAACCTACAAAATAGAAAATTAGAAATATTGTCTAAAACGTTTCTTAGCTGGACTAGATTGCTTCAACAACTGTTACATAACATGAGAAACTTTCCATTTGAACATTGAGAAAGTTTTTATCATGTGATACCCAGCATATTTCTACAGGATGATATGAATGCTTCTATTCTTGTATACTGCCTAGTTATATACTAATGGCCTTTTTTATGCTATCTCTATTTGTCCACTCTTAAGGTTACTACTAATGCTGACGTTTCCTTTTGTCTTAGTTTCAAACAACTGCACCCAAGAGCTGTTATATGCGCCCTCCTGGTGGTATTCTTTCACCTGGTGAAAGCATAATTGCCACTGGTAATCCTTCTAACCTTATGTTAAGCAAGCTAATGTAATGTTTGGAATTTGGTGATTCCCCTTACAATTGTCTCACATATGTGACAGTATTCAAGTTTGTGGAGCCACCAGAGAACAATGAGAAACCAATTGATCAAAAAAGCAAGGTTAAATTTAAAATCATGAGCCTAAAAGTGCAAGGTGAAATGGACTATGTACCAGAACTGGTAATGTATTATTGCCCCTTTCTATAACATATGTCATCATTCTTAATAGTTTTCATTTATAAGCTTGTTTTTTTATGTAAGCTTAAGTTGAAACCTTTCTTTCTGCTGTTGAGCAAATTGAAGCTATGATGATTGTGTACATGTGATAAAATCAGAGTTTTAGTGGCAAAAGTTAGTTTAAGTTCAAACCTTTCTTGGTTGATCAAGATCTTAGGTTTTTACATAAACTATAACCTAATGTTTGGATAGAGAAATTTGAAATTACTAGAATTCATGTGTTAAAATAGTAAAAGAAAGAATTCTAAATGACATATAGGAGGAATTTTTATGACAAATAGGGAGAATTTCAAAAGACAAATATTGAGAGAGAATTTTAACATTTCTCTTTTATGTTTAAACTTTTTAAATTGTCATTGTCAATTCCTCTCATACTTACAATTTACTCAACATTCTCTATCACAATGTTGAGAATTTTAAAATTCTCTATCCAAACACACACTAAAATTAAAATAACGACATTCCCTGTGACTACTATTTAATTCATCAAGACAGTTCTGGGTTATAAATAGTTCAAGAGATTATTGTTGTACATGCTTTCTTTTGTTTTTGAGGATAGCAAATCGGAATTTTGTCATGTGTGTCAGTTATTGGAGGTAAAGGAGGCTCTGGAACCTTTGTGCAACTTCCATGACCTGATTTTACATTAATGCTAAACTCTTTTTGGTAACTTGAGTGTAACTTAATTTTTTGCTATATCTACATCAGTGTTTTATATTTTTTTGAGGCTGTGACGTATTTTGTCACACTTGAATCAACCTTGAGTTTCACAATACCCATCTTACATCTTTGTCTATCCCTCTCTTCCTTTCTCATCACATCTATCAATTACTCTCTCTTTTTTTCCTATCTCTCTCTTCTCTTCCACCCCAAGGTGTATACTGTATACACCACTAGAGGTGTGAAAAAAGATCATTTTTCCACTTGAATATATTCCTGAACCTTTCCTGATTCTCATCACACAACTATTGTAAGAACTGAATTTAATATGAATTGTATGCTCGCCTCCATGTATTCTACTCTTTATGCATTGCAACCTATTGTTGTTGTTTTAACTTTTTATTGCTAGCATTACAACTTTTAACTAAATTCAGTACACAACCTACTGACATTGCAAATATCAAATTAAAGATAAATAAGCATGAAAAATATGTTTCCAAAAGCCTTAATCTGGTTGCGAGTATTAGGTTTGACTTTATTTACAAAATCATTTTTCATAGTCAATCTGCTGTTAGTGTGACTTCTTAGGTTCATCCATGTAAATTGTAATGATTAACAAGCCAAGTCTGTTGTATTTCAAATATGTTACTTTGGTCACTTGGGACAAAGTGGTTTGGCTTCTTGAATAAATGGACTGTCAATGATTCTCATGTTATATGATTCTTCATTCTTGTAGTTTGATGAGCAAAGAGATCAAGTAGCTGTAGAGCAAATTCTGCGGGTTATTTTTCTGGACCCTGAACGGCCTAGCCCTGTAAGATTCTATATCTCAAATATGTTTTATGACGTCTACCATTTTATGTTGATTCATAGTCGATAGCTTTTGTTTCTTAAAGGCCCTGGATAAGCTTAAACGGCAGTTGGCTGAGGCTGAGGCTGCACTGGAAGCCCGAAAGAAACCCCCAGAGGAGACAGGTCCTAGAGTGGCTGGGGAGGGACTTGTTATAGATGAATGGGTTAGAACTTTTTTAACACTCTTTTTCTCCCTGTTTTGTTCTATATTGGTACCTCTCCTTCCATTTTCTCATATTCTGTCCCCTTGTTTCTTGTGTAGAAAGAAAGAAGAGAAAGATACCTGGCCCGGCAGCAGGTCGAAGGTGTTGATTCAGTGTAAACTGTAAAGTATTGCTTTCTTCCTTTCCTTTTTTTGCCCCTGGGTCAAGGCCCTTAATGTTCTCCAATTGTATGTTCTGGAATTGAATTCCTGGGACACTAATCTGTCAAATGTGGATGAGTGACCTAAAAAAGTGCTATGAAGAGATAGTGTGAAAACACTTATTTTTTCCTTTTCAATAATGTTTGTGGTGTTATATGTGAGTGAATTAATACTATGTTCGGCTGTACTTAATTGTACTTTACATCATCTCCCATAACTTGTAGATATCCTGTTGAGCTGATTTTTCACTTTCATGTAATTAATGCTGTGCTTGAATTTGCTTCTGGGTTGCATACTGATGTAGTTATCCTGTTCACCTTGGAATACAATTTTCCACAATTTTATAATTATATGAAAGGAATTGCCTTCTCTGAAGTGAGTGATGATTCACTTTAGAAAGGAAAATGAAGAGTTATATTCATTGATGAGAAAATCTAGGGAATAGATTTAAATAATTTCATAGTTTGTTATAAATGTGCATGTATTCTATCACAGTTTCAATTATTGATTTTTGAACCAATAGTTATAGCTTCTCACTCTCTAAATTGAATCCCTCTCATTGGATATGCTTGGAAAGATTTGGAAGGAAAAAAAAAAGTTATAAACATTGATTTGAAAATGGATGAGGATCAGGATCCTCTCCAGTAACAGTTACATATGCACTCTGACACTCCAGTTACTGGAGAGGATCCTTTTCCAATGGATGATTGTGATTGTGATTGTGATAAAATACATTAACATGCATGACAAACTTTAAAATTATTGAAATCTATTCTCTTGATTTCTCATTGATATATAAAACTCCTCATCTTAAATGAAATCCCATGATGGTCTGGAATCAGCTTATTTAATAATCTTACAAGTCAATCTAATTATATTTTGCAGCATTAAAGGAATACTTCATATAAATTAATAATTATATTTCCATAAACAAAAACTTCCAATTTCAATTTTTACTGATAGTGCCTTGCCTTCTTGTCAGTGCTTTAATGCTAGACATAAGCCTCATGAACTACTTTGCTTCGTTTTATGCAGTTTGTTCAAACGGTTAAAAATAAAAACCTTTTCTTTCTACATAGAGGCATGGAAATAAGATCATATTCTCTTTCATTTTGTTTACTTTGTATGTATTGATTGATGATGGGATGTGCATTTCGTATGACAAGAGTGCAAACATGATTCCGAGACATAGGTGTGTGTTGCCTTCAATATCTTGATCGACAAAAGTATCATGAAGCTAGAGTGCTTTCACTTAAAAAAAATGTTTGGCCTTAAATTCTGAAACAAGCGGGGAAAAGTTAAGTAATAACTGTTCTTAAATAGTATATTATTTTCAAGGAAAAATATGTTTTTTTGTCACGGTAGTTTTGGTCAATTTTAGTTTTCGACTCTGCTTTAAATTTCGTTTTTTTTTCCCCTAAACTTTCTAAATCCCCAAATCGTGGTTTTTGTCGTTAGTGATATCCATTAACATGATGAGCTGACTAACAGAAGTTGTATATTAGCTTCAATAGTGAGTCTCAAATAGTTGACTTATCTAATTAGCTTTTTTTATTAATTTTTAATTATTAAAATGACTAATTATTAAATTAGTTTTTTATCGGGTAAAATTGCTTAGGTGAAAATATTAATTTAGTAATTATGGTTATTTTAATAATTAAATATTAATAAAAAAGGTTAATTAGATGAGTAAGTTATTTGAAACTCACTATTGAGGTTGATATATAACTTATGTTAGTCAGCTCATCAAGTTATAACAGATTTCACTAATGACAGAGATTACGATTTGGGGGTTTAGAAGAAAGGAGTAAACTATCACTTTCGCCCCTGACTTTTACAACATCTTGTAGTTTCACCCCTGACTTTTTCAAAATAGCATTTTAGTCTCTGACTTTATTAAAAAATGCACTTTAGTCCCTAAATTTTATTAGAAAAACATGCACTTTATGGACTAAAGTGCATTTTTTAATAAAATCAGGGACTAAAGTGCTAATTTAGAAAAGTCAATGACAAAACTGCAAGACGCTGTAAAAGTCGGGGATGAAAGTGATAGTTTACTCGTTTAGAAAGTTTAGGGACAAAAAAAACACATAATTTAAAGTATATGGACGAAGACGAAAGTTGACCGAAACTATAGGGACGAAAAACATATTTTACCATTATTTTTATTATATATAAAACTTCATCACTTGGAGAGCGAATGAAGTCGCATATCTTATCGGTCATCTGTTTTTTTACTCTAAAAATGTAAATAGGTTAATGATAAGAAATTCAGAATTAGATAGAAAGATAATAAAAAATTAGTTAACAGTCACTATTGTTATCTACAATTTAGTACACAAATGCGGATCTAACTAACCTCAAGAAGATATTGTGATCTCTCGAAGATCAACAAAGTGGACAGGTCCACTTAAAAAGTGAGCATAACTCCTTTTTTTTAAAGAACATTATTTAAGTGCCTATTATTATGGGTAATCATAATGTTAATCTGAGGTTGACATCATGGATGATTGTGCAATAAAAGTGCCGTGTGAAGTAAAGAGTAGAAAGAGAAATAGATTTATAAACAACCCGACAAATAAAAGAAAAGTTTTTCACACTTTGCAAGTGAACATTGCGGGTTACAATTCTTTTTAGCGACCGGGTGAAGCTTTTAATGACTTCAAAATTGTTTGAATCCGTTCACATACCTATTAAACTAATGGAAAATTAGTGAGATAGCAACCATACTGATTGTAGGGTTTTTTTTAATATATAATCAGTGATAATGAGGCTTGAATTTACTCAGAGTCAGATCTTAGATTCAAGATGGAAAGAGTTATAGTATGATCCCAAGGATGGAACCTTGGGCATAAGAGGGTGAAAGTGGTGTCCTTAGAGGAAATACTTAAATGCTTTAGTTAGTAAAATTTTTGGCATAATGATGGCTATATGGAAGGTATGCATACATGTAGTTTTGCTTTGCTTGGCTATTCATAGGCTTGGAAGTGAGCTAGTGGGTGACCTTACATCTTATCATATGGCATAATCTTCCCAACTATATATTCTTCTGGAGTTGTTAAACATTTGTGTAATTCAGCTCAATTATATTAAACGTTTCCTTATAACGACTTCTCACAACACAAGATGAGGGAAGATCTTGAATTGTTGGAAAGAGAAGCACATTTAATGAGGAGGGGTCTCTTGGCTAGGAGCAAGTCGGCCACACGTGACTCAGCTAAACTCTAGTTATGGAATTGTATTCGGGTTGATTCATCCAAAATTAAACCTATGAATATGATTTCATGTGAAACTATCCGAACCTCTCACAACTTGCCTAAGTAGTTTATGCTAATTCTAGATTTAAACTATGAAAAAAATAATTATACTCTCCTATCTCTCACGAAAGTCTAAGAGGTGTAAGAAAGAGAGAGATGAAAAAAAAAGGAGAAAAAAATAAGAAAAATGATAAGTGACATCATGAAAGACAAAAGGTGAGATCATGTAAAATGGTTATATAAGAGAACAGCGTGTGAAAATATAATAAATCTACAATAGGCACCAAAGTGGATATGCGATCGGTTGAGGTTGAAATGCATCAGGTGTGTTAAAACCTATTTAAGGAAAACATATTTTGTTTTCTAAATTTTTCACAAAGGTATATTTTTCAAAGACGGTTTGCAAGTCAATCAAACTAAGGGATCATCTAAAAGCTTTCTAAGACTGTTCTAGGTTATCATATGGTCCAACTAAGCGTTTGGGAGAAAAACTTAGTTATGAAACATGATAATTTAGACTTGACGATTTATCCCCAAGTTAGTTCAAAAGAAATATTTAAATGATAGAGATAAGGAGATCATACAAGCAATTTATCTAGTCCTTGACAACCCACAAGATTTTCCACTAATATGTATTTGACTCCGCGTCCTCAAGCTATTACACCTGGTATTAGACTCCATCTCCACAAGCTAAAAAATACAAATGAAAGGATTTTGTTGAAGTGTTTGACTCTCTCAAACTCACAACGTGGGGATAATAAAATGTAACTTATACAAAGTAGAGAGCAACACTCAAATTCTCTAATTACTGTAATAGAGGTAATGGTAATGAAACTTTGAGAATTTTAAGGTAGATGAGCTAGAATAATTACTTTGGACGCAGTTGCTTGTTCTAACTTTACTAACATGTTCAATTGAGTTAAAGAGGTCCAATGTGCAAGTTGGTGAATCTTCAATTCATTAGACATGAGCTTCTTTTTTAATTTGAGTGTTTTGAAATACATTTAGTGCATTATCTCATTGAACCCCACATTAGCCTTCATTTACTCTGGTCACTATACACTCCTGCTTTTTATGAAAAGTTGTACTTGTTTTTTTTTTTTACTTTTGAGGTATGAAGTTGTTGATTCGTACATGGGTGTGTCAGTCTTGTACCTTTTTGAGCTTGCTTGTTTCTTCAAGACAAAAAGTATGAGAAACTTATTCATGATAAAGAAAATCATCCTCAAGATAGGTTGTTTCTCAAAGCTTGATATAGAGACATTTGGGTCTTTAAATGTAGTAGGCTTCAAAGGACAAATATACTAAAGGCGCTCATTGTGCCTTTAGATTAAGCTCTCCTCACACGATCTTAGAGATAGTCAAGTGAAAAACAACTAAGTATTGAGGAACCATCTTTTGACCAAGTACATTACCCTTGCACAACCTTAGCTTAATTTTAAATATAAAATCATTTTTAGGATTTTTTTCCTTTAAAATTTGAGAAATTTTGGTCATCATCCTCTTGAGACTCATCAAGGTTGTCTAAGATGGTAATCTGGGGTGAAGGGTTCTCTTGAGGATGGTTTCTAGTAGTCTTAACAGTAATATTTATTGACAAAAATAGGGGACTTGTAAGGAAACACTTCAATGTCCAAGTCAAAATGGGTTTAAGCATAGTGTAAGCAGGGAGAACAAAAACGTAGCCTAACCTGGGGAAAGGGGTATTTATAGGTGTCTTGAGTACTGTAGATAGAAGTGGGAGAGCCCTTTATGACCTCAACCTTACCCATCTGCTCTGTATTAATTTAGTCTTGTCATGTCGTAATCCATTTGAGCCCATTATAATCCAACACAACTAGCCTAACTATTTGTGTCAGTGATTAAGTCATCTATCAAGGTTAATGAGATGTGCATTTAATGTTATGGGTCCCCTATAGGCTTAGGTACGTAGGTGGCAAGGTGAGGCATTGACTTTTGGTCCAAGGTCCCGGAGCTAGACCGCGGTGTGGTACCCAAGCGCCCGAGGTCATGGCTAAGGGGGATATGGCTCAAGTGTGGTAGTATCTCGGTTAGGATTCATGGTGTTCCGATTGGAGTGTTATCCTGACCAAGATGTACCATGTCTTGATTGAGTCTGAAATAACTGCAAACTAAAATTATAAAGCACTAAAACCACATGTCACCATTTTTGTAATTCAACTCAATTAATTGTGCACTTGTAATGACTTCTAACAAGATGGGGAAAGGTTTTGAAATTCTGGGATGAAAAATGAATTTAATGAGAAGGGGTCCCTTGGCTAGGAACAAGTCAGTCAAGTGCCCTAGTTGCTAAAATAGAACCTATGATTTTATGTAAAACTATTGAATATTACAACTACAAAAGAAAAATTATACTCTCACACATCTCCTAAAGGTATGATAGGTGTAAGAAAGAGAGATATGAAAAAAAATTAAACTGAGAAAAAAAAATTAAGAGAAATGATAGGTAATACAATACAATGAGATAATATAAAATGTTGATATAAGAAAAAGGGGGTTTGAAAATGTAATAAAAGTGGATATGCTGCAAATTGAATTCGTAAAAGACCAAAACCACATGTCACCACCATCTCAATACTTTTTTAATGGTTCCTTAATTTAAATAAAGACAAATAGAAAATTAAATAAAACGAAATCCTAGCAATTTGTATATAATATAGTAAGCTATCATCAGTGAATATTTGGAGGATCCTACACACGTAAGCTACTCACTAAATTTTGTTGTATATAAAAGTACGTGCTGTGTAATCATATACACGTAAGCTAAGGTGTTTATTAATTATTATTATTATTGTCTTTGTTTTTCTTTAGCAATTTTGACAGAAAGAATGATATCCGTTAAGAGAAGACGCTGCGAGTTTTGGGATATCGGAATGTGAATAAGGACATACCATCATTTCAAATTGAAGGTTGAAATTAGTTGTATAGGAATAGTCTATGTTCATCCTCTTCAAAATCAACAAAACAATGTGCTTTGATCCCTACAATTCTAGTGGCTTTATACACACAGATTTTAGATGGAAAAAACATGTGATAGAAAAATCAGCGGCGCTACACTAAAGTGTCTCTTTGGTCTTTACTTTCCCTCTTGTTGGCTATAACGTCTTCTCTGTATATAATTGCACTAGCTGATTAGTGTCATCATCACCAACTTGCTCTCGCATAATATCGACATGTTCATCCAAATAAAGATTAAGACTGACTAGTTTTACAAGTTCATGTTGCAAGCTACCTGTGACAAGTCATTTTAAGTGTTTAAGCAAGACTCTGTTCCACTATTTTGGTTATACTATATTTTACACATCTTAAACCCTATTTAAACTAGATTTTATTCTACAAATAACATAGCAAGACTAATAGAATATGATTGAATAATGTTTAAATATTATTGAATTTCAAATCATTAATAATTTGAGTACAGTTAAAAATAAAAATTATCCCATCATGATTTATAAACTATAATCCAAACACACTATTGCAACTAAGACAACGGAAAGGTATAAATAGAATAAAATATTGTGTTGTATAATGAGCCGATAAAATGGGTTGGTTCGACTAGCATGACTCACAAACTTCGTAAAAGTACAATGTTAGAGCACTTATTTTAAAAGTCAAAATAATTCTTGAATTTTTAACTTAGTCTAATAAAGATCGTCACTAGCAAAAATTCATAAAAAGGTCGAGGAAAAACTTAAGTTAAAACCTGAAAAAAAAAACACATAAACATGTAGAGTTTAGGTATTTATTTTAAAAACTCGAATAACTTCCGAATATTTTAACTCAAATGGATAAAATCCACTACCTACATCGTATCAAATCAGGCCGAGTAACCTGAATTTTCAGTATAATTAACCATTTAGAATTAACTTAAGTTTATTAAAGAAACAAAAAACAGCTAAAGAAATAAGAAAGTGATTCTTAATTCTCATCAATATATAAACTATAATCCAAAGACACTATTGCAACTAAGACAACTGAAAGGTATAAATAGAATAAAATATTATGTTGTATAAAGAGCAGGTATAATGTGCTGGTTCGACTAACTTGATTCGCAAACTTCGTAAAAATACAGTGCTCGAGCACCTATTTTAGAAGTCGAAATAATTCTGGAACTTTTTAGCTTAGCCTAACAAAGTCCGTCATTAACAAAAATTTGTAAAAAGGTCGGGTAACCTGAAAAAACCCGTAAAATCCGCAAAAAACACGTAAACATAGAGTTTGGACATTTATTTTAGAAACTCAAATAACTTCCAAATATTTTAACCCAAATAAATAACATTCACTATCTATATCGTGTCGAAACGGGCTGAATAGGTTGAATTGTCATCTATGTATAATTAACGATTTAGAATTAACTTAAGTTTATTAAAGAAACAAAAAGCAGCTAAAGAAATAAGAAGGGGATTCTTAATTCTCATCAATATATATAACTAAACTACGTTTCTTCTTTTATATTTTTTTTCTAGTGAGAGTTGCCCAATAATAAGTTGACAAGTGGGAAAGAGTGGTGAAGGCAGAGAGGCAGGATTGAGATTGGAAGTGCCCATTCAGTCATGAGCATGCACGTGATGTCCATCCTTAGCCCATGAGCAGGGCCTGGCACAACATGCCCATCCATCATCGATGAAACTTCAACGTGTCATGTTAATACAGTTCAACGTGTGAGTGACCCAGTGACTAGTTATATGAATGACCCAAATTCATAAAAGAATAGAAAAAGAGTGAAAAAAAAAACTATTGTCAGATTATTCCACTCATTCAGGAATCAGGATTGTCATAGTAGAAGGACAAAAATACCCCTACATTGAATAATACCTTACTTCCTGGGCCAAAGTCCGTGGAAAAAGACAGTATATTATGAAATGGGACCCCAAAAGTCACGCACCATTCAAGAGAGAGAGAGAGAGAGATGCCAAAATAAAGAAGGAGACAGAAATGTCAGTACATGAATAGTTGCTGGATTGCAATTGGTTTGGTACGGTTGAGTCACCAATGACAACGTTCCTTTCGGATAAGAGCTCACCATCTGTTTCCACGAACCTACATTCCTTCTCTCCCTCACTGATCTATCATCATAAAAATAAAAAAATACTAGTACTTAATTAATTATTAATAAATATTAAAAAAACATTTTCAGATGATACGGTGAATCTCTAACACCAATTAAATAACTAATAAGACATATTTTCATGTATGTTAGATAGTTAAAACTTTCTCCATTAATCAATTAATAAATTATTAAATTTTATAATCATCAAACAAAGCACAACCAGTCACGTGAAATTGGACTTATGGTTTGACAAAAATTATCTAGAATGAATAATTTTTTTACCTAAAATAATGGATTTTCATTTTAATAATATAACTCCTAAAAAATATGGATAAGATTAAAAAATGAGAGTTTTTATTAAAAAATACCAATTATATTAGAAATATAAATCAATAATAAATATTTATTAAAAAAAACTTTTCACTTTTGTATTCTTATCTTTAATTCTTAGAATCTTATAGTTATAATGATTTCTAAAATGAAATATTTTTATATAAAAAGAAAATATATTTTTTGGTAAAAACATTTAATTTTGAATGCTCTTATTCTTAATCTAAATATTGATATTATTAAAATCATATTTATAACATCCAACTCTACGTATAATTATATAATATATTTTATAACTAGAATTTTAAAAGTTTTTAGATAATTATTAATTGAATTAGATGTTATATTTTTAGTTAATATTTTCTATTTTGGTTTAACCAAAATAGAAAATATTTTTTTCTATTGCTTTTTTGTTAATTTAAGTATTAAAATGATGTTTTAATTTATTTGTTTACAACTAATGAGATTGGTTTAAGTAATATTTTTTTTATGTTGCTCAAGTAAGGAATCAAGTTTAAGTCTTATATGAATATTTGAGAGTCGGTAAGATTTGTTAATATAATTTATAAAAAAAAGTTATTTGATTACAATAAAAATATGTATTAAAAAATATACTTTATTTAACTAAAACATGGATAGTGAAATTGAATCCAAGTACACAATTACTTATTATATATATATATTATCTTAAAATTAGAAAAATAGATCAAATTATACCAGCTAACACTTTAATACAAATACAACTACAATCAATAACTTTTAACTGTAGACTTCCTGAAGTCCGACTAATTGTCAAAAATCAATAATTAATTAATATCAATTGCCTGTGATTTGGGTTAGAAGGGCTACAAAGTCCAAATAAATCCACATAGACACAAGGGCCCACCACTAAAAAGAAAAGCAGCATTATTGAGTATTGAGCTAAACCACATCCCAAATGCTTCTCATTTTTTCTATAAATAACTCCTTCCTCATCCCTTGCACATAGCTTCTGACGTTTCTTTGAGTTCTAAGCCAAACGAAAAGCAAAGCCTCTCAGAAAGAAAGAAAGAAAGAAATATGAGTTACTTGAACCGTGTTTGGATGGCGGCGACCGTCGCGGTGGCTCAAGGCCACACCGATTCTGGCCGCAAGTGCAAGACAGCCCTCGGCTCTATTCACCATAACAGGACTCGCCTCTTCTCCGCCGGAGGGTTGTCGGACCTCCGGCCACTGTCCGGCGCCGTTGGATCGGACATCGCCGGATCTGTGAACGGGAATTCTGATGTGGAAGACAGACTCAGACAAGCCGATGATTCTCTCCGGAAAGTGATGTACTTGAATTGCTGGGGTCAGGGCTGAAGCACCCACCTCGCTTGTATGTGGCGTTGAAATCGGTGGAGATCGTAGCAGTCGCCGGAGAAATGACCCGGGTCGGGTTGACCTTGACTTAGTCAGATCGGATGACTCGGTTGGTGAGAAAGCTGAATGGTTTTGGCTTTCGATCTTGTAAATTGTAAATATCTGTACAGCAGAGAATGGGTCTTTTCCCACCAAGAAGTGGATGATGAAATCATGAAATTTAAATGCAATAATTGAAACAACCTTGGGATGATTTCATTTTACAAACTCTTCCCTTTTATTATAATTTTTTTTACTAAAGATCAACAAATCTCTCCAATTATGCTTATGACTCGCCAATGAATTCACTTCGTGCATACTGAGTCCTTCAACTTCTCAAAACATACGTATTACTTCCTTTAAATTCATGTATTTTCATATAAAAATTAGGCTGAACCTTAATTTCTCAGATCAAGGATTGTGTATATAGAACATCATATCGAAAATATAGTGATAGTTTCAACAAGATTCGATCATACAACTACCAATCACAGGCTGTTTAGGCCATTTTACCACTTTGCCCTACCACCTTAGGTTAATTCAAGCGTTATAGCACAATTTTCCAGGTAAAATTTTTGTTTGAGTAAAGCGATGGTCTTCAAAAAATAAAATGTCGGGTTATAAGAAAATCAATGACTAATATCATAGTAAAATATAGTAAAATATATCCAAATATAATAAATTGGAAGGTTAAAATTTTAATCATTAATCTTCTAATTATCGGTTATCATTTTACATTTTTTATTTTAGAAAACACATTATTTATTTTTTCAATGAGCCATATTTGATCCATAAAAGAGTCAAATTTGACACGATCCATTATTGTAAATTTTAGCCTTATTTTTCTTTTATTTAGGAGTATGGGTAGTTACAATTCAATCGGTAAGCAAGTATTCAAATTATGATTAACGATTTATTTTTGGTAGATATTAAATGTAGGATGAGGGGATAATACCCTAGTTTAAGGCAAGGAAAGCCTCTAAGCTCAAAGAGCATTTATAGAGGTACTTATATTTTACCGTAACTCAGAAAGACGAGTAGGTGTTTAAACATGTGATTTATTAGATACAAAACTCTATTTTGCTCCACTCGACCAACCCCTTGGGGTTTGAGGATTTGATTAACGATTTAACGGTGATTTATCAATTGGTATTTGACTTAGGGTCCTCACCATCATTGTTTTTCTGGAGGACAAAATGGAAGAGCTATTTATTCGAAAGAGGAAGCTAGTACAAAATCAAGGAACGGGAGAACAATAGATAGCTAAGAAATTAAATGAGCCATGAGCATATACAAACTATCATAAACTCAGAAAAAATAATTTGTAGGAACAAAAATTGAAGCAACAGTGAATTACAATGAGGTACAGGATATACAGCGGGGATTCGGGTAACGATTTCTCTGGCAATCAGAAAAATAGAGCCAACCGCATTACAAAAAGGAGACGGTAAGAACATTAAAATAAGAAAAAAAAAATTGAAAGATTCACAACCAAACACACTGCAAGGAAGGGAACTGTGTTGATTGATGGTACACTGGTAACAACAGCCCTGTACATAGCAACGCTTTTCACACAACGCAATCAAAATCCAAATCACGCAGGCAACGATATATTTCTCTGGCTTCCAACGTTTAGTTTTATCTCCCATGATACCACATGCTGCTCTTCCTCGGGCAGGATAAAAGGCAAAGAAATCTCTCGGATCATCAAGTCACCACAAAATGGGCATTCACTAGCTATAGCATCATCTAGTTGTGATCGGAGCTGCCCATCAATTTGATGACATCAGAACACAAAGTTATTCAGTATAGCTCGAATCCATGAAATATAAGCATAAGCATTTAATTAGCACCACAACGTTAAGTTCACCAAAATGCTAACACGGCCAAATGAACATATTAGCGTACATGAAGAACAATTCCGCGGCTAAGTATGTGTAGAAGTCCCATATGAATTATTACAAGGTCAATGCAAGCAGAGATGGATAGAAATCAAATTTGTCAAGAATCATAGCCCATGGAAGTATGGAACTAATATTAATATCAACAGAACAAGAAAAGGAACTTGAAGCTGAAATTTCAATGCAAGTAAAATATAATACTGAGCAGCACAATTTTTTCCATTACCTACTGATACCTTAAGCATGAAAGTAAGTTGTGAACAAACCTTATCTACAGTAGTCATGCTAGGTATGGACTCCTCTGAAGAGAGGGTGCCATTGGATTCTCTCCTTGTTTCACTGCCTATCAAAGTAAGTTGCTTCTGTAGATCCAGAATATACTCAGCCTGCAACATTTCCCAATAGATTCAATTTAAATGAGGGTATTGGAGATGATAAGAATATGCTGGTTTGAGGTGGCATCTTGACAACATGCAGACAGGATGCTGACAATTATAATTAAAGAATAAGGTTAATGAATACAGCTTGTTGAAGACAAAAAAAAGGTAACTATATTGTCAACATATGACTATACGTAGTAACAAATTGGTAGCATGTAATATCTAAAATGATCATACGTAAGAACTAAAAATGACCAAGTACATTTGTAGAGAAAGTTTTCATTCTCAGAAGCCGAGGTTACCAAATAACACAACAGCTAGACCTCTAGTTGTTGGCTTTATTGGTCAGCGTCACCCTTAGGATTTGATGGGCTAAATAAAGTTGTGTCCTTGCTAACAGCTATAGCTTTTGACCTAGTGGTAAGCGATTGATCCAACACTAGTAGTATCTAACATTACAACTCAGTTGCTAAATAGCTCAGATTATAACTTCCATATATGTTAACCAGTTTGCCCAACCTATTGTAACAATTAAATAAATTAGGAATATCACCTCTCAACCCTATCGAAATCTTATATGTTAACAGCTAGAGATTGGATTACATTGGCACTTGTTTTCAACTCATCTGAAACAATGTGCCATTCATTGGTCTCTTTATTTTGAATAAAACTACTCATTGATTTTTATCGAAATAATTGCAGATACTCCTGAGAACAATAAACTTTCAATTAGCATTTGAGAGATATAGTCATAATGAGATGTCAGAAAAATAGGAAAGGTAGTATATTTACATGAGCCTCAACTGTACAACGAGTCACATGGGCAATTAGGCATTGTGCATGGAAGGCATGTCCACAAGGAAAGACATAAAATGGAGCCATTTGTCCTACTGATGAATAACCACGACCCATACTGAACTCCCTGCCAGCAGTTAGAATTTTTCGCCGACATGCCTAGAGATTCAGATTAACAATCATTTCAAATGTGAGCATAACTCAGCTAACTAAATCCCCATAAAAACAAAAAGCAGATTGATTTTGACATAATTGTGGTACACATTTACAAATGTAAACAACTTAAAAATTTATGAAGAATAGTAGATGCAGCTTTGCCAAACATATATCAGGAAGATCAATACCCCACATTCCTCATCTCGATCAATAACAGTGCATCTTTGAGCAAGTGCACTGATATCATTTCTGATGTTGTCAGCACCATGAGTTGCATCATTCATCTCTTCCTTCAGCTGTTCAATTTGCTTGTTGTAATCCTCTAAGGATGAACAGATAGCCTCCTACATAAACTCAGATAAATTCTCCAATGTTAGTCAAAGAAAAACCAATTCCAATGATCTAAGGTGCGTAAACATAACATGACTTGGCATATAACATCTTTTGTTAATATTCAAAAAGGAAGTCATGTTATTTTATGTACATAGCAATGGATAATATATATGACAATAAAAAATTGAAATTTGAAATAGTAAATGTTAGAATTAGTCACATGCTGCTCTTAATTAGTAACAGCTAAATAATAATTACCTGTACAATGCCTAATTAGTTGCTAATTAGGATTAGATTTAGCAATCATATTCATATGTATTTATTGCATGCTACTTTGGTCTCGAATATAAGCAAAAAATAACTAATTCACGCTAATTAAGAATATTAGTTCAGCTCATTAAATTTTCTCAAACTCACATAAAAAGTGAACAACATCTACTAAACTATCCTTCTTAATATTTATTGCAAAGTGGATCATTGGAAAGGAAATGTAAATTAAATAAGGGTATTGTGGGGATACTAACATTTAATAGGGTAGAGGTAGTTAGATTTTGCTTATATTTGAGACCAACAAAATTGAATTTTGGGTTACTTATATTTAAGACCGGAGTGGTACATATTATAAATACAGCAAGTGTGGTCTGAGTTAGACACAGAAATTCAAATTCAACAGTAAGTATTATTGATGTATTGATCAGAATTGAAAATTGTCAATCAACATGGCAAAATGAGAGCAAAAATAACTACCTTGAAGTCATCAATCAGGGCAAAATCTGGAAAGAAAGGTAATATATCCTCAATCTTCAGCAGACCATCGGTTTCTTTAAGAAATGCAATTGCCTTTCTTATGTTTTCCCTCTTTGTTCCTTTTTCTTGTTTAACAACATGCTTGGCAATCATGAGCCAGAGCTTCTTTCTCAAGTCTTCATCATCTTCAACCTTATCAGCTTCAGCCATAGCTAGCTCTGGATCAACCTAGTATAGAAAAGTGAGTTAGAACAAGTCATTTTAAAAATGATAAAGAAAAGCCAATCCTTTCAAAATATTTAAAGGATTATATTTTTTATTGTTAAGATATGAAATATTGCAGATTAAA
Source organism: Sesbania bispinosa (assembly GCA_026901365.1). Lineage (NCBI taxonomy): Eukaryota > Viridiplantae > Streptophyta > Magnoliopsida > Fabales > Fabaceae > Sesbania > Sesbania bispinosa. The sequence continues at coordinate 2,146,156 of QLOH01000032.1, read as the reverse complement.
GAACTTTTAACAAGATCTGTTCAACTACTTTTTTCAAACCCTGGCTTTCGGAGAACTTTATATTCTACAAGATTTTATGATGATCCCAAGCTTTAAGATTTAGCCACCATTACCATATTCCAGCCAAAATGGAGAAGATGATGAAAAAGGGAAGAAAAGTCCCCAATGTAAGGCACTTTTTGGGACTCATCAATGCACTGCTCCTTAATTTAAAGACTTCTAATGTATAAAAAAAATACCAATTGTTACAATTGGTTGCTCTTGCAGAATCCCTATAAGATACAACTACAAGTCATAGAACATCGCAGATGAAGAACATTTGGAAAGCAGGTATTTCTGATTAAGCTACATCATTGGTATCAATGCAGTGGTAAGTTGGAACAAAACAATCATTGTATTAGTCTCACCTGTAGAGCAAGAGCAACTGCTTCTTCATGCATAGACATCATGCTGTATATATGAACACATGCACGCATTCGTTTTTCCTTGAGGCAAAGACGTAGAGCATACTTGGGATCATAGAAGAACTCAGGACCATTTTCTGGTCCTTTTCCAAATTTGCATTGTAGGAAACGTAGAAGAGCACTATCATCTTCCTGAGTAGACAAATAGGGAATCGAGTTAAATACATAAATAGGCACTATGTAAAGATCAGACATGTCTAGGAAATCATAAATTCCTTCAAATCTAATCAAGATATAGCGAAATTTCCATGCATCAGCTGAAAGAAATGAGACAACTATAAAATTCAAGCAAACTTCAATTGAATATCTTATAAAGAAAAAAGACACATATTAGAATTTCCACAAAATATTTCTGTTAAGACTCTTGTTCAATAACGTTTACAATTGCAATCCAAATCATGCCATTTCAGTTTTTAATAAAAAAAAAATACGGTAGAAAGTAAGATATTTGTCTTCATACGTGAGTGGAAAAACAGGCAATTTGATTTGGTCTTAGAAGGTACAAAGATTCAAATATGTTTACAATTGCAGTCCAAATCTGTCATTTTAGTTTTAATGAATGGCTATACAGCAAAGGTGGTTATTCTTTACATACATAAGATGAAAAATAGGTAATCTCATGTTAATTAGTTGAAAGAAGTGAGATGCATAGTGTGAATCATTCCATAGATTACCAATTTCTTATTAAATTTGCACAAGCATGGATAGCATCCATTTGTTCAAATGCAGGTATATATATGTATGTGTTTGTGTGTGTGTGTGTGTGTGTGTGTTCATATATGTATTTAATATGCATGACACTATGATAAAATAGGAATGTGAAACACTTCATAATTACCACATTAGAAGTACATGGATATATAAAGCAAACCACTCAACCTGCTTTGCATATAAAGAAAGCAACAGGTTATGAACTCCAGGATCTTCATTATGCAATCTATGAACACAATATTCAAGATATTTAATGACTTCATGGGTCTCATTCCTGCATGTGAAAAGAGTTGATATAAATAAAGTTAAAATTCCAATATGAAATATCAAAAAATTAATAAAATCTGTCAGGAGAGAGAGAGAGAGGGAGAGAGAGAGAGAACAAAAACATGAAAAAAGAAATAAATAAATAAATGATGAACTAATTTCTGACTGAAACATTTAACTGAATGAAAATGCAAATATGAATATGCAGTACTTTGCATGAGGTTCACTTGAATAACGCATCATTGCAGGAATCAGTTTCCTTGGGTTCAGATTCTTTGTAGTCATCCATGACTCCACAGTTTCATATGCATCAAGGGCAATAAGGTCTGGAGCAAATTTATACTGCATAGGCAAGTCAGTACTGTTCATTACTTTACTCATATTTATCCAAAGAGATTGAAAGGCTTCAGTTCCGCACATAAGTAATAGCTGAAAGGCTTGGGAAGAATGAGATAGAATAGAAACATAAAGATTCTAGCAGACCCCAAATCCTAGAGGTTGAACCATACCTGGAGGTCCACAGGTACAGAAGGTTTCTGAAGCACTTCCAGTGCTTTTTTTGCTTCTCCTTGCTGAATAAAAAATGCACAAAAACAGAAAGAAAGAAAAAACAACAGTAAGAGATAAACCAGTAGCAGACAGTATATTTCAATAAAGTAACAGACATCTGGAAATGAAAATCTTCAGTAACTACATGGAACATGAGTGGAACCAGAGCACCTGAATGTAATGGTGAACTACAATATCATACTGTCCTTTCAAGCTAGCAAAATATACCAATTCTTCAACCCTCCCGTAACTGTTGAAAATTGCAAAAGCAGGATTACATAAGATTAAAAGACTGTATTAAACTAACTTCAAGCAAACTTATAAATGACAAGGAAATAAACAGTGAACGTGAAGTACATTGAAAGACAATTTTTAAGTTCTACCAACAGCTAAATAATATTTGACAACTTTTATATGTTGATGTAGTACAAAAAATCTTTGATTAATGAAAAGTTTTATGATCATAATGAACATGAGACAAACTCTCAATCCAACGGCAGATTTTCATGGGAAGTTTATCCAATAAAATTTCTTTCATAGGTGTAAAATTATATTTGATTCACATCAGTATCAAAAGAATGGAGGAATCTAACACCTTCACTTTTTTGTTCATTAAATTTAACATTTCCTGCAAAATGACACCAATACCATTGCACTTCCTTCCTGTGATTTCTCTTGCAAGTGTTTCTTCATTTTGTAATATCCAGAAGTATCCAACTTCCTAATAGAATCTGACTAACACATCAGTGTGATGGACAAGATTGAAAAACCGCAACAGGAACTCAACGCAGAAAGCTGTGCCCATCACCATTGCATCTAGATAACTAATAATCTACATATTAATACTTAACCTCGTAGAAAGGATGTCTTCATTTTAGAAATTTGACATTTTCCTTATGAATAATTTATTATGATAATTAAATTTTAATACTAATCAAATCCAACAAACATGAAACTGGACCGGTGGACCCCTAGGTCTGCTCTCAAAGCATATCCTTTATCTTTCCTACATATCTTTGTTGAATTGAATTGAATTGTAAATTAAATAACTTGAGGGTGAGAAAATTTCATATATAAACTACCAGAACTGCACAAATAAAATTAAAGAGAGCAGGTATGCACTAAAACCTAATGTCCCACCCAAAAACAACATGCAGTAGGCATATCAAGTATCAACTACTACCTTTCTAAAAGTTTCATTGTAGTTGTTTCATCCAATACATCCTTGCTATCACTAAGGAAAGCACGAAACTCTCTAATTATTGATTGGTACTCAGAATTGCTGTTTTCCAAAGCAGAGTCATCTTCCAAGAGCAGTCGATTTATCTAAAGATCAATACATGAAACTAAAATTAATGTGTATACAAAACATATTTCATAACCTGCAACAGATGTAGTAATTTAATTTTTTAAAGTCCGAGCATCAGAAATTACTCCCCAACATTACCCTTTTTATTTAACAATCTAAAGCCAAAACATTAATTAGTATCATTGATTTACTACCAAGCATTAAGCATCATAGCCTATGAAGCACTGACACCTCAGTAGGCGTGTCACAGTGTCGGACACAGGTGCGACACCGACACTCCTTAGACACGTGTCAGACACACATTTGCAGTGTCATTAAAAAAATAATTTTTTAAAACTCAAGACACTCCTCGGACACCTTTAGGACACTGGTCAAGCCAATGAGCCGACACCTCTTTCTGGCTTAACACCTTTCGGACAATGCTAAATAAAAACTTTTTTAAAAAAATATTAAAAATGTCAACCAAAATTATATTATAAAAAAAATAACAAATGTCAAACTTGTTAAAAATAAAATCGCAACCTTTGGTTCTAAAGTGGAATTTAGATTTCTGTCATGTTTGTCACACACACACACATATATATACGGTTTTTCTAACATGTGCAACCTTGCACATGAAAGGTTTTATTGGAAATTACAACAATCACAACATTCAATGCATTGGTAATATTAATAGTTGTAATTTCCAATAAAATCTTTCCACTTTTAATTTATTATCCTATGCAAGGTTGCATACATTAGAAAAACCGATGTCCGTGTCAGAGACAGTGCTTCATAGATCATGACTCAGTGGTCATTTCACTGGGATGGTGGAAAGTTGTGTCATTTCTTACAAACAAGTTTTTATTTGTTTTCTATAACATGCTTAGAACTGTTCAGAATAATTTGTGTGTATACTTACCCTTCATGCAACATGTGCAAATAAGGGAAACAGAAGTTGAAAATACTTAACGGAAAAGATATGGAAGTTCAGTAAACATTATAAAGAAATGAGCACCCATCTTTTCCAGCTTTGGACAATAATATATAAGATTTCATCATGCAATTGTTAATATTCAAAGATAAAAATGGGAAAGTAAATTTTCCTTCCAAGTTTTAGGCATGCCATAGAACCTTGTCCAGGTATAATTCAGTTGCCCAGGTGGATATCATTGTTATTTGGCATTTATCATCCTTTTCTAAATTATCAAGCTTCCGCAATAAGAAAGTTCGCAGAGCATCCTGCAAATAAGAAGAGAAACCTGTGAATTTGCATATGCATAAGCCAAATTTAAAATCCAGGAATTTTCAAAACAGATTCAAGAATAAACCAATTCAAATATGTTCGCATATGCCCACATAAGAAACCAATAACTGTAAAGACTAAAGATTAAATGTACATAAGAAAAACTGACATAAAATAAAAATATACCATTTATCAAACTTATCACACAAAAGTTTTTTTAGATGCAAAAGAAGATTGAATTAGAGCAGCAGTGTATAATCAAACAAAGCATGCGTGTCAAAAATTTTGTTTTTCAAGAAGAAAATCCAAAATAAATACAACATAAACTTTACTGGAAATACACATACTGACAAGTGACAACTACTGCACCATATAATAAGGAAAAAAAGGTTATCTCTTTGGTTTCATATAGATGAGAAGACCAGTGGCACGAAAAGTACCTGTTCACCAGCACTAATGAACTTCAAAGTGACCTCCTCAAATGATAAAATATAATTGATCTGCAAATCATATTCCTGTCAGATTTTTTTTTTTTGGATTATAAAAACAAATTCCTTAGTGTTGCTACTTCAGAACCATGATAGGCACATGACTTCAGCAAAAAAAGCCTCACTATTATGAGCAAATTATCATAAATGTGTTCAAAGTTCAAATTGATGAACGGCACAAGTACAACATATTCAGAGGCCTATCATCAGGATGCGATGTTACATAACTGTAAAAAGTGTGGCACTTTTAAACTTCCACTGTTCCACATATGGATCTCTACCTGTTTGAAGAAGATTCATTGGGAAAAGATGTATTAAGATATCTAAACAGTATTATTTAGGCAAACTTTAGTACAATGGGACCATGATTTGGTAGTCTTTAAAGTTTATTATCATGAGAGGCCACCAGAAAATAACATGAATCAGAACCCAAAGGTGCAGCAAATTTACTTTAAAGTAACCAATTGTCACAAAATCAAAGGCAATTCCTGCACTAATATAACAAACAAAACACATCAAAATAATGAACTTAAAAAGAGAATTTACTTTGGCATAGAAAGATGCAGCTCTAAAATAATCTTTAGAGGAAAACGCCGCTTCAGCCTGCACCACAAATTATTCCAATCAAACACCAAATTACGTCCTTGTGATAAAAAAAATCCAAGTATTTATATTGCCAGACAAACCATTTCTGAGTCACAATAAAAACAAATGAATAGTACCTGCACTAAATATACTTGGTCCTTTTGAAAAGGGTCACGACAATTTGCTAAAGCAGCAGCATATTCTTTCATGTCAAGATATACTTTCCACATATCTCGACCTTCATCATTGATAGACACCTACTAAATTAACAAATCCAGCAGCAGCAGCAGCAGCATGGATTACAAGTTTACAACCCCAAGCTAGTTAGATTCAAAATACAGAAGGCTGCAGTAGTCAGAGAACACAAACCTGAAAGATGGAGTTTTGATCATATGCATAAAATAAACCAGCTGTGGCATCACTACACAATCCAATAATACCCTTTGATGCTGAATCTGAAGTTTGATCAAACTGAAGTTCCTCAATGATGTTTTCGCTAATTCTGTTTACAACCTACAAATGTTCAAATAATTTAGCAAGCATACATAAACTCTTTAAAAGAACTTGTGCATGGCATGGGCAGCGCAAACAAAATTAAGATAGATAAGTGCATACACACCTTGACTTTATTCCCTAAAAGCAACAAGAAATGGAATTCAGACAACGCCATTGAACTTGGTTTAACTACTTCAGCTCCTTCAGACAATTTGGAGTAGTCCAAAAGAGCCTTGTTTTCAATAAAATTTTCATTTCCGCTTGTAGAGCTGTAAAGTTATTAAAAGATTTGAAAGAAAGATGAATAATTTCCTAAAACATAATAATTTGTAAGATTTCGCAGAAAACAACATTAAGAACCACTCATGAAGCACAAATAACATGTTTCGAATTAATATCCATTGTTGATGGAACAGATAACAAAGTCAAGTCATTATCTACTCTACCTATGTTGTCCTCCAAAATTTAAGCCACCATGGTAAATACCAGCTCCGGAAAGCCATGCAAAATGTGCAGCTCTTCGTTGCTTAATGTAGAAGTGCAACTCACTGAAAGATCACCAATACAATAAAGTCTTAGACTCTAGGGGAAAGTCACATACACTGAAAAATGTGAATAACTACAAATAATAAGAGATTTTTCAGCCTCTAGAGCCTAGATCTCTTACATTTCATGTTGAATGTTCCCATGACATAATACTAATATTAAAATTTTTTCTTAGAAAAAAAGACTACTTGCCTGTTTGGTATGTCGCCAGGAAGTTCCATAAAATGCACTGTTCGATCTAAATAACTTGTAAAAACAGTCTACATTTGTATAACAATCAGAAAAAATTAAACTTTGAAATATAATAGAGAGTATATTGAAAAAGGATAAAGCTCAAGATTAATCTTTAATAATGGGATAGAATACGGCATTTTGTTTTAGCATAGATACACAATATAACTGTATTCACCTGTTCATAAATATTATATGACATTTGTTTAATTCTTAAAATGGTAGCACAAATATGTTACTCCAATAATAAAACAAACAGAAAAAATAAAAACAAAAAAGTTGAAATTTATAGTATTTGACTTACTTCTAGAGACCCAAAGCCAGTGAAAGAGTAAAGCCGAGTAGGAGTAACAGCCATCACATAATACCTAGTCCCATTAATTATACTAGCCGTCTCCATCTGAACAGGGAGGACAAGAACCAGAAATCAATGCCTCAGTCACACTTGGGACCAATAAAAATAGAATCCAGCTTGAATTTCTTGAAAAATGTGATAAAACCATAGATAATATCTTCAATAAAGGAAACTAAAGTGGTAAACAGAAGATATACTTGCAAACCCATAAAAGCTTCTGGAAGTTCTGTTAATTCAAAGAGAAACTTGATATATTTCTCCTTCTTGTCCTTCTCATCCACAGCCAGTTCATGAAGTTGACCATTTTCTGTACCAAGAATGACTTCCTTTGTAGAAACTGCAGTTAAAAAGTTCAATCAGAACTTCAAGCAGAAATGAGTATGTGAAAGTTTTTTTCTCTTTTTTTGTACATTAATCAACAAGCATTAGGCATCAGCCAAATAAGTGGCTAACTGATTACCTTCAGTTATCTGTTGCCTGTTCCATGCAACAGCATTCACAACAAGACCTTTCAGCTTGCTCAAAACTCGTGGCTTGGTCCACTTTGCATGAGTATAGAAAGTTTCAGCTCCCCCAGGACCAACAACAGTGGCAATACAGTGACTCCCTCCTGGATCCACAAAAACCCTGTGGATTGACTGGTCCCCAGGACGTCCTGCAGAGAGGTCAATCTCTGTACTCCAAACAGACAAGATATCAGACTCTCATCAACCCAATTGAACAAGCAGGATATCAAAGCACAAGAACAACTCCAAATTCCAGCATAAGCTCAAGCACACCATTATCAAGCCAAAGAAGAAAAAAGGAAACATTGAAATAGTGAAACCCTACTCTATATCTATGTCTAATAACAAATAAATCACCCATTCAGATACCCAAAAAGTAAAAGCCACTAAATTTGAGAAACCCATATCAATGGGATGTCAAATGTCAGTTCATTTCCACAGCTGAGAACACTCAGCAAGCTCAAAAATCAATGGAAAATGTGTATCAAAGGAGTAGCAACACAAAAAAATTGAAATTTTACCATATGAATCGCCAACCCCAAAATCATGCCTAATGACCCATCCTCTGCTGGTTCCAATCACAATGACATCGTTTCCAGCAGCCATGCATGTGATAACTCCGTGCCCCTTTGCCGCATATCGTTCGAGAAGGTCCACCGTGAACACTTGCCTCCCTTGATCCATCTATCAATTTTTTTTAACAAAAAAATATATAATCATTAAATAGAAATTAAGAAAATAATAATCATAGTTCATTGAGTTTCATAAAAGAGCTTACTTGATTGCTGAAAGTCGAAAGCTTTTAAGTGCTTTGGGTGAGTCTAATGTACAGAAGTAAAACAAGGCATGTATTGTACAAGACCTATTTTAACTGTTGGATAAATAATATTTTAATGTACAATGGAGATTAACAAGTTGCCATTATATTTTAGATTTCATACTGTCATGAACCAACTATCCCAAAAGCTTAAGTTGTTAGGTGAAGCTACATGAATGGTTTTATTCTAACACGGACTTTGGTCCTTGTATACTTTAGAGAGTAATTTCAATTTTCCATAAAATCTCTTAATAATTGATATCATCCCATGTATCTCTACTCACCACCGGCAACCATTTTCAGTGAACTCGAGCAAGTCCACATGGTTGAGTTGGTTATCTGTTTAAGTATTAATGGATCCTTCTATTAAATAATAGAACAGTATGTCTATCAGGAAAGAACATAGAAAATTATCACACAGCAGCCCGAATTCTATTACTCTACTCAATTAATTCCATCTTACAATTATGAACTCATGACACCCTTGAATAATCATGGCTTCATGCAACAAACTCATGACTCCATTTACAAAATGAAAATTATAAATTTTTAGCTAATTAATTAAATCTATAAATGCTTCAAGAAGTAAAAAAAAAAAAGAAAAAAAAAAGAACAAAAATAGATAACATTGATCATTCCAATTCCAGTTCAAAAATTGTTAACACTTTCGAAGATACTTATATACAATCAAACAAGTTGAACATGGAAGCAGAACCGTGCGGACCTGACAAGTACCTTGAAATTGAAACAACCACGCATTGCATATATAGTTTCATTACTTAAACTGGATGCTGATAATTTTTTTTAAGAAGTTAAGAATAAGATTCCTCGAGTGACTAAAGAAAGAAAATGGTGAAGAATGTCGTTGTCCCTAATTCCCTCCCATATACAGAAACAAAAACAATCCATCTGCTTCTAATTAAGTAGGTCGATTTTTTTTTTTTTTTGAATCATATCAGTTCTTATTGAAGTTGGATCTGAATATTTTGATGCAAACATGAGTGAAAAAGTGCACGAATTATTCGAAACCCTCATAATTAATTAAGGTCTAGATTTCACAACACTCCATGTTATTAGTTCTGTGGCACTTGTTGTTCAAGAAAGCAATCAGAAATGCTGCCATACACAACACAAGCTCAGAAACAAAAACAATCCACTTAGTTCATCGCCACACATCACAACCCCACAAACATCAAATTGAGGTATATCCCATCCTCTACTCAATTTACAAAACCCTTATAATATTCTACTTTTCAAGTCCTAAAAGATTTGGGTTATGAACTTATGATTAAAACACTGGAGTACCAGGGAATGCGACAAAGCCTTTGCCAAGGAGCGTCACGCGCGCGATGAAGGCCGCAGCGGTGGAATGCAGAACCCTCGACGTTGAAATGATGAAGATCCCGTCACGCCGCGACGATGAAGGACACCGCTGCGGTGGTTTGGCGAGAGTGGTTGCAGAAGGTGGTTTCGCGATAGTGACTGAAATGTTTCCAGAATCCGCTATGGTGGAGTCGTTTTGACGGAAATGTTATTATTACAGTTTTTTTTTTTTTTGGTGAAAATGTTTTAATTACAGTTTACAGAGATTAGGGATCAGGGATTCAACTAACTAGGATTTCATCCTGTGCTTCGCACAGCAGCGTTGCAATTATTAACATATATTTTATGGATTTTATATATATATATATGAATTTATATATATACATATATTAATTTTAAACTATACTAAAAATAATTATGGGAAGAAAATTTATTTTTAGAATAATTTTATTTGTTATTAATGGTTTATGTAGTGATTTTTAGATATGATAAATAAGGATATAATATTTAATTATGTATTTATGTATTGAGTTTAAAAAATAAGAATATATGATTAGTTTTAATATAAAAATAAATAAATTATATAGGATATGTTATATCCATATATTAATCAATTATATAAATGCAGAAAAAGCAAATCAATAAGTTAAAAAACATATATTATATTTAAGTCTACTAATTGAGATTGAAGCAAACAAATTCATTCCTGTAATTTTTTACTTATAGTATCAAGTAAATTGTAATAAAACACGTGCTACACAAAATTGAGTTCTATATTAATTAGTATATGATATATCGTTTCTAACTTCTAAGTATACTGTTCAAATGATAATAAAAATCCATTTCATCAAGATTTTATAATTTTAAAAAATAGGAGGGATTAAATTATACCAATATAAGTTACACCAAATATTACATCATTGAATAATTTTTTACTAGATCATTGTATTAAGTAATCCATCGTTGGATTGAAAGTTACTATCATATAAATTATACATATAAAATTTTACATTAATTTGAAATTAACGTCATATATACATTTGAAATATATGAAAAAATTACCAATCATTTGATTATCAAGTTAATGATTTGACACAAATAATCATCATGATGAGTAAACATAATTCAACGGTTGGATTACTAAAAAATACATTCGATTTGTAGTTATTAGCGATGTAATACTTAGTGTAACTTACACTAGTGTAAGTTGAACTCTCCTCTTTTAAAATACAGGTACCATAAATAAGTCTAAAATATAATAAAATAAATATCTTATTATAGTCAGTTTTAAAAACTTCATTATATTAGTGATATACCACTAAAATTGCTAGTGATACACAAACAAATAAAATAGTAGAAAAATTCCACAATTCTATTTGATCATGATAAAAGGACGTGATGTGTTTCTGTTGTGTAAAATTTTTTTCAAGTGATTCTTCTAAAACTAGTGTCTGAGGGCGGTGTAGGATTATTTTTATTGGATTGTGAATGTGTTAGACATAACCACTCCATACTTAATAATTGGTTTATTAAATTTTTTGGAAAACCTTCTTAAAGATTATAATTTTTGTACATCTATCATCCCCACTACTGTCATCATATATCAATATTTTTAGACCACTTTTAAACTTCACACGAGATACTGCAACATATAATTGTCCATGTGAGAATACAGGTTGTGGAAGAAACACAGCAACATGCGATTACGTCTGCCCTTGACTCTTGTTTAATTTTTTGGTTTAACCACATGTATCCTCCACGGGAGGCAATCCTGTTCGAGCCGGGAACATCCACATCATGGTGGAACTAGCTCTCCCAACGGGGATTTTTTCCATCCACAAGATTCGAACCCGAGACCTTGCTTAAGGGGAATCAAGCATGTTCCATTTGAACCAACCCTCGTTGGTCTTGACTCGTGCTTATTATCATAGCAAATGATACACAAAGGGGGGATTGTCGTCTTTGAAATCACAACGGATTCATTCCATCTTAGGGTATTAAATTCATCCTTGAAATATAACCTTTAGTTCCGCATGCTTCGCACGGGGAAATTGATGGTACGGTTAATGTTACTTGTGCTTCGCACGGGATAAAATATTAGTTATGATAAATACTTAAATTTAAAAGTAAATCAATAAAATCTTTATAGAATTCATCTCACGTAGGCAATATAAAATATGCTGAGAGAGTCAATCCTTATCAAAAATCAATATTCTCTCCTAGTTAGCAACGATGTTAATTATCTCCAAATTGTCCTTTCCCTCGAAGTTCACCCAATACGTGGGTTAGTGGAAATTGTACTATTCAGTTCTAAACTGTAATAAATATTATTAATTATGATATGATTAATGAAGATGTACTCGTGCGAACGAAACATAATTCACCAGTAAGTATAAAATTAAGAGTTTAGTTAGAAACGGAAGATTATTGATTAAGAAATTAAAAATTTTAAATTATTCATTTAAAATATGCAAAGCACTAAAAATATTCTATTTAACACACTCAAATTTTTAATAATGTGTGAAACTAATTTGTAATTGGAGGATATTTTAGTGCATATGGGCCTATTAGGAAACTATATATATTTTAACTATTTTTATTCAATAAATATAAATTCTTAATACTTTGAATTATTTTTTAACCAATAGTTATTATATTTCAAAAAATCTGCATGATATTATTGTTCAATTACACTTGTATAAATTATGTCAATAGTAAAAAGTATATTAATATCTATCATGTTCTTTGACATTGCAATTTATTTAAAAAATATGATAATGAAAAGTAATATTAGATATCCTTTCAATCGTGCTTGTGCTATACATAAATGAGATGAGAACCTTAGTCCGGGGTGAAAAGCAATATTTAAGAACCTTGGTCTGGGGTTTTAAACGTAGATCAATAAAAACCAATAATAAAATATCCATATAAAAGGTCATCGTCAAATAGCCACCAAGCCTTCCGTAAAGCTTGAGAAATTAATGATGATGAAGTAATCCAAAAACCATCCAAGCCAAATAAGACCAACAGAGCCAAATAAGACCAACAGAGTCACAAACTATCAGCAAGAGGAAAAGAAGTTCACTTGAAAAGCAAAACCATAGCTATTTCCATATTAGAAAACTTGTACATCAATGGCAGTAAAGTCCAGTAGAAACAATAGCTAAACAAATTGATTGTTAAACAATAGCAAAATGCAACCCAGACAATCAGCATACTCATCAGCATGCTAAAATGTACTCCACTAAACACAACCTCTACAAATACCTCTACAAATACGCAAGCAATACACATACAGCCATTAGACACATGACAGACTGAAATCGTTATAAGGCAGAAAAAATTTAAACAGGCTGAAGGATTAACAGACCATAAGGTAATTGTGATATACAGAGGCCGTCGAGAAAATCAAACTAAATTGTGAAAACACATTGCATTAATTGGAGTTACAGAAAACATTGCATTGCCATTTAACCCAACTGAAATATTTTCATAAAAAATAAAGCGCCCACAAAGAATGTTAGCCCCAACACCTCAAACATCAATCCAATGATCCATTACCATCTAACATAGTTTAACTTTAGCATTTTTGCCAAGTCAAGCATTCATTCTTTAGCAAAATAGCATTTTATCCTAATTCGGGGCTGATCCAAAAAGACTAAAATCAAAACTGTAAATAAAATGAATTTCTTTCTCAGTACCTGTGCATACATTCTTGGCAATACAACTGTTAAAATTGCTCTATAAGTGACATTAGTGCATGGTCAATAAAAAATGGAAGAAAAAGAAGCTGCCAAGTAAATCATCGAAAGAGAAGCAGCAAAGCACTATATCTAACTGAACTGAAAACTAAAAACAAAAAAATTTCAGCCTCACTACTCTCATAATATAGATCTACAGCTCCTGCCTAATTCTAAGCTCTGAGCTTTATGATGTGTTCACATAACATCAATATCAATATGTAGTACAATTGAAAGCACAAGCAAAGCAAAGAAATCATATAAAATGATGTCAGCTAAGTCATACTACTAATATGCTCAAGAAGATTACTCTTCTTAAGCAAAGTTCTGCAATGGATTCACAAAATCTCAAGAAAAGGAAAACATTGGTTTCTTAACATTGTATTCAATAGTAAATTCTCTAACATTTGATTGCAATACTGAACCTAAATGACAAATTCTTCAAGACATGATCAGAAACTCATTTAAGCAAATTGCTTAATCCTAGCTCCAAATATTTGGTTACAAAATGAATCTATTAAACCAAAGAAAAATACCTACACAACCAAAATGCTAATTATGCAAACAAAGCATCATCAGACAGGACCTAAACTGTAGTAGACATCAGGAGTGTCAAGAGGACTTGTGTTCTTCCAGCACAAACTATCTCAAGTGTGAATAGAATACAAGCCAATGAAATAACAGGTCAAAACGAAAATGTTCATATAGTAGAAGTAAATCACGTTACCCAAACTACCTTCACATAGGTAATTAATAGTTATGGCTCCGTAATTTTAGTTATAGCAAATTCCATTATGAATGCCTAACATAGTATCTTGAGGAGGGGTCTCTATTTTCCAAAAGAGAACCATTTAAAAACAAAACTGTAAATGTCATACAATCCAACTGAAAAATCAAAAAGTCTTAAAATCATGTTGAAATACAAAAGCAACTACAAATCAAAAGGAAACTAAGATAGAAGCAATGAGGCTGTAAAAATAAATGTTCCAAGAGGCTGGCCCCAATCACAATAAACAATCTAATTCTATAACTTTGTACTCAGTAAACATCGATCTTGCTTAAGCAGAGGTAACCACTCCCTTCTTCCTAAGTGCAGCTTCAGTTCTTGATACACAAAATAGAAAATAGTGTGTTTATTAACAAAAAAAAACAAAATAATGATTAAGATTCTTAGTAGAGCAAATTAGGATAGAAAATGGTTACCCTCTCTGAAGCTGGTCTTGAATCAACGAGGCACGTGATGCAAGTACTATATCTAACTGAATTAAAAACTAAAAACAAAAAAAAGTGCTTACCTCACTACTCTCTCATAATATAGATCTACTGCTCCTGCCTAATTCTAAGCTTTGAGCTTTATGATGTGTTCACATAACATTAATATGTAGTACAATTGAATGCACAAGAAAACCAAAGAAATCATAAAAATGATGCCAACTAAGTCATACTACTAATATGCCCAGCATTGATGGGTTGAACTGGCATGTGAAAGATAAAGATGAAAGAAACAATTACAGAAATTCTCTTCATTGTGTTCCCTATGCTAAATGTTAAGGGAGAAATCTGATCAAGGGACATGTAAGAGATTGATCATACAAGTGGAAAAAGACGCTCTGTGCAGCCACCCACCTGCAAACATCAAAACCCAGAAATTTGTTAGTTAAACATTTGATAAAGAAATAAGTTATTGGGGAAGTTAAGATTAATTTAGAGCAGATAGAAAATTTACAACAGAAATACATAACCACTAGTAAGACAATCTGTCACCCCCAGAATCCATATATCTACAATTAAACAATGCTAGATTATACCTACTTGAAAATATTTAACCTATCTCTTTCTCATGCTTGGAAAAGTTAACCTAAGGATCATAGAACTTCTACCATATTCAAATTAAGTTAGCTTGTTAGCAAAAATAATGACCATCCATATATAATTGCAATTATACAAACAAAAGATACAAATACAACATCACCAATATGACTATATGAAGAGGTAAAAAGGATAGGAAAAAAAAGCAATCGGCTGAGATTTGCAGACTGTGTTGTGCTTACCATACAAAATTGGGGCCAATCTGAGACACGGTTGTTTGCCATCCTGCAGCCCACACCTTGGGACCCTCCACAACAATGGCAAAAGGTGTGAGAATTAATAGAGACAATATGGAAAGACAAGCATAGTAGTTCATTCCACTAACTGACATCCCCTTCATCCCTTTCTTTGAGAATATATTCCGGAAGACAAATGCCAAATTTGATATCATAGCTCCCATAAAGCCTGAAACATGAAGTGGTCTATTTAGAGCATTGAACTACCAAAAATATTGATACATGAATAGTAAATTCTACATCCTATCAAAACTGTATGCTGGATGAGAAAATGTCAACTTAGTTTTCAAGTAAATAGTCCTCCTACCAATCATATTGAAATTGAGCTCTGTCACAGCAGCTAGTGCACAACCACCAATAATTGGCACAAGTGACATCTAAACCGACATGGGGAATGCTTCACCAAGCAAGAACCTTGACCATCTCAAACCAGTGACATGTCCCCGACCATCTCAAACCATCACCTTACCCTTTGTCCCTACAATCAATCCCAAACCAACCACAATAAATCTGAAAAATTAGAAAATGCCAAAACAGAATAGGAAGAGAAAGAACCAGAGAAATTGAAAAAATTCAAATACCCAGAAAAAGAGAAAGAACCCCCTCCGAACCAAACCACCACCATCTAACAGCCCAGCCACTGTCTCCCCTCACTGTCTGCCACTCTTGGCAGTGACTCCCGGCCACCAGATCTGCACCGTTGACGCATTCCAGCACGAATCGAACCACTTACCCACAGTGTACTCACCACCTCCCTGTAACCCTGTCCGTTGCGAGCGTCGCCGTCCCGGCCGTCGTCAGTCAAGCCTCATTCGCACGTAACACCGGACTGCCTTCTTGCGCGACCACTGCGACCCACCCCCAATCGTGTCTTCAACCTGTAGGCATCGGTGCTAGAGGAAGAATGAACGATTCTATCTCGAATGCAACCCATCAATTATAAGAAACCGATGAGAAAGAATGCAACCTATCAATCGCGTTTTCCACAATCTCATTTTCTCTCGGTTCTATCTTTCCCTCACCCCTTCGTTGCTTCTTTATGGAGGGTTGCAAAATTCCTGAGTGAAAAAAAGTTCTCTTCTCTTTCTTTAAACACTTTCAAATTCAAAATCCCAAATAGGAAAAAAAATGAGAGAAATAAAGAAAATTGTTATACTTTAAATTTAAAAAATAATATATGAAATGAAAGGGATGGAATGGAATATGGGTTTGGAGTAGCAGTGTCAGAGATTATTTTTTTGGGTTTAAAAATGAGACATTTTTGTCATAAAAAATTCAATAGGTAAAACTTGTCAAGTACGAATAGATTCAAGGCTTGCAACCATGCACTAATCCCAATATATAAAGCTGCAAGTATATTTGCAGCCAGCTGAAAGGAAAAGCTTATTCAAACCCAAAAAGATATCACTTGGCACTCATTGTAATCTTTCTCTATTTATGAGTGCTTTAACCCAAATTAAAACCTGTCATTTTAATCACTTAAAATCAATCACGTTCTCGATGTCATAATATCACATTTACTGAAATTACGGTGCCAGAATGAAAGTTCAAAGAACAAAAACAATATTTAAATACACGAGTGAACAATGATTAAACTAATAAAATACTTACCGGATCGTAATAGTTTAGATTTCTTCTACTCCAATCAATGTATCTTAGTTTTAAAAAAAATGATAACAAAGCATTCTAGAGCAGTTTACCCTCATTACTCTTTAGTCTTAACCGGTAAAGATAGTTCTATTTTCTTTTAAAACATAAGTTCAAAGTTCAAACAAAGTTCTATTTTCTTTTAAAACATAACTTCAAAGTTCAAACAAATGAAGCACATGAATTTAGATGAATCAGAGAAAATGTTTGCAAATCACTCTAGCATTTTCACGTATTTCCCCTGCTTGAAGAGGAGTAATAAAAATATATCTTTGTTTGTATTCCTTCTCAACTAGTTTTTGTGCAATTTCAGCATCTGTAAAACTCAATGTGTTAAAGTGTGAAGATGTCCCCAAAAAACAACCTTCCAATTCCAATCCGTAAAACATATACATAGGTAAGTTATAGAAAACACAGAATTTAAAAAAGTATTTCTAGTAAGAAATATTGAAACCCTATAAGCAACAATTAAGTAGGATATGAGAAGAATATTGTCACCAAATTAGTGAATTTGGTATGTTATGGTTGGGTTACTGATAGCACGGACAATTTTTAGAAAAATAATAAATGACAGTTAAAAATATTTGATGAACATGAATTATTCTAATTGCTATGAGCTTAAAACATTACTCAAATAAAGGAGTACTGTACACTATTTTAGATTCTATTTTTATCAATTCTTATCAATACTATAGACGGATAGTATCAAGCATTGTTGTAACTTATAACATTTGTAAATTGTAAAGTTAATATGATGTCATAAAGCTTGAAAATGGAACACACTCTAACACGGAGAATGAGATTAATTTTAAAAATAATGCTATAGAAGAAAAGTCTAAAAACATCATCTTCCTAATGTTGTCTCTACGAAAAGATTCAAGCAAAATGAGGTGGAGAAGAGTTATTTGCAGGGGAAATTACATTCACTAATTTCATTCATATTCTATGTACTAAGGCAACTTAAAGGGAATCCATTATTAAAATATGATGTATGAGGACATACATATCTAACAGATTCTAAAATTTCAACAAAAATGGAACTTGTAAAATCAAACATTCTTCTGGAAAATTAGGATTAATGACGTGTGACAATCCAACCTTCAATATTAACTAAGGCCCATAAAAGGAAATAGAAGCATGAGTCGTAGCTTCTACGACCGTTAACAGGGGCTAAAACCTCACTCCAAAGTAGGAACAAAATAAGCATTACTACAAAGATTGCTCCAATCTAAACCCCAACTCCAATTAAAAAATGAAGTTTTGCGAAGTCAATATCATGTCATAAAACATTGAAAATGGAGTCCACAGTTGAATTGATCGTGTCACAAGAAATAAGATATAAAAAAAATTTAGAAGAATAGTCTTAAAACATCCCATTCCTAATGTTGTCCCTGTGTAAATATCCAGACAAAGGAAGTGGAGAATGCACACATATGCAAACATACTAAAATTACATGGGGTTTGAAAGAGACAAAGCATACAACAATATTATCAAAATAACTGTAGATGTGGATAGTGCACACATATGCAAACATATTCTTATCAATAATTAATATAGAGAAGTTACACGTTGTAATAATAGCCTATCTCTTGTCATGGTGAAGGCAAATGTGTGTGGAAATTATTTGAATAGAAGAAGACTGAAATTGTAAACAAAGGGAAAGAAATGCATACATACCAAAAAATGCAGTAGTCACAGAGATAGTCGTGTGAAAGTAGTCACAGAAATAGCCCTGTGAAAGGGTAGAATGACGACGAATAAAAAATGGAACCACATAGAAGAAACTAAAATAAAAGACAATTGTTTTTCTTCCCACGATGCATTGCAGTTATTTTTCAAGTTCATAAAATCTATCTCTTCAATTATAGTTGCACATGGTGCAGTTAAAAAATAAAAAATTGAAATATAATAAAAGAGAAAAAAATGAATAGTTAAAACCTTCTAATCCTTAGAGTAGAGCTTATAGATACAATTAAATAGATGTTTAGTAAAGATATAATTAAAGCAAAACTTCTAATCCTGTGCAACGGGTTGCAAATTTGTGTTTTTTTTTAGAAAAGAAGAAGTGAGCAGGAAACAACCAATTGTTGGTGATTCGCGAACCCAAATTGGTTTCTATGAAAAATTGATGGTTAGTAATAAAATACCACGTGGCGGTACAATATTTAGATTTAATATATATTTAGATTAGGCATCACAATAAGAGAAGAAAAAGAGGCTAAACTAGTAAATAGAAAACCCCATAATAATCTTGGACTCTATACTTCATCTAGCACTATAGTCCAAATATTTGTTTCTCATATAATCGTGTGTTCATGTGCCACGTTACATTGTGGCACATTGTTTGCCACTATGTAACTTATACAACGTCATTTTCCACTAAGGGGAAAAAATAAAAACAAAAAAATAATTTCATCTTCGTAAAACTGTGAAAAATCTTCTCATGGTTTGTCTGATTTCTTCACTAATGAGGTACGAGTTTGTTGTAATCTTAGAGTCCATTTGAAGGGGTATTCACTATGTGTTGCGATTGAAAACTACCAATGTCATAGATTCTTAGGCAATGTACCGAATAATCTGAGATTTGTGTGGTTAGGGTTTCTAAATTAGGGCAAGGGATTTTGGTTGGTGCCTTTTTTGTTTTTTATTTTACTTTGAAAGATAAACGTCGTAGGTTATGGTTAAGTTACTGTGAGTGGGATTTTGGGGGGTTTTTTTAGTCAAAGATATTTTGTATTGCAAAAGAGGGCATAAGGCCCAACCAACCAACCCAACAAGAGGGGCATTACAGCTAAGCAGGAAAAACAGGCCTCGGGTATGGGAAAAGATAAAGAACAAATATAGACTAAGATTTCATATCAGGGAACTGAAAAGTTAAAGTGTACATGGACCCAAGTGCAGTATGTCTACCAATGAGAGATAGAAGATTAGATCTAAGCTAGACTAGGGGTGAAATCATCTCTGTTGTGAAGCTTGAGCGTCTTTAGTTAGTTGTTCAAAGAGAAACCTTGGAGGCAGAGAACACCAACTCAGGGGAAGATTGCCACGACTACAAGCTTGGGCTACTAGGCGTGCTACAACATTGATATGTCTCCGAACCTAGGTGAAGTCTGATGGGTTTCTGGTAAGCGAACCAAAAGTTTAGTAGTATAATAGTAAGAAAATTATCGTATCCACAGAGAACGGTCAATTCACGTAAAATCGTGATCTAATAATCAAGGGAAACAACAGGTTTTGAGAATATTGTTGCGGAAATTATAAACTGAAATTTAATAATTAATGAATTAGAAAGGAAGAGTTAGAGACACATTACTTGGATTAGGATTGGACTTCATATCATCACACCCTTCGTGCATGTAAAAAATATCTATTATTTTAGGTTTACTCTATAATATTGTAGACAAACTATATTGCTAAGACCCCGAGTTACCAGTGGCCTCACACTCTCAAAGGTAATCCATGCGGGCTCTCCCAAGCGACAGACTTACCCTCGACTTATTTTGCTTTCTTTTATTCCGTTTGTAAAAGAACTAGTTGATAAATGAGGCCTAAAGCTACAGACGCACCTTCATTAGAGTATTGTCACTACCCATCACTCATTAGATACATCCTTGCGTCGAATCCTGGATTGACAATCAACTAACCTTCGTTATCGGTAATTTAATAACCATGCCTATCCTATAGACGCCCTTCATTAGAGTACTCACACTACCCATCAATCACTAGCAACGCCCATGTTTCGGTTCACTGGCTACCGAGTCCTCTAATTCACTCAGAGAATGGGTTTCTTCAGAATCCGCTCCCCCATCCTCAATCCTAGTCGAAACTAGCCTATAACTCCGGCGTAAGCGCGGAAGTTAGGAATTAAGCACAGAATAACATTACTAATATTATAGACAGAGAGCTCAGGAAATAATAATATAGAGTTTACATACACTTGGGGATAGAATCAATTACATCCAATCCTAATGGAGAGTTAACTACACAAGGTAGTCATACAAACCACCGAAGATGCTGTCACCATCTTCAATCCTTGTGAAGCGCTCCTCCTCTCCCACTCTAAAATTAGCTCTGGTGCATTATCACTGAAATATGACTGAATTACAATAATCGTGCACACCTGATCTGGTGCAAGAGGTTCCTATTTATAGGCTAAGGAAAGACAAAGGAAATTGGGGAGAAATATATCTAAAAACGGCAACAGGGAACAAATCTGCGTGACCTGCGCTTCAAGTTGCGCTGCAGCGCAGGTTCCAGAGAGCTGCGCTTCACCCTGCGCTGTAGCGCAGGTTGAAGCGCAGGATGCGTCATGCAGCTCCAACTTTCTCTTTTTAATTTGATCTCTCCCCTAGACTGGTTTTGGCTGATTTGTCTTTCCTTGTTTCCCCCCTTTCTTAATGAAATCTTGTATTTATTGAGCATCTTTGATTTAATTGGGAAGGTTGTCTGCAGAATCCTTGTTTAATTGGCAGTGATATCTTCATTAATTGCTCTCAAATAATCTTCAAATCTTCATTAAATGCCTTCAAATAATCTTCAAATCTTCATTTAATGCCTTCAATTAAACCTCAAATCTTGCATATATCCCCCTTATTTAATGTCATCTTTCCTTCATATCAAATCCTTGTAATATTTTGCAAAAATCAGCAATATTTCTATCAAAATAGCATCAAATTCAAATCCAAGATTAATAAATATAATTTATCAAATATTAAATAAAAAGGGATTAAACTGGGGCAAAAATACCATTTTATCCTTGATAAGTGAACTAAAAAGTGCTCTAATTTATCATATAATTTTCACTTATCAAAATACCCCCCAACTTAACTTCTTGCTTGTCCTCAAGCAAGAGACCTCTTTGCGATAAAAAAAATCAATTCTATCCCCTGTGTAATTCAAACAATTCAAAAACAAATTCAAGGAACTCTTCATCATCTCCTTGTTAAGCAACAGTCACTTTCCAAACATAAGAAAAAATCAGGATTAAGAGATGTTACCAATCCTTAATCAGAATAGAACACAAACATCAGTGAAACTTCTCAAAAATAGCAATTAAAGCAGTGAGTGATAAACCAAGGAAATCTCTCATTCTCACGGGTAAGTGTTTCCCTCAATCTTTTTCACCACCGTTGAACAACTAGAATTGATAGTCGTTTCCAACATCTGAACCTGCAAGTAGTTAATATGGATCAAAAGGTCTTTTCTTTGGTTGTAATGGGGCTGGGCTATCAAGAAATCATGGTTTTTCTAGATATGCAATGAACACTTTGAATAGAGAGCATCTTGTGGTTGTGCTTTGGAACTTCTCTCAATCTGCCATGTCATTCTTGAATTGTCACCCTTTTTCAGCTGGCCTCTTTGTTTGAAGAAGTACTCCCCCCAACTTATTCAATTTCCACACTTTTTGTGCAGTTTTTTTTAATCATAAACAATAACATAGAGAATTTATTTATGGGGGAGTATTCTTCTTTGTGATTTCTTGTGTCTGCTCTTTGAATTTCTTTGACCTTTTAATTCACCAACCTATTGTCTCATGTTGTTGTGGTGAACCTTGCTCTCTATCCCAAGTGTTAAGGGACAGGATATAATCATTGAATATGGCTAGGGTACATCAAAGGAAATATTCAAGGCTCAACTGGGCAAGCAATAAATGGAAACATTTAATCAAGGTTGGCTATTTGGCACTGAGCAAAATATTATAATCACAAAATATGCCTTTGTCACTTCCATATCTTTCACTAGCAAGACAAAATTCAGAAACTCAAGCAATAACAGTTGACAAACAGCGGTGAAAAGCTCTCAATTTCAGTATTTGGGCTCTCAGCTCATCGGTTATTAGTTAAAATTCCTTGATAAAGCACTTACTGGTTTTAATTAACTATCCCGATAGGTTCTCATGAGAAGTATCCTAATCCTAACTGATTATGGAACTAATCACAAAATCATATCATCTTTCCTAATCTAGTTAGTTAAACTACCTAATTACAGAGAATTTGAAAAAAAAATTTACCTTGAATCCTAATTCCTAAGGTCCTAAAAATTTTAAAAATTCTAAAAATTAAAAAAAAATGAAATACAAAAATCCTAATTAAAAAAAAGTTTCTATAAAATACTAGAAAATAAAAAAAAATGAAAAGAAAGAAAACACCAGTATCAATCTTCATCCTTTGTATCCTGTCCTGCTGCTGCTCCACCTCCCCCTGGATGAATAGGCTTGTCCCCAGGCCACTGCAAGAATAACCGGAACTCTTCAAGCAGCATGCTTGGGTATGGGTCTAGTACTCCTGATTGGTTTGAGGTCAACTAGTCTTTATACTTTACAGCAGTCTGTGCACTTTTGATTCTCATGGGATCATATTCTTTGATCCTCTTCACAATGCCTTCTCCTCGTGAGCTAAAGCCACGGGAAAGACCAACAATTTAATTCTGACATCTGAAAAGTCAAATAACAACACATTTAATTCAATGATGCCTTATTGCAAATACCAATTCATGAGGAACATGGAAGCCTATCATTAACCAATTCGCATGCATAATTCAAAGAATTAATATTTTCACAACAAAAGTTCAGTGCACTTGGTAATGACTTCCTAAAAATAGAATATACTCATTTGTTTTGCAAGCATTCAATTAATCCATGGAAAATGAAAATTTAAAATTTTTGAAAGAAACAGAGCATAACACTTTCAAATTTAATAACTCACAAAACAAAGAGCATTTTAATTCAACAAATTGTTCTTCATGTTCCACACAGCCAAAATCACATTCAAGATAGCAATAATTAATAATATTCATAATCCTAAGGTTGCTACCCTAAAGTGCAAATCATAAAAATAGAGTAAATGAAGATTTCAATTGGTAAAAATTAAACTTGAAAGTTTCAAAATTGATGGAGATTTGTGAGTAGAAAAAGTGAAAAGAAAAGCTTAGGAAGTAGAGAAACAGTACATGAGAAAACAAGAGAATTTTTTTAAATTTTGTACTGCTACGCTTCACCTGCGCTACAGTGCAAGTGAAGCGTAGAAGACAGTGACTAAAATTACATTTCTGCGCTTTACCTGCGCTAATGCAGGTGAAGCGCAGAAAACAGAATGTGATTTTGCAATTTTCAGTCACGTTTTCTGCTGCTTCCTATTATTTAAAAATTTTATTTTCCACAAACTTATTCCAATCAATTTTGAAAGATTCCTAAATCCTAAAAAATGAAAAATCCTAATAAAAACAAAATAAAACAAAAACAATTAAAAACTTAAAAATCTCTGGGTTGCCTCCCAGGAAGCGCTTGTTTAACGTCTTCTAGCTCGACGCCTGTTCTTTCAAGGTGGCTGAAACTGAAATATTTTGATGAGCTTGTGAGCTACACCCTTCCTTTCTTTGGCCCATATACCTCCCCATAATTTTGCCTTGGAACAACCTGTACTGTGAAGCTTTGATGATTTACAATTGATTGTTCTCAATTTCTTTGCTTCAGGGGGGTCTTTGATATGGAACACACCTGACCACTTGATCTTCAATCTGGCTCTAGGCTCTGAATTTGATTCTAGCTTGACTTTTCTTCTCTTTGCCTTGTCCTGGTCAGTGTGATTGCAGGCCTTTCTTTTGTGAGGTCTGGAAGATTTGTCACTTGTACCATGCCTTTCTTGATCTTCCTTTGGAGGACTGGTTGGATAAGGCAAGGCCTTTGGTCTTGGTACCACTTCCCTTCCTTCCTCGGGCTTTGATTCTTCATCTCCTTGTTCACTCTTTTTCTCATTTTCTTGATCGTTTTCATCATGTACACCCCCATATGTTGTATTCTCTTCCTCCCTTTCACAAACAATCTCTTCTTTAAGCGCCATCTTTTCTGTTTCATCCTCTCCATCTTCTTCTTCTACTTCTGTTGCACCTTCTTGTGTTTCTTCAGATCCCTCATCTTCATCAGTCAGATCATCATTGATTTCCTCCCCTGTTAATTTAACAATTATGGTGGGACAAAATTCTACGGAGTTGGGTTGAGCGTTTGCTGAGCTCTGCTCTGGCTGTTGGTTGGCTATTGCTTTTGCTATCTGTTCAATTGTTGCATCAGGAGACTCTCTCTTCTTGTTGAGCAGTTCCAACATGAATTGCTCCATGGCCTCCAACATTGGGATGTTGAGTTGTACTATTTTGTTACTCTCTATGAAGGCTGCAAGTAGCGTATTCATATCTCTCATGGAGGGATGCTTTGGATATGGTAATTCCCTGGCTTGCAGTGCATGTGTGAACTCTTCTTTATTTTCTTCAGCAGCTTCTCCTGATTTTCTTTCTTCAATTTCTCTTTGTTGTATTTCTTCAGTTTCCTCTTCTTGAATGTCTGGATAAGAGCAGTAACCATTGAGATGGTTACCTCCGCAAAAATCACAAATTAATTGTGGTGACTGGCCAGGATAAGAGTGAACTGGTTGCGGGGGCTGAGAAAGTCTGTCTAGCTGCTTTTGGAGTGCTTTTAATGACTGCTTCAAACTCTTATTTTCTACCCTGAGTTCATCTTCAAAAGTCTGCTTATGGGATGAAATAGCATTTTGTTGCCACCCAAAATTTTGATTCTGGTAACTTCCCCAATCCTGTGAAAGACTGTTAGAATAATTGTTGTAATTAAAAAAGTTACCTTGAATCGGTGCATGGGAGAAATATTTTGGTTCTTGTTGGAATTAAGAAATGTCTGCCTTGGCTTGAATGTAACGTGGCTTGCGAAAGAATCTTCTTAAAAAAATTTCTTCTACCACGTTCCAATTGTTCACACTTTGGCTGGGGTGTGACCTTAACCATTCCTTTGTTTTTCATGTAAGAGAAAAAGGAAATAAACATAAATATGCAACCTCTTTGTCTTTTTCTTCAAAGCCCATAGTTTCAATTTGTTTAAAGAATGTAGAGAGATGATCATTTGGATTTTCATGTTCTAAGCCTGAGAACTAGTGATCTTCAACAAGTTGAAGGTGTGATGCTTTGAACTCCACAGCTTTTGCGGTACTTGGAAGGGCAATACTTGAACGATAACGTAGCCCTTGAGGCACAACATAGTCTCCCAAGAGTCTTTTTGGTGAATTTTGCCATTCAGAAACCATTTAACATTTACTTCACTTGTGGTGGTTGAACAGAGAGTGTTGAAATTGTCTCATTGAGCTCTGCTCCTTTTCCCGTTATCTGTCCTCTCAAGGATCTCAAACAAATGTTAGCTCAAGAGAGTGGAACAAAAATTATTATCTTCTTTTTTTTTATAAAAAAAATAAAACGAAAATAATAAAATAAAAATATTATATATATTTTCAAAATCCTAAAATAAAAAGAAAAGAATTAAAATAAAAATAATAAAATAATAACAATAAAATAATAAATAAAAAGAAATAATAATAAGAAAATAAATAAAATAAAAAGAAAATAATAAAATAAAAATAATAATAATAATAAATATTTTTTTAAAAAAATAATATATATATTTTTTTATCCTAAATAAAAAGAAAAGAATTAAAATAAAATAATTAAAAAATAAAATATTTTTGTTTTCTTCTCGACTTCTCTCTTGTCTCTTTCTCTTGTTTATACTTCTGTTCTTCCTTGATGTCCTTTTTATTTCTGGATCAAGTTGTAGTTGATGTGAGACACCTGGCTTCTCAAAAACAAAAACAAGAAAACTTGAAAGAAGTAAGTGTGGAAGAAAAATTAATAAAAATAGAAAAACTATAAATTTCCTAAATAATAAATTATTTTCCTAAAATAATAAGAATAATAAATAAAAGAGATCCTAAGATAGATATCCTTGATAATTAGACCGCCAAGGTCTACACGAATTGGAAACCGTTCCCCGGCAACGGCGCCAAAAATACTTGATGGGTTTCTAGAAAGCGAACCAAAAATCCAGTAGTATAATAGTAAGAAAAGTATCGTATCCACAGGGAACGGTCAATTCACGTAAACTCGTGATCTAATTATCAAGGGAAACAACGGGTTTTGAGAATATTGTTGCGGAAATTATAAACTGAAATTTAATAATTAATGAATTAGAAAGGAAGAGTTAGAGACACTTTACTTGGATTAGGATTTGACTTCATATCATCACACCCTTCGTGCATGTAAAAACAATCTATTATTTTAGGTTTACTCTATAATACTGTAGACAAACTATATTGCTAAGACCCTGAGTTACCAGCGACCTCACACACTCAAAGGTAATCCATGCGGGCTCTCCCATGCGACAGACTTACCCTCGACTTATTTTGCTTTATTTTATTCCGTTTGTAAAAGAACTAGTTGATAAACGAGACCTAAAGCTACAGACGCACCTTCATTAGAGCATTGTCACTACCCATCACTCATTGGATATATACTTGCGTCGAATCCTGGATTGACAATCAACTAACCTTTGCTATCGGTAATTTAATAACCATGCCTATCCTGTAGACACCCTTCATTAGAGTACTCACACTACCCATCAATCACTAGCAACGCCCATGTTTCGGTTCACTGGCTACCGAGTCCTCTTATTCACTCAGAGAATGGGTTTCTTCAGAATCCGCTCCGCCATCCTCAATCCTAGTCGAAACTAGCCTATAACTCCGGCGCAAGTGCGGAAGTTAGGAATTAAGCACAGAATAAGATTTCCAATATTATAGACAGAGAGCTCAGGAAATAATAATATAGAGTTTACATACACTTGGGGATAAAATCAATTACATCCAATCCTAATGGAGAGTTAACTACACAAGGTAGCCATACAAACCACCGAAGATGTTGTCACCATCTTCAATCTTTGTGAAGCGCTCCTCCTCTCCTACTCTAAAATTAGCTCTGGTGCATTATCACTGAAATATGACTGAATTACAATAATCGTGCACACATGATCTGGTGCAAGGGGTTCCTATTTATAGGCTAAGGAAAGACAAAGGAAATTGGGGAGAAATCTATCTAAAAACAGCAACAGGGAACAAATCTGTGTGACCTGCGCTTCAAGATGCGCTACAGCGTAGGTTCTAGAGAGTTGCGCTTCACCCTGCGTTGTAGCGCAGGTTGAAGCGCAGGATGCGTCCTGCAGCTCCAACTTTCTCTTTTTAATTTGATCTCTCCCCGAGACTGGTTTTGGCTGATTTGTCTTTCCTTGTTTCCCTTTTTCTTGATGAAATCTTGTATTTATTGAGCATCTTTGATTTAATTGGGAAGGTTGTCTGCAGAATCCTTGTTTAATTGGCAGTGATATCTTCATTAATTGCTCTCAAATAATCTTCAAATCTTCATTAAATGCCTTCAAATAATCTTCAAATCTTCATTTAATGCCTTCAATTAAACCTCAAATCTTGTAGATATCCCCCTTATTTAATGTCATCTTTCCTTCATATCAAATCCTTGCAATATGCTGCAAAAATCAGCAATATATCTATCAAAATAG
The DNA here is from genome assembly GCA_026901365.1 of Sesbania bispinosa. NCBI lineage: Eukaryota > Viridiplantae > Streptophyta > Magnoliopsida > Fabales > Fabaceae > Sesbania > Sesbania bispinosa. The sequence goes on along the minus strand of QLOH01000032.1, from coordinate 2,117,394 downwards.
CATCAAATTCAAATCCAAGATTAATAAATATAATTTATCAAATATTAAATAAAAAGGGATTAAACTGGGGAAAAAATACCATTTTATCCTTGATAATTGAACTAAAAAGTGCTCTAATTTATCATATAATTTTCACTTATCAAAGCCACAATGGGAGAAGGAATCCCACAAGGTCAGAATATCCCTCAGAATAACTTTTATTTCTACCATATTAGCTTCTGATCTGCAAGCTTCTATAAGGAATAAGCAATCCGATTAAAAAATAACCCTTTGCCAAAACATGTTACTTGCTAGGACCAATGCTTGCCGGAGAGCTAGTGCCTCAGCCACAAGAGGGGAGGAGGCGCAAATCTTACCAGCAATGCCTGTGAGAAGGAGAGTGGAGGAGTCCTTGGCAACCACTACAAAGGAGGCCCTATTGTGCGAGTTGTTCCAGCTAGCATCCACATTACACTTTACCGTGCCTGGAGGGGGAGGCTTCCAGCAACCTCCAACATGAAACCCCATCACATTGAGGTTAGAAATCTGACCCATATTAGTAGATATGGGGTTCTTTCAATTTGCGATATAGACTGGATGTAGTCACTGTGTTGGCCTGTAGCAAGATGAATAACTAGGATTGGATGGGGATGAATATGTCTAAATACAAGATTATTTCTATGTTTCCAAATGTTCTAAAGATAGAAAGCTAGAAGTGATAGCTGGTATGACAACAAATTTGTAACTGACTTCAGGATTTGGATCCTTTCTAACAACCATTGATCAAATCTAGATACATTTGTGTGATATGGGAGCCACTGAAATTGGGAACCAAACCAAACTAATTTTACCCCATCACAAAGGATGAGGGAGTGCTCCACTGTTTCCTACTCCTTATGACAGATAGGGCAGGTGGTGTCCCTAATTATTCTTCTCTTGAGAAAACAATCCCTAATAGCTAGAACATTGGAGCATGCCCTCGACATATAAAATTTAATCTTCTGGGGGACCTCGAGGTTCCATATAGTAGACCATATATCAGGATGTGTGGCGTAAGATGTAGATTGTTGGTGATTGTTCAAATTAGCATCTATTCTAGCTTTGTAGTACCCAATTTTAACAGAATAGTTCCCATCACTAGATCCTTTTTGTGCTATAGGAATATGTATGGGAATCTGGTTTATTGTTTTTTATGGAAGGGAATAATGGGAGAGTGTGGAAGTGGTCCCACAATGTCGCGTTATAGAACTATGAAACCCATGTGATTCTCTCGTGTCTGAAAAGTAGGGTACACTACAATGTAGTTGATGTATTAAATATAGTAATTAATAACTTTTTTATTAAAATAATAATATAATTATAATTAAATATAATTAATATTATTTTAATATGATTATCGAACTTAGATGTCTGCAAACTGATTACATGCATGGTATTTGCTTGCTAAGAATTCAAGTTCACATTCACCATAGGGAAATTTTCAGCAGGGGAAGGGGGAAGGTATATGTATGACCTGATTGTGATGAGGATATGTTGGATGTGTTTAATTTTGTAAATTTTAGTAAGGAGCTAGGCTACGAAAGGATTATCAATGTTTGGTGATTGGATTCTTCATTAAAATTTAAGGGTGGGTTGAGGGAGTTGAAGGAGGACAAGGACATGTTGGAAGTTGATAAGGTTACTAAGAGGAATATAGGAGAGTTGCACCTGTACTATGAGCATCTCATTGAGAACCCTGAAATGGTGGATATCACGGTTATATTGGATGAACTTTTAAAGGTGGTTAATGAAGTTGGTGACAGTGGGAATCAACAATTGGAGATAGGTGGTGTAGAGGCAAGTGGGAAGGTTGGCACAGTTGGTGAGAAGAAAGTGGTTAAGGAGAAGGTGGATGAGGGGGTGATGAAGGAAAGGGAAGGGATGAACATGTTATGAATATAGCTGCTAAGAAGGAGGTGGAAAGGTCTGCTACACAGTTTATTGAAGGTGAGTTTTTTTATTGCTTATTGTTGATGTAGTTATCTTAATTTAATATCAACTAACAAATTTCTGAATACGACAGGTTAAAGCAAAGCATGTTATCACAATTGCTTATTGTTAATATCTTATTTTTTTATGTAGTTATCTGCAATCATAACTGTGAGGTATTCAATTCTAAAGCACCACTCAAAGTTTTTTGTCCCTATCTAAAAACGCAGACTAGAAAAGCAGAAAAAAAAGATCAAGCAATGGACTCCGTTATGATATGGTAATAGTTATTCATAACATTAGTGCATAAATTTTCTGTTGTTACTAACAATTTTAAGTTATGCTTTAATTTATGTGTAGGTGATGATGATGGCAATAAATATGAATTTATTCATATGCTTCTACAAGGATATCTGGATGCTTGAAATGCTATTAGCAACCCTCCTAAATCCACTATAGTAAATCTTCTACCAAAAATTGACCCTAAACCTCCTGATAAGATAATTAACTTCACTCAACAATCTGCTCAGGAGCCTATAAGGAAGTCCGATTCATCAGAAGTTGGCATTTCTATGCAAGGCGTTCAGAGAAGTATTAATCAAACTAAACATAAATAAATTATTTAGCTTGGAATTGTAGAGATATCTTTTCTAAAGGTTTTGTTAGTCTGGTTAAAGGCATTCTTAGAATTTATAAGGTAAATCTTGTGTTCCTTTTAGAAATCCATGCAAGCGGAGAAACGACATTAAAACAGTTTAAGAGAATGGGCTTTGATTCTTTCCATATTATGGATTCCATAGGACAAGGTTGGGGTATTACATTTGATCCTTGGAGTATTTTGGGAGATTTTAATACCATACGAAGTATGAATGAGAGGAAAGGTGGCAACTGTCATCCTAACCTTAAAGGAGTTTCTGAATTCAATTGTCATGATAACAAATTGCAATTTACTAGATGGGGCCTTTACCGGGTGCCCTTTTACATGGAAAAGGGGGAATCTATTTGAAAGGTTGAATAAGGTGTTAGTAAATATGGACTAGAGAATTCGTTTCACAACAACATCTATTACTCATCTTCCATATTTCAAATATGATCATTCTCCTATAATGATACAGTTTGAGCAACAAATAAATCATAACAGACAAAAAAGGCCTTTTAGGTTTGTTGTTTCCTGGTTAACTCATCCAGAATTTCACAATTTTGTTAGCACAAACTGGCCAACAAGTACAAAGTGGAATATTGTAATTGCTCAATTTAAAGATAAGATGCAACAATGGAATAAAGATGTTTTTGGGAACATCTTCATTAGCAAACGAAGGCTGATTTGAAGGATGGAAGGGATTACCAGAAAACTCAACACCTCCCAGGACCCAGACCTACCACATCTTTCTAGGAGATTATGGAAAGAGTATGAGGAGGTAGCTTCCCAGGAGGATCTGTTATGGTTTCAGAAAACAAGGTGCAAATGGATGTCTTGGGGGGGACCGCAATACAAGATTTTTTCATGGAATTACTATAGCAAGACGGAAGAAAAATAGAATTGAAAGTTTATAGAATGAGGAAGGTGTTTGGATATTTGATGAGCAGGAACTAGAAAACATGTGCACCACTTTTTATAGAACACTCTTTTAAGATAAGGGAAATTGTATCCTATTCTGTATTAAAGCTTATTTCCCTCCTCTCTTACCTGAGCACAATGAGTCACTTAACAGATTGGTGTATGACGAGGAAGTTAGACATACTGCTTTCTCATTGGGTGGACTTAAAGCGCTTGGATTAGATGGTATTCATGCAATTTTTTATCAACATCACTGGAATACAGTTGGTCAAGGTATTTATGAGTTTCCAGGTTTGGGTTAATCCTCAACTTATTGCTTCTTTAAATGACACTCTAATTACTTTAATTCCTAAGATTGAGGCTGCTACTAATCTAAGACAATACAAACATATAAGTTTATGTAATGTGTCATATAAAATCATTATTAAAATTATTTATTGAAGACTTCAACAACTAATGGGGCATGAAATAGGCCCAAACCAAAGTAGCTTTATACTAGGTAGGAAAAGTAGAGGCAACATAGTTATAACTCAAGAGGTGATTAATACTATGATAAGAAAGAAAGGGAAGAGAGGTTGGGTGGCCATTAAAATTGACCTAGAAAAAGCATATAATAGGTTAAATTGTGATTTTGTTAAAGATACACTTAATGATATAGATCTTCATAATCACCTTATATATACATTATTTCGCATTGTATATCTTCTTCTCGTATGCGTATTTTATTAATGGTGAGGCTTTAGAATAATTTTTTCCCTCAAGAGGCATTAGGCAGGGGGACCCTATTTCTCCCTATATTTTTGTTCTTTGCATAGAATGGTTGTTTCATTTAATCAACATTGAAGTTTCTCATAAGTTCTGGAGTCCCATTAAAATTGGGAGAAGAGGGCCGAAGATTTCTCATCTAGCATTTGTAGATGACATACTCTTATTTGCTGAAGCCAAAATGGATCAGGCGGAGATCATTCAAACTATTCTAGAGTTGTTTTACAACAATTCTGATCAAAAGGTAAGTGTGGTAATGGCTAGAATTTTTTTCTCACCTAATGTTTGTATGTAGGTGCAAGAGGAGATTTCATCTGCTTTAGGATTTCAAAGGACTGAAAATCTGGGAAGGTATTTAGGTGTTCCTATTCTTCACCATTGAATTACAAGGAGCACGTTTATGTTTTTCCTTGGCAGAACTAAATAGAAATTGTTTATGTGGAAAGCTAAAACCTTATCATTCGTGGAAAGGCTAACATTATCTCAATTTGTGCTTAATGTGTTGCCTTCATATGTAATGCAGACAACTCTCCTACCATCCTATATATGTGATGATCTGGATAAAAGATGCAAAAGCTTTCTATGGGGGGGATTCGGAGGATAAAAGGAAAATACATCTAGTAAAATGGGAGAGAATCTACAACCCTAAATTAATTGGTGGTTTGGGACCCAGAAAGGTAAAAGATGTAAACAATGCACATATGATGAAGATTAGGTAGGCCTTAATCACTCAGCCGGATGATCTACGGGTCCAGGTTTTAAGATCCAAATATAGGTGTGGAGATAATTTGGTTCCCACTGTATAAAGAAGAACATGTGACTCTAATTTATGGAAGGAGTTTGGGAGAATTGGTAAAACATGCTAGACAATTGTATTCGGAGGATACATAATGGAGAATCAGTTAAATTCTGGTTAGATAAATGGGTTCCGGGCATAGATTATTTATCTAATTATGCAGTTTCTTCAATTGAGGACTGTTGATGTATGCCCTAGAGGCCAATGATATATTCACCCCCTTTTTGTATATAATATATGTCCTGTTAATTATAAAAGGAATTTTTTTATTATATTAATTAATTAATATGATAAAGTCTTTAGAATGACTTGTTCGTGGCTGTAAGATATCAAGTTTGACTTGATAGTGAGATTCTATAGGCTACTTCATAACATCATTCTCAAATCATCCATAGTCAAATATTATTGTGAAAAATGACAACAATAATACGTTGAGACTAGTATGTAAGTAGATTGATAACTAAGTCTCACTAGTCATGGATATGTGATATCAAATCTTTCACATGGGTACACATTAAAGGGTTTTAATGGTGTACTGGACTAACCCACCATTGGAATGCTACATGGATTACTATGTATGTCATTAACGATTCTCATAGTGACAATAGTGTATGTGGTCCTTTGACTTGATGTCACTATGATTCCCAACATGAGGAGTCATATGCTTTGGTGCCATCAAACGCCATGTCTAACCCAGTGACTATAAACGTGCTTATCGAGTATGCCGCGAATTATGTAGAGGGATGGTAATGACTAGATGGGATTTGTCCCTCCCATATAATGGGAGTTATATCTTGGCCCCCTTGATTGAGTGAGACTACAAAGTGCATGGATGTGCCCAAATAATATCAGTAAGGAATATTTATATTATTTGTTATAAGTCTACTCAGGAAATCAAGAAACTGAGATTAAACTATACAAGGATGATACATTCCATGCCTTGTGTTCAATCTAGATATATGGACAAATGGACCATACATACAAGGTAACATTGGTCCCAGTTTGGTTATATGTCAAATCACATTGACCTTCCTGTTATTTGGGTAGTAACAATGTTTTGCCAGATATCATTCGCTATTTGTAATATTAAAATAAGATTTTAATGTTACTGCCGACATAATGGGAACCTATAGAGTCACACTGTTAACACGGGTCGTTGGACACTGAAGCCATTAGATGGATTTAATTGGGCTTTTAATTAGATTAAAAGTCCATATGATGTGAAACTCATTTAGTAAAACTAAATGAGCCAACCCATTAGTTTGGGCCTACACACGGGTAGGTATCACTAAAGCTAATGCTTACCATGAGGGTTGGCCACCACAATATATAAAATATATAAATGGTAGCTAATAAAGGATTACGCTAATACTCCAAAACTTTATAGAGAAAAAAGGTTTTCTCTAAATCATATCACCACCCCTCATAGTTAGAAAAGAAGAGTCAATCATCCCTTCGTCGCTGCTAGCACCGCGAAAGAGGGAGTCTTAGTATTGTGTTCGTGTGGATACCGGTGGAGGCATAGCTACTTTTGTATGCCTATGGTTTGGCTAAAAAAACACTAAAAGGTATACTTTATAGCACGATTTATGGTTTTGGTATGGATCCTTGGAGGGTTTTGGATATATTTAAATTTAAAAGTTCAATTCTCCGCTGTGTTTGACCTTCCAAAACCCAATAAGGACTCAAAAAGGGGTCTACATATTATACAATTTATAAATGTGGCAAGAGATTAGTACTTACCCAGATTCAAGCATCTGTTCCCAGATAATATTTGTAGGAAAATAAACCTTATTGCTCTACCAATTCTAGATAGTGGCAGGGATGTTCTTGCTTGGGAGAGCACTTCAGACGGGTGGTTTTCCCTACATTCAACATAAGAATTAATATTTGGGAATAGCTCAAACTCAAGGAATCAACTAATGAACCCAATTTGGTACTGGTAGAGTCCCCAACGAGTTCATCTTATGTTATGGGAAATTGCATCTTATGCAATTCTAACAAATGTACAACGGAAAAGAAGGCGTTTAACCCAATCTGATTTATGTATCTTTTGTAACTCTGAGTCAGAATCCTCGATACACCTCCTTAGATATTGCACAGAAGCTTCCTCCCTTTGGTGTCGTGTGATCCATCCTGATACTCAACATTAATTCTTTAGATATAACAATCTTCACCAGTGGATGATTGATAATATGAAGCTGCACAAAGAAAATGACAATCACATTAGAGAGAGTCTGATTTTTGGTTTCACATTGGAAACCCTGTGGAGACATAGGAATGAGATCATCTTTAATGGTGTGAGACAAACAATGAAGATGTTATTTCACCAAATCAATGGGCAAGTTCAGTCTATGATGCAAGTTCAGAATATAAATCTATCAAGCCATAATCGACCTCAAAACACTCAATCTCACCTGATCTTTTGGCATCCCACTCCACTGGATTGGGTGAAATTTAACACTGATGGGGTGTTCTCCTCTTCAATGCAAGTTGCCTCGTGTCGTGTTGTACTTCGAAATGAATAGGGAACCTTCCTAATGGGTTTTTTTTTTTGCAAATTTAGGGCTTTGCTCAGTGTTGGATGTTGAACTTTGGGGCATCCTTCGTGGGTCTATGATCGCAAAGCAAAAGGGCTTCGAGCGTCTGATTATTGAGACAGACTCCCTAATTGTTGTTAAATTTCGGACGAAAGGTTGTCTTCCTTCTCACTCGAGCTCGGGATTGATCGCCCAAATAAATGAGGTATCAAAAGTCTTTGAAGAAATTATCTGGAGGCATACTCTGCGTGAAGCTAACTCCATAGCAAACACCTTCGCAAAACATAGTTTATCCTCTTCTACTGTGTATCAGATTTTTGATAGCCTCCCCCTTTGCTCTTGTTTCATTTGTTTTTTACTCCTAGAGTGTAAGAAAAACAGGGAAACACTAGAAGGGGGTTGAATAGTGTTTTAATGGAAACCTTTTGATTTTAGAAAATACTTTAAAAAGTTTCTGTAAAAACTTCAGATGATGAAAGATCGTCTGAAGTTAGTTACTACCTTCTGAACCTTGGTTCAGACACAAAGACAGTTTTGATAAATAGTTTTGTTTGATGTTAAGATTTTTGCTCTTGAAAACTTTTCAAATCCCCTTTGTTAGTTTAAAAACTGAATTGAAAGAGTTTGAGGGAAAGAAAACTCAACCAAGAATTTGTCTTGGTTCACTCACTACCACTTGTGAGCTACGTCCAGTCCCAGGGCAAACCACCACTGGATTTCCACTAATCTTGCAAGATTACAAGTATTCTTTTCTATCAAGCCTCTTCAGGATCTACCACAAGTATTGTTTCTTCCACCAAGCCTCTTCAGGCTCTACCACAAGTATTGTTTCTTTCACCAAGCCTCTCCAGGCTCTCAGACACTTATCCAAGTGTAACCCAAGTATTCTTTCAGACAATAAGCCTCTCCAGGCTTGTAACCCGAACTGTTTTAAGATAAAAACAGATAAAGTTCAATCAACTATTTTCAGATGATAGATTGAACTTATCAGAAGTGTACAAGTAACTGAGATTTACTCAGGATAAGCAAATAAGCAAATGTAAAGAAAATATCAGAGTATTTTTGCAGCTTTTACGTAGAGTAAGATTTCTTTGATAACTTTGCTTCACTATTTTCTTCAATCTGCATGGGCATATTTATAGTCTTCGAGAAAAATGTTGCCCGTTGTCAAATAGCATTAAATGCTTCAGGAGACGTTGAGACACACTCTGCCCAACACGTTCTGAGCAGTCTTAGGTGCAGCAGGTCTGTGCACACAATGCTTTTGAGCAGGTACAACAACTTTGCAGACTTTCCTTAAAAATGCTAAACATTTGAACGAGGAGAGAAAGTAGCTCTGATTCTTATGCTGAAAAGGGTTAGACCATTGGGATGAACGTTCTTCTTACATAGTAACGTCTTCATGGGTCAAACCTTAAACTTGATACCTTCAGCCTTCAGATGCAAGGAGTGATTTAGATGATCTTCAAGTCTTCAAATGATAAACACTCTTCAGATGATAAACACTTTTCAGATGAAGTTGATCTTTCAGATGATCTTTTACACAGACAATATGATCTGAAACAGTGCAACATCCTGTGAGAGCATAGTATCATATAAATGCCTTTTATATTTTATATTTGTTGTTCATTAAAACTTAAGAGAGTGAGACTCAAAATATTTTTAATTTTCATATATTTAATCCTTTGAGACTCAACATCAAGTTCTCTCTTTGAGAGAGTATGGTAGTTTTGTCTTTTTCTGGTTTGCTGGCTTGTTCAAGTCCTGTAATTCATATATATATATATATATATATATATAGTTCAATGTTGGCTCTCTAAAGTTGCAGTAAACTTGGGAACTCAACTATGTACTTGTAGATTTTGGCAACTAACAAGTATTTTCTAACCTTTACATAATTTTTCAACTTGTGGTTTAATGAATCTAATTTATGTGTAATGATTGTTGTGACAGGATTGCCTCGTATGCATGTTGTGGTTGCAATAACACACAAGAATAAGAGGCCAGAAGATTACTTTCATGGTTGGTTGACCATGGCATTAATTGCTACAACCTACGAACACCATGTAAAGCCTCTATAGGGAGAGCAATATTGAGCACAGTTTGACCAGATTCTACCATTACCACCACCAATGAAGAAGGGCCTAGGTAGACCAAAGAAAAGTACGAGGAAGGATGGGGAGGAAGAGACTGTGAAAGGGACTAAGTTAAAGAGTAACTTGCTAATTTCACTTGCATGCATGTGGAGGGAGGAAACCCAACAAACAAACTTGCCCAGTTACCAAAAAATAGAGATTGGAAGAGTTTAAGGCCCAACAAAGCAAGGCAACTTCTGATCAAAGTGGGCCTTCAAATCACCAGTCAGAGGGTAACCAAACTGAGCCTACAGAAACTGCAGCTACACCAACTAATTTTGGTCCAAATGAAACAATGCATGTTAGCTAGAGTTATAAACAATGCATCTTGAGTAGTAAGGGTTGACCTTAAATATGAACCATGTTAGCTAGTGAGAATGGAGTGAACTCTACTACTAGTTGAAGCTCACCAATTTTCAGAACTCCATGTGGATGTAAAATAATAAGTGGGTTGATAAGAATTGCTATGAATCATATTAGCTTCTAGTGTTGATAGCCTAATCCTTACATTTCCAATTTGAGAATCAGGGGTTGCATTGCTACCAAAAGCTTTTTCCCCTCCATCTACATGGTAGTTATCAACCCCCCCAATTGTTATCATAGTGCAAGGAGTATAAACCTTCCATGTGTATGATGTGCATTGTTGATGGAAGAATGGAGTAAAGTAGAGGTGGAAGATGAAGAAGAGGGGGAATGGGGAAGAACAGAGATGGGGAAAGAGAATATATGGTAAATTTAGTTTAGTCTATTTCTTAGGGACTAAAATGCATAATTCTAAAAAATTCAGGATGAATTTTCTACTTTAAGTCTTTAGGGTACTTGACATTTGGCGTGAATAATATTTCACAATGTCTCATAACATGACACCAACAATTCAAACAAGCTCTTAACGTTGTCCATCCATTTGAATTAATACGAGATAATCTGTTTCTTAGGGATTAAAGGGGTCAAGATGAGATTGCTAGTTTAGTGAGTTTTCTTTTTATTCACTCACACTTAAATATCCCTCTTTCTCTAGTGTCATCGTTTCCCCTGCCTTCCTAGTGCCACAACAATGGCACTTTCAACACCGTTAACCATGAACGATAATAATCTCTAACAATCACCACATTTAAACCACAATTTTTTCAAGCCATCACTCTCTTTGCTTCTAACAGACACCACACTTTTCAATTAACACAGACCAGGACCCACCGCTTGAAACCTCACGGTAGCAATAGAGCACCTTCCTGTTCAGTCTATTCACCGATCCACCAATTACCGTACTTTCAGTCAGAAATTCACACCCATATTGCTAGTCAGAACTTACACACAGTCTCATCAACCACCAATTTGGCCACCCACACTCGTGTCTCGAACCACCTCCACTCCATAGCCAGTTACCTGTGCCTCCCACCTGAAATGTAATCTAGTCATTAGGGATGACAATTGAGCCCAGGCTCTATGGGTACCCGCAAAAATTACCCGCAATGGGCGGGGTAAAAATCCTCAAAACGGGTATAAGTGCGGGTATGAGCAATAGCCCGCATTTTTTAACGGGTACAGGCACTATGATGCCCAGCTCGCCCCATACCCGCACTCATATATATATAATTATTTAATAAATAATACCATATATAATTATATATAGCAATTTTATTAAAATATCTAATATATTTATATAAATATTTAAAATTGATATATATAATATTACAGATTAAAAATGTATTTTTAAAACTACCTATTTGTGTTTTTTACTTTATAATACATGACTAATTAGTGTTAATAATAATTTTTTGCACATCATGGAGAATATTAACATATGATATCCAAGTTTATAAAATAGTGTGATGTGAAAGTATATTGTAATATTTAATAAAAAAATTGAACATTAATCTTGTGTTGTGTTTTAAAATATTAATGTATTGTGTTTCGATTTAATTAAATTGTTATATCATTGATATTTAATAAATGTTATTATGATTTTTGGAGTAATTTTTCATTTGAGTTATAATTTTTTTAATTAGTTATTAATCTTTTATTTAACTAAATTGCAGATAACCAGCGCGGGTATAGATATATAGGTGCCCGACAGTACAAAGACAAACATTAAAGTTAGAGTAAACCCTCACATCGGTCCCTCACTTTTTTCGCGTCATGCAAATTAGTCCCTTACTTAAATAAATACTTTCGTTAGTCCCTAACTTAGTTCACCGTCATGCAAATTAGTCCAAAACCACTAACTTCGTTAGTTAGGAGCTGACATGACACGTTAAGTGACATGTGAACATTTAAATGACGTTGTGTTTGCGTCTTGCACACCCTCTAACCTCTCCCTTCTTCTTTCTTTACAGATTAGAGGTTTTCTCCGTCGTTGTTACTGATTCTCTCTACTGCTAAGCATTTTTCCCTTCGTTGCTTTTTTTAGAGAGTTTTGTCAACGACTTTAGTTGTGATTTTGTTGTATGCAAGAAGGATGCAAATTATAAGAGAACTGTCATTGCTTGCTTTATCCAAGCAGTGTACTTGCTTGAACTTGATAGACAAGAGAATCGAACACAAGAAAATGCTCTAGCTCCAAATTGGTGGATTCCCTTCAAGTTCAAGCTCACAAAAACATTGATTGATGAAAGAGATGGATCCAGTTTTTGTGCAATACTTGAATGGGACATATCTGCAACAATGACTGACTTAATATTAATTAGACCTAGTGGTGCCCCAAGAGCTATTTTAGCATTAAGGGAAACCTTGCTCAAAAGTCCTACAATGCGAAGAGACATTGAAGATGACTTTCGTTTCCTTCTTGGGAAAGCTTAAAGGGTTCTGTCATGTTTAAAGTAGCTTTGGAGGTACTAAAATCAATTTTTGATGCATATGGAAGCAGTAATGTTTGTATTGTAGGGCATTCCTTAGGAGTTGGTTTTGCACTTTAAGTTGGAAAGGCATTAGCAAAAGAAGGTATTTATGTTGAGAGGTCAGAGGGTGTGCAAGACGACACCATTTCAAGTTAGAGAGGTCAGAGGGTGTGCAAGACGCAAAAACGACGTCGTTTAGATGTTTTTGGACTAATTTGCATGACGGTGAACTAAGTTAGGGATTAACGAAGATATTTATTTAAGTCCAGGACCAATTTGCATGACGCGAAAAAAAGTGAGCGACCTATGGGGGTTTACTTTTAAAGTTATTTTCCATACGAATATGGGCACATATACAAGATTTTCTTTGAAGTGCGGTTAAGAGGACGAGCACACCCTTTCTAGAAGTACCCATCCCTACTAGTCATCCCCTGGCACCGCCACAGGAGCCCTTTCTGAATCGATGTAGAGCCAAGATCATCGCCGGCTTCAACGCACAACCACGGTGTCTCCGTCTCCGGCATGCCAACGCCACCACCCTAGCCTGCTTCTGCGACTGGCCGCCATAGTCGCGCCAAGCTGCGTCAACGCCTGTTTCCTTGTGTCGCGATTCTTCCTCTGCTTCTCCTTTGTGCTCAATCTCTCCTACAGCTGCAAAGCAAGCCCGAATGATGTATGGCGCTGCAATAGCAAGGCGCTTTCACTTCAATTTCCATTCTCTTCCTCCTATTTCAACAACCATCCGGTACATCTTCTCTCTCTCATGTCACCAACACACCCATCTTCTTAATTTACTAAATCAAAATTTTCATTTTTATTTCTAATTCTCTGGATAAATAGATTAAAATGTATACCGCTTTGAATGAAAGTATGCATGTTCTCTTGATTGAGGTAAAGTGAAGTGAATGTAATTAAAGTTCCTATGGTGGCTCTGACAACCTCCACTTTAGTTGAATGATTATATTGCTAGTAGTATTACTATTGAAGCTCAAAACTTCTTTTATTCTGAAGAAGTAACTGGTAAAATCTTGTTTGATATGTTGATGAGTGCAACTGGACACAAAACTGACTTCACATCTTACATAAAGGTTATGCAAGGATTACATGAGCTTCCTTGCTTTGTGGCAGCGTCTTTCATGTAGAATAGATTAGGATTCTTTGTGTGTTTTTTTTTTAATCTATGGATTAGATGATAATTATGATATTCAGGGTTTTATCAATATACCCTTTAGATGTCTTATGTTAATTCAGACTTTCGCATGGTAATACAATTGATATTATTTTTCTTAAGAAATTGAGTCAGAGGAGCACTTAGGTTTATCAGGAGAGTGGCGCTGCAGGAGCAGCATTCTTGGGTTGCCCTACATCAAGCTGCTTTTGCATGGCCTAAATCACAAGTGGTTTGAAGTTAGATATAACTGTGGCACTTGGGCTAATGCACTTGAGTAGAAAAAATGGTGGGTGTGTAATTATTAACTACAACTTATGGCCTCACAACAAGTAGTTGATCCAACAAGATTAAGGGTCAGTTTGGATGAAACTTCTGCAGAAGTACTTCTAGGTGAAAAAAAATAGAATGAATTAAAGAGGTCAAATGCATTTAACTTCTCCATAAGTTGAAATTAGTCTTGTAGTTCACCTACTCCAAAAGCTCTCATATTTAACTTCTCTATAAGTAACTAATTTCAACTATGGAGAAGTTAAATTTATTTGACCTCTTTGATTCATTCTATTTTTATGTTCTAGAAGTTCTTTTGCAAAAGTGTATCCAAACTAGGCCTAACTCAACATCAAAATTACATTTTGCTAGAGTTTTGGGAAGTTTTGTATATATTTGCTAATGTTGATTGAGCCTTACTTATAGGTGTTTGTGTTTGTGTCTCATACATATTTGAAGGATTTTGATTATGGCATATTTTGAGCTCATGCCTAGTTCTTCTCTGAGGCAACTTATTTGGTTTTCCGTTTTAGCTTTAGCTCTTAATACGTGTACATATTCAACATACTTTATTACCTTACTGCATTTTAGATTGTTTGCTATTCGGCACCGAAACATCAGTTAATGTCTTCTGGATAAACAGTTTTCACATTGGGTCATTTTGGATTATCACTGATTTAGCTTCTTTATGAAGAATGTACAATTAATTTAACTGAAATGTTCTTTTTTTTGTCTAACTAATGATGATTCCATTAAAATACTGAACTGTATCATTCCCATCCCAACCAATCTCTTTTGAATGTGGCTGTTTCTAACCAGTAAAAGTTATTTCATTGACAGTTTTCAGGTTTTATCGACAGAGGCATCTCTTGACAAAGAGAGAGTGACGGATGGAGTCTTGAATGAATTTCTTGCCACCATTGAAAATGCACCAGATTCCAATGTTAAAGTCTATTGCGCATACATTGATAAGATGTGCAAGGCCGGAAATCTTTCAGCCGCGAGCCAAATGCTACAAATTTTAAATGATAAGAACATTGCCGTTTCCCCTGATGTGTATAATCTTATATTAGTGGAGGCAAGTCAAAAGAATGACATTGTCCTTTCATGTCTTGCTTTCAAGAAATTATTGTTGTCCTGTAAAACTGCAAGCGCAAAGTCATGCCTAAGTTTGCCCTGGCTTTCTCAAAGGTAAATGATTGTGTGGAGATACTTAGATTATTAAAGAAGTATCAGAGATATAGTTGTTCAAGTACATCATCATTCATAAACAAGATCATTTTTGCCTTTGCCAAAAGTGGACAAATGATAAGGCCTTGGTGATATTTGATCATCTTAAAAGCCATAACTATAGTCTAGACTTGATCACATATAATATTGTTCTTGATATCTTGGGTCGTACTGGCGTGTGGATGAATGCTTGATGTGTTTGCATCCATGAAGGAAACTGGTTTTGTCCCTGATACTGTTTCTTACAATACTATGATAAATGGCTTGCGGAAGGTTGGAAGATTAGATATGTGCATTGTGTATTTTAAGGAAATGCATGAGAATGGAAATGAACCAGATTTGCTTACCTATACTGCAATGATTGAGATTTTGGCCGATCAGGAAATGCTGAGGAGTCATTGAAATGCTTCAGGGAGATGAAATTGAAAGGGATCCTTCCTTCAATACATAACTATCGATCACTAATCCAGAATTTAAGTAAATAGGGAAGGTTGAGTTAGCAACAGAACTTTTAGAGGAGATGAATTCATCATCAACTTGTCTAGCTGGTCCAGAAGATTTCAAGAAGAAAAGAAGGCAAAGAATCACTTAGGAGTCAAAGTTTTTTATGTTTTGCCTGACTGAGGTCTTCAAGTCCTTAAATTTATATTGTTATGCTATTCTCTGCTATGTCTTTGTTGCAATGTGATGTTGATCGTCATGTGTGTCTGACATGTTGATGTTAGAGAAATGCAACTGAAGAGTATAATAGTGATCAATTCAATTTCATCATTACTTGCTCCAGGTTATAAGAATCATAGCTAATTGTTAAGGCATGCCTTGAATTTTATCATCAAATAGAGACTGTACAATTCGTGTAATTTTTGTATAAAGGATTTCTTCTGCAGAAAATGCAATTGGTAATTACTCATTTTAATTAGCCTCACTAGATTCATATCAAAAGATGTTAAAATTTGTTGTTGGAACTACCTGAATTTCAAATGAGCGCTGTCTATCAAAAGGCACATTTGATTATTGTTTCGTGATGTCAAAACATAATAATAATATTTGAAATAAGTTAAACCCTCAAATTCGTTCTCGAATTAGTCATCTCTTCCCTAATTAGTCATCAAATTAAATTAATTGCATAAGTAGTATTTGAACTTTAAATAATCTTCACATTAGTCCTCCACTTTTCACATTATTTCGTCACATTGATTAAATTAATTGCATAAGTAGTACTTGAATTTTTAAATAATCATCACATTAGTCCTCCACTTTTCACATTATTTCGTCCACATTGGTCCCGTTGGAGGATTAATGTGATGAATATTTGAAAGTTCGAGAATCGAATTTTATTAGAGACTAAGTAGGAGAGAGTGATACTTCGAGGACGAAAGTGGTGGTTTATTCATAATATTGGTAAATGGATTAAAGCAGAGTATAACATATCAATTTTGTTAGCATATTTTAAAATGGTTTTCTAACCTGTGCAACGCTACACATGATAATAATCAAAAGTGGAAATGTTTTTATTGGAAATTACAACTATTCATATTTCCAATGCATTGAATGTTGTGATAGTTGTAATTTTCAATAAAATTTTTCATTTTTAATTTATTATCCTATGCAACATTACATTGTGTTAGAAAAACCGTTTTAAAAATAACAGAATTGGATATAAGGAGAATAGAAGAACTGTTCCATTCCATTTATATCTATATGCCAAAATGGAAATAGATGACATGATTTTTCTATCAAGAGTTGTCTTAGCCTCTAACACTGACAATCCCATTTCTACTTCAATCCCTTTTATTCTGTTTGCAAATGACCACTACATATATTTTCTATGAATATGCGGGCTTGAAGGAATTGGTCAATTTGATTTTGTTGTTTATTTGCCAAAAGTCTTATGTTGAATAAGAGTGATGAGAAAGTATAGGATTTTGCATCCAAATATAAAATAAAAAATCACAATACCTTTCCAAATATTTGGTAGATTCATCATTTTATTTTCTCCTTCCATCAATTCTCTTCAATCATATGTTGGGAGATTTTTCCCTAAAGTAACTATATTCAATCAATTTATGTCTTTTATTCAAAAAGAAAAGAGTAACTGAGTAAGCAGCTGCTTGCTTTCGTTAAAATTTGATGAGTAAATAAAAATGTTTGACTTTTATACTCATGTTCAATATTTTTCATAATTTTTTAAATTCAAATATCAACAAAATTATTATTTTTTTCATAGTTTCAATTTAATATAACAACTTTTGCTTAAAAAACTTATGTCTTGCATAGAACCAAGTTCACATATAAAATTAAAAAAATGACAATACATTTTCAACTATTAATAGACTTCATCTCTTTACTTTCTACTCTATTAATGAAGAGTATATACAAATAGTTTTACCTTTCTTTTTTTTAATTACTCTTTTGTTTTTCTTAGGTTTTTTTTCATTGACATGATTTTTTTTTTCTAATCTTACAATGTTAAACATATAATCTCTATATACTCAATTACAATAATAGACTTTATAAGAAATAATTGAGAAATTCAATAAATAATATTCGAGCCAATATAATAATGAGAAACTAACCATTAAATGATTTGAGTAAAAAACCATAACCACTAATGTTCTTTTAGACAAAATTTTATATTTGTCTTATTCTTCACTAGCATGTATTATTTAAACTCATGACCTTTCACACTAAATTACATTGTTTTTAGCTTCTAACATTGTGCATCCCCATTTCTACTTCAATCACTCCTACTCTATTCGCTAGTGTCCACTACATATATTTTCTATGAATATGTTGACTTAAAGGAATTGGTCAATTTTATTTGCAAAGTCATTCTATGATAAGAGATGAGAAAGTATAGGATTTGGATCTGTGTCGTGGATGTAGTTGTTGTACACCATAGGATAATTATAGGTTGTATAAATTACATTTATGTGTTGAAAAGAATAAAAATTCAAATATAAAATAATAAATGACAATACCTTTCCAATTATTGGTAGATTCATCATTTTACTTCTCCTTCCATCAATTCTCTTTAATCATATGTTGGAGATTTTCCTAAAGTTACTATGTTCAATCAATTTATGTCTTTTATTTAAAAGGAAAACAGCTCCTTGGACTTCAATCAACCTTTTGCAAATTAACACTATAACTTTAAAATCTTAATTAATCCTTAAAGTGTAATGATTATTGCAATAAATCCTTTTCATCCTTATTTTGTAAGTCATGAATGTAAAAGTGACGTGTTTAATCTAAGTCATTATTGTTTGGAATCCTAATCATTCATTTTTATTAAAAAAATCTAATTTTACCTATTTATCATTACTTTCTAAATTGAAATATTATTAATAACTAATTAAAAATAAAACCATTTTCTTTGTTGGAATATTATCTTGATCAAATTGTAACATCCCAAATTTTAAAATTCATTTTCATAAGTGAAATTAGGTGTATAAGACGTTTGCATCAAAGGAATTAGGTTTAAAGAGGGTTAAAAACTGTTTAATAAGGAGTAGTAACACCGGAGGATTTTTGCTCAAGCAAAATTTTCTCGCTTGAGTGAAATTATCAGTAAAATAGGGGATTTTAGTTGCTGATATTTTCGCTTGTGCGAGAACTTCGATCAAGCGAAAATGAGGCAAAGAACGAAGAGATATGATATCCACTATGCTTGCCCTAGGAAAAGAAGACGAAGGAAGAAGCTCCCCCACAACCTTCAACAACCCTATTTGCTTGTCTCTAGTGGTGAGTGTATACCACCCATTCACTCTCATCTTGCTTTATGATATTCAATGACCCCTCCCCTTGTATTCCCTTCTCTAATTTTTTTGTGAATGATTGTCTCCCCATGATTATGGCTTGATTTGGTGGTTATGCTTAGGGTTGTGATTGTTTGGATAAAATGCCTAAATGTCTAGTTTAGGGTTTTTATCTCCATGATTCAATGTATGCCTAGGGTTGAGGGAATGACCACATGCTTTTATTATGCACTCTTAACACCCCACATATACAAGAAATGAATATTACATGGGTTTTTGACCAATATGGAAAATGGAAAAAGGGGAAAAAGGATATAAATGTCCTGTTGTTTGAAAGCTTATGTTTAACGACGAGGTCTTATGACTGTGGGGAAGACGTTCCTCACTCAGATTGTAACATCCCAAAATTTCAAATCATTTTCATAAGTGAAATTAGGAGTATAAAAGGTTCTCATAAAAGGAATTAGGTTAAGAAGGGTTAAAAGTTGTTTTAAAGGGCATAACACTGTCCATTTTTCGCTCAAGCGAGAAATGGCTCGCTTGAGCGAGTGGGAATGAAAATTTGACAATTCAATTTTGTGAGATTTTTGCTTAAGCGAAAATATCAATCAAAATGGGGTAAAACTCTTCTGATACTTTCACTTGAGCTAGAGTTTTCTCGCTCAAGCGAAATAAGGCAGAGAGCAGGGTTGATTCTATGTGATTTTGGCTTAAGCGAAATTATGCTCGCTTAAGTGAAAACTAGGATCTCACTTGAGAGAGAATTTATCGCTCAAGTGAGAACACAAGTAGAAGCTTACTGCCTGATTTCGCTTAAGCGAGAATCTCTCGCTTGAATGAAAACCTGCGTTTTCCGTTTTTAAAAAATAGATTCAGGGTCATTCTAACCCTAAATAAAAAACACCCGACTTACCTTTCCAAGACCTAGCAGAGCAAAGAGGAAGAGAAGGAAATGAGGAGGCTCAAGGTTGATTCCCCAGGGAAGATAGAGATTAAGAGAGTGTTCCCCAGCCCCCAAGGCTACCTTTTCTACTCTTAGAAGCGAGTGTGATTCATCCACTCACTCTCATTTGTGTGCAAACCGTAACGTCCTAATTTCTAGATTTGAGAATTTAGCTCGTTGGAAGCAAAATCCCTAAATCCTTGAAATTATGCCATTTTAAATATCGGATAACAACCACCATATAACGTTTAAGTATCCAACGAAAACTCAAACAATATATGGAACCATAACTAAATACATGATGCCTCCGTGGCACAAAATAACATAATTTGTTTACAACCACTAGGATACCCCCATACATGTGCCCTAAGCAAAATAGAAGGCCCGAAGGTAGCACATGTACAATCATATCCCTCCAAAATAATACAACATAATCTAGAATATTAGAATAATCCACTAAGTACAAATATATCCAAATACAAGAAAACTAAGACTTCTTCAAGCCTCCGACTCACTGCCTTGGCTGGGGAGGAACCTGTGCATCTATAATATAACCACAAAATGTGTGGTGAGATGGATGTCTCAGTGAATATAACCATGCTCATGCAGTGTGGGAAAAACAGGCGAATGATATGCAACAGTCAATTCAATAGAGAGCAATTAATGCAAACATTCTCAATTAAAACATCTAAATACTCATAACCTGCTTTTCCTGGCAGACGAGGTCTTTTCAATAATTCTAAGGTTAGACCTGAGCTCAGACTACAAGAAACGTCTTCCTTGGGGACGTATCCCACCACTTATTTTGAACCGAAGTCAAGTTTTCATACATTATTCTAGGTCGGAGCCAAATATTCTTAATCTAGGCTGAAGCCAAACATTATGGGTCGAAGCCAAGTATTCTGGGCCGAAGCCAAACTCATTTTAGTTTTATTCTGGAGCGAAGTCAATCTTGATTAATTAGGGTTTGGTGGTCATAGGCCAAATTCATTTTCTAGCTTGAAAATACATGTACGTAATCCAAACTACATTTATGAAATGCCATGAATGACAACTCTAAGATAAAGTATACGACCCTAACATTCAAGCCCTAGAGTATACTACAACTCACACCAAGCAAATCACATCAAATAAGTAGAAAATCATCAAGTATTCAAGATCATTCAAAATAAAAAGAGGGAAGTGAGGGTTAGGGTTCATCCAAGAGGAACAACCAATATGTAGGTGGGTGTGTGAGTTAACTCACCACAACGAAGTCCAAAGAGAAGAAGGAAGGGAGTTGGGGACGATAGGGGGAAGGTTTCTTGGCTTGCTCTTCTTTCTCCAAGCTCCAAGGGCACTTCTCTCTCTAATTTCTCTCTCTCTCTAAAATGAAGGGGAAGGGAAGACTATGAGTAAAAAGCCCTAAAATTGTGTTTTTATGCTGTTCTGCCCGCTCAGGCCCGCTTAGAACTTGCTTGGGCGGAGCCGAGCGAAGAAAGAAGGAAAACTGAGTCGCTCGCGCTCAGCGCTCGCTCGAGCGCACGCTGAGCTGAATTTTGCCCAAACCTTTCTGTATTTTGCACTCAGGCCTCACTCGAGCGAGCTCTGAGCGAGAAAACCATAATAATTTTCTCTGTTTCTGCTGATATTCTCGCTCAGGCTCGCTCAAGCGATATTCTAATGCAAGTGGAATCAACTAAATTAGACACCTACAACTCTAGATATTAACAAATTAGTGCACCAAGGTCTTTAGGCTTAAAAACCAAAATTAAGCAACAACCTTGGTTGAAGCCCAACGGGGCACACGTCACGTAAACCATGTTGTAAATCATCAATTCACTTCAATAGGGCTAAGTTTAAAGGGTTCTAAGTGTCCATTAGAATATTCCCCTCTAATCCTTGTTCTTTCCTACAAAATCACCTCTCTACCCTGGATCATTGAATCTACGCCCCACCTTTTCCTTCCCACCAATCTTCTAAGCTTAGTTACTTCCATCTCGATCTAATTTTCCTAATTCCAATGTCTCTACTTCCTTCCTCACCTCTTCACCATGTTATCCCTTCCACCACGAGTGTGCTCCTCCTAATTAACTCCACGGTCATGTTTGGCTTAATACTTGGTTTTTCCTCCAAAATCTCTTTAAACTTGAACTCTTAGTTTATTTATCCAATTCTGTCTAAATCACACTCTTAATCCCCAATTTCTCCTTCTACCTCTAACCTTCCTCTCTTGGTCGGATTCACAGCCTAAGACTTTCACCATATTTTCTAGGCCCTAATTTTCGGGATGTTACACAAATCCTATATGATCCCTCTTCTTCATTCCTTCCCTTATGCTTATGTTTCTATTCTATGAATGATGATATATGATAGATGATGCTTTATTGTGAACTTGATTGTGCTATAGGGTTTTGGGAATCTTGGGGCTTTGGGAAATTAGAACATGCATGAACATGTGTTTATCCTTATGAATCAACTTAGTATGACTTTTGAGGAACCAAATATGATTTACGATCAATCTTACACTATTAGTTAGATGCATACACTTGTGTGAGAGGAATTATGGGTCTTTGGACTAAGAGGAATTAATGTAAGAGTAAAAGAATGTTGGTTGATAATAAAACAAGAGTTTAAGTGGTAGGTCTAGATTGACCGCAAGGGAGACGTTCCTTGTATGGATTCTGAGCTCAGATCTGACCAAGAGGTTAAATGAAAAGACCCTGGGTGTTGGGTTAAACACCAAAGGTTGATTGATGCATTTCCTTGCATTCATAATTATGTGATGAAGTATATGTTTCCGTTGTGCATTTCATTTGCCCATACACCCACATTGCCCTTATGGTCACATTCACTAGGGCTTTAGTTTCACCACATGTTTGTGGCTTATTTTAGATGTGCATGACTCTCAAATAGATGCTTGATGTAACGTCCTAATTCCTGAATTCAGAAATAATGCTTGTTGGGAGCACCATTTCCAAATTCTTGAAATTATTTCACGCATTATCAGTATAAAAATGCATCAGACCGCTTAGGTAATCCAACAGTTACATAAGCATAAGCAATCCATACACCACTCAAAGAATTACAGTTAAAATGCCACTTAGTGGCTTACTACAACTTTACAGATTCTTATCCTATCCACTACATCACAATTCCAAATCAAATGGCCACAATAATAAGTCTTCAACAATCCATCTCAATGAGTCCTCAACTCTCCAATCTAGCCTCCAAACAGCAACCTGCACAACTGAATATATTCCCCACAACGAGGGGTGAGACTAACGTCCCAGTGAGTGTGATAAAAGTGTGTGCGGTGTGGGGAGTCAGACAATGGAGAGGCAACAAGTATACATATACATATCATGATTACATCAAGAGCACACATGCATGAGAGTAAGTAAACATAATCAGAAATTCCAATACATAAACAATGCCTAGGAAATGATGCAACATCCAGAATTGATCATGCATTCTCAATTCAATCAGTTATCAACACATAACATATGTAAGGCAAGTAACTATGACTGTGATGGTGTTGTTACCCGACACCTGAGGTCTTTTCACTATTTCTGTGATTTGAGCGCTCGACCATGTGACCAAAGACCGTCGTCCAGGGCCACATATGATTAAGTTTTATTAGAGAAATCAGTGTACATGAATTACTTTTAAGATGAGGACCCCCATCTCCCTCTTGGTCGTGAGTTCGATGTGGCTACCCCTTAGTTATTAAGATTCAATGCCCGAAGGCCTGTGATGGTCCGGAGACCCTGTGATGGCCCGAAGGCTATATGATAGCCCAAAGGCTCTATGATAGTCTAAGGACCCTTGCAATATGTTCAATGTTGGCCAAAGGACCATGAACGCTCAAGAGTATAATCAATATATTCACAGTACAAAATCCCCAAATCTACTAACCTAGGGTTTGGAATCCAAGCACATATAACCAATCCATCCAACAATCCACCCTAGGCATGTATATAATCACTCACAATCAACAATAATAGAAAGGGGAAGCAAGAATAGGGGTCATACATGGATTATCAACAACAATGAAAGTGAGTGAGAATCACACTCACCTCTAATGGAGAAAATAGAGAATAATGGAGGGATGAGGATGGTGTTCAAGGCTCCCTTAATAACTTGAGGATGGTGGAGTGGTTCCTCCTCTTCTCCTTGGCTCCAGATGAGTCCCTCTCCTCTTTAGAAATCTCTCTCTCTCTCTCTCAAAAATGTAAAAGGAACGAATAAGAATGAATAATCTCGTGCCCTAATCTACGTTTATAAACCTGTAAGTATATTCTCACTCAAGTGAAGGATTCGCTTGGGCGAGAAGAATGGATTTCTCAGCTTTCGCATTCTCGCTTGAGTGAGAATACTCCAGAGAGTATCCCCCTCTCTGGAAGGTTCTCGCTTGAGCGAGATCATTCTCGCCTAGGCGAAATTCTTCCAGAGAGCAGTCCAAACTCTCCCCCTGATTCTCGCTTGGGTGAGATCATTCTCGCTCAAGCGAAAGCTGCAGAAACTAAAATCCTGATTTTGCTGCTAAACTCGCCTCAAGCGAGTCCATTCTCGCTTGAGAGAGGATCCTAATACTGAAATTCTTAACTTTAATTCCTCTTTGATTCTAACTAAACTTCTCCCATTCATTCTTAGTTCCTTTCCCTACAACCTCCTTCTAACTTGGTTTTCTCATCCAAACTCTCCTCACTTTAGTTTTGCCACCTCAATTCCTTTGCTCCTAAAATCCATTTTCTCTACGATTTTCAACGTACCTACAGGTTAAGACACAAAATGACACACTTCTCCCTAACCCCTTCTTGATAACCTAACTTTCCACTTAGTTTATCCAATTTTTAACCTCTTATTCTCATTATCATACCTGGTAATTCTTTTAATAACCTCTTAAAACTCGATACTCTTAGTTTATTTACCTAATTCTTGTCTAAGATCATATTCCAACCCTCAAATTCCATGACACTTACAACTTCCTTTTATTGGCTGGGTCCATAGCCTAAAACTCTTTCAACAGTTTCTAGGCCCTAATTTTTGGGATGTTACACTTGACCAGAGGACTTGGGAGTTGATAATGGATTCCCACTTGCCCTATTCTTTGCTTAACAATATACTTTTGATCTAATATTCACATTTGGATTTAGACGATTGGTTATGTATTTTGGTGCCTTTGAGGCCTTAGACTGTAAATGATGATGCTATAATTGATTTGAGGCTTATGTATTTCATTGGTATACTTAAGCGCATTAATTGTGAGTTGTTTGACGATATCGATGATGTCATGAAAAATAATTCTATAAATTTGGGAATATGCTTCCAACTGGCATTATTCCTAGGTTTTCGGAATTAAGACATCACATTATGGTATCCAAGAAGTTCAATCCAATTGGACTGTGGACTAATGTAGTTACCTGAAGTTAGTTATCATCTTATATACATTATTAAAATGTAGAGACTGATCACCTAAATGTTTTATTAATGATGTGTAGAGGATTATGGTTGGCGGCAGGAAAGGTAGACCCCTGTTAATCCACCACCACCTCCACCATCGAATCGGAACCAGGATCCCATTGTCGCGACTCTCCAGATGTTAACCCACATGATGGGGGAGCAGATGGCGGCTAATCGCGACCAGGCAGTGGCAAACGCCGACATGCTGCAGGAGCTCCGTCGAGGACCTACGAAGGCACCTCCCCCTCATACGGTGGATCCGTTCGTCCAAGGCTTGACGAAATTTCGGAAACATAGTCCCCCTCAATTCATTAGGGCCTATAATCCGGAAGTTGCTTCCAACTGGCTCAATGATCTCTGTAACGCCCCAACCTTGACTGCAAACCCAGCTCCTAGGCCCAGGAATTCGCTGAGCGCGCCACCCTCATGGACTTCACCACCCCCTAAAGTGGTTTATTCCCCTCAGAGGAACCTTTCGTGGTTCGAACACAAGACCTCAGGGATTTAGTCTTAGATTCTTAAACCACTATTAATTGAGCCACTAGCTTGAATTTTTCTTTATATTTTTTTATTTGATTGATCTTCTCAATTTTTTATCATTCACTTGACTTTTTTCCTTAATTTAAATTTGATCCAATTTAAAGCAATTTGAATAGAATAATTTCTAGTTTAATCTTAGTTTTTTTCCTGTAAAGAGTCAATATAAAAATCTTAAAATATATAATAAATTAAATAAAGAATTCACATCTCATTCATGGGCGGAACTAACGGGGCTAAGAGGGCCCTCTCCCAAATTTTTTTCAATCTTTTTTGTTATTTATATGGATATCACATAGCATATTTTATTAACTATTAATATGCCCATTCCCTAATATTTTGTAAATTATGTAGTATTACCTTTTTATGACTCTTTCACTACTTATCTTTATAAGTTTTTTTTTCTTCAAAAAATTAATTAATTTTTATCTTTTTCTTGTTTCCTTATTTATGAATTATTTGTATTAATTATAATAACGTTTTTAGAGATGTTAATATGATATTTAAAATTAAGAAGATTTTGTTTAATTTGAATATGATTTTTAGAACTGCATCATAAAAAAAATAAAAATATTAAAAGAATAAAAGGAAATTTTCTTTTATTTCCTTTGAATTTGACTTTTAGGATTAGGTAATACAATTAAAAAAATCAAATAACATTTTCTTTATCTTGATTCCAATTTTATTTTAAGGATTATGTGACAAGAGAAAAAATGATTTAAACAAATTCTTTTATTTAATTTAAATTTTTTTAGGATTACATGATAAAAAATAAAAAATAATTATTATCTTAAATTTATTTAAATTTTTTATAATATAATATTCTCTTTTTAAGTGCTACCAATAGTTGACAGAGATTTTGGTTCAAGAGATTGAAGAATAATATAAGTCATTCAAAGGGAAATTATGATAATTCAGTATCGATACATTTATAAAAAAAATTATTACTACAAAGAACAAAAGGTTTTATTCAAATAAAATTATCTTTCTTATTTAAAATTATGTAATATTATTTTCATTTTAAATATTTCCTTCTGTTTTAAAAAAATTAAAGGAAAGATGTTTTATTGTGTTAGCTTTAAAAAATTCCCAACAACTTTCAAATTTATCTCTATGTTAAGTTAATTCTATTTAATTTCCCATGTTAAATCAATCTGAAATTATAAAGGTTCAATAATTATGTGGGAGTAAAGATAGAAAAGATAATAAATGCTTCTAGAATTTTGTAAAGGATTTTAGAA
The DNA here is from genome assembly GCA_026901365.1 of Sesbania bispinosa. Classification (NCBI taxonomy): domain Eukaryota; kingdom Viridiplantae; phylum Streptophyta; class Magnoliopsida; order Fabales; family Fabaceae; genus Sesbania; species Sesbania bispinosa. The sequence continues at coordinate 2,090,227 of QLOH01000032.1, read as the reverse complement.
AAAGGACTAAACAAAATTATCAAGAGTCATATAAAAGGAATTGAAGGAAGTATTTTCTGGCCCCACTATAATAAATCCTGGACACCGCTGATCTTATTAATAAGTTATAACATAACTATTACTAGTAAAAATGTTTAGATCTTTATACTATTAAACTAATATACACAATTTCATAGTTTTGTTTATGTTTTAAATTCAAATTAATAAAAAATTATAATTTAAGTTATTTTGTTTATTTATATAAACTTTTATTCAAATGCGTACAAAAATTATATCTTCATTTAAATATATCTTCTATAATAAATACAAGTTGTATGATAATTGAAAACACATCATTTCACTTGGGGGACAAAAAAAAAAAGCAAGCTTCTCAAATACTAGAAGCATTAATTGAAACACATCATTTCACTTGTTGAGAAACTATATGTTGGTGCTCAGATTGTTGAATTCTGCCTCGCATAATACTCTTGAAGTTGTTGGGAAGCAGTTTTGGTTGACTCTCCGTAGTTGTGAGTGGTTTATCGGTCATTGTGACATATTTTAAATATTTTTTGAAATACCATTTTAAATTATCATGCTATATTTTAATGCCGAGTATTTAAATAAAATAGGGGAAACATGCTTTTTATATTGATTTCATTCTCTTTGAATTCCATTTCAAATGTTGTTAAATTATAAATTTAAATTGATTATGTTTGATGAAATATAGATTTTATTTTGGAAGGGACTTTGAGAAAATAGAATAAAATTGATGTTTATAATTCGGGATCCATCTTAGATCCTCGTATGTCGTTAGCGGATGATAACGACCTAGGTGCACCTAGTTGTATGATTCCGAGAGGATAAAGCTATCCGTTAGATGAAGCTGCCACTGTGGAGAGGGCTATCAACGAGACGGAGCTGCCCCCGATAATTTGATATGATATGATACGGTATGCTATGATATGGCATTGAGACATGATATAATTCCGGGAGGGAGAGGACTATCTGTTAGATGGAGCCGCCCCAAGAGAGAGGCCACTCTAGGAGGAGAGGGCTATCAGCGAGATGGAGCTTCCCCCGATGATATTGAGATATGGACATGGTTCTGGAGAGGAAAGGGCTATCCGTTAGATGGAGCCGCCCCATGGGAAAGGCCACCCTTCAGAGGAGAAGGCTATCAGCGAGATGGAGTCGGCTTTCAATTCTTTCATGAGTGATCCCTACTGTATTTACATTTCATATGATTTATGTTTTACCTCAATTTATTTCATTTAGATTACTTATTAAACTTATACATGATAAATATGTATTGCTTTGGATATGATAAACTTATCTCTTGGATATTGGAAACAAGTTATCCCAGATTGTGGGATTATCAAACTCACTTGTTTAGTAAGTTTTATGTTGAGAAATAAATTTATACTGTGAATTGTTTCTATCAAACAACTCGTGCGTTGGTATGTTTCCCTTCTAGTTCATGGTGGTTGTTAGGCCCTCACTAAACCTTTGTGAGTTACCCTTTCTATTGCTTTTATCCAGATTCCCAGGCAGTCGAGTAGCAGGCTGCTGGCAGAATTCAGTTGTCCCAGCTTCATTATTATTTCATTTTGATAGGCCTCATTTGTGTAGGTGGTCATTCGATATTATTTTGCGATTATATGTATATTCTGCAGCTATAGGGAGTTTAGTCATTGGTTTATGTGAAAAATAAACGGTTCCATGAGAAAGGAATTGAGAGAGAGAGAACAGAGAATGAAGGAAAATGATTCTCATTACCTTCAGAGTTTTACAGAAAGGTATTTATATATAGAAGATCAAAAGAAAAAGGCGGGAAGATAAAACTAACTATTAACAGATACTCTAACTGAATCTAACTACCTCTAACAGTTATTAACAGAAAACTAACTGCTATAGTTTAATTGTTAATTTAAAATATACATCATCTAACACCCCCCTCAAGCTGGAATGTATGTCAAGCATTCCAAGCTTGGAAATGAGAGCCTCAAAAGGTCCAGGACTGAGAGGCTTAGTTAGGACAACAGCAAGTTGATGAGCACTAGAGATGGGAAGTAAGTGAATGAGTCCTTGTTGTAACTTTTCTCTAACAATGTGGCAGTCAAGTTCAATATGCTTGGTTCTTTTATGGAAGACCGGATTGGAAGCAATATGGAGAGCAAATTGATTATCACAATATAAGGGAAATGGGAGTGGAATGATTGAGACCAAGATCATGAAGAAGAAAAGAGATCCATTGAGCTTCACAAGTGCATTGAGCTAGAGCTCTATATTCTGCTTCAGCAGAAGACTTAGACACTGTAGCCTGTTTCTTACTTTTCCAAGAGATGAGAGCAGGGCCAAGAAAAAAATGGAAAACCTGTGACAGATCTCCTTGTGTCCTGGCATGAAGCCCAGTCTGAGTCACTATACCCTTTGAATTGAAGATCTGAAGAAGAAGGAAAGAAAAATCCTTGTCCAGGGCCCCCTTGATATATTTTAAATCCTCAAAGCTGCCTGATAGTGAATGTCAGTGGTTTATCCATGAATTGACTCAAATGTGCAACAGAAAAACTAATATCAACTCTAGTATTGGTCAAGTAAATGAGCTTTCCCAGTAATCTTCTATAAACTGTTGGATCAGGAAGAGGAGTGCCTAGATCTTTGTGAAGCTTGGATGATTGATCCATGGGAGATCTACATGGCTTGGCAGCAAGTAAACCAGCATCTGTAATGAGATCTAATGCATATTTCCTTGAGTGCAATGCTTTTCTTATTTCTGTCACTTTCTTCATTTTGATTGAGTCTAAGTAGTTCCAATTCATGTTCTTGAAGTTTCCAAACAGTGAAGCAAGAAACATGGTTTTGAGATCCTTTGATTCTGCAATTTCAGTCACCTTTGGTTGCCATTGCCTTCTCAAACATCTCAAAAACTTTGTTAATAAGATCTTCATTTGGAAAAACTTTCCTAGAGATGCAAGATGATTAACTATATGTGTAAATCTCTTTTGCATGTCTTGTATACTTTCATTTTGGTTCATCCTAAACAGTTCATACTCATGAGTAAGAGTGTTTATTCTAGATCTTTTAACATCACTAGTACCTTTATGTGTTACTTCTAATATATCCCACATTTCTTTTGCACTTTTGCAATTTGAGACTCTAAAGTACTCATCTATCCCTAATGCAGATGTAATTATGTTTTTGGCTTTCAAATTGTATTGGACTTTTCTTTTGTCATCTTCACTCCATTGATCTCTAGGTGTTATTTTGATTTCATTTCCTACTTGTATTGAAGGAATGAAGGGGCCATTTTCTACGGCTTCCCATATGTTTAAATATATGGGTTCTATGAAAATCTGCATACGGGATTCCAATAATGAAAGCCTTCTCCATTGAATACAGGAGGTCTATTAACGGAGTTTCCTTCAGCAAAAAGAGAGTTGGATGAGTCCATTTTTAATCTTGAAGCTTTTAAACTTATACAAGATTCAAGCTCTGATACCACTTGTTAGACAAGTGGCCTCAAGTAACTTAAGAGGGGGGTGAATTAAGTTAATCAAAATTTCCTTTCTTTTTGTTCCCTTACTTTTTCTATCTTTTACCATGCAAGAAATAACTTATAATAATTCTTTTAAGATGAAAGATGTATGCAGAACACTAATTTCTCAATATATATTAACTCAGCAATCAAAGTAAATAAGTAAAAGGATAGAGAAGAAGAATTGCAAACTCAATTTATACTGGTTCGGCCAACTTTTTGCCTACGTCCAGTCCTCAAGTCACCCACTTGAGATTTCCACTATCTTTGTAAAATTCTTTACAAAAGATGAACACCCAATCACCTTGGGATCCCTTTCCCTTGTGTTGAATTTCACTTGCGACTAACGAGAGGCACCCTCTCTTAATTACAATAGGATGAAAAGAATGTTTTGGACAAGATAAACTCTCTTGAAGAGTAGATGATACAAATTGAAAATCCTATAAGAAATCTCAAAGATTTTGCAAGTGTTTGGCCAAAGTAGTTTTTCAAAGAGATTTTCACTTTTTTTTTCTTCTTGTATATTCTCTTATTTACTTTTGCAGTGGAGACATATATTTATACTACAAAAAATGAAGCTTTGTGTCTCTTTGTGAGGAATTGTAACTTTTCATATTTTTCTGATAAACCTCGCTGGTAATCGATTACAATAGTCTGTTAATCGATTACAACTTTCAAATTCAAATTATTTTTGCACCGTTAGAACTTCAATTTGAATTTTAAGTTTTCAAACTGCTGGTAATCGATACAACATTTTGGTAATCGATTACACCTTTCAAAATTCAAATTTTTGTTCACCGTTGGAGTTTCCATTTGAAGTAGTAAGTTCTGATGTTGCTGGTAATCGATTACAAGCATCTGGTAATCGATTACCAGTTCAAAATATTTATTTTGAACTTATTTTGATTCATCAAAAACATTTTTGTTAAATATTATTTTTAAGGCCAAATCACTTTGCAAAAACTAAAGATTCTTTTAACAAAAGAAGCTAAATAGACCGAGACTTATCTAATAAAATTTGTAGTCTTGATCTTGTATCAGATTTGCTTCATGCTCTATCTTTGCCAATCCTTTTGTCAATCTTGTGATTTTCCTTTCCTTTCCTTTCTTTCTATTGACATCATCAAAACCTTTCATGCTCCATTTTTGTCAATCCTTTTGTCAATCTTGTGATTTTGTTTTTTTTTCTATTGGCATCATCAAAACCTGCATGTAATTCATCCACATTGATTGATAAAAATTCTTCAAAATGAATTCGAGTCCATTATCAGATCTCACACATTTGATTTTCTTGCTAAATTGAGTTTCAACCATTGTTGTAAAAGAGCATAAATGACTAGTTACTTCGGATTTGTTTTTCATAAATACAACCAAGTATGTCTGGATTTATCATCAACAACAGTGAGGAAATATCTGTGCCCAAAAATAGAGGGAGGAGAGGTAAGTCCCCATATATCAACATGTATTAGATCAAAAACATCAACACTTTATGTCACACTGTGAGAAAAGGGCAATTGCTTTTGTTTTTCCATATAGCAAACATTACAAGGAGTTTTATTCTTCTTACAATCAATGAAAGGAAAATTATGCTTCATAGCTAACAACTTTTCATGAGCCAAGTGGCCTAATCTTATATGCCACAAATCATTCTCATAAGAATGAAAATTATTATCAGAATGCAAGAAAAGACACACTTTAGGTTTCCAATCCAAAACGTAAAGTCTTATCTTGTGTCTAGTTGCACCAATCATCTTCATAGATTGGGAGTCCTGGATATCACACAAATCACCAGAAAAAATTAGTTTGCACCCTAACTGCCTTATCAATCTTGACACAAAAACAAGATTAAAACTAAACCCTGGTATGTATAGAACATCAGTTAGAAATAAGTCTTCTGAGAAGAAAATGGACCCACACAAATCTGTTGTAACACTTTTGCCATATGGTAAATGAATTTTCACTGGCTTGACCCTTCTCAAACATTGAAAGAGTTTAATTGAATGACAAATATGGTCTGTAGCTCCCGAATCCAAGATCCAAATATTGCTAGTAATATTAGTAGAGATAGTGCAGGCAATACATGAGTTATGATCAGAGGCAGATGTGGTGATATGATTGGCTATGTGATGAGGTTGTTGTTGAGTCAACATGCTTAGGAGAGCCTTGTGTTGTTCAGGTGTGAAGCCAAGAGATTCTTCATGTTTCTCTCTTTTGGAAATATCACTAGCACTTTCATCATATACTGGATCCTCTTCATTATAATCTTAATTGTAGCAATTGGGAGCTCCACCTCCTTTCTTAAAATGAGGGGGATATCCATGCTTTTTATAGCAGGTATCAACAGTGTGACCAAGTTTATCATAGTAGGAACAAACCTTGCCATTACCTCTTCCTCCTCTGATAAATATGCCACCTCTTCCTCCTCTACTTGGAGGTCTTCCTCGAAAATCAGTGTGATCCATGACAGCTAAAGCTTTACTAGCATCAACAACAGAATTGAATTGCCTTTCTTGTTGGATCAACAAAGAAAACACTTTAGTAATATCAGGCAAAGGTTGCATAAGCATAATATGTGACCTGACAGAGGAATACTGCTCGTTTAAACCTTTCAGAAATCTGATTACATAGTCATTCTCCCTATATGACTTCACAATTGGTAGCAAATCACAACTGCAAGTTACTGTGCATTTGCAAGAAGGTATTGGACGAAAATTATCCAATTCTTGCCAAAGAGATTTCAATTGAGTATAATAGGCAGTAATTGTTAACTCTCCTTGCTTAAGCATATAGATTGTTTCTTGCAAATCACTAACTCTAAACACATCACCTTGATAATACCTATTTTGAAGATCCTTCAAGACTTCTTGCGCATTATCCATCCACAAAACGCTCTCTGCAATTTCTGGCTCCAGAGAATGAATCAACCAAGACAATATCATCGTGTTGCACCTATCCCAGGCTGCAAACGTTGCATCTGTTTTTGAAGGCTTTACAATAGTTCCATCGATAAATTGCTCCTTGTTCTTTGATTTCAACGCCAGAAATATAGCTCTCGACCACAGATGATAATTTTCACCGTTCAATTTGATCGAGACAAGAACAAATCCAGGACTCTCATTAGCATGCATGAAATAAGGACTGGCGGGATCAATGTTGGAATTCGCCATTATCACCGGAACGATTCAAGAATTTGAGAAAAGAAAATTGATAACGAAGATCAAACAAAATCGATAAATTCACAATGAGAATCAAAACTCCACAAAGAGAAGATAGAAATAACTTAAGGAAGATGAAGATACAAATCACTTCAAGAATCGCAAAACAGCTTAGAGTTTCATCAGAGTGGCACAACAGAGCTCCCCGGAGGGAGCTTTGATACCATGTGAAAAATGAACGTTTCCATGAGAAAGGAATTGAGAGAGAAACAGAGAGTGAAGGAAAATGATTCTCATTATCTTTAGAGTTTTACACAAAGGTATTTATATACAGAAGATCAAAAGAAAAAGGCGGGAAGATAAACTAACTATTAACAGATACTCTAACTGAATCTAACTACCTATAACAGTTATTAACAGAAAACTAACTGCTATAGTTTAATTGTTAATTTAAAATATACATCAGCTAACAGTTTATGTTGAGATGTATATTTTGATGTTGATTGGATTAATACTATGTTGTTTGAAACTCTGGCTGAGATATTTGTTGATAACATGATTTTTTGCAAATTTTGGGATGTTCAAAATATATGGGAGACTCTGTCAAAATTTCTGTAAAATGCTAGAAGTATGTTTATTTTGGAAAATCAAGTAATGTACTATTATTTTAGACTTCCAGACTAAGGGTATTAGTCTGTCTGCTAGTCACCGCCTTGCATTTTGGGTCGTGACAATATAAATTTGTAAGAGGCAAATAGTTAGGTCCCTTAAGCATCTTAACATGCGTTCGATCTCTGACAGTGTGTATGGAAAGACTTTGTTGGGAGAGGCAAAACCCACTCCGATGATCTCTACGCCTCGAAAGGATTAGTCTCTAACTATTGGTTGGGGGATACCTTTGATTCACACAAAAAAATATAAGTTTGTAAAAAAAACAAATGTATAATCATAGAGTGGTATAATATGTTTATAAATAAGATTTAGTGTGTGTACATATAATTCGGTTTGAATTGAAATAGATTAATTTTCAAAACCAAATTCAAAATTCAATTCAAACCATTGGGAAGGTTTAGTTTTTGTGTTATGTTTATTCATATTTTGTTTTCTATCAGTTTTTCAACTTTTATTAGTTTGGATTGGTTTATGTATTTTCTTATTAAATAGTTTCTTCTATTTTTAAATACTAAAAGTATCAAATAATTTCACAACATTACAATTACATTTTTCGTTAATTACTTTTTTTTTCAAATGATTAGTATATTGTTATATAAACCCTTAACCAGTGTTCTTGAGTTCGAGTATTGGGTATGCAGTTTTGTTAAATTTTCAGATGGAGAGCTTTACCGCCCATAGAGGTCCTACCTGGCTCGAACAAGATTGTCTCCCGTGGAGGATACCATGGTTTTGCACATAAAGTATATTGTTATATAAACTAAACATTTTTATCCTAGTTTTTTCTTTTCACTCAAATTTTCACTATAAATCCAAGGGAAATCTGTTGAGTCTCAAAATTAATTTAAGTATTCAAATTAAGTTTAAGACTCATTATCCTTAGGTTTTAATGATTAACAAATTAGACTATATAAGAACAGGTTCTACTGAGAAAGGTATTCTTCTGTGTATTGTGTTTCAGGTAATATGTTGAAGTATCCATTTGAAGATGAAGACTTACTGAAGGAAGAAGACAGCTAAGGAAGAAGACAACTAAGGAAGACTTACTGAAGGAAGAAGACAGCTAAGGAAGCACAACTTATTGAACTGAAGAAATCTGAAACTGTAAAGGAGAAAAGCATTGAAGCAACTCTCTGAAAATGACCAACCTACTGAACCGAAGAAGAAGTCAAGAAGCAGAAGGAAGAAGCATCAAGTCAAAAAGAAGAACATTATAGCAAACTATCTGAAGAATTGATCAACCTGTTGAAAAGCTCAAAATGCTGAAGCATTCAACATGTTGAACTGTTCAACCTACGAAAGTCATTCTCAATGCTCATAGGAAGATCACTAAGAACAAGGGAGAACAACGTAGCAACCATATGAAGAATAGAAGAAGCAATTTGCAGAAGAAGATTAAAAGAAGCAATATGTTGAAGAAGATTGAAGAAGAATAAATTTATGCTGGAGCAACTCAACCTTATGAAAGTATGTGCATACTCTATGAACGTAGTGACGTGGCATTTCAATCTATCTGAAGAAGAAGAAGAAGAAGCCATACACGTCATGTAACACTCTGAAGATATGAACACTCTCTGAACTCTGATTACGTGGATAAATCTCCAACGTCAAGAAGTCTCAACAAAGGCAAAGACCATCTTCTCAATGACCAGAAATTATCTAAATGTCTTATGCCTTCATCTACAAAGGAAATAGTAACAAAAAGTCATTTTCCTTATTTTAAGAAGCATTGTTCGAAAAAGAAGAAACCTATTGCAGAAAAGCAAATAGAGGTCAGAGATAGGTCAGCGCTACTGCACACCTACTTCTGTACCTTCTCTACAATACGCTATCAGAGGCGTGTACCTCAAGTGAGAAGAAAAGCAGAAAGCACAACAGGACAAAAAGTGAAGTCTAACGTTGTCATTTCTAAAGACTTCCTATTATGAAGAAAGAATGAAGAAGAAAGAGAGAGAGAGAGAGAGAAGAAAGCCAACCTGCTTAAGTATCATCTACACTCTCAAAGAAATATTCACAAGCAAAATTGTTGTGTGTGTGTCAGAACAAATATACATCTACACACCTACTCTGCTCTGTGTCAGGAGCTATGAAGCTAACTTACAACGGGCAAAAGGAGAAGTCTAACGGATCTTTATATCTTACCTCCTTACACTCACAAGAAAGAGAGAACATCAACCTGCTGAAGATCAAAGAAAATCTCTCAGACAAAAGCAAGATTATTATCCTATCTGCAGTGTGTCAGAACTAATTCATCTACACACCTAATCTGCCTAAAGTCAGAAGCTGCCGAATGAGAAATTACTGTCACAACAGCTCTAAGAGCATCAATCATATTTTCTCAACGGTAAACTCAAAGCATTCCTCAATGGCTATATTTTATCAGAACATATAAATAGCCTCACGAAAGACTTTGAAGATTGGCGAACCTTTGGTGAACCCTGGGCTAGAATGAATCTCAAGATAAACCATCGTCAAGTCCAAGAGAGAAACGGATGAAGCTCAAATCAACATCCTACCATGCCAATTCTCTGAGGAAGTTATCCCTCATACAGAGATGAGATTGAACCTAAATTCATATACTTGTATCTTTGTATTTCCTTGTACTTAGATTCTTTAGTTGTATCCTGAGTTATACTCAGTTATCCCTATGTACAAGAAGAACCTAAATTTATGTTTCTCAGAAACTTAAACTTGGTTTATGTTGTAAACACTGATAAGTGTCTGAGAGCCTGGAGAGGCTTGGTGGAAGAAAGAATACTCGCTGAGCCTGGAGAGACTTGATTGTAAAAGAATACTCGTTGAGTCTGGAGAGGTTTGACTGTAAAAGAATACTCGCTGAGTTGCCTGGAGAGGCAGTTGAGAACAAAGAATACTTGTTTCAGCCTGGAAAGGCTGTGTGTTCAAAGCATACTTGGTTGAGCCTGGAGAGGCTTGTCTGTAAAAGAATATTGCATGAGTTGCCTGGAGAGGCAGTTGAAAACAAAGAATACTTGTTTCAGCCTAGAGAGGCTGGGTGAACAAAGAATATTGCATGAGTTGCCTGGAGAGGCAGTTGAGAACAAAGAATACTTGTCGGGCCTGGAGAGACCAGGTGTGCAAATAATACTAGGTGTAATCTTGCGGGATTAGTGGAAAATCCAGTGGTGGTTTGCCCTGGGACTGGATGTAGCTCACTGGGTTAGTGGGTGGACCAGGATAAACTCTGTGTGCAAAATTCTCTCTACCCTTAACTCTTTATATTCTGCTATTATCTGTTTATCTCTAACCAATAAAGGGTTTGAAAAATGAGTTTACAATTAACATAGTAAAACTTCATTTATTAACCAAATCATTTTGAAAAGAAGTACTTACTGAACCTTCTGAAGTGGGTTCAGGAAGTTATCTAATAACTCAGTTTTCAACAAGTTACTGAATCATTTGGATATTAGTGTAAAATATTTTTGAATAACTTGTTTTATGTTTTGAAGTTATTATTTATGAAAATCAGTTTTAAACAAGTTTCTGAAAATGATTTTATTGAACCATCTGAAGTGATTTCAGAAAACTCATTTGTTTTCATCAAAGTTCAGCAAGTCTCTGAAAAACTCATTTTCAATAACCTACGCTTAACTTTGATGGAGCCACAAGAAGCACTAGAAGGGGGGTTGAATAGTGTTTCAAAATCCATCCAAGTACACTGCTGGAAAATGGCAACCGTAACAGAGGCACACTCATCCAAGAGATGATTACAATTCTCAAACTGTCTCCAATTGAAATAGGAGTAAAGAGTTGTAACTTTAACATATCACTATACTACACAATGGAATACATGAATTAACACAGAAATAGAGCACCTCAAAATAATTCAAATGTGGCCTGGTTTTGGGGAGCTAAATACGACTAGAATCTCTTCCAAATACGAATCTTCTAGTCCAATCTGATATAACTAACACCCTTGTACGCCAGCTCACTTGCTTGCTGGATGTAGGATAGAGATATTAAAGAAGGCATCATACAAAAATATTAGCTACCGAATACCAATCATGTGAACTCAGAGCATTGATTATTAGTTATTACTCATTAATTACCTTGCATATACAGAATACCAAAGCCATTGAGTGCTGTGACCCATGGAAACCCAGTCTCCAGGAAGTTCTGCGGCTGCCTGCTCTCCTCCAAGAGGAGCAAATTGTCCAAAATGCCTATACCTTTATGATAATAAGCAACCAAAACAAATTTTCAGTTATTACATAGGGAGTCAGGGACAAAGCAAGTAAATGACATAAAAGACAAAAGTACCTCATTCATTATTTCATTCTAATTTAAAATTAATTACTTATGAAGAAGTTAAATAGAAGATTTTTAAAAAAGTTGAGTTACAAAGTCTAATTAAAAACTTATAAAAGAAATTAAATTCATTTTACTTTATTGATTTATTCTATTTCTTTTATCCTATATAATAAGTAATTCTAGAGAAGTTTATCAAAAATTTCCCTTATATAGTTATTATACAATATGCTTATGCTTATTATATACCATCTGGTTTACCGGAAAGGACGAAACTTATAGCGTCCAGATCCACCAAATCGTCGAGGACCTTCAGGATTCTCTGCACACTGATCCATGCGGTTAAAGCATCTAGCAAGATATGCACCTTGTTGAGCAGCAATCTAGAATATACCAGTACATTAAAACTGAATCCCCATGCATAATAATATATTTGACTACAAAGGAGTCTGCACAAGCAAGCTTTCTGCTTTATGATGCATACCTGTGCAGTTGCTGGTAGACTCTTCATCTGTGCATCCACATGAGAAAGGGCCAGCTTAAACCCTTCTATGTCTATTTCTTTTTTCTCATTTCCTTGGGAATCTCTCCACATAGCAGCCAAATCAATCACATGTTGGCTCTTCAAGTAGAGTTCAACTTGTGGATATCTTACGATGATATCATCCATCACATCATTGAATTCCTCAATAGTTAAGGTACCAGAGTTGTCTCTGTCTGCAGCTTCAAAAATTTCTGAGATGTCGTCCTATAGACAGAGGTAAATGAGTTAAACTTAATTACAACATAGCTGAATTTTAAAATCTTGATTTCTATAAACTGTCTTAACAAGGTCTCATAACTTCTCCACTCCAATTTGTAGAAGAAAATTATAGGAATAATGAAAATTAATTATGTGGAATTGATTTTAAAATCATTCATTTCCTACCATTGATTTTATCTATCAAAAGCAATTCTATCCAAGTGTAAACCAACCGGACCCTTAATAAGTGCATGAAACATCTTTTCTTGAATCTATCAAAAAATGATTAAATCACAGATGCAATGAGCTTAATTCGTTCAACAAACCAGGAATCAAGATGATTAAATAATTTGGTTAAGAATGTAACAGCTCACGAGGTAGTATATAATAAACCTGCTAAAGGCTAAAGAGATACCATAATTTTACGTTGAACTATTGAAGAACAATCGCCAATAGCATACACAGTTTCACATTCCTTTACTCGCAGCCATTCATTTGTTGCTAGGACATTCCTTTCAGCCTGCACATAGAGCCATCCTAGCTTATACAAATTACACATATAGTAGTTAACAGTGATTTCAAGCCAAGGGAAAAGAAGCATGACCAAAAGAGAACCATTAATGCATGGAATTAAGCAGCACCTGACCAATTTGTTCCATAAAGTCTCTCACAACTGGACGAGTTGCAATTCCAGTGGACCAAACAACCAATCCATGGGGTACAGAACAAAACTCTCCTGTTGATTTCACTTTTACTGTAATTTCCTTGTCATTAACATTGACAACTCGACATCCCGTTTGAACTTCTATACCATCTCTTCCAAACTTGTGCTCAGCAAATGCACTAATTCTTTCATCAAACCTACAAAATTGAAGATGACATTTTCTCCAAGTTGTTACATTTTATAGCCTCTGTAGTGGAAATATACAAGATTTAAAATGCTAGTTGGACTTGCTCAATGATTGGTTTTACTTACAAAAATTGTGAATACTGGAAATTCAAAAACAAAATGCTAAATACAATCTTTCATTAAAGCTACTAGAACTGTCTTAAAAAAGGTCCAGATACATAGTTGGTACTTAATTGGTAGTAAAAGGTCTGCAGTGCACACACCAACTATGTGCATGTTTGGCTAAACGTTTCAGACTTGCGTTAGTGGCATTCCAAGGCAAAATTGATCATTCCAAGACAAAATTTGAGAAGCAACTATATCATGAATTGAACTTCAACTTAAGTTTGGATGGATGGAACTTTTTCACTAACATGCACTAAGACCTTATCAGTACTTTATGAGCAACATAAGATATTTTTGTTTGATAACCTAGAGGATTTTAATTATGGTTTTAGATATTACTATTGTAAACCATAAACCATTATACAAAAATATCCCACTATTTAAGAATGATTTAGTTTGTTTTTTCTGATAACATTGAAAAATTCAAAATGCTATTGTGGTCCTCTGGTTCATAGTTACTTTCAGGTGTGTCATAGATAAAGTAAAATGTATTCTGAAGGATAATGACAGTGGAAGGAGTGCTAGTACCAGACAAAAAACCACAGTTTCAAAGTATTAGAAAATAATTGAGTTGTTGCTGCTTTGCTTTGCTTACGTGTTCAAGATATGATCTCCTGATTGAATCATTGTTATCTTCACTATATCTTTGACAGATGGGTATAATTTGACTAAATCTTCTTGGATATAGTCATGAAGCTCAGCAGCAAATTCCACACCAGTTGGACCCCCTCCAACAACTATAAAATGCAGATTTGTCCTACGTTCTTCTTCAGATAGAGATGGAAGAACAGCCTTCTCAAAGCAATCTATCACAGACATTCTGATCTTCTGAGCATCCTCTACCTCCTAATGAATGATCATATAATACATTTTTGGATAAGTGGAACAATTGATTAATACACTAAATTTTGTATACAAAACAAAAATGTACCTTCAGAAAATGACAATTCTCCCTGACACCAGGGGTGTTAAATGTGTTTACTTGCGCTCCTATTGCTATAACCAAGTAGTCATAGTCCAAAGCAAATTCGCCACTTCCCACTAAATTGTTGTCAATATGGGACCGACATAAAACCTTTTTGTTTGCATTATCAATCTTCAGGCATTCTGCCTCCCAAAATTTAATTTCTCCTTTTCTCTGCAATTGGAAAGAAACAACATAACTTTTTTGTTAATTCCTTGGAAAAAGATTGAAAACAACAATCTCAAGACAAAACATGGTCATGACTCAAGACTCTTAACAATACAATACTATTGACCTCAAAGAAGAAACACAAGTGCCACTAGATTTCTCATTACATTACATGTACATTTGTGACTGATAATTATTATTAAGAAAATCTCATACAGTTATTTTTAGAGCTTATATATGCTCTTTGTTTTCTCTACCTTTTTTATGATGTTTCTGACTGGCTCCACAATGCTTCTTGCTTCAACAGTCCCACAAGTGACACTGGGTAATAGAGGAGTGAATGCAAAGTAGTTACGTGGTGAAACAACCTGAACATCATATAGGGATGCATCGAGATCCTTCAAGAAACTGGTACCAGCCCATCCTGTTCCAAGAACCACCACTTTCTTTTTCTTTGGCTCATTAGGATCTATAACAGGAGGTTTAGTATTTGATTGTAATTCTGAGTATGACACCACACCGCCACCACTGCAGTTTTCATCCACAGGTAGACTCAATGAAACAGAAAGGTTCATTCGTTACCTTAAAACTATCAAATACAACATAAGCTGTAGGCATGAATTAAGAATGACATAAATGGATGTGTAATGTAGATAATTAACATGATTGTTGCATATCTGCAATTGCTATAGATATAATTAAGGTTCTATTAACCTATAGACTTTTACAATTATAATTCTCCACATCAATAATGATCTTTTGTAGATAGATCCTATGGCATCTAAACTTTTTCTTTTTCCTATATATGTTAATGAACAAAACCACTATGGCTGATACCATGTTAAGCATTGTACAAAAATATTCCCATTTCCTTGGAATCTTCCAACTTTGCATCACCCCACTACTACATTGGGAAATGGGAATATTTTATATAAAATGATAAAGAGAGAGAGAGAGAAACAAACCTGAGAGTGCAGAGGAGCACGATCTTGGAGTAGGAAGGGAAGCTGTGGAAAGCCTTGGTGAAGAAGGAAGCAATCTTCATTGATGAAATGAGATTCCTTAGAATCAGAGATGAAGAATTGAAAAACAAAAAAGAAGAAAATTAGGAGCTTCAACTTCTGAGTTGTGAATTTCTGTTTCAACCTTAAACTCAGACTCAGTTGTGTACCTAACACTTGGACAGTTAACTCACGATTAATGACAGTGTTAACACGTGGAATTATGGTATTTCAATTCTTCATGTAAGAAATAAACTTCCCTAGCCACTAGCCATGTAGGAATAGGGACAACATTGTCCTTCTATATTGAAAATGTCCTAATTCTAAACTACAATACCCTTGAGTTGTACGTGGGGACATGTAGGTCAACCTTTTTTTTTTAACAACAATAGTATATTCCGTTCTCTCATTTCTAACCAGATTGATGGAGTGTTTTAAATTTAATTGTGTTATTATGTAATAAATTTGTACAATATTTTATATAATATATATATTTATCTCTCTGTCATATCTCTATGTTAGTCGTGTAAAATATTCTACAAATTGAACAATTATAATTTCTCTTTTAAATTTTATTTTAAAATTAATATTTTGTGACATGTTATATTTTAGTTAGTTCGTTGCTTTTTTATTGAAGTCATTCCAAACTTTCTATATTTTAAGATAACTAGACGTGTCCATGTGCATCACTGATTTATTCTAATAAAATACAATATATATTAACAAATTAGGTACATAAGCATATGAAAATTCTTGTAAAAAAAAATATAAAAATCAGTAAATAATAAAATAAATTTTCATTAACATATCAATAATATGATATTAAGAAATAATTTAAAATTATGATAATATTATTACTCAGTATTATAAAATTTAATTGTCATTTTATGATGATGATATGGTAAATTAATTGGGTGTGCTTTGTTGAGTGGCAACTCATAACTAGGGATCGAATAAAATTTGATATTGTCAGAATTAATGTTAAATTTCTATATGTTTGGTTTATGCTTTGTTTGGTGAAAATAGGGAAATAGAGAGAAGAGAAGTGGGAAGGAGAGAAATAGGAAAAATTAGGGAAATATAGAGAAGAGAAATGGGAAGGAGAGAAATAGGAAAGAGAAATAGGTGTGAAATGAAGAGAAATATGTTCTTTGGTGTGAGAGAAATAGGTTGTTTGATATGAGAGAAATGTGTGTGAAATAAAAGAAAAAAAATTTTGAAAAATTGATTATTAAAAAAATCGATTTTTTTGCTCAACACAATCGATTATGGGACATTAAAAATCGTTTTTTATGACAGTGAGTAACATAAAAATCGATTATGTGTACATGAAAATCGATTCTTGATGACATTGGGATAATCGATTATGTATAGATAAAAATCGATTATCAATTGTCCACTTCTCATTTCTCTCCATTTCACTACAAAATTGCATAGAAATGAACAGTGTAATCATCTCCCCTCATTTCCACCCATTTCCCTCCTCACCAAACACACATCCCTTCTCCATTTCTCCACACTTCTCTCCTCCCTCCTCCAATTCACCCCTACCAAACAAGGGTTTAGTGTTGAAACGTGATAAACTCACATTTTTAACGTTAGAAATGATTGTGTTAAAAAATTCAAATTCAAATTTGGTCTGTGTAAACACTAAGGCAAACACACTTTCAATTAAAAGTAGACCCCAAACAAAGGGAAGAAGTGTTACTTTAGGACAGAAATAAGTAAATCACTGCATCAGTTATGGATCTAGGTGGCGTCTACTGTGGGTTAACAAATTAATGCACCACCGGTGATACACACATTAAACACCGTTAGATATATTATAAAATAATGGACGGCTGAGATGTGTGACCGGTTACCTGGATGCAAGACATGAGTGCACCACCGGTGAAACACACATTTAGGATCCCAGAGTTATTTTTATTTGTCGTTTAGTCCTCTCTTCTCCATTCAATGACAAAGTTATTTTGCAGTGAACATAGAGCAGTGCTCCCACGGCGTCGCGACAGAGGTGGTGAAGATCTGTTGCGGTGGGTTGAAGGCGTTATGTTGGGTGTAGAAGATGCACAATGCGCCGTTTTACCCTTTTCTTCCTACAAGTCTTCCCTTTTTCAGATCCCTGTACTGATAGAGTCCTCTTCAACCTTCAGATCCCCTGTATGCCGGTGACAAGTTTCAGTCCAAGCTGCAACATTACTTTTTGACTCTTCTTCTCCCTTCAGATCTGCTTTGAACCCTAAATTAGTAGAACCTTGATCACCGTCTTCATTGTCATCATCGTCATCATCTTCGTCTTCATCGTTGTCGGTTTCATCTTTGTCACCGTCCTTCACGTCTTCAACAATGGGAGTATCGTCCTCCTGCAATTGAGGTTTCTTCTTGTGGGTTGTGTCTTCTTGTTCCTGGGCTTCAACCAACGAGACATGGAGACACGGGCACACGACTTGAGAGGGATGAAGGTTGAAGAGGACTCTATCACCACTGCGAGGGATGAAGGCTGAAGAGGACTCTATCACCACGACACATCGAGTTGAATTCGATCCAAGCTTGAATGTTCTCACCACTGCGCATACGGAATGGGATGAAGCCGCCGCTGGAATTGTAGTACCCTGCAGAGGTTGAGATGTTCGACTCAATGTCGTCGAGGTCGATTCTGATGTGGTTGTCGTCGATGTCGTTGAACTCAGGGTTTTGACCGGTGTTGAATTCGACGGCGAGAAGGGGGAAAGTGGTTGCGTTGGTGAAAAGATGGAAGTACTGGCTTGTGTTTAGGATGTGGGTATCGGGTCACTGAAATGCAAATTCCAGAAATATTTTTCAATTTTTTTATATTTTTTTAAATACTATATATCGGGTAAAAACCCTATATCACAGGTAAAAACCCTAAACCCTAAACTTATGCACCACCAGTGGTGCACAAAAATTTGTAACTCACCGTAGCAGCCACCATGGATCTAATTAGGCTCATTTATCTATATTCTATAGTTTGTAGCATTACGTGGAACTGTGGAAGAGAGTGATATTAAAATAATCGAGTTATAAGAAGTTTTATTTTTTGTGAAGATATTGACTTTCACAAACTCACCTGTGTTCCAATTGAAATCCCTGGTGTTCGTACGTCCTGTCCTAAAAGCAAACGAAACTTTCTTATTGGCAAAATATTTTCCTCTCTCTAACAAGTACGAACAAATAAAAAAAAAAGGAAGAATTCCTCAAACTTAGTTTTTTTTTTTTGGTAACAAGGCAAAGGAACAAAGAAAAACAAAACACAAAGAGAGAAATAAACTACCTAGGGAAAATTACACCCTGAGCATCCGCATGGAGCATAAAGAGAATACCCAAGGCCAAGGGTGGATCATGCACATGTTGCATACAAGTAACACTAGAGGCACTATTTTTGGCAAGAAAGTCTGCATATTGGTTCCCCTCCCTCAGAGTGTGCTTGAGAAGAACAGTCCAATCTCTATCCATCAACTGCTTAATCTCCATGATTAGAGTAGCCATCTTATGGAAACTGGGAACACCCTTAGTAATAGCATTTACGGCTAATAGGGAATATGACATACACTTAATGTTCTTGAAGTTAAGACTCCAACAAACTCTCAAACCTTCAAAGATAGCAATCAGCTCCGCTTCAAGGATGTCCACATCATGCAATCTCCCATAAAAGCCTCGCACCCAACTACCATCATGAAGTCGAATAAGGCCACCAAACCCAACATGAGTCTCAGTAACATTCCCATCTACATTGAGGGCCACCTGTTCGTGGTTGGGCGGCTCCCAAGCAACTAAACGCAGAGCCCTGCTATCGGCTCCAGCTGGACAAGTACTCTGAAAGGCTCTGCGAAACACATCAGCCAGGTGCACACTAAACCAAACAATTTCTCCATCACTCTTGCGGACATTCTCAAAAGTGAGACAGTTCCTACTTAACCAAATGTGCCACACAGCTGCAGTAAATAAAGGCCCTGCCCTGTCTATGCCTCTCATCAAACTTAGTTTGATTTATGGTGTATAGAATTAATATCATATAATTAATTTTAAATTATTTTTATTTTATAAAATTCGTAAAATATACCTCCCTTGTCTGTAACGCCCTAATTTCTAAATTCAGAACTTAGTTCGTTGGAAACCAAATTCTGAAAATTCGAAACTAAAACGTACAATTCTAGTTATCAAACCTCACATTTACATAAATATCCAACAAAGCTCATATAAATGTGAATAATTCAAACCTTATTTTCATAATCAGAGTCCATATATACATCTGGTCCAAAGATTATAAACTGACATCAAAAGAACTATTTACATATACCGGCTCTCTAATATATATATATATATAGATCAGGCCCGAAGGCTACAAACTGAACAAACTTAAACAAAATGCAAGGAGATACAACTTGCATAAACAATCCAAAAAGAGAAATATCTAGATCCAACATTTCCAGCTCTAAATCACTTATTATCTCATGGAGGTACCTGCACACCTAGATTATATCCACAAAACGCGTTGTGAGACTAATGCCTCAGTGAAATATAACTAAGCATACTAAGTATACAGGAAATAAATACCAATCAATGTATTTCAAACTAATAACATTCAACATCATTATGTATTCAAATCTCATAACATAACTAACTTAATCATAAACAATAAAATGCAACTCACTGCTTTACTTAGCAAGCATGATGTTTTCACTTAAACTGGAGTTAGAACTGAGCTCAGACTACGGGAAACGTCTTTCCCGGGGACGTATCCCACCCATTACTGGACCGAAGTCAAGTTTTCACATAATTATTTAGTTTTCTTAACTCACAGCGCAAAGGCCGGCTTGAATTAACTCACGGTCGAAACCGGTAAACATGAATCGATAGTTAAACCAGAATTTCGAACATTTCGAGTGTTTCGAGACTTTCGCAAGTTTCGTAACTTTCGTAACTTCGAAATTCAATAGCTTTACAATCGATCCAAACATAATCTAATCAAACTCATTGCGAACATCATAATTCTATCCATTTTAATCTCATATAAAGGGAAATAAAGGGTGGGGTGCATACATAGAGCATTTCGTAATCTTGCTACTTTCTTAAGTTTCGTTATCCTAAGGTTTTCAACGAAAATTACCGATCAAACGACTCAATCATACACCACAATCAACAATCTAGCTACAATATGCATATAGAAAGGGAATCAAGATAGTAGGGTTCATACAATGGGGAGAAATCAAAATCAAGGAAAAGTGAGAATGTGTGAGTCATACTCACCAAATCTAGAAATTCAAGAGGAGAAAGAGGAGTTGAAGCGATCCAATTTATGATCCTTGTTTCTATTCCCTTTCTAATCTCCAATTTGAGTTCCCTCTCTCTAAGCTCACTCTTTCTCTCTAGGTCGCGTGGAAGGAGAAGAAGAAAAATAGAATTTCCAGATTTTGCATGTCCGGGTATTTATACTGGACAGCTGGTAATCGATTACAGTCGTGCTGTAATCGATTACCAGAGGTAGAATTTACACTGGAAAACGTTTCTGGGAATCTGGTAATCGATTACAACCCTTGGTAATCGATTACCAAAAACTCAGCTCTCAGGTAATCGATTACCACCCTGTGAGTAATTGATTACACAAAATCAGCTCTCGGGTAATCGATTACAAAATCCCTGTAATCGATTACCAAAAACTCAGCTCTCAGGTAATCGATTACAGCCTGTGAGTAATCGATTACCTAAAAACTAGCTCTCGGGTAATCGATTACAGACTCCTTGTAATCGATTACCAGAACTCAATTTCTCTTAAGTTAAACATAACTTGGTTTGTGATAGGGTTTTAACCTATAGTTCCTTAATTTTCCTCCCTTTACTTACTAATAATTAATTCTCTTGTATGCAATCTAATAAATTATTTAAGTTCCTAATTTGCGGGATGTTACATTCTACCCCTCTTAAGCAATTTTTACCTCAAAATTGAACACGAAACAGAATTCAGAAACTACCTCAACTGAAAAGTTCCGGGAATTGACCCCGAATGTCATCTTCCTTCTCCCATGTGGCCTCTTCTGGAGATTGACCCTCCCAAAACACCTTTACCAAAGGAATCGCCTTACTCCTTAGAGTCTTGACACTCCTGTCAATAATCTGTGTAGGTCTAGAAGGAATAGTGAGATCTTTTCTTAATTGTATTGATTCAGAGCTAATAATATGAGAGGGATCATGAACATATTTTCTTAATTGGGATACATGGAAAACATTATGTATCCTGGACAACTGAGGAGGCAAAGCTAACCTGTAAGCCAGAGGGCCAACCCTCTGTAGGATTTGAAATGGGCCGATGAATCTAGGGTTGAGTTTTCTGGTTTTAATGGATCGTCCTATGCCTGTGACAGGAGTTACTTTCAAAAACACATGTTCCCCTTCCTCAAACTCTAAGTCTATTCTTTTTTTATCAGCATAACTCTTTTGACGACTTTGAGCAGTTACAAGTTTTTTCCTAATGACCCTTATCTTATCTGAAGTTTCCTGCACTAATTCTGGGCCTAAAAGTGTTTTCTCACCTACCTCATACCAACAAAAAGGAGACCTGCATTTCCTACCATACAGTGCCTCAAAAGGCGCCATACCTATGCTGCTATGGAAACTGTTATTGTAGGCAAACTCAATAAGGGGTAGAAATCTATCCCAACCACCTGACTCCTCTAAAACACAAGCCCTGAGCATATCCTCTAAGGTCTGGATGGTTCTTTCAGACTGGTCGTCAGTCTGAGGGTGGTAAGCAGTGCTAAACCGGAGTTTGGTCCCAAAAGCCAGATGAAGTGCATTCTAGAACCTAGAAGTGAATCTAGGATCCCTATCTGATATGATGCTAGAGGGAATACCATGAAGTCTGACAATCTCCCTAACATAAAGATTGGCTAACTTGCTAAGGGAATAAGTGTTTTTAATTGGTAGAAAGTGGAATGACTTGGTCAATCGGTCCACAATCACCCATTAATTTTAATATCAATTATATTTAATTATAAATCAAACAGATAGATGTCATATGTACCACTAACCCAGTCATAAATATATATATGGGGACATATCAAGTGAGAACAATATTTATTGTGAGAAATAAGAATAACTAATTAAAGCCATTAAATTAAATTAACGGAGCAGATTAGATTTTGAAATTAAAAAGATCATGTGACCAATTTTCACATTTTCCCTTTCCCATGATCCTGGTCCACCATCACCACCGTCTTCTTCCACCCATTGCAGCCTTGTTAGAGCTCTTGCAACTTCCACTTCCACTTCTAGATCCCTCTCTTACTCTGTATATGTAGCCACTACCTTCTCTCCCTTTGTAAAATTCAAGGTTTATTATATTGCCGATGCAGAGGTTTATAGGCCCTGTTTTCAAATATCCATCAGCCACAAAAAAGTCCCACTTTCTAGATAATAAAAATCATATTAACGTACGTATTATTGAAATATATCATTGAAGATAATAAAAAATAACACAAATTTGATAATCGAAAAATCAAGACATTGAAGAGAATTACCTTTGCATAAATAAAAAAAATATTTTATGTTAAACGTTCTTCAGTATGTATTCCATGTCAAAACACAAAAATCTTTATTTATATATATATATATATAAATATATATAAAGGAATTGAGTTTGAGATTCTCATTTTCATGTTCTTTTTAATGACATATTTGTAAATAATTTAAAAACTCACATTGAAGATTGTGTTGTATTATAATTTAATGTGTAAGTGGTTAGTTTTTTCAAACATATGAATTAATGACAACCCATTTCTCTCACCATAATTCACAAACCATAGCAACTTTTCATTTTCTCCCTTCTCCTCAACTTGGCTTATTCTTCTTTTCGAAAATTTCATTTTCTCTCTGTAGAGTTCTCTTCTTCGCAACTATCTTCGGCGCCCCCACAATAGGCCTCCTCCTTCTCTTCTTCTTTTTTTCTCATTCTATTGATTTTGAGTTTACCCTCAATTTTCTCTTTACTGTTTATGGATTTTTCTGGTAATATTGAAACCATTGACGTACATCGTTTGGGAAGTTTATCATTGAAGAATTTCGGAGACAAGGATGAACGAAAACATGAGGTTCTCTCAGTAAGAACTCTTATTCATTGGGTTAGGGGTTTTTTAAAGTTTTTTTCCAATTGAATTGCATGTGCCTACTGGTGATGATTTTGATTATGTATGTGATGATTTTGCAATCCCTGTGTGCCTGTAAACAATTGAAATTTTTGGTTGGGGCGCCTTTTGTAATTCTTTTAATGCTTTTCTTTTTTGTGTGAAAGAACAGGGTCTAGAGTGCGTTTTGGTAGTGTTATTTTTCCTTGCACATGTACATTGATGACAACAAGGACATTTTTTTTTTCCAAATTCGCTACAGTTCTCACTAAATTATTAATTTTCTGCATACATGGACCTTATATTCTTCTTTTGACATTTCTTCTGTGGTTCTCTACTTCTTTTGCATTGTCTTTTAGAGGAAAGGGGAGGCTTCGGATATCATGTGTTTCTTATATGATTGTATGATAGTTTGTATTAGATGCTTTAGGGGAAGTTAAAAAAAATAGATGCTGATCTAGCTGAGATGTTGTGAATGGCCACAAAAGGAAAAAATAATTAATAGGAGTTATATCCATTGTGGTGCATGAGTTATGTTCACTAAATGCAATCTCATATGGTCTTTTTGTTATTTTGCTATGATAGTCTGAATATACATAAAAATGCAATAAATGAGGTTGGTTCAAGTGATACATATTTGATTCCCCTTAAGTAAGGTCTCGAGTTCGAGTCTTGTGGATGGAAAAAATCCCCGCTGGGAGAGCTAGCCCCACCATGATGTGGATGTTCCCGGCTCGAACAGGATTATCTCCCGTGGAGGATACCTGGTTTTAAACCAAAAAAAGATGAATATTATTAATATAAAAATAAAATAAAATTTTTTATTTATTATAGATGCTTTACTTACGTTTTTTTTTAGTGGTACAAATATTTAAAATATTAGTTATTAAAAAATAAAAATTAATGACTTTATTGATAGAAGATATCTTTTTGAATTTTCTTAAAATATTTTTTAGGCTTTATTTAGGGTGGACCAATAAAAATTGGGTGTATCGATAGACTAAATGGTATATTCCATAAATTATGGAATTTAAACTATAAAAGGTATAATATAGAGACATCAAAGCATCTGTAGATATTATAATAAAATTGCCAAGTAGTCCTTACACTTAATAGTATCTTTTAAATGAAAAAATTTTAAATTTTTAAATCATAAATGAATATGTATATCACTATCTAATATACCATAAATAAAAATTTACTTTACATAATGATAAATATTTTACATGATAACTTATTATACAAATATATTTTTTAACAAATTATTAGCTAAAATATCTTAAACAATTTTTTCTTCAATATTTTTACATACAATTTTATTATTTTTTAACTAATTAACCTAAAAGTGATTTTTACAATTATCAGATAAAAATAATCTTAAATAATTTTTTTTCAAATATTTTACATGCAATTTTATTTATTTCTAAATTAAGCGAGTGATTAGTGTTTATTAATATAATAATTATAAAAATAAGTATTTACATTATAAGGTGATTAAAACATTAAAAACAGTAAATAAAAATGTATGAATCTTTGAATCGCAAGTGAACACATAATAATATATAACATTTCATAATCAAATATTTATCTTACACAAGAATGAATATTTTTCATGAACATTAATTAAATTAATATTATTTATAAAATTATCAAGCAAAATGTTCTTAATTTTTTTTTCAAATATTGCGCATATAATTTAATGAATCATTAATTAAATTACTAGAAAAAAGTTATGTTTTAAAAAATATTTTCTCTAATTCATTGGTAATTATTTATTTCAAACTCTGTAAAGTCAAAGCTTCTCTGCCACACATTAGAAGACTTTGCTCAAGAAAGGAAGATAAAGGACAATTTTCTAGGAAGCTTTCAAAAGTGAAACACAAATAAGGAAACATATTCTATAATATTGTTGTGGTTCAGAACAACGCTGCTTCCTCGTTATCCTTAGCTTTGTGAATTCAGTTTTATGCTAACATTAAAGCTACACGAGTTAAATAGTGATTGAGAAGCTTGAGTTTTTGAAAATATTTTCTTTAAGAAAAACTCTTATTTAAAACTTCAGATAATAGAGCAATATTTTAGATAACCTTTTAAAACCTGTCTGAAATCTTTAAGGCGTTGTTTTTTAAAGTTTCATCTGAAAATGAAAAGTTATTATAAACACAATTCAACCCTCCTCATTGTGTTTACTTGTGTTTCTACATTAATTTAAGTTAGATCTACTATCTAAAGTTTAAAAAGGATTGTCTGAGACTTTAGATGAGGTCTTAAACATTTTTTTCCTTTTAAAAACCAATTTTAAGAGATGTTTCCTTCCCATATGCACACTTAACACCAATTTGAATAGTTTAATATAATGATAATATAGTGAGATAATGGTTAAGTAGATCACACTTAGGTTTTTATCTATAGTCACTCTCAACTTTTGAAAAGTTGTGTTAAGTGTTAGATTAATTTAATTAATTTAATTAATGTGGCCCATGTATTTTAATAGTCCGACTTTAATAAAATAGGGCTCAGTGTGATGGTTGTTGACCCACTATGGAAAATAGAGTCAGAAAGGGTTATTTTAAAATCTCACTCCTCTTCCTTTTTAAATATAAGAGAAGTTACCAAAATGGTTAACTGTGTGAGAGAAAACTTCCTAACCATCAAGGAGTCTGAAAAGTGAAGGAAAAGGGGAGAGAAAATTGATCATCAATTTTCACAGAGAATTGAAACAAGAAGAGCAAATATGGATCCAGTTAATTAAGTGTCTCTGTCACTCTCATTGTTGTATAGGTGTTCAACTGTGATCCTTCGAACGGTGGTTTCCGGTGAGAAGTTGGTTGTCAACGGCGGTTTACGTTAGACTCCGGTGGTGGTGTACCTCCAAACACTCTGACGCTCAAGTCAGCATGTGTAGCAGATAGGTTTTGTATAGTTAGAATAATGTACTTGATTTCGGCTTACTCAGCCTTATTTATATGCAGGTAAAAGGCGAGAAATTCCTTTAGGAAGTTGCAACAGTAATTTAATAGGAGCACAACGCGCCTGAATTAAAGTGGACTCACGTGCCCCGAGGCACATATGTCCGGATGTCGTTCCATGTCGGTTAGAGTCTATATTCGCTTGTTGTACGTAGCCAAGTAAATCCATGAGGTGGATGTCGGCACTTACAAGTCGGATGTCGGTCTAAAACATAGTTCATACTTGTTATCCTTATGCAGTTAAGTCAATCCACGAGGTGGATGTCGGCATACCTAAGCTGGATGTCGGTCGAGAACAGTAGCCTCAAAGGTAGCATGTTGGTATGCCCCCTATGCTGGTAGGCGCCTGCCTCGTAAGCCAGCTTCGGTTGACCCGTAACGGAAACGACATGAGGCGTACGTATGTCGGTCCAAAACAGGACTAAGCCTAGATAGATGTCGGCGGATGTCGGTCCTAACATGTTTGATCAAGGGACTGAGCCCGAAACATTGTCAGAAGCAGGCCAGAAGTTGGTCCAGAACAATAGGTATGTGAGAACCATGAAATTCTAGATCCTGTGTGGTTTCCATAATTTGAATCCTAGGAAACTATCATAATAGAAATTTACATTAAGTCCTTAACACTCAACAAGTGTATAGGCAGTGCAAGATAAAATAGTGAAAAATTTAAAGAAATAAATGAGCACTTTCAAATTGGTGTTATTATATGGGACTGACCCAGTCAGTTCAATTGGCTGGATAGGATACAAGACCCATGGTCAGTTCGATCAATGTACCAGATCAAATTTGCTTATAAACCAGTCATGACATCATCAACTTGGTCTCAAACCAATGAAAATCGCCTAAACCGACCGGTTCACAGGTTTTGCTTCTGTTGGATTGAAAGTTGGAATAATACATGAATTCAAAAATACCTTCCCCTCAAATCGAATGCGTGAACACATGCAGGACAAACGTGCTACAAACGAGCTCGGTAGCAATTCACTGAGTTGCTATTTGTAACTTTAGGGCAAATTACTCTTACTGAAACATGAACACACAACTAAAATATATTTCATATTATAAAATATAAATTTCAATTTATAATTTATATTATTAAGTATGAATATATTTTCATAATTATGATCGCATATTATTTTATTATTTAAAATTTTATATAAAATTTAAAAATATATTAAATTATTAATAAATTGTGAACTAATATTCGAAGGTGTATTGTGTTAAAACATACTACATTCGTCCCTATTTAACTGTTCATTTGTAAACCTAATGCAATAATAATTATATCTTTCTCTATTGTACACTTATGTTAATAAATGACTACTCACTATTAAAAAATAATGAGACCCAATTGTATTAAGAGAGATAAAGGGTAAAACTGAAAGGTTAAAATTTATTTGCATAAAAACAAGAGTAATAATTGCTTTCCTTAATATATGTGTTTTTTATTCAAGTGGACAGTTAAATAGGAACGAAAATAGTAATTTTTATGAGAAGTATTAAATAGTTAAAAGAATTAATTTAATAAAAAAAATTTATGAAAGAAAGTATATTAAATTTCTGTCTATTTTAATTAAAAAATAATTTAAAAGTATCAAATAAATATTATTCATTAAAGAAAATTATTTTAGTATTCAATTGATAAATTATTTAATTTTCTATCATAATCTTACCGGACTCCAACAGTGAAATAATATGAGATGGTTATATTGGGTATATCTCTACACACTCTAAAAGGTTTGTTATCTTCTCTGTGTAAAATAAGGATTCATGAAAATAAACTATAATTGAATTTTGATAAGAGAATGATTTGGAAATAATTTTATCAGTCACAAAAAAAAAATATTTTTTATCGGAAAATAATCTTAACAAATCTATTTTGTATTGGATTATTTTATAAATATAGTCTTTTACTGGATTATTTTATAAATGTTATAACTTTTATTCTCTTTCATTTATACTGTATCGATTCTTGGTCCATCGGTGGGAAAATATTGGTTTAGACCACTGTAAAAGCCACCTATTTTTTATAATACAATACTACACAATAAATCTTTTACGTAAAAGTTCATTAAGATTTAAATATCAATTTAGTATATAAATTTCAAGAGATAAATAGTACTCCCTCCGGTCCTTTTTTATAAGGCATCATTTAGAAGATATTGACGGTCATTTTTACTTGATAATCTCTATGAATCATTTAATTATTTTTTCCTGATTTACCCTTATTAAATTTTTTCATCATGTATTTTGCTAATTGTTCATTAACGAGGTATTATAAATATTGCTACATAGGTGACTAAGAGAGAGAGTTAAACATTTGCACTTTTCCATATACATTTGTGTGTTCCAATACAATTGATAGTGAGAATTAGTACTATATTTAGTGCAGAATTTAATCTCAATTATTTAGTGAGAGAATATACTAATAATATTAAATAGGGGTAAACATGGAATGTTGTATTATTTTTTATAAAACCAATAAAATTAACCACTGAAACTACTTTCCTTGGTTGTGTAATTCCGTTAGAGGTGCCTTATAAAAAAGACCGGAGGGAGTAAATTACTTGAGAATGAAAAATTTACATAAATGTATTAAAATTTAAATTTAATTTATAGAGGGTTAATGCTTATAAGTAGGAATAAAAATTTTATATGAAAAATACATTAATGTCAAGGTCATAAAAGTGTTTATATATATATATATATATTAAAATATAATAATTTCAGGGTAACATGAGACATTTCAAGTGCAAGATGTGAAGATTGAAGATAAGTGGGTCTCAAAGTGGTTATGAGAAGTTACCAATGGGAAGTTATTAGAAGTTACCAATAGTTTAGATAGTTTTATTAAATAAGTATGTTTAAATGTGTGATTGACACGTGTCCACTAGGCGGCAAAGTTGTGTAGATTAGTAGTTAGGAATATTGTCTATAAATATGTATTGGTACAATGTAAAAGGGGTGGGATCCCATATGCTGAAAATCTCTACAAGCCTAACACGTCCATCCATCAGCGACTACTGGCAAACGAGATCGAAAGTGTGTGATCCCTCCATTTTAATTAATGCAAGGTCTTCTCTTTAGTCTTTGATTTATCTTTTATTTTACTGCATCACTTCTTCTACTTCTTCTTCTTCTTCTTCTTCTCCATCTCCTTCTACTTTGAAATTCCAAATAAAATTGCCCCTAAAAAGAACCGTTAAGAGGATTCGTATCTCGTCCCCAGATTGCTCTGAGATACATTTGTTTACCAAAAAATCAGGGTAAACAAATTGACACGTCTGGTGGGACTTTTTGTAGGTAGTTGTATTCAATTTGGAATTTGTAGTGTGTTAGTAAGAAGTGGAAGAACACACTTTCAATGGAAAGTAATAGCAAACAAACAATTTCTCAAATTTCATCTCAGTTCCTAAATAATGAAAAAGTTAGTCAAATGGAACTATTTAAATTTGAGAAGGAGAAACGAGAGGAAATTGAAATTTTTTTTCAAAATGATACCAATGACTAAGATTTAATGGTATAGATCCAAAAGGTGACCTTTGAAGCACTTAAGAAAAAGCCTGAAAAGAAAAAAAAAGAAACGGCTTTTAGGGTCGTAAATAAAATGAGGGGTGATTTTTGAGGCCGTAAGAAACATGAAATTTTGTGAGATATTCATTTTTGAATAACTTTTTGATTTAGTGGTGGTAAAACACTTTCAAAGGTATAAAGGTATGGACTTGTTAATAAGTATTTGACATGTTAATATATATATATATATATATATATATATATATATATATATTAACTATCAAATATTTTAGTGGGAAAGTGTCCATCAAACACAAGCCAAGCCAAATTGTTTTCTCTATGCCTTGGTAGTTTTCGATTTGCTGTATAAGCCATTTCCTATTTCAAGGGCAATGAGAATTTCGACTTTATGGCTTCGTGAAAGAGGCCAAAATTGTTCGAAAAGAGAGTAAAAACCATTTGTCATGAATAAGTAGTTGCTACAGTACTTTATATTGCATCATGGAGTTTATTTGCTAAAAAAATAAACAAATAAGTGGTAGTCCCTCGAAATATGGCCTTCGAATTGATGGACATGTTGGAGGAAGAAGCAGACAGACAGGCCACCATGGGTGCAAAAGCCATCTATGATTTCAACGTGCTTCGAGTCATTAGCGAGCTCGCTATTACTGCTATTGTTTATATTTGGACAAGAAGGCATAAAGGAAAGGTGAGCAGAATGAAGAGGCAATATTTTCCAGTTTCGAGCAAAAGCTCGAAATGTTCATTTCAAGGAGCTCGAAGTGCCTCCAATGAAGTCCTCCTGAAACTTAAGCCCGTAATGCTTATAGAAAGAGCTCGAAATGTCAACTTGAGATGTCCAAATCGAAGAGCTCGAAATGTCAACTTGCAAATCGAAGAGCTCGAAAATGCCATCTCAAATCCCATATCGAAGAAAATGACGAGGAGTAAGGTGAGCTCGAAGTGTAATAGCAATGGTGATGGAAGATAGGACAACGACAAAGCTAAGCTCGAAGTGGTATAGCGAGGACGAGTTCCTTCAAATTTTGTCGGTGCAAATAAGGATTTGGGTAGTTTGTGATAATTAATGCATATACCACCTGCTAACTTGTGGAGATATTGGACATAATTGGAATTGTAAGATCCTGTTATGCATCTGTCAGTTTTATGTTGTGGGTAATTTGGTTTTTAACATTTTAGTATTTTATCTTTTTCCAAATATTCAAAAGATAAAATACTGGGGGGGCTTGTGTTAACACCATAATTATTTCGATTAGACATCAAAATAATTTTATCTTCCCTATGAGACATTTCAAGTGCAAGATGTGAAGATCGAAGATGAGTGGGTCTCAAAGTGGTTACGAGAAGTTACCAATGGGAAGTTATTAGAAGTTACCAATAGTTTAGATAGTTTTATTAAATAAGTATATTTAAATGTGTGATTGACACGTGTCCACTAGGCGGCAAAGTTGTGTAGATTAGTAGTTAGGAATATTGTCTATAAATATGTATTACTACAATGTAAAAAGGGTGGGATCCCATATGCTGAAAATCTCTACAAGCCTAACACGTCCATCCATCAGCGACTACTGGCAAACGAGATCGAAAGTGTGTGATCCCTCCATTTTAATTAATGCAAGGTCTTCTCTTTAGTCTTTGATTTATCTTTTATTTTACTGCATCACTTCTTCTTCTTCTCCATCTCCTTCTACTTCGAAATTCCAAATAAAACTGCCCCTAAAAAGAACCGTTAAGAGGATTCGTATCTCGTCCCCAGATTGCTCTGAGATACATTTGTTTACCAAAAAATCAGGGTAAACATACACACACACACATATATATATATATATTGGATTGAAAGTTACTATCATATAGATCATACATATAAAATTTTACATTAATCCGAAATTATTTGATATGTCATTGAGATGTCTCAAGATTAACGTTATATATACATTTGAAATATATGAAAAATCCAACCATTTGATTTTCAAGTTATTAGTGTCAAAATTTTACGAAATTTGGCACATATAATCATGATGATGAATAAACACAATTCAACGGTTGGATTACTAAAAAATATATTTGATTTGTAGTTATTAATGGTGTAATACTTGGTGTAACTTACACCGGTGTAATATATGTATATATATATATATTTATGTTTTCTTTTTTCTTTTTTTAAGTTCTTTCTAGTTTCTATCCATCACTTTCTTCTGTCTTTACACTCTATTGTTTTATATATAGAGATATATTATTACCAAAAATTAATGTCATGCTTTTCACCACAAACAAAGAAACATAAAGACTATGATTTATTGATATTTTGATGGATGGAATGAAATGCATAAATATAGCAATAGACGTGAGAATGTAATAATGTTCACCCCAATCTTTTATTTGGTATTTTCAAATTATTTGAAAAACAATGATTTATTATTTAAATATTTATTAAAAATATTTTATCTATAATAAACTAATTAAGAAAATTTGTGTATTATATATTTAGATATTTTTAAAATATAATAAATAAAATTAATAAATATTTTAAAAATTACTTAATTTTTTAAAAAAAATGTATTAATAATAATAATAAAATATATTTGAATATGAAGATATAGATCTTTTATTTTATTTTTTTTGCAAGAAACCTCGAAAATTGATATACTTGATAGAAAGGATTTTATTGACGATTTGTAATATCATTTTGTGTTCAATATCAATTAAAAATGTAATTATTGATTAAAAAAATAAGGAAAGTAAATTTTTCATTGAAAAACTCTAAAAGAGAAAATAATATTGATTTAATTTAATACGAAACTTAAGAATATGTGTGTTGCAAGGTGAGCAACTGACATGACTTCATAAAAAATGAGAGTATATATGATAAGAATGAAAACATGTATCAATATTGTCCCGCTTTCAATAATGTCAAATTTATTATAAAAGAGAGGATTAATTTTAGATGAACAGACTTTGAAAGTGTTATGAGAGATTGGACTCATATAAAAATCCAATTTTATATTTTTTTTTTGGTGCATAATCCAATTTTAGAAATAATCACTTTAAAAAGATAATCATTTTTAAAACTTTTTAAGTGTTTATTTTAAATTTTAGAAATAATAAAAAATCTAAATATAACCAGAAGTTATTCTTATTAGATTTTTAGGATAATAAATTGAAATAGAAGAAAAAATGTTAAAAAGCGTTTTTTATCATGGTAACCAATCACAAATTAGCTTCTGATTTTTCTAAAATACTTTAAAAAATAAATCATTTTAATACAATCTAGGAATAACTTTTTTATTTTAAACAAACTAGTCCTATATATTAGGCAAGTATCCTATGTATTATAGTAGAATGGATCACGTCGCTCCATAGGGACCTATGACCTGATCTACATTAGGCCCAAGTTAGTTTAAATTAATTTATTAAATAGTTTAAGTCATAGCTTTTTCAAAAACCTATATAGATAAATGATTTTGTACTGTTCAAAAAACTTGTTAAGTCTATTTAAGTAAATCTATTCTAATATATAAAACTAGGTTTTTATCTGTGCATCGCACGGAATCCTTTATATTATATTTTTTAAATTGTTGGTGAAAGTAAAGAAAATATTATTGGTTATTTATTTAATAAGATGTATATTTGATATAAGTTAAATAAAAATAAATGGGGTCAATAATGAAACTGAAATGACCACTACATACGAGTTAAAAGGACATAAGGGTTTTTTTTGGTACATGAAAGAACATAAGAGTTGATCATAATAGATTATTCTACACACGATATAACCAAATATATGTAAGGATTAATTAAACAATGGTGTATACAACAAAACCAAATTTGGTTTGCGATATGAGAATAAATTTAATCAAGCAGAAAAATTATATAAAATTTTTGCTACAAACATAGTTAATATTATAACAGTTGGCATAATCAATATAATATAAATGAAAATGTATATATACATGAAATATGGTATAATTGGATACAAATGTATAATATGGAATTAGAATACAACCAAAGGTTAACTAAATTAAAATCATGATGGTTGTAAATTTTTATTTAGAAACCTAAATTATTAATTAATAATTTAAAATTATATATAATTTTAGTTGTTGTTAAACAATACATATTGATTTTAATATTATAACACGGGAAAATGATAACTATTTAGGAAATATATTTCGTTTGTTCAGAAGCTACTCGACTAATTATATATAAAAATAATTACAAATAGGAATAAAGGTAAGAAATTGATATATTACATTAATATTGTTATTTTTAAAGAAAGTTAAATAAGTTGACATAGAGTTACATTAGAGTATGATATAAACAATTTTGTATCCCTTTGACAAAAAAAAAAACAATTTTGTATCCCACATTATTTGCTTGTTGATGAAATTTTAAAACCAACAATAAAAAAATTAAAAATTAAAATTGAGAGCAAAATGTAAGGTTTTTAATGAATATATTATGAATTGAAATTATATTTATTAATTAATTCTTAGGTATGACAAATACTTAAGTAATAACATAATATAATTTAAGTTAAAAAATTATATAGTGTATATTAGTTAAATATATTTTTTGGAGAGTTAATCTTGATTCTTTTTAGAAAAAACTTTTTAAATCATTTATTGCATTAATTATTTTTTTTGACAATAATACCCTTAACAGTGAAGATAAGTGAGTATTTATTGAATTAATAGAGAGAGTATGAGACAATGAAGTGATTAGATGGAAAGAGAAAGATAATGAGTCTAAATAAATGCAAGGGCAAATATAAAAGATGATACATATTAATGACAAATTTAATGTGATCAACTAAATTAACTAACATACTTAATTCTTATGAAGTAGTTAAAATATTTTTATAATTAAAATCGGGAGTACATGATAATAAAGCTCCGATAGATTTAATTAGAAAAAAAATCTAGAGAATTTGATTTATATGAACAGTAAGTGTAAAAAAATTTTAGACTATTATATAATCATATATTATCATATCATTTATTAGATTTAATGATACAATATCATATTCATTAAATAATATAATATTATATAAATTAAACTCCACAAATAAAAACATTATTTGATATGAAATTGATATTTATTAGCATGATTTTAAATTGTATGAAATCTCAAATTCATATCTAGGTACATGGCATAATTAGCATTAAAACAATGTCCAACTTGATATTCTACGAAAGACTTAAAGATAACAAAAATTCATATCCAGGTACATGACATAATTAGCATAATATATATATATATAGTTATATATATAATTTAAATTATGTAATAAAATATGAATATGAATTTTAAAAGCAAATATAATATATACTATTAAAAAGAATGTGAGAAAAGGTAAAAGCACCCCACAACAAATGCAAGATGTTCCAAAGGTTTGGGAGGCACAACACCACCAAAGTATGTTTATTGAGAAAGGTTATATTCGGATTTTTTTATTATTGTTTTAGGGAGGGGCAAACCAGCAACTACACTAAAACAAAAACAGAGTAATGAAAAGAAATGCCTTGTAAGTCTTGATACAAAAGAGATAAGCATCCACCTGGTGGCTCATTAAGACATTGAAGTCCAAGATGTAAAGAAGTTGAGTAGTTCGAAAGCCAATGCGTAACTTGATTTCTTTCTTGTAATCCACGTGTCACGGACATGGCAAATTCTCCTTCGCAAATTTTGTATCATTTGAACCAAGGAGAATCAACAGAGGTGGGAAGCCACACAACCATTGTTAAGTAAGTACATTACTAAAGATTAATCACTCTCTATCCAAAGATGCTAGAGTTTTTCTGGCTTACGTTGATTGCAAGGCTCATATTATTGCCCATAATTAAGCTGCTATAACAATTGTTGACCCAAGATTCCTACCAAAACCATACATTCAAACTCAAGATGAATCCCACAAAACTCCCCCACACCCAGAAATCCTACCAGCCAATTTTACCAAACTATCTACATCAAACTTTAACCATTCTCCTTGTGGGAAGTTCCAACCCACTAACACCTGTATATATCTCCTTGAAATAACTTTTTTATGCAACATGTTATGCACCTAGTTATTAAACAATACAACATAAGCTCCAACAATTCTGATAATATCTTTTCACTATAATTTTTTGCCTTAAGTGTTACTTTGTTACTCTCAAACCAAATTTTCCAAATGATGAGACTGAAAAATGATCCCCATTGATGATCCACAAAAATCTTCCTTTAGATTCATAGCTACCCATATCCTCAAAGATCCACAAAAAAAGTTCCTGTGCAGATCATGATGAAAGACCAGAGTCCAAACCTTACGCACACACTCACAATCTCTTAAGAAGATGTGAATATCATGTTCTGGATGCAAATTACAAAGCGGGCAGATATCCGAGATTGCCAAATGATGGTGTTTGCAGAAACCCTTTGTCTTTAGAGCACCCTACAATGTCACCTAGAGGAAGATTTTGACTATTTGGAGAGATCCCTACCGCCAGATAATGTATGAAAGTACACTAACCATCCATTATAATCCTCAAACCAAATTTTTGGTTTCAAATTTGGTAAATCCATTGCTTGGGTAAATCTAGGCAGTTATATAATAAATTAACAATCAAATAAGTAAAATGATTAAAGACATCAGCATAGGAAGATTGATCCATCCAGGAAGACAAACAATCTATTAAAACATAAATCACATGACAAAACATAAACAGAGAAATCTTTTACATGACACTTGATTGAAAGGAGAAAACTTACATCTAGATCCAGAGCATTTTCCTGCTGACACATAACCCGGGGAACTCCTGTGTCAAGAGATGTTGCCCAGTTCATGTACTATATAGCAGCAAGACATAGGCCGCATCAACAATAAAACCTGAGATAAAATAACAGGACTTGGGAGGCATAGAGGTTCTCTTGTTTCATCATATCCACAATATTAGCAACGAATTTCGCCTCATTCTACTTTCAGAAAATTCAGCTTCACAAAATAGAAGGAAGTAAGTGTAACAGGATGAGCTGTAGAGAAAGGCAAGGAATGATTACCTTAAGTGGTCCATTATCAGTTCTAAACTGAATTCCCGGAATAAAATGGAGCCGAAGAGGGAAACCACTTTTTTGCATACATGGTTTTGATTTTCAAACCATAATTTGAGTAAAAGAGGGAAAGAAAAAGATCATTGTGTCAACCCATGGTCAAATTATGGATTGTGAATTGCAATAAGTGATCTATTCTATATAAAGTTAACAAATGAACAGGAAAAACTCAAAAATTCTCCAGCCGCTGCTCCTTTTTATTTTTCTTTTATAGAATATTATAGCTAACTAAATATTATAAAAGTCAGTAAAAATGTAAAAGATCCCATGAAGAATCAATAACAGCAACCGGCAAGTTTATAAGACTTCATTTTTCCTACAGAGAAAATATTGACCCAAGAAAAGTCTCCAAAATATAACAACCTAGATAAAGGAATTTTGTACAGATGGTCGAGCTGTAACAATTGACATTGTCCTGAAAAATAAGTGCATGAGTTAGAAATAGTAAACTTGAATGGTACCTTGACAAAGAAATACCCATCTACATAAGCATTGGAAAGATTATGGAGAAACAAAGGACAAATAGAAAATAGATATAAAAAAGAAAAAAACCAGACAATAACACCATCCACATCTAAATCATAGTTGTAGTTAACAGAAAAAAGAAAGAAAGAGCATTGTAGCCATAAAACAAAACTTATGCATTTTCTTTTACCTTTTCTAACAAACTAAGAACACAACCATAGTAGCTTAACTTCTACAGGACAACATGAAATAATTTTGAGGGAAAATCATAAATGAACTTGAAGAAGAGCTACTCAATCGCAAGGGAATGACTTTCTTTAGCATGAAGAGAGTGAAACGTTAGGCAAGATCAAAGGAAAAAAGAAAGATAAATTTTTGAATTCAAAAACTAAAAAAATGAAAATTTGCCTAGCATTTTGAATACCATAATATTTAAAATCATATTGCTTCTGATTATTCATATCTTGAATACCAAATTATGATGAAATTGAAAGAAGCAACCATAACAGGAAGACCCTTTTAACTGTAAGCTGGACTTGACTACCTAAAGGCTCAAAGTTAAGGCATATAGTTAAAAACTGACTTTGAAAGAGGTGTGCTCCAAACCTACTATAGCCATAGCCAATGTCCAGTAATGTTCTAACCCATAAGTTTTAGAATGTCAACATACTCAACTCAGAGATAAGCTTTAACCTATGAAGACTTCTATCACAAATCCCTCCAAATGCATGGTAATAAAATTTATAAATACAATTAATATAGTTAATCACCAAGTAGATGAGTACATGTTACATAGACAGAGGTGTCAAGAAACTAATTCAATAATCCTACAAGATCAATTGTAGATAAAGGTCAATTAAATATAACAGTTCAGAGATAAGGTTACCCAAACTTAGCTTGCTCCTTCTCTACCACCTTCTTCATGCTTTGTCTCACTAAATCTCATTGGTGACTATTGCTTCATTGAAGTAACTTGTCCATCCCTCTTTCTCTTGCTAGGCCAACATTCACAACCCACTACCAAAACACCCAAAACTTGCTCTCCACTGAAAGGATGGGTATCTTTTCACAATGTTGCAACGTGATGAGTATCTTTTCACCGATGACATCAAAGTTGCAGTAGTTCCTCAGCTCTGCCGTTGACCTGCTCACAAAGCCCCAAAAACTTTCTCAAACTTTCGAATTTGAAATCAATGAAGGATAATGACATAATGACTTTTACTTCAAGAAAACAAAATGGAAGAAGGATAAAGATTTCATAAATAGAGCGAAGAGAATGAGAGGACAGTAATAAAATGAGAGAATCCTTTTCCTTCAAAATTTGAATTTGAAATCAACCACAACAAAACCCTTAGCAAAGCTCCCACTCCCACCCAAGTTACAAAGCTATGCCTATGGTACCCTCATCATGACATCTTGCAAATGACCATAGCCAATGCATCCTAATCTCACGCTCACTCCCCCATTTACCCAATTCACTTATTCACACACATACATCCCAATAACACGCTACATGTCTGAATCACCAAACCCTCTTTGTTGCAAAGCATCCTTCAGCAGCAAGAGATGTCAAGTTCTGAACAATCAAAACATTCAGAAAAGTAGTGAAGTGAAAATCATCTCCTATGGGCTATGGCCACCCTACCGAATGACACATTATGAAACAACGAACAGAGGGAACTATCACAACACAACCTAAAAGTATTATAACTGAAAATAAGGAAGAAAACCTAAAGCTTCAAGCAAAAAAACACGCCGAATATATATCAAAAACATAATCAGCGATTAATCTCACCTAAAGGACTTATGGAAAACTTTATTAATACAATCATGATTCGCAATACGCAAAAGCTATTTATTACAGAAAACAGAAACAAATACGAAGATAAAAAAATAATGACAGATAAAACCATGACCTGCGTGAGTACAAACAGACGTCGAATGGAGTAAAAATAGAGGCTTCCAGAAAACCCTCTTTCCGCTACTTGAGTATGCTAATGAAAGAGAACAAAGGCTACCTACATACTTAGCTGATTCTACTAAAAAAAGGCTACACGCATATTAGGCCTAAATTTAAGGGTGGGCCCAATTCAAAGGAGTCCAGAAATAAAAAATAAATGGAACCCAGCCATTAACAAAAAAAGGTTTTTTTCTTTTCATAAATAAGGCCTAATGAACAGTATCCAAAAAACCCCACTAATGTAAATTTTCAGATGTGTTCGCAAGAGACATGTGCCCTAGCTCTGCTTTCTTTTTATTTTTGTTACATTTCAACACTTGCATTTCCTTTTTTTCTGCTTTTAATAACACCTTTTATTTTTTTATTATTATATTAAA
Organism: Sesbania bispinosa; assembly: GCA_026901365.1. Lineage (NCBI taxonomy): Eukaryota > Viridiplantae > Streptophyta > Magnoliopsida > Fabales > Fabaceae > Sesbania > Sesbania bispinosa. The sequence goes on along the minus strand of QLOH01000032.1, from coordinate 2,050,198 downwards.
ATACTTTTTTCATTATTTGTTCTTATTTATCTATTTCATTATATAAAATGACAGATTAAAAAATACAATAAATGTATTAATTTACATTGAATTTAAAGTGTTTTTTTCCAATATATATATATATATATATATATCATTTATCTCTTTGTATTTTATTTATTAATGTTTTCAGTTATTATCTCTTTCATCTATTCTATTAACTCTATCATGCTTCTTAATTTTGCTCCTCCCTTACCTAATTGTATGTTCAACAAATGTGTCAACCCCCTTTGATTTTGAAGTTCTTTTTATTGTTGATGATATGAGTTTATATTATTTTTTTTCATTTTTTATATTAAAGATTGAAATTTTGTTTTGTTTTTGAATTAAAGGTTGAAGCTTTTGTTTTGTTTTTCCAGTAAGGTTGGTTTTTTTTCCTAAATTAAAATTTAAATTTATGTGCATATTTTGAATTTTTTTTCCAGCTATTCTTGTGTCATTGTTTACCTTTTGCATGAAAGATCAAAGCTTTTGTGCTTGTTTTGATTTATTCACCCTTTTCTCTCGTGTATGTTTATGTTTTTTATCAAGGTGTAAAATTTATGTGTTTTGTTGTTGATTTGATTTTTTGGTTTTCATGTTTTCAAGTTTGCCATTCTGGGTGGAGGAACTGGTTCTGCAATGGGTACCCTCTTTAGAAGATCAAGGAAGAATCACAAAAGGTCATGGATCTCCAATAAATCTTTTTTTACAATATTCTTTTTTTAAGTTTGTAAATATAGATTTTGAATTAGTGAAATTACATATTACATATATTAGTATAAAAAATTAACTCAAATGATAGTAATTCAATCTTTGATTTTATTAATTTATTAGTTTTACAGTAATTAGTTATATGTAAATCAAGTGATTTATTTTTACCAACATGAATCCCCGGTTTCATAGGTTGGATTATTATCATTATTAGTATCAAATTAACTTTAGTCCGAATGGCCTCTATACATTTACCCCATGGCATTAATCCAGAAAGATTTGCTTTTCAATTTTTAAAACTTCTGAAATATGCGGTGAGTATTAGATATTTTATATTCTATTTTTATTTCAAAAGTTTTATAAGATTGTAGAATAAATAAATAAATAAATGTTTTATTAATTTTTTTCTAAAAACATTTTTAATTTAGTCAAAACCTATTTTGTATCTTTCCTAACCCTAATTATTTATTATATAAACTCTCTCTTAGCCTAATTCAGAGAGCCCACACTCTTATTTTCTACATAAATACTATGAGTTTATCCATGGGTTTAATTAAATTCATTCTGGTTAGTTCTGTTAACTCAGAATTTCTGGGAACAACATATTGTATCCTAGGAGAGGAGATCGTCCCATTCCACAGATGAATCTTTGTTTGCACAAGTTCAGTTTCAACAACAATCTTAAAGATTCATTCACGGGATGCAATATCCTCAAAGATACAACAAGCCTTTTCCAAAAATTCCGAGATAAATTCCGAGATATCAGAACGAATAATAATGAATTCCATTAAACCAAAGGAGTTGAGGCTCAACCAATTAGGTTAAGAGAAAAATAACTTATATAATAAATAAATAGAGTTATGAAAGATGATTTTAACCAAGTCAAAATTGTTTTTAGAAAAAGATAAATAAGACATTTATTTATTCCACCCTCTTAGAAAACTTTTGACATAAAAGCAGATTATAAAATATCCAACACAATTCAGCTTCCAAACTTAATTTGTTCTTTATGAGGACATTCTATACTAAAGTCATTCGGAACCCAAACACAATAAATCAAGTTTAAAAATAGATGTTGTGCTGTTATTTAACTCCAATCCCGTGGGTTAAACAAGAGATTAAGCTGATGACAACACCAAATCTTTGAGTTTTTCAGACTCTGAACCAATTAAGAAGCAAAGAGTATAGTTAAACTCAAATAAACAAAAGGTTAAAAACAAACAATTCATTACTACATCGCCTAAATTCAAAAGCTCTGAACACAAAGTATAAGACCAGTAAACCTCAAATATTAATCTCTGCTGTTATCGGAAATGTAACAACACCAAGTAGGTTCTCCCTGAAAACAGGGACTTGTTTTAAACTACAACCTCATAAAAGTTAGATTGTAACATAATTGGTAGCAAAAATAAGGAACGTAACAAGCAAAACAAAACTCAAAATAGAACAGCTAGAACGGTTTATGAAAAACCAAAAAGATATATAACAATGAAATAGAAGACAATGATTAACAAATAGAAACAATACTTTCACAATAAAATGCCTCAGTCCAATCCATTGATGTCATTTGAATGTAGCTTCACCAAGTAGGTTCTCCCTGAAAACAGGGTCTTGGATCCAAAACACCTCAAACAGTTCGGATATTATCATCACAGGCAAATGCCAAGCATCCAATTAACATAATTTATCACAAAATATAACAATTAACAATCAATAAACAAGAAATAGAAGTACATCAGACATAAACACATCAACAACAACGCATAAGAGAATTATTTCATTTTATGTACAAGGGCTCAGAATATATTACAGCTCTATCAATCACGATTTTTCAGAAGCAGAACTGGCATTTAAAGCTGAATAAGAATCCTCACAGCCAACTATGAGACTAAATTGGAAAAGACCTAAAGTGTAATACACAAATTAATTTTCTTTAAAACAAAAAAAAAATCAAAACTTGGCTCATATTAAGAAATTCAACCATTTTCTCCGATATGCTTCATCGCTAAAACTCAGAAGCGCGGATAATATGTAATCATAGCCAACAAATAGGTTTAAAAAATTTTAAGAAAAAAAAATCAAAATTTAGGATAGAAATCATGATATGGCGGACATTTTTAGAGGCACAAACATTGAAAGGTTAAACCCCCACGTGAAAACCGCCGATTCAATTTGCGCCTCTGTGACTAACTTTATTTTCAGGGTATGTATTCGAAAACAAGCTAAAGGTGTAGTGAGGCGAATTCCACACACAAAACAAAACAAATAGAATTGCGAAGCAAGAAAAGGGGGAAATGAAATTTTGCCGTTGCTTTGACACAGATTCAGCCATGAAGGAAATTGGGGCTAAACTGCAACACGAACGGCAGCAATCTAGCACGTGCATTGGGGCTTTCGCGTCAAGAGTTATATCAGAGAAGCCCGGGAGGCATCATGCAGAAAATTAAATCTCAACCAAAATTGCTATTTACTAATATTGTGGTGACATTCCAGATCACGAGCAGCCAAGGCCGAACCCTAGAAAATACAGATGAGAGAAGATGATGTTGCATATGAATTTATAGTGGCGTATCAAAACCCTAGAAACCCTAGAAAATTATCTCTCCAATTGAGTTGGGTCGCCGTAAAATTTTTAGGAGTGAAAAAAGCCGCACTTTCTTTTCTTTGTACAGTAGTTGATTTACACGTGGTTTGTATGGGTCCATCTAATATTTGTAATTTATAATTTTATAATAATAATAATATATTAGGTGAATTCTAATAAGGTGCTTTATACAAGTAAACTTTACCTACACTAATAGGTTTTCCGGTCAACAGAGAAATATTTGGATATTGCAAAAGTAACCCATAAGTTTAGATTATTGTTAACTCAGACCAGAAATAAAAATGTTTAATTGCACTTTTGGTCCCTCTATTATTATTAATTTGTGATTTTGGTCCATCTACTTTTTTTTTTACGATTTTGACCCCCTATTATTCCAAATTTGTGATGTAGTTCAAAATTTTGGTCCCTCTATACCTCCCAAGTATGTGTTAGAGGGACCAAAATTGCGAATTTGGAATAATAGGGGACCAAAATCGCAAAAAAAAAAGTAGGGGGACCAAAATCGCGGATTGATGATAATAGGGGGACCAAAAGTGCAATTAAACCAAATAAAAATTAAGCAAAACCTAAAGCAGAAATCATTGTCTGAAAACAGAATTCATTGTGCAAAACTAAGGAGGACCAAAAGCACACATGGTGGCACATCAAGGCAAAACGAGCGACGAGCTCGGCGATGGCCTGCTTGCACGACACACTGGTGAGGGAAGGGACGTCGACGATAAGCAACTAGTGGTAGAAAATAAACGGCTCGTGGCCGCAACCAAAGGGCTTACAAAGTTACGACGCTGCTGCAACGTACGTGGCGGGGATGGGGTGGCACAACCGCAATGACTGTTGGACCGGGGCCTCGTCGCGTGGTTGGACTTTGTGATGGTGGTTGCGCGCGGTGCATTGGCGACGGTGAGACTGATTGTAACATCCCAGAATTAGGGGCCTAGAAACTGAGGTGAATGCCTTAGGCTGTGAATCCTGCCAAGAGAGGAAGGTTAGGAGTAGAAGGAGAATTAGGGGATTTGAATATAAGTTTAGGAAAGAATTAGGTAAATAAACTAAGAGGTTCGAGCTTTGAGAGATTTTTGAAAGGACGACCAAGTGTTAAGTTAAACAAAGTATAGGCTAAGCTTAGAAGGAATCGACGTGGCAAAAATTAGAGTGAAGAGAGTTTTGGATGAGAAGAACTAAGTAAGGAGAAGGTTATAGAGAAAAGAACTAGTACGGAATAGGAAAGGATTGAGTTAGAATTAAAGAAGAGTTAAAATTAAGAATTTGAGTTTTAGGATTCTCGCTCAAGCGAGGATGGGCTCGCTTGAGCGAGTTTAGCAGCAAAACTTAGGATTTGGTTTCTGTAGAACTCGTTTAGGCGAGCAGGGTCTCGCCCAAGTGAGAATCGGGGGTTTTGGAGTGCTCTCTGGATGTTTTTCGCCCAAGCGAGAAGGGTCTCGCCCGGGCGAGAATCTTCCAGATAGGGGAATGCTCTATGGAGTATTCTCGCTCAAGCGAGAGGACTCTCGCTTGAGCGAGAACGGGAAATCAGGATTTTCCTAGTATTCTCACCCAGGCGAGCAGGACTAGCCTGAGTGAAACCACGCATCCCAGTCTTTAAAACTCATTTAGGGCATGAATTTCTCATTTCTCTTCTTTTTCCTTTCGATCTAGAGAGAGTGAGGGGTTCCTAGAGAGAGAAAACTCCATGGAAGCTTGGAGAATGAGGATCAAGGCCAAGGATCTCCAACCCCAACCTCCCCTAACCTTTTTCCTCTTCCCTTTGAGCTACATTGAGGTGAGTAGAGCTCACACACTTCATTTTTCCTCTTGTGTGAAATCCTCCATGAACCCACTTCTCCCTCTCCCTTTCTTGAGGTTGTATGTGATTATTATGATAGTTTACCAATTGATTTTAGTTGTTTTGGGTATTTGAAAGAGATTGAAGTTAGAACCCCCACTTAGGGTTTGGAATTGGGATTTTCTAGGGTTGGGCGCTTTTGCTTGTTTTATTGGATATTATGATTATAATGAATGCATGTAATGTGTTGAAAATGATTACTCTTGCTTGAGACTCATTGTTGGAAAACCCTAAGCTAGGAGATTTGATATAATGGTTCATTGATCATATTGCTCATGTTCATGCTCATGTTCATTATCAAGTAAATGTGTTTCATGAATCATATTCAAGTTAAAAGAAAATCATGTTAGGCTTCGGCCATCACGGGTCTTAGACCATCATGTTTAATTAATCAAGATCAAGTTCAGGAGGATTCAAAGGCCAAGTCCCAAGCGGACTTTGGGTCCGGTCACGAAAGGTTTTCCTTGGAGAATAATCCACCTTAGGGGGGGTGGAAAAGCTCAGGTGGTCAATACTCCGATCCGGGCATGGGCCAAGAGGTAGTGGTCATAGTCGGGATTTGAGTATTTACCACATTGACGCCTTTTAGGACCATCATGTTAATTGTTTTAAAACTTGGGCTTCGACCTTCAGGTAATGGCGGCGACTTTATGTCCCCAAGGAGTATACCCCTTGTAGTCTGAGCTCAGGTCTAGCTTCATGTCAAGTGATAAGACCCCTGTTGTTGGGTTAGCAGTTCATGTTAAAATGATTTTCAAGCTATCATGACCATTGGAGTCCAGCATTGCTTCATGTCATTAATGCATCATGTTAACCTTCATGCTTAAACAGCACTGATTATTAGATTTAAATTATTATCACATGTCATCCTTACCATGTTATGCCTTACTTGATGTATGTTATATATGTATGTACTACTTTGCTCACTGAGGCGTTAGTCTCACCCCATTGTGGGTTTACATTTTAGATTCCTAGGCAAGTCGTGAGGATCATGGCACAATTGCAGCTTCAGAGTTCTGTTGGCTTTGGAGCCTCTTATTTTATTGCATGTTCCTGGATGATTGTATTTGTATGTTCTTTTGGAAGGATTATCAGTGCATGTGTAGTTCCTTATGCTTCCGCTTATTGAGGCACATGTATTGCATTATCCTTGTTGTTGCTGTATTTAAGGACCTTCAGGTCATGTTTAATTAACGTTGGATTTAGTTAAGCATGTCTGTATCTATCTTATTGATATCGTTAATGTCGCGAAAAATAATTCCCTTAATTCGGGACTTATGCTTCCAACGGGCATAATTTCCTAATTCTGGGAATTAGGACGTTACACTGATCGTTCTTCCGGTTAGCTCTCTCCCTCTCCCTTGTGATGGTGGCTGGACTTTGGATGCTTGTTTCCAGATCTGAAAGATTCCTCATCCTACTATGTTAATGTGTTGGTGGACAAAGGGGGTAAAGCCCCAAAAAATAGATTCGAAACGATTTTTCATTGAATGTCACGACCCCTCACTGGATCTCTGTCATTGCCGAAGCACGTCACCACGTCACTATCTTATTCCATACCGTTGTGACGGGGCATGGCCTTTCTCCAGCACCGTCGTGCTCTCCCTCCTTTTATTCCTTCTTCCAAGCCCAATCTCTCTTTGTCACATTTTTTTACGAGTGAAACAAAGATTCATTAATGGTGAATACAAATGTCGTTTGAGACCACCACAGAGGAGATACAGTCAGATGATTCCTTTCTCCATATTCTCTCCGAGCTATTATATATTGGCGATTTTTGCAAGACAATGGGTTGTTAAATTTCCAAATCTACGAACATTGACCATTTGAAAAATTGGAAAAAAAAACTTACTTAATCTAGAGCAATCTTTGATGATGAGTGTTGTTGCGACACATCTGTATTTTTTTGTAATTTCTATTTGTTTTAATTCTTTACATATGTTGTTTAGTAAGTTTGTTTAACTTAATTTGTTAATGCAGAGGCAAGCTATTCAGAACGTGTTCCCAAATAAATTTCATCTATCCATACCCATAATAGCAAAATTGATAAATTCTTTAGAATGTTTCCTGCAACCTATTAAATAATTTAATTTGGTCCATCGATTAAAATACTATTATATCTGATGGCTCTATTTTATTTGTGCACCGGTACACTAGTAAATTACTTGTGTACCTTAGACAAAGCCTGATAATGATAATAATAATAATAATAATAATAATAATAATCATCATCATCTATACTAATCTATACTATCTATTCTAATATATAATGGCGATACAAGGGTTTTGGTTTCCACAACTTCTTTCACATTATGAACCCGTTTGCTTAAAATTATTTTTTTTAAAAAATCACTTCTTTTTAAAAAAGCAAGTTTGTCTAAACTTTTTTCAAGAACCAGAATCAGAAAATAATCAGTTTTCTATTTTTTTTAAGAAGCAACTCAGAGTTGCTTCTTGAAAAAAACAGTTAAAATAGAAGAGAGAAAACTTTTTATCAATGTGAAAGCATTTATTTAACAATGTGACAACATTTATTGTGGCAAATAAAGTGCTTTTATATGATTGTAGCCAAACGAAAATTTATTTCTAATTATACAAGAATCTCTAAATTAAAATCAAATTTTTAAACAGTTTTAAAAAAGTACTTTTTTAAGCACAAAGAAACTCGCCCTATACCCCTAAATAACAACAATAAACCACTATATAATAATGGCATACAAGTCAAAAATAAAAAGAGAGAGAAAATCGCAATTCAATAACCACAAGAAAATGCAGAAAAAACAACAGACAATGATCACAATCTCAGTCACTTTCATTCCCTCCCTCCTTCGCGTGGCCCGCTACCTTCTTTGCTCCCACCACCCTGACTCCTCCTCAGGTCGGCTAGCCAACGTGTCCAAATCCCTCTTACTCCCACAATGTTGTGGAGTTCTCGTAGAGCATTAGGGTCAGAGCCAGCTCCATAGTGGACCATGGACGCAGTGATAGTGAAAAACAATTACGATAGTGACGATGTTGTTTTGGAGGACGTGATGGCTGCTCTCTGGGCAGTGCTAACAAACGCCATGGAGGGCGCGCCCTCGGTAGCGCGGTTTTCGAACCCGCTTTCTCTTGGATCAACCATCGTCACGAAGTGAGGAAGCATTGACTAGGGTTTGCCAATTTGATTGCAAGGGAGAGGATGGAAAAGTTCAATGTGGTGTAGAAGTGAAGAAAAGCCCTAATAGCATTGAAGAAGAAACATGTTCTTGGAGTCAAGGACCAACCCTTTTCTCTATCAGGCAAACGCAAGCGCAAGCTCTTCAAAAAATGTCGTTGAGTACTTTCTTCCTCTCTCTCTCTCTCTCTATATATATATATATATCTTTCTTCATGGTCGTGCCTGCGAATTTTGCTTACTTTTGCTTTTGCGTTTTCACTTTCCAATTAACTGAAGAAGCAAAAGGAGGCCTTGCAAAATGGCTTGGTAAGCATGGAAGATGTGAAAATGGCAGTTTCTGAAGGTATCCGCCATTCATTCTCTGATTATGCTGTAACTTTTCACTCAAGCATTGTATATATTTTTTTGTTACAATGTGATTGCAATTTTTTTCATGGACTAATAAAATTATGTCTATTTGGTATGTTAAACTAAATGATTTGGTTTAGGTGTAATTTCAAATATGTATTGAAGGGAATCAAGCATGTGGTCAGGGTGCAGCGAAATAAATGGATTCCCTCCCTTGTTATGATCGTTAATGCGAAAACACGAATTAAGGCATAAAAGGCATGAAACATAATGACATACCTTATGAGGATTGTAAACGAGACAATAGTAGTCACGTCTCTAGTGGTGTCCATGCCAACAGCCGAACTAGGAAACCCTCCTCAACTCTACTAGTAGCCTTAGAGAGTAAGAGCGATTGCTCATCTGTACAGGGTAATGCATCTTATGCTATATTTATAAAGTGGTGGCTAGGGTTTAACCCCTCACTCTATTAACCCTAACATATATGGGTCTGGCCCATTATGTTATAATTCTAATCAAATTAGAATTATTATCCTTTCCTAGTGGCTTGTTGTATGCGTATGACCCAATAGGCTTTTAATATTTGGTTATGATATTAAAATAAAACCCTTTTTATATTTAATATCATAAATAGTGAGCGGTATCTAGCAATACATCACTACCCAAATATTGAGATTATCAACAACTTTGACGAATCCTATTTTATGATAATTTATATGATCTGTCCCTTTGTCCAAATATCTAATTGAACACAAGGGCATGAAATGTGTCAACCTTGTATAGTTCAATTTATGTTTTCTTGATCCCCAAGTAGACTGTACAGAAAATAAACATCTCATGTTTATCCTCTTGAGCATGGCCATGCATTTTGCAGTCTCACTTTATCAAGAGGCCTACAGATATAACTCCCATTACATAGGAGGGACAAATCCCATCTAGGTCACTCACATACCACCACATAATTTATTAGGTGTCCAAATATCAACTTTACGGTCACCTTGTTACAGGCAACGTTTGATGATATTTAAAACACATAATTCCCTATGTAGGAATCGTAGTGATTTCAGGTCAAAGGACTTCACATAACATTTATCAATTTAAGAAACGTTCATGACACTTATGTAACAATCCATGCAACGTTCTTAAGGTGGGTCTGTCCAGTACACTATTACTCTTAATATGTACCTATGTGAACACATGATATCTCATATCCATGATCCGTGAGACGTGATCATCAATGAACTCACATACTAGTCTAAATGCATCTTTGTCCTAAGATGATACTTGACCAGGGACTATTTTAAGAATAGTTCTTCATAAGATCTCACGATCAAGTCATCTACTTGATTTTTTATGAAGTTTGAGCTTACTATTCTAAGGACATTAATTGTATTCTTAAAAGAATGGATTGTCTTTATAAAATAATATGATACATGTGATGGATGTTTCAAAAAATATATAAGTCTCTAGTGCATATACCTAACATGTACCCTACAAAAATTTTCATGGACTAAATGACTAATACATTGTATATATTTATTCTGCTTCTCCATTCAGTTTGTGCCTTCTCATATTGTGAAAACTCGGCCAAAATTTCTTCGTTTTCACCCCTTGATACATCTGCTCTGTGATCTGCATCTTGGTAATAACAATGACCATTTAATTTTCATGTTACCAAATAAAAAACTCTAAGAAGTTAACTTCTTATCCTTTTGGGTCAAGAAAATAATAGTGTGTTTGGATGGAGAAATATAACTAAGTAATGTATTTTAAGTGGGGATTTTAAATTTCTTCAATTAAAATTCTTTGTTTGGAAATTAAATATAAATAATTTAAAATTCACAGCATTTTAATCGTGTATTTTATCCTACTTAAAACAGAGAATTTCAAATACCACATATAACCAAGGAATTTCGAATTTCCTCACGGCTTCATTCTCGAGCTCATAGAGCTTTCGTCTCTCGTCTCTCGTTCGCTCTGGAGTCTCAGATTCTCTCTCGTCTCTCTCATTCGCTCTCGAGTCTCAGATTCTCTCTTGTCTCCCTCATTCACAGCTTCTGCTTCTCTGTCGCCTCATTCTCAGATTCTCTTCTTAATTAAGGTAAATTTTCAGTCTCTCTCACTCATCTCCAATCTCTCCCTCTCATGGATCCGATTTCATATTCTTATTTGTTATTTCATTCTGGTTGTTGTTGAATGTTCAACGCATCTCAAATTCATCTTCATTTTGTTCACATTCAGGTTACAAGTGAGTGATTGTTACTTCCTCTCTAATCGATCATATTATCCTCTGATCTGTAAGTTTCTCTCTATCTCGAATCTTCTTCCCTCATGAATTCTCGGTTTTGAGTTTTTTATTTGAATGTGTTTGCTCATAGTTTATGGTTATTGTTTCTTGATTATGAGCTCTATAATGGATTCAAATGTGCTTATTTAAGTTTTTGCATGTCAACCTTGTGTCCTGATCCAGTAGAATTTTAAGTAGCAGTGTAGTTTATAAACCAAAGATATGAAGATTCAGAGTGATCTTATTTAAGTTAACCTTATTGGCAATCAATATGATATTAAAATGCACTTCCAATTTGATGTTTCCCAGTGAATAAGCCATAACATATTGTTGGATAGGTTCTAATATAATATTCCATAAAAATTGGTTCCTTGTCCAATCCAATGTGAACATTTTCCTGCATCTCTGTTTCAAGTTTCAGAAGTTTTTTTATTTGCTCTTTATATTCCAAAAGATTGACTACACGTGAAAGAGAAATCACAAAATTTCATATTTGATGCTTGATGTCATAATAAACTTTTCATTGGATGTCATTATAATCACTTGGACCGGTTATGAAATTCATCATGAACTAATTAGTCATTTGAGTTGCAATTTGTCCTTCCATTGTAATTACGATGCACACAAGTGCTTTAAATATTTTTCTCCTACTTTTTCTTTGTAATTGTAATCCATGATTCTTTCTTTCACAATCTTTGTTCCCTGTTTGGAGCTGTATAAAACATTAGTTTATCTTAGACTAGTAGTTGGGAGGGATCTAAAATTTTGGATCACATTATCTTATGTCTGTGTTTGCTCATCCTATATTGTGATCACTGATCACTGGCCTCTGCATTAGGTGTCTATTAATAGGTTTTGTGGATTAATATTTGAGTCTTTCTTAACTTTGCACAAAAATTTGCTACTTTACCTTAGAAATCTTGGCCATTTGTTGTTGTTTAGAACTTTAAGTTCTAACTGGTTGATGAATGATAAAATCTGAAATCATAAAATCTAGTGTTACACAATCATAAAATCTTGGCCAGTTGTACACAATTTTTGTTTATGATATTTCTTTTTCCTTTCATAAAGGTTGTTGAGGAACTTGTGGAAATGGATTCTAGCATTGTTGATAATTCGATTACTTCAAGAAAACGTAAAAGAGATGAAGATGAGGAAGAACTTGAGAAAACAATGTTTGTCATTGTTAGTGTAATTACAATGCTTTTGGGTGTGATGGCTTGGTACCATAACAAGTACTTTGTTAAGGAACCGGCCCTTGATTGGGAATTGGAAAGACGCAGTTTCCTTAATCGTCTATATAGGGGTGTAGAAAAAGATTGTGTTGAGCAACTAAGGCTCAGTAAGAGGGCATATTTTAAGCTTTGTAGAATTTTGCAAGAGAAAGGACAATTAGTAAGAACTAGAAATGTCCCTACAACGGAAGTTGTGGCAATGTTTTTGCATATCCTTGCTCACAACCTAAAGTATAGAGTAGTGCACTTTAGTTATTGTAGATCCAAAGAAACAATAAGGTGGCAATTCAATAATGTCCTGCGAGCTATGATGAAAGTAGGCAATGATTATTTGAAGTTTCATGACTATAATCTAGAGGGCTCAGAGGCAAACAAATGGAGATGGTTTGAGGTAAGTAGGCAATGATTATTTGCTTGATTAATTATAAAATATTTTGAGTGATTAGAACTTATTTATAATTTTGAAATGTTTTTAGAATTCAATCAGAGCACTTGATGGGACACATATTCCAGTAACAGTTGGTGCAGAAGATAGGCCTAGATATTGTAATAGAAAGGGTGATATCTCTACAAATGTATTAGCAGCTTGTGGTCCAGATTTGAGGTTTATATATGTGTTGCCTAGGTGGGAAGGGTCACAGGCGATTCTCGAGTATTGCGAGATGCTTTACGTCGCCAAAATTGTCTCCAAATACCAAATGGTAATATCATGAAAATGATCATGATACTTTATTTAATATTTAAAATAACACTTTTATAAAATAATTTTTTTTTGGGAAACTATTGTAGGTAAATACTTTCTTGTGGATGCGAGGTATACAAATGGCCCTGGATTTTTAGCACCTTATCGAGAGACTACATATCACCTTAATGAGTGGATTGGAAACACCCCTCAAAATTACAAGGAGTTGTTTAATCTTCGTCATTCAAGTGCCAGGAATGTAATTGAAAGATCATTTGGGATATTGAAGAAAAGATGGAGCATATTAAGAGCTCCTTCTTTTTTTGATATAAAAACACAAATAAGAATCATTAATGCTTGTTTTATACTTCACAATTTCATAAGAGATGAGCAACAAAGTGATCCGATTTTAGAGGTTCAAGACTTGGAGCTTCTATCTGTCGTTGATGATGAGTTAACAAATCAACAAAGGGAGAGAGTTAGAAATAATACCACGGATGAGGTCACAACTGTTCAAGTAACTGAAGAATGGACAACATCTCGTGATATTTTAGCAATGAATATGTTTGCTGAATATCAAGTTAGAAGAAACTTTGCTTAGTAGACTTTGGGCTTTTTGTTCCTTTTTACATGTAATTGACTTTGTAATTGAACTTTGTGGTGTTTTTAGCCATGGAGTGATATTTTGTTCCTTTTTTGTTCCTTTTTAGTAGAAATAATTGACTATTGTTGCTGGTTGGTTGTTTTGAGATGAATTCAAAAGTCTTCTGTATCAAATTTTATTACACTCCCAAATGGAAATATCAAATTTACACTCCAAATGATGCTTCATTCACCACCATCCTTGATTCCTCTGCTCAGAACCTAAGATGTTTGTTGCCTTCAGCACCAAAACCTGAGTTTATATTCAATCCCTTCCATGATTCCCATGTTCAAGGAGCTGTAATTTGCTCCAAAAGACTTGGTATTCATCTTAGAGTAAGAAGTGGTGGCCATGACTATGAAGGAATCTCATATGTTTCTGAGATTGAAACTCCTTTCACAGTTGTTGATTTGGTCAAGCTTCGTGGCATCAATGTTGATATTAAAAGCAACACTGCTTGGGTTCAAGCTGGTGCCACTATGGGTGAAGTCTATTATAGAATATATGAGAAAAGTTCAGTTCATGGCTTCCCTGCAGGCCTTTGCACAAGCTTAGGTGTTGGAGTGCACATTACAGGAGGTGCATATGGAACCATGATGAGAAAATATGGCCTTGGTGCTGATAATGTCTTATATGCACAAATTGTTGATGCTAATGGCAGAATTCTTGACAGGGCAACCATGGGGGAAGACCTATTTTGGGCAATTAGAGGAGGTGGAGGTGGAAGCTTTGGTATCCTTCTTTGGTGGAAGATAAAACTTGTTCCTGTGCCACCAACTGTAACAGTTTTTACAGTTACTAAGACCTTAGAGCAAGGTGCAACCAAGCTTCTTCATAGATGGCAGGAAGTGGCACCTTCTATTGATGAGAATCTCTTCATCAAAGTCATAAAAAAGAAACAAAATTCAATCTTGTTTCATTAGATTACTAGCAGCATGACATTGACATGATCCTACATCAGCCAATGAATGCATGCAACTTACCTGATGAGTCCAAAAGATATGGTAGTCCAGAAATAGCCTCCTTGAGAACGATTGTGCATGCTGTTAGATTTCTGTAGCTTTCAATGCAGTGGAAACAACCTTGTCTTATTTGTATTCTCAAACACTACATTGCTTATTAATTTGACTTACTGTCATTGCTTATTAATTTGACTTATTAATTTGATTTACTGTCATTGCTTATTAATTTGACTTATTAATTTGACAGATTGGTTATTAAGGAGCATTGTTATTATATTTGCTGCTGGATGCATTAGTTTGTTGTCATTGCTGTCAATGTTTATCTTTGTTGTCATTGTTGTCATTGCTGTCATTATTTGTTCCTATATATGCATATACAACTATATATATCTGTTTATTTTTGTTGATCCAGAAAAATGGGAAAAAGAAAGATGGTAGAAAGCAACATTGAGGACAAGAAAGATGATACAAGGAGTTACTTCACATGGAACTTGGAGATGGAACGAGTACTAGCTGATGTAATGAGAGATCAAAGAAATTTGGGTCGTAAAGGTGATGGAAATTGGAAAACAGTCGCATACAACACTGCAGCTCATGTCTTGTCTAATCATTTCAAAGTTCAACTTATAGGAGATAATGTGAAGAATCAGATTAAACTTTGGCGAACTTGGTATGAGATTGTTAGTGACATTCTTAGTCAAAGTGGGTTTGATTGGGACAGCACGAAATACATGATTACAGTTGAAAATGAAGATGCATGGAATGAATACGTTAAGGTAGTCACTTTTTAATGTTAATAATTATTATTCAATTGAAATTACTATATGTGTTATTATTAACATATTTCCTTTGTTTTCCTAGTCGCATGAAGAAGCTAGACGGTTTTGATTTAAGGTGATCCCTAATTGGGATGATATTGTGGACTTATGTGCAAAGGATAGAGCAACCGGAACTGGAGCAGAAAATACATTGGATGCTGATGATATCATGAATAAAGAAGAAAATGAAGGGGAGGACTCTCATTGTGTCAATATTGATTTGGAGGAACCAAATTCTACAACAAAAAAGGATTCGCACAAGCAAGGGTGGAGAGAAAGAAGGGATAATTTCCTCAATGAAATAAGTGGCTGATTAACTGAAAGACTTTGTGGAAATAACTAAAAAGAAGATGGAGAAAGAGGTAAAGGATGCTCAAGAAGTGGTGCAAGAAGTTTTGAATGAGTTACAGAATATACCCAATCTTCAAAGTGCATTTCGACATAAAGCGATTGCTTGGTTGACGGAAAATCCGAATAAATTTACAATTCTAAGAGCTCTTCCATTAGATGAGAATGATGATTTTCTCTTGGCTTTCATATCTTGAGGCCAAGTTAGAGGTAACTCTAGTTATATCTTGAGGCCATGGTAATGAGACCAATGTTGATGAGACCAAAAGCAATAAGGCCGTTGGATGCTTTTCAACATTTTGGATGTCAACCAGAAAACATAAAGCCACCTAGTTTCATATTAATTAGTAGCATTTTATGCTTATCAAAGATAGTTGTGGCAATACTCTTTGAAGATTTACCTCTATTATGTTGCTTAGTTTTTCAATGATGTACATATTATGATGTGACAGACATGTTGTGTTGCTTAGTTCTTCAATGATGTTCATATTATGATGTGACAAACAATTTATGCTTAGTTCTTCAACATAAATAAAAAACATGTTTTTTCAAATTGTATGACATTTGAAGTTAATTTGATTTATTTGTTTGTATATATTTTTAGTCCCCTAGATTCGATTCATTTTTTATGCTTCTTTAAGGTTCATTGATTGCTAAGTTATATTTGTTTGAAAAAATTATTACTTTTAAATAATATAATTATTTTAAGTTAATTATCATTTTTTATATTTTAAGTTAAATAATATAATTATTTTAATTTAATTGTCATTTTAAAACATAATTTTGAAAATGAGGAAATTTGATTTCTTCATCCAAATAAAGATTTTTAAAATGAAGAAATTTGATTTCTTCAACCAAACAAAGAATTGTAAAATTGAAGAAATTTGATTTCTTCAACCAAACAATAAAATTTCAAAATGAAATAATTTTAATTGATGCAATTGAAATTCCTAGAATTTTAAATTCTCTGGAATTCTCAATTGCTCCATCCAAACGCAGGGTAAAAATAATAGATCAATATGCTACTCTAGAAAATTTTTGGGGATGAATGCTACATAATACATGATGCATAAAGCTTTTTAAATAATAATAGAAAAAGAAGAGAAATAAAAGCGTTAAATGATAATAACACAGTGTCCCTCAATCCCTTTCTTTTCTCTATTTTTTTTCTTAACTTTTCTGTATTTCAATAATCCCTATATCTCTCTTTGCCTGTGGTTTTTAATATCTCTTTCATGTTACCAAAAAATATACAGACACACTGATTACCACGGGTTTGTTATGCCACAGTAATTTTTGTTCTTTTTCTCATTGCTTAACTTATTTTTTCCGACTTCCAAATGGAGAGTGGTAGCGGTCGGATTGAGACCTAACTGGGCATGGTCATGGTTGTGTGAAATTAAGGTGGTTGTGGATTTTGGGACGAATCACGACCTTGGGTACACGAGAGACAATGGGTCTAACGATTGCACATTGGAGAATTTATTCTGTTCACCTATATTGTATATCTATGGATCAAGGCCAACTCTCATCATTGAAGGTTACATTGTTTGGCTGAGATATTTGTGGAGTAGATAAATAGCATTTCAAAAGAAATATCTGCAGTAGGAAGATTTTGCATTATAGATCTTGATGAGGTGGAAATATAATTTTCTAGAATGACCTTGACAGTGCAACGAGCTCACAAGTTCAAATTTTTACTGCATGTTCATCCATTGGACTAAGCTAGGCCAAGCCACCAAGGAGATGTTGCACAAATCTTGGTGGAAAATACATATGTAGGCTATCCATATACCTTATCAGTACATTGGTTTTCTTTTTTCCACGTTTTTTTTATGGGAAGGTTTGGTATTAACATGAATCTTTTTAGTGTATTTAAGTTAAAAAAATGTGTTCCTAGTGTGGAGTTTTAATGTTTTATGCTTATATTGTGCTTTCTCTCTCTGTTTTTGCAGTTTTGATGGAGATGGGTGTGTGATGATTCTCCTCCTTTATGCAAACATATATTTCTCTTAAGTTTGATATAGATGAAATTTCCATGTCATTAGAGCACAACTAGAAATTTGTTTATTAACTACAAATTTTTCCTACAAATTTTTTTTGTAAGAATTTCTTGCAAATTTTCCTACAATTTTAAAATTTTTCTTATGATTATGAAAATTGTAACAAAAATTGCAAGAAACAATGAATTTTATTGGGAATTTTCCTACGAAAATAATTTGTAGAAAATTTTTGTAGGAAAATCTCTAAAAAAATATTAGGTGCAAAAGAAAATGGTATGAAAATCTGTACGAAATTAGACCTATAAATTTACTTGCGAATTTTTCCTACAAATTTTCCTATAAGCTATTTTCTTATGAATTTTCCTACAATTTATTTCCTACAAATTTTCTTATAAATTTTTCTTGGGGAAATTCCTAAAAATTTATTTCCTGCAAATTTTTCTACAACATTTTGCTTATGATTTTCCCACGAATTAACTTCCTACAAATTTACCTACCAATTATTTTTAGAAGATATTCTTGTTAATTTTAATTGCATGAAAATTTGTAAGAAAGTTTACCTACAAATTTACTTGCGATTTTTTCTACAGATTTTCTTATAAACTATTTTCTTTTGGATTTTCGTACAATTTATTTCCTACAAATTTTCTTATAAAATTTTCTTGGGGAAATTCCTACAAATTTATTTCCTGCAAATTTTCCTACAACATTTTGCTGATGATTTTCCCACAAATTAACTTCCTACAAATTTACCTACCAATTATTTTTAGAAGATATTCTTGTTAATTTTAATTGCATGAAAATTTGTAAGAAAGTTACCTACAAATTTACTTGCGATTTTTTTCTACAGATTTTCTTATAAGCTATTTTCTTATGGATTTTCCTACAATTTTTTTTCTACAAATTTTCTTATAAATTTTTCTTGGGAAAATTCCTACAAATTTATTTCCTGGAAATTTTCCTATAACATTTTGCATGATTTTCCTGTGAATTAACTTTCTACAAATTTACCTACCAATTATTTTTAGAAAATATTCTTGTTAATTTTAATTGCATGAAAATTTACAAAAAAGTCTACCTACAAATTTACTTACGATTTTTTTCTATAGATTTTCTTATAAGCTATTTTTTTTTGTAGATTTTCCTACAATTTTTTTCCTACAAATTTACTGACCATTTATTTCCTACGGATTTACTTACCATTTTTTAAATTAAAATTATAAAATTTAAAATACAACAAAAAAACACATTTATGAATTTTAAGTAGCAGCTCATTTATCACTCTCACGATTCTCTCTCGAAATCCCTCTCTCATTTATCACTCAGCTCTTTGCTCGCTTCTCTCCGCTCACGCATGCTTCACTCACGAAACGCTTTTCTCCGCTCAACGTGTAGAGGATCTCTCGTTCACGCTTCTCTCCGCACTCATAGTGCAGAGGTTCCTCAGGTTTTCTTTTTCCTTAAACATCATCTTCTTCAATCTCCTAATCAGATCCATGTTTCCTTCTCTACTCAGATTTCATCGGTTCTCTAACTCATCGATGATTTCTCTAACAGATTTCTTCAATCGTTTCTTTTATCTTTTCAAGTCATCAACTCATCGATAATCAGTTCAATTTTCGATTTATGCTTGAATCTAACAGGTATGAGATTTATTTTAATCAGTTCTTTTTTCTGATCCTATTATCATATTTTTGAGCTTTAGTTCTAAGTGTTGTGCTCTGTTTATCTAAGTGATAGCGTCTGTTATTGATGAGTTTTGATATCTGATTATTTGAACTGTACTGCACCTTTGAACCATTAGCTACTGTGCGCTCTGAAATTTGATTAACAGTGGAGTTAGAAGTGGGAGTATATAATGAATGATTCAGGTTAAGCTTGTTTTCAGTGAGATATCTCGGAGGAAGCATTGCTTATAGCTCAGAGTATATAATAATTGTTTTCAATTTGATTACCATTTGAAAATTCTGTTTGATTTTAGCATGTCAGTATAGTGACCATTTTTTTTTTGTTATAACTAATCAGGACACTTTGTACCTGCTTGACTTTTCTGTTTTTTTCATGGAAATAGTTTCTTAAAGTGTTTTCTTCTGATCACAGTGAGAATTTCAAGCTGCAATTAGTGTATATATGTACTAGTTGGTTTTCTCCCCTCTTTGTTTACCACTGTTCTGGAAATTTTCCATCTAAGCTCTTCCATTTGCCTTTTAGTTTTCCTCCAGCTTCATGGTGAAATAAACAGGAAAAAATTGTTCCTAATCATCAATACTACTATGGTGTATAGGCTGCTATATATACCTATTCATTCCCTCTATCCTAGAACAGAACCAATTTTACAAATAGTCCTGGACTTATCAGAGCAGTACTTGTACTTTCATTACCTAGCTAAATGTAAAGGCCTTTCATTTTATGCTCTAGCACTAGTTATGCAGTCAAACTACAAGAGAAAGAACAATACAGGAGGGTGAAATTGTAATCCAGTCAAGAAAAGAACTAAGAATCCCATTTCAAAAAACAGAATTGCTGCTATAATTGTTTTTATATTTTTCTCTCTTCTAATATGGCATTGTCATGTTAATGTTAATAAATAATAAAAGAGGATCCGAGGATCCCAATCCTTACACAACCATATATCATCTGCAACTAACCACATTAAAAGCATCACTGCCAATTGTTTGTGTGGCTAGAACCGGCAATAGAGTCCTCCAATCAACATGATTATGACAAATTGAGTTTAATTTTGGCTTCCGCTGCCTGTTCTTTTGCTTGGCAGTTGGCTGTTCCTCAAATTTTCCATTTCATGGTTTACTTTCATTACATTACTTGGATGATTGGCACCAATATCATCATCCCTGTAATTAAGGAATGCCTCTCTTGGTGAGTATGAAACATAAGGGGTCATAAATTGATAAAATGACCTTGAAAAATTCACATAACGATCAACGGCCTCTTCACCATCTTTACCATATACTGTGGCAGAGCATGAGCTAACTATTGGCCTTCCCCTTTGAACCAGTTGGTCCCTCCTCACCATAAACCTCTGTTGGAAATAATTCAACTAAGTTCTCCATAGAAAATCTAATAAACACTGGAAGCAGATCTATTAACTTGACTATTTCAGAACGTGAATCATACACAATGGTAGGACCCCACTCTCTCATATACTGCAACCAACATGGTTCTCTAATTGCTCCACCACCAACATGGTTCTCTAACTTTGATGCATTACCTGCTGAAACAGAATCACCAGAAATGACAATCAACTTTTTGTTTCAAGTGTTTGAATATGTTTATGCAGTGTCATTATGAGTGGTGGATTTTAGGAATACACTTAAGACTAGACAATTCATCTCTGAAAGAATAAGCTCTTAAATAAAAGAAAATAAAACTTTGTCAAAAAGTTCTGCTTTCAGTTCAGTTTGATACTTAAACATCTCACATATACTGAACTTTATGACATTTACCTTCATGTACTGAATTTTAATTCGTAGGGTAGTCAAGCGTACATATTGGATGATATCATTGACTATGTCAAATATTTGCAGCTTCAAATAAAGGTACCTTTTAACTCCCAATGTTCTCATCAATTGTAAATATGTGCTCAGGAAATTGCATGTATACAACACAGGGTATGCTTTTCATTATTAATGTCATATTACATGTATATTAGTTAGGGAAGCATTAGTTCAATAAGCTAGGACAAGATAGACATTCTACCATAGCTAAAGAAATTGTTCCTTGCAGGAACTAAGTGGAGTGGAAGTAGATTGCAAGCTGACACAAATGCTATACCACTCATTTTTCATGAGGTACAAATCTATCCTTGATTTCAGTAGATACACTGCATTGCTATGAGTTCATTTGCTTGTCCCAATTGTGCTCCCAAGCAAATATAGTTATCTACATCACAGTGTCAAATTATTGACTACAGAGCCTTCTATATTTTATTTTCAGAGTTATGGCCATTATACCAACCAACAGATGCTCAGTGAACCCCTCGAGCAATTAGAGCAATTAGGCATTCTTAATGAATATGTTGAGGTGATTTTTTACCTTCTGTCTATAAATGTTTAATACATTTTATTAAATAGTTTGAATTATTTTAAAAAGTATTTAATGTAATACTATAATAAAAGTAATGTATTTATTAATAGGGCATGCTGCATATGCATGTGTGGGATGGCTGTGAATAAGTTTGGAATTTGTGGGATTCTTTTGATTTTCCTATCTTCACAATGAAGTTACCTCCAAGTGAGACTTTAGTTTAATATTTTTTAATATATGTTGAACATTGAAGCATGAGTTATAGATAAGTATTGGAACTTGGAGGTAGTATTTTTTTATTATTTGTACCATAGAGGCTAGAGCGCACATATATTGATCTTGTGTTTATTATTAACTAATTCTAGCCAATGCACCGTGCTTACCACACTTTTTCTAATATATTATATATCAGACTCAAATTTGTAAATAGTAGTATTTTATTAACTAATATTTCTCTTATATAATAATAATAATAATAATAATAATAATAATAATAATAATAATAATAATAATAAGAGCTAATACGAAAGGTCAGCTTTAATTTTTTTAAAAAATATTTTATGGGTTTGATTAATAATAATAAAGTAGCAGTATAGAAAATGGGCTTTACTGGACTGTATTAAAATAATGTTGGCTTCTTTATATACGACAAGTGTTATAGATAAGTAATAATAATAATAATATGTAAGCATGATTAGAAACATATTAAATACTTCTTCCTAAGCATGCTTACTTCTGTTTCAGGCACAACTCTGGTGTTTTGAACCTTCTAATTCTAATCCAAGAGTCATTCTTTTTAGGTAAACTAGATTTTATTTGCAATATTTACATATTCTGTTGTATATATTTTACCCAACTCACTAAAATTTCTAGATCCTGATGTGGCAGTTCTATAAGGCCTGGCCTTGTATATTAGAATATCTACTTCACTGCTGACTCAAATGACCAATTTCTTATGAATATCTACTTCGCTACTATTTTTTTTCATCATCACATATCCACTCTTGTATACATTATTATATTGAATCTTTTTATTATGTGTAATTCATGTTGAAGGTATATATTTGTATTAGCTTTTCTATATGATCATTATTATACAGTGATTATTATACAGTGATGTGATTGAACTATTTTAATTTATGTTATAATTAAAGATATATTTTCTTGTATTCTTTACTGGTTTTATTTATTTATTTATTCATCTCTACTTTTTATCTAATTTAAAATAAATATGGGTTCTATAAGAATTTCTTTCATTATATTTATCTCTTGAGTGTTTAGGTTGGAGGAAGGAGGTGGTTAAATATGGAAGAATAAAATTTTCAAATAAAAGGGTATTATGCTTTATTAAGGTAAAATTAAGTTATATTTGGCTATGTTAACTATTAATTTGTCTGATCATGCTTTTGTATATTTGCTTTATTAAAAAAATCATGATTTTGAATAATTAATAGCAACTACAATTCATGACCACTTGGTACAAGGAGTAACCTTATTGCCATGTAAAAATTCACTATCAAACTCCTTGATGTACCAAGAAATAAAAGGTTGTTCTTTGAAAGTTTCTGATACCTATATAAATTTCCTAAAAATTTATCTACAAAAACTTTCCTACAAATTTACCTACGAAAATTTCCCATGGATTTACCTATGAAAATTTCCTACAAATTTACCTACAAAAATTTTCCTACAAATTTACCTTTGAATTTTCCTATAAATTTACTTAAAAAAATTTCACATGAATTTACCTACAAAAATTTTCCTACAAATTTACCTTTGAATTTTCCTATGGATTTACCTATGAAAATTTCCCTACAAATTTACCTTTAATTTTTCCTATGGATTTACCTACGAAAAATTTCCTGTGAATTTACCTACAGAAATTTCCTATAAATTTACCTTTGAATGTTTTCTATGGATTTACCTAAGAAAAATTTCCTACGAATTTACCTGTGGATATTTCCTGCGGATTTACATATGAAATGAATTACCCATGAGCTTTTTTCCTATGGAGGAAAATTTATAAGAAAATCCGTAGGAAATGCGTTTCCTACAGATTTTTGACGAAAATTTGTAGGAAAATCCGTAGGAAATGAGTAAAATTTTAGCAGTGGAGTGGGAATATTTGATCCTTGAGTTGGAAGGGTGTATACGCTATTTGCTGGATCTTATTACTGCAATTTCTTGGGGATATTTGTTGAGCATCAAACTTCCATCAAAATCTCAAATAATTTTTTTGGCAAAATCTCATTGAGTTGTGATACTAACTTTTCATCTTGAAGGAGGAAACTGTGAAAATGATTGACAAATGGAATAATGCATAATTAAAGTCTACAAACTCAGTTAACCCCTACTTATTGTATGCGTGTCATGTTTGGTTATGATGAGTGCATGTGAATTAAACACCACTTCCAATTATACATTCACTTTTGAATTTCAGAAGCTTATCTTAGTGGAAATAATATTTTTCTAATGCTCTTAAATTTTGGGTGGTCAATAACATTATCTATACTATCTATACTTACTATATTATAAAAGGGATGTCAACTTTTTGGTTTCCACATTTCCTTTCTCAATATACCCCTGATTACTTAAGAAAAACATAACAAAAAATAAAGGATAAAATCGTGAAGAAGGGTTAATTATTCAAATTTGAAATAGAATAAAAAACACACGTCATGTAGTTATCCAATAAAAAAGGTGAGGGTAGTGGTTTGCCTGTGTCACAATATTATCCAATGTCTATTTTTAATTTTCTTTTATTTTCTCTTTCTATTTTTTATTATCTCTTCCTATGCTTCACCTAACTGCTTCTCCTTAATATTTTTTTTTTCTGTTTGAATTCTCATATATTCTCACAGATTATTTACTTTTCCCATATTAGTTATATCCCCATTTCTTATTTTTAGAAAAAGACAAATTTAGTTTGTATACATACAAATGTATGCAAATATAATTTACATGAATTAATTAAAATCATACAAAATATAGTATTTTTATTTATAAATAGAATTAAATTAAAATAATAATAACCTAAAAAGTATTATTTATTTATAATTCTTATTGTATTATAATTTAAATAGAATTAAAGTAAATTAAGTTAAATATTATTTCTGCTTTAATTATAAGACAAATAGTGAATGTATTTCAAATATCTTATTATATTATGAAACAAATTTTTGACAATTTACTATTTTGTAATTAGCTCTAATAAATCCAATCCCAAAGTTTAGGGAGTTAAGCAGTCATGGCCGAAAAATTATATTCTCTAAGTAACTAAGTGCTTGTTTGGTTTAAATTTTAGACCATCCAAAATCAATTCTACAGAATTGATTTTAAATCACTTCCGTCCAACGTACTTCGTAAAGCGTGCATAATCCATCTCAACCATTCATTTCTAGAATCAATTCTACTCAACTGTAAACCAAACGGACCCTAAATATTTTGAAACGAAGATAATAAAGTTCTAATCTCTTCTCTTTTCTCTAGCAATAAAGTTCAATAAAACCTGACATATTAAGATAGAAACAAAAATGATAAAACAATAAGAATTACAAATAAACAATACATTTTACATTGGGGTTAATTTAGTTTAATTTTATATATTGTGTATAACTTTAAATAATTCATGCAAATTAGTTATATTTACATTTAAATGCATATAGATAAGTTTTACAGCTTTCTCCAAAAAGTAAGAAATGCGGATAGACAAGCACGACCGTGCTTGTCTTTCCGCTAGTGTTGTTAATAGTTATTAGTTTAAGAGACATAAACAAGAGTTTTTATGATCAGCGTAAATTGGTACTATATCTCGAGAAGAAGAGGGATGAGTGCTATAGTGGGTGCCTTTAATTAATATGGATAATTTTTTTATTTTTTTACTTATTAGAAAGAGAAATATGCCTTTTAATCTCATTTACTCTTTCATATTTTTTTACACATATATGTTTCTAATCTTAATTGTTCTTTTTTAATTTGTTTCAAAGTAGAGGGCCGGCATATGCTTCATAGTAGCACAACTGAGAATTTAGAAGTAAGGACAAGTCACGTTATAGGAACGCAAGTGCCAGGTGATGTTGTCCTCCTCAAATGATCTAAACTTATGCTTTATTTATTTATTTAATCTTGAATTTATGTATAGCTTTTGTATTGAATCATATATATCATATTGTCTGTGTAAATACATTGTGTATGTTGTCTATACACTTATTTATGACATATTTGAATGATTCTATTTGTATGTGTTATTTTTGTTTGATTTTTGGTTCATATTTTTCATTTTTAACAATCAAATATATTTTACCGATCCGAAAGTTATTGTTTTAAAGTAATTTTGCCATTATGTTCAGTATGTATCATTAGAGGTGAATTATATAAAAAAATGTAATTTTAATTTGATATAAAGAATATATTTAGGATACTAATCCCCTTATTTAAAATTATCAAACCGAAGAGTATATATGTGCAAGTGATCAATAACTAATTTATTCCTTAAAACTAAAAACCAAAGGATAATAATCCTTTTGATAAAAACTGTCAAACCAAACTTGTCCCTCTTTCCTTTTTTATACTCTTCTAATCTTCCTATCTCTCTTTCTCACCAACAAGTCCATTAGTTGTCCTTATCTCCTAAAATTCTTTAAATAGAGCTTATATCCATATTGAGAACACCCAAATTCAAATCTCTAATTGTAAGACTTGCTGATATGGTGGGCAAATGTTTGTTGACTAAGACTTCTTCATTGTTACGTAATAGAGCAGTCTAGACACAGCGTGCCTTCCACATTAACAACTCAAACACCAACACTATATTAGAATGAAGGGGATGTAAATCCCACCAGTTCTGCACAAGCAACAGGAAGTGGTGTTGGAACTCAACCCATTCAATAGCCAACAGCTAATGTTGAAGTTGCAAGTTGACCCTAATCAACCTCTTCCAATAAATACCAAGAAGAGGTAGCCAAATGCCAGTGGTCCCTATAAGCCTTTGGTTGCATGGGAACACTTTATTAAGTTGTCCGAAAATGAAGCTAAAGATCCTACCACAACTTGTGAGCATTTAGATAAAAAAAATATTTATGTTTTTTTATGTGAACCACAGGTATCCTTCACGGGAGACAATCATGTTCGAGTCGGGAACATCCACATCCTGGTGGGGTTAACTCTCCTAGCGGAGTTTTTTTCATCCACATGACTCAAACTCGAGACCTTGCTTAAGGGGAAACAAACATGTACCACTTGAACCAAACCTCGTTGGTAATATAAAATATTTATGTGATAGTGAGCAAAATGAGACATCCAATTTCTTGCACATTTAAAAACTTGCCGCAAATATCCGTCTATTGTCATGAATGATCCAAAACAATCTACTTAACTTTTCGGAGTGGAGAGGGTGGTTATATAGTTATTTCAAGCCAAAGGTTTAATGGTGAAGCTTGTAGAAAAGCACTAGCTATGTTTGTCATTATATATGAATAATCATTCAAGGCTGTTGAGGAAGGAAGATTTTAAGTATCTTTGTAAACAACCGCAACCCCAATTCACTATCTGTTCATGATATATAGTAGTTAAGGACTATTTTAAACTGTATCTTGATGAGAAAGTGAGGTTGAAATCCTTGTTTAAATCGGATTGTTGTAGGGTTGCATCAATCACAAACTATTGGACTTCAATTCAATAGCACATTTTATAGATAATGATTGGAAATACCAAAAAATGACCATTAGCTTCTCAATAGTTCCTAATCATAAGAGTGAGAAAACATGTAAGAAAAATGAGGAGGTCATAAGGGAATGGGGAATTAAAATGTGTCCACAATTATAGTAGATAACACATCATCCAATGATATAGTCGTGGCTTATTTGAAAAAGAGATTGAAAATTATGAATGGGTTGGTGTTAGATGGAGAGTTCTTTCACGTGAGATGTTATGCCCACATATTGACTCTTATTGTTAATGATGGATTAAAAGATGTGAAATATTCCATCACAAGCATACGTAGTGTTGCAAGGTTAGTAAGGCCTTCACCTCAAAGGTTGGCTAAGTTCAAAGAGTGTATAGAATTTTCAGGAGTAAAATGTCAAAAACTAGTCTATCTTGATGTACCAACTAGGCGGAATTCAACAAACTAGATGCTAGATGCTGCTGAAAAGTTTCAACTAGCTTTTAAGAAACTTGGGGTTAAGGATGATGCATATATGGACTTCTATGGGACTATTGGCCCATCTACTATAGTTGATTGGGAGAATTCTCGGGGCTTTGTAAAATTTCTTAAAATTATTTATGATGCCATTAGGATTCTTTCAACATCCTTGCATGAGAGCATCCATTCTACATTTCATCCATTGGCATCTATGTATTATGAGCTTAGACAGGCTACTATGTGTAGAAACACAGGGAAACACTAGAAGGGGGGTTGAATAGTGTTTCTTAATAATTTATGGAAGCTTTTCGCAAACAGTTAAGTTTACAACAGTTTCAGACAGGTTTTTAAGAGGCTGTCTGAAGTTTCTTAAGAAGGCTTCTGAAAAGATCTTTCAAAAGGTTTCTTGCTTTTTAAAATTATCAGAACAGTTTTCAACACCCTTTGATTAGTATAAATAAATTGACAAGAGATAAGGGATAGAAAACTTAG
This sequence comes from Sesbania bispinosa, assembly GCA_026901365.1. Taxonomy (NCBI): domain Eukaryota; kingdom Viridiplantae; phylum Streptophyta; class Magnoliopsida; order Fabales; family Fabaceae; genus Sesbania; species Sesbania bispinosa. The sequence goes on along the minus strand of QLOH01000032.1, from coordinate 2,021,854 downwards.
CCAAGGAATTTATCCTGGTTCACTCACTACCACTGTGAGCTACGTCCAGTCCCAATGCCAACTAGCACTTGGATTTTCTCTTAATCTTCACAAGATTACAAGTATTCTTTTACAGTCAAGCCTCTTCAGGCTCTACAACCAAGTATTCTTTTACAGACAAGTCTCTCCAGGCTCAAAGATAATTTTTACAAAGAGATATGTCTAAGCTTTTAAACTACACAAGTTTGAAGCTTAAACAGAGACAATGTACAATAAAAACTGAGGTATACTCAGGATATACAAATGATGTACAAGGAATGTGAAATCAGAGTGTTTTTACAGAGAAAAACTTGCAGCGTAATATCTCTTAGACTTTCTTGTATATGCTTCTTCTCTCTTGATGGTCTTCATGAAGGGCTATTTATAACCAATCTTCAATCCGTTGAAATACCACCGTTTAGAGATAACATTAAATGCTATTTAATCCGTTGTGAGATATGCTTCTGAGAGTTCTGAATTTTTCTGACACAAGTACCAGGTTGCTACTGCCGTAAAGCTGCCACTGTTGTTGCTGCAAAGGTTGCGTTGCAGGGATTTCCTCAGTGGTGTATGAAATTCAAATATACCAGGAAAGGTCTCTGTGTTCCTTGTCATAAATATGTTTGAAAAAGGTACGTGCAGACGGGTTGCGCACTTTAGACGGCTTCAACACTTCAGACGGGTTGAGCACTTCAGACAGCTTCAACACTTCAAACAGGTTGAACACTTCAGACGGCTTCAACACTTCAGACAGGTTGAACCTTCAGAAGGCTTTTCCACTTTAGACAGGTTGAAAGCACTTTAGATAGTCTTTATAAGTTCAGAGTGGCTTGCTGAAATCATAGATAAGTTATTACACATTTATGTATCTATGATAAATATTTTAACCCAAATTTGTTAAACATTAAAACTTGAGAGGTGAGCTATCTAAAAACATCATAATTCCCCTTATGATATTTTTGAGACTCAACATTCTCTCCCTTTTTAATGATGACAAATTTGTTTAAAATAAAGAAATCTGAAAGGAGTTTTTAAAATAAAGTAAACTTAAAAAAATAACTCCCCCTCAGATAAGGATCTCTTAGGATAAACTCTTATCAAATATTCCTCCTGAGACCTGTAATTACTTCAGATTTTGTTAGTTTTAATACTCCCCCTTTTGTCATCAATCAAAAGGGAATTTCAGAGCATAACAACAAAATAATCATAGTAATATAATCACAATAATCACAGTAATATAATCACAACATTGAGATACCAGCATTCATGAGAACAATCAGAATATATTATCAATCAAAAAGAGTTCAAATTAAACACCAAATAGGAAGTTCACATAACAGAAATTAAATACTCAAAATGAAGTTAACACTAAGCATGGCTAAACATCATAGACTATCCATCTTTCTTCAGCAAGGCCTCTTTCAGAAGGGAGAGCAATTCTTCCTTTGCCTTGTCAATCTGAGAAATGACAGCAGTCTTCAATTCTTCTTGCCCATTTCTGATGTGTTGTTGCTCTTGAAGGATTTGATCTTGCTTAGCAACAAGAGTAACATTTCTTTTCTCCAAGCTCTTCACTTGATGCCTCAGCTTCTTGTTCTCTTCCTTAAGATTCAGTTCTACTTCATATAGAATGATCTGAATGTGCCTGCAAACGAATCTGAGCTGATTGAATCCTGGATGCAACCCATAGTCTTCTGGATGACTCACAGGAAAGAAGAAAGTTCTGATAGGGCAGATTAGCTTCCAGTCCTCATTAAAAGGTTCAGACATGGGGAATCTGCCTGTGATATACTGATACTGCACATTGGTGGAGACACCACAGCCTATGATGGAGTCATCATCCGGTCCTGCAGATCCAGAAGAGGATCCAACATCCTCTCTAATCTTCCAATGGGATAACCATACCCTATCCCTGTAGCAGTTATCTAAACCTCCACCTTGTCTTTTGATCCGAGCAGGTAGCTCCTTCCATTTTGTTTAAGTAAAAGGTTTTTGAGAAACTGGATAAGCTTTAGGTTCCTTGAACTTGTCAGCAGGGCCTTCTTCCAGGGGGTACCTAGGAACTATCCTGTCAGGTTGCACCAGAATCTCTGTGGTTGGCCTGATGGAGATTGTTCTAGGTGGCCTATAGCCTCTCATGCCTACTGACTTCAAGTAGTCCCTCTCAAAGAGTTCAGCTTCAGTAGACAGTTGCCTAACAAAACACCATTCATCATTAGACAACTTGAGAGAGTCACCAGAAAAGGGATTAAGTGGAGCCCACTTATGAGCAGGTGGAACTGCACCCTTTCTGATCTTTTCTATCTGGCCTGAGTAGTACTAATCTGAACTGCCTTGATACTTTGCCCTTTCTTCATCAGCAGTGTGCTTGATAAGGCCATGGTGAAGAGAGATGAGGGGTGTATTTCTGAAAAACTGCAGCTCTTCAAATAAGTTGGGGAACCTGGGGACTCTGACCCTCTCACTGAAAGGTTCCTCATACTTTTTGTGGGGTACTTTAGCAGCTGCATCAAGTTGGTGCTGAGTGAAAGGAAAGGCATAAGGATTAAATGTAGGCTCTGTGAAGAAGTCCCTACTTTTGGGTCCTAGCCTTATATGTGCAAGCAACATGCTTCCTTTCCATATTGCAGAGCTATCACCATGCTGATTTGTATCTGTGGGATCTTCAGACTGAGTGGATTCTGAAGATGATGAAGGTCAAGAAGGTGGTGATGAGGGAGGTGATGGAAGTGCTTCTTCTTCTTTCTCCTCTACTGTTTTCTTCTCAGGTGATGAAGGTGGTGATGGGGTCACATTATCAAACCTTACCCTGAGCCTTTTCTGAGGAGGTTTGGCTTTATCAGGTTCCCTCTCCTTTTCTTTTCCAGCTTGCTTCTCTTCTCTTATTCTTTTAAAAAACAAGTTTGCTTTGACAAAGTTTTGATACTTTCCAGCCTCATCCATTTCCTCCAGCTGACTTGCAATGCTCCTTGTAATCCTAACAGATGGTTCAGGAGCTGGTTGAAATAACTTTGTTTTTGTTCTCCTTCTTTGATGAGCACTGGATCTTTTTCTTTTCTTGGTCTCTTGAGCAATGGAAGCTAGTCTTTCATCTTCAGCAAGAGCTAGCTGAGAGGCTACTGCAAGAGCATAATCAGTCTTTTCTTGCTCAGCCTTCTTTTCCATTTCTTCATTTTCCAATGCTGTAGCAAGGGCTGCTACCTGAATAAGCTCAGGATCAGAAGGACATGCAGCCAGAGGTGCTGCTGCCAAAGCTTCAGGATCAACAATCTCAGCTACCTCTTCCTCATGAGCCTTTCCTTCTGTTTCAGAAGTAGGCTTAGGAGTAGGAGTTCTTACACCTTCAGAACCCTGACCCACAATTTCAGATGGCTTTTGCAAAGCCTTCTGAACAGGTTAAGATGTCTGAGTGTGCAAGTCCATAGCTTTTAGAGACACCTTTGCTGAACTCCTAACAGGGAGCTTCTTCCTTTTCAGATGAGGGGATGACTTGGAAGGCTTGAACTCATCTTTTCTGATATCCCCCTGAAGCTCTTTGTCAAGAATCTCAAGAGTGGTTCCTCTTCTTAAGGCCTTCTCCAAAAGAACACTCTCCTTCAGAGTAGGAGATGGAGGTTGTGGAGTGAGCTTGATTCCCATGCTCTTCAAGTTTGACTCACCAAAGAACACAGGAGATTTATGGTTACATAATCTTTCAAAAGGTACCTTAAAATGCATAAGTACCTTCATGATGAGAGTGTTGTGGGGAAGATTTCCAGCAGAGTCTCGAATCTTCTTCTGCATGTGGAACATGGTAATGCTTGGGAGATTGACTTTCTTCTTCTGAAGCAGGTGAATCAGACAGAACCTTTCCAATTTTGATACATGATTTCTGCTTCCACTCTTAGGGATTATTGCACACCCTAAGATAGCATGAAGAACTCTGACCTTCTCTAGCAAAAACTTGGAATCCAGGCTTTCAGGTTCTTCAGTTCCATACAGCATCTTCGTAAACAGCTTGTGCCCACCATTCTTCGTCTCCCACCCAGGAATGAAGGTTGCACCTTCAGCCTTAACATCAGTGATGGCGGAGAGAATGTCTTGATCAACAAAAACTGAAACCCCTAGAACAGAGGCTTTGATGCTTTCATACACTCCCTTAGAGTTAGGTATTCCTCGAGCAGAGGACCAGAAATCCACCACGCTTTGTTCATGCCATTGACAGTTAATGTGGTTGAAGAATGAAATCCACCCAGCTGCATCAAATTCCTTAACCAAATCCATGCCAATGTTGCGAAGCTCGTCAAGATCCACTCCCTTTGATCTAACCACATTTCCACCAGAACTAGCGGTCTTCTTGGGTGCCATTGTTGAGTTGCAGAGAAACTTTGAGAGAATAAGGTTGCTTGAGCAGTGAAGAAGATCAAACTGAGTATTGAGGAAAGAGAGTGTAAGGCTTCCTCGACAAACTTACTCCTGCATTTATAGACCCATGATGCAATGATGCCTTGTACCGGCTGCGCAGACATCGGGTAACGTGCGAAGTGGAAGAGACAAAACTTTAAAAGAAGGAATTCAGCCGTCTCAGATAGCCACGTCAGCAGTTACTTCAGATGGGTGAAAATTTCAGACACATAAATAAAATTTCAGATAACCTAAAGTTTCAGACATATCACTGTTTCAGACACACTAAAATTTCAGATAACATAATAACATCAGACACAATTATTTTAAGAGAATGCAAGTATATTCAAGTTGTTACGTATGAACTTAAATCTATCTTCAACCAGGGGTTTTGTGAATATATCTGCCCATTGATGCTCTGTGTCAATGAACTGAATATCAAAAACACCTTTCTGAACATAGTCTCTAATGAAATGATGTTTGATTTCTATATGCTTTGCCCTAGAATGTTGAATGGGATTTTTGGATAAATTAATTGCACTGGTATTATCACAAAGAACAGGTATAGCAGAGATAGGAATATTAAAATCCTCAAGCTGATACTTAACCCATAGCAGTTGTGAACAACAATTGGCTGCTAATATATACTCTGCTTCAGCTATTGATAAAGCAATGGTGCTTTGCCTTTTGCTTGACCGGCTGATCATGTTATTTCCAAAGAAATGACATCCTCCACTGGTGCTCTTTCTTTCCATTCTATCTCCAGCAAAGTCAGCATCACAGTATCCTATTAACCTGCAATCTTTGCTCTTCTTATAGCATAGACCAAGATTAGTAGTATCTTTTAGATATCTAAAGATTCTTTTAACAGATTTGTAATGAGTAATTCTTGGATCTGATTGAAATCTAGCACAGAGACAAACACTGAACATTATGTCAGGTCTGCTTGTTGTTAGATACAACAAGGAGCCAATCATTCCTCTGTACAAAGTTTGATTCACTGGTTCTTCTTTGTCATCTTTGCTCAAAGATGCAGAGGGATGCATAGGAGTTGACATGGGTTTGCAATCACTCATGTTGAACTTCTTAAGCATTTCTTTTGTATATTTTTCTTGATGGATCCATATACAATCAGAATCTTGCTTAATTTGAAGTCCCAAGAAAAATTTTAGTTCTCCCATTAAACTCATTTCAAATTCTGATTGCATCAACTCAGAAAACTCCTTGCACAGAGAAGAATTAGTTGAACCAAATATAATGTCATCAACATATATCTGAACAAGTATAAAATCTTTGTTAGACTATTTTCTAAAAAGGGTGGTATCTACTTTTCCTCTTTCAAAACCATTTTTGATAAGAAAACTGCTCAGTCTGTCATACCATGCTCTTGGAGCTTGTTTCAGACCATAAAGAGCCTTTTTCAATTTGAAAACATGATCAGGAAAAGCAGTGTCTTCAAAACCAGGGGGTTGTCTAACAAAAACTTCTTCTTCAATGAAACCATTGAGGAAGACACTTTTGACATCCATTTGATATATTTTGATGCCATTATTTACAGCATAAAAGAGAAGAATCCTAATTGCTTCTAATCTAGCAACAGGGGCAAAGGTTTCAGTGAAGTCAATACCTTCTTGTTGATTGTACCCTTGAGCCACCAATCTTGCTTTGTTTCTGACCACTTTTCCTTCTTCAGACAGCTTGTTTCTGAACACCCATTTGGTTCCAATAATTGTTTTCCCATGGGGTTTAGGAACAAGTGTCCAGACATCACTCCTAGCAAATTGGTTTAGCTCCTCTTGCATGGCTAGAATCCACCCTTCATCATGCAGAGCTTCATCAATGTTCTTTGGCTCAATTTCAGACAGGAGAGCAGGAGAATTCAGATTCTTGAATTTTGATCTTGTCTTAACTCCTTCTGAAGTGCTGCCAATGATTTGCTCTTTTGGATGATGTGATTTGTATTTCCAGTCAGGTTTCTGAGGTGATATCAAATTAGTATGAGACTCAACATTGGTCGGAAGAGGTTCAGTGACAGATGGTGCTTCAGACACCTGTTCATCCTTGATGCTGTCATGATTATTCAGCTCCATTCCTGCAAAGTCGTCTTCTAGATCTGATAGTTCCCTATCAGTCTCTTTCTTGTCATTAAATTTAACATGGATTGATTCTTCTACAGTTAAAGTTCTAGAGTTATATACTCTATAGGCTTTAGATGTTTCAGAATATCCTATGAAAATTCCATTGTCAGATTTTGCATCAAATTTTCCAAAATCATCCTTGGTGTTGAGTATGAAAAACTCACAACCAAAGGTGTGGAAATATGATATGTTGGGTTTTCTTCCCTTCCACAATTCATAAGGAGTCTTTTTCAGAATTGGTCTTACCAATATTCTGTTTTGAAGGTAGCAAGCTGTGTTAATAGCTTCTGCCCAACAAGATCTTGGTAGGTTGCATGAGTTGAGCATGGTTCTTCCCATTTCTTGCAAACTTCTGTTCTTTCTCTCAACAACCCCATTTTGCTGAGGTGTTCTTGCCACAGAGAAATTGTGTGAGATCCCATTCTCATCACAGAACAGTTGAAAGTTTGCATTCTCACACTCTCCACCATGATCACTTCTGATAGCAGATATACAAAATCCTTTTTCATTCTGTACCTTCTTGCAGAATATTGTGAAATTCCTGAAAGTCTCATCCTTGCTTCTTAAGAATAACACCCATGTGAATCTAGAATAGTCATCAACAATGACCAAACCATATTTCTTACCACTAAGGCTTTCTGTTCTAATAGGACCAAACAAGTCAATATGTAATAATTTTAAAGGTCTGCTAGTGGAAACAACATCCTTACTCTGAAAAGAGTGACTTGTTTGTTTTCCTTTCAAACAGCTTTCACATAAAATGTCAGATTTGTAAGAAAGCTTGGGCAGTCCTTTAACAAGGTTGTGTTTTGCTAACTTTGAGATCAATCTCAAGCTGGCATGCCCAAGTCTTTGGTGCCAAATCTGTTTTTCATCTTCAACAGAGAGAAAACATTTTACATTTTGACTTGCCAAATCCTCTAGATCAATTTTGTACACATTGTTGTGTCTCTTAGCAGTAAAAAGAATTTGATCATGAGAGTTTTTGACTATACATCCTTCTTTAGTAAAGGAAACCACATATTCACTGTCACACAATTGACTTATGCTCAGTAAATTGTGTTGAAGTCCCTCTACTAGAAGAACATTCTTAATAAGGGATAGAGGGGAGATACCTACAGTCCCTATTCATGTGATCTTCCCTTGCTGATTTCCACCAAAGGTGACCACACCTCCTGCTCTGGGCCTAAGGTTTTGGAACAAAGACCTTTCTCCTGTCATGTGTCGCGAGCACCCACTGTCCAGGTACCATTTGTGGGGTCTCCTTTGTCCTGTTAAACACATCTGCAACATGAATGATCAAGTTCTTAGGTACCCATATTCTTTTGGGTCCTTTCTTGTTAGATTTAGGTTTTGCTTTTCCCTTGTGCTTACACTGAGTCACATTGTGTCCAGGCTTGCCACAGTGAGAACACCCAATAGCTTTCTCTTTACCTTTAGTAAAATTTTTGAAAATATGAGGTTCAGAGGTATCATGATCACAAAAGCCTAATCCACTTTTGTCAAGGGGATCCCTTTGATTGCCAAGCAATCTGTTAAGGTTTTCTGTTCCTTTGACAAATTTAGCTAAGTCTTTTGTCAGTTCCTCAACTTGTTTCTGAAGTTTTTTGTTTTCTTCAGAGACAGTTTGTGAACTGCTGCTTTCAGTCACAAGAATTCTCTCCTTGAGCATAATGTTTTCTATCTCAAGAGCCTCATATTTACTGCACATTTCTGTATGGGCCTTGGACAGATTCTTATACTCTTGGAAGAGTTCCTTGGAACTTTCATCAGGTCATCATACATCTCTTGAAGAGTTAAGGGAAATACCTCAGATTCTGAGCTATCTGATGAGGGCAGGCTGGCCATGAGACACATGTTGGCCTCTTCTGAAGTGTCTTCCTCTTCTTCCAAGGTAGACTCATCAAGATCCTCCCATGTTGCCATCAGACTCTTCTTCTTCTTAAAGAATTTCTTCTTTTTGAAGTTTTTCTTCTTCAGTCTTGGACATTCAGCCTTCATATGACCTGGCTATTTACACTCATAGCGTATAATTTTGTCATTTTGAGAATCCTTACCTGACTTACCTGATTTAGAGGTTGAGGGTTGGTTCTTTCTAAAATTTCCTTTGTTCTGCAGCATCCTCTTGATTTTCCTGCTGAGAAGAGCAAGATAATCATCTTCTGAGCTATCTCCAGAATCTTCATCTGCTTCTGAAGTTTCCTCAGCTTGCATGGCTTTAATGCTGCCATGCCTAGGATGTTTGGCTTTGGAGTTTAATGCCAGAGATTTCTTCTTGATGTCATCTTCCGCAAGTTCAAGCTCATGAACTTTGAGAGATCCCAACAGTTCTTCCATTCTAAGAGAGTTTAAGTCTCTGGCCTCTTGAATGGCAGTAACTTTGGGTCTCCAGGACTTTGGCAATCTTCTCAGAATCTTTCTATTATTGTCTCCAGATTCAAAAGTTCTACCCAAAGACCTGAGTCCATTAGTTATAGTCTGAAACCTCCTAAACATTTGATCTATGGTTTCAGATTCTTCCATCTTGAACATCTCATATTGATGTATAAGCATGCTGATTTTGGATTGCTTGACAGTCTCAGTCCCTTCATGGGCGGCTGCAAGAGTATCCCAAATCTCCTTGGCAGATGAACATCCATGAACCTTCTCATACTCTGATTTGTTCAGAGAACATATCAAATAGAGTTTGGCTTTAGCATTTAACTAAACTCTAGCCTTCTGCTCCAAGGTCCATTCAGCCTTAGGTATTGGCACTCAGTTATGTATAGGCACATTGTCTCCATCAGTGACCACATCCCAGACATCAATGTTGTTGCTCTCAATGAACAACTTCATACGATCCCTCCAATAGTGGTAGTCCACTCCATTGAATGCTGGGGGTCTTGTGATAGAGGCTCCTTCAGTGATGTACTGTCTGTTGTTGGAAGCTTCCATCTGGATCTTTAATCCTCAAACACTTGTAAGGTGCTCAACCCTGAGTTGAGCTCTGATACCAACTGTAGAAACACAGGGAAACACTAGAAGGGGGGTTGAATAGTGTTTCTTAATAATTTATGGAAGCTTTTCGCAAACGGTTAAGTTTACAACAGTTTCAGACAGGTTTTTAAGAGGTTGTCTGAAGTTTCTTAAGAAGGCTTCTGAAAAGATCTTTAAAAAGGTTTCTTGCTTTTTAAAACTATCAGAACAGTTTTCAACACCCTTTGATTAGTATAAATAAATTGACAAGAGATAAGGGATAGAAAACTTAGCCAAGGAATTTATCCTGGTTCACTCACTACCACTGTGAGCTACGTCCAGTCCCAATGCCAACTAGCACTTGGATTTTCTCTTAATCTTCACAAGATTACATGTATTCTTTTACAGTCAAGCCTCTTCAGGCTCTACAACCAAGTATTCTTTTACAGACAAGCCTCTCCAGGCTCAAAGACAATTTTTACAAAGAGATATGTCTAAGCTTTTAAACTACACAAGTTTGAAGCTTAAACAGAGACAATGTACAATAAAAACTGAGGTATACTCAGGATATACAAATGATGTACAAGGAATGTGAAATCAGAGTGTTTTTACAGAGAAAAACTTGCAGCGTAATATCTCTTAGACTTTCTTGTATATGCTTCTTCTCTATTGATGGTCTTCATGAAGGGCTATTTATAACCAATCTTCAATCCGTTGAAATACCACCGTTTAGAGATAACATTAAATGCTATTTAATCCGTTGTGAGACATGCTTCTGAGAGTTCTGAATTTTTCTGACACAAGTACCAGGTTGCTGCTACCGTAAAGCTGCCACTATTGTTGCTGCAAAGGTTGCGTTGCAGGGATTTCCTCAGTGGTGTATGAAATTCAAATATATCAGGAAAGGTCTCTGTGTTCCTTGCCATAAATATGTTTGAAAAAGGTACGTGCGGCAGAGAACGCTTGACTCAGCAGAATTTCAGAGATGTCTTCACATACTTCAGCAAAGAATGTCACGTCATTAATGAGACTTCAGACGGCTTCAACACTTCAGACGAGTTGCGCACTTCAGACGACTTCAACACTTCAGACGGGTTGAGCACTTCAGACAGCTTCAACACTTCAGACAGGTTGAACACTTCAGACGGCTTTATCACTTCAGACAGGTTGAACCTTCAGAAGGCTTTTCCACTTTAGACAGGTTGAAAGCATTTTAGATAGTCTTTATAAGTTCAGAGTGACTTGCTGAAATCATAGATAAGTTATTACACATTTATGTATCTATGATAAATATTTTAACCCAAATTTGTTAAACATTAAAACTTGAGAGATGAGCTATCTAAAAACATCATAATTTCCCTTATGATATTTTTGAGACTCAACACTATGAACTTGAATACAACTTATGCCACAACGAGTTTTGAAAAGAAGAAAAAATATGACAAGTGTTAGGGAATAATTTTGAACATCAACCAACTTCTCCATTTTGGTGTCATACTAGACCCTCGGTATAAGCTAAAACATGTGGAATGATCTTTTAAAGATATATATAAAGATCAACCAATTTTTGCAAATGACTTGTTCTCTAATTTGAAGAATAATTTATCAAGAATGTATAATTTGTATAAGACAACCTATGACCAACAATTTGGCCAGTCTTCTCATGATCCAGTAGAGGGTGTTTCTCATGGAGGAACATATGTCCTTTCTGAAAATCGATCCATCATATTTCGCAAGGGCAGATGCTTTTAAGCAACACCTGAGAGAAAAATTAAATTGACCAAAAAAATGAACTTGAGAGGTGCCTGGTTGATTCTTATATAGTAGGGGATGGTAAATTCGACCTCCTTCTTCGGTGGAAGCAAAATTTCTCTAGATACCCCCATATTATTAGCTATGATTAGGGATGTTTTGGCTATACCAGTTTTCGCAGTGGCTTTAGAAAGTGCATTCAACACTGGTGGTAGAGTTTTAGACACTTTCAAAAGCTCTCTCAACCCTGAAATGGCAGAGGTGCTAATATGTGATCATAATTGGTTGAGGTTATCACTATACCAATTGAAAGATTTGAATTTGAATGAAGAATGTGAGATAATCGAGAAGATTGTAATGGTACCTATTTCTTAAATTGTATGTACCTAGAATATTTAAATATATTATTTTGAGGAAAGGAAAAAATTAATTCTTTATAACTATCTTTCAAATTAATTCTTTAAACTTGAATTTAAATATTCTTTTATTCACATGAATAATTAAATAGGTATTGAGGATGTTGTTGAATTAATTAGGATGGTTGTAATGGACTCTCATAAGGTATTTGTAACATCCCTTTCTTTTGATTCTTCTTTTGGCCATGGAGGCTCACATGTTGTGTTCCATTTATTAGATATGAATTGTATTGGTAAATTTCTGAGTTTCAGGATGGCTTGGAATTTTGGCAAATGTCCGGTTTATAGGGGAAACTCAGCCGGATTTCCAGCAGGGACTTTTGTTAAATCGTAAGTGTTAGATGAGGGACTAGAGGGTTAAGCCTTAGGAATAGGTTTTATAGCTTTGAAGTAGGTGGGGAAGAGTATGAGTTTAAATAAAGTGGGGAGATATCCTCTGTTTTCTGCGCTTCAGGCGCGCTGAGCGCAGCCTGAGCGCAAAAGTCAGAGGCCATCAAGTGAAACCTACGCTTCAGGCGCGTTGAGCGCAGAAGTCAGAGGCCAATTAGTGAAACCCGCACTTCAGGAGCGCTGAGCGCAGCCTGAGCGCATATGCACGTATCAGTCTTAAACCAGAGAAATTGAGACCTCTCTCTTATTTTCCTCCTTCACCCTTATACCTTAGAGAGAGAGAGAGCGCATAAGTTAGAGAGAGAAAGTGGCAGGGAGCTAAAGGAAGCATGGATAGGGATTCACCATCACCATCTTCAACCTCGAGAGCTTGGAATTCTTGTCATTTCCTCCTCTTCTTGCCAAGCCCTTTTCCCCTTTTCAAGGTGAGTGGAGCTCACCCACCACACTTTTTCCCCTAATGATTCTTATGCATGATCCTTCCTCTTGTTCATCCCTTTCTTTTATTGTGTGATAGAACTATTTGGTATGTGTTTGAATGGTTGATTTTGTGATTTGATATGTGAAATTGTGTTGGTTGGAACCCTAGGTTAGTAAACCCCTTTTTATGTTCATGATTCAAGTATAAACTTCATGTTCATGATGACATTCTTAAGTAATTAAGCTATTTAATCATTCAAGTGAATAGAATTCATGTTAAGGCTACAGTTATCAGGGTCCTTGACCGATCATGGGTTATGTGAAAACTTGGCTTCGACCGTCAGGTAACGGTGGCGACGTAATGTCCCCAAGGGGGATACCCATTGTAGTCTAAGCTCAGTCTAATTGCATGTTAAAGTGAAAAGAACCTCATTGCAGGGAAAACAGATCACGTTTATGTCAAGTTTCATGCTTATGATTATTGGAATTTTATTGTTATGAATTGTTCTTGGAATTGTTATAAATATTGTGGTTAATTGTAATTGTTTGCACTGCTTTACTCGCTGAGGCAAATGTCTCACCCCATCCGTGGGTTATATTTTAGATTCTCAGGAAGGACGTTGAGGACTCGCGGGCTAGCTGGATGTGGAGTTTCTTTTGGGCAGGATGCCCCTCTTCATTTTGGTTATTTTGTAATAGTTGTATAGTTTAGAGCTTGATGTACTGATGTAACCTCTTGATGGATATTTAGTACATGAGTATGTTGTTTCTGCTATCACTACTCATGTATGATAATATCCAAGAACTGGATGATTGTATATATGTATATATTCACAGGACAAGTTCTAATGGAACCTTGTATGGATTTCTTTACTTGTTGGATTTCCTGTAATGATATCAATAATGTGCGAAAAATTAATTTCCAGTTTTTCGGGACTTACGCTTCCAACGGGCATAGGTCTGGAACCTGGAGATTAAGGTGTTACAGTATTGAGTCAAGTTGTGGCTGTGGAGAGATATATAAAATATTGTTGGATTTACAGTAGACGGTTTGTGACTTAAAATCTTTTAAAAGTCTTATATGAAGGTGGCATACATCATATGCATGAGTTGGTTGGAGGAGAAGTTATAAGTGGTACCTTGGGAAATAAGAAGGAGGCAGTAATAAACATTGGGTGTTTCAGTAGGCCTTGAGGGTGTTGGGCTCGAGTCGAAAAGGTCCCAAAGTCAAGAATTGTGCCCTCGTAGCAATGAAATTCTCTTTGTAGGATTGGGCATCCCTAACTAGCCCCTAATTATTATCATGATCAGTGGAGAATGTTCAGGTACCCAATTTGATGCTAGAAAAGTTATTACAACCACAAAGGTTGATTGTACCGTGATGGGACTGAGATGGAACATGTGCTCCTGCTCTATTCCCTCTAGGATTTGATCGAAGTCGAGATCTTCGAGGTGCACCAATGATTGAGTATGGGCTCGCATGCATTGCACTGCAATTAAAGAAGACAAGTATTATAATTTGTTTGATTCATATCATGGCATTGAAATATACATATGATTGAGTGAGTTATTGGAATGCAGTAAGTAACTTTATTAATCACTATCCCGTGATTGTGATTGCTCTTATGAAATTAATAATATGCTTGTTACTTTGTTTTAATTTTTTCGGCAATATAAGTTATTATATTTTTTTCTCACCTCCTTGCCAAGTGACTTATGAGGGATGGATCACCTATATGATCTATTGGGCTTATCACATAGTTACAACAGGACCTTTACATTTCTGCGTCCTTTAGAACTTACATTTCCTTTGTTGCCAGGTTATAAACATCATAACAATATTCCCTCACCTCGGATAGCGCACCCACAACTCACAGGAGTAACCAGCCATCAAGGTTGAGACAACCATGTTTATTTCTGTCACGACGTCTCCACACATCTTTCGTGACAAGCCCCCCTCACTAGTCATCCAATACAGTTTGACCATAATGGTCAGAACGAATGGTTGAATGATGAAAAGGACCTAAAGGAGATTGTTGCTTTTGATGACGACAATGGCGTGTAAATGTTGTAGTTGGATGGTTGTGGTGGCGTATATATATGGGATTTGTCTTTTGCTTAGGGGTTGAAGCTACTAGTTTGACTAATGACTGTTTATTTATTTTAGTATATCCTCATACTTTATTTGGATGAATGTATTATGACGTACTATTAGAATTATGTGTTTATCTATATGATGTATGTTCATGTTCTTCATGTTTTAAAGTATGACACGAGGTAGTGTGAGTTAGCCATCCGTAAATTTTTTTATAAATACACTATTTGTCTTAGGTTAGAAAAAGAGTGTCACAATCTCCATGATTCATCGCACTAAGATATTATAGGATGATGACGACCATGTGATCTCAATCTAAGGTTATCAAGTAATGGCAAGGAGTTGTTATCGTGACTCACTAAATATCACCAAAGATTTTGCCCAATTTGTCTCAGTTCCTATAATCGAGACCCTTTCTCATGATGTCAAGGTCATATTGGTCGACCTTCATGTGCAAGATGAGATCCCCAAGACCATGCCCTAGCCCAAAGGTCGACCCCTCGATGCATATAATGATATGCCTAGGTGCCAATCTCCCTCCTTCCACAATAGAGTCACTCATAAAGCTTATCAAGGCCAAATTTGAAATGTTCGCTTGGGTTGCGACTGATATGTTTGGGCTTAACCCAGAGTTTATTTGTGATCAATGGCTTTTCATCGACCCAAAGATTGAACTAATTGCCTAAAATCATCGCAAAATGGCTCCGAAACAACTACAATCCATCAAAGAGCAAATCCATAAATTGTTAAAGTTGATTTCATTAAGGAGATCAAGTACAACACTTGGCTCCCAAACATCGTACTAGTGAAAAAGCGCTCAAGCAAGTGGCATATTGTGTCAATTATACCAACTTGAACAAGGCGTACCCCCAAAGACTCCTATCCATTGTTGAATATTGATCACCTAGTGGACAAGTCTTCTGGGTTCCAACTGCTATCATTTATGGACATTCATTCAGGATACAATTGGATCTCGGTGTACATTAAACAATTAATTTTGTTTATGATTGATCTAACAAGTCAATGCACATTAAATAAGCGTGTTCTTTATAATGTCGCTTCTAGGGGTGTCCACAGTACATGTCACCATAGAAAACCATTTTGAATTGTATTGAACCGGAAACTAGTTCGAATGAACCAAATTAAACCGAACTGGAAATTGAAGTAAATCAGAGAGTCACAAGAAGGGGGTTGAATTGTGTCCCTTGAAAACTTTTGGTCCAACCTACAAGTACTTTGAAAAACTTACTGATCTTTGCTCAAGGAATATCTTGGCTA
This sequence comes from Sesbania bispinosa, assembly GCA_026901365.1. Taxonomy (NCBI): domain Eukaryota; kingdom Viridiplantae; phylum Streptophyta; class Magnoliopsida; order Fabales; family Fabaceae; genus Sesbania; species Sesbania bispinosa. The sequence continues at coordinate 2,006,009 of QLOH01000032.1, read as the reverse complement.
TCAGAAGTTACTTCTAGAAGATAGTGGTTAGTGTATAATGCCAACTGAGTTGATTGAAACTATCTTTTTAAAGGTAAGCAATATCATAGGGACTGATATCATCAAATTTTATTCTTCCATATAGTGTATTTAATGTAGATACAACTCAAATAAGGTTCAAAAGAATAATATAAAGTTTCTGCAGTTATGCAGAGGCAAAACAATGAATCTTCCACTTTAAACCATTCTTATGAAAAGTCAAATAATTTTGTATTTTAATAAAACTTTCCAGAATAGTTATTTAACCAATAACTAATAAGATTATATGAGAAAATCTGTTCAGAAGAAAGTTTATATCAATATGATATTTTTAAATCAAGTGACACAATGAAATCTAATAAATGTTTCTTCTGAAGTATCAAATAAACTTGAAACTTGATGAAACTTTCCAGATTAGATATTTAAATGGTAAAAAATCAAAATATAAAGTTAGATCTGATTAAAATCAAGTTTGTAAAGATCTGGTAGTTTGAACCCCGAGTTTCAATGTTGAACAATGAACAGATTTCAAGAAATGTGCTTCTGAAGCACCAAACAGTTTCATAATTTAATGAAACTTTCTAGATTAATATTTGAACTGATATGGATGTGATTTATGTGAAAATATCAGTTAAAAAATAAGTTTATCGAAATCTGGTTTACAACTTGCTAAATATCCAAAGTATGAAGAATAAATAGCAAATCAATGAATGTAAGTGCAAAGAAATAAAGAGAGTAAGGGTAATAAACATTGCACAAATGATTTTTATACTGGTTCACCCTCACAATCCTTGGGCTACGTCCAGTACCTACCTCAGTAGGATTTTCCACTATATCAACCTTGATACAATGACTTCTTGGTTGCTCTTCACCACTAGTATTCTTCTGCAGCCTCTTCAGGCTCAACCCAGTATTCTTCTGCAGCCTCTACAAGCTCTTACAACCGATTTCTGCAAATAGCAGGGCACACCTCACTCTTGCAGACTCAAACTAACTATCTCTCAAAAGAATCTACCTCCTTTGAGAGTTACATAAATTGTGTGATGAAAATATACAATGGAAAGGCTCACAAAACACTCATGGATTGGATTAATCTTTACAAAAATGAATCTAGACACACTCTCTAAGAATTTATGAACAACAACTCTACATTTTGGAGTGGTCGAAGGTGAATCTCAATCTTGAAGGGAATTTCTACATTATGGCTCTTTGAATTTCTTCCCTTTTTCTCTCCTTGATATTGCCCAGCTGAATGGGGTTGTGTTTATAGAGTTATGGTGGTCAAACTAGCCGTTGCAGTTGCTTGGAGAAGTGGTCAAGCTGTAAGCTAGCCTTGTAGGAGCTGTCACTATCATAGAACAACTTCTTTCTCTCTCATTCTTTGACCAGTCAATCCTTCTGATGTGTTTCTTCTGTTCTTTCACAATATCTTTCTTCTGGTCGTGTAAAAAACATCCAACAATTTATAAATAACAATAATAAGCTCCTGGAAAAAATCTGTGATGTTTTTCCTGAATCTAAAGAAAATTGTTCCTTTTTGGAAGTATTCATAAATACTGTTTCTTCTTCTGAAGCAAATTATTTCTTCTGGAAGTGTGCAGAAATTCTATTTCTTCTTCTGAAGCTTCAAATATGCTTGTAAAGCTTCCAATCTTTTATCCTTGCTTTATTTGCATTGTGAGAGAAATAATTATGCTTATGGAAGCTTCTTTGAGTGTTCTTCAACTTGAAATATTCAAGGGTAATAGCTTGAGGAGTGTGGAAACTTGTTAAAAACTTCTAAAGATGCTTTGAACATGTTTACAATTTGAAATGTGAATTTGATGCTTCTGCAGAAAGGACAAAATTGTGTTTCTAGTGATATTGACCTTTGTTTGCATCAGTAGCACTTTGGAATGAATATTCTTGAATTACTTAAGTTATCTTTCACAATCAAAAGGTGTTAGGTTTTATGAAAAGCTCCTTCTCATGCTTCTAGTGGTCTTGAATGATCTTTTTAAATCTTCAAATATGCTTTTGAAGCTTGATAAAGTCAATTTAATATTCATTGGATCTTAGATGAACTATCTTCACCTTTTTGAAGTTAAGAAGCTACTTCTTGAACTTGTTTCATCACTTTTGACATGAATGCTCTATGTAACATGCTTCTGGACACATGTTCTGATGTTAAATGATGTTTTTGATCTTTGCACCTTCCTTCTGTAACTTTTCCTGTATTCTTTCAAGCATTCTCAAGTGAAAACATTAGTACCAAAGTATTCAGAATACTTAGAATATTGTTGTGAAAGTTTGTTGTTATTAAAACATTTGCTCAAGATGGTCTTGGACCTTACAGAAACTAGTCCAGATGAATTGTACCGAACTGGTTTTAGAGTATAATTAATTGGTTCTGAATTTTTTTTAACCGAACTGGTTTTGAGAAAATGAACCAAACTGGTTTTCTAAGAAGTGGTTCAAGAACTAGTTTTTTAAACTGTACAGTTAATTTTTTTAACCAATTTTTCCAAACAAACCAACTAAAAAACCAATTTTATTAGCTAAAGGGATGCTAAGTTTGAGATTTTCTTACAAAGAAAATATATAAAACACACATATATTATATATAACCAATAAAACATATATATTATCTGGTCCAGGTGATTTTACCCAATGTAGTCCATAAAACTTTGTCACTAGAGAATTTTCAAATGCTTGAAAATGATTGTAATAAGCTATAAGCATTTTCAAGAGAGCCTACATCAGAAATCCAGTGGAGCCAAAGTAGGATGAACTTGCCTTTACTTTTTGAGAAATTTTTAATGAGGGAAAGATAAACATGATTCTCATTTTTGCCTCAACTTTCTTCATTGTCTTAATCATGTAACAGTCATCATTGGTCAAGTAAAAGAAGTTTCCACTTTTCCATGAGAGGAAAGTTCATGCAAGACATCATTTCCACATATGGATAACTTCCTAAGTGTTCTAAGGACAAAGTTTTATATAAAAGGTTATTAATCATTACATACAAAAAATTAAAATCTTACCATAGTTTCATGTGTGATAATGATTGGATATTATTGTCTAAAACTAGAGTCTTAATGTTAAAATAAGTGTACTCATGGAATAATCTTATAATATGAAAATGCAAATAATAAACAAAAGTACTCCCTTCGGACTCGAATGTAAGCAACAAAAAACTCAGCTTTGTTGGTCCAAAATATAAGCAAATTTCAACTAACTTTACCCTAATTAATGATATTATACCCAAAATACCCTTTATTTAACATATTCCAATGACCCTTCTTCGAAGCTGATGCCTTTCCCATTTAAAAAATTTCCAATAAAAATTAAAGTGGGATACTAAACTTTTTCTCTCTTCCATCATAAAATGTTTGTTTTCTCTTTTCCGTGCTTCGTACTTTTCTTCCTCGTTCACACTCGAAACCATGGCAGCACCACATCTGTGATTCAGCTGGCCCTCATATGATTTAGGCATCAACGATGATTCTATGACTGTTGAGGATTCACTAGAGAATAATGTTGAATCAGAGAACAAAAATTCAGTTGAGTTTGAGGATTTGTCCTTTCTCGTTGTTGAAGACTCACTCGATAAGGATGGGGAGGCTGATCACTTTCAAGATGAGTTTTTGTAGGTGAAGAGCTCTCTCAGCATGATGATGAGGTCACAACAAAGAAAATAGAGTCATCAAATGGGGGTTGAAGGTGGAACATCTACAAGCAAGTTGAAGCACCATTTTGACTTGAATAAAGTCCCAGGTGAAATTCTGAAAGTGGTGAATGTGTATGCTGACTTTGAAGAAAACCATGAAAATTAGTGAAGTAAGGAATCTGCGTCGAAAAGTTGTCCAACCATGTGTGAGAGCGTTTTTGGACTTGAACAAAGGTGATTTTTATCTAAATAAATTTCTAGATGAGGGGCTAGACTTTGGACTCAACAGTGAAGAGTTGAACAAAGGGATTTAGGACATGCTGAAGATTTACTTGTATTCATTGTATTAGGTGAGTTTGGAAATGAAAGCAAATCATGTTTAGATTATTTTTTGGTGGTTTATCATTTGTATTTTGTTCTATGTTTCATCACCATGACAACATGACATATTTTGGCTATTTAATTTTATGTTATTGCCACAGAAAATGGATTTTGCATCTGAATCAATCTCGTTTAATGAAATTATTTTCTGAATTTGCATTTTGAGATTGTGACTATGGCAATGCTTATGAAGCTTATCCCTTGACACCTTACAAGATGCAAACATGATGCGTATCCTTTGTCCTATATCAGAAGAATTAGAAAGTAATGGTATCATGAAATCTAATTGTCCAAAAAGTGATGGTATCATGAAATCTAACATATTTAGAGACGATGCAGGGCAAGTAATGGTGTTGCCCCAAGCTTGTCAGAATTAGACACCAATAGCTAATTTTTTTTTCTAAAATCTTAATTTGGAAATTAAAAATTTTAAAAGGACACATGTTAGTCTAATGATTTTGTGTTTTCCTTAACGCTATAAAAGAAAAGCTATAATAGATTGTTACCAAAGACTAATAAGAGTAATGGCTAATAATAACTTGTAGCTTCAAGTTCGTGAATTTAACTCACCATAGAGTCCAAGAGACTAAGTAGATTGTTGATTGTTCCCTTAAGCTGACATTTCTCCAAAGTCTATTTATAAATTAAATCAAATCAAACTTGTGCCTTATTGAAAAGCTAATGTAGAAGATAATGTTCTTTAAAGGGTTCAAGATGGTTCTGATGCTGCACTTGAAGAGAGTTGGTTAATATTACTATTGCTCTTTATATGTTAAAATTTTTGTTTAAATTCTTTGCCTTAGCCAATGCCCATAATTAAATTAATTTTCATGCCAAAGGACAAAATGGAAGTGCTTAAGCATTGTGTGAGTCGTCCTGTTGGTCCAAACAAGAATCAATCTTATCATAACAAGGAAAAGGCATTTGGTGATAATCTTCGATGTCCGTTGATTTCTTCTTAAATAAAAGCCTAGTTGAAATTATATTTCTTCAAAATCATTTGGAGTTTCATGGGTAAAAACTCATCTTGTAAGTATTCTTCCAAGAGTGGACATCAGAAACATCAATCTGCATATTTGGAAACATGATTAATACTTCAAACATTTAAGCACATGTAGTGTTAAGTTTTTAATTTTCATCTAAACTTCTAACTTTGCATTCTAAGGCTGCATCCTACCTCCAAAGCTTGCAAACTTTGTAGTAGTGATCAGAATGAAGATGCAAACAAGCAAGATAGATTTTGGAAACACATTTTTGTACCAATTACAAAAAGCTATTGGAAGTTTATGCATCGTATAGTTGTTAAGTTGAACCTGTAACATCCCAAAAGTAGTATCTAGAAAAGATGGTAGAAGCCCTTGGGAGGTGAATTTCACCAAGAGGAGGACGTTAGGCATAGAGGAAGGATCTAGGAGTCGGAGCGTAGATTAAGAGAAGAGTTAGGGAATTCATGGAGAGTTATGAGTTCTAAGAAGACTTTAGAAGTAGAACCAAATGATAAGCCAAACACAATGGTAGATTTAGCTTAGTAGATGTCACACCCTAAAGCTGGGAGGGTAACAAGACAACGAGGTGAGGAAGGAGGTTAAGGTGCTGAGCAAAGGAATGGGTCCTGGATGGAAGAAATTACGTTTAGAGAGAGCTGACGAATGGAGCAAGGAACGGGTTAGACCAAACGAATAAGGTTAAGGAAGTATTCTCGTAAAAAGGAACTAGGAAAAGAGACTAAGAGGAACTGGGAGTTTAGGATTCTGATATTCTCGCTTAAGCGAGAAGGCCTCGCTTGAACGAGCATATTAGTAAAAAGGGGAGAATTGTGTTTCTATCACTCTCGCTCAAGCGAGAAAGGCTCGCTTGAGCGAGGGATAGGGCCATTCTGGGAGGCTTTCTGTGATGGAATTGCGCTCAAGCGCAATTAGGCTCACTCAAGCGCAATTCCATCCAGAATCAGGGATTACTCTCTAATTTGGTCTCGCTCAAGCGAGAAGGCTCTCGCTTGAGCGAGACAAAGTCAGAGAGGTTGGATCTTATTTCTTGTGCAATTTCGCTCAAGCGAGAAGGTTCTCACTTGAGCGAGAATGCCATTTCAGCCCGCGTTATTTCGCTCGCTCAAGCGAGGATTCTTCGCTTGAGCGAGAACGCACAAAACAACTTTTTATGCGCGTTTTAGTTGGGGTTTTGGGATTTTTTTCCCACTCCCTAAGTTTTAGAGAAAGTCTAGAGAGAGAGAGAGGGAGAAGAAATGAAGAACAAGGAGCTTGGATTAAAGCCCCCACGCCAATCAAGGAGCTTGGATCATCATCTTCAACCCTAGTCTTTTCCATTTCTTGCCTTGAGGTGAGTGTGATCCACCCACTCACTTTCCATCATGTGTGCAGTCCCTTAATGATCCCTCTTCTTCTTTCCCCTTCCTATTTTACTTGCTTGTGGTTGATTGTGGTTAATCTAGGGTTTATACGTGTATTGGCTTTGATTGCTTGAGTTGTGGTTTAGCCCTAGATTGAGGAAGTTAGGGTTTTCATGATAAGTGTTGATTATGAGATTTGAAGGTCATGGAATTCTCATTGCACAATATATAACATGTTTTCATGTCATGAATCATACTCGCATGTTTTGAAACCCTAATCATGTATCATGTTTTCATGGGCCTTTGGCTAAGAGGAAATTCATGGGTCTACGGACCAAAGAGGGGTCTTCGGACCAATGAGGTACAAGAGAGGTGATCACATTTACTCCAAGGACACGGGGTAAATGGGGTTCCTCAACTAAAAATAAACCACATATATGTTTAATGATAAAACTTAATGAGGGTGGCCCTGGACGACGGTCCTTGTTCACATGGCCGAGAGCTCAATGAGGTTAATAGTGAAAAGACACCCTTGGTGTGGGTTTGACACCTGAGGTTCAGTTTGATATTTGACTGCATGAATGCATTGGTGGTTTTCCACTAGAGGAATTATAATGTGCATTGCCTGACTGCCTGGTAAATTGTAATGTATAGAAAAATGTGAATTGATGTATATTTATGTTGTATCCATATTTGCCTGCTCCTCCCACACTGTATGCATGATCATGCTCATTGGGACATAGTCTCATCCCACATTATGGGAATTATGTTAAGATGTGCGGGAATTCCTTTCGGAGGCTTGATCGAAAGTGGGAGCTGTAGGTTGGGTCCTGTGATGGCCTAATCCTCCTGACTATTGTTATGATTATTTAATTGTAATATTTTGTATGGATTTAGAATGTTATTACCTTGGTGGGGTAGGGATGTACATGTGGGGCCTCAGGAATGTTCTTATATTTCCAGGGAATATGTATCTCCCCATCCCCTCTCGCTTATTTACTTGAGGTGTGTACTATGAGCCACTACAAGAAAATCAGGATTTAACGACGGTTGAAGTTAGCATTTAGCGGCAGTTTGAACCGCACAAAACCGCAAGAGAATTTGGCGCTGTTAAGCTATATATCGTCGATTTTGGCCAACCACTGGAATAACCGTCGCAAAAAGGTTGTAAGAATAATGGCGATTTATAAACCGACGCTAAAATATATATTTTTTTATTCTATGTAAATTCTGGGATCTTGTGATATATATTGCGGCTGTTTAAAACCGCCGCTAAATTATACACAAGTACAAAACTCAAGACGATAGTATTTGTAATCCTTGAATTTGTATTAAAAATATTTTATATTAATTATAGTTTTTTTATGTCTAATCTACCATTGAAACTAAACATCCACCAATAATGTTATGCATATAAAATGCCATTAATAATTTAATATGTTGAAAAACTTATATAAATCTATTCATGAATTTACAACAAAAATGTCTAAACAAATATGAACAAATAAATTGTGGTAACAGACAATATTTGGTATTTAACCTTGAATGCGAGACTTATTTTTTACACCCCTTTCTTTAACCATTACACAAAAGCATGCATACCTTGGCCATATTATGCCATAAAATGGATGATTATTAAAATTATTGCACATAACTTATAGCAATTTAACTATAATTCACTCACATAGTTAATCCTAAACACACAAGGGGAACAAAAATTAATCCTAAATCAATAGTACGCAAAGTTCAAATTGACAGTAAAGCAATTTTGATTATTGTATGCTTACCTATTCTTGGCTCAGTAATTGTAAGCTTCTAACAAATTGAAGTTGGCTGGATGTCTCTAGAAGGGGGGTTGAATAGAGACTTCTTAAATCTGTTCCTGAAATTTCAAAACTAAATTTGAAAGATGAGATGTAATCTCAAGTCTGTTGACTTGGAATCTCTTGTTAAGACAGGATACAAGTTAATTAACTTTTAGTAAGTCTGTCTATGTTCAAGTTAGTTTAAAGTCTCAACTGAGACATTGGTTTAATTCTTAGAGATGTTGCTTTGTTATTTAGTTGATTTAAGACAAGCACAATAAAGATAAAAGAAGAGATAAGGGGCAGAGATCTTATCCTGGTTCACCCACACCTTGGGCTACGTCCAGTCCTCACAACACGTGAGATTTCCACTATTGACAAACCCGTCAATACAAGTATTCTTACTGCCTCTTCAGGACGTCTCTCTCACACTAAGCCTAGGTACTCCTATCTTAGCTGAGCCACAAGTATTGTTTACAACCTCTTCAGGACACACGTACCTCACTCTAAGACTAGGCACACTCCTATCTTAGATGAGACAAGGTTACAGAGTAAGTTGAGATAAGACTAGCTTACAAACATACAAAGTACAGATGAAAGATGTAGTAAGCTAGATAAGCTCTCTTCTAAAATACAATGACAGTATGATACTCTGAAAAGAGAGATGAGTAGAGACAAATGTAGATCTCAAGTTGAGATGAGTCTGTATAACAGTCAGTTGAGACGTGCACTTGAGATGATAGTTGAGATGTGATAAGATGCTTAGTGATTGTGCAGTAATGCAGGCAGTCTCTCTCAGTTTTCACTGCTTGATGAAGTCTCTTTATATTTCAGATAGAAACTAGCCGTTATGTGACCGTTTCTAGCTGTTGAGACACATAGCTGACATACAGGCTTTTTCTGTTGAGACTCAGCAACTTTTCAGGGACGTTGGTACTGTGTCAGTGTACTTGGTTGACCCTGTGCTGACTTCACTTGCTGTCTTCTCTCACTGAGCTTGCAATCTTGCTTCTGTCCAGAGTTTGTCTTAACTTTCTTGCATCTGTGACAAGATCTCATTCTACTGCTTCTGTCCTTGAGACGACGTCTCAAGCTGTTCTTGCATCTCAAGCTGAACTAGCATCTGTTCATGGCTTGCATCTCAAGCTATGCTTGAGTCCTTTCCTTTTTCCTTGCTTCTGCTTGTTTTAACTGAGATCTTTTCTGTTAACAAGATTACATCTGAACATAAGCTTGCATCTCAAGCTATACTTGCATCCACTCATGACTTGCACCTTAAGCTGTTCAAGTGTCTTTTTGCTGGCTTGGTGATGAGTCTAGTCATTCTTCTCCTTAATTCTGGATCAAGACATGTGCTTTATATGAAACTGATTTCTTGGGCTTGCAACCGATCCTTTAGATTGAAAAACCAAAGTTGTTGCAGGATTTCTTGAACCATGACAGCTTGCAGTTTTGTTCTTTGTGTTTCTTTATCCATGACTTTGCTTGTCTTATGGTCTAGATATCCTCTTTGACTCATGTGTCCAAATTAGATTTCTGCAGTAAACAAAGACTGGGAATCTCTGCCACACTTAAGCACACAGTTAGTAATACAAGATGCATCTCATATATTTTAAACTTAAACAGTTTGTCATATTAAAAACTTCTTAGAGGTGAGCTTGTGTCAACACAAATCTGTTTGCAAATAATACACAACCATGGGTTAGTAACTCGCTCTTTTCACTAATCTAACATGAGCTGTGAGAAAAAGATATTTTAACATAAAAGCCAACTAGGGAATAATAGGAAAACATTTATCAACATCAACAATCAAGTTTCTTAGCATATAAGCTTAACTATGATATCAATTATATCCTATTAGGGGGACCACATTATACATGGGAACAATGGTCAAGCACAAGGTATAGCTAACTGCATATCACAACAACCCAATTGATAAGCACTTATTGTGCAATCACCTATTAAGAATCCTATAAACATTTAACAAACAAGGGAACAAAACAAAATCAAAGATAAAAAAAGCATAAATAAAATTAACATAAGAGGACTAACCAAAGGTTGCAGGTAACGATTTCCAACACTTCAGATATATCTTGCTAACACATGAATGTATAAATCCCCGTCGATCAAAAAGAAAAAAGATAAATTTTAATTTATAGTTTCTATACTGCTAAAAGTTCTCATCATCACATTACGATAGGATAGTGGAAGAAAAATGTAAAAAAAAAATGTTAGAGAAAAGAATATATATATATATATATATATTCTTTTAATGGCCAAAATCGAAAGTTTCATTTGTTATGATAGGACAAGAGCTTCCAACACGGAGGAGCATAGAAATAATAGAAGTTGAGATATTTGTTTCAAGAAAGACCAGAGAAAATTTATAACTAAATTCCAACAACTTGTCTTAATACCAAGGTTCTATAACAATTTTAAGATTTAAATGATTGAACAATTTTAAAAATGAAGTAACAAGAAAAATTTACTGAGAATAAGTGTAAGATAAATATAAATGATAAATTTTACAAGAACTTACTGAATCATTAAAAAGACTAATAAAAAATCTATAAGCTAATAAAACTTTCTAAGAATAAAAACAGAGCAAAATTTTATAAATTAAATAGAATCGGAGCAGAGTGATAGGTTTCAGGATAATAAATTATAAAACTAATAAGATTAATATAAACAGGATTGGAGTAACAACTTATAAACTAACAAAAACCCATATAGAAACTAAAAGAAAATAAAATCTTGTCAAGTATATGGTGCACGTTGCACCCTTTTCTTTATTATTGTTATTTTAACAAGATATTTTTAAGAATATAACTTGAGTAAGTATTAACATACTTTTATACTAATTTATACTTTTAGAAAATTCATTTTAATTTTAAAATTTGTTATATTGATTTTGAAAATAGAATTATATAGAAAAAAAATAAATATAAAAGAGCTCTTTTAGTATTATGTTATTATATAGTATTAGGCCATTTGCTTTCCGGTTCCAAATATCCACCATTTATTTATTTTGATAATTAATAAATAGGTCTAGTATTAGTACAAGGCTATAAGCCAAACTCACTAACAACAAACCAATAATAATATATTCTAACATGCATAAACAAATAATAAAGTGAACTAATTGTTATACAAGAAATTAAGATGCATAAAGAATAAAGCTAGAGTAAAACCTCAATTAATACCTCAGTCCATTGCTTTCAAAAGTCTTCATGACATGGCCTCTGTTTAGGAAAACACTAGACTTGGTGCGAGTTGTGATTTGAAGAGGCACTCCATAAACTTAACCAACCTGTCAAAGTAAACACACTATCTTAAAAGATCCAATACCTTCACAACACACTGGCATTGGAAGGGCCCAATAAAGCTAATATGGGCATATCTTTGTAACAGATATAACGCTTAACAAGCATAATCATCATATTCCACTTCTGAATACGAGATTCATTGATGGCCCCTAGACATATTTTCTAATAGCCTAAAGAGAAGATAAAAGACTAACACATTAACCTACAAAGACTTCCAATGAAAGACTGAGGAGATTTATTGGTTTTCTTTGCTTCTTGAATATTTTCCTTCCTTGACAAACTCCTGCACAGAATATAGAACAAATGAATGAGGTGGAGGAACGATGAAACACCCATAAATGAATGACAAATAAATTACCTATCTCTGGTTATATGTCTCCTAATCACCATCCATAATGTAGATAAGTTAAGTTTCCCTTGAACTCAGTAATATAACAACATGCGGCCATTATCTTTATAGTAATAAGAATTGTAAAATGACAAGCAGAGATTAAATTTCCTTCAAGATAATGTCAAGCTTCATAAAAACTCGTTACTGTATGACTATGAGATATAAAAGGACAACTATAACTTATAAACTACTACTACTACAACAAGTTAGCTAAATTTGACATATTCTAAAATCCAAACTCCACAAATTTAGGTTATTACCTTAAGTTAATCTAATTCCCAAAAGATCAACAAGCAATGCACGAGTAAACATATAGAAAACCAAATAAGGAACTAACCACCCAATCTTCTTGACAAACAGTAATTAAAAATACTCATTGTATAACTACATTGAAAGGACAAAAAAATATCTCAAACAATCTAAAATGTCGATTCATTAGGAATTTTATTTTGTGTCATAATTATCAATTTTTGCTAATCAAGCTAGAAATGTCATAGTTATGCCTATTGAAATCGGAAAATAAGAATCCAGTTTAAGACGTGGGAAGGGGTTCTAAATGAAATAGGAATAGGGTTTTGAACCTTCTTTCCTCCTCTGTTAATCGTAGTACTGGTCTTCTATGGAGCCCCTTCTTCTTGCTCACGTCAAACACCATCTTCAATCTCTAAACACAACAACAAACATATCCACTTAATAATCAACTATGAAAAAAGGGGGAAAACCAAAAGGCATAAAATGCAAACCTTGAAATGGGAGTATGGGAAGAATATATATCTAATGGATTTGTGCTATTGTGAAAGTATGACCAAAATGAGAGCTCAGAGTTTGAAGCTTCTGTTGGAGTAAGGGGCGGAGAGTATTACTTAAAAAGAATAAGAGCGCATGCAAGAAACGCTAATGATAATAGCTCCTCCTCATGGAGAAATGAAGAACAGTAGGGTTTGAAAGGGAGGAGGAAACGACACTAGAGAAAGGGAGGGAGGGAATAGGGTGAAAGCCCGACGCGAATGAGAAATAGAAATAAAGATTTCACGCATTTTTTTTACATTATTTTAGTGTTTTAAGAACTAAAGATATTTGCTTTCGAGGTTAAAGGGTCAAAACCGCCTCTAAACAAAAGTCAACCGCCTTTGATTTATGGCGGTTATATAAGCGACTCTAATTTATTGGCACGAGGGCGGTTAATATTAACGCCACTATTCAACCGCCCCTAAATTTCATTTTTCTTGCAGTGAGCCTACATAGGCAATGTTGATGTTATTACGGTTGGTTGATTTTCCGCTAAAGTAAGTGTTGGAATTACCTAAGCATTGTAATGTATGTATGCCGATATCAGTAATGGGTGAAATAATTTCACGGATTCGGGATTAGTGCTTCCAACAGACATTATTTTCGAATTTAGAAATTAGGACGTTACAAAACTAAATTTACACAAGGGAACCAAATTATATAATGCTTTATATAATTTGATTGTGATATGAAATACATGAATTTTAAAAACATCCATACATCTGGGATGGCATTAAAGTGGCTTCACATCGTTAAAACAGTAAAAATGTAAAATCCGGAATGTCATTTTATCACATAATCAGATTTATCTTTCTTTATACTTGCATAATCACTGCTTATCAACAATTTCAAAACTTATTTGCATCTAGCTAAAAGTCTCAGACTCTCAGTAGCATTTCCACTTTCATTCTCAGAGAATTTGAATCCATTACATGAAGTGATCTCTATAGGATTACTTGGTTTATAAAGAAAATAAAATCTTTTATCATAATAGAAGACAACATTAATGGGGAATTAATCATAGGGGATAACTTTGTTCAATCTTCTATCAAAAGAGCCACTGTTGTTGCTTCTATTTTTCCATGCAGTGGTATTCCCGTGGTTCTGGCAATCAAGAGACTATTTTTCCCCGGTAGCTCAATTTAGTGAGGCAGTATACAAATATCTTAAGGCAAAATCTCAGATTATAAAAAAAATAGTTTCATTATATTTAGAAGTACCTACAACTGAATATTTTGGACAAAATTAGTTCAAAAGACAAGAAGAAGAGATATTTCCTTGTCCCATATCAGAATAACTCTACAAGATGCAAACAACTCACCTGACCCAATTTTCCCCACAAATGCAACTTCAAATTCACCAGCCATCACTCCTCCAAACACACAACCATCATCACAATTCCTTCCACCAGTTCTCTCACAGGAGCAGGCACATTCGGGTAAGTGAAATGGCAATGTTTTCATTAATGCAAGAATTATTTGGCACTTTTAAGCCTTCAAGATACTAATAAATGCTCCTGTTTAATACCATCTTTTCCAGCTCTATTGCCTAACCTTCCCAATGTCCTCCTAATTTCAATACCTCACATTCATGCTATCAATATGCAAAAATAAGTCAGAATTAAGTAATTAACAAAGACTATAAATAATCAAAAAGACTTGTTCTCTACTGTATAAATATTGTTCTCAACTCCTATCCCAAACCACTGCAAATTAAATAACAGTACAGGAAGGTTAGAGAGTAAACCCCGAACATCCAAGAAAGACATTGCAAGAGTGGGTCCCAAACTTCTAGTAAAGTCATTGCAAGAGTAGTCTGCAATACAAGCACACAGAAATCCATTTCCCTATAAATTTATTACAACACCAGTCTGCAAAACATTCTCACAAATCCATTAAAAGAAATGAGTTCCATACCTTAATCAACATTGTGTAGGTATTCATAAACTTCATGAACCAATTCCTTATCATATTTTAGTTGAGTGGGTAGTCCACCTTGATTGACCATCACATTTTTCTTCATGTGGAGAAATTTTTATTATAACATCCTTTCACCTTCATGATTTCAATCATACATGATTGAAGTGTGAGACAAATTTTGTTCGAATCTTTGCTTGAAAAGGTGTCAAAAGATCTTTGAACAGTAGTCTCTCATTCTGTTGTAATGAATGAATGGAACTAAAAAAACCCAGATCCAAAACATTCAAATAAGGAGAATTAGGCGGTTGACATGTCAAATCCACCTTCAGAAGCCGCTTGACAAAACTCTTCATGATCTATAGAAACATGGCATGGTGGATTATCTTGTTGTATCTAAATTGTTTCTTGTGCATGCTCTTGTGGCCATTTTTCTTTGATGAAAGGTAAAACCTTATTTATTAAGAACACTCAACTAACTTCTTTAGTGATAAAAGTAAACAGTTTTGTTTCAAGTTTCCCTGTTGCTCTATTAACACTAGACCTTCTTGCTGGAACTTTATCAACTAGAGGAAACATGCCAATTTTCCCTGAGAATGTCTCATTACCTTTATTATCAAATCTAGGTCTAGCCACTATAACTAAAAACATTACCTTCTCAATGAAGTTTTTGTTTCTGCATGTACGACATGGTTCATCATCATTTGTAAGAAGGTAATAGTTCATGGATTTCTTGGACATGTAGAACCATTTTTCATTTATGTGCACGACATTGTACATGGACTTAAACATTGGATCATGAGGAATGCTACTTTTTTCGAGCATGTTCAAGCAAAATCTAAGATGAGCTTTCATAATATCCACCTTCAAATGTGGCTTTAGTCCGTTTGAATGACGACGCAAAACTCCTTCTTTTAAATATTTCACCAATGTTGTCTTGCTAATGCCCAAGGCAAATGCTAGACTTTGAAGAGTGTTATGCTTAGTTAGCGAAACATCAGGCACCTTCTGGATATCTATCTCCACTCGTTTTCAACCATAATTTTGTGTTTTCTTATGGCAATCATCACTTGTTTGCTTTATTTGCCTCCAAATCCAATAATGACATCCATAGAGACTGAATAAGAAGAAGCCACCCATTTAACAATCCCAAGATTATGTTTTCCACCAGAACTTGCATTAATCAACAATTAAGAAGTATATTTTCGTTTGTTGTTATCCAAGAAGTAATATTTTTCAGAGATGGTTGTGTCTCATGTTTACCATTGTTTCCTACTGCATGAGAAATGTCAAAGTGCATGAATTTAAAAAAAAATAGTAAAACAAAAAATAAATTAATTAGTTAAATAAATTCAAGCAGAAGCAAAACCAAATGAATGAACCACTAAATAAATAAATAAATTAAAAAACAACAAGGAAAAAATATAGTTTGAATTACAACATGTCAATTATCAGTGTCTCTGAGTGTTAATCTTTTTCTCCAACTTAGCCACTTCATAATTCTACCATTTATTTATGTTACTTAAGCATGTCATAACCCAACATATAGGTGCTACTACAACAATGGCCAATAAGGAGACTGTGCCACCTTTTTTAGAGGGAAAGGTAGCAAACATTTAGCTGCTATGAGGAAGGCATGCATGAGTTTTGTTTCAACATGACACATTGATTAAAAAAATAAAACAAATAATTGAGCATAATTATAAAAGTTCCAGCACCTTCAGTCAATGTGGCGTTGCCTTCTTCATCATTTAGATCATGTTGTGTCCTAAAAATTTGAAGAGAAAATTGTTAACATTAGGTGCTAATCTCATCTTCATTCTTTAGTTCTTCAACTCATGTCAAAATTGTATACCAGTAAGCATGATATCAACTTCATTCACACACAGATTATCAATGTCGTTGTCAAGTTCATCGTTGGAAAGGATATTTTAAGACTCATTGTCAGAGACATCACCTTGTTCATACAATAGACACACATTTAAGTCGTTAGAAAATGGACCATTGATTCTTGAAGAAGGATAATCCATATCAATGAAGAGTTCTCTATTTTCGTTACTACTATTACAATTACAATAAACTGGAGGTGCTTTATTGTAGTCCATTACTGATTCTAGACTTTCAATGGAATCAGAACCATTAAAGAGGCATTTAAATCAATATATAGAGGCATTTTGAAAAAGCTCACACACACTAAATATAAAAAGGGAGATAACTAACACACACAGTGAATAGAGAAGAAAAAGATAGTCAAACGTCCAACTCTTATTATGTCTTGCAAGTTTTGAAGAAAAAAATGGACTATAAGCTTCCTGTTGCGCCAATAATTTCACGAAAAATTTTAGAGGAAAATTTTCTTGATTTTTTTTTTTAATTCAATTTTGAAACATCAATATAGGATAGTGAAAATTTCACGCGGCTTATTGGAAAGAAAGAATCAATTCTTTAGCTCCATCATTGACATTTAGTGGGAATTCCAACAGGGAGTAATGACATTTAATATTGAAAGTATTAACTCATATTTTTAATTAATTTAATAACTTCCGTAATAAATGTTATGAAGGATAGTTTAGGGAATAGGCGTTTGTTTAGATGATATCAAGAAAATTAAATGAGGTTAACTAACATTTTTAATTAACAAAAGTTAATTTTTTTTATTTATATTCGAGTCCAGAGTAGTGACAACATATTAAGTATTAATAGGGCTTACCTAAAATCTATTAGGCAATATTCCTTCCACTTGAACTCACATGATGGGCGTGGTGGAGTATATTTGGATCCTTCAGGAGGAAATCTTGTCCACATTTTCTCCTTAGAATTAAAAGCTGAAGGCTTCATATCAAAAGATGCTGAGGGGGCAGGTCTTCCAATGGAATGCCTATGTAACAATTCCACCAAATTCTAATGACTAATGAGTGCTAATGCTAAAGCCAAGACATGTATGAAAAACCAAACTGATAACATGAAAATATGAAAAAATCAATCATCCATTTCAACTCTTTTTTCATTATTTTATTTGGCCTTATGGTTGTTAAGTTATTTTAACTAAAGGTTAGTCATGTGTATCTTTAGTAGAGAAATTAATTAATTAAACCAAATCACATGCAAAGAAAATGAAGGTCGACAAAGAAGTCTGTTGATTTAGTCTAGATTGTGTAGGGTTTTTTTTCTCTATTTTTATTTAAATTCAAAATTATAAAAATTGATTCCCAATTACAAATTGAGCATGAGCTCATAATTTTTTGTGTCCTTTACATATGGTCTCTCCCTGCCTCTTTGATTTCCTTGGTGCTTTTAGAGTTTGAAGTTAATTCCCTCTTGAATTAGCACCACCTATTTTGAAACCTATAAATTCTTCATCCAAATCACCCCCTCCAATTGGAGTTCTATCACCACTAAAATCTCCATCCCCACCACCCTATAATTGCATTCTATCACTTGGCTTTTCCATCACTACACTTACCCTCCCATCCACTAACATTCTCCTAGGCTTAGGATCCCCTCCTTTTGTAGACCTCCACACTACATGTCTCTTTTGTGATGGAAAAATTTGATACTAACCCAACTCATTAAAAATTTGTTGAGGATCCCCTCCCTTTGTAGTGCTTCACACTACAAGTTTCTTTTGTGATGGCAAACTTGAAACCTTCTCCCCTGGACAAATTTGATACTCACCCAACTCATTAAAAAATTGTTGAGGGTCCCACTCAAGATGGCCTTCCTGTGATGACCTTGAAGGATAATATGTTTCACTTTAATCCCATGGATCCTTACTCCAATTACCCACATAAAAACTTCCATTAGGCCATTTAAAAGTTCCACTCCCTTTTGGCACACCATCTTCCCAATACCCATCATACCTATTCCCATTAGTCTAAAAAAATGTCTCTTTACCCTAAATAGTCCCATTCCTCCATTCACCAACATAATAGTTCTTATCCTTCCAATAAGTTTGTGTATCATGCCAACCTAAGCTTATGTGAAGTTATTGTCCTTATAACATAGTATTTTATCTCTTTTAACTTGGTCAATATGAGCTTCCATCTATACTTTAAGGGTCTGTTTGGTGAACAGGATATGATAACTTTATCATATCCTATCACTTATCATGTGTTTGTTGCACCCACATAACTCGATCATGTGGCTTATCCTATCATTTCCTCCTAGTGTAATTCTTATCCTAGGGGGGAGCGGGGTAAGGGAGTGATAGGATAGAATAAAAAATTTTCTTCCTCATTTGTCCTTTCTTTCTCTCTCCTCCCTTCCCGCCTCACCACACCAAAAACGGATTTTAGAGGCGGTTGCTTAGTGGCGGTTGTTCATAATCGCCCCTAAGTAAGTTGATCAAAGTCGGTTCTTGACCGACGTTAAAATTTAAAACATAACAACGATATTTAATGATCAACGACGTTTCAATTCGCCATTAAACATATTTCCTAGTTTTCCCAGATTTATAATAATGTAAATGCTTTAAATTATAAGGGTGGTTTTATTAGTCAAAACCGCCATTAGGCTTGGAAAATTTTTACAGTTGTTCGCGCTTTTGCTATTTCTTTTCGCGTTGGGGCTATTTTTTTCTGCTTGCCCCAATTCAATTCACTCGCTTAAACTGCCATTAGATAGCTTGACGGCGCCATATTCTATGGCGGTTTGGCAACCGACGCTATACATTGTATTTAACCGGCGCTAAATCCTGACTTTCTTGTAGTGCCTCTCTCCTCTCTCTTCCCCTCTCCCCCTCATTCTCTCTCTCTCCCTCTGTTTCTCCCCTCTCATCTCTTCTCTCTCTCCTCTCTCCACTAATTCTCCCTTTCCCCTTCCCTCTCCCCATTTTATGATAATTTTGATATTATATTTTAATAATTTTATTATAAATAAATATTTTTTTTATTCATGTATGATTATTGAAAAGTTAAAAATTAAAATTTTATTTTATTTTATAATAAGGGTAATTTTGTCATATCAATATTTTTTATATCTTATCATATCACTATCTGTTCCATTTCAAACATATGATAAGATAAAATAATGTTATCCGCCTCTTATCCTGGTGTGCATCAAACATATGATATAATAAGAGCTTATCATATTCTTATCCTATATTGTTTTTATCCAACTCGTCTATTCTATCCTATCCTATCCTATCAAATCCTATCCACCAAACGGGTTCTAAATGTTTTGAGTTAAACAATTCACAATTTATCATCGGTGATGTTGTCTATTTTTGGTCATTCACTCAAACAGGCCTTAGTCCAGCCCTATAAAGAAATTTATTTAAGTAGGCCAATGTATTCTTGTTCTTCCCTTTCAACTCATACATGTTAACATTGAATTGTAGTATGTGTTTGTGAGTTTTGAGAGGAGGGAAAGGAAAGGATTGGAGGGAGAAGGAAGGGGGAGAAGAAGAGGGAAATACTTTGTAAAATACTCAAACTCACAAACACAAAGGGAGAAAGGGCTTCCAATAAACCCTTCTTTTCCCTCCCTTCCCCTCCAAAATTCAACTCATAAACATAAGGAAATTCCAATACTACTCACTCATATCTAAATTCCTCTAGTTTGATAAAATTCTCCCACAAATGTATTATATAGAATCTCTAAGCCACTTTGAGCATGGCTTCTTGTATCAGCAGCAGCAGTAATAATAATAATAATAATAATAATAATAATAATAATAATAATAATAATAATAATAATATATTAAATTAAATTTTACTTTTTAAAATTATTATACATATTTTTTTATATTTTTAATCTATACATTTAAAATTATATTAATTTAGTTATATATATTATTCATAAATTTAAATATTTTTTACATATTATTTTTTAATGTTTATTTAAATTCAAAATTAATATTATAAAAGATATTCATTAATTGCAAAATATCTCACTAACCACAAGCAATCGAGGTAATAAAAAACTCCATTGGTTCACCGCCTTTGACCACTGGCCTGGCCTCCAGAGTTTTCCTTCCACAACGAACGAGAACGAGGCAACCCTTTTCATCTCATCTCACAAATATAAAACGGCTAGAAAAAAAAAAAAAAGATATAGAAACGCTGCGTTGCGGAAGCAACGAGAGAAGAAGATGGCACCTCAATTGGCAGCAGCAGCAAGCTGCGCCCACTCTTCTCTTCTCCGTCTTCCTTCCCCTTCTTCTTCTCTCCGGTACGTATGCCACGTCACCATCTCCTCTCATCTCTTTCGCTTTTCATATGTTTCGCTTCGAATTGCAATTCGCTACTTTTGCCTATCACTTCTCCTATCATCTTACCTTTTTGGGGGTATTGACACATGTTTTTATTGTTATGTGAAGGTTTTTTTTTTTTTTTTTGAATAAGATGAAATGATATTGATTTTCCCTGCCCCGTCTTCATATACGATGAATTCAAACAAGGGAAGTCTTTTTCTCTTTGTGTTGGTGGGGACCAAAGTTTGTAACCCTAAACCCTAAATGTTTTAGATGACCTACAGGGCTTCATGTTGCTGAACATATTGTTGTATTTGTAAAATGGGTACTGGTAATAGACAAACAATTGAACTGATCTTGGCGATTGATTGATCAGCCCTCTTTTGTCTTTTTATGATTTAGTATTTAGGAGGTCTAAAGAACGTGGTTGTCATTGTCAGAAGTACTAAGGGTAATAATGATTCTTAGCATTAGGATTGAAAATCATGGTTATCAAATAATGAGTTAAGGTTATCTGCCCATGCTTGTTGAGGTACCAAGAACCTTTTAGCCTTTAGGTAGAGCATAAGCATGGAAACATTATGTCATGTGTCATGGCTTGTTCTTTTTAGTTTGAAAAGAAAGAGGATGGTCTGTTGTCTCTGCTTGTTGGGTGAACATGTCTTGCTCTGCTTTATAAAATAAATTTTGAATTTAATAGTTTAAGTTTATTCTTGGTGCTTCGGGTTTAGCTTATACAAGAAAGGACATTGTAATACTGGGGAATTTGAAAATTAGGGCACATGTTTAGCTTTTGTGTAGATATTGAAAAATGTAGAGTTAGAAAGACTTCTGTCAATGCATATATGTTTGTCTCATGCTTCAGAATTGAAGAGTTTGTTGTTGTTATGGCATGTTCTCCCTGGCTTCTCCATTATTTGTTTTTAAAACTCACAATTTCCTTGTATTTGGTTTTCAATTAGGAATAAAGATTTGATTCCAGAAAGATGCATTACAACCGGCAGGAAAAAGAATCATGCTATCATGGCTTTTGCAGGGAATTCTCAAGGTAAGTAGCAACTTGCTCTCCAGCATTATTTAAGGATTTACTATGTGATTTTAAGTTTTAAGTAGTTGCATTAATTTGATTTTAATAAAATATTGGATCCCTGCCTAAATATTTGCTACAAGAATAATGAAATGAGAGGATATAGGAGACTTTTGTGTTGCTCTGAGCTCATCTTCTCATAACATTTTGATTATTTCAATGCTAAGACATTAAGACATTTATTTATATACTATGAGCCTGTTTGGGTGGAACTTCTGCAGAAGTACTTCTAGGTGAAGAAAATAGCATGAATCAAAGAGGTCAAATGCATTTAACTTCTCCATAAGTTAAAATTAGTTACTTTTGGAGAAGTTTATTAGATTTTGGACTTGGGCCTAACTCAACCCCAAAAGCTAGCTTGTAAGGTGAGGATTACTCAAGGTTTATATACTTTAACTTGGCCTTATCTCTAGGCAATGTGGGACTCTAACACACCCCCTCACGCCCAGGACTGGACATCTGGAGCGTGGACAACAATACGGGTGGCGGCCCAATAACAACGGATCATCTAGGATAGGCTCTGATACCAACTTGAAATAGAAATATGAAAAGTGTATATTGATTGATTAAATTAGCAAATACAACAGTGTATATATATACATGTTATGAGAGAACCAATCCCTAGAGATTTGGGATTAGGATCAATCTAAATCAATTTAGGATCAACCTAAATCAGGAAACTATACAATAAATCAAAGAGAATAAATAATAATATCTCTACATATCTTAACAAAGTTAAATGGAAGAGCTTTTGGAGTAAGGTGGTCTACAAAGATTAATTTTAACTTATGGAGAAGTTAAATGCATTTGACCTCCTTGATTCATACTATTTTTTTCACCTAGAAGTACTTCTGCAGAAGTTCTACCCAAACAGACTTTATGTCATCTATATGGAACACCTTTTCTCAAATTGCACGTGTTGATTAGTTGCAGTGCTTAAAAATTGTCTTCTTAATTCAGGAAAATCAGTGACTCGACTCACCACTGTTTCATCCCCACTATTTATTGATAATCAAGCTCGTCCCTCACTCAGAGTTCCTATGTCTCGAAAAATGAATTCTAAGATCTGCGGGCAAGCATATATATATCATTGGTCTGGCTTTCGAATCCCTGCAAATGCTGAGAAACCAGAGTGGTGGTGGAGGACTTTATCCTGTATTCCCTATCTAATAGCATTGCAGATGTCTGCAACTGGGTTTTATCTAGAACCTTTACTTGATAAATTCAAATTATTTCGAAATTTGATTTTTTATATCCCAGGAGCTGTCAACCGATTACCAACCTGGTTCCCGATATTATATTGCTATCTGGCTATTGTGATAGTGGTAAAAAATAAGGACTTACCCCTTGTCTTCAGATTCCATGTAATGATGGGAATGCTATTGGAAATCGCTTTACAGATTGTATGGGTTTCAAGCAATTTCATGCCACTTATACACTTCAAGGGAACATTTGGGATATATTACTGGGCTGGTGTGGCATTGGCGTATATTGTCATAATGATGCAGTGCATAAGGTGTGCTCTTCTTGGTACGTTTGTGAATATCCCAGTTGTTAGTGAATCAGCTTTTCTTCATTCTCTATTTGGTTTAGGAGGATTCCAGCGGCCTTTTTAGGAAGTTGTCAAAGAGCATATGTAATTTCATGTGATTTTGCAGTGAAAGAAAGGATTGTCTCTATTGTTTCTAGTTGACCTTTTATTATTACTATATAAAGAGAAAAGGGATATCAAGAGTTTCTGATTGAGATTTCTGTAATCTCTTGTTCTTTTCGTTTCTCCCTGCCATGCTTAAACTTGAAAGGCTGATTTTTATGTGATATTTGGTGATATTGACTCTGGTTCACAGGCAATCCCTTGCTTGAACGAGGCTCCGGGTCCCTCTGAGTTACAAAACGAATTACCTGAGAATCATTTTTTCACTTTAATTTAATGGAAAATATATCTAGTTTAGACAACATATCTTATTCCAGAGATGAGAATTGATCTAAATAATGTGATTTCGTTTTATGTTACTAGGATTTTATATATTTAATTAATATTTATAAATAAATGTTACATAATTTTAACATAAGTGAAATTTATTTTCGATAAAAGAAAATTTTGGTTATTACTTTATTTTTTGAATCTTTATAAATTTTCACAAGATTTTATGTATTTAATATTTATAAATAAAAAGTACAAATTTTTTACATAATAATGTAAAATTTTAGTACCAGAGAACTTTATTCATATACAATTCCTAATTTATCTAAAATCGTGTCAATCGTTTTTGCTAACTGGCAGGGATGTCAACAGGGCGGGACGGGGACGGGTAGTGCCTACTTGTATACATATTCGTTAAAATTAACGGGTATCCATGTGAGTAACATGTATCTGCGAGTATTCACGGGTATCCATTAGTACTTAAAAATTTAAATTTTATAAAATAAAGAGATGAAATGTTATATAATATATTATAATATCATACTATATATATATAAATAATCATTATATAATATCATTACGTGTTAATATATTAAAAATATCATCATAAAATAATAAAAAATCTTAATATTCAAATATATTTAATAGAAAAATATGTTTTAATAAGTATGCGGGTACCCGGGAGGTAGGTAGTATAATATCCGTCCCCACTCATTATATAAATATGCGGGTACCTATTGCGGGTATATCAACGGATATCCACGGATACGGGTTTTTTTTGACATCCCTACTAACCGTTGATTACAAAGTTAGCCGTGTTGATTAAAAGGGCATCATTCATAGCATAAAATACCATTGGTAGAAATATAATAGGCATGGCTGATTGGTTGGCACAATGGACATCTGTTTGGGCTTTGAGGAGGAAACAACAGAAGAAGGATATTTTGGCGGAAGGGACTAGAGAGAATGATTTTGGCTATAACCGTAATGGACATATTCATCGATTATTACATAGACAAATTTCGACAATCACAGAATACTATTTGCTCCAACTCTTCCCAAAAAAATGTATAGTATTCATTGTTTTAGGTAGTAAGTGGTGGGAGAAAAGTGATCTAAATAAAGGTATATATGGGAACAAAATTGACAAAAATACAAGTTTCCTTTTCACATTTCGACAAATTATTTATATATGATATTGCAGATAACTTTTAAGTTTAACAACTTGTTACTTGATTCATCCGTGTTGAAGTTTCTTTATTTGATTCATCTATGTTGAAGTTTCTTTCTTTTGGAAATAGTTAATTGAGTTTAATATATGTAAAGCTATAACTCCAAATAGATGTGTTTTTTTGGTCATATAAATCTACATACTTTTATTAGTAATTCTTCTGTTTTCCGACACAGCCAAAATAAAAAGATAAATCATAAAATAAAAAACACTGTTCCATCTCCTATCTGGTACTATTTATTATGAAGATATAGCTTTGGACTTCGAATATGTAAATAAATTATATTTAGAGATAGGAATTATTAACACCCTAAACACTACAGGATCTGGATGCTCTCCGGTTGAGTAAAAATTAGAGAACATTTCGGTCGTTCATTTTATAAATATATCAAATAAAAAAAATGAAAAAACTAATACATTAATTTGTGACCCTAGATCCGAACCCCAGACTCTGCAGTACTGCAAAGGATCCAGACCCCACTACATGCCTGTATAATCAAGGGAAAAGCAACGAACTATAATGTTGCTTCAGCAATAACATGCACAAATGCCTCAATTTGGTTCATTCTGCCAACTGAATAAATTCAATATTGAGAAAATTATTATAACAATGTACAAGACTCTTACATTACATCACATGCTAATTCGCCTATGAACTTTTCAGGATAAACGTTTGCACAGGAGCTAGTGTATTATTTTTTTAACTCAGTTTATTATTATCATGACGATCATTTCACCTTTAACAGCTTATAAACAAAAAATCACGTTTTTTAATTTGATTGCAAAGCTTTTGCTGAAAGAAGATCCTCTGGATCTAACTGGAGGGAAAAAAGTTTTTGACAATGTTGAGTGTTAAGTTCGAACTTACAAACCTATTATGCAATCGACCTAACAAATGTAGAATAATTGTGAACAATAAATTGCCAAATTTCCTAATATGTGTATTATTATATAAACTATGAAAGAACAAACATAACAAAGGTCTTTATATAACAAGACAGATGTCTAAACCTAAAAGTATATATATAATCTTTTAGCACTATTCTTTACCCATATACTATAATTATATTCTACCTCAAAATAAAACACCATCTTATATTCACTTTCTCATCCCGTTTATGGTTTATCTCTCATTTTATTGCCTTCAAGAGGACATATGTGCCTATCTAATAAGGAGAGCATTTTATACTGTAGGATGCATGATTTTATAATTTATTATCTATAAGAATATATTATAGAGCAATTTCAACAATTATATTAGTACTAATCCTAAGAAGGAAAAGCAAAACTGAGAACCAACCATAGTTGATTACTTGATTCGATTGCAATGGGTCATCAAAACCATAATTATAAGTTGACATGGCACGATCAGGACCGTTTGTCAGTGTCAGTGAAAATGAAAGGCCTAAAAGAAGAGTGTACCTAGATAACACACACTATCAGAGAAAACCACTTCCATAAATTCCAACTGTTTTCTTTTCTTTGGTGTCTCTCAGAGGAAACCACTCCTCATTGTTTCTCTCCCTTTTTCTTTCTTTTGCTTACTCTACTGATCACGAAGCTCTTCATCAGCGCATGCCCATCAAAGCTGAACCAAGTATTTCTCCAAAGTTTGAATCTTTTCACCTCAAATATCCAAATCTGCGAACCCCAGTTCCTTCAGATCTCGGTAATACCTCGTGATCTGGCAGCCTCTGTTTTGCTTTCTTCTGCTTACCCCTGAGCATTATTTTCCCGGAAAGAAAAAGTTTCCGGGAAAAGGAGTGAACGGAGAAGGCAATTGGGGTTTTTGAGGAAGTTGGAACATGAGGCGAAGAGCGACGGATTTTCGAAGACCAGTGCGGAGGAGGGTTCCGGATGCGTTCTGGTGGGCATTGTGCTGCGCAGTGGTTCTTCTCTTTATATATATTCTGAGCAAGGGGAACCAGATTGAGTCCAGACCTGCTTTGTCCAAGGTAATGAAGCTTTTTGTCAAACGGTTTTTAAAGATTTGTGCTCTTGGCTGTTAGAAAATATGTTGGAAAATTGAGCTTTTTTTTTAGTTTTAGTCTAGGATGTTGAGGCTTCAATTTATTTGATAGGGGATCTTTGAACATGTGATTTGTGTGCTTTTTTTTGTTAGTATAATGTTGGAAATTGGTTTTGAGTTTTTGGAATTATGTACCATGTGCCTTTTGTTTTACAGTTATATAGAATCTACTCTAGAATCAATGATTGAAAATGAATGAAGCATGCTTTAAGAAGTGATTTAAAATCAATGAATTTTGTAGAATTGATTCTACAATGTCAAGAATTTAAAACAAACAGACACCATGTATGTTTGGGAGATTGTGGGCGTGTTTGGTTTAGAGTTGAAACGTGGTTAACTTATGTTTTTTACGCTAGAAATAGTTGCGTTGGAGAATCAAAACTTGAGTTTGGCCAGTTTCAACGCCAAACCAAACACCCACCGTATCAGCTGGTTTTTACGCTAGTTTGCTTTACATGGTTTTTCATTTTTCACTATTTTTTTGGTGTTGTGTGAAAAGGGTTGATTTGTATGGTTATTTGTCAATTTATGTTTTTTGGTTGTTTGTGATCATGGGGTTGATGCATTCCTAATATAATCTGTATAGGAGAGAAACTACAGCCTTTGTGTGAGAACAGTGAGAGATTGAGAAACGTTGAGTGTTTTTGATTCTCCACCTTTCTTCTTTTTAATATCCGTGTCAAGTTCATCTCGGTTTATGAGATTGATAATTCAATTGTACATGTGCGCAGTTTGACTAATTTCTATGTCAGATAATGTTTGTATTTAGGGCGGTGTTCGCTGTTTTTTCTTTTTCATTTTTTTTGTGTTTCTTCCATATTTTGTATGGGATGAATGGTTGGTTAAGAGGTAAATTGAATGGAATACTAGATTGGATAAAAAGAATTAGAGTATTTCCATTCAGTATACACCAGGCTTTGTTATTTTTTTTTTACATCAATCATAAATTGAATGCTTAATAATTTGGAATAGCAGTGTTGTTCCAGATAAACTGGATTTTATTAAGACATGAATGCTTGCACAATTTATTTTTATTACTTGCTAGTCTAAGATGGGTCACTGACATTGCTTTTGCAAGTTCATAATATATCTTTCAAAACATCAAAGCCATCAAATATGTAAGGAAGAAAAAGTCCCATAATAATTGGATTTTAATTTGTTTAGAATTACTACAATTATAGGGAGAGCTTATTGGTAAATCTTGTTTTGCAATAGGGAGAATAGTGATGTTTCAAGATTTTTCTCTTGTTGTAAGTTATCTAACATACATTTCATTTCCTTATTTTAGAGAAAGACCTTTGTTCCCTAGAAAGATATTTATTATAATATTGTTTCTATATTGAAACTGTAACTGAATAATCTAACTTATCCGGAAAGGATAATGTGTGGATCATACAAAACAGTACTTGAACTTGATTAAGTCAGAATATTATATTCTTGAGGGAGGGGGAGATTAGGTCCTTGTCTGTTTTTGCTTAGTGAATAACTTCTTATATCCTGTTGTGCAGAGAACTTACAAGCATGATAGGATTATGGAAGGCCTTAATATTACTGAAGAGATGCTAAGTACTAATTCAGTGACCAGACAACTTAATGATCAGATATCCCTAGCAAAAGCTTTTGTTGTAATTGCAAAAGAAAGTAACAATCTCCAATTTGCTTGGGAACTTAGTGCCCAGATCCGCAATTCGCAGATTCTCCTCTCAAATGCTGCCACTAGGCGTGCTCCTTTAACAACCAGGGAATCAGAAAGCGCTATCCATGATATGGCGTTATTGCTTTACCAGGCTCAGCAGCTTCATTATGACAGTGCAACCATGATCATGAGATTCAAAGCAAAAATTCAAGCTCTTGAGGAACAGATGAATACTGTAAGTGAAAAGAGTTCAAAATATGGACAAATAGCTGCTGAAGAAGTCCCAAAAAGCTTATACTGTCTTGGTGTCCGGTTGACTACAGAATGGTTCAAAAACTTTAATTTGCAGAAGAAAACTGAAGGACAAAAGGCAAGTAGAGATGAAGCTTAAGGATAACAATCTTTACCACTTTTGTGTGTTCTCCGATAATATTCTTGCAACTTCAGTTGTGGTCAATTCAACTTCAATAAACTCTAAGAATCCCAATATGATTGTTTTCCACCTTGTCACTGATGAAATAAATTATGCTGCAATGAAGGCATGGTTTGCCATGAATGATTTCCGTGGGGTGACTGTGGAAGTTCAGAAGTTTGAAGATTTCACCTGGTTAAATGCTTCATATGTTCCTGTGCTTAAGCAACTTCAAGACTCAGAAACCCAGAGCTACTACTTTTCTGGCAACAGTGATGATGGCAAGACACCTATTAAGTTTCGTAACCCTAAATATCTATCCATGCTTAACCACTTGAGGTTCTATATCCCTGAAGTTTTTCCTGCACTAAAGAAGGTGGTGTTCCTGGATGATGATGTTGTGGTTCAGAAGGATCTTTCTGATCTTTTTTCCATTGATTTGAATGGGAATGTAAATGGGGCTGTTGAAACATGCATGGAGACATTTCATAGATACCATAAATATCTGAACTATTCTCATCCTCTTATACGAACACATTTTGATCCTGATGCATGTGGATGGGCATTTGGGATGAATGTATTTGATTTGGTTGAATGGAGGAAAAAGAATGTAACTGGCATCTACCACTACTGGCAGGAAAAGAATGTAGACCGGACATTGTGGAAACTTGGTACCTTGCCACCTGGACTATTGACATTTTATGGATTAACTGAACCTTTGGATCCATCATGGCATGTATTGGGTTTTGGCTACACAAATGTTGATCCTCAGTTGATAGAGAGAGGGGCTGTACTGCACTTCAATGGTAACTCCAAACCATGGTTGAAGATTGGGATTGAAAAGTACAAGCCCCTATGGGAAAAATTTGTTGATTACTCTCATCCTTTATTGCAACAATGCAACTTCCATTGATTTTGGATTGAGTTTTAATTGGAACTTCAGACCTTGGTGGAAGATTTGGATTCAGAAGTACTAGTAGTCCCTGTTGGTGAGGTAGGGGAATACTTCATTGATTATTCTCATTCTCTATATTGCACCAGTGAAACTTTTATTGACTTGTGGAACCGGGAAGCTTGGTGATTGATAAACAAATTGAGGTCTTAATTTTATGGTCAGAAATGCTTGTGCAATTTTGAAAGGTCAAGCATGTCTGGTGGCTTTAAATTGGTGTCTTCATTGATTCCGGATCTTCTGTTGTAGCATATAGATGTTCATTAGTCAAGCATTAGACGATATAACAGTTTATAGTTTTTTTTTTTCCTTCTTGTAACTGTTTTAGTCAAGGTTGAGATCAGCTGTAAACTTATATTGTCCACTACTGTTCATTGCAAGACCAGATGCACTCTCTGGGACATTCGTTAGCTTAAACTTTTTGCTATTATTGTTTCCATTTTTTGTCTTGTGATTAGAGTATTATAATTCTTATGTGTCACAAAATTATCTTGCTTTTGAATCAGAGATTCCAGCTTCATTTTTTGTTGTCTGTTCATGGAGAATGTTTGTTTTCACTCACATGCATGTTCAAATTAATTACAGACATTTTGTACCTCATATCTCTAATCCAAATATCAGGTTTAGCTAATTAATTAGATCTTAGACGTTTGCTTCAAGGATGCATTATTTACCTTTTATTTATATGTATGAAATGTGAAAAGAAAAATAGAAAGAAAATAAGGAATTAAAGTTTGTCTTTTACTAGGGGTCATGACATAAATGGAAAGAAAATTTTATATACAAATTTACTAATAACACAGTTGCGTCGTGATGTTTGATATCTTATTATATGGTTTAAAAATAAGAAACAAGTTTGAGAATAACAGTAGAAACTTGTATGGTAGTAAGAACTAGCAACGAAGGAACAACAAAATTGCTTATATGTGTGGTCAAAGAGAAAAAATTTGCTTGCACGTATATTTAGCTCAGGCCAAAGGTTGCTTGCCAGAATCATTTTAAAACGCAGGATTGGACCTATCCACCATACATATGCCAAACATTACGCTCATCTTGCTATTCAAGAAAGCCTGTATTGTTTCTAACATTTGTCTCTTTGAAGAATATGGGAAAGAAATAAAATTTGACACGTTACCTAAATATGATAATATTATTCACATAAACGAATTCATCAAATGTTTTATTATTTGTTATGAGTCATTATATAATTTTAAACTTTTAAGTTTTTATAATTTTTTCATTGGATTATATAATAATCCTTTTTGATAAATTGCAAAGGAATATAAATTTCATGTTATTAGGAAGCAACAGCCTTTACCTCTTTTCTGATTGTCTCTTGGTGCTGTTAAGTATTAACAAGTAACAACCCTTGAAATGCAGGGATGCTTGCAAATAATCTTTTAAAAGATTAATATTAGAAAACATTTAACTTGTAATTTTTTTTTTTAGTTTTTTACACTCCAATTTTTTATTATTTATGAAGGTTTTTTATTATCATTTCTCTTTATTTGAAGTATTTATTTTCAATATATGCTTAAACTTTTTAATTAATTTTACATGTGTATATGTATTATGGATTTAGTGGGTGCACTACTAATTATTTTCATTAAATGATTTAATATGTGATACCATATTATTAATGTCGGTGTAATTTATTTTACACTTATAAATTCATGTAAATTACACTATTACTAATAATGTGTAACTAGATAATTTATTGGACATAGTTGGCATATAGTTAGAGCAACTTCAACAGAGTTGCTATAACACTTTCTGTAAGAAGAAGAGAACTTGGTATGATGTTGCATTGGAGCAATATGTTCTGTGAGAAACAGTGAGGCACTGCACATACCGTATGTTCCTCAACCCAATTACACGGTATGTGCAATGCCTAACTGTTTCTTACAGAACATATTGCTCCAATGGAACAACATCACAACAAGTTTCCCTTCTTCTCACTGAAAGTGCTATAGCAACTCCAACTGAGTTGCTCTTAAAAGGTATCCTTTACCAAAATTCTGGTACGCAAGCAGTTAAACTCTGCACAGCATTACCCAGCACACATCATACAGAGATGACTTATTTTTAACAAATTATCTTCAAATCAAACTTTCATTCAGTTAAAATTTAAATTCAAAGGTCATGCAATCCAACCAAACAGAAAGGTTGATAAAAATAAAGTAAAATAAAAAGGCTATTTTCAACTTTCCAATCTTTTCAAACACATGGCAGGTGAGATAGCCAATTGAATGGAATTTTCACCCCTCATAGTCTCAAACAATAGGGGCCGAATTCTCTGCATCATTCTCTGTCTCTAACTGTGCCAAACGTAAACCCCTCCACCCCTCCTCATTCCTCATTCTCCATTAACAGTAGACAAAAAATACTTCTCTAATCCAAAAACATGAGGGCACTCAAGTAATTTCAGTCCGTGCCGGCGCAAACATTATTAATATTTTGCGCCCATTTTCAAGTCCCAAACTGTTATATACGCAACAGTAACACACACTCTGCAATTCCAATCCAACCATTTCTCTGCGATGAAGACGCACAATGACTCTCCGGTTTCTAGTTCATCTCCTAAACCTCGTCAACACAGAAACCGCGATGCGAATTCACGGTTTCATCCTTCACCTCCAAGCTCATTCACTACCTCCATGGAATCCGGTGAAAGCCATTCTTCCCCTGTTCGACGCAAATCATGCGACAACCGGAGACAAAGATCACTGAAGACCTTGGTTTCACGCGCCATCAACTATGGCCTTCTTCTGCGAAAAGAAACTCTGGTACTCTCGCTGATCACATCAACGATGACAGGTTCATAGAACAACTCGATGCTAAAACAGAGGAGAAAGAAAAACCCAAGAAGAGGAGTTCAATTGTTTTGCAGAGGAGATTTGAAAACGATGAAACTTCAAGCATTAGCTTCAAGGAAATTGGTGGTTCCGCGAGGTATACAGGAAGATTTGCTTCAACAACCAGAGATTCACCTTCTTTCTCTTTATCTTCGAAGAAACTCAGTTCTAACGATTCCAGCGTTGTTTCCGCAGGTTTTCCTTGGATGAGAATGCTAAATCGAGAAGCTCAAACCTTCATTCTTGACGAACTCTCTTGATTTGGAATCCCACTATGGTGATGCGAGTTTGGTTTCTCCTGCTTCAGAGAAAGCCTCGAGTTCAAGAAAAGCGGGAGTGGAGGTTCCCTCGAGGTTCATGAATGATGTAACAACGTCGAGAAGGTCTCGAAGAGGAACTTCGGATTCTAACATTGGGAATCTGAATGGTGATTCCTCTGTGTTGAAGAAATTCGCATTGAAAAGTGCTATTAAGAGAGCTAATTCACTTACAGGGTACAAGAGTTCCAAGACTCAGTGGGCTTTGTCACCTGGGAGATCAGAGTCACCGGTCATGTCTGTTGAAAGCATGGAGAAACCCATGTCCTTTTCAAGCTTGAAGCAACCCAATAGTCCTACACCAAACAAGGTAAAAGGAGTGGAAAAATTCCTAACAATGGGTTTTGATCTCTTCAAGAGTAAGAAAAGTACTGTGCTTAATTCACCACCCATTGCTTTGGAAATGGAAACTCAGAGTCTGTACATCAGTTTCGTTTGCTTGATAATCGATTAATTCAGTGGCGGTATGCAAATGCTAAAGCCCAAGCTGTAAATGGAAACATTTCTCATCATGCAGAGGTATATATGTCTCACATACTTTCATGTAATTTCCCTCTTTGTGATTGTATAACAAATGAGAAATTAAATGATGTATTGACATTTTTGGATGTGTGACCTTGTTTAGAGCAATTTGATATATGCTTGGGATGGTCTTACGAAGCTGCAGCATTCTGTTTTGAAAAAGAAGATACAGTTTGCTAGAGAAAAACTTGAAATGAAGATTGCTTTTGTACTGTATCATCAAGTCAGTAGTAGTAATTTGTAAAGCTAATTTAATTAAGATATGCTGAACATATTATTTTAATGGTTACATTCTTTATCTCAATTGGTATATTTTGTTGTTTTGGCAGATGAAGCTATTGGAAGCTTGGGGAGGCATGGAAAGACAACATGTATCAGCAATCACTGCTACCAAAGAGTGTTTCCATGCTGTTGTTTGTAGAGTTCCTCTTTTGGAAGGTGCTAAGGTAGGTAACTAGCTCTAATATAAAGATTTATTAGTCTTGGATATAGCAAAAGTGCATTGATAGTTTTCTCATGCTTACAGGTGAACATGCAATCAACATCTATTGCTTTGCGTCAGGCATCTGATATTGCAGCTTCCATCAAGTCAATATTAACTAGTTTTTCACCTTTGGTATGTTTCTTAATACTGTATAGTCCTGTTATTGTCTAATGAGGACTTAAAATTGAAAAAAAATTACTTTATCAGCAGGTTGATAAGACTGCTGCAATTCTATCAGAATTGGCAAAAGTTGTTGCACAAGAGAAGCAGCTCTTAGAAGAGTTCTTGTGATCTTTTCCAGACCATATCTTTCTTTGAGGTAACCACATCTGTACAAATTGCTGATATTGCTGCTTAGACATAAAATCCTTTTGGATTATCTATGGTTAATATTATCACTATATGTGGCAGCTTCAAGAAAGAAGTATGAAGTGCAATCTCATTCAACTCGAAAGTTGCCAACAGAAAAATCAACATCAACTATTATTGCAGGAGAACCACTTCATAGATCCTATGTAGATAGATCAGCGAAGTTAGCAGAGATTTACATACAAACTACTATTGAAAGTTCAGAGAAATAGAAGTAAGTGATGACAATGTTGCTAATTTGTAACTATTTACATGACCCTCAAATGAAATCTACAATGGTTATGCTTTGGACTAATATGTAGGAGTAAGTTTATATATTCCTTCATATTAGCACTTGACGGTATAATTTAAATAATTGATACATTTTGTGAATTATTTTAATTATTTTTTCCTTTTTTTACTATTTTTTAATTATTTCTCTATTTATTTTAATTTGTACTAAAATTCTTTAACATTAAAAATTAATAAAAAATTAAATTTCATAAAAAAAATAAAAATATATAATTACCTAATATTATATCTTTATCTATAAAACAAAAATAAAATTTATATAATAAAACTTATGTAAATATATATACCATTTTATATCATTTTATATTATAAACTATTTAAAACCAAATTAATACTATTAATTCAATAAGAGTTAATTTATTAGTTAATTTTATCAAATATAACTTATATCCCCTTCTAATAGTGCTTCTACTATACTATTATAGTGTTGAATATAAGTAAAAGTTATCTAATTTACGCTAATTAATATTAGTTGAGCTTATTAAATTTTTCTCAAACCCACAAAAAATAAGTCGCATTTCCTTAACTATCATTCTTAATATTTATTGTAAAGTGGATTTTTGGAAAGAAATTTTAAATTAAATAAGAATATTGTGGAATACTAACATTTTAAATTAAATAAGTCGCATTTCCCTTAACTATCATTCTTAATTTTACTTACATTTGACAATAATAAAATTAAATTTTGAGTTAATTATATTTGAGATAAGAGGATGTATAATTTTATGTAACAAATTAATAAATAAATTTTTCCAACAATATATATATGAGTCAGGACAATTCCCAACAAAGATATATATGGAAAAAAATTGAGGGGAGGTCAAAGTGGCGAAACTCCACTCATGACAATTCCCTATTTGTGCATATAACAACATTCAAAATTGCTTTATTTAACCTAAAATTTAGTCGATTAATCATAGTTAGAATTCAAAATGGCCAAATCATTAAAAAATGCAATAATTATTTTATCTCTCCTAAACAATGGGACAACATGCAAATGGACTAATGTGTGTTAGAAAGACTTCTTTTTCTCCTCTCACTAATTCTCTTCAATGGGTATCATAGTAAGTGGTCATGAACATACTTTCTCAAGCCAATTTGAGTGTTTACAATCAAAGACCATGCTATGAGGAGATTCTACTGGGACATAGCCATGGATTATGATTTTTTATGGTGTGGAACCAAGGTTAGTTGTTTGTGTGTTGGGCACTAACCGATTATCATGGTGGATCTCAAATTAATTTATGGAGAAGCTCAACAATGACAACTATGATACGTGAAACATATGTTGGGGATGATAACAAATAATAACAACCGAGCAGAAGCAAAAATGGATCTCCTTTTTTCCTATGCAATTAAAACAGGTTCCACAATTTTTTTCCAGGCAACAACAATAATATTATCCAATCATATTCACACATAGAACTAATAAATAGAACATAAGCACCAAATTTTAACGTGGTAAAACCCCTCCAATGTGAGGTAAAAACCCACGGGACCTAATCTTACACTTTGTAACCACAAGACCTAGGGATAAACAAAGACACAATCTTCACCAATAGGATGGATAACAATACAATAAACCCACCAAAGGGTATCCATCCCAAGCTACAAATAGAACAAAAATAAAAAATATTTATAGTGTAATAATGCTTACATTGTTAGGATAAACATACTAACATTTGGTGAAAATGGAGCACATTTGCATCTTATAGTAGAGCACGTTGATACAACGTCTTCCTCTCCGCCGCACTACTTCTCCCTCAGTTTTTCTCTCCTCGC
The DNA here is from genome assembly GCA_026901365.1 of Sesbania bispinosa. Classification (NCBI taxonomy): domain Eukaryota; kingdom Viridiplantae; phylum Streptophyta; class Magnoliopsida; order Fabales; family Fabaceae; genus Sesbania; species Sesbania bispinosa. The sequence continues at coordinate 1,969,303 of QLOH01000032.1, read as the reverse complement.
TACACTCCTCTTCTTTTTCTTCTCAAGAGCTTCTCTCTCTTCTATTTTTCTTTTTCTTCTCTCACTCTATTCTCATTCTTCTCTACGGGTTTTTTTCTTGTCTCTCACTATTAGTTTTCTCTGTCTCACAATCACTTTATCCTCACAATCTCGTACACTCTCCACACATATACACACATCTTATCCACAATCTCTCATATTTCTTTTTTAATTGATCAGTGTGGATTCACTTGATTGGTGACCCATTTGATATCATCTGTATTAAATGTTTTCTACTTGGGTAAGATTTATGAAGTATTGTTGGTCGTACAAAAGCGACCCCACTAATAGATGAGGAAGAGAATAAGAACTCAATAATATATGAGGATGAGAAAGAGGTGGAAGATCAAAGTCAGGAAGGTTATGTGCGTATTATTCATTACCATCGAGGAAGAGGTCTTGTAGAGGATCAACATAACGTCATAATTTCTTAATTCAAAATAATGCCTGTTGGGGACACTATTTCCAAATTCATGAAATTATTTCGTGTATTATGAATATCAACATACAATACAATTCAAGGGTTAGGCAATCCAACCATTACTTAGGCAAGTGTCTCTACTACATTAATAACACTGTCATAGTTGCCATCCATGGCTCAGTATACAATATTCAAACAATAGGCATACTGGGGTATAAATATACATATTTCCCGGAATACAAAATAAACCTCCAAAACCTCACATGTACAACTCTATCCTATCAAAATGAACCAAGCTATGCCTATGCAAAATAATACTAAGTCGTCCCAAAAGAGTACCCCAAGGCCCAACAACAACTCCTAACCTCCATCACTCCTCTACACAGGGATCCCGCACATCTGAAGATATTTCCCACGGAGTGGGGTGAGACTAACGTCCCAGTGAGCGTGATAAAACATGCAGTGTAGGGAGATCAAGCAAATGATGTGCAACAATTACATCAAAACTCAACCAAATCATAATACATCCATGAGGGCAATAATGCAAGGTTAGTCATGAAGTGTTTTACCCAACACCTAAGGGGTCTTTCCACTTTACATGAGGCTAGACTGAGCTTAGACTAACAGGAACCGTCGTTCCTGAATGCCATAAATACCTTACCCTTAACTGTGATAGATTCAAACATTAATTTGCTCTTTTAAACATAAAATCCAAGGACCAAAGACATTGTCTTGAAACATGAAGTCCAGGGACCAAAATCTGATTATTTAACATGAGGTCTAAAGACCCAAATCATTTTAAACATAAGGCCTCAAGGACCCTTAAATATTGTCATTTACATGAGGTCCTAAGACCCTATATTCCTCTTTATATGATTAAGGTTAAGGAAATGAATAATAAACAATAATCACATGAATATGAGTGTGAATATGAGCATACAAAATTCCTCAAGAGAAAATCAACATATATCATGGGGATTTTTTTCTTAACCCTAACCTACCATCTAGGGCAAAAGCATACCAACCATAGTAACGTGAGTATGAGTGAATTAATAGCATGAGAGATAACCATAGACTCATCAACAATCAGTCAAATACCAAGAATCCCAATTTCCCTACCCTAGGGTTTGAGAAGTATTATCCATTTCATGGCATACATCAACCTAACCATCATACATCTACTTCTAATCAACCACAAACAATCATAAAGCAAGGGGAGAAAGAGAGGGGAACATTCATAGGAGCACATTCAAAGATGAGAGTGAGTGGGTGACCACACTCACCTTAAAGCAACTAAGAATGGGGATGAAGAAGAGGTTGGGGATGAGGATTCCAAGCCCTTGAAGAAGTTTGAAGCTCCAAGGACAACTTTCTCTCTCTAGAAATCTCTCTCTCTCTCTCTAAAAAAGGTTGGTGAAGGAAAAAGAATAAGGAAGAAACCCTAAAAATGTGTTTTTATGGTGTTCTGCCAGCTTAGCTCACTCAGAGCTCGCTTGGGCGGAGCCTGAGCGAAGAAAGAAGGAAATCTGAGTCCCTCGCGCTCAGCGCTCACTCGACGTTCGCTCAACGCTCGCTCGGCTCTCGCTCGAGCGCATGCTGAGCTGAATTTCTCCTAAACCTTTGTTTTATGCGCTCAGGCCTCGCTTGGGCGAGCTATGGGCGAGAAAACCAGAATAATTTTCTTTGTTTCTGCTGATATTCTCGCTCAGGCTCGCTCAAGCGAGGCTGAGCGAGATTATCAGGACGTTTGGGGGCTCAAATGAGATCGGAATACTATCGTATTATATATCAAACTGAAGCCTCGGATCTTGGCTTTCTAACGCAAGTGGAATCACCTCAATTAAACACCTACAACTATAGATATTATCAAATTAGTGCACCAAGGTCATTAGGCTTAAAAATAAAAATTAAGCAACAACCTTGGTTGAAGCCCAACGGGGCACACATCATGTAAACCGTGTTGTAAATCATGAATTCACTTCAATAAGGCTAAGGTTAAAGGATTCTAAGTGTCCATTAGAATATTCCCCTCTAATTCCTTGTTCTTTTCTATACAATCACCTCTCTACCTCGGGTCCTTGAATCTACGCCCCTCCTCTTCCTTCCCACCAATTCTTTTAATATTAGTTTCTTCCGTCTTGATCTAATTTCCTAATTCCAATGTCTCTACTTCCTTCCTCACCTCTTCACCATGTTATCCCTTCCACCACCGAGTGTGACTCCTCCTAAATTAACTCTACGGTCATGTTTGGCTTAATACTTGGTTTTTCCCTCCAAAATCTCTTTAAACTTGAAACTCTTAGTTTATTTATCTAGTTCTTGTCTAAATTCACACTCTAATCCCCAATTTCTCCTCCTACCTCTAACCTTCCTCTCTTGGCCGGATTCACAGCTTAAGGCTTTCACTACATTTTCTAGGCCCTGATTTTCGGGATGTTACAATCAAGGTCCTAAGAACACCAAAGGAGGACTAGGATACATTGGTGATGTTATTTGCAAGGAAGAGCAATGTCAAGTTTCACCTACTAGAAAATAAATGTATGTCCCTTAGACAAGGAGACATGAAGGTGAGCCAATATTTCACTAAAGTAAAAATCTATGTGCAATGAAATTGCAAGATTGGATTCAGAAAGAGTAGTTGGCAAGGCGAGAAAGCAGAGAATTATCATTTATGGATGAAATCCAAAATATCATGGGATAGTTATAGATACTCGAGGTTTAACCAAGGAACCAACTTTGATGAAGCTAGAAATAATCTTATCCAATCAAGAAACTATACATAAGCAAATGTCTAAAGTTTCAATATATGACGGGGATAAGGCTCTATTTAGTAAAGAGGGATCACCCAAGGAAGACAAGGTAGCTACAAAGTCTTGCAACAAAACTAAAAAGCTCAAAAGTAGATTATAAAGTTAGCAAAAGGTTAGCATTGAAAGTCCACAAGAAGGGGAAGCCAGACAATCTAGATACAGAGATAAGGGAGAATAAAAGAGATCTAAGCGCCAATTGACACTACAAGTGTGGTAAGAAAGACCACTAAGCTTGTGATTGTGAGGCGGAGAAGGTAGAATACAATGTTGTAACCTTCAACCTCAATAAAAGTGAAGAAAAAAATGGGATTTTCAAGTATCATTTTCTATAGAAGAGTCTAGTTCAAGTAAAGAAATAAATTGTGGAGGGTAGGCAAAGGCGAAGAAATTGTAGCGTCGTGTATTGAAGAATTAGTAAAAAGGACAACGTTAGTCATTGTAAGTGACAAATAAACTAACTATTATGATGATTGGATTGTTGATTCCAGTTACTTCAAGCATATGACCAAAATCAAAGAGAATCTACTCAACACGTCTAAGTACAAAGTAAAATAAGTTGGAGTGACAACAAACAATTTCAAGTTTCCAATTGTATATAATAGCAAGATGAATATCATCCCCTACATCAATTCACATAGGTGTAAGGGGATCACATTTATCATGAACTTGGTATGAAAAGAACTTGTTATCAGTTTTGCAACTGATATCTTAGGAAACTATGTGGTGTTTAGGCTAAAAGATGTAAAGGTGTATCAAAATTTGAAGCATACAAGCCAATCACTAATGAAAGGAAGAAGCTTGAGTTTGTCAACATAATGTCAACACAAACGACATACATTGACAAGACAATAAAGAACAAGACAATAGAGTTGTGGCATGTGAGGTTCGAACATGAGTTACAATTATTTAAAGGCAATAAGGAAGAAATACATGGTGAGAAGCTTACCAAACTTAGAGATACAAGATAATATTTTTTGTGTAAGATATTAGATCAACAAAGCTCATAAGTTACTGTATAAAGAATCAAGATACAAAGTTGAGAAACCATTTGAGTTGGTGCACTAAGATGATTTTGGACCTATGAAGTATTCTTCAATTAGTAGAAATTGACATATGATCACATTCATTAATAACTTCTCAAGGTACATGCAAATAAAGTTCATTAAGGAGAAATTAGAGGCTCTAATGAAGTTCAAGGAATTCAAAGAGAAGATTGGGAAAGAAATTGGATGAAAAATTTGACGCATACACATTGACATTGGGGAGAGTATGCTTCAAATGAGTTCATTGAGAACCTACATAAGTTTGGAATAAGGTGATAATTAAATTGCACGAATACTCCACAACAAAACAAAGTTTCGTAGAGGAATAATTGGCATTTGGTAGAAACATGAAGGAGCATGTGAAAATCTAAAATTGTCCCACCACAATTTTGGGAAAGCTATGAAAGCAACTGTTTATATAATCAACATGCTACCTTAAGCTAGGCTTGGGTTCATTTCACCATATAAGAAATTTTGGGCACAAATCCATCTATGTGTTACATCCTAGTATTTGGATGCATGTGTTATGTGTTTGTCCCAAGTTAAGAATGTCACAAGTTTGACAAGAAGGCAATCCATTGTATATATTGGTTAAGATAGTTAGTAAAAAAGGTGGAGATGTTATGATCTAACTAACAATTGGACACGACTATGTGCTTGGAAATGTAGTCTTTGGTGAAACATAATTATGGTGGTCCCCACAAGTAGTGTTATGCCAAATTCTTAGTAGATCAAGGAGGAAGTGAAAATGCAAAAGAAAGGGTAATGAAAAAATTAGAAAAAAGTAGCCAACAACATAAGATGTATCAATGATGAAACATAATCAGATTAAGCTAGATCATGACAAAATGAAAAGCCCTTAACAAATAAGAGCCCACATTAGAACTAATGATAGACCAAGTCAAATAAAGGATGTAGAGGAGGAAATTCCATATTTAAAACTAAGAAGATATACAAGAACTCAAAATCCAAATCCAAAATATACTAGTATTGTAACATCCCGGAAACTGGAACCTAGGAAACATAAGAGAAGCCTTAGGCAGTGAACCTAGCTAAGAGAGGGAGTTAGAAGTAGGATGAGAATCCATAGGTTAAGTGTGACTTCATACAAGAAATTAGGTAAAATGCATTTGGAACCATGTGTCTTAAAAAGGGTATAGAGGAGGGACTAAGAGTTAAAAAGAAGAGCAACACCCTAGATCTTAACCTGTAAGCGTGGAAGAATAAGCCTCGTAGTCAAGGGAATAGATTTATCAAGGATTAGAGTGGTGAAGGTTTGGGTGAGAAGAACTAAGTTAGAAGAAGTTTTGAAGGATAGAAAGTAGGTTTGAGAAGGAGAGAATTGAATTGAAACCAAGAGGGGCACAAACTGAGGTTATTGCTTAATTTTGGGAATTAGGCCTAATGACCTTGGTGCACTAATTCGAAAATATCTAGAGCCAAGGGTGTCCAATTAAGGTGATTCCACTTCCATTAGAAAGCTAACTTCCGGGGCTTTAGTTTGATAGCTTATATGATAGGGTTCCAAGCTTATTTGAACTCCCAAAAACAAACTCATACTCGCTCAAGCGAAAATAATTCGCTTAAGCGAAAATCGTCCAGAGAGGGTACTTTTCTTGGGTCATTTTCGCTCAAGCAAATTTGATTCGCTTGAGCGAAAATTCGCGAATCTAGTTTTTAAAAACGCGTTCTTAGGGTTCTTTTCTCATTTGCTACCGGTTCTTATTCATTTTAGAGAGAGGGGGAGAGACTTCTAGAGAGAGGAACTCCAAGGAAGCTTGAAGGAAGGAGATCAAGTCCAAGGATCTTCAACCCTAACCCTCCCTAACCTTCTTCCCTTCTCTTTGAGCTCCATTAGAGGTGAGTGAAGCTCACCATATCTTGAGTGTGTGCTTCCATTATGATCCCTACTCTCTAATCCCTTTCTCTAGTGTGTGTATGTTGATTTATTGTTGGATAAAGTGGTATTGATATTGGGAATGATTATTGGTGGGTTTAGCTCAAACCCTAGGTTGATAGGATTTGGGGGTTTTGGGTTACCTTGAGATTGGTTGTTATTGATTGTATTTCTTGATAATTATATATATTCCTTGTTGATCTTGTAAATTTATTTGTAGTCTTGACATGGTTATACATAGGAACATGAAATTAGGGTTTATGTGGAGAAATTGATTTAGGGCTTTTAATTAGGGAACTTGTATAATGTTATGCTTTGGGAATTATATCATTGTGTTTTATTAGAAGTATGTTTCCATGCACTTGCATTATCTAAAAGACACACTTAATTCCACTTGGGTCCAAGGCCAAGTCCCGGTAGGTCTTGGATTCGGTTAAGGGAGGTTCTCCTTAGAGAATAATCCACCTTAGGGGGGTGGAAAAGTTCAGGTCGTTGATACTCCTATCCGGACAAGGGCCAAGAGGTAGTGGTCACAGTCGAGATTTGAGTATCAAACTCACTGACGCCTCTTAAGACCCAGAGATTATCAGAGGATCCACGAGCCGAGTCCTTAGGCTTTTGGGTCAGGCATGGAAGGTTCTCTTCGGAGAATGATTCACCTTAGGGAGGTGGACAAGTCAAGTTGTTAATACTCTACTCCAGGCATAGCCCAAAAAGGGGTTGTAGTCGGGATGTGAGTATTAGCCACATTGACGCCTTCTAGAGCCCCAGAGTAACCGGACTTCGGTCCCCAGAGTAAAACTTGGACTTCGGTCCCCAGAATAATGGTGGGATACGTCACCAAGGAAGACGTTCCTTGTAGTCTGAGCTCAGGTCTAGCCCCATAATTAGTGAAAAGAACCTGTACTGCCAGGAAAGCAGTTCATGCATCATATATACTTCAGAGATTCTCAGATTATTATGTATTTCAGAATTATAGTTATTTTAGAATTATGATGCATAACAGAATTAACGAGTATGTTAGGATGTTTGTTTATACCTGATTCAGAATTATTATGTATTCAGACTACTAGATCTATGAGTATCTGTTGTTTGTTGCATTGCATTTGAGTGAGACTCGCCACACTGCCTGTTGCATGCTTTGCTCACTGAGACCGTAGTCTCACCTCACGTTTTGGGGAATATATTTTAGTTTATGCAGGATATCCTAGCCTTTGTCCTAAGATGAAGAGGAGCTTTCGGAGTAGATCTACACTTCTAAGGACCAGATAGGAATTATGAGCATTATTCGTTGTGATTCATAGTTAATAATGTAATTAAATAGAAGAATTCATCTTATGGTTAAGTGTAGTCTTAAATCAAATAGTAATTGATGTAGAGACCTTTGGATTGGCCACGGAGGCCTATTTCTTCCTTGGATTAGATTAGTATTCTCGTCATTATGAATTGTACTGGGTTTTGCTGGTTTTCAGGTGACTCTGGAAATTGGGAAATGTCCAGTTTTCAGAGGAAACTCTACCGAATTTCCGGTATGAGTTTATGAACTCTCACACTTATGGGTGTTGGTTTGCCCCACGTTCCGATTTAGAATCTTGTGTTGAGAATGTGATGTATGAATTAGGTGGTAGTCTAAGCAAACGTTGGATTGTTTAGGCATCTTTGTATTATGTGTGCCGATATCGAAAATGGCGCGAAATAATTTCAGAAATTCGGGAATAGTGTTTCCAACGGACATTATTCTTGGATTTAGAAATTAGGACGTTACATGTATAGTGTTGATTGAATATAATGGTATAATGGCAAGGTTCATAATGAGAGAAAATAATTATTTAGGGGGAATATGGAAGAATGCAATAATTTTTTATCTATCCTAAAAAAAGGAGACAACCTGCAAAGGTATTAGCACTACCTATAAAACAATTTAAGTTATACTATTGTAAATTATTGGAAGTCACACGGTAATATACATCCCCACAAGCCAAGAGTTAAACCATATAATTACTATCTATTTTGAAGTCAAAAGATGTGTACTAGTAGTAAAGAAGCATTTATTATATTTCCCAATTAAGTTTACTCTGGGTATGGGTTTCTTATATCAATTTATATTGTAAGATCTTTGCCTATAAAATCCATGGTATGTTGCACAAATATTGTATAAGATACTGTTTTTCCCAACTTATTTCAGGCTTTTCTTCTCCTTTCAAGTAGAAGTTGGGCCAAACAGGTTTTTTAAAAAGCTCTTATAAAAGAAAAGTAGCTTATTTTATATGAGGAGAAGTTGCTTTTACATAAGCCACTTTTTTTGGGATAACACGGAGCTTTTGTTAAAATGACCTTTCTTCGAGCTTGGAGTTAGCAATTCGGACTACCCGGCCCGGCCCGAAGCGGGTAACGGGTTTTATCTGGCTGAGCTAAGAAACCCGGAAGTTATTCAGACTTCTAAAATAAGTGCTCAAGTCCTACATTTTACAGGGTTTTTGCGGGTAACCCAATTTTTTGCAGATTTTTGCGTGCTACCACACCTTTTTGCGGTTTTTTTGTGGGTAGCGAGCTTTATCAACCTCGACTAAAAAGCCTGAGAATTATTTGGGCTTCTAATATAAGTGTATGAACCCTACATTTTACGGGCTTTTGAAGGTCGGACCGATCGAGCTAGCCTATTTTTCCAACTCTATTTGAACCCTTTAAAACACTTTTTTTTTTAATTTTATTAAGTTATTTAATATTTTATACAAATTTCAGCCTTCTTCCTTGAAAAATCATTGCACGCTCTTTGAACAAGCTTCTTACTCCCAGATCCCAGTGCTGCTAAGCCTCTAAGCTCTTGCTTCACTCATTCTCGCAATTACGTCATCACTCATTCACATATTCTCCCAATCACGCCTTTATCAATCCTAGACACAAATAACTTGCAAGCACAGGCGTATCCCATGTGACTGGGGACCAGGACAACATACACCACTTCCAACTCTTGTTTTCCATTCACCTCAATTGTAGCATGCCAAATTTGATAAATCTATTTCATAATTCAAATAGGAATAGAAATGAAATTTTGTAAAAAGGAACTAGGAAAATGGGGTAAAAGTTGGTGAAAATGGCTAGGAATGGAAATATGTAATTTCCATTCTGGAGCATTTTCACTCAAGCGAGAATATCCTCGCTTGCGCAAAAACATCAGTAAAATGCAAAAACTCAGTTCTGGTTTTCTCGCTCAAGCGAGAATTGGGCAGCATCAGGGGATGCTCTCTGGAGTATTTTCGCTCAAGCGAAATTACTCCAGAATTAGGAGTTTCTCTCTAGAGCATTCTCGCTCAAGTAAGTAGATCTTCTCTTGAGTGAGCCCGCGAAATGAGTATTGCTAACTCATTCTTGCTTAAGCGAAAAATTCCCGCTTGAGCGAGAATGCGCGAACTCGATTTTTTAAAACAGAACAGTTAAGGTTTGGCCCTCATTAATGTTGTATTTACTCCACCTTAGAGATAGAAGTTAGAGAGAGAGGGCGCGAAGCTTAAAGAAGATGAAGGAGAAGGGAGCTTGCTTATCCTCACCCCTCACCCCCTCACTTATTCTTCCTCTTTGAGCTATTTTAGGTGAGTATAGCTCACACACCTCCACCCATCTTGTTTGAATCCTCCCCAATAACCCCTATTCCTCTATATATTCCCTCTTCCTTTCTCTTGTATGTGGTTGATTGATTATATTCTCTCTATTTGCATCTATTTGTACGATTGTATTTGATTAGGAGTATGAGATAGGGTTATTGTGAAATAGGGCTTTGGCCATATTATTACTTTTGCCTTGAATGCCTGTGCTTCCAGTTACAATAGACATGTAGATGTTAAAGACTCTTGGACCTTAGCCCCAGTTAGTTCAAAAATGAATTTGGCTTCGGCCCGGTTAATAAAGATTGGTTTCGGCCTAGTTAATCATGCATTAAAATTTGATTTCGATCCAGTTAATGTCGGGTATTAGTCCCCAAGGGAGACATTCCTTGTAGTCTGAGCTCAGGTCTAGCCCAGTTAAGTGAAAAGACCCCTTCTGTCAGGTTAACAGCAGATCATTTGTCATTATGAGTCATGTTGAGTTTTGTGTAGCCAGTGTATCTATGTATATATTGAATTGTATGTGTTGCATCTCATCTACTTGGTTACCCTGCACTGCCTGCATGCATAGTTATGCTCACTGAGACACTAGTCTCACCACATGTTTTTGGCTATCTTTTTAGATGCATAGGATCCCCCTCAGGCTGGACGATGAGGGAGCTGGAGAATGGAGATTTCACATTGTTTTGTTGTGCTTTTTACTCTATTATTTTGAGATATTTAGTATATTGATGTTGTATTCTTTTGATGGTTATTTAGTACATGTGTACCCATGTTGAGCTTTTTATTTTGATTATGACACATGTATTGTAATATCGATGTCACTCCATGTATTTAGGATACTCTGATTTTGTTTAAGTAAATGTTGGATTATTTAAGCAAAATCATGCATGTTCATTGATATTATTAATGTCATGAAAAATAATTTCCTAAATTTGGGACTTATGCTTCCAACGGGCATAAATCCTAGTTTTCCGAATTAGGAAGTGAATAGAAAGACAACATAAAAATAGAAAGACAACAAAGTCAAAGAAAAATGTAACAACTATCACACTCTAGAAAGGAAAGTATCATCACCGGTGAGGATTTCCAATTACAAGGGAGAAAACGTGGAAACCCCTTCCACATTTGCTTAGCATTAATCTTAATTGGTTGGTATTGTAAGTTTTAATAATAAAATTTATTTTCATAGAATATTTTGAAAGATATATATTAATTAATAAAATTCAATTCATAATCTTTAGTTTGTTTAGAATATCTCGAAGAATTGTTCTAATTAATGTTGTTAATAATGTGATTGTTGAAAATTATTTTCTTTTTTATTCATGATTTTTTTAAAGAATTTTATAATTAAATACTCTCTATATTAATTCTAAATAACATAAAATATTTGTAAAAAATATTTTACCAAATAGATTTTAATTTGAAAATAAATTTTAAATTAAAAAAATTAAATTACCAAATAGTTTTTTCTTTATTTTTGAAAGTTCTTATTTTTAATTTTATTTTTAAAATAACTTGTAAGTAAAATAATAAGTTGGGCCAAAAAAAATCTTAACATCAATTGAATGAAATATTATAAAATACTCATTTCCCCTTTTAACTCGCAACGACAGTGTGTTTGTGTTACACAAATTTCATTTTCTCCTTTCATCAATTCTCGTCAATCATATATATGCTGGAGATTTTACTAAAGTAACTATGTTCAGTGTTCGTTTGGTTAGGCTTTTTTTAATTATAAGCAGTGTTGTGAAAATCAGATCGGCGGACTCGCCGGTCCGACCGGAAAACGGACCTGTAATCGGTCCAATCCAATTATTAGTTCGGAAATGACATTAAACTGGTGCTGACGTCATTATCCCGGCTCAAACCGGTCGAACTCGGTTTCACTCGAGACTGTGGGTCGTGCATGTCATGCCAGGATAATGGGAAAAATATACTAAATTGTGGGTTAAACGCGTCACCTGCAAGCTGCAAGCCAACACGCTGACCACTGCGCCACATGACTCTTCTATTATATAAATGCGCCATTTAATATATATACAATATCTTGTTTTGATGGGATATAGGCGAGCACCTTTCCACAATTGTTGGGGCATCGCTAAGCTGACAGCTTGATTTTTTTTCAAAACACTTTATACTTTTATAAATAATAATAATAGTAATCCTATCAATTTTTTAAAACGTATATTTATATTTTTCAAAAAATGAAAAGAAAATATTAAAAAAGTTTTCTCCCCTCTATTAATATAAAAAATATAAAATGAAAGTGAAAAAATTTAAGGTGTAATCATATATCAATTTTTCTTTTTCATTAATTAATCAAAATATTATATAAAATTTAAAATATAATTAATTATTAATAAAGTATGAATTAGTTATTTTTTCAGTTTAGTTATCACACAACAACATAAAATTTATGGATTTTTATATCTACCGGTTCAACCAGTGACTCACTTGTTCGACTATTGACCCATTAACCCAGTACCCCAACCGAGTCAAAGATCGGTCCTAGTTTTATAACATTGATTATAATTGGCTTTAAAGCTAAAGCCAAGTCAAACACCCTATCATAAAAGCTCTCAAATATAAAGCTCTTTTTTTTTAACAAAGGAAATTAGCTTTTAAAAAAGCCAATGAAAGGAGCTTGTAAAAGATAGGGTTAAATATGTTGGTCCCAGAGGGAATCTAGAAGGGAGGGGGTTAAATAGATTCTCAAACTTTTTAACTTTTTCACAAAACACAATTTTATAAACCCTTTTCTTGCTTTGCCTAAAGATTCTTTCAAAATGCGTTTTTCAAAATAATTTTCAGAGTTTAAAGAGATAAGGTGTAGCGGATCAAAATTTGAAAGAGTAAGTAATTGATTACCAAGATTGATTCCTCAAGTTCCACTTATCAATATATGAATAACTCAGTTTACAATATTATTTAGAATCAACTGAAAATTTGCAGTTCAAGATTAATATTCAGATTGATATGCCAAGAAACTTAATTCACATGTGAGTAAGGGATCAAGAAGAGAACACAATTATTTATACTAATTCACCCATAACTGGCCTACATCCAGTTTAGATTTAGCACCCCACTAAATCTGCTTTTTACTATTAGAATTTGAATACAAACACTATGCACACACAATTCTAAAGAAAAAGACTTTCAAACAATACAAAAAGGTTTAACTCTTGAACCCTACAAGAGCTTGTTCATCAATGACACTCTGTCATAAGAACAACAACCTTAATCATGACACTCCGTCACAAGATTTCACAAACAATCTCAATGAACACCCCGTTCTTAAGATATCACGCAATTCAGAAGTTAAGAAAGATAGTAGTTTAGAACAATAGCACCTGATTTTTGTGCGGATAAACCATATCAAAATCTTTCAAACAATTTCTTCCATAATGCAACCTTCTTGAGCTAGAGTTCTTGGAATTGCAGAAATTTTGGGTTTTTCTATTCAATTCTTGGAGAAAAACTTTTGAGAGAGATGTAGTTAATTCATTGTAAATCTGATCTCTTTATTTAATTTTCGCAAAGAACAATTTATATTTCAGTTATTAGGTAGTTAAAATTGTTTTAATCTATTACCTGTCAGTTACCAACTATTCTGAAAACATTCCAGAATTATGCATCTTCTGTGGTAATTGATTATTAGCTTTGGTAATCGATTAAACCAGAGAGCACCAAGTTTGAACTCTTCTCAGGAAACAGAGGTAATCGATTAATGTCTGTGGTAATCGATTAAACCAAAGAGCACCTATTTTGAGCTTTTTCTCAGGTGCAGTGGTAATCTATTATCCATATCAGGTAATCGATTATTTCGATCCTAAACCTTGAATTCATGCATTTTTCAGTTTTGATTCAACTTGGGGTTCAATACCAACTTACGTAATCGATTAAACCAGAGGTAAATCAATACAAAGTTGTGCAATTGAGCTACCCAAGTTGTCAAATTTGAAAACTTAACAATGAACTCAATTTGCTCATAGAAGATTATCATGGAAACAAATAATCAAGCACATACGAATTTCCTAAAGCTAAAAACAAACAATACAAGTGCCACATCTATAAAAACGTGTTTGGCACTGCAAAATTGATTGAAATTAAAGCATCTAATTCTTACAACAAAACCAAAACTCTTAATGCACCAATGACTTGAGGAGAACTTGTATTTTATCAATGGTAGCTTAAGTCCAACAATCTCCCCCTTTTTGGTTTTGATGCGCCAAACACTTTCAATGATATTGAGATGAGCACTTGAGCAATTGCTATCCTTTGATCCTAAAAAAAAAACTTGAAAAACACTTGCAGAACGAATAGGATAAGGTATATCGTATGTGATTGAGATGTGTAATTTAATATATCAAATATATCAAACTTATACATTTCATATACATTCTTTTCATATCATTCATTCATATTCATGTCATTCTCATTCTCCCCCTTTTGGCAAAATAAAACAAAAAATCCAGAGAGATATGTGATCATCATGTGAGGAATAGTATAGTACCAAAGATCAGTCACATGAATCACAAATATTACATTTAGCACACATTACACTAAAATCATCAAATATCACAATTAACACAAATAATGTAGAGTACAAAATAACAAAACTTTAGGTTAAAGATCCAAACATAATTATCCAGAATTACAGACCATAAACAACATAATTATAATAGTTCAAATTTCATCAAAAAATTCACATGAAATGCAGCCTAAAATGTTTAAACAGTAAAACAAAATCCTATGAACTGGGCAATGATCCTAAGCATCCGAAACTTGAAGCTCATCCAATCTTTCAGAGATAGTCTCAAGGTAATCCTTCAGTTCCTTGTAGTCTCTCCTCTGATTTTCAAAAATTTCATTGAGCTTTGCTAGGACCATTTGTTCAAAGGCAGTGAGTGGTTTAGGTTCAACATTATCAATTTCTTCAACATTCCTTGAAGTATTTCCCTCAGCTTGCATTTCTTCTTTATTTAGCCAGCCTTACTCTGTTTTAACTAACTTCATCATTTTCAGTGCTTTATCTTTAACATCATGTGCTTCTCTTGTGAATTCCCTTGACTCATTACTTGTATCAACCCCATAATGGTCAATTATTTTGGAGACAAAAACAGCTTAAGGACACTTATAATCCACCATTCTCCTAGTCTTCATCATTGTATTGCATATGACTTCCATCCAATTTACTTTAATAGAATTCTTTATAGCACAAATCATCATCATGTCTTCTTCACTAGCCTGAGCATGATTGATCCCCCTAGCAGCAACAATCCAATCTAGAGTATAATGAAGCAATCTATCATCAACTTTCATTCTACCAGTGTTAAAGACAAATTTTCTTTTCTCATTTCTCTTGACTACTTGATCCTCTTCCCAGTCTGAAGGACTTACTAACATAGACTTATACAAATCAAGTTTATTATACTCAATTTCATTTCTGTTAAAGTCTTCCATACTAATACTTATACCATCAGCAGAGATTTCCCAAATACTTCTGAATATGGTCTCTGTTAACCAGATTTTAGTTCTTTTTACTTCAGAGCATAATGTACCATCTTCATCATATTTCAGATTTGAGTAAAATACTTTAACCAGATTAGTATAATATTTCTCCTTCAGTTGAACAAAATTTCCTAAACCCTGGGTTTCTAAATCATTCTGAAATGTAAAGCTATTCTTAGTGAGTCGAGGAAAAGAAAGAACCTTGGGTGAGATAATTTCCTTTCCAGCAAAGAAACTAAAGTAAGTTGTTGCATGTGCCCCGGTAGAGAACCACAGATGGGGGTAGTTGAGAGCCCTTGGAGGTGATTCTTAAGCTGGGCGTTTGGAGGATTCTGGATTTCTTACCGGAGTGAGCTTATGAGGACAAAATTCCCTTCCTGCGACAGTGTGCTTCACCCTTTTTCCTTTGTTTTTGCTTGATTCGACCATTTTTTATTAAGAAGAAGTAGTAGTTTGAAGGTATGATGAGAAAGTGAGAGGCTTTGGGATAGATTTTCACTAGGGTTGTTCAGAAGTGAGTTTAAAGTGAAGTTGAAGGGTTTAAGTATCATCATTGACGGTTCTGAAAGTGAATGGGACGCTTCAGAGCCGCAGGTAATCAATTACAAGAAGACGGTAATCGATTAAAGCAGTGACTGGAAATAGGATTTTCATTGTCCCAGTAAGGTAATCGATTAACCATATGTAGTAATCGATTAACACAGTGAGCATGTATTTCTCAGAATTACTTGCTTCCTGGTTTAGTCGATTACTTATGCAGGTAATCGATTATCCTTCTTTCTAATATGCTTGAAAATGAGTTTTAAATGCATTTTAATGAAAACTTTTCATGATGATATGCTTCTGTTTGTGGTGAAAAAATATAATTTCGAAAATTAAATTTTTATCACTTTGATTCTACGAACAATCTGGGGATTAGAATCAGATCCTCTTACGGGACTCTTTAAAAAGTAGATTTATGGTGTTTCTGATTTATAAAAGACTTTCAAAAGTTCAAGTTTTCTGAAAAAATGGTTGTTTGGTACACAATTTCACCAAATCAAATGATAAGTTTCAGAAATCCGAAAATAATAAATTTCAAAGAGTTTGATTCAGAATTCTATCAAAGACTTATCTTTCACTAAGAATTAGAGCCACTTGATTCAGAATTTTATCAAAAGTCCTAAATTGGATTCTTGAAAATCAAAGTTTCAAAGAAGTAGAAAACATAGAATTTGAAAGAAAGAAAGAAAGAAAAAGTACATGAAATGTAAATTGCATAAAGTAAATCGCGGAAAATAGATTGCAGAAAATGAATTGTAAGAACAATTTGCTTGAATTGAAATGTGGATGGGTTCATCACATACTGTTATTCCATGTAACCTGTTTGTCGCAGTGAGATCGGACGTATAAGGTGTTTCAGAGTTTGAGTATAATGATTTGCCAACCCTTATTACATCAAGAGTTCACCTATTTATAGTTTCCTAATCCTAACGGCTAACTAATGCACATATGACACATCATCTAGCCCTATGTGCTGGCAGCCTGCATGCTTGCCACGTTATCTGCTAACCAGAAAACTACCTTTCTTCTTTGAACTTTTTCAAATGCTTTCACTGAAATGTTTCCATCTGTCCTTGATCAATAAACTTTTGTAACTTCCAGTAACTATTTTTTGCTATCTTCTGTTTCCTCGAAAAATCACTTTCAGATTCAGAAATCTACCAAGTCTTCAAACATTCTGTTTTTGAGTTTCTGCTCTTTGTTCATTTCGAGATTTTACTGTTCCATTATTCGAAATCTTCTTTCTGGAATTCTGACTTCTTGTACTCGAATTCTGCTTCCAGAATCTCGAAATCATCTTTCTGAATTTTGAAATCTTCTTCTTTTGAAACTTAACCTTTATTGAAACTTGAATTCACTAAATCTTTTCAAATTTCAAGACTTGTTCATCCTATTTCACGTGCCACATGTCAAGCTTCATTTGGTTGAGTTAATGGTCATGAAGACCACCGGCCACCGTCCATTCTACTTCACTCAATCTCATTATGAGATTTCTTCTCATTGGACGTTAAAATGGTCTTATTAATGACACTAGAACCTTTTCACTCCTATAAATAGGAATACTTTTGCACAATCCTTTCACAATTCTTCATTCTTTCTTCTTCCTTTTTTCTAAATTCTCTTAAAGAATCTCTTCAAAGAATATGAAGAAGTTAATCCCTTTGACTATTGCGTACAATCCAATCTGGAATGATTCCATTTTTTATGGGATTGACGAAATAGCCAAAGCTATTGACTTTTCCAACCTTTCTCTTTGAAGGTTTTCTTTTGGATTGAACGTAATAGCCAAATATAGGTTCATTTATATAATAAATGAATATATTATTGTTTTCCCATGCTGACCTTGATTTCTTCCCCAGTTCGAAGGTGGTTCAACAAATTGGAAAACATATTCTCCTTTGCCTTGGCTTTATCAAAGCCTGTGGGGGAGGAAGAAAAGAAAGAGGTGTGGAAGACATGAGTCAAGGACTCATTATAACTTAGGATAGTTTCCTTTCTAATGTATTGGGCACTTAGGATAGCTTCCTTTCTAATATATTTTCAATGTATTCGAACTAATGTGACTCGAATTTGGATCATGAATAAAAGAACTATCACTTGCCTTTTGAAATACCTGCAATGTATTATTTCTCGAATTTACACTTGTCTTCTTTTCGAATTCCTAAAGTCTTTTTTCCTTGATTTCAATCAAGAATTTTTCTCTAAGTTAACAGACTTATTATCAAAATTTGAAATGAGGTGATTTTACCTTTTCTGTAAATTCGAAATGGCATCATACCCTTGTCACTTGTGGAATTCGAAATAATTGAAAATCAAATCCCAACAGATGCCCCCCCCCAAAAATAGTCTCTTTCAAGTAATAATTTTTCTTTTATTTGCAGAAAGGGATATTTTTGGAACAAACTTTTGGTATTCCTTATAACAATTATTCAAAAAAGAAGAGGGAAAAAAATTTTAATATCCTTTTAGATAAACCCTTCAATTTCCATTTAAATTTAAATTTCAGTTACTTTTATCAAAATAACTGATTATCTCACGTCTTTAGGCTATTTAACTCATGTCCCAAGAAACGTGCAATCATGATTACTTTTCAACTTCCCTCTAATCATGACAATGTTACTCTTTCCTTTATAAATAGCCAAATCAAAGCATTTATTCACTTTTTACCTTTGCCTGTTCATCTTCAACCTCAAGCTCTCTTACTTTCTCTGTGCGAACGTCATCGTTCATCTTCTCAAGGTACAATCTTATTACCTTTTAATCAATCTTTTGCATTTTTAAAGTATATTTTCACTGTTTAATCATTGCAAAGATTAAAATTTTGCTTTCTTGGTTGAATTTCTAGCTTCTTGCCACGGTTCAACTATTCTCTTTTTCCTCTAAGAGCTTCTCAAAACTCCATTAATGGCTTCTAAAGTTATTGAGACTTTTCCATTGGCTATTACAAAAGGTGACCTCTTAGCTCGGGACGATACTGTCTACGTCCCTGAACCTGATAATGTTGAAGAAAAGATTGCTATCTGGAATTCCCAGGTACTCATTCCATACTCCATCAGGAAAAAACACTTTGCTTTCTTAGGTCCATATTCTCCAGTTTCTTCTCTTACTCCTTATGATGAATTCTTTTTGAGTTACAAAGAAGAAAAAATTCATGCTTTCAAGTCTAAAATTCGAATTGACCATCTCGAAAACATTTCTGACATTTTTTGAGCAACTCCACCTTCTCGAAAAGATTCTTATATCATGTGGTTGAATAGAATTGAAGGTACCATGGGTTTCTTGTGGAAGCAATTGGGTATCTTTGATCTTATTCAACTTAGTAAATATGATCTTAGTCTTGACCATACTCTCATTCTTTCCTCCTTTCTTTTCTGGGAAAGAACCACTAATTCTTTTCATTTTCCTTATGGCATGCTCACTCCCACTTTGTTCGATATTGCTGCCATAACCGGCCTTCGACCTGAAGGCCAACTTGTTCTTCCTTTCATGAAGGTTCCTAAACCTCATGTTGAGCCTTGTTGGGATAAGTTAACTTATACCCATTTCATCCAACTCAATGCCAAATCTGGTAAAGTCACTGAGAAAGAGCATGTTGCCTTTCTCATGGTTTGGCTTTCAGCTTATGTTTTCTGTTCTCGATCCAACCAAGTTCCAAAATCCTATCTTCCCCTTGCTCAGATGTTGGCCAAGGGTATTCGAATGGATTTAAGTAGATGTCTTTTGGCCAATGTCTATAACATGCTGTCTGAGGCCATTTTTGCTCTAAAAATAAAAGAACCAATTCGAAATCTTTGTGGCCCTTTCTGGTTTCTTCAACTTTGGCTAAATGCCATTTTTGAAGACAAATTCGAAAGTTCTGAACCCTCAGACTCGAATCTTCCTTCTTCTATTGAAGGTTTCAGACTTTCTTTCCTTACTCCTCCCTCTAAAAAGAATCGTTTGGAGCCATTCATAGCTTACTTCTCTTCCTTCCTAAAAATCAAAAAACATACTCCTCAACTTGCACCTTTCTCTTCGAGAACTCGAGGACCTGAATGGTCGAAAATTCCCTTGTGACACTCCGGGTGCACAATCTGAAAGTTTAGAAATTTGGAAGCAGTTCTTATCTTATGATCTCATATACTGTGGCTTTCAATTGAAAGATTTCAAAGTCTTCCAGTACCAACCTCAATTGGTAGCTCGTCAATTTGGGCTAAGCCAATTTCGACCAACTCCTTGCTATATTTCCAAATCCTAAATCCTGATAGAAGACATGGTGAATGGCGAAGAAGGCTTCAATGACTTAGAAAATAAAAAGGGTGAAAAACCCTTATCTTTATGCCCAGTTCCTTTCGAGCTTTCCTATTATTGCACATTGTCTTTCCAGGAATGGTGGTCACATTATTATAATGCTATTCAAGTTGATGAAGCCACCTGCTTTACAAGACTAACAAAAGACATTGCTTATACGCAGAAGTCAAACAAAAAGACTAAAGGTACGCATATCAAAGAAATTGAAGCTTTCAAGAAATATTTTCATGTGTTCTATATTCCCAATAAAATTCATAGAACTATTTCTGAAGCAGCTCTTTCTTTAAAAGAAAAAATTTCTTTTAATCAACAAAATTTCAAACTTGTTAATCCCAAAGGCAAAACTATTTTCGAAAAATATTGTCCAAAGTTTCCTCCTTTACCAACAACAAAATTTGGTTTGGAAAAAGGTTTATATGGTCCTGAATGGAACTAGACCTGTAACTCCTGATCTTCTTTTTAATCATCTCAAGCCTCTTGCAAAAAGAGTTACTTTAACTAAATATACTTTGGACAATTACCCTTTCATACCTCATTTTGATATAGAACATGTGAGAATAGTTTCTAAGAACTTCATGGTTCAAGGTAATAACATAAACATTTCTTTTCTTTTTCTAACTTATCCCAATCTTATACTTACAAATTTCTTTTCTTTTCCAGCTCAAGAGTGCAAGCTCTCGAAGGATGCTGAAGAAGACTGGTAAAGTGACAAAGAGGAAGAAAAGAAATCTAAGAAAAGGAAGGCTCCATCCTCTTCTCAAAAACCCTATGTAAGTTTTATTTCAAAAATCTGAACTTATTTTAGATTGAGATTTCGAAACCTGACTTCTTATTCCTTTATCTTTTTCCAGACTGCTGCTCCTAAATCTCGAAAGAAGGCTACGTCCAATAAGGTCGAAAAAAATAACGAACCTTCGGATAAAAGCCAATCTGCTTCTATGAGTAAGAAGGAAAAAGCAGATGATTCTAATTCTTCCAAGAAGAAGATAGTAAAGGGTCAAGAGAAGAGTCAATCTGAAAAATCTGATGAACAATCTCTCTCAAAGGTGTTTTCGAATTCTCTTGTTAATTTCAAAATCTTAATAGAATTCGAAGAATCTAACTATTCTTTTCTTTTAACAGGAAAGCACTCCTGAACAACAAATTATCCCTTTGAGAGAAAAAGTTACAAAGAAAGAAAAGAAAGCTCCCAAACCAAAAATTCTTTCTGTAATTCCACCAGGGAAAACCATTGGAGTTGTAAGTTTCAATTTTCCTCTTATCTTTTAATATTATCTTTGAAACTTTTCTTTTCGAAATTCTATTTTTGAAATTTGTTTTCTTTATGTAAAACATCAGAGAGTTGGCCAAAGATTTAAGATTAAGGCCTATAAGAAACAAATCCCAAGTGAGGTTGTGGAACAAGTAAACCTCTTCACTCTCTCTTCGAAAGAAAAAAAAATCAACTATTGATTTCTACCCTTATATTCTTGTTTATCTAACTTAAGTCATTTTTTTAGATAAACATTTCTTCAAGTTCCCAAGCTGAAAGTAGTGGTAATGAAGAGAAAATCATAGAAAATCCACTTCAGGCTACTTTTTCGAAGAAGTCCTTACCTTAGAAAAAACCTTTGGACAATATCGAAGGGAGTAGTGAGGAACAAGAAGAAGAGAAAGGGGAAGAAGAAGAAGTACAATCTCCTTCAAATCCAAATAAAGAAGATTCTCCTATGGAAGAAGATAATCCCGTGCCTTCTCCTCAACCTACCCCTCAAGAAGAAAAGAAAACTCCTATGAAAGGGACTTCAAATGTCCAATCAGAATCAGAGACTCTAGAAAAAGTCCCAAGTTTTTCGAGGGATTCATCTAGGTCTACTCCTGTATACAGTCCTATAGACTTAGATGATTGCCTCAAAAGTTTGGATGAAAATCCATTTCTGGTTTTCGAAGTCCTTTCTGGGGAAGTTTCTTTATCTTTAGCCCATTCTGAAGCAACTGTACAGGACCCTTTAAACGAAGCAGATTCAATGGAAGCAGTTCTTCAAAACTTCAAGAAGTTAGTTTTCGAGAAACCCATGTTGAAAATGATCCCTAAAGATCTTCACTACAAAGAAGAGATTCAATGTTACTTGACTCTTTTCGATAAGAGACAAAAAGAATTTTCTGAATCTCAACAAGAATGGATCAAAGGTTTCTCAAAATTATATCAGAATGCCCTCAACACTCTTGATCAAATTGAAGAAACTACTTCGAGGTTAAGCATTAAAAAAGGTGAGAAGGCTGAGCTGATGGATAAGCTTCAGGATAGCAAAGGCAAAGTTCAAAAATATGAGCAATCCATTAAGCAAATTTATCCAAGGTTGAGGATCTCGAAAAAGAGAATCTTTGAATTGAGGTAGCAATTTGAAAACTTCAGGAGGATGCCACCAGAGTGAAGTCACAGCAAAGAGAGCTGGAAGCCACCATCTCGAGGCAGAAGTCTTCTCGAACTGAAATTCTCAATTCTGTTAAAGGAATTTCGAGAAGTGTTGTAGACGTTTCGAAAGATATTAGTAATTTGGAAAAATCTGACTACAGTCTGAAGATCCAATATGAAGACCTAATGCATGACTTCGCAAAGATGAAGAATAATTCTCCTTTTTAGTTGCTTCTGCCTCTTTTCGAATCTTTACTATGTAATTTCGAATTTATTTGTTGAGCATGGGCTCAAATTTAATTGTCCTTTGAACAATTTACTTTTCTTTATGCACAATTCTAATTTCCTGCAAGTTTGGTTTGTATTCTTTTAAGTATTTTCCATTTATTGACATTATGCGCACATCACCAACTAACACTCGAATTGAATACGCATTGTTCGAAAAAACCTTTTCGATCTCGAAAGGTCCCTCCCAATTAGGTGACCATTTACCAAACTTCTTAGACTTTTTATCAATTGGCAGAATTAACTTCCAAACATAATCACCAACTTGGAACTCTTTTTTCTTAACTCTTTTATTATAACGAGTAATTTGCTCTTTTTTGTCTAATGATATTTTTGAGAGCAAGTAACCTTTCCTCATCAAGTTCATTTAATTCATCAAACATCAAATTTCGATAATCTTGAGAAGGTAACTCGAATTGCCTTTGAACCCTTATTGATTGTAAATTTACCTCAACTGGTACTATAGCATCGTGACCATAAATCAACTTATAAGGGGTAGTTCGAGTAGCCTCTCTTGGTGAATTTCTATAGGCCCATAGAACTTGATTCAAAGTTTCCTGCCAATTTCTAAGCCTTTGCCCAATATGTCTTTTAATCAAAGCAATAATAATTTTATTAACTGCTTCAACTTTACCATTGGATTGTGCATAATAAGGAGCAGAAGAAAGTAATTTTATACCTTTCGATTCAGCAAACCTAACCATTTTTCTCACAGTAAACATCGTTCCTTGATCTGTGGTGATGGTTTCTGGTAAGCCAAATCGAAATATGATATTTTCTTCAATAAAATGAATGATATCTTCTTGAGAAACTTCCCTTAAAGGAATTGGTGCTACCCACTTAGTAAAATAATCAACTCCTACTAGAATAAACTTATGGTTTCTCGAAGAAGCTGGGTGAATCATTCCAATCAAATCTATAGCCCATCCTCTGAAAGGCCAAGGTTTTATTATTGAATGCAATTCACTTGCTGGGACTTGTTGCACATTTACATGCTTTTGACAATCTTCACAAGACTTAGCGAAATTGTGACAATCCTTGGCCATTGAAGGCCAAAAGAATAATTTTCTTCTCACAATCCATTCCATTTTTTTTCCTGCTTGGTGAGCTCCACAAGCACCTTCATGTACTTCGACCAAAGCTAAGTATGCTTCAGTTTCTCCTAAACATCGAATTAAATTCCCATCAATAGCTTTCTTATAAAGCTCTTCACCTAAAACACAGTAGTTCAGAATTTTATATTTCAAGTGTTTTTTATTTATCAGGGAAGGATTTTATATCACATTCACAATTTCTCTTCTCCAATCATTCTGATCTAGAAGATTTATATTATGGATATCAAATTCCTTCATTGGAAGCCTCTTTTGAATATCACTAATTTTTCTGAGAGTTCCAATTGAAATTCTATATCCTGAAGCTATTTGAGCCAATTCATTGGCTTCGAAATTCTGACCTCTTGGAATATGTTCAATTTTTACTTCATCAAACATTTCCAGAAGTTTATTGGCATGAACCAAATACTTAGCCAATTTTGGATCTAAACATTTGTATTCCTTAGTTACCTGTTTGATAACTAATTGAGAATCTCCTTTAATATGAACATTTCTCGAATTCATGGTAACTAGAATTTCGAGACCAGCAATAAGAGATTCATACTCTACTGCATTATTCGAACAAGGATATTTTATTTCAAATATCATTCGAGTTGGGAATCCTTTGGGTGAAATTAGTAGAATTCCAATCCCTGATCCATTCTTATGTTTGGATCCATCAAAATATAGTTTCCAAGGCTCTAAGCCTACATATATTGATTCCTCAACTGGAATTGGGGGATGATCAACTAAGAAATCTGCAACTACTTGTCCTTTCATTGCTTTTAATGGGACAAATTTTAATGAAAACTCAGTCAATGCTAATGCCCATTTTCCAACTCTACTGTGCAATATAGGTTTCAACAACATGTGCTTTATTACATCAAAGTGAGAAATCACAAATACATCATGGGGTTTGACGTAATATTTAAGTTTAGTACAGGAAAAGTACAAACATAAACACAACTTTTCTATAGCACAGTATCTAGTTTCTGCATCATTAATGACTCTACTCAAATTGTAAACAGCTCTTTCTACGCCATTTTCGTCCTCTTGAGCCAACATACTTCCAATTGTGGCTTCTGAAGCAGAAATATATAACTTCAAAGGTTTTCCTGGCAAAGGAGGAGTCATAATTGGAGGAGTTGTCAAATATTTCTTGATTTCCTCGAAGACTCTTAGCTTTGTTTTTATCAATCTCAACACCTTTCTTGTGTACAAGAAATCCTAAAAAATTTCCTACAGATACCCTAAAAGCACATTTAATAGGATTCATTTTTAAACCATGCTTTCTCATTTTCTCGAAAGCTTGTCTTAAATGATCTAAATGGAGGTCTTTTGATTCGGACTTAACCAAAACATCATCAATATAAACTTGCATAAAGTTTCCTATTAAATCATGAAAAATTGAATTCATGGCTCTTTGATAAGCGGCACCAGCATTTTTTAAATCAAAGGGCATCATAACCCATTCATAAGTTCCTATTGCCCCAGGACATCGAAAAGCTGTTTTCGAAACATCCTCTTCGGCAATAAAAATTTGATTATAACCTGAATACCCATTTAACATACTTAAAAATTCATTTCCTGCTGCCGAATCTATTAACATATTGTAGAAACACAGGGAAACACTTGAAGGGGAGTTGAATAGTGTTTCTTAAATAACTTATGAAAGCTTTTTGCAAACAACTTTTATAATGAAATTTCAGACAGGTTAAAGGGGCTGTCTGAAGTTTCTTAAGACAGGTTCTGAAAATATGTTTTTAAAACGTTTCTTGCTTTTATAAATTATCAGAACAGTTTTTCAACACCCTTTGATTAGAATAAACGAATTTGACAAGAGATAAGGGTAAGAAAACTTAGCCACAAAATTTATCCTGGTTCACTCACTACCACTGTGAGCTACGTCTAGTCCCAATGCCAACGAGCACTTGGATTTTCTCTTAATCTCAACCAGATTACAAATATTCTTTTACAGTCAAGCCTCTTCAGGCTCTAAAACCAAGTATTCTTTTTCAGTCAAGCCTCTCCAGGCTCTTACAAACAAGTATTCTTTAGACAACAAGCCTCTCCAGGCTCAAAAACAGTTTTACAGAGAAAAGATTGTTTAAGCTCTAAAACTAAACCAGTTTGAAGCTTAAACTGTTACAATGTACGAATAACTGAGGTATACTCAGAATATATGAAATGATGTACAAATAATTTTTATCAGAGTATGTTTTACAGAGTAAAACTAGCAGCGTTTTGTTTCTCTTGAAAAGTAATCTCTTGTTCTTCTTTTTAATGATCTTCAGATGAAGGGTATTTATACCCAGTCTTCAATCCGTTGAAAAATCACCGTTTAGAGATAGCATTTAATGCTTTTTAATCCGTTGTGAGACATGCTCCTGAGCATTCTGTGCGTTCTAAAACTTTTCTGACAACTTCCAAGGTTGCTGCTGACAAAAGTTGCCACAGCTGTTGCTGCAAAATCTGCGCTGCAGAGATTTCCCAAATGGTGTATGAAATTCAAACAACCCTGGAAAGGTCTCTGTGTCTTTGCCAAAATAAGCCTTGAAAAGTTGCGTGCAGCAGAGAGAGATTTGACTCTTCAGAACTTCAGACAAGTATTCTCACAACTTCAACAAGATGTGCCACGTCGTAAAATACGACTTCAGACGGCTTCAACACTTCAGACGGGTTGAACCTTCAGACGGCTTCAACACTTCAGACAGGTTGAACCTTCAGACAGCTTCAACACTTTAGACTGGTTGAACCTTCAGACAACTTCAACACTTCAGACAGGTTAAACCTTCAGACAGTCTTTATTAAGATTAAAGTGGCTTGCTGAAATCATAGATAAAACATTAAAAACATATGTATCCATGATAATTCTTTTAACAAAATTTGTTAAACATTAAAACTTAGGGATTGAGCTGTCTTAAATCATCATAATCTTCCTTATGATATTTTTGAGACTCAACACATATTAGCAACTGGCATTGGGTATTCATCTTTAGGAGTTGCATCATTAAGATCTCTAAAATCAATGCAAACTCTTAAAGTTCCATTTTTCTTAATAACATGAACTATGTTAGAAATCCAATCTACATACCCGGCAGTTCGAATGAACTTAGTCTTTAGAAGACGCTCTATTTCTTCTTTGATTTTTGAAACTATTTCTGGAGCAAATCTTCTTGGAGCCTGTTTTACTGGTCGCTTTTCTGGAAAAGTTGGAAGTCTATGTTCCACCAGTTCTCGAATCAAACCAGGCATTTCATGATAATCCCAAGCAAAACAATCTCTATACTCTTTCAACAAGTCAATGATTTTCTTCTTGAAATCTCCTTCGAGATTCTGACTTATAACGTGGGTCTTTTCTCATTCTCCGTTCCCAAGTTTATTTCTTCTAAAGGGTCTTAAGCTTCCGTTTTCTTAATGCCTTGAGACAAAATACCTTCGAAACCCAAAAGAGAATCATCATATATGCAATCTAACCTTTCGAACTCAAACCCTTGTGTCTCTTGAACATATGTCTCAACCCTTTTGAGCATTTCCTCAAGATACTTCTTTTCAGAATCTCTACTTCTTTCAGAAACCTCTTCAACATTTCTATTTTCCTCAGAAACATCTTCAAAATTTTTACCTTTCATTTCTGATGAGATTTCTTCTTCTATTATCTCCTCAATGACTATTCTACCTTCTTACCATTCGGCCTTAGGGGCCATTATCTCTTTATTTTGTTTATTTTGATTAGATTCGGCTTTGAGAGCTGCCTCTACCTTCTTTTCGGCTACATAGGCCGAAATTCGAGCCCAAAAGCTCGAATCTATTCTGGGTCTGACCATTCAGCAATTTCTGTGGCCTCGAAAGGGCCAACATCACATTGTAACATAAACCCACAATTTGGATTCAATCTTAGTGAATAAGGTATTTTTGTAGGCACCAACATATACTTATCAATCACTTCATATGGTCTTGTCTTCATAACCTTCTTTTCAGTACTCCTCACATCCACAGCATCCTCTTCGACTTTAAAATAGTTTTTGTCTCCATCAACGTAAATGGGTTCACCTTCTTTAGTCCACATGCAAAGTCTCTGATGCATTGAAGATGGAACAACACCTACACCATGGATCCACTCTCTTCCAAGAAGTAAGTTATAGTTTGCTTTCGAATCAACTACAACAAACATAGTGGGTCTCATGATGGTTCCCACTGTTAACTCTAAACATAAGACTCCTTCTGATTTCGAAGTCTTCCCACTGAAATCAGTGATAATTATCTGATGAGGCATCAGATCAAACTTAGTCTTCATCAATTTTTTCATCATAAATTTTGGCATCAGATTTACTGCCGCACCAAAATCTACGAGGACCTTTCCAATACTTACATCTCCAACTAACGCCCTAATGAACAAAGGCTTCATATGAAGTTGCATATCCTCAGTTGGTTTTTCGAGTACTGCAAAAGTATTCTAGCAAATCTGTTTGCCAATATAAGTATAACATATTGGATCCTCACCTATATCATCTTCCTCAAAGTCTTCATCTTCTAAGCCCTTTTCAAGTTCTTCAGGATACTCAGCAGGTAATACAGAAACAACTGCACATATGTCATCCAGACCATCTGCAAATCCAGTTTCGAAATTTTCTGTTAATAAGTCATCTTCATTCTCATCAAAAACCTCCAATAACTTGGAATGAAGGCTTCTTTTTCACCACTTGAGCATAAGATGGTTGATTCGAATTTGCTTGGACTTGAATTACTTGAGCATTTTTTGCTTGCATAGGCTTAGGTTGTTGATTGTTTTGTTCAACAATCATGTTCTTCTTTCCTAGTTCCTCGAAAGCAGCCTTTCTCAGTCTTTGTGCCCTTCTCCACTGGGTCTTCGTCATTTGAGTCCTATTTCCATAATAAGGTTTCTGGTGAAAACCTTGGAAATTATTCTGATATTTCATGTAGCCAGGACGAACCCATTGATTCGGGGGAGTTGATGATGATGGTACAAAAGTTCGAGGCTTCCTGTCTTCATGAAATTTTGGATTCATGGGCTGTTTTCCCTTATCAAACCTATTCATGTTAACAGGTGCCTTTCCTCCAGAAATGGATTCAGACTTCAAAATCCAACCCCCATAAGAAGGATGAGGCTTCTTCTGTTTATTTTCTTTCTGCTGATGCTGGGCAGCCACTTGCTGATAGTGTGTATTCATTTCTGATCCACGAAAAGCAATTGTTGCAGACCTATCGAATACAACATGACACCTTGGACAAAGTTCAATTGAGGTATCTTCTGCCTTCTTTCGATTCAGAAATTCCAACAAGGATTCACCCCCTTTTGGATAAACATCATGTAATTCCTGATCTCCATCAAGGGCCATCTCTGTGGCCTGTCCCACAGAATTGGAATCTTCCAATTCGACCATGTTCACACTTGCAGGTTCAACGTAGTTGGCGTTCACCTGGAGTGGGTCAGAGTTAATCTTCATAGCCATTGGAACCTTTTCTTCGAATTTCAATCTACATTGTTCGATAGCTTCTTGAATAATATCCCTGAAACGAATACAGCTATTAGTCCAATGTCCATAAGTATGATGATACTTACAATACTTTCGACCTGTTCTCTGTTCTTGAGAAGGAATTTTATGGTCATCACTTAGAGTTATTTGTTTGTCTTTTACCAATATATTGAAAATTTGATCTGCTTTCGAAATATCGAAACCATAATTTTTCTTAGGAAACTTATCTTTAGTAACATTATTAGTATTTCCACTAGGTTTCAAAGATTGACAAACATAAGGAGGTCTGGGCTTAAGTTCTGCCACATGAACATCATTATCCTCTATGTCATATTCGAAATCACTATCATCATATACTTCCAAATATGCTATTTTATCTTTTCGAAAAGTCTTTTCAGGTTTTCGAAATCTCTCTTTTTCTTTCTTAAGATGTTCAATTTGCCTAACCTTATCAGCCAATTGGGTCATATCTCTAAGTTGTTGATTAATCAATTTCTTTCGAATTGAATAATCCAACCCTCAAGCAGCCATTTGGACTAACTCATATTCAGGAATTTGGGTAAAACACCTTGCTTTCATTTGCCTGAATCTATTCAAATAATCGTCTATGGATTCACTCGGGAATTTTTTAATGTTCACTAAATCCATAAGAGTAACATTTGTTTCCCTTCTAAAGAACTGTTCATGAAAACTTCTTTCTAATTGATTCCATGAATGAATAGAATTCGGGGAAAGAGTTGTAAACCAAGTGAAAGCATTCTTGGTTAAAGACCTAGGAAAATATTTCATTTTCAACTCTTCATTGTTTGCCAAATCACCTGCTTCGATTTGATATCTAGCAATGTGTTCGACAGTAGATTCTCCTACTTCTCCAGAAAATTTGGTAAATTTGGGAACTTTCCATCCCCTTGGCAATTCAGTTTGTAACACCGTCTAGGTAAAAGGAGACACTACATAAGGATGATTCGCAAATCCTACATTAAACCCATGTCTATTTAGGACTTGTTCAACAATTCGAACAACATTTTGTTGTCCCCCTAAGTTATTTGCTCTTATCCTTTCGAGAATTTCATCAGCATTCTGATTTCTATTCAGGATAATTCTAGGAGCGTTTTCTTCTCTATTTTCGACAGGATTAACAGGATTTGGTATTTGATTATTTTGATCCCCTTGATTCGCAGGGGAATTCATATTAGCCACTTGTCTTACTATAGGATCTGTGGGTGCTCCAAACACATCAACAATCCTTTCCATTTGCCTAGCCAACAAATTATAATTAGTATTTGTTGCTTGTACTAGTGGATCAAACACTGTGGCCATTTGTCTTGTCAACATATTTACCATTTCATGATTACTTTCATCCATTTGTTGCCTTAAAGTTTGCAATGTAGAATTTGTAATAGATGAAGAAGAACTTCCCACAAAGGGATTAAAAATGGGTTCACGAGTCACTATAGGACCTATTGTTGACATAGTTGGTGGGGCTGTCCCAGAATTTGGGACGAATCCATATGGCAACCCATAAACTGGTTGTCCATTTTGAGACATAGAAACAAAATTGGGTATAAGGATAGTAGAACCAATTTGACTTACTACAGGCTGTTCTGGCATAGTAGTAGTAGTAGTTGTTGTTGATTGTTCTCTGTTAACACTACTATTTCCATTCACTCCATTCTCATTGTTATTCACAGACTCATTTCTTTGGGATGGTGAATTCTCAGAGTTCGTAGCATTAGTTGTTATATCCCTATTGTTGTTTCCAGTTCTGGTTTGTCTTGAACTATTAGCCATTTGAACAGATATTGTTCTACCACTTCTTAAACGCATGCAAGAACAATCTTTTTTTTTAGAAAATCATAACACACACTACTTTTGGCAATTTTGTCCCACCAGGCGTGCCAATTTGTTTGTGGTGAAAAAATCTAATTTCGAAAATTAAATTTTTATCACTTTGATTCTACGAACAATCTGGGGATTAGAATCAGATCCTCTTACGAGACTCTTTAAAAAGTAGATTTATGGTGTTTCTTATTTATAAAAGACTTTCAAAAGTTCAAGTTTTCTGAAAAAATGGTTGTTTGGTACACAATTTCACCAAATTAAATGATAAGTTTCAGAAATCCGAAAATAATAAATTTCAAAGAGTTTGATTCAGAATTCTATTAAAGACTTATCTTTCACTAAGAATTAGAACCACTTGATTCAGAATTTTATCAAAAGTTCTAAATTGGATTCTTGAAAATCAAAGTTTCAAAGAAGTAGAAAACATAGAATTTGAAAGAAAGAAAGAAAGAAAAAGTACGTGAAATGTAAATTGCAGAATGTAAATTGCATAAAGTAAATCGCGGAAAGTAGATTGCAGAAAATGAATTGTAAGAACAATTTGCTTGAATTGAAATGTGGATGGGTTCATCACATACTGTTACTCCTTGTAACCTGTTTGTCGCAGTGAGATCGGACGTATAAAGTGTTTCAGAGTTTGAGTATAATGATTTGCCAACCCTTATTACATCAAGAGTTCACCTATTTATAGTTTCCTAATCCTAACAGCTAACTAATGCACATATTACACATCATCTAACCCTATGTGCTGGCAGCCTGCATGCTTGCCACGTTATCTGCTAACCAGAAAACTATCTTTCTTCTTTGAACTTTTTCAAATGCTTTCACTGAAATGTTGCCATCTGTCCTTGATCAATAAACTTCTGTAACTTCCAGTAACTGTTTTCTGCTATCTTCTGTTTCCTCGAAAAATCACTTTCAGATTCAGAAATCTACCAAGTCTTCAAACATTCTGTTTTCGAGTTTATGCTCTTTGTTCATTTCGAGATTTTACTGTTCCATTATTCGAAATCTTCTTTCTGGAATTCTGACTTCTTGTACTCGAATTCTGCTTCCAGAATCTCGAAATCATCTTTCTGAATTTCGAAATCTTCTTCTTTTGAAGCTTAACCTTTATTGAAACTTGAATTCACAAAATCTTTTCAAATTTCAAGACTTGTTCATCCTATTTCACGCGCCACATGTCAAGCTTCATTTGGTTGAGTTAATGGTCGTGAAGACCACCGGCCACCGTCCATTCTACTTCACTCAGTCTCATTATGAGATTTCTTCTCATTGGACGTTAAAATGGTCTTATTAATGACACTAGAACCTTTTCACTCCTATAAATAGGAATACTTTTGCACAATCCTTTCACAATTCTTCATTCTTTCTTCTTTCTTTTTTCTAAATTCTCTTAAAGAATCTCTTCAAAGATTACGAAGAAGTTAATCCCTTTGGCTATTACGTACAATCCAATCTGGAATGATTCCATTTTTTATGGGATTGACGAAATAGCTAAAGCTATTGACTTTTCCAACCTTTCTCTTTGAAGGTTTTCTTTTGGATTGTACATAATAGCCAAATATAGGTTCATTTATATAATAAATGAATATATTATTGTTTTCCCATGCTGACCTTGATTTCTTCCCCAGGTCGAAGGTGGTTCAACAAATTGGAAAATATATTCTCCTTTGCCTTGGCTCTATCAAAGCCTGTGGGGGAGGAAGAAGAGAAAGAGGTGTGGAAGACATGAGTCAAGGACTCATTATAACTTAGGATAGTTTCCTTTCTAATGTATTGGGCACTTAGGATAGCTTCCTTTTTAATATATTTCCAATGTATTCGAACTAATGTGACTCGAATTTGGATCATGAATAAAAGAACTATCACTTGCCTTTTGAAATACCTGCAATGTATTATTTCTTGAATTTACACTTGTCTTCTTTTCGAATTCCTAAAGTCTTTTTTCCTTGACTTCAATCAAGAATTTTTCTCTAAGTTAACAGACTTATTATCAAAATTCGAAATGAGGTGATTTTACCTCTTCTGTAAATTCGAAATGGCATCATACCCTTGTCACTTGTGGAATTCAAAATAATTGAAAAACAAATCCCAACAGCTTCTAATTCATATAATGCACAATTATACACATAATTTTACACAAATTTAATTCAACAAACATCAAATTATAGATTAGTTGAGTTCATACTCACTAAGTATACCAAGTTCCCTTCTTAGCTTGTAGAATCTTTATCTTGGCAATGGTTTAGTGAATACATCTACTAGTTGTGACTCAGTATCAACAAATTGAATGTCACAATCTCCCTTCTCAACATGATCTCTTATGAAGTGATGGCGAATTTCAATGTGCTTTGTTCTTGAGTGCAAGATAGGATTCTTCGTCGGATTGATTGTACTTGTATTGTCACACCTTAATGGTATCTTGTCCATTTTTAGTCCAAAGTCATGTAGCTGTTGTTTGAGCCATAGTGATTGTGCGCAACAACTCCCAGCTGCAATGTATTCAGCTTTTGCAGTTGAAAGTGCTACACATGCTTGCTTCTTACTGTGCCATGATACTAGATTGTTGCCAAACAATTGACATGTCCCACTTATGCTTTTTCTGTCTAATTTGAAACCTGAAAAATCTGAGTCAGAATAACCAACAAGTATATGATTTTTACCTCTAGGATACCAAAGACCCAAGTCTACAGTTTCCTTGAGATACTTCAGAATTCTCTTGACAGCATTCATGTGTGATTCCTTAGGTGCTACTTGGTACCTAGCAAACAAACACACACTAAACATGATGTCAGGTCTACTTGCAATTAAGTATAAGAGTGAACCTATCATCCCTCTATATTTGGTAACGTCCACAAATTTTCCTTGAATATCTGCATCTAAGTAGTAATTTGTTTCCATAGGTATGTTAGAGCTTTTACAGCTTTCCATTCCAAATTTCTTAATAAGGACCAAAGAGATCCATATGCAAAAGCTCAAGTGGTCTAGAGGTAGAAAAAAAATTTATTGATTTAAAAGAAGCTTTAGATTGCTTTCCCTTTTGACATGCATCACATAATCCTTCCTTAGAGAACTTAAGATTAGGTAGACCTTTAACAAGTTTCTTTGATGCAAGCCTATTCAATTGTTCAAGATTTATATGTGAAATGCGCCTATGCAAAAGCCAAGACAAGTCATCCCTAGATGTTAAACATGCAATATTTGATGAGGAATGATCAATATCAAGCACATATATGTTATTCAATCTCCTACCAACAAACATGATATTTTCAGATACATCACATATTGTACAACATTCATGATTGAAGGAAATATTAAAAATTTTTGTCACACAGTTGACTAATGCTCAACAAGTTAAATTTTGAGTCATCAACAAATAGGACATCATCAATTATAATTGAAGAATTGTTACCAACACTTCCAATACCAAGAATGCGACCCTTGTTGTTATCACCATAAGTTACATAGCCTCCTTCTTTTGCTTGTAGTGAGACAAATTTTCTCTTGTCTCCTGTCATGTGCCTAGAGCATCTGCTATCTAAATACCATAGGGACTGTCTTGCCTTTAGGAACACCTACAAAACAAACAATGACTTATTTTGGTACCCAAATGGAGTTGGGTCCATTTGGATTAGTAGCACCTCTAGTTCCCTTGGGAATCCATATGTACTCCCCACTAGGAACTCCAAATTTTTTAATCATGCAATTATAAGAAGAAATTATAAGAAGTATGACCTTTATAAGAACAATAATTGCAAGTGATGAAAGGTGTACTTGCAGCTTTTCTAAAATTGAAGAGATTCTTAATAGACTTTTGTTTCATGTTATAACTATAACCAATTCCAGCTTTATCAATCATGCAATTTTGTTTACCTAAAAGAGCATCAAGGTTGGAACTTCCTATTGAGAATCTAGATAGTGCTTTAGAAAGATAAGCAACTTTTAATTCGAGCACTATACATGTTTCACAATTTGAAGATGAAGCTATATTATAAGAGGAAATGTTTTTCAAATTTTCATTTTCATTTTTCAAAATATCTATTTCCTTTTGTAATTCATCCACTCTAGCTTCAAACCAATTGATTTTCTTTTTGTAAGCACTATTGAGGAAACTCAAATTCTTGGCTTCTTCATGCAATTCAATAAAAGCATCTTGCAATTGATCATAGTTTGTGTCAATAGAGTAGTCAGAATCACTTACCTCATTATCAGAATCATTCTTTGTCATAAGGAAAAGGTTTGCTTCATGATCGCTTTCACTTTCACTTTCACTTTAAGTGGTTGAGGCATTGTCTTCCCAAGAAATGTAGGCCTTCTTCTTTCTATTTCTGAACTTTATCTTAGACTCATCGTTGCCTTGCTTCCGAGCTAAGGTAGGACAATCCACCTTTATATGACCAGTTTTACCACATTCAAAGCAAGTGAATTTTGGTGAGGAGGATTCAACTTTCTTTGACTGTTTCCTAGCTGGAAATTGCTTATTCTTGCCATTCTTCGTCTTCAAAAATCTTCTGAACTTCTTTACCATCAAATTCAGATTTTCTGGTTCATAGGCTTCATTACTAGTGTTATCATCCGTACTTGACTGCTCATTGGTTTTTATAGCTAATCATTTGACTTTCTTATGCTTTTGTTCTTCTTCCGCCATTTTATTCATATCCATCTCATATTCTCTCAATTTCTCGAATAATTCTGCACTTGTCATGACTACCAAGTTTTTTGATTCGGTAATTGCTGTCACAGTTGGCTGCCACTTTCTGTTCAAAGACTTGAGGATTTTTACATTCAGCTCCTCTTCATCAAAAACTTTTCCAAGACCCTTAAGATGATTGACAATGTGTGTTAGTCTCTTCTGCACATCCATGATAGTTTCTCCTTGTGCCATCCTAAACATTTCATACTCTTGGATCAAGGTGTTCTTTCTTGCTCTTCTAACTTCGGGTGTTTCTTCATGAGTTACTTGAGTAAGATCCCAGGCTTCTTTGGCTGTTTTGCATGCAGCAATCCTGAAAATTTCATCACTATTTAAAGCAGAATGTATGATATTCAAAGCTTTAGAATCATTTTCAGCACACTTAATTTCATCTTGATTCCATAGATCAAATGGTTTTTCACATATTGAATCATTTAACACTTGAGTAGGGACCTTGTAATCAATTACCACAACTTGCCAAATACATCTACTAATAGACTCCATAAAAATTTTCATTCTAACTTTCCAAAATGGATAGTTATCACCACAAAATAGAGGTGGTCTATTAATTGAAGCACCTTCAGCAAAAGACAATTGATTCCCTACCATTTTCGCAAATAATTTGCTAAAATCTTGAACACCTCTCAAGATTCCAACTCTGATGCCAATTGTTGGTCCCAGAGGGAATCTAGAAGGGGGGGTTGAATAGATTCTCAAACTTTTTAACTTTTTCACAAAACACAATTTTATAAACCCTTTTCCTGCTTTGCCTAAAGATTCTTTCAAAATGCATTTTTCAAAATAATTTTCAGACTTTAAAGAGATAATGTGCAGCGGAACAAAATTTGAAAGAGTAAGTAATTGATTACCAAGATTGATTCCTCAAGTTCCACTTATCAATATATGAATAACTCATTTTACAATATTATTTAAAATCAACTGAAAATTTGCAGTTCAAGATTAATATTTAAATTGATATGCCAAAAAACTTAATTCACATGTGAGTAAGGGATCAAGAAGAGTACACAGTTATTTATATTGGGTCTGCCATAACTGGCCTACATCCAAATTAGATTTAGCACCCCACTAAATCTGCTTTTCACTATTAGAATTTGAATACAAACACTATGCATACATAATTCTAAAAATACTTTCAAACAATACAAAAAGTTTAACTCTTGAACTCTACAAGAGCTTGTTCATCAATGACACTTTGTCATAAGTACAACAAACATACTCATGACACCCCGTCACAAGATTTCACAAACAATCTCAATGAACACCCCGTTCTTGAGATATCACGCAATTCAGAAGTTAAGAAAGATAATAGTTTAGAACAATAGCACGTGATTTTTGTGCGGATAAACCATATCAAAATCTTTCAAACAATTTCTTCCATAATAACCAATGACTTGAGGAGAACTTGTATTTTATCAGTGGTAGCGTAAGTACAACAAAATATGTTTTTGGTCCTTGAAAAATTATTGAAATTTGGATTTAGTCCCTAATATTTAAAACTAGTGGTATTGGTCCCTTATTTTTCTTAAATACTCTATATTAGTCCTTCACCCTAACTCTGTTAATATTTCCGTTATGTTATGCCAACTCAGCAATCCTAGTCACCAATTACTCAAAAAGAAAATCTCACATAATTCAGTTCATAACATGAGTAGGCACACTACATACTTAAGAAAGAAAATTAACATCCCTAAAGAAACTACCACATATACTTTTCACAATAACTTCATGCTAAGCTTGACAATTACACATGAATGCAAAAATAACACCCAACCCACTGTTACAGCCCAAGTAACAAGCAGTAAAACAAGACATATACTTTTCCCATTCTTTCGTTTTAGCTCATCGAATTCCGCATTCATCCTTTAATCTCTTCTGCAACGTCTGCATTCATCCACGCATCATCCCTTCTAGATTGTCGTCTTTCTCCGCGTCTCTGTGTCGTCCTGTCGCACGCCTCCGCAGACGGCTGAACCCACCACCGCGCAAATCGCTCCCCTCCTGCCCAACTTCGGTTATGTCCTAGTTACTGTCTTCCACGTCCAGCCACCTTCACTGCCATATCGTTTCGGAAAAACAGAGCCGACGCTCCAACATCCAGGTGCGTCGCGCACCGGCCGGCGGAGATCGCTCTCCTCCTGCCCAACCTCAGTTTTGTCCATGTTAGCGTCTTCCTCGTCCAACCATCTTCACCACCAGAATTATTTCGAAAAAACAGAGCTGGTGCTCCAGCATCCAAGTGCGTCGGGCACCGACCAGCGGAGGGGAAAAACTTCGCTGCCACAGATGAGGAAATTTGGAAATGCTCACGAGTGGAATTGACATTTCAACGGAGACGAAACTAATGGAATTCAAGAAACAGTGGAAGAAATGGAAGCAGTTCTCGACGAGCGGAACTGTCACCTTTCTTTTTCGATTAGCTTCACTGGTGTCAAAGAAGGAGAAGAAGCAGTTCTAGGGATCAAAATTTGGGGCACAGAATACTAGTGAATTGAAATCTGATTAAAAATGTAAAGGGATGACCAAAAAATAAAACAGTTAAAATGTTAATGAACACGTGTGGGTGCCACATCAGGTAGAAAATAGTTGACTAAGATTGTTGAGTTGGCATAACTTAACTGAAATATTAACGGAGTTAGAGTGAAGGATTAATATAAAGTATTTAGGAAAAATAAGGGATCAATTCCACTAGTTTTAAATATTATGGACTAAATCCAAATCTCAGTGATTTTTAAGGGATCAAAAACATATTTAACCCTAAAAGATAAGTTCCACCTCACTTCGAATCCACAAATCAAAAGAAACTAATAGTTGTTATATTTTTTTATTATAAAAAACAATAAATTCATTGTGTGAAATACTCGGCACAATTGGCATGCCATCATATTTTTACTATAACCATTAGATAAGAACAAAAAAAATAGAAATCTTATAATAAAAGAATGTCCCCTTTCCGTTGTTCTTACTTTTTGATGAAAATTCTTATTTATAAATGAATTAGTAATTAATTAATTTTTTTGGTGAATAGTAATTAATTAATTTAATTGGAATTATATGTTATGCAGTAAAATTTAGATTATAATAAAAAAACTTAAATTTTTATATAGTACAATTGTACAAGACACAATAGTTTTACACATATTTAGTTTCATTAATAATAGTTTTATTTTTTAAAATTTCATTAGCTAATAATATCATAGTTACATACATTTTTATGATAATTTTAATTAAAATCAGACTTTTTATTCATTGGTTAGAAATATTTAGAATTTTATAATTAGATACTCTTTATATCAATTCTAAATAGAATAATATATTTTTTATAAAAATATTTTTAGAAATAATTTTTATAAAAATATTTTACTTTTTTTAACTTAAAAGTAGTTTTTAAATTTAAAAAAATTGAAAATTCCAAAAACTTTTACTTTATTTTTTAAAGCTCTTATTTTAACTTTAACTTTAAAATAATTTATAAATAAAAATTAAACTGGACCAAACGATGTCAATAAACTTATGTCATTTAATTTAAAAGGAAAAGAGTAAGCAACTCCGTTAGACCTTAATTAGCCTTTCACAAATTAACACTATAAACTTTAAAATCATCTTAATTAATCCTTAAAGTGTAATGATAATTCCAATAGATCTTTTCATCGTTATTTTGTAAGTTATGAATGAAAAAGTGACTTGATTTTTTTGCGATGTACAAGCAAAGAAATGAGGTTTGAACCTATAACCTCATGTTAAACTATCTAAACTCCCAACCACTAGGCCGACCCTAATCATTCATTTTTATTAAAAAAATTCTAATTTTACCTATTTATCATTACTTCCTAAATTAAAAAGAATATTGAAAGCTAATAAAAAATAAAAACCATTTTCTTTGTTGGAACTTTTTCTTTGAATCAAATAGATCTTTTTTATTTGTTTAAAAGTACTTAAAAGTCTTTCTTAATCAAAATAAAATATTCTTTGATAACATAACTAAGTTCATCTTTTCTTAAAATTTAATATTCTGAAAAGTGGTTGTTCTCTGTACCATAATCTCGGCCTATCAAACTTTGGTTTTCACATTGAGTTACACTGTGTTAGCCTCTAACATTGCGCATCCTATTCCTATTTCAATCCTTTCTATTCTGTTCGCCAATGTCCACTACATATATTTTCTATGAATATGTGAGTTTGAAGGAATTGGTCAACTTCATCTTGTTGTTTTATTTGCAAAAGTCAAGCTTTGAATAAGAGATATAAAAAGTATATGATTCACATCCATGTAATTGATGTAATTGTGCTCCACCATAGCATAATTATGCGTTCTGTAAATTGCATTTTTTATTATTTGTATGAGTTTTTAATCTTTTTTAAATTTAGGAAAAAGTAATAAAAATTTAAATTAATAATCTTTAAAAGAGTGATTAATCATGATTATGAAAGAACTAATTTATAGATGGCCACCTCACTCTTCTTGATGATGAGAGGATTTACTAGGATAACAATTATACTTTAAATATTAATTGGGAAGGTTTTTAAAGTTCAAGACAATGATTTGTAAAAGGGTCGAAATTAAAGGGAATTATATACTTTTTCCCTATTTAAAGAGAAATAAATTCATTTTTGGCAGGAAAATGACTAAGAAAAATTATAGAATGATTTGAGTAACTAAAATATGTATTTCTCTAGAGAAGACTTTATTTAGATTTTAGGATCTTTGGATGGTTCACTTCCTTATTGCATGATGGAAAATTATTTGAACCAACAATTATCGCAAATGATTCTCCAAAACCTTATTTATGAATATATATCTAGACATTCACAAAAGTTTTAGATTTCTCTAGATTTTTTTATACTGACCAAAAGGAGTCTTGATATATCCAAAAATATCTTCAAGATTCCTTAGCCTAGAAGTAAGTCTTCCATACTATTTTAGATAACTTCTAAAATGTTCTAGCACCTTCTAGAACCTTTTAGAGGCAGAGTTTTTTTTTTCCCAAGAATCCTAAGAGTTTGTAAAAGTCTTAGAATGCTCTAGAATATAATGAACCTTTAGTGTACTAGTTAGCACCATTGATCTACCATTTTCTGTACTGTGTGAATTATAGCTTCTCCTGCATAATTTTATTTTCTCTATATGTTGATGTAAAAATCAAGAGATTTAAATGAAGAAGGGTAGTAAAATATAAAACTATAAATATACTCTACTTCAATTGTTGACAAGGAATCAGATTCACAAGAAATTTGAGTTTGTCCCTGTGCGAGAGCCACCTCTAAACCCCTGTAAATTGACATTTAACTCAGCTAACAAAATATCCCCATTTTCCTTCAAAGCTACTAAAACCCCACAACCAGGATCCAGAAGAATCACGCAAGAGACCACCAACTGACATGCTTGAAGAAGTTTGAACAAAGCTACCATATACATTTA
Source organism: Sesbania bispinosa (assembly GCA_026901365.1). NCBI lineage: Eukaryota > Viridiplantae > Streptophyta > Magnoliopsida > Fabales > Fabaceae > Sesbania > Sesbania bispinosa. Next base: position 1,927,900 of record QLOH01000032.1, on the reverse strand, counting down.
ATTTCACCTCGGAGGGACTCGAAAAGGACCAAACCAAAGGAATATTAGGCTCCAAGAAAGTAGAATTAACAGTAGCATATGTCAAAAGTTCTGAGAGAGATAGAGAAATCTGTTTGTAAATATAATCCCGTCCAAGATGCATATTCAAAAACTGCACTATTCCTCCACTTCCATTGCCATCACAAAAAGGTACAAAAAGAAGTAGAATCCCTTCGCAACATTTCAGAAATCCAATCAGTACATTCCGGGGGAAAAAATTGAGGAAAGATTAAACATTTACTCCTTAGCCACAATTCCTTTACAAAGGGACAATCCCGAAGGCAGTGCATTATATCTTCTGACGGATGATAACACCTTGGGCAATTTGGGATGTTTCTAGATGACATAGAAAGCATTTACAGTTTGTAGGCAAAGCGTTAGGCAGGCATTGCCATGAGAAGAATTTTATCTTCTCTGGGAGCTTCAACTTCCAAATACGCATCCAAAGTCCATTCTCCTGAGCAAGATTAATATTACGGGCTAACCAATTATAGGTAGATGCTACAATAAAGAAACCATTCTGTTCTGGGACCCAGATCTAGCTATCTTGGAGAGAAGAGTTATCAGGACCATAAGAGTTAGAAATAATGTCTCGAACTTCATCAGATAGAGGAGTGTACAAAACATTTAATCTCCAATTATTTTCATCCAAAATGTAAATACCTTCAAGTTGGAATCAGTGATATGGACAAAAGGTAGCTTGTCACACATCTAACCCTGTTTCGTCCAATCTGAATACCAAAGTGAGGAATTACCCGAAGTAAAATGATAATCAAAGCCATCTTTAAGAAACTCCAACGCTTATGCATAATGCTACGCCAAGTATAAGAACTATCATGTTTCATTGTGCAGTTTAACACTGATTTACCCTTCAAATATTTAGTTGAAAATACTTGCACCCAAGGTTTATTTATATCCTAGAGAAGCTGCTAGATCAACTTACGAAGGAGAAATATTAACCAAACAAGCTTCTCGTACCACCACACGTTTTTGGAGCCGTCACTTTATTCCATGCGATTAAATGCCAACCCATTTGTTCGCCAAATTTAGACCAAAGTAACTTCGGGGAATACTGGTCTATTAAATCATAGATGCTACTAGGAAGCCAAGATACCTACATGTAATAAATAGGAATAGAAGTCATCACAGATTTAATCGGTCACACCTTGCCTGCTTTATTAAGCAAGTTTAACTACCAAGAAGCTAAACGAACTTGCAACTTAGTGATAACTTGGCCAAAGTGAGACTTCTGCACTGTACCCATCATAAGAGGAAAACCCAAATATTTTCCCAAATCATTGGAGGATTTAAAACCAGCCAACGAAGCCTGCTTAATAAAGCAGGCAAGGTGTGCCTGATTTAAAACCAGATATATCTTGACTTAAAACCAGTCAACTAGAACAGATAAATCTTGACTTATCAACATTCACTTTCAGTCCAGAAGCCTTGCAAATGTCCTTCAACACAGAATTACAAATTCGAATTTGTTCATGCTTACATTTGCAAAATATTAGAAGGCTTAAATTTTCCATTCAAATCACAAAAGATAAGGAGAGATATGATCTCCTTGACGGAGACCTCGTAAAGGAGAAAAACTTTGTAATCTAGAGCCATTCCAAAAAAATACTAAATCTTACACTTGTGACTCTAGACATAATAAGATTAATAATAGAATTAGGAAAACCAAATTCTTGTAAAGACATCTCTAAGAAACCCAATCAACTCTCTCATAGGCTTTCTCCAAGTTAATCTTGACAGCTAACACCCCTGTCTTGGATTTTGTTTTATGGATATAATGTTGTTTGTTGTGAAAATTTTCAATTAAGTTCGAAAACTTTCTTGATTCTGAAAGTATAATCTGGGACTAGAATCTGAATCCTCTAAAGGTTCTTTTTAAAATTAGGTTTACTCAGAAATTGCATTCAAAGAGTAACAAAATTTTGAATAACTTATTTCTTCAGAAGAATGACTTTGAAAAATCAGTTTTCAAGAAGAAACAAAATTTCAAAGAGAAAATATGAATAAAAACATATTTGAAAAATGAAGAATTAAGGACAAAGTGCAAGAATTGAAAGTGCGGAATTTAAATAAAAGAAATAAAAAGTTGCAGAAATTTAATTGCAAGAAGTAAACAAATCAAAGAAAAAATGCAGAAATGTAAGAACAGAAAATAATCAAAGAAAAGAAAATTGCAGAATTGTAAATTGCATTAATGAAGTGTTGGTATGGATATACATACTGGACAATCTCTTAAGTAACTTCTTAATCGCTTACAAGGATAGACGTTGGGTGTTTTTAAGAGACGTTTCAGTAATATGAAATCCAACCACCTTTGTTACATCAGAATTTTGCCTATTTATAGACTTCTAATCCTAACGGACACTTAACAATATTTTGACACGTTTACAAGCCTAAATGAGGTGTCAAATTTCTAAGTGTGACACGTATTAAAAGCAACAATGGTCTTCTATTTGAAAAATAACTGACTGCTTGAGATCTTGACATCTGTCTTCATATAGTAACTTTCAATAACTGCTTGCTTGAGATCTTGACATTTGTCTCTGGATGTTAACCTCCGATAACTGTTCCGTTTAAAATCTGATGAGTCTTCGAATTGCCTTTCAAAATCTGATAGGTCTTCGAATTCCTTTCCAGGCTTCTGACTTCATAAATTCTTCTAAGTTATCTGGAACATCTTTCTTTTCTTGAACTAGTCTTTGATCTCCATTTGAACTTCGAATCACATCTTGGATCTTTATCAGATCTGGAATAATTTATTTTCTTTATTTCCACATGTTGTATCTTTCTTTATGTATTTCATTCGAATTTCTCATGTAATTTGAATTTCACTCACATATGAATAAAAGACTTGTATTTATCTTAAGTCTCATGTCTTCAGAATTGATTCATATTCAATAAATGAATGAATTCATCTAGAATTCTCTCTTCTTGCTATCAAAAAGCATTTCGAATTTGAATACATATCTAATATAAAGTCTACTTTATATTTCAATGCATATTCAGAGATCAACATCTCTATCTTCGAATTTGAAATAATATAAACTCTTCAAATTTTACTAAGTTAACTTGAATCTTGATCAATAATAATTCTTTCGAATCTCTCTTCATATGCCTTTGCATTAAAAAATATTGATCTCTTATAACTTAGTAAAATTTTGAGTTTCAACCCCAACAAATGCATCACCTCCTAAGCAAGAATAATATTATATGTGGTCCCTCTCCCTGGAATGAAGCTACCCTGTAAAGGACCAATTATTTCAGTGAGGAAAGGTCTCAATCTGTTCACCAACACTTTGGAGATTAATTTATAGGTCACATTACATAAACTAATAGGCTTGAATTCCCTAAAAGATTTTGGATTATCAATCTTGGGAATTAGAACTATTAGAGTATCTAATAAATCAGAATTGATATGACCAAACTGAAAAGCCTCAACCACTAGTTTTCAAATATCATTCCCTACAATCTGCCAATATTTCTTAAAGAAAGAAGGTTGAAAACCATCTGGCCCTGGATCCTTAAAAGACTTCATACTCATCAATGTTACCTTTACTTCTTCCATAGTCACATGTGCAACCAAAGTCCTGACAACCTCTTCACTAAGCTTAGGAATATTATCTAGAAGAAGAGAATCTCGATAAACATCTCCCCTAGTAGCAAATAAATTTTTTAAAATTTTAGTTGCCTCTTTTTTGAGCAAATCCCCGTCAGAGCACCAAGCACCATCCTCTAAAAAAAAGTCCATGAATTTTATTTCTTTTCCTCCTTACCACTGTTTGTGTATGGAAAAATCTGGAATTATGGTCGCCAAAACGTATCCATTGCTCCCTACATTTTGGAAACCAAAACATTTCTTCCTGACTAAGAGTTAAATCATATTCTTCCCGAATGGCCTGCTCATGGTGCAAAATATTATCTGAAGTGCCTTCCTCATTTCCTGTTGTAATCCTTTTAAATGAGCCTAAATTTGTCTCTTTTTACGAAAAATGTTGCCAAAAGTTTCCCTATTAAATTTCAGAGAATCCTCCCGCACCACATCTAACTTGCGTGGAACAGAAAATGACCTTTCCGCCAAGTTTCTTTAACAACGGAAACATATCGTGAATGAGACGCCCACACCGCCAAAAAAACGAAAAGGACGAGGGCCCTTCTCCTTCTACACTCCATTAAGTCTAATAAGCTGTGGAGCATGATCAGAATAACACAAGGGAAGAGTTTAAACAAAAGCATCTAGGAACAAGAGACGTCCAGGTTGGTTAAAAGAGCCTGGTCCAAACGTTCGGCCATGTTACTTCTAGTGTCCATGCATCTAAACTAAGAGAACTGGCCTCCAATAATTCCCATATGAATTAATTCACAAGAGTCCACCGCCTGAGCAAACTTTATGGCTTTACTATGAATAAAACTACAGTCTCTCACCTCCGAAGGTAACAACAACTCATTAAAATCATCAGCAATAATCCAAGGTGAAGTAAAGTTGACAAAAATATTTTGGAAATGACTTCAAAGTTCCTCCCTCAAAGATGGGTTTGGACTACCATAAACCGCATAACAGTACCACTTTGCAATATCACTTGTGTTAGACTTTAGAAATGTGTAGGCAAAATTGTGTGTTCTCCTGTTGGAGAATTCTCATATATATACTGTTAATAAAGACTGATATTATGCCCTATAAATTAATTAAACTGCCATATACACATTTATTCTACAGCTGGGTATTATAATAAAAGAGAATAACAGTTACAATACAAAATTACAATTACAATCGCATATACTTTTCTGACTTTAAATGTCCACCTATCCTATTGTATCAATTTGTTGGTTTTGATGACCAGATATTTTGCCAATCAATGCTGGTTTTAATGACCAACAGATTTCCTCATTAATTCCTTTGGCATCCCCCCTCAAATTGATGCTGGTAAGTCGACAAGCATCAATTTGCCAACTAGGAAATTATGACGTTGTCGTGTCAACGATTTGGTGAATATGTCTGCAATCTGAATAGAGGTTGAAACATGAGGAAGAGTGATAATTCTGCGATCATAGGCTTCCCTGATTGAGTGACAGTCAACCTCTATGTGCTTTGTGCATTCATGGTAAATTAGATTTGCTGCAATTTGTATGGCACTTGTGTTGTCAGCATGTAATGGAGTAGGTTGTTATTGAGAGAATCCAAGCTCTGTGAGAAGACCGTGCAACCAAATTATTTCAGAGCATGCAGCATACATGGCACGATACTTGGCTTTAGTAGATGACTTAGAGACTGAATCTTGTTTCTTACATTTCCAGGAAATCGGAGCATTACCCAAAAACATACACCAACCAGTAGTAGATCTCCTCGTATCTAGACATCCAGCCCAATCAGCATCACTGTATGCTTGTAGTTTGAGAGATGAACCAGTTGGAAAAAATAAACCATGATTGGAAGTGCCAAGGAGGTAATGTATTATGCATTGCACAGCTGAAAGGTGGAAATGTCTAGGAGATTGCATGAACTTACTTACTGTGTGGATAGCAAAAGAAATATATGGACGAGTGATGGTTAGGTATATAAGACTACCAACCAGCTTGCGGTAAAAAGTAGGATCTTCAAGAAAGTCACCTTCATATCGTCTATATTTTACATTAACTTCCATGGGGATGTCAACAGGGGTTGAATTGGTGAGGCTTTCTAGCTCAAACAAATCTTGAATATATTTGTGTTGATTTACAAATATGCCTGTAGGTTCATAATGCACCTATAAACCCAAGAAGTAAGTGAGTCGGCCAAGTTCTTTCATGTGGAAAGTTGAATGCAACAATTGTTTAATTCTAGAAATAGCCTCTTGATCAGAACCGATTACCACAATGTCATCCACATAAACAAGTAGTATGACAATGCCTTTAGAAGTCCTTTGTAGGAAAAGGGATGGATCATATTGACTTTGTGTGAATGAAAAACCAAGTAGTGTGGATCTAAACTTTTGAAACCATACTCTTGGTGCCTGTTTCAAACAATATAAAGAACGTTTTAGTCTACAAACAGTATTAAGTGGTGTAGCACACCGGTAGGAAGTTTGATGTAAACTTCCTCCTTGAGGTCTCCATGGAGAAATGCATTTTTGACATCTATTTGATGTAAAGGCCAAGATTGAGATGCAGCAAGGGCTAGAATTGTGCGCACAGTAGTCATCTTGGCTACTGGGGCGAAGGTCTCATCATAGTCAAGTCCATATTCTTGCTTATTTCCTAACACAACCAACCGGGCCTTGTGACGATCGATTGATCCATCCGAACGGAGTTTAATTGAAAACACAAAATTGTTGCCCAAAGGTTTAATAGATGGGGAACATGGCACAACATCCCATGTCTGATTTTCTTCAAGTGATAAGAGTTCTGCTTCAATAGCCTTATGCCAACATTCATGCTTCATCGCTTGTTTATAAGATGAAGGAATAGGAACAGATGACAAAGTTACTGTCAAGGATAAGGGAGAGGTGAAACCATACTTTTTAGGAGGTTTACGAACGCGAGTACTACGTCGTAAAGGTGTTGGTTCTGTTGCTAGTACTGGATCAGCAGGCAATGGATGATATTGAGGGGGCCCAAGAGGTTGTGATTGCTGATTTTGAGTAGCATTACTTCGTCTTTGGTACACTAAGATTTTTTCTGCAGAAGAATTAGAAAATAGTGGCATAACAGAAATTGGGGAAGAAGGAGAGTCATGGTGAGCTGCAAAAAAAAAATATTTATTTTCTTGGAAGATGACATTTTTAGAGACTTGAATCCGATTAAGATTTAGATCATAACACAGAAAACCTTTTTGGTGAGAAGAGTATCCAAGAAAAGCACATTCAACAGATTGGGCAGTGAGTTTAGTGCGTTCTTGTGGAGGAAGATGGACATAACACACGCAACCAAAGGTATGAAGAGTGGAATAATCAAGTGGTGTTGGTCCCAGAGGGAATCTAGAAGGGGGGGTTGAATAGATTCACAAGAAAAAATTTACTTAGTTAACTTTTTAAAATTCATTTTTCCCTTCAAAAATTTGCCTTTGAAATTCATTCAAATATATTTTTAAATATCAATTTATCAGAGTTTAAAATCAAGAGATATATGTGTGCAGCGGATCAAAGATATTGCAGTAGGTAATTGTTACCAATTCAATACGTAATTGATTATTAACTTGTAAAATAGTGGGAAATTGATTATCAAGATCGATTCCTCAAGATTAATGATTCTTCAAACAGTATTCAAATAAATATTTCAGAAATCAATCAATTTATCTATTCAGTTTCTGTTACTTCATCAACCAAGAACCAAATTTATATTACCAAGATTTACAATTCAAGATAGTATAGAGATAGAGAAGATAACACAATGATTTATACTGGTTCAGCGACTAAAAGGGGCCTACATCTAGTTTTGATCTAGCACACCACTAAATCAGCTTTCACTATAGAATTGATTACAAACACCATGTACACTCAATCCTAAAGAAAGACTTTCTAGCAAACAAAAGGTTTAACTCTTGCACCCCACAAGAGCATGTTCATCTGTGACACCTCGCCACTAGAACAACAACCTTACTTATGACACCACGTCACAAGATTTCACAAACAATCTCAAAGAACACCTCATTCTTGAGATATCATACAATGTACTTCTCTATGAATCCTTATTCAAGAGACAATACAAATCAAAACGATTATTGTAAAAACCAAGTTTAGAACGATAACACCTTGAATTTGTAGATAAACTCCATTAGTGTATGTCAATCTTCTGTTCAAATCATCTAATCTTCTTGAGTTGAGAGTTCTTCCAAAACTTGCAGAATTTCTGGACATGATGACTTCTTGAAGCATCTTTAAAAAAAAGAGTATTTTATTTCCACAAAAATTCAGCTCCCTCTTTTCTTTTTCTCTGTATTTATATCTCTCTCTTCGAAATTCACATATTTATATAGTTCTAGAGTTTCAAAAGTTAGTTAGAAATCAGTTTAAAAATAGTTGAAAATCGTCCAGAGTTTCTGCAGAATTAGGGGTAATCGATTAGCTTATCAGGTAATTGATTACTCCAGAACGTTTAGTTCCAGAACCCATTGACAGGAAACAGGGGTAATCGATTAATATATGTGGTAATCGATTAAACCAGTGAGCACCAATATTTGAATTTCTCATCAGGTGCAGTGGTAATCGGTTATCCCTATCAGGTAATCGATTATTTTCATTCCTGTACTAGAAATCATGCCGTTTTCAGTTTCTAATCAACTTGGGGTCAATTAACAACTAAAGTAATCGATTATACCAGAGGCAAATCAATACTTAGTTGAGTAAATTAGCTTCCAAGCCATTCAAACTTGAAAACTAATACATGAGTTTATCTTACATGATTACAATCCAAATAGAACCAATTAACAAACACATATCACTTGCCTAAAACTAAAAACAACCAATACAAGTGCCACATCTATTGAAACTTGTTTGGCACTCAAAATGAATATGAAATTTCTACTTCCTACAACAAAACCAAAACATTTTAATACTTGAGAGACATGAAGACCACTTGTATTTTCCAACGAGGCTTAAGTCCAACAATTTCCCCCTTTTTGGTTTTGATGCGCCAAACAATTTCAACAACACTTACAGTGGGCACAAGGACAATTGCCATTTCTTCATCCCTAAAGAACGTTGAAAATGCTTGCATAGAAAATGTGTTTATTAAACAAATCACAGTAATCATGTTTCATAATTAATCATATATCATGTAATCATGTCATATCCAACATTATCCAATTTAGATCATAGTCAAATATCTCATTCAGATCATCATAAATCTATATCATATTTTCTCATTCTTTCTCCCCCTTTTGGAAAATTAAAACCAAAAATATCATGCAAATTTAACATATAATATTCTAAAATCAGCACATAAGCAAGGTGTTTAGCGTATCAGTATCCATCAAACACAACATAATAGTCATGAGCAGAAATATGAAAATACCAATATACATAATACAGTCATCCAAAAAGAAATATGCATCCTAATATGAAAATCAAACAAAAAAAAAATCCTAAACATTGAAGCTCCTCCTAAGCGTCCGCGAATGGAACTTGAAGTTCGTCAAGCCTTTCAGAGATTGCCTCAATTCTGTCCTTCAAACTAACCTGAGACTTATCTAATTCTCCTGGATCAGTGGTGTCTAGCACTAGGACTTATCTGGTGTGAAGGTTGCCTGCACCAGTGGCGTCCATTCCTCTCCTTTCTCTTCCACTTTTTCTTTCATTTTCACTCATTTTCCTTCATTTTCTTGCGCAATATAGCGGCTGTTCCATCCCCTATATTTCGCAATTTAAGTGCCTTATATTGATTCTAACCGGTTGTTTTTGCTCAATTCTAAATCCGCACCATCCTGCTATTAATTGGTAATCAGAGCTTTGTTGAATTGAGCAATTTTTGGAGCTATTTTGGGGCTGTTTGGGCGTTGTTCTTTCTGCACATTTGGTGCAGAATTTTCGCTCAGATTAAGTGTAATTCATCTCTTTGTTTCACTTGTAATTGGACTTGGATTGTTTCCCGGGCCCGAGGTGTCATTCTGGTGCTTTCAGCTTGTTTGATTTGCTTGCAATTTCTTGATTTAGAGGGGCTTTTGGTGCGCAAATACCACCCCATAGGTGTTTGATGAAATGCCTCTTCTAATTGCCCATACTTGTTCTTGAGTGATTCTTGCAAATTAAACTTCTATAACTGTTCTTTGTGGTGGAGTGTGGTAAGTGGAGGCATTGTTGTCTTCATTTTCCAAAGATTGTTCACCTACATTTTCTCCCATTCCACCATTAATTGTCATCCCCCATATCACTTGTTCATATTCATCTCTTTACTTTTCCGCTTTAAATTTTCCGCCATTTAATTTTAGCTTCTCCCCATCCTTTTACTTTCTGCCATCCCCTTTACTTTCTGCCATTTACTTTCAGTCCTCCCCATTCTTTTTAATTTATGCCATCCCCTCTACATTTCTGCCATTTACTTTCTGTCCTCCCGATCCTTTTAATTTCTGCCATACCCTCTACTTCCTGCCATTTATGTTGAGTCTCAGAATTAATTTAAGTATTTAAATTAGATTTAAGACTCATTATCCTTAGGTTTTAATGATTAACAAATTAGATCATATAAAGACAGGTTCTACTGAGAAAGGTATTGTTTTATGCATTGTGTTTCAGGTTACAGGATGAAGCATGCATATGAAGACAAGAAGATGAAGATAGCCAAAGAAGCAAGCAAAAGACAGGAAGAGGAAATCTAAAGAAAGACAAATCAAATCTGAACAAGAAGAAACGTTGAAAGAAGAAATCTACTAAAGAAGAACAAAGCAACAAGAGCATTGAAGCAATTATCTGAACACGACCAATTATCTGAAGAAAATGTGGAAAAAAGAAGTATATCTGTGGAATCAGAAATAAAGACGAACTTAAAACCTGTGAAAGTTTGTCAATCAAAAGAACATCACTTTGTCTTAGATACATGTACTTTACATCATTCATTCAGATGATGCAAACATACTTCAGATCATTTATTCAGATGATGCAAAAATACTTCAGATGATTCATTTCAGACAAATAAACAATGAACTATGTAGAAGTAGCTCAAACCTTCTGAATAAAGAAAGACTTGAAGAGAAGTAACCTGCTAGAGAAGGAAGTATACTGAAGGAAGAACAAAGAAGCAATTTGCTGAAGGAAAGGAACTTGCCGAAAACAACCAACCTACTAAACCAAGAAAAAGACTAAAAGAAAGGAAAAGGAGAATGAAGAAGAACAAGCTGATGAATGAAGATAAACTACATGCTCATGAAGAATGAAGAAGAAAGAAGCAAACATCTGAAGCAGAGAAAGAAGAAACTCGCTGAAGGAAGGAAACTCGCTGAAAAGCGTCTCCAAGATGAAAAGCTAAATCAAGCTGAAGTAATGCAACCCTGTGCTGAAAGTGTGTTTACTAAAGTCAATTAAGAGACTCAAGTCTCAACAAACATGAGTGGTGAAGCTGAATTCATGCAAAGAAAACAAAGGCCTTCGGGCTCAGCTTCAAAACCCAACATGAAAGAGGAAGCCTACTGTAGAAAAGCTAATAGAAGTCAGAGATAGGTCAGCGTTGTTGCACACCAACTTCTGTATCTTCTCTGCAACACGCTATCAGAGGCATGTACCTCAAGTGAAAAGAGAACCAGAAAGTACAACAGGACAAAAGTGAAGTCTAACGTTGTCATTTCTAAAGACTTCCTTTATAAAGAATAGAAGAAGATGAAAGAGAGAAAGGAGCAAGCCAACCTGCTGATGTATTAACTTACTCTCAAGAAAATATTTAAATTGTTGCGTGTGTCAGAACGGATAATACAACTACACACCTATACTAGTCAAATCCAAGCAAAGAGAAGCAGAACTCACAACGGTAAAAAAGGAGTAGACTAAATGGATCTTTATATCCTATCTCCTTACATTCTAAAGAAGACAAATGAAGAAAGAAGTGAGAGAAAAGAAATATCAACCGGCTAAAGATGAAGAAAATCTCTCATGATTAAGAGTTTATCTACAGTGTGTCAGAACCAAGACATTTGCACATTTAATCTGCTTAAAAAAGAAGCTACCAAGTGAGAAGTTATTTCACAACGGCTCTATGAGCGTAATCATTTCTTCTCAACGGTAAAATCAACAATCTTCAAACGGCTATATTTTCAGAACATATAAATAGCCTCAAGAAAGTCTTAGAAGATAGCCAATGGGTCGGCCAAATTCCTAAAGATTCATTCACTGGAAACTGACCATAATGGGTTGCCATGAACTCTAAATCATCTACCTTTGAACTATGGCATTTATCAAGCCCACAGAAGAAATTGGCCAAGCTTAATACAGATTTTATAAAGCTAACCTTTTGATCCTACAGAGATGAATTAGAGCCTCGAATTAAACACTTGTATCTTTGTTATACCTTGTACTTAGATTTATTGCACGTATTCTGAGTAGTACTCAGTTAACCCATAGTACAAGATGAACCTCAGTTAAGTTTCTAGGAAACTTAAACTTTTCATTGTAAAACACTATTAAGTGTCCGAGAGCTTGGAGAGGCTTGGAGGAATAAAGAATACTCTAGAGAGCCTGGAGAGGCTTGGAGAAAGAAAGAATACTCTTGAGAGCCTGGAGAAGAAAGAATACTTTAGAGAGCCTGGAGAGGCTTGGAGAAAGAAAGAATACTTTGGAGAGCCTGGAGAGGCTTGGAGGAAGAAAGAATACTTGGTTTAAGCCTGGAGAGGCTTGGTTTAAAAAGGAATACTTGGTTGAGATCCTGAATAGGCTTGATGATAAAAGAATACTTGTATCTATGATTAGATAGTGGAAAATCCAGTGGTGGTTTGCCCTGGGACTGGATGTAGCTCACTGGGTTAGTGGGTGAACCAGGATAAATTCTTGGATGAGTTTTCTCTATCCCTTAAACTATTCCAATTCAGTTTTCATCTAACAAAGGGGATTTAAAAGTATTTAACTGAGAACTTTACTTCTGAATTAAACTCGTTTTCAAACTACTTTGAGTCTAAACCAAGTTCATAAGGTAATCAAAACTTCAGACTGAAACTCATTGTCTGAATCTTTTCAGAAGCTATTCTCTCTACCCTTAACTTTTTATACTCGCTATTATCTGATTATTTCTAACAAGAGAAGGGTCGGAAAAGTGAAATCACAATCAACATAGTAAAACTCCATTCTTGACCAAATCGTTTTGAAAAAGAGTACTTACTGAACCTTTTGAAGTGGGTTCAGCAAGTTCTTTAACAAATCAGTTTTCAGCAAGTTATTGAAACATTTAATACATTAGTGTAAAACATTTTTGAAACAACATGTTTTCTATTTTGAAGTTATTACTTATCAAAATCAGTTTTAAAACAAGTTTCTAAAATGTTTTCATTAAATCTTCTGATGTGATTTCAGAAAGCACATTTGTACTTATCAAGTTCAGCAAGTCTCTGAAAAACTCTCTTTCAATAGCCCTCACGTAACTCTGATATTATTTACTATTTAGCAAAAGAGTTTTTCATAATAACCTGCATAGGTTAATTGATTAATAAGATGATTTAAAAAAAGGGGGGTCTCCGAAATAAGCGTAAATTTTTAAAACACTATTCAACCCCCCTTCTAGTGTTTCCTGTGGTTCCAACAATTGGGTATCAGAGCTCACCTTCGGGTTGAGCATCTAACAAATGCTGAAGGAGTAGATCCTCAAAAGATGGGAACCTCATCAAGCTGAAGCAACTCTGAGATAAAGTGGATAAACGAATGAGTAAAGAGTATATTCTCTTAAACTAATTATTCAAGCTGCTGAAGCATCTTTCATAAGGGCAGATGAGAAAAGGAAAGCACGTTCAATTCAAATTCCCTCACTGGTAAACATCTTTCCTATATATACCTATATGCAATTATGTGATATATATTTATAAGAATCATCTGAAAATTGCATATAGTCTCTGTTGTATGAGAAATGGACTTGTTGATATATGTTTGTCTGAAATGTGCTTACTTGCTGAAAATCATTTATCAGATTATCTTTTTGGTTTGAGTAATTATGTTAAATCATTATTTTTTGGAAATTGAAAAGTCTTTAAAATTTAAACATTCTGTCAAAACTATGATCTGGCTCTATGTGAATTAATTGATTATCAACCGTCTCCTCAAAGTGGTACGATGCACGTCTCTCCATAACTGTTCAGTTCGTGTAATCACCGTCATCAATGCCTCAAGCATGCCTATTTATAAGGATTGAAGGATCATCATGAGAACTACACTCCAATCAGTAAATCCTCAGAACCAGAAATCAATCTCTCCAACAACCTTAAATCTGCTCAAATGGTTGTTGAATCTGCTACTTCATGTGATTCCTTCCAAGATGGTTCATCTCTCTGAATTTGAAGAAGCAGGATTCAATATTACTGAGTACTTTGATGTTGTTGGATGGACCCCATTCTTTAACAACATTCCTCTGCGTGGTATGAGGAAAGTGTTATGGAATTTTGGAACAACTCTGAAGTTGTTTTTTGACCCAGAACACACTGGAATAAACACGAATGTGATGGGGAGATCTCTATTTGTGACTATAAACTGCTTGCTGAAGTGATTGGTGTTCCTTCACGGGGAGAAACCTTCTGTCAGAATTGGAAGTAAACTTTGGATGAGGGCTTCTTGATATTTGATCAGTTGTTGTTTGGTAGAAGACGCTCTGGTCCCACCAAGCACTCCCAACTTATGGATATTCCCAGAGTTCTCCTGCTGTTCTCAACTGCTGCATCCTTCCGAAAGGAAGTAATAACTTTTCATCAAGGAAATTGAAAGGTTTGTGGTGGCAAACTTTGCTGTTGAAGAAGAAGATAAATCTTCCATGGATTCTCCTATATCAGATGATATTCAGAGAGAATTGGATGTTAAGGATTTCTTCCCCCGCAACACCTTAATCATGAAATCTTGATTCATAAGGGCTTTGAAATGAACGGTCTCTTTGATCAAGCACCTACTTTCCCTCTTCACCCCCAATTATGTATGTTCAGTTAGACCAAACTCTATCTGAAAGGGAAGGAAACTCTAAGGAACAGAGTGGTTGAAGTTCCTCTTGTGACATCCCATATCAAAGAGATGAGGACAAGAGCTTCTGGTCATCTAGGTATGCATGGAAGGATTCGAAGGTGTTTATTACATACAATGTGAAACGTCTACACGTTCGTGTGAATAGGTTTAGCAAGGAAGTTTAAGAGAATTCAGAATGAGCTACTGAAGCTTAAAGCAGAAAAGGAGAGTGCCATTCCTAATGAGGAATTACCTGCTGATAATCATTAATCCATTCAAAGAGCCTTGTCATTTCTTTTAATACTTTGTTAAAAGGTTTATTTTATAAAAATAAATTTTTTTATTAATTCTATATTGTAGTGTTCCCATAACTGTTTATATTTCCTGCTTACGTTTCCTATAAGTAAGTATGCGTTTTTCTGACTATGTCGTTTATATTATACATTTTCCTTAGATTGATAGAAGTTCTTAAAGATAAAAATCTTAACTTGCTGAAGCACTTTGAACCTCTAATGACAAAAGAAGGAAAAGATTTTCTTTAGTAACAAAACCTTTAAACCAAGCAGTCTTTAGAAAGTAATATCAAACTCAGGGGGAGTCTCTTTCAATGAAAATCTTTAGAGAAAGATAATTCCCACAAGTATTTGATTTAAGGAGAGAATGTTGTGTAAAATCTAAATTCTTAAGATATTTCCGTAATGATTAACAAATTTAATTGAGCAAATTCAGATGCTGCTGAAATCTATTTTGGTTTGTGAATGTTTCAGTAAACAGGTTTTAAAGAGAACTTATAAAAGTTGATCATCAGAAGGCAACACCATCTAAAAGAATGACTGATGTGGCATCACTCTTAGCCTCTGAACCTATTCAGAAGGTTCACAACGAACTTGCTGAAATTGTGGGTCAGAAGTGCTGAGGAGATTGCTACTTAATTCATTGAGCCTACCTCAACCCTTGAAGGACAGGCCATGGTGACTGTTGTTTCTGATAGAGCGGAAGTCAGAAAGGTTATAGAGCACGAAGATCAAGATGATGCCTTTGACACACAACAAGCAATTCAGAGAATGAAAGCAACAAGACTATATTTAAAGAAAAGAGTTTTTCATAATAACCTGCATAGGTTAATTGATTAATAAGATGATTTTAAAAAGGGGTCTCTGAAAATTAGCGTAAAGTTTTAAAACACTATTCAACCTCCCCTTCTAGTGTTTCCTGTGGTTCAAACAATTTACATTTATGTCCTCCCCATCCTTTTAATTTCAATTTCCCCCTTTACTTTATTTTCATTTAATTTTGTGTAATTTTCTTCCTATTTTTTGCCATTTTTGGGCATTTTTTTTTGGCACTGTATTGTTCAATTTTCTCTTGTTCTGTCTGTCTGTTTGGTATTCTGATTGTAAATCTGAATTGACTGCTATCTCTACCTTGGACTTTCCCTGTTTGATTGTGCAAAATGCTCACCAATAGGATACTTTTTGGTTCACAAGTTGGAAGAAAATCAATAATTCCAATTGTTGATTTTCCTTCAAAATTTAATTCCAATCTTAAAATTGAACCAAGCGTGTTTCTGTGACTGTATTGAGTTTGTATAATCAACAAGGAAGTACTAAGCAATTTTTTTTAGAATTTTTTGAAATCAGGTTGCCATACCGTTTTATTTATAGTTTTTAGAAAACAACCTATCCATTTTGTTTTTCTGGTACCGTTTGGACCAGTTTAGTGTCAAAAATCTAAAAAAATTACATTAGTTGGAGTTTAGTTTCTGTAATTTTGTACAAATTTCTGTAATATTATGTTGGGAAAAAGCCAAAAAGAAAGAAAAGAGGCAAAGAAAATTAAAAAAAAAATATATTGCCAAAAATACAAAAGAGGTGTAAAAAGCAAAAAGGGTGCAAAAGTCAACAACAAGGGAAAAAAGTCAAAGGACACCCAAAAAGTCAAAAAATTTCAAAAAAAAAAAAATAGAGAAAAATAAAAAGAAAATAAAAGAGAGCGTTCCAACAATACAGTTGACAGTTTATTGTACTTTCTCTTTTATTTCTCTATATATGTATTTTGAGTTGTTATTGTTGTTTTCAAAATAACAAATTTTGGCAACTCTTTTGAAAAAAGTCACCAAAAAAAACAATTCTCTTTGCAATTTTCTTTTTGTCTTGTCTTGTTTACTTTCTACTCTTGTGTATAAGCTTCCTTGAGTGCTTGCTTTTCTTGATTGTCTATATCAATTCTTTGTTTGTCTTAAGGAATTCCTAGTCTTTTTAGTATATTTTCCTTTGTTCTGCGCTTCTATATGGGAAGGGTTAAGATTAAGTCTCGTGTTGGTCTTTGCAAGATCAATCCAACCTTACCGTGAGTAGAAGAGGCAAGAGAGTTTTTCATTATAGAAAAAGCCCAAAAAGAGTGACATACACGAGTGGATACATTCTCTTGAGTGTAAACACTTAGTTGAGTGGAGAGGTCCATAAAATTTGAAAACTTAAAAATCACAAGTAGCAACTTATCTCCCCCAACGCCTCGAGCCTTAAGGCATAGGGCCGAGATGGAGGAGTTGGTGCAAAGTTTTACCAACATCATGGAGGATAGGTTGGTTGATATAAGGAGAGAAATCAATCCTAGGAGGGAGAGAAGACATTCTTCTCGAGAAGAAGGAAGTTATTGTAGGTTAGTGTGGTAAGAAGTGAGATAGTACCACCCACGAGAGTAGTGAAGATAGAGCATGCTATTCAATACTCTTAGAAGAAGAAGTAGAAAAAGGGAACAAAGGAGGCCTAGGATGCGTGAGAGAACTAGAAGGCTAGAGAAGAGTACTATGAGGAGAACCTAAGGAGGCATAGATACTAGTACTATGAGGAAGAACCTAGGAGGTATAGAGAAAAATACTATAAGATACCCTAGGAGGCCTAGGAGATAGCATAGGAAGGAAGAAAAGCCTAAAGGAACAAGGGTTCAAGGAGTCAAAATAGAAGTCCCAACCTTCAATGGAAGGAATGATGTTGAGCAATACCTAGATGGGAGCTTAAAATTGAACAAATTTTTAGTTGTCATGGTATAGGGAAGAAGAGAAAGTTTAGATAACCCTCTCTTGAATTCAAACATTATTCATGGTTTGGGTGGCATCAAGCTTCAAGATGATAGAAGAAGTGCAATGCTCCTTAGTTTCCCTTGGGAGGAAATGAAGTTCCATCATTAAGAGTTCATACCTAACATTACACTAAAAAGTTGCCACATTAACTCCAAACACTTAAGCAGGGTCTCAGAGTGTGATGAGTAATATTTTAAAGAATGGAACTTGCTTTGATAGGGCAAACATAGTTGAGGATGTGAAACAACTAATGGATAGGCTTATCAATGGACTTAATATTGACATAAGGGACAAATGGAGTTGGCATCCTTTGTTGAATGGAGGACCTGTGCACCAAGCCATTAAAGTAGAAACTCAACTTATAGAAAGGGTAGCTAGAAAAGAGGTAACTCTAGTACACAACTAAAATCAAAGAAACCCAAGAAGAGAATAGGGAAAAGGCCAAGAAGGAAGACCTAAGGGTACCAGGGTTACTTCCAACCCACCCCTCCTCAAAACAAAACACCAAAATGAGGATCCCTCTACTTTCACTAGAAACATCAAATGTTCAATGTGCATGGAAGGGACATATAGTTTCCCAATGCTGCCAAACAAGAGGGGCGATGATAAAAGAAAATGGAGAATACCTAGTGCTAGTAGGGGGTAAGCGGGTCTACTTCAACACACGCGAACACCGATTGACCCAACTCAACCCGAAGGATATTTAGCGTTTGGTTCAGGACAGTTGCTTGAACCCGAACTGGTTCGGTTCGGGTCTCGGGTATGCTTATCTTAAACCCGATGGACCCAACCAAACCAAACCCAGAAAAGAATCCTTAATCTTATTTCATTTTCCTTCCCAAGAAGAACAAAATCCGCAACGGCAGCACAAGCAGCGGTGGTTTTCCCCAAACCCTATTTCATCTACTCCTCTCATTTTATGTTTCCCTATTTCTTTTTCTTTTTTTTCATTTCATCTTCCACATTATCTTTAAAAATGGAAAATGTTATGACCCGATACCCAACCCAACCAACTCGAACATATTCGGGTTGGTTCGGGTCGGGTTACTCATCCAAAGATACAAATCTCAAATCAACCCAACCCGCCACAACTTTATCAGTTTCGGATCTTGATGTCAACCCACCCCACAACCAACCCACCCAACCCGATTACAACCCCTAAGTGCTAGGAGAATGAAACTAGCAAAGACAAAAGTAGCTAGTGAAGAAGAAAATGAGGTTAAGAAAGAATGTTTTAGGACCAAAGGTAGGCTTTGTGCTGGTAAAAGGTCCTTAGGAACATCAAATCATTAGAGAGATGAGCAAGAACAAATTTCTTTCACACTAGATGCATGGTTGAGGACGAATCTGTTTCCCTAATTGTGGATAGTGGAAGTTCACCCAACAATTGCAAGTGCAAGAATGGTTATAGACAACATGGTTGTCTACCACTCCTCCCCCACCCTAGACTATACAAGTTGATCTTGGATTGTGATGATGGGGAAAGGGAATAAATCAAGCAACTCTCATCTTATTTCATAGGTGACTATGATGATAATGTCTTATGTGATGTTTGTACCTATGGATGCCACACATACCTTGTTGGGTAACCTTGGCAGTTTGATAAGATAATCACCCTGATGGGCATTCTAATCAAATACATTTTAAACATGATGGAGCTAAATTACTTTGATGCCATTCATCCAAGAAATATGTTAGGATCAAGCTCACATGAGAGAGAGATCGAACTTGAGAAAATTAGAAACTAAAAATAGAAGGTGAGGATAAGAAAAAAGGAAGGAAGAAACTCAAGAGTGATGGTAAAAAGGTGAAAACAAAAGAAAACCAAAAAATAAAAGGAAGGCATGTTACTACTACTTCATCATTTAAACTGCTGAGATATTGTTTTTGAAGGGGAAAAAGGAAAGGAGCTGCTGATCAAGGAAAGAGGAAGTAGCGACACTACAAGGGAGTTCCTCACTCCTCTCTTCTCTTCTTCTTCTTCTTCTTCTTCTTCTTTCTTATTCTTCTTCTTCTTCTTTCTATCTTCTTCTTCTTCTTCTACTACTCCTTCTTTCCCAAAACTCCCTACATGATTCCCAAGTATTATTGTTATGAGCATTAGAGACTAAATGCTTGGGAATAATGAGTCTTCTTTTTTTGGCTAAGGTTGAACGAGGATGTCCATGATTGAAGACCTAGCAAGGACTTACAAAGTCTTAAAGGGAAGTCTCCACCTTCTCCTCTTCTTGTCATCCATTCCTATTACTCTATTCTACCCCTTATACTATCTTTGAATTTTCAGATTTGAGGACAAATGCTCTTCAAGGGGGAGGGAATGGTAGCACCTGTCAGTAGAACTCTGGGCTGACAGCTGGAAGCTAGGGTCAAGCATGGAGCTGCTAGAATTTCTTGGAGTTGAACCAAGCATGAGTCACCCTCAACATGGTCAACCCATTGACCTTTGACCTTGGACTCAAGTCAACATACAAGACTCAATCTAATAGGATTAATAAAGTAGATAATTTTAGTAGAATTAAATTGTAATAGGAGACATGATTGTAATTTTTCTTTTTTTTTTTTGCTAGTTGGGGCTCTAATTAGTGGCTTTATTGGCTTAAGTGTTAGCTTTGCTAATTAGCCCAAGGGATAGGGGTTTAACAACCCACTTAGGAGTGATTTCCACTCATCTTTTATTTTTTCCATTCCCTTCCTTTTGCCTCCCCCTTCCCTACTGATTGTATTTCATATGTTGGATGAATTAAGTAAAGGCATTCTGCCCATTTTCCTCTTCAAGTGCTGGAGTAGAGAAGGCTTGGTGGTTCTTGCTCAAACCAACCTGAGACTTATCTGATTCTCCTGGATCTATGTGTGTCTAGCACTAGGACTTATTTGTTGTAGGGGTTGCCTGCACCAGTGGCGTCCATTCCTCTCCTTCTCTTCCACTTTTCTTTCATTTTCCTCATTTTTCTCCTCATTTTCTTGCGTAATATAGGCTACTGTTCCAGCCACTATATTTCGCAATTTAAGTGCCCTTATATTGATTCTAACCGGTTGTTTTTGCCTCAATTCTAGATCTGCACCCATCCTGCATCACCTTTCATAACTTTGAGACAATAGAAATTTACTTAACATTTCATACCATTGTCTAGGAGCTTGCTTAAGTCCATAGAGAGCTTTCTTAGCTTATAAACGTGATAGGAAAATTATGGTCAACAAAACCAGGAGGTTGAGAAACATAAACTTCTTCATCAATGAAACCATTTAAAAAGGCACTTTAACATCCATCTGGTATAGCTTAAATCATATACACATGCAAATGCGAGAAGAGAGAAGTAGCCTAACAGCTTCTAATCTAGCAACAGGAGCATATGTTTCACCAAAATCTATACCCTCTTGTTGATTGTAGCCTTTGGCTACTAATCTAGCCTTATTCCTAGTTATTGATCCAGTTTCTCAAGTTTGTTTCTAAATACCCATTTTGTACCTATGACATTCATATTAGACTTATAAGGCACCCAATTCCCAAACATCATTTCTTTTAAATTGATTTAATAATCATGCATGGCCATTATCCATATTCATCATCAAAGCTTCATCCACACAAGATGGTTCAATTTGAGAAACAAATGTCATATATTCACAAAAGAGATTAAGTGAATGTCTAGTGGTTACTCCCTTTTCAATATCTCCAGTAATGTTGTCCAAAGAGAGATCTCTAGGCTTTCTCCATTCTTTGGGTAATGATTGTACTTCTTTGGGAACTTTCATTTGCTCATCAATGATGCTTGCTTCATCATTAGTTGGTGGCATATTTAATAAACATGTATCTTCTTCAGCACAAAAAGACTTTCCCTTTTATGGGGGTTAGTTTCATCAAAAACAACATGGATAGACTCTTCAACAGTTAATGACCTTTTTATTAAAGACTATATATGCTTTACTTATTGCAGAATATCCTAAAAACACTCTTTCATCAGCTTTAGCATCAAATTTGCCAATGTCATCTTTCCATTGTTTAGTATAAAGTATTTACAACCAATACTTTCAGATGTGATATATTAGGTTTCTTGCCTTTGAAAAGTTCATAAGGAGTCTTTTACCACCAAACATGACATTTTCAGATGCATCACATATTGTACAACATTCATGATTGAAGGAAATCTTGTAATTTTTATCACACAGTTGACTTATGCTCAACAAATTAAATTTCAAATCATCAACATATAGGACATCATCAATTGTAATTGAAGAATTGCTACCAATACTTCCAATACTGAGAATGCGACCTTTGTTATTGTCACCATAAGTTACATAGCCTTCTTCCTTTACTTGTAATGAGACAAATTTGCTCTTGTCTCTTGTCAAGTGCCTAGACCATCCACTATCTAAGTACCATAGAGACTGCTTTGCTTTTAGGCAAACCTACAAAACAAATAATGGCTTATTTTGGTACCCAAATGAAGTTGGGTCCATTGGGATTAGTAACACCTCTAGTTCCCTTGGGAATCCATATGTACCTCCCACTAGGAACTCCAAATTTCTTGATCAAACAATTTATAAGAAGTATGACCTTTATAAAGACAATAATTGCAGAAAATATAAGGTGTACTTGAAGCTTTTCTAAAATTGAAGATGTTCTTAACAACTTTTGGTTTCATATCACAATTATAACCAATTCCAGTTTTATCAAATAAACATCTTTGTGTACACAAAATAGCATCATGGTTTGTGCTTCCCATTGTGAATCTAGATAGTGCTTTGGTAAGATAGTCCACTTTTTGATTCGAGCACTAACAAGTTTCACAACTAGATGATGAAGCTATATTACAAGAGGAAGTGTTTTTCAGCTTTCCATTTCATTTTTCAAAGAATCCATTTCCTTTTGTAAATCTTCCATTTTATCTTCATATAACTTGATTTTCTTTTTGTAAGCACTATTGAAGAAACTTAATTTTTTAGCTTCTTCATGCAATTCAATAAAAGCATCTTGCAATTGATCATAATTTGTATCAATAGAGTAATCAGAATCACTTACCTCACTTTCCGAATTATTCTTTGTCATAAGGCAAAGATTTGCTTCTTGATCACTATCACTCTCACTTGAGGTGGTTGAGGCATTGTTCTCCCAAGCAATGTAGGTCTTCTTCTTTCTGTTTTGAACTTTGTTTTTTACTCATCATTACTTTGCTTTCGAGCTAAGGTTGGACAATTAGCTTTAATGTGACTAATCTTTCCACATTCGAAGCAAGTGAATTTTGGTGAGGAAGATTTTGTTTTCCTTGACTGTTTCCTAGCTGGAAATTGTTTACCCTTGTCGTTTTTCTTCAAGAATTTTCTGAATTTTCTTACCATCAAATTTAGATCTTCTTTTTCAAAGACTTCATTATCAGTGCTATCATCTGTACTTAACTGTTCATCGGTTTTTAGAGCTAATCCTTAACTTTTTATCCTTTCGTTCTTCTTCCGCCATCCTATTCATGTCCATTTCATATTCCCTCAGTTTTCCAAATAGTTTTGCACTTGTCATTGCCGCCAAGTTCTTAGATTTGGTAATTGCTGTTACAGTTGGCTGCCACTTTCTATTTAATGACTTGAGGATTTTTATATTCAACTCATCTTCATAAAAAATCTTCCCAAGTCCTTTAAGATGATTGACAATGTGTATTAGTCTCTTCTGCACATCCATGCTCATTTCTCCTTCCGTCATTCTAAACATCTCATATTCTTGGTCAAAGTGTTCTTTCTCATTCTTCTACTTCAGGTGTCCCCTCATGAGTTACTTGAATAAGATCCCACGCTTCTTTAGCTGTTTTACATGCAGAGATCCTGAAAAATTCATCACTATTTAAAGCAGAATGAATGATGATATTCAAAGCTTTTGAATCATTTTTAGCACGCTTAATTTCATCATGATTCCACAAATCAAAGGTTTTTTTGCAAATTGAATCATTAACCATATGAGTAGGAATCTTGTAACTCAGCTACTACTGCTTGCCAAATACCTCTATTAACAGACTCTATAAAAAATTTCATTCTAACTTTCCAAAAAGAATATTTTCACCACAAAATAGAGGAGGTCTGTTAATTGAAGCACCTTCTGCAAAGGCAATTGATTTCCTGCCATTTCTCGCAAAAACAATTTGCTACAATCTTGAAAAACTTCAAGATTCCTATCTCTGATTCCAATTGTTGTTCCCATGAGGGAATCTAGAAGGGGGGTTGAATAGATTCACAAGAAAAAGTTTACTTAGTTAACTTTTTTAAAATTCATTTTTCCCTAAAAAATTTGTCTTTGAAATTCATTCAAATATATTTTCAAATATCAATTTTATTCAATAGAGCAGAGTTTAAAATCAAGAGATATATGTGTGCAGCGCGATCAAAGATATTGCAGCAGGTAACTAACTACCAATTTAATACGTAAGTTGATTATCAATTGTAAAACAATGGGTAATTGATATCAAGATATTGCAGCAGGTAATTAACTACCAATTTAATGATTCTTCAAATAGTATTCAAAACAATATTTCAAAAATCAATCAATTTATCTATTCAGTTTCTGTTACTTCATCAACCAGAACCAAATTTATATTACCAAGAATTACAATTCAAGTTAGTATAGAGAAAGAGAAGATAACACAGTGATTTATACTGGTTCAGCCACTAAAAGGGGCCTACATCCAGTTTTGATCTAGCACACCACTAAATCAGCTTTCACTATAGAATTGATTACAAACACCATGCACACTCAATCCTAAAGAAAGACTTTCTAGTAAACAAAAGGTTTAACTCTTGCACCCCACAAGAGCATGTTCATCTGTGACACCCCGCCACTCGAACAACGACCTTATTTATGACACCCTGTCACAAGATTTCACAAACAATCTCAAAGAACACCCCGTTCTTGAGATATCACACAATGTACTTCTCTATGAATCCCTATTCAAGAGACAATACAAATCAAAACGATTATTGTAAAAACTAAGTTTAGAATGATAACACCTTGAATTTGTAGATAAACTCCATTAGTGTATGTCAATCTTCTATTCAAATCATCTAATCTTTCTTAAGTTGAGAGTTCTTCAAAAACTTGCAGAATTTCTGGACATGATGACTTCTTGAAGAATCTTTTTTTAAAAAAAGAGTATTTTGATTTCCACAAAAATTTAGCTCCTTCTTTTCTTTTTCTCCTTTTATCTGTATCTATATCTCTCTCTTCGAAATTCACATATTTATATAGTTTTAGAGTTTCAAAAATTAGTTAGAAATCAGTTTAAAACAGTTGAAAATCGTCTAGAGTTTCTACAGAATCAGGGGTAATCGATTAGCTTATCAGGTAATCAATTACACCAGAACGTTAGTTCCAGAACCCATTCACAGGAAATAGGGTTAATCGATTACTATATGTGGTAATCAATTAAACCAGTGAGTCCCAATATTTGAATTTCTCATCAGGTGCAGTGGTAATCGATTATTTTCGTTCATGTACCAGAAATCATGTCATTTTCAGTTTCAAATCAACTTGGGGTCAATTACCAACTAAAGTAATCGATTATACCAGAGGCGAATCAATACTTAGTTGAGTAAATTAGCTTCCAAGCCATTCAAACTTGAAACTGAAACATGAGTTCATCTTACATGATTACAATCCAAATAGAACCAATTAACAAACACATATCACTTGCCTAAAACTAAAAACAAACAATACAAGTGTCAAATCTATTGAAACTTGTTTGGCACTGAAAATGAATATTAAATTTCTACTTCCTACAACAAAACCAAAACACTTTAATACTTGAGAGACATGACGACCACTTGTATCTTCCAACGAGGCTTAAGTCAACAGGTGGGTGACCAAATAGCCTAGTGAAAGGAGAATCATTGTTTAATGATGGAGTCGGCAAGCGGTTTATTAGGTGAACAACAGTGGATAGAGCTTCACACCATAACCTTGATGGCACAGAAGATTCCAACAATAGGGTACGGACAACATCTAGTAAATGGCGATTTTTTCTTTCAACTACCCCCATTTGTTGGGGAGTTAAAGGGCATGACCGTTGAGATACGATACCATTAGTTTGTAGGAATTCCTGAAATAAATGAGACGTGTACTCCCCTCATTATCAGAGTGAAGAATTTTAATTTTTGAAGAAAATTAGGTCTGAACATAAGCATGAAAAAATCTGAATGCTGAGAAACTTCATGTTAGACCGCAAGAAATAGGACCCATGTGAAAAGACTATTAATTGTCAATAAAAGTGACAAAGTATTTGTAATTAGCATGAGATGTAACAGGTGCCACCCCGCATAAATCACTATGGATCATATCAAAAGGTTGTCCTACATTTGATTTATGTGTTGGAAAAGGTAGATAGAATTTTACTTTTGCCAAGTTTACAAGGAATGCAATCAAATTGAACAACATGAAGGGGTGGAGAATCTTTATTGCCAAGAAAACCAGATTTAAGCATGTCATGAAGTACATTTGAATTTGGATGTCCAAGACGCTTATGCCACAATTGGTAATCAACATTAGCAGAATTACAAGAAATGAAAGGGCAAGCAAAGACTTGGAGACAAAAGATAAATTAAGTGGAAAAAGGCATCCAACTTTAGGCCCCTTCGCAATCATCTTCCCTGATCGTTGATCCTACATAAGACAACCATATTTTGAGAATTCGACACGACACTTACTGTCAACTAATTGGCCAACAAAAATGAGATTAGTAGTGAAACCAGGAGAGACAAAGACATCATTTAGGGATGAAGAAATGTCACCAATATTTGTTATAGGCAAATGATTTCCATCAGCAGTATGAATCTTGAGATTTCCATAATATTCGGTGGTATTAGTAAGGAGTTGTGGATTGTTGGTCATATGGTTGGAAGCACCAAAATCAAAGTACCATGGTGAAGATATGGAAAAGTGTTTACCTGAGAGTCCCAAAGCAAAAATGTTGAAATGATCATTTGCTGGACCATTTCAGGAGTCAGGATTTGAGTAGAGGCAGGAGTTGTTTGTTGAACAGAAACTGTATTTGCAGAATTACTTAGAACAGAAGAACCAACAGAGGCAGTGAAAGCTGTTGCAGATTTCTTTGGCGGCCTCGTTGGACAATCTTTAAGAATGTGCCCATCTTTTTTGTAGTAATTACAGAATTTTTGGGGACAGTTTGAAGCATAATGTCCAAATCTTTTGTAGCAGAAACATTCGACAGCACTCAAGTCACGACCTCTTGGCTTTCCTTGTACTACATATGCCACGGGAACTGTAGTGGATTTTTGTTGTTCCATGTTTGATTGTGTGAGAAGGCATTGATCTTCACAAGACAAATCATTAAGGCATGCATCCAAAACAGGTACAGGGTATTCATGAAATTGGACCTAACACCTTCAAAAGACAGATTTCCATAAACGATATCAGTGTATTTAGACCAAAGATTCATGAATTGAGAATAAAATTCAGAGATGGACAGACTATCCTGTTGCAAAATTGCAATGCCATGTTCGAGTTGGAATCTTCAAGCAATGTTGTTCTGATGGTAGATTTTCTTCAGGTAGGCCCACATGCTAGCTGCAGTCTTGAAGGGTCGAAGATTGAGGACAATGTTGGGATCAACAGAACCTATGATCCATGCCATGACTTGAGTATCTTTTACCTCCCATTTGGCATGGTCATCCTTATGTGTATCTTTGTTAGGAGTAGACTTGCTGCCATTAACATGACCCAAAGATTTTTGCCTTTGACAAATATCTTGAGTTTGAATGCCCATGCTGAGTAGTTCTTTCCATTAAGGCGAATCAATAAAACTTCATACTTTTCATAAGACATGATACGGAATTAAATATGGACTAGGAATGAAGCCAAAAAAATGTGGAAAGAACTAGGTCTGAACGAGACAAAAGGACAAGATAACTTGAACAAGGCTGAGAAAAAAAACTAGAGGTGTGAAAACTTTGACAAGGTTAGGTTAGGATCGTGGCCTGGATGATACCATGTTAGACTTCAGAAATATGTAGGCAAAATTGTGTGTTCTCCTGCTGGATAATTCTCATATATACTGTTTAATACAGACTGATATTCTGCCCTATAAATTAGCTAAATTGCCATATATACACTTATTCTACAACTGGGTATTTTAATAAAAGAGAATAACAGTTGCAATACAAAATTGCAATTAAAATTGCATAGACTTTGCTGACTTTAAATGTCCACCCATCTTATGCTATCTATTTGTTGGTTTTGATGACCAGATATTTTGCCAATCAATGTTGTTTTAATGACCAGCATATTTCCTCATCAATTCCTTTGACAACTTGAGACTCGAATAGTAACAATTTTAGGTTGAATATCATAAACTGATAACTGAACTATTTCACCCTCATTAGAGTATCGAAATCCCGCCAGAATGACCTCTAGATTCCACCACACCACAATTAACATAGCCTAGTCGCTCCCAGAACACAGTTGTGCAATTGTAATTGCAACCTGTCTCCATAAGCAAGATAAAGGAAGGGTGATGAAGATGTATAAGATCTTTCAAATACATGTGTACTCTCTTACTTAGAGCTCCTCTGATATTCCAGGATAGAATAGACAAATTTATAGAAGCAATCATTAAAAATATGTAAAGAAACCAAAAAAATGATGGGAACTAAAAGAAAGCCACAAAATTCCCATCATTAGTTCTGAACTCTAGGCACAAGCAAAGTCTCCGAAACCACTTCCACACATTCTGAAACAGGTGAACATGACACTCGGGTCTCTGCCTCCACGCCATTTGCATTCAAACGATCCATATTTCCATGCAAAGCATCATCCCCATCATGGAAAGTCAACATATTCCCTTTCACGTGTTGAATTAGCATAGTGGAATAAGCTCCTCCTCCCATGTCAAAAGCACCTGCTAGCTTTGCCGAAACACATGTACCTTTTGGCTCTTTCTTCATGGTGGGTCACGGGTTCTCAATGCCACCAGGTATTGTCCAACAACACATTGGCAATCTCTTTCGGCCCGTTAGAGGTAATGGGCTATTTTCTAGATGCTTTCTTCGAGTAACAATGTGGGCCTCTGTGGATGAGGATCCAGAGAATTGAAATGGATCAATTGAATTCCCAATTTGACCACCAACTGCAACATTTTTTTTCTTCTCTGCAATCGTAGGGCCCCTAGGATTCCCTTCTTTATTTTTGTCAGAGATTTTGGGATTTGAAATGCTTTCATTCTTTCCTTTTTTTTATTTTTTTTCTTCTGAACAATAATCCACGTCCCATGTAGATCCTCTGGGACTTTATTCCCTTCCAAATCATCCCATCCTGATTTACCTTCATTTTCATGATTCTTTCCCAGATTACTCTCCTTGACTTTCGCATCCCGTCCTTGATTACCGATTTCCTCCATCCTTTTGTGATCCTCACGAGCTGCCATGGAAGGATTAGCATTTGGGACTATTGAACAATCCTTTGCTAGGTGACCATAACATCCACATGTAGAACACAAATGATGAAGTCCTTCTTATTCTACTTTGAACCAATGCTCGTCTAGACAGACTTTGCCAACCATTGGTAAGCTCAAATCAATCTCAACACATATACATACAAAACATCCTCTACTCACATCCACAGTATTTTTATCTACCTTAATTGGTCTTCCAGTAATAGATGTCAACGCCATTAATATATTTTCATCATAACAAACAAGACCAAGACTAGGAAAACCTGACCCAGACCAAGGTTTTTTCTATCTTAGCCTTTGCCGCAACAAACTTGGTTCCCATAATCTTACAAACAAATAGTTGTAAAAAATATCCAGGGACCACCATTAACTTCTTTTTCCCTATCCTCAAGATTGTCAAACTTCACAAAAAAATATCCATACCCAAGATCCAACATTTCAAAACCTCCTGAAGGTTTCCACATAGCTTGCAACTTCGATCTTATTAGCATAAAGCCAATATTTTTTCCTAGGAGTTTTACAATTAGTGCATCCTCCCATGGCAGTGATAGCTTGTTTATGACACTTTTGGCCACTTAACATTTTGATAAAAGACGATTACCATCAACATAATCTATCATGAATAACTTTTCTTTTATGAGATCCATTGCTACTTGTGGGGATTGAGTTGCTTTAGGCCCCCATAACTTTGTCCTTAAATAAACTCTTTGTCTTTGTATTTCCTTCCATCATCTGGTGGTCATGTACCCTTGGCGGAAACTCCTTCACCAAAGGATCCCAAGCACTCCATATTTCAATAATAAATACTTCTAAAATTTTGTAAAAGATTTTAGAAAAACGAACTAAACAAAATTATTAATTAAGAGTCATATAAAAAGAACTGGAGGGAGTATTTTATTTTATCGCACATTGATAAAATCTTGGATACGCCCTGATCTTATTAATATGTTATAACATTATAAATTCTAGTAGAAATGTTTAAATTTATATATCAAAACTAATATATGCAATTTCATAATGTTGTTTATGTTTAAAATCAAATTAAAAAAATATATAATCTAAAAGATAATGGTTATTTTGTTTACTTAAATATACTTTTATTCAAATGCTTACTAAAAATTACATCTTTACTCAAATATATTTTTGTTGAATAATTACAAGTTGTATGATAATGATATAATTTTACAGAAAAATAAATATATAATTATGAGTGTTATAATATGTTTATAAATAAGATTTAGTGTGTATATAATTCAGTTTGGATTAAATTTTAAAGGGTTAAATATGTTTTTGGTCCCTAAACTTTCACCCGAATTTGGTTTTGGTCCCTAAACTTTTTTTCGTTGGTTTTGGTCCCTAACTTTTTCAAATCAATAAAATTAGTCCCTGTCGTCAACTCTGTTAATATAGGGGTGACGGCAGGGACTAATTTCAATGATTTGAAAACTTTAGGGAC
Source organism: Sesbania bispinosa (assembly GCA_026901365.1). Taxonomy (NCBI): domain Eukaryota; kingdom Viridiplantae; phylum Streptophyta; class Magnoliopsida; order Fabales; family Fabaceae; genus Sesbania; species Sesbania bispinosa. The sequence goes on along the minus strand of QLOH01000032.1, from coordinate 1,897,285 downwards.
CAAAACCAAATTCGGGTGAAAGTTTAGGGACCAAACCTGAATGTAGGTTTGGTCCCTAATCTTTATTTTTCGTTGTTTTTGTCCCTAACATTTTCAAATCATTGAAATTAGTCCCTGTCGTCAACTCTGTTAAATATAAGGACGACGGCAGGGACTAATTTCAATGATTTGAAAACGTTAGGGACCAAAACCAATGAAAAAAAAAATTAGGGACCAAAACCAAATTCGAGTGAAAGTTTAGGGAACAAAAACATATTTAACTCAATTTTAAAACCAAATTCAAAATCCAATTCAAACCATTTGGAAGGTTTATTTCTCAGTGTTCAGTCTATTCATATTTTTTCTATAAGTTTTTCAATTTTTATTAGATTGGTTTAGTTTATGAATTCTTTCATTAAAAAATTACTTCTATTTTTAAATTAATCCTCAAAGTGTAATGATTATTCCAATACATCCTTCCATCTTTATTTTGTAAGTCACGAATAGAATAATGACGTGATTAAATTTAGCTATTATTTGTTTGTAATCCTAATCATTCATTTTTATTAAAAATTAATTTTACCTATTTATCATTACTTCCTAAATTTAAAATAATATTAAAAGCAAATAAAAAAAAAAAACATTTTCTTTGTCGGATCATTTTCTTGAATCAAATCATAGATCTTTTTTATTTGTTTAAAAACATTTATAAGTCTTTCTTAATCAAAATAAAATGTTATTTGATAACATATATAACTCATTTCATCTTTTCTAAAACTTTTAATATTCGACAATTTAACATGTAAAAAAAAGTGGTTGCCATAGCCTCGGCCTACCAAACTGGGACTTTCACACTAAGTTTTAGCCTCTATACATCCTATTTTTATTTCAATCCCTTTTAAGGTGTTTACAGATTAGTTTGGATCGGTTTTGAGGGAAAAATCAATCAATCTAATAATTTGATTTTTCTCATTTAATCATCTTATCGGTTTTGATTTTTTTCCAAATCCAATCCAATCCAATTTTAATCGGTTTGGATTGGATTGGATTGAATTTCAGTTTCTCAAATAAACTAAATAATGAAGTTATGAAAGCAAAATTATGACATCATTACTAGTTTCCGACATCATTAATTATTTACCAATTTAAGACTGAAAAGTTATGTTTTGCCAAATTGTTAATGGTTCTTAAACAAATAAGTTGTAACTTTAAATACTTAATTAGATATGAGGGTGGATCCCAATTTCATTTCTCATATAACAGTATTCGTTTATGGTAAACCCAACATGATAAAAACATGTAATTATCTTATCTTATCTTATAACATACAAATTATTTAATAGCTTTCAATCCCATGATTGAACGTTATTCGTTAAATATAGTTGCACAATAATAATTTTTCACATCATCACAGAAAAATAATATCAATAATGATAATAAATCAAAATATTTAGAAAAGTTTGGATTGATTTGGATTGGATTGGTTCTCACAAGCGGACCCGAAATCCAATCCAATCCAATAAAAATTTTCGATTTTATGCGATTTGCGGTTTTTGGATCGATTGTTGCAATTCCAATTGGATTGGATTGGATTTGAACACCCCTACCTTCTATTCTGTTTGCTAAGGTCCACTACATATACTTTTAGAATTAGGTAATATAATTAAAAAAATTTAGGCTAAATTTCACTTTTGGTCCCTTTAGTTTAAACTTTGTGCAATTTTTGGTCCCTCAAGTTTTTTCGAGTAAATTAAGTCCCCTTATTTTTAAAATTAAGCAAATTCCGTCTCTCCCTCAATCTCGCGGCTTCTAAAAATCCTCACTTTTCACTTTTTTTTATTCAATATCTTCACGAATTGAATTGATTAAAATCGTTTTAAATCTTCTTAATATATAAACACGCCAATCAAAATATTAAATTTCACATAATATCAAAAAATTCAAAAGTTTGTCCTCTTTAAACCCTAATTTCAGATCCTACAAAATCTTCAAAATTTATTAAATTTTTTATTAGTTTTTTTACTTTGAAAATTTAAAATCATTTCATACCTCAAATCTATTATAAACTCCAAATATTTGGATTGAAAATGAGATTTTAAAGGTTTTAGGTAGAAGACAATTGATGGAGGGACTAAATTTGCTTAATTTTAAACGTAGGAGGATTTAATTTGCTAAAAAAACTAGAAGGACTAAAATTGAAAAAAATTCAAATTAAAAGGACCACAAGAGGAATTAAGCCAAAAATTAAATAATATTTTTTTCTCTTGATTTCAGTTTTATTTTAAGAATTATGTGACAAGAGAAAAAATAATCTAAACAAATCTTTCATTTATTTTAGAAATATTTTTTAGGATTAGGTGATAAAAAAAAATATTATCTTAATTTCATTATCTTAATTTCATTTAAATTATTATATGAAAAAACGCACGGTTTTAATAAAATAAAATTTATCTTTCTTATCTAAAATTATCTAATAATATCATTATAATTTTTAATATTTCTTCGATCCTAAAAAATTAAGGAAAGATGTTTTTATTATGTTAGCTTTTAAAAAATTCCCACAGCTTTTAAATTTACCTCTGTTTTAAGTTAAATTTTATTTAATTCTCCATATTAAACAATTTAAAAATTAAAAAGGTTGAAAAATTATATGGAATAAAGATAGAAATTGAACTAAAAAAAATTATCAAGATTCATATAAAAAATTGGATGTTTTCTTTCTTTTCGTCAAAATTTAGATGTGAATTTGGTGAAGTAGCAGATGAGAGCCCGTTGGGCCTGATTTGCAACCTAGCCCATGAACAAATCCAAATATATTCGTTTGGTTTCTAGATTTTTTTTGCGGGAGAATCCAGGTTCCTTTGTTTTGTCCCCCGACTTCAACTGAAACGGGTATTTTATATACTTGGTGGTTGCTATGGTGCATTTAACAAAATTGGGGTATCGGTACCTTGAAGTCATTCATCTATAATATCATGCCAAACTTGAATATTAATTCATGTTAGCCTTTATATTTTTTTCCCATTTATTATTAAATTTTCTCATGTTTCCTTGTGTAATTTCCCAAAACTTGACTTCTTCTTCTGCACTCCATTATGCGACTCAATGGTGTTGTGTTGCCCCTTAGTTAACACCATTTATCATTGAAGATTGATTTTGCAGCCTTCCTCATGTACCAAAATAGTCTCTGTTTGTATCATTAGAATCATTAAAACGAGTATATCAATAATTCTGCTCAACCTGTACCACATACAAGCCCATTCCTCACCGAAAATTCCATTGCAAATGCTTCATGGACCTCGAAATGTATCAAACGACAAGCTACATCTAAAAAATATAAATGAGAAACACAGTACCACTTGATAATGGTGTTTAATGACGCGTCGCCAACTTACTCATGTTAAGCAACACAAGGTGATCATGATTGCCAATTTTGTTCCCAGTTTGTGTTTCAATGATAGAAAATTTGTTTAGTGCTATCATTCATAAGAATCAACCCATGTTCGCTTACATCAGGAACATGGGGAAATTTTATAATAAAAATAAGTTTTGGCACAAAAAATGAAGACTAACATGGATTAATATTTACAAGTGGCATAATATTATAAGTAGAAATTCAATTATTTGGTGACAATCAGAAATTCAATTTTGGGTATACATTTGAAATTATGTTCCGGAAACTCAATGTTTGGTACACATTTTTCTAAATTGTTTAACGAAATTGAATTTCCGACACAATTAAAATAAATTATGTACAAAAATTTGAATTTTTGGTTACCATAGAATTAAAAAAAAGTGTCGGGACGGGAGAACAGGAAAAGGAAGAAGGGTATTGTGTGAGGATGGAGAATGGGAAGGGGGAGGAAAAATGTGCGGGAGAGCCGAAGAGGAATGGGTACTTTTGGAAAATCATAAATTTAAAATATGAGGGTGGTGTGAATAGTAATTCTCCATAAAATTTATTATGGGTGCTGAAGTGTTATTAGAAATTATATATACAAGAGTCCAGGTTTCCACCTTTTCATGTGATCAAAATATCTCCTCATTGCCCAATTATCTCACGTTTGTTGTTTATAGATGACTGCATTATATTTTCCAGAGCCACAAAGGAAGAGACAGAACAAATTAGTTCAATCTTGAACACCTTTGAGAAAACATCCGGACAGAATTTGGAGAAATCAGAGCTCTCACAGTCGTAATGTGCCAAGTCTCAGTATAGGTGAGCTGAAGATGTTGATGCGAGCATCCTAACCAAATTACTCCTAACTTTCTTTTAGTAGATTCGGTTAACTTCAAAACCACATTGGAAACAAATCCCAGTCAATACTACTTTTAGTAGCATTCGTCTAGATCCAAGATTAAATCTTATTTAATTAAAAGGGAGTCATTATAGATATAGTCCTTGTTATAGTCAAGCACCGGACAAATTAAATCAATGGTAAATATACCCTTACTTGTTCACTTTACACACAGCCTCACTTTAGAGGAGCATGATCCAGAAATGATCATACTCCTCTAAAGAGTGAGGATTGTGTCACCCAGGGCCATTACCTAATTTACATTCGATTCAGCATGATATTGTAAACTTGTTTCCTGGTTGAATGAATCACCACTGTTTTGACATTAAAAAAAGAAGATTTAATCATTAATCATATTAACTACAAAAATAAAACTACTAAATATTAAATCCTAGAATTAGGTAAAAATAATTCAACCTGCTTATTCGTGGTTTGAACATAATCTGTTAACTATAAATTCCATGCTCTATTTAATGTACAAAAGGAACGTTTCTCTCTAGTAAAACACCCCTCTTAGAAACATGATTCTGGTTCAAGAACTTCAAGAATCATTACCTCTTCAAACACTCAATCTATGAATTAACAGTTATACTTTTCTTACGCCTAAATTGTTTCTCATAATATTACTCTTTAGTTATGGCATAGGCCCACACTTATTATGATATCAGTGTGTGTTTACTTAGCATTGAAATTGACCAAATTTATATTTGGATTCCGCAGCGCAAGTATTTCTAGCGTTGAAAATGTCAATTAACAACACTTCAATACTAAACCAAACATCATGAGTCTCATTTGTTGATTGTTATCATCAACTCCATCATGCCAGGCATTCCAACAGTTCATTTTTTATAAGTATATCACTTAATTACTTTGACCCCCAAAATATATGGTTAAATATTTGGTTAAGATTTGCCACTATGTGAAAACAAAATTATCTGTGCAAATTGGATCAAAATTAGGTGAAAATCATGGATTCAGATTTATTTGCCATATCTATTTCTGATTGTATGCATCATTTCTCATGAATTCAATTAGGTATAAATATGTCAAATATTAAAACTCTTAGCAAGGAAAATTGCAAGATACTCAAATTCATCCTTTCCAAATATTTTAACCATATTCCACCATACTTACATATAAAAGCCATCAACTTTCTATTGTCAATCAAGAACAACAGATCTTGTTATGTGGTAGGCTAGTTGTTGTGATCGGTGTCTCATGGTATCTCACACAGCCATCATAGTTCATGAGTCAAATAGCAGAAATTTATTGACAGATGCACCCCCACTCATGAAGCCATACCGAGTAACAAACAAGGCAAATTTATTTTGAATATTAACATGAAAAAGGTGAAAAATATAAAAGCAGCCAAAAATCAAAATTGAAAATATAATATAAAGATCACCACTTTGGGAATAATCCAAAAATTACTATGCGTATTACATCATATCGAGAATGTATCTAGCCAGAATTGTAGTAGTACTGACACCGCAAGAAGTAAAATTGAAATGATGACTATCAAAGCTCTCACCTTACTCACGCAACAAAATTAACCCTTTTACTCCTACAAAATTTCTCATGATAAATCCACTTTATTTTAAAAATGCATCCACTTTCTCTGAATATATTGATAGTGACACTAAATTCTTGGATATCTAAGCTTTTGAACCGAAGACAAGAACCCATATCTTCCTAACGCTGAGCTCCTAATAGGAAATCTGAGGGCATATTTGATTTGCATTTTCATTTTTGTTTTTCATTTTGTTTCCTGCTTTCTGAAATTTTATAAAGGAAAATCTGAAAATGCTTTTTCTTTCTAACATTTCTAGTTTTTCTTTTGTAAAATTTCATTAAATAAAAAACAAAAAAGAAAATCGAAAATGAAAATGCAAACCAAACATGCTCTGAGGACCATTCACAGAGTTATCCTAACCATTGACACAAACCCTCTGCAAAGTAGTATTGACACAATAACAAGTAGTATTGAGAAGAAAGAAATTGGAATTTGGAGGAGTAACAAAGATGATAAAGCAAGAGCACTAACTTCAAAATAATAGTTTATAGTCTAGCAAAAATGATGGTAATGTATTATCAATTGTCCTTGTATTTGAAAGAGAATGAAAAAAAAAGTTGAACCAAAAGAGTGGAATCTCAGTATGTGACTCTCTCCCCCACAAACCAAATTAAATTGACATGAGAGGAGCAGAGGAGGCCAAGCCTCCATGATTTTATATTCCTTTAGATAACAATTCTTCATGGGATTCAGCCACTCAAATGTCTTGTGAGGTCCACATTAAAAGAGGAACTCCAATCAATGCTTACCTCCCCAGTAAGAGTTGCTCTTTCTTCAACTATAAATACTGGACCTTGGCTCACAGCTTGGAGCATAGCAGCAGCATACACAAGCTTTGAATTCTATAGCTAAGTTCATTTCCGGGGCTTTTCTTTCTTCCTCAAAACCAAACATGTCAAGCTCATGCGGCAACTGCGACTGTGCTGACAAGTCAGTGTGGGTAAGTGCTCTGATATATAGTTTGTATGATATCCATTGGAGTTGTTTGATTTACCTATATCCTCATATGTATGGCTATGCTATTCAGGAAGGGAAACAACTATGGTGTTACCATCGTAGAGACTACGAGGTAAAAGTTTGGTTTTGGTTACATTGTATTATTTGGTTTTCAATGCAAAACCACCAGATAACACCAAAAACAAATGCTAACTTTTGTTTATTTTTCAGCTACACTGAGACTGTTGTCATGGATGTTCCAGCTGCTGAGCATGATGGGAACTGCAAGTGTGGTTCTAGCTGCACTTGTGTGAACTGCACCTGTGGCCATTAAGGAATCTATGCAAATGTAATTGCCATGTGTTTGGCAATACAAACTCCCCAATAATGTAATTTTTACTAAATAAATGTGTGCTGTTATCGTACTTCATGTCTGTATAAGTGATACACAATCAATTCCAGTTTCATAGTTATATTTATATAACATCCATGGCTGTAGGATTCTGTGGTTAAATGGACTAAATAAGTGTATCTCTTCATTTAATAAAGTCTTTGGCGCTGCTATAGACACCAGCATCTACATCAGCACAGAGCTTCCACATATACATATGCAAAACCAACTCAGACTAAAGTTTACAAGAAAAATAGTGATAAACAGGTTAATGGGACACCAGGGGAAAAAAGGCACTTAACTGTTAAGCAAGCTGGTAATAGTTCTAATCCAATCCAATCCAGTACACTTCTAAAAGAGCTGCCTGGAGACTCTTTGACAGATCATGATTTTCCAGCATGTATTTTAGGACAGTGAAAGAGAATTTCTACAAAAAAACACACGGTAACAAATATATAATTGGTAAAAGTGTTATACTATATTGAGATGGTTACAGTGGGATATAAGGTTTTACCCATTCGTACAATTGTTTGATTCTTTCAAATTTATGATTAGGTGGGGAAGGCCTAACAAACTTATACAAAAAGGATTAAAACAATGCAGTTTGATTTAATGCTTTACTCTATTGATCCAGCATACAATTTGGTTCAAGATTCATAACAAAAGCATAGTAAACCTTACTCCTTAATAATGCAACACATAATTTCACCACATAAGTATCAAGTGAAGGAGATAAAATGAAACATTAAAAATTTCTCCATCCTTAGATTTCTAAAATAACCACGTTTGCTCCTCAACAAGAAGGACCAAGGGAAAAGGCAAAGCAAAAACAGGTAAGGCAATTTATTGATTAACAGCACCTATCTGCCAATCATTTGAATGGAGTACAAAAATAATAACTGCTAAACTCTACAGCATAATTAAAACAAAAGTTTCAAGTGATAATATAATAGCTTGTAATTTCATTCAACAATTCAGTCTCAACAAGATGAAGAAGGTACAACCTCCTGATTCAAGAAGTTAGAAGTTAATAAATTTGAATAGCATGTAGCATTCATATCATCCCTGCTTTTATTCAGAATTTCAACTATCATCCTGATGTAATTATAAAAGAAAAAAAAATGTGATCCAAAATCTTTATCAATTTTATAAAATCAACTGAGTTGTTCTATAAATGTCTACTCTTTTTCCTCATTACCAATCTCAAACATTGAACCCCTCAGCACGGAGGCATTGTCGGTGAGCCTCAATCCACTTTGCACAAGCTGCTTCACCATGCTCTACTATGCATTCATCTCGCAGCCTTTTAGTGTCTGGGCAAGCACAGCAGATTTTCTTTTTGGCTTTGACTCTACAACACATGCCTCAGTTACTGAATCTTTATTTTGTTGTGACCCTTGTAAGGTCAAGGCAGGGGAAGCACTATGCAGTTGCGCACCACTCATCGTCTCAAATCCTCTAACAACAAAATAACAATAATGATAGTGAAAAATAAGTGTAACTCTCATAGACCTGAAGCTATAAAGAGAGATGGACAATACAAACAAATAAAAATTATTTAGATACAATATGTCAGTGGGACACAAGCAAGTATAATAACTGGAAGGTTATTCCATCCCCATATACAGTACTCCACAAAGGACCTGGTCAGCACAACCCAAGCTGAACCTGCTCACAAAAGCATAAACTACATATAAGGGTCTACGCTACAGTGTTGATTGCCTATCTAACAATGAATAAATGTTAATCTAACTATCTAACTAGATATTTAGTTATTTACAAACTTATCATTGCTATACCCTTAGTGGTTACTTAGTGTAAGGTTTATAGTACAAATGAAGCAATATATATATATATATATATATATATATATATAGATATAGATATATCCTTACCAGTAAACAGTTTAAAAGATGTAGGAAGTGACCTTCGTTGAGTAGTCCATGCAAGGTCAGATTTCTTTGATAAGTAAAGGCCAGGGTCAACAACAATCGATCTTCCTCGATGGCTCCTGAGCACATAAGCAGTAAGACAAAGTAATCTCGATCAACAACAGGCAAAGGGGACCCGGGGGAGGGGGGCACATATATTACAGTATTTTCAGATTGTGTAACAATTCGCTTACAGTTTCCAACCAGCAATTCGTGTATGTTCAATGAAATTGAGATCCCTTGACAGATTTGAGAAAATATGAAGCAAATCTGACAAATCAAGAAACAATTATGAAATATCAGATGACTTCACAAGACAGTTCAAGAAGGGTTACATATATGATAATGATATAGCTCAACAACCTTGGTTAAAAATGACTTTAAATGCAGATATTAATACTTGTGTCATACAAACCATCTATGGATACCCATGAAATTCAACCAAGGAAATATTTATCTTTGGAACCAGAATCCAAATGTGGTCATTAAACAGGCAAGCATTTTTTAATTCAAAGATATAGAATAGGCCTACATATCTAATATGTCAACATGGCAACAACAACAGAGCTGAATGCTAGCAGTTTAGCATTACGCAAAGACTACAGTAATTGTTAACATGTGTCTAAGCATCCTTAATTGAGATGATATGACTGATCAGCCACAGCTAAGAGTTCAAAATGATAATAGAGATGGTGTTTGATGACATGTCTCTACAGAAATTTTTTATAGGCAAAAAAAAAAAGAACTGAAGCTAAGATTTGTTGAAATTTAAGCACAAGTCAGTAATCTGAGAATCATGCAACTGTTTGCCAGGCTTTTCATAGCTGTGGCTTCAAACATAAGATGCAGAAGAACATCGTATAGGATAGAGAAAAACACTTCTATTTGATGTAATGCTTGAAATTACAACTACAATTCCCATGAAAGTGGAATGAGAAAGCAGGGGGAGTGTAGATGAGTGGACTACCACTTTAGCTATGATATTAGACTAACCTCACAATGAAAAAGTAAATTAGATTTATCTGAAGAAAATAAAAAAAGCTTCAACGCTAACATCAGGAATGAAGAAGATTGAAGTTAAGTTGGAAGAGAGAAGATGAAGGTTCCTTGGAATAAACTCTATGCATGTGTGACTTGATATATATGGATGCGTCAAACTAAACTAAGACATTTCTGAACAGCATGCGATACACTCTGAGTCTTTATATATACCCGACAAATACACCCCAATATAGTTGTCAGTTGTCACGCATAAGAGGTTGAAGATGCCAGAAGATTCACAAGTTACAGCATAATAACCCCCAAAAAATTGATTTTCAGGTACTAGATATTTTCTCAGGGTCAAAAGTAATAAACTAATGTGGATTTTATGACCACCCAACACTGGTGTAGACTGTAGACATAATATGAATTTAAGCCATCCACATCAGAGGGTAAATTATCAAAAATGTTGAACTGTTTTTTACCAGAAGCTTGTTCATTGCCATCATTTCCATTTGAACAATGTTCTATTCATAAAAAGAAGAGACCTAATCATCACATAATCCATGCACTTGGCATATATTCAGGATTGAAGCTTTGACGTCTGAGAAGATTTAATGACTGCTTAAATTATAGTGCACAGAATTTAGTGGAAAAGAAGATTAGACATTTATAAAAAGCAATGACTATGTTTGTACGAAAGAATAGCCATTTAATTTCTGCTGAGGTTAGGAATATCTTAAAAGCCTTAATGTAGTCATCTGAGTATAGGTCCAAGCTCATGAATGTAATCCAGCAGGTTACTAAGACCACAAAATGACTTTGAGAGACAAATCACTCAAAAATGAAGATGAAAAGTGCATTGAGGAATTCTGAGTGCCAACAAAAAGCAAGGATGCAACACTAATGGAGACTTCAACAAATACAGCAACAAAGTAACAGTGTTGAAACAGAGGATACTAACAAACAGCAACAGGGCAGCAACAAAAACACAGTTTGGAACAGAGGATGCAGATTACAGAACAGAAACAAACGAAAACTGAGAACAGAACAGAAACTGAGAACAGATACATATTACTCACTAGGACGCGTGCACAGATGAGTCTTGCTCGCAGCAACAGTGTAGGAGAGGCGCAGACAACGCTTGCAGGCGAGGCGCGGACGAACAGGCGAGAACAAACGCTCGCAGACGAGGACGAACAGGCGCGGACGAACGCTCGCACAGATGAGTCTTGAAACGCTCGCACCAGTGGCGCGGCACGAGGCGGTGGCGCAGATGGAGCGGTGGTGCGGACGAGACAGAGCGGTGGTGCGATGATGTTAGAGGCGACGCACACAGTAGGAGAATAGTGAGGGAGGGACGCACAACAGGGTTCTGATTTACAATATCGGAATTAAAAAAATGAAAAAAAAAAAAAAACCTAAATTTTCGATCAAAACGGCGTAGTTTTGGTACCAGGAGTACCCAAAACGTACCCATAAGTACCCGAACCGTACCCAGTCCCGTACCCATTTTTTTTGTTTGAAATCCCCGTACCTATGAGTACCCGGTACATAACCGAGCCGTACCCGATACGGGTACGTCTCCTCCAATTTTTGGAGTACCCATGCTAGGGGTGTTCAATGGTTCGGATCGATCCGATGAACCCGACGAACCAAACCGAACCATTCAAATTGGTTCGGATTTTTTTCTCATTCAGGTCCGAACCGAACCGAACCAATTAGAACCGAGGGTCTATTGGTTCGGGTAACGGGTTTTGGATTTCCCAACCCGTTACCCGAACCGAACCGAACCAAACCCATATATATAAAAAAAAAATGCATTTTTTTTACGGTTAGTGTTTATGATTTTCTTGATATCAAGATATTTGAGGACTAATTTTCCTATGATCTTTAATTAGTAATTTTATCAATGTGTTTAATATGTTATGCACTTATGCTGGTTTGTACTTTTCATGTTTGAATGTTATTAGTAATTTGGTTATGTTACTATTGATACTTGGTTGAAACTTGAATGGTTGGTGCAAAATTGAAGCAACAAAACAATCTTGTGCATTTTCTATATCATGTTATATGTATTATTTTAGGCAAAATCATGTATTTTTTCTTTTATATCCCGAACTGGTAAAAAATGACATTTTCTGAGTTTTCTGATCCGATTGAACCGAACCGAACCAACCCGTATTTAATTGGTTCGGTTGGTTCGGGTCAATGCAGAAAAAATAACGAAATCCGAACCGAACCCTTTTGTTTGGTTCGGATTCCTTTTTCCTCTGAAGACCGAACCAAACCGACCCGTGAACACCCCTAACCCGTGCTTCAGAGTAAAATAGCCTGGTAAAAGATTGACATTAGTTTTTATATAGCATTCCCATAAGCACATCACATAGGCAACATGAGCTAGGTAATTTCTCTCTTCAGCAGCATATTCATCATTGAACTACTCAACAAAACTATAAGCCAGAATGGCCAGGGTGGAAGATTGGAAGGAAGCACAGAAAGAGATTTCCCAGAATTAAGAGCATGTTTGATAATTGTTTTTAAAAACAGTTTTTAGTTTTTTAGATTTTAAAAAATAGAAAATTTGCTTGATTATCAATTTTTAAAAAATGTTTTGAAAAACTGTTTTGAAAATTCTGTTTTTAAAAACTAAAAATGAAAACGGTTTAAGGTGTTTTCCTTTTCTGTTTTTGTTTTTAGTTTTGAAAAGTGAAAATGCGGTGTGGGACCTGTTATCGAAAAGCAAAGGAAAACGCCTCCTTGACTTCTTCTTCCTTTCCCGCGAGCGCAGTTTCCTGGTTTTGAGTTGTTCAGCCCCACCACATCACCACGGCCGAAATCACATGCTTGACACCGAATCATTCCTCCCTCAGCTTCTCGTCCTCAATCTCAGGTTTGTTGTGGGCATCACGGGTCTTGGGTTTTCTATGTGGGGTCGTGGGTTTTCTGGGTGTATATGTGTTTCTTTTGCTGAATGAATCACCCCTATCCTGTTACTTGAGGATAAGTGATTGTTATATGATGTGGGATTTAAGATTGAAGGGTTAGAGGATGAGGGACAGGTGCGGTTTGGTTAGAAGAAGTGAAGGTGGGAGAAAGAGGGTTTTGGAGAAACCGAGATTCGATGAATTCAGAGTTGCAAGGATTGAAGGTTAGTGAGTGAAGGTAAGAGATGGGCTTGGACCGGAGGAGTACTGGAGTATATATCAGCAAATAATTAAGGAGTCATATTTGTTAATGGTTTTAGAATTTTGTGGTCTCTGAAGTGTTAATCATTGTATGGATTGGAAAAGATTTTAGATAGGGGATTAGAAAGATTTTAGACTTGGGACTGGAAGATTTGTTTCTTATCTTTCAATGGGGATGCTGAAATTGCTTGGCTTTGGTTTGCTGTTTGTGCTGATGATTTCAATGCCAAAAGTTCTTGAATCAGATAATGTTAAAGCTATGACTAGTATAGTTTCTGGATTCTTTGTTCGGTCATCAGAACCAGTTGTTTCAATGCAACATCATTGTTGACCTTAATTGAAGTGACTTTGTGCAGAGGTTGTATGTTCATACAATAGCCACTCTTTATTAAGAAATTATAATATGCTTTAATTGATGATCAGATTTTATTTTTCAGCTTTTTATTGTTATTGTTATTAAAATGTTGTTTCATTAGCTATATTTGGACACCTTCATAGTATACATAAAGCAATGCAAGCATACTTATCAGTGAAAAAAACAGATTTGACTGCATAATTACAACAAAAAAAAAAAACAGATTTGACTCCATCATATTACAAAGAATAAGTACAGTTGGAATAGAGGTGCCACCTACACAGCTATACTTTAAGGGAAAATATTACTATATAAAACAAGTGGCCTCATTGCTTTTCTTGATTTTAATAATAACTGACTTTGAAAATGTAGCATGTTTTCATCCTAACTTGGATTTAGTGTTGCTATGGGTTAGTACTCAAAAAGTTGCTCTCATAACTTCAAATGCAATATAAATTTACTGTGTCAAATTGCACCTCTTGTCATAATTTTATAATTTACCAACAGAAAGTACTATTTGAGCTCATGTTATTCTACAGAGGCCAATGTTCTGTACTCAGAATCCCAGCTGGTGTTGGATTTTCTTATTCTACAGATAAATCATTTGTCAAAACACTCAATGATGACATCACAGGTACATTTTCATATCATCTATCCCCAATTTACCAACCAAAATACCTAATTCCTCTGCATAGTTATTATTTGGTTGTCTTTTAGCATAAAAAGCACTAGAAGGGTGTTACAAACAGATTTGTTGTAATTATCAAACTGCAGTAGAATCAGTAACTCACCGCACCGGAAGAACCGTGACGAGGAGGGAGCGATCGAGGACGAACGAGGGAACTACTGCAGAGAGTGAACGGAGTTTCGCCGGAAGCTTCCTGCGGAAGTGGCTGCCGGAGACTGCAAGCAAAAGAGATGCATTGTTAGGGTTCAACCGGTTCATTCTAATTTGTTATCATTTGGGAACTAAGCAAAGCACAAGCTGCACATCAATTCTTACCAGTGAACGACGGCGACGGCTGGAACAGGTTGGATGGATTTGAACGGAGGCGCAACCGATGGTGAACGTGGATCTAAATGGTGGCGCGGCCAGGACGAACTATGGATTTGAACGGTGGCCGGAAGGAACGAGTGAGCGCGATGACCGGTGGACACCGGACGGTGGAGAATGAAGATGAAGACAGGCCAGGTCTAAACAGGCCAGGCTAGGTCTAAACAGGTCAGGCCATAGGCTTCTGTCGAACGGTCTGGCCTACTTCCACCCCTAATTACGAGGAAGTTCTAAGGCTTTTCCTATGCATTGATTGTTCTTATTATTATATTTTTTAAACAGAGCAGGGTAGGATAATTAGCCTCATTGTTATAAAACAACTACACATTAACTACGGAATAGCTAAGATATTCTGCGGCCTATGTCCGCGGTTCATTTTCGGAACCGCGTTAAATGGGCGTGCGAAACCACGGTAAAAGCTCATTTATGGCATAGTGTATATTCTTTAATTTAGTGGAGAATATTTTGTGTTTTTATTTTTTGGTTTAAATTTTCAATATTTTTTTTTATAAACTGACTATTTATATATTTCAGACACATGATAACGCTGCACAATTTCAAAAGAAAGGATTGGACCATTATAAGTTATTGGGAGTCCTATTTAATAGAAGCACTGCAATAAGGGAGCAGCTCTAATATAGACAACTTATCAAGGTTATCTAATGAAGGACTGAAGGTGCGGCTGAGATGACAATTCGTAGTGATCATATTGCCAATAGGATGTGGGCAAACCGTAACTAGCTGAATCAATTTCATTATGTTACTTTAAATACTGAAGTTATGTTATAAGATTTATGATTATGATATGGTTCATTTTAATATTACTCATACATTTTAAAATCATTGTATTTTTATTCTTACTCATACTTTTTTTTCAAGTAGTATTAAAAATGATATAAGTTCTTTAATAATTTAAAAAATACATTTAATGTATAACGTAAAGAAAAATATAAGAACTTCAATGAATTAAAAAATACATTAAAATTTTTCAATTAATATTTTAAATATTAAAATCACTTTAAAGTAAAAAAATATAAGTTCTTCATTAAATTTAAAAAATGCATAAAAAATTCTTCAATTAAATTTTTAGATACTAAAAACAGTTTTTTAAAAAATACAGTTTCAAACGAGTTTTCTATTTTTTTAGTTTTCAAAAACAATTTTACCAAACAAGTTTTTTTGTTTTCTTATTTAAAAACAGTTTTTAAAACAAAATTACTAAACGGATTTTTTTAGTTTTCTTCTCAAAAACAGTTTTCAAAATGCATTTATAAAACTGTTTTAAAAAACTAAAAAACAAAAGTCTTTCAAACAAACCCTTAGTAACACAACTGAAAAGTATAATTACACATTTTCAGTAGAATTACGCATAAAAACACAAAATAAAACTATAGAAAAAACATGGCAAAAAAACTTTAGTTATTATCTCAAGCCAAAAAGCCAAATTACACTTGCTAGTTCCTAAACTTGTCTTCTTGAAGGCAACATTAAAGAATAAGTACAATATATTTTGACTGTCTATAGCCCATTAATCCCATCACTAGTTGTTCCAACAAAACCATAGGGATATGATGTTACATAAGAATCCATCCTTATAGATCCACAATAATAAAAGGACAGATGAACTTTAATAATCTTCTGTCCTTCAAACATTAGCACCAACTTTACTAATCTTTTCTGTTCTTAAATCAACAATGCTCAAGGGAAATAAAACGAAGCACGCTGAAAATAACAGGCAAACAACTCAAGTTTACCTATCTATTACCTGCGAAACATTGGAAACATTGCAAAAAAAAAACCGAGAGTTAAAGACCACACGGGGAAGAAAAAACATCATGAGTTTATACCCTGAAGGCTTACTATATCCTTCAACAACTAACAAGGGGATAGTTTATGCAATTATTTTGACAAGAATACTAGGCTATAACATCAAGAAGCCATCATTAATAAGGGTCTATAAAAGGCTACAACATTTTGACAAGAATACTAGGCTTTAACATCAAGTAGCAATCTTTAATAAGGGTCTATAATAGGCTACTGGTCCGTTTGGTTTACAGTTGAGTAGAATTGATTTTAAAATTTAATGGTTGAGATGAATGATGCACACTTTACGAAGCACGTTGGACGGAAGTGATTTAAAATCAATTCTGCAAAACTATGGTTTTGAGTTTTTCAACTCCAAACCAAACAAGCCATACAACATATTGACAAGAATACTAGGCTATAACATCAAGAAGCAATCATTAATAAGGGTCAATTACTAACCATCTTGTGTCACAAGAGGATAATCTGAGGCACTGAGGTTTATAAACCAATCCCACTGTGAACTCTCCTTCAATAATATTGTTATAGCTTGGAGGGTGCAAGCAATCATCGTAGGACCCTTATAAGTCATCAAATTGGATTGTGACATAACACGCACATTCTCCACTTCACGAAATGTTGGATCAGCTTTCACAGCATTAGCCAATTCCAACCTTTCCCGAGGTGGTGCCTCAAGATCTAAATGCAAGATATACTGATTTCTTGGGTGATACACTGCCTCTAATGTCCTCATCATCCTATGGCTATCACCCTTAGTCCCTGAAATAAGATATGCCAACCTAGGTGCCTCCATTTTCTGAACCACATTAGAATTAAGTGACCTTTCTAAATCTGATTCCACAAAATACCCACTAGAATCCTCTGATCTTGAAAATGCAATGATTTCAAATGGTGACTGTTCTGCCCCGCCAGAAGAGCTAAGCGCCCCCAATATAGTTGTCAGAACCAGACTAACAGATACCAGCAAACTTGCAAAAAACGGGAAAACCCACTTCCTATCACTAAATAACCTCCCTGAATGAAAATTAGCATTTTTCCTCAAACTCTTTTTCAGCACTGGGAAACCAAATCAAATTTTTGAGAACTGTTCACCCCTGTCGACAAGAACCAAGATCCCTCATCTAAATTCAGCTCCAATGGATAAGTTGAAAACCATAAAAGCAGCACCCCACAAATCTTTAGAAAATAAGAGTAAAAGGACAAGTTTGGTGGCTCACCAACAGAACCAAAACCGACCTTCTTTAGAAGAATAATTAGCATTTAAGCAAAGGATAAAACATGGTTTTCAAGCAAAGATGCCTGATTTAAATCGACACAAATCCTCACCAAATGCCAGGATTTTGATTTGGGAGCTGAAATAACTATAATGGACATATGACAAACGTTTTGTTTTGGGACCCAGCTATCAGAAAATAGTCTCAGACCTGATAATCACTACCTCACTATAAAGGAACAATTTTTGAAGTTGCAAACCCTCCAATCTCTTTACAATTTACTTCAGAACGTTTCAGTTCAGATTTCACCTGCAAATAATTAATGCAGCTTGTTCTTTTTCCTACACCTATTATCTTTCCCTCTTGTGGTATTCCTTCCGCAAACAGTGCTCAAGATCTATGTTAATGCCACTCCAAAGTTAAATACAGAAATAGAAAAAGGACAGAACACGCTTGCAATACAAGTTTTTGCTTGGCCACTTGGGATTCAAGTGAGGTTTAGTATTGGGGAAACAAAATGGTCCATGCCCAGAAGAGGATGAGAAGACCATAGGAAGATTCAGAGTAAAGGGAAAGGTAAAAGCCACGAAAAGATCGGATTTTTAAGAAGGTGGGTTTGCAAGATGAGAAGGTAAGAGCTGTAACTTCAGATAATGAGAGGGATGTTTTAGGAGTAAACCCCCAGATTAGTCCCTGACTTTTTCCTGGTCGGGCGATTTGGTCCCTGACTTTTCAAAACCTCTCCGTTAGTCCCTGACTTTTTACAAACCGTCAATCAATTTAGTCCCCAACCCAATTTTCCGTTAACGTGAAGCTGACCTGGCAAGTTAACAGTGTTTCTTTTCCCACTATGGCACTAAACTACGTCATTTTCACCACAGAAATTAAAAATAAAACAAAAAACTGTAAAAAGCATTATAAATCCTAACGGTGAGAAGTGTGAATCCCTAATGTTCTTTCTTCCCATCTTATTGTTCCCACCCTGCCTGAGTCTCTGTTGCCCCTCCCCCCTTCATCTTCGCACGAAGCATGGCGTCCAATAGTGACAGAAGAAAGGCAAGTGGAAGCGGTGGTGGAAGATCATCACAGCAACACCAGAGGGTTTACAATGGCGCAGATGTTTTCTGCAAGATGAGAGCTGTTATTAGGGTTTCCAGCACAGAAACAAATCCTGGAAGGCTATTTTATGGTTGTCCTATGTTGCGGGTTAGTGATAGATGTGGTTTTTTTTTGTGGGTGGATAATGATACTGGTGCAGAAGACACTTACAGCATGAATGAAGGCACATTTGTCATGGCAACTTCAATTAATGAGGATGAACAGTGGAGGAGGAGTGTCACAGAGAAGCTTTGCAATTTAGAAGCTGGAATTAGGAAATAGTTTCTGTTAATGTTTTTGTATTTAGTGTATTGTTTAGTGTTGTTATATTTCTTGTGGGTTGTAGCATGAAAAATTAGAAGTTCCCACATGTAATGAGAAGTATGAAGAATTAATGGATGTAGAATTATAATTATCATGATTGAATGACATACCTGCAAAGTTAATTGTATTATTAATGATATATTGTTCCTCTGCCTCTGCATCTGCTCAACTCCTTGTTATCATTGAAGGAATACCTGCACAATTTGCAATAAAATAATTCATGGTGCTTGAGGCAATTGTATCAGTACAATGGGTAGCACTAACCATCCAATCCAAACTGTTAAGTTTTCTAAACCACACCCCTCCATAAGTGAGCAATGACAG
This sequence comes from Sesbania bispinosa, assembly GCA_026901365.1. Classification (NCBI taxonomy): domain Eukaryota; kingdom Viridiplantae; phylum Streptophyta; class Magnoliopsida; order Fabales; family Fabaceae; genus Sesbania; species Sesbania bispinosa. The sequence continues at coordinate 1,877,815 of QLOH01000032.1, read as the reverse complement.
AATTTGCCAAAGTAAGTACAAAAGGCAGATAAAGGCCATATCATACATATTAATGGCCTATACAACAAAATCCAAAAGTCTGAATGCACTAATAAAAGCAAAATCCAAAATAAAAGAGCATATCCAAAATAATTATATAGACCAAAGTTACATGAGATAGTACATATCATGCACTTTTAACAAAAGTTTGAATGCCATAATAAAAGCAAAATCCAAAATCCAACATTCAAAATAAAGGCCATATCATACATATTAATGGCCTATACAACAAACTCCAAAATAACTTCATTGTCTTATGAAAATTAAAACTAGTCTTCATGGAACAGCATCTTATAGCCTTCATGGAACATGAGGCTTAATCCCAGGAGTGGGCATGAATTGGCTAGCCTTGTTAGCATCTTCCACATTCAGAGTTGGAGAACTTGGTGGGGGACTGGATTGAGCAGCCATCTTTGTGTGTCACCACCCTTTCCTCTGATGTTGAGCTTGGGCCCAAGAAGCTTCTTGTGTTTTTTAGATGGACTTGGGTGGAGGGGTGGTGGTTGTGATTGAGAGAGGTCGATTTCATCAGGCACAGAGGTCCCTTGAACAGTTGATCCATGAGCAGTTGAAGGTGCAGGCCCAGTTTGGGGGGCAACAGGTGATTGTGCAGACCCATTTTGGGGGAGCAACAGGTGAATGTGCAGGCCTAGTTTGGGGGTCCACAGTTGAGGGTGCAGGCCCAGTTTGGGGGGGCCACAGTTGAGGGTGCAGCTGTGTTTGAAGGCCCAACAGTAGTATTTGCAGCTTGTTTCTGTTGGGCTTGAAATTCTTCCAACCTTTGTTTCTTGGCTACAGGACAAGTTTGTTTGTTGTGTTTTTTACCCCCACAAACTTGGCATGTGAAATCTCCCAACTTCCTCTTTATTTTGTTATTATTGACAGATCGTTGGCCCTCATTACCATATTTCCTCCTCATCCTTTTAGGTCTGCCTGGAGTTTTCTTCTTAGTTGGAGGAATTGGGGGAAGTTGATCACTTGGTGTCCAGAATTCTTCTCCTTGCAAAGGTAGGATATGATGCTCATATGTGGCACGGTAGGATGCCATTGTTAACCATGCATGGCAGTAATCCTCAGGGCGCTCATTCTTTGTTGTAATAGCAGCAATTGCATGCATACAAGGCATGCCTGAATAAAAAAAAGGAAACAGAAGGAAACAATTTTAATGGTGTTTCTAAAAAAAAACCAAAAGTTGATAAGGTCATACCTGTAAGTTGCCAGAACCTGCAAGTACAGGTCTGAGTCCTCTGATTCACAGAAACTTTAGTTGGCATATAATGCACCTCATACCTTGTTCCATCATCATCACCTAAACAATAATCACATAATTAATAAATAAACAACAATGACATAATGCTCAACTAAACACTAATTACATAATTACCAGCCCAAATTGCACCCCATTTGTTGCTCTCTCTTTTCTCCTTCTCCAACCTACTCTGTTGTATTGGAGGTAGATGACCCATATGACCAGAAAGCTTGAGTTTGTTTGTTGAAATTGTAGTCAGAATGTAAGATCTAATCTCTTCTAGCATGGTAATTATAGGCTTGGACCGTGCTGCTAATATTTTAGCATTGAAGACTTCACAATTATTGTTGCAGATGTTGTCCACTCTAGGCCACACACTGAAGTGTGACTTGGTCCATGCATCTTTGGGCCATTTGTCCAAATAGGCCCATGCCTTATCATTCACCCTCTTTAGTGCAGCCATCTTTGCATTGAACTGAGACACTGTGGTGCTTCTAGCAAACTCCCATAACAGGGTCCTCAATTCTTTATCCTTCCACTGTTTGCTATAGTTTTGCCATAAATGCCACACACAGAATCTGTGAGGTGCACCAGGCATGACCTCTTGTAGAGCAGGTATCAGTCCCTGTAAAAAAAAAAATCAAGCATATTAGTCCTTGTGATTTTAAAAATCAAGCATATTAGTCCTTCAGATATTAAAAATCATGCAATTGAATCCCTATAAAAATAAATACAAACATATAAGTCCCACGTACCTTCTGCATGTCAGATATGAAATGCCATCTATTCTGCCTATAATGTCCAAGGTCTTCATGCAACAGGGTGAGAAACCATTTCCAGTTATCTTTATTCTCAACATCAACCACAGCATATGCAATTACCCAGATGTGGTTGTTGGCATCTTGTGCAACAACAGTCAGAAGTTGCCCTCCATAGTAGCCCTTTAGGAATGCCCCATCTAGACCAATTAGTGGTCTACACCCAGCCTTAAAGCCCCTTTTACATCCATCCAAGCAGATATAGAGTCTGTGGAACTGTGGTGGCCCTTCATTGAGAGGGATTGTATCCATTTTAATTGTTGAACCAGGGTTGGACCTTAATAACTCTCCACAATAATCCCACAATTTAGCAAACTGTTTTTTCTCGCTCCCTTCCACTATCTCCTTAGCTTTCATAACAGATCTATAAATCTTGCTGTCTTCCAGTTGTACACCATATTTTTTCTTCATATAGTCATATATCTCTGAATGCTTAATGCTTGGACACTTCCTTAATTTTTTCAACCAACTTTCCAGTCACCCACTCTTGTGTGGCCATGTTGTTTTTAAACACTCTGCTGCAGCTATGATCATTAAAGAATGTTTTAATTTGATAGCTATGTCTTGCATTGCTATATGCACAATATACCTCCCAGTTGCAACCTTCAACTTTGCACCTTGCTCGAGCCCTTACCTTATCATTTTTCACCCACTTTATTTCTCTCCCAGCATGGATTGTATAATCCTTCACACCATGCTTGCATGCCTCAAGTGTTGCAAATTCCATTCCAAGCTCTAGCAGCACATGACCAAAGGTAGCCTTCTCATTAAACTGTGGGAATACCTCATCTGAGTTTACTTCATCACCTGAGTTTAAAGGTGTCTTCAATTCTTCACTTTTCCATGAATCCTCATCCTTGTCTTGTTCTACTTGTGGTTGGTAAGATGATTTGTGGCCTACTCCATCCATGGCTGCCTCACCCTCAGATGATTCTTCAACAAAGACAACTTTCTTGTTTCCTTTCTTTCCTCCCTTCCCTTTCTTCTTATTCTTGCCCCCTTCACTCTTCTCTCCTGTTTTTTGCACACTTGTATCAGCACCCTTTTTTTCCCCTTATCTGTTGCAGGCTTAGCATCAACACTTGACCCAGCCTTAGCAGCAGCACCTGTCCCAGCCTTAGCAGCAGCACCTGTCCCAGCCTTAGAAGCAGCAACTTTAGTCTCTGCCACCTTACATTTCCCCTTAACACCAACTGCTCCCCCATCAACTCTAGTCTCTGCCACCTTACATTTCCCCTTAACACCAACAGCACCCATATCAACTCTTGTCTCAGCTACCTTACATTTCCCCTTAACATCAGCACCTCCCCTATCACAACTTGCCTCTGCCACCTTACATTTCCCCTTCACATCAGCAGCTCCCCTATCACAACTTGCCTCCGCCACCTTGCATTTCCCCTTACCACTAGCAGCACCCCTAAGGCCATTCTCCTCACCACAACTTGCATCAACACCCATACCCACTCCAACCTCAGAACTAACACCCTCTCCAATTCCAGCACCAGCACCCCCTCCAAAATCAGGTCCATCCAGTAACAAATCAAAATCAATTAGCTCAGGAACACAGACATCATGCTCATAATATATATGTAGCTCTCCCTTATTTCCCTTTGCTACTTCAACTGCCTTCAACAGATCAGCATCAGATTTCATAACATTCAACCCATCCCCAAATTTAACTCTAGGATTCAACCACCAAACAGTCTTTACATTTGCATAACTTACTTCCTTACTAAAGTTTTTTAATCAAAAGACATCTAACAGGTCCACATCATAGTTAGGCCAAACATCAACCTTACCCCATCTATATCTCTTCCTCCCCGAAGCATCATCCATGAAATTACCCCTATGATGGATATGCACCTCAATCCTCTGCATGCATACACACATAGCACAAGTCAGATAAGGCTAACACACAAACAACTAATTATCACAATGCAGAAACAGACAAATCACAGGTCAAACAAATAATTATTTATCACAATACAAAATCATAATATAATCAGAAATAAATTACATAAATTACTTACTTAATCATCTAGTGATAAAATATTAATTTACCTCAATTTAATATATTTACAAACAGTTCCAGCACATGGGTAGCACTATTGTGAACCTGACTATGGGGGACCACACCCTAAACCCAATATCACTCTCTCTTACCACAAATAACATTCAAGATTCCACTCATTGTCTAGAGCATGTGAAGCATTACTGCATTCCCAAGACCAAAATGTACAACCCTCAGACAAAACCCAAAACCTCTGCCCTAAAAAACCAAAAAAAGCAACTCACTGCAACTTGAACCTAAACCCAAAATCAACAATGTACCCAGCCTACAAACCATTAACAAGCTTCTATCAAAAACAGAATACCAGAATCTTCAAGTAAACCCAAATTGTTCATCTAACCCAAGCCCTAAATGGAAATGATAGAACAGAGCACCACTATGAGTCCTACGAACATTACCTCTACATTCATCTTCGGAGAATCGTCACAAACCCAGTAGCTTGCTAGAGCTGCTTTAGCAAGTTCGTATTCTGATGCCCTAGGGAACTCTTCTGGGAACTTTGTTTCTTGGAGAAGGGAGAAGAGAGAAATGGTTTCTGGGGAAAATGTGAAAAATTAATGGCGCGTATAAGCCAACCACCAAATGCCTCAAACGACGACGTTTTAGCTCTCAAACATGCCACGTGTGAGATAACGTTCCAAGTAAGCTCTTCGTTAACGGTGATTCACATTGGGGGCTAAATTGATTGACGGTGTGAAAAGTCAGGGACTAACAGAGGGGTTTTGAAAAGTCAAGGACCAAATTGCCCGACCGGGAAAAAGTCAGGGACCTATTTGATGGTTTACTCGATGTTTTAGATTTGCTTTAAACGTTGGCCGAATAATTTAAGTGTTAATTTGAGGATTTTAATGTAAATGTTTGGTTTAGATAAAATTAAACATGATTTTGATCAATGTTGGTATGATTTCAACATTGGTTTTCAGGTGAGTGCACTGTTGCAGCGCCAAAGTGAGGTCTTGTTCCGATATCTTTACAAATAATAAAATGCTATTTTCAAATATATTTTTGTTTATAAAATGGGACATTTTTTAAAAAAAATTGTAATTTTTTATTTTTAATACTTAAAAACATAAATATTTATGTGCTTTTAGTTTTTAAAAGTATTTTTGTGAGAGAACTAAAATACGTTATTTTGTTAAATGTAGATATTAAAATAAAAAATAAATATATTATCAAAACAATAAAAAAAAATTAAATAAAGACTAATTTATGATATATTATATTTTTAGAAATCAAAAGTATATTTAATCCATAATAAATCATTCCGAACAATTTTAATAAAATATATTAAATAAAATAAAATAAAATATATTATATAATGTTTTATTTTATTTCACTTGATTTTATCGTTTTATTATTATTTCAATCTTAGCCCAAAAGATTTTATTACAAAATAAAAAATTGTTGCCTTGCTCTTTTTTTCTTGGATTTAATTAATAAGAAGTTTTACACAGAAATCAAATGATGTATCGCCATATTATTTAATGAATATGACACCTTGTGTATTATTAAATTCAATAATTGATGTAGAAACACATCATTAGATGTCTATGTAAAACTTATTTACACTAACAATATACATATATTAAACTCTTCTATCTTTCTCAACTTATGTTTCATGAGAAAAAATTTCAGCTCATTTTCTCTCTTGGTAAAATATGACACGTGAAGTTATATTTATTATTTTAAAATATTTTGAGGAAAAAGTACGAGAAGAATATCAACTTAAAGAATAATTATTTTGTGAAAAATATATACTATGGTAATAGTAATACTGTAAATGTTTTGATCCATGAAGGGTTAAAATTGAGTCCAACTACAGACCTCCGGTTACCTTATGAGCTTAGGGGCTATTCGGGGGTGGTTGCGAATTTTCAATTTTTTGTTTTTAAAAATTTTCAACGAAGTTTTTACAATTCAAAACCAAAAATTGAAAACTTGTTTTTGTGGTTTTCAAAACAAACATTTTGAAAACCACAAAAAGTGGTTTTCAGTTTTTGGTTTTGAGTTGTAAAAACTTGATTGAAAATTTTTAAAAACCAAAAACTGAAAACTCGCAACCACCCCGAACGGCCCCTTAGTTACTACCGGATTCGTTTAGGATTTTTAAAAGTTTTGACTAGTTAATGTAAGTGTATGTTTGGTAACCGTCCCGAAAGTGGATCCGCGTTTTTCAATGTACGTTTTTAGGCTCGGCCCATTTTAGCCCATATCCCATATCGGACGGGTCTAAATTAGGTGGGGTAGACCATTTTGCCACCTGTACAAAGACAATACTCTTTTGGTCTTTCACTGGAAATCCCCTATAAACATAGTTGTGTGTTTAACTCTCGGATCAGGTGATAGTTAGATAAAGTCCTCCCAAAAGTAATGACTTCATGATTCAAATCTCTAAACTTGTATGAGATTAAAATCCTCTCTAGTACTAGACTTGTCCAATATAAAAGATATAGACACACACTATGTGTGGGTTCCACACACAGTCCAATTCCAATAGGACGAATCATTATTTAGTAAAGACAAGACAATACTCTTTTAACATGTACCATTTCAACAAACAATTTATTTATTATTTGGTGAATTTAAGTGGCTTAGTTTTAAATCAAGAAAATAAATATAATTTAGCACAATACTTCAGTTTCAATTTGGGTCCTCCTTTATCACAAAATTATCTTATTATTGAGAAATAAATATATATTTTATTATACAAAACCTACTATAATGATTTACAAGCTACATAATTATATTTTAATTAAAAATAACTATACACTTATCTCTCTAATCATGCTTTCTTTTTTTTCTTTGTTTTTTACGTATACTTTCTTGTTATTCTGTGAGAAATGGGAGATGCAAATCCTTTAATATCATTAATTTGAAAGCATATCAAAATTTTCATTTCGGAAGAAGGAATGAAATAGGAAATATATTATTATTTGAATTTTTTTAATTTTTATGCCTGAAAATTAAAATGTTTATGTGGTTAGGTGAATGAATTAAAAATATTGTTCTGGGGTAGAACTTGAACCTGGGTCTGAGTCAGCAGGAGAGAAGTCAGATCTGAATCCGGGTTGCGGAGGCTTGAATCCGAGTTGAACCCCGGGGGGGTGTACCTGCAAAGGGACTTCGACGCCCAAGTCAGATAGGTAAAACAGTCAAAGGGATTGACTGAGTGAGATTGCGTACCTTATGATCTGTAAATGTTCTCTATTTATAGGGGTTTTCCCTGTATAAATATGGTAAGTGGGCGCAGATGTAAAAGGAGTAAGTTTAGCAGATATCGTCATATAATTATGGATATTATAATTATATATCATATATTTAAGGATACCGTAATTATATGTGATATAATTATGGGTATGATAATCATATATCATATATTTATGGATATGATAATTATATTGCGCATGGATATTATAATTATATATCATATATTCATGGATATGATAATTATATTGCGCATGGGCCATTTTGGCTATTGGGCATTAGGTTTAGACTGTAACAGAAGCCCCCCAGCTCTGGTCGACTTTGACGAAGTTGACTTTGAGCTCAAGTATTTTTCAATGTTATATTTGGGACGACTTTACTCGTTCGGGACGGCTTTGGGGTTTATAACTCACTTGGGAGTTGTCGTTCGAGACGAGATGGATCGAGATGACTTCGGTCACTCCTTTGTTGGTTCTGTAGCATCGATGGCCAATGCTGCTTCGAGACAACTGAGGGCCTTGCAAAATGTTAACAACAACCAGCAGGGGGAACCGAATGTCGATATTGATTTCACCCATGATGCTGGTGTTGGTGGGTCGGGAACTCAACCCGTGTTGAATGACGATGCCGGTCTTGTTCACCATGCGAGTTGGACATGCCCGAGATGGATCATGTCTTGTATAACCCTTTCTTGAAGGTGGTTCATGATAATGTCCCAGTGGCCGAGTATCTCTATGATGTGGAGCGCCAGAGTCTTCAGCATGCCTCTTTTCTGAGGTATTTACGATTGGATGTGATGTCGGCTTATGATCGGGCTAATGCGGCTCTGGAGGCGCACACCACGGAACGGGACAAGGCCTTGGGGGATGTGAAGACTGCTCGAGAGGCACTTGACGTCGAGAAAAAGGACAAGGCCAAGTATAAGGGTTTTTATAAGACGGTCAAGGACAAGAACAAAGCCCTTGAAGCTGAGATCACTCAGTTGAAGGCGGATTTGGAGAAGTTGCAGGTGACTCCCCCGGCGTTCGGGATGACGTCCCCGGCGCTTTTCACGTACTTGTACGCTTGTAACGCTTTGAATTGTGTTGCGCTTTTAACGTTCTAAAACGCTTGTAACGCTGTCTGAATATTGGATTTTCTAAGCCGATATGCTCTTCGCATTTGTAAGATAATAAACTACGAAGTTAAGATGTTTGTCTGTGTCAAAGTAGTTTTCAGATAAGTGATTGAGTCTGTGACCGGTATGCTCTTCGTATTCGGCTTCAATGTGATGAATTACCCTTGAGATTTGGGTCGTGGGCCCTGATCCATTAAGGTCCATTAAGATATAATTACCGGATGCAGCTGAGTGCAGAGGGGTTCCGGTGAGCCTAGCATGGTATTCGTTAGATGAAGTCCATTGTGGGGAAGCGGAGCCGTCTTACCCATGGATATGGTCTGACTCGCCTGTGGACGTGGTCCGACTTGCCCATGGACGTGGTCTGACTTGTTCGTGGACGTGGTCCGTCTTGCTCGTGGGCTTGGTCAGACTTGCTCGTGGACATGGTCCGACTTGCCCATGGACGTGGTCCGACTTGTCTGTGGACGTGGTCCAACTTGCTCTAATGTATTGGACCTTCAAGGTTTGGGCCTTATTGGGCCAGTCCATAACAGATTCCCCCCAGCTGAAGTCGAAGTAAAGGAGTTCGACTTTGAACTATGTCGCATGAGTCGATTTGCTTTGTTGTAATAATTTCGACTTCCAGATAACGTGTCTTCTGACACGTCGATTTTCCGTGAATTTGCTTGATTTGGAGAGGTAGAATTTGTCCGCGATGTGCTCCGATACCCTCGCTGGGATGTGCTCCCATCGTTCAGCAGCACAGGGGTTGTATAATTATAAGTCCCAAGTTTAAGGCCGTAGATACTACTTGGACAAAGTTGAAGGAGGAGCATGAGGCTCTGGAGAACCAGTCTTCTGCAGCCAGGGTAGGTAAGGCGGCCTTGGCCGATATTGTCAAGCAAAATTTTGCGAAAGGCACGGGCCAAGTGGAAGAAAGTCGTTTTGGTGGCCGATGTTGATGAAGTCAATGCTGAGTCTTTGGCAAATGCAATCGCCCCAATAGGGCTTCTGAGTTGGAATGTTCTTCACATCCTTATTGAAGAACCGAGATGTGTTTCACATCCGGTTTGTTGTTGATCAGGGATGCTCTTCACATTCGTTTATTATTGATCCTAGATGCTCTTCACATCCAATTTTTGCGGGTCTGAGTTGCTTTTCACAAGCGTTTTGGTGATTCGAGATGTTCTTTTCATACTTATTGAAGAACCTAGATGTTTTTCACATCCGGTTGTTGTTGATCTGAGATCCAGTATTGGTGATTCGAGATGTTCTTCACATCCTTACAAATATGAATTGCATGACAACTTTACTTTTCTATTTTGGTTCGCCCCAATAGGGCTTCTGAGTTGGGTTGACATATGTACTTGTGTTAACTTGTGTACTTGGGCTGACTAATAAACTTGGGCCGACTTGTGCACTTGGGCTGACTTGAAAACTTGGTCCGACTTGTGCACTTTGGCTAACTTATGCACTTGTGCTGACTTTAAGACTTGGGTCGACTTGTGCACTTGGTGTGCACTTGGGCTAACTTGTGCACTTGTGATCACTTATCTGAAAACATGGGCTGACTTGTGCACTTGAGCCGACTTGTACACTTTGGCCGATTTGTGCACTTGGTGTGCACTTGTGTACTTGTCATCACTTATCTGAAAACTTGGGCTGAGTAGGACCAAGTAGTATTGGTCCGTAGCAAATCTGGTTGTTGACAGATCCGAGATGCTCTTCACATCCGGGTTGAATGAGGTCGAGATGCTCTTTACATCCGACATTGAATGAGACCGAGATGTTAATTTGATTTTTACTAAGATTCAAGATGCTCTTCGCATCCGGTATTGAATGAGGTCGAGATGCTCTTCACATCCGGTTGCTGACAGAGCCGAGATGCTCTTCACATCCGGTTTGAATGAGGCCGAGATGGTCTTCACATCCGACATTGAATGAGGTCGAGATGCTCTTCACATCCGGCATTGAATGAGGCCGAGATGCTCTTCACATCCGGTTGCTGACAGAGTCGAGATGCTCTTCACATCTGGTTTGAATAAGGCCGAGATGGTATTCACATCCGGCATTGAATGAGGCCGAGATGCTCTTCACATCTGGTTGCTGACAGAGCCGAGATGCTCTTCACATCCAGCATTGAATGAGGCCGAGATGGTCTTCACATCCGGCATTGAATGAAGCCGAGATGGTCTTCGCATCCGGTTTGAATGAGGTCGAGATGGTCTTCACATGAGGTCGAGATGCTCTTCACATCCGACATTGAATGAGGCCGAGATGCTCTTCACATCCGGAATTGAATGAGGCCGAGATGCTCTTCACATCCGGCATTGAATGAGGCCGAGATGCTCTTCACATCCGGTTTCTGACAGAGCCGAGATGCTCTTCACATCCGGCATTGAATGAGACCGAGATGCTTTTCACATCCGGTTTTTAGTGATTCAGATGTTCTTCACATCCTTATTAAAGAACCGAGATGCTCTTCACATCCGGTTTTGGTTAAGTCGGGATGCTCTTCACATCCGGTTAGTGCTGATCCGATTAAGAACAGAATCTGAAACCAAGGTAGCCAAGATGGCTCCACATATAGTCGGCCAAGTCGAGGTCTGACCGTCAAGGAACTATGTCCGAGATGGGGATCAATCCGTGGTGTCTGGTAGCTAGTTTTGCCAGGTAATTCCAAAATGTTAACGTGACTCGGTTGAAAATGTTGGCGTCTCGGCCGACCATGTCGGCATCTCGGCTTAACGACTAAATGAGAGGAATTCGAGTGGTGAACTTCATTGATCACCTCCCAAAAGAACATATACGAATGAGGAAATAAACCGGCCAAGACAACCAATTTTTATTAGTCATTTACTTTCAATAAGGGAGATTTATATCTGACCATTTCAAATATATTCGAGTATCATCGTTGGTTTTTCTCCACTTAACAGCTCCAGTTAGCTTCTTCAATCCGAGTTAGCCTATTCGGAAATGAATGTCTGAATCGGATCCGAGTTTACCTCGGAACATTTGGTACTGATTCAAAGACGTAACAACCAAATAATAGCAAATTGTAGTATGAATATGGAAACAGTGAATGTACCGTACACATTTCTCAGATATCTCCTCGTGTTTGCTAAGGTTGGCATCATCCAAATCTGGTTCGGCGATGGTGGAGGTTGAGATGCGATGGTGGTTTCAGACTGTTCTTCTAGCTCTTTCAGTCGAGCTTCAAGTTGGCGTATGATTTCATCTCGAGTGTCGGATTAGTGAATGGTGGCTGGTTGGGTTTGTGGGGGGTTGAGAGATGCCTACGTCATTGAACCCGCCATCATGGTAATCCAAGACGTCTATCCAACCTTTGGGTGTTGGTGAGCCAGGATGCTCTTCGCATTTGATTATTGCTGATCCGAGATGTTCTTCACATCCTTATAAATATGAACTGCATAACTTTTCTTTTTATTTTTATTGAACCGAGATGCTCTTCACATCCGGTTTTGGTGTAAAATAAAATGAGTATCGAAGTTAGAGTAATAAGAACGAATAAAGTGAGAGAGATGAATAAAGTGAAATAGACAAATCTATAAGGAATGTGCATTCAAGATGTCGAATACGCTCCTTTAGTTGGTTGATGGTTGGATCAGTTGCGGGTGTTGATTGAGGCTCGAGAGGTCTATGATTCTGTTCTTCTGAACTGTTTAGGTATCTCGACCCGGGCCGACCTTTCAAAGAACGGATGCCGAAATGGGGCATGGCGGACAATGGATCCTCGTTGTTGAACCTCTTATTGATCTCGGTCTGAATGAGGCCGGGAATGGGTTGTGAGCCGAGGTTGAGGGATTACGCTGCGCTCCAAGTGTCGGATACGCTCTTCTAGGTGACTTGCAGTCGGCTCTTCGACTGCTTTGTGGGGACGAGGCTCGTGGAACGGCTGTTGGCGCTGTTCCTAAAGTGCCTTAAGTTGAGCCTCGAGATGACGAATAACCTCATCTCGTGGGTCGAATTGGTGATCGTCCTCATGTGGACCGGTTTCGTCCTGAGGGTGTGGTATTCCTTCTTGTTCAGCGAACTCGTCTTGGGGTCCGAGATCCTCCACCCAACCTTCGGGTGTTGGTTGAGGACGGGGTCTTGATGTCTAGAGACGGGTTATGACCGTCATACTGGAGAGGGGGAGGCCCTCCTTCTAGGGCCAAATGTTCTGGGGTAGAACTCGAACCTGGGTCTGAGTCAGCAGGAGAGAAGTCAGATCCGAATCCGGGTTGCGGAGGCTTGAATCCGAGTTAAACCCGGGGGGTGTACCTGCAAAGGGACTCTGATGCCCAAGTCAGATAGGTAAAACGGTCAAAGGGATTGACTGAGTGAGATTGCATACCTTATGATCTGTAAATGTTCTCTATTTATAGGGGTTTTCCCTGTATAAATATGGTAAGTGGGCGCAGATGTAAAAGGAGTAAGTTTAGCAGATATCGTCATATAATTATGGATATTATAATTATATATCATATATTTAAGGATACCATAATATAATTATGGGTATGATAATCATATATCATATATTTATGGATATGATAATTATATTGCGCATGAGCCATTTTGGCTATTGGGCCTTAGGTTTAGACCGTAACAAATATTAATCTGGTTTATTAAACTAATAATAACAAATTAATAGTAAATAATGTCAGCTTATTTCAATGATAATGAAAATATATATTTGCATTGCCAAACTGGCAACACGTGTTAGGTTAGTCAGTTGGAGTTTAATTATAGAGTTCTGCTATTCTAATTAAATCTTGAAGAACATCCGTCCAAACTAATCTGTTTCATCGAAAGCGTGATATTTGCTTGTAGTTGTAGGCGTGGAGAGTGTAGATAGTGTTGAATTTTTGTGAGAATCACAAACATTCAGCAAAATTTCAGGTCAGGTATCAGGATATATGGTTGATACAAATAATGCGATAAATCTAGTCTATTCTATTCTAATAATATGATACATTAAGAATATTTTTAATTATCGAAGAATGAAAGAGAAATTTTAAAAAAAAAAAAACTAACTCATCTGAAATAGTATTTTCTGGAATTATATATATGTTTTGCATTTTATTTGGTTTTCGGCTCATATAACCATTTATGCTACATTAGTTTACTGCTGTTATTAATGTAGTCCATACTGTAAATCAGTAACAATAAGTTGGATTATATATATATATATATATGTGTATGGTACGTATCATATGAGAACACTTTGTTATAATGAGAAATGAGAACATTGCATAATAGGCGTTTGATTAGAATAGACGACCCCGATTATATTTGGAAATAAAAAGGTCACGTGCTTGTTTAACCCTTTTCCCCCAACTTCAGTTGCACCATATTCTTGTTCGTGCGTTCTTCTTGGACAAATCAGAAAAGTGAAGGGCACTATTTGAAGCTCAAAAACAACCCACACTATTTGAAGCTCAAAAACAGCCCACACATTCTTTCACAAACCATAGTTGCTTATCAAAGTATGAAATTTCCATCATGATTCTTTTATTAAAAAAATCAATTCTATTATGATAAATCAATCAATCATCACAAATTAACTTATAAATTGAAAATTACGGTGAACACATGCATTATAGGTAACGAAAGAATTAGAGTCTAAATATTGTTGAATTTGTAAATTCTGTGAACATTGAACACCAACACATATCGGGCATCGGCTATGTTCTAAGTGAAAGGGAGCCTCGATATTATCAAGCCACTATTAGAAACAGGTAGAATTGATGGTTCCCAGGCTTTGAAGTGTGTGATACAACAATCCAGAAAGATTCTTGATTTAGTCTCATTTTGATTTTTAGTTGGTAATATTAATAAGGGATAAATATGTTTATAGTCCTTGAAATTAAGTTGAGATTTGGTTTTAATCCATGTAACTCAAAATCGGTGGATTTGGTCCCTCAAAAAGTGAAAATACCTCTTTTTAGTCCTTATTGATAAAAATTCATAGCTAATTCATAGAAAAATTTATAGCAAATAAGTGCAATGAAGACTAAATTGGTGTATTTTCAATTTTTGAAGGATCAAAACCACTTATTTTAAATTACAGGGACTAATACCAAACCTTGACTAAATTTTAGGGACTAAAAACATATTTAACCCTATTAATAATATTTTTTAAAAAATTGATATTAAATTACTCTCATTTAGGGTGTATTTGATAAAACATTTCAACTAGCTAAAAGCTAAAATTAGAATTGTAATCATTTCAACTGTATTTAATAAGGTGACTTTTTATGTAGCTATTAGTTTTTTAGTAGTTTTTTTGAGAAGTTACTTAAGGTAGTCTTTTTAAAAAAGCTTCTATTTTTAATTATATGCTTGAAATTTATTGTAATTTTATACCTCAACAATTCTCACATATCACCATAATTATTTAAGTCTCTCTCAGGTCTTTTTTATAAGAGCTTATTGAGAAATGTGTTGTCCTTTTCATAAGACCATTTACAATTTTTTAGAAGCATTTATTAGTTTTTACCATCTTTATCCTTCATAATTAATGAACATTTGTAGTTTCCAAAACTTGATTAATGTGGGGATTGAATAAAGTTTAATTTTAAATAGGGGTAAATTTGGTAGTTAGAAGATTTTTTTTTAAAATGAATGCATTAAAACATGTTTTCTTAATATATATATATATATAGAGAGAGAGAGAGTCAAGATCCGTTGACACCAGGTGTCAAACTTTAAGAGTTACACATCTTAATAACTTTGTGTAAAATGTGCATTTGACCAATCCAACCGTTGAATCACATTATATTACCTTCACGATCATGCATATCAAATTTTAGATAATTTGGACATTCGTAGGTATGTTATCTAATAGTAGACTTTTACTTATATTTTAAAAACATATTTTACGTTAAAATAAATTAGTTTGATAAAGTATCAATTAGTTTTCGATTTTTATGAAATTTTATGGGCTTGATCTACTTTATAAGAACTTTCAATTCAATGATTGGATTGATCAAATTCACATTTTACACAGAGTTATTAAGAGGTGTAACTCTTAAAGTTTGACACCTTGTGTCAACGAATCCTGATTCTCACACACACACACACACACATATATATATATATGCGTATTTGAGTAAAAAATGGTCTTATAAATAGGACCGCAGGAAGTAATTAATAATGTTTCTAAATATCATTTTACTATTTTCAATTAATTCAACAATTAATTTTAACAAACACATCAATAAAAAAACCCAATTTTTCAAATTTTAACTAATTTTTTATCTAACTTTTGAGGTTTCATTTAATTTTTCAGATAACTTTTTTTTTAAATCAATTTTTCAGATAACTTTACCAAACACATTTTTAATATGTTTTATAAATGGTAAACATTGTTCCTTTACGATAATTTTATCAAGATTAATCTTATCTAATTATAAATTAAATGATTAATTAATACTACTACTCTTTATCAGATACTCTTAACTCTTAAGTGTAGAAAGGCTCCTTTTTAGGTTGTGTCGGGAACGGGAAAAGCAGTCAGTCAATTATTAAGCTCACAACGCTTGTGAGCTGTTCAAGGCATATTGGCTAATGAGCTAATGGCCATGCCGATAGATAGCGATGGGGCTAAATTGATGTACTAACAACTAACAAGGGCATGTAATGAATTTTAGGAGTTGTTTGAGAATTTGAGAATGGGAGTTAGAAGAGGAGGATTGTTAGAACATATCAAAAGTAGCATCTCATTCAATGTGATTAAAATTTATTTTATTAATTTCTATGTAGGATATATATGTACACATTACCTCTTCTTACTTTATAAGCAATTTTTATAATTTAAACAACTATATACTCTAACAGAGTAATTCTACAAAAACTCCTGAATGGACCCAATAAGTTACATCACCTTTATTATTTTAATATTTTAGTTCAACTTAAAACAATAATTAATTTTCTAAATAAAATTTAAATGTAATTAAATAAAAATTCAACTTACCAATGAGAGAAATATTAACTAAACGAGCTTCTCGTACAGGCAAACCACCACACGTTTTTGGAGCCACACTTTATTCCAAGTGCATCATCCTATGGCAATGATAGCTTGTTTATGACACTTTTGGCCACCGAACAATACCATAAACATAATCGATCATGAATAACTTATCTTTTATGAGATCCATTGCTAATCGTGGGGATTGAGTTACTTTAGGCACCATAACCTTGTCCCGAAATGAAATCTTTGTCTTCATATTTCCTCCTCCACCATCATCTGTGGTCATGTACCTTTGCCAGAAACTCCTTCACCAGAGGATCTCGAGCACTCCATACTCTAATAATAAATGCTTCTAAAAGTTTGTAAAAGATTTTAGAAAAATAGACTAAACAAAATTATTAAGAGTCATATAAAAAGAATTGGGGGGAGTATTTTATTTTGTCCCACATTGATAAAATCTTGGCTACGCCCCTGACCTTATTAATATGTTGTAACATAACAAATACCAGTAGAAATGTTTAAATTTATATAATATCAAAACTAATATATACAATTTCATAATGTTGTTTATGTTTAAAATCAAATCAATAAAAATTATAATTTAAAAGATAATGTTTATTTTGTTTACTTAAATATAATTTTATTCAAACGCTTACTAAAAGTTATATCATTATTCAAATATATTTTTATGAATAATTACAAGTTGTATGATAATGATATAATTTTATAGAAAAATAAATATATAATTATGAGTGTTATAATATGTATATAAATTAGATTTAGTGTGTATATAATTCAGTTTAGATTAAATTTTAAAACCAAATTCAAAATCCTATTCAAACCATTTGGAAGGTTTATTTTCTTAGTGTTCAGTCTATTCATATTTTTTCTATCAGTTTTTCAATTTTTATTAGATTGGTTTAGTTTATGAATTCTCTCATTAAACAATTATTACTTCTATTTTTAAATTAATACTAAAAGTGTAATGATTATTCCAATAGATCCTTCCGTTCTTATTTTGTAAGTCATGAATAGAACAGTGACGTGATTAAATTTAAGCCATTATTTGTTTGTAATCCCAATCATTCATTTTTATTAAAAAATCTAGTTTTACCTATTTATCATTACTTCCTAAATTAAAAATAATATTAAAAGCAAATAAAAAATATAAATCATATTCTTCGTGGGACTTAAATCAAATCATAAATCTTTTTTCATTTGTTTAAAAATACTTATAAGTCTTTCTTAATTGTCGGAACCGGGGTCACAACGGGACGACGAAACGAAAAAAGGTATTGAAAAAATCGTTTTCAATGGAGTCGCCACCAATATTTATTTTTGAGGGAAAATATCGGAAAAACCCTTTAAAAAAATGTTCTTTGAAACCAGATTTGGATTCAGGAGTCGATTATGTGTAGGGAAGGTATTAGCACCCTACGACATCCGTCCTGAGACGGTTACCTCTAATTAATTGTGCAAATTTATTAACTTTTGAAAAATATTTATTTTTACCCCTAAAAAAATCTTTTTGTTTTTATTTACAACTTTGTTTATAAACAAATTTACAAATTTTATTTTTTAGATTATTGAAAAAATTTGGGAAAAGATTTATTTGGGCTTCACGGGGCCGGTTCCCGCTCCTACGTATCCCCGACTGCGATGGGGAAATCAAAGGCCACGTAGTTCTGAAAGATTGATTTGTTGATTGTTTGAGAGTTTAGATTTTGATGATATTTTTCAAAAGATTTTTTTATTTAATTTTTTATTTGATTTATTTTTGAAAGAATTGATTTTAAAAAGAAAATTCACTCTTGAAGGGTTTCTGTTAGCAAATGGCTATACAATGAACCCTCCTGATTCAAATAATATTAAATGATAGAATTGCTATTCATTTAATATCACTTGATCATTGAGCGATTTTATTAACAAAATTTATTTTTTAAATCAAGTAAAAGGTTTCTTATTTTTTAAAAACAACGTTATTGCTAGAAATGCTAGTCTTAACGCTGTTTATTTTGATAATATTTTTATTATCTTTTAAAATTATTTTACAAATGTGGGGACTATTTTGTTAACAAATGGTTATACTCCATAGTCCCGTTAACGGTAGAAATGCTACTCGTTAAAGTTTTATTTTTAGGAAAAATGTTTTTATTTATTTGTTAAATAATTTACAATTTGCGAGGACTATCTTGTTAGCAAATGGCTATACTCCATAGTCCTATATAATTTGGATAATATTAACGATAGAAATGCTATTCGATAATATTACCAAATTATTGCATTCACATTCATTATGAGAATTTTATTTAGCATATTTGCAAAAACAAACAAATATTTACACAATTTAAATCATCCCAAATATTTACATCAATATGAAATATTTGAAAGTTTTCTAAATCAAAGGCTCAATTGAAAATCTGACCAAATAAAATTGACAAACATATTAAAAAAAAAGGTGCAGGGGATCGGAGTTTC
This sequence comes from Sesbania bispinosa, assembly GCA_026901365.1. NCBI lineage: Eukaryota > Viridiplantae > Streptophyta > Magnoliopsida > Fabales > Fabaceae > Sesbania > Sesbania bispinosa. The sequence goes on along the minus strand of QLOH01000032.1, from coordinate 1,858,882 downwards.
CAAAACTCTTCACGCCCCCTCAAATACACACACAGCAAAATAAAAAAAAAAGGACTAAACCTAAGAGAGAGAAAAAGGAAGAAGAGTACGAGGGAGGAAAAGGGGAGCTGTAGCTTGAAGAAGATGGGGAAGAAGGAGTACAACCATGAGAGAGAAAGAGAAGGGAGGATGGGAGCGCCTGCACCGGTGCCGAAGACGCGGTGGTGAGCGAACGAAAGGAGTAGCTGCGCACGTCTCATGGTGGCTGTTGGCGGTGCTGGAAGAGCTTCGTGGGGGTGAAGCGGAGCTGCGGCCGGAGGGGAAGAAGCGGCCATGGCCGCGGTTGCTGGGACGCGGTGTTCGTTTGAAACGGAGAGGCTAGCTGGACGGTGCTGCTGGCTCTGTGGTGGCTGGACGTGACAGGGCGCGAGGCTGCGCGGCCGCGGTGAAGGAGGACAACTGCCACGGCGATGCGGCTGGACAATGGCAGGGCGCGTACAACGCCAATAGGATACTTTCCTGGTGTTACCATTTTCTGTTTTTTTGGATTCCTTTCTCTGTCATTCTCACTTCTCTTTGAACAGAAATTTCATTGGGAGTAAATGGAAGGATTGCAGAATGTGGGGAAGATGGTGCTGTTTGGGAGCTTTGCAAGGGACTAACTTCAGTAGAATTTTCTCTTTTCAATTAGATAGAAAAAATACGCTTTAGTCTGTACATTTTTACGGTTGCAATTTGAAATTGTTATTGGGTAATCCTTTGATTTTATTTCAGGAAGAAGTGCGAATGCAATTTAAATTATGTGAGTTTGCACTTGAATTTATACAGACAATAAGCAAAATATTTCAGAGGCTTACAACATCAAATTAAATAAGCGGGGAACACAATATTACCAGTGTAGATCAGAATAAAAAGAAGTTAAGCAACTTACCTCTATTGTAGCCCACTTCTCATAGTCTTCTACTGAATTGCCATACCTCTTTCATGTAATGTCTTCCTGAGTTAGCTCTCAAATTGTTCTTCTCTTCTGTCTCTGTGTGCCCCTCTATCCATTCTGATAATTCCCTCTGTTTTTCTGTATGCCAACCTTTTCCGTGAGGAAGTTAGGAACCGTCCCCCTAACAGTGTGTAGTTGGTTTTTTTATATCATCTTGACTGAAACCACCTCCTAAAACCACTTCCCCCATTTTCTCACTACTAGCAACAAATTCTCCCACTAACAACCAACATCCCTTTATTTTCTCAACTCAAAGTCTCAAACTTACTCTCCAAGATATTTTATTTTATTATTATTTTTTTAGCTTTTTCTTTTTTCTTCTAATTTTCGGATTTTTAAATTATTTTCTAATTTATTTTTTTTATATTTTTTTAATTTTTTTCTGAATATTTAGAATTATTATTTTTTTATATTTCTGATTTTTATTTTTATTTTTTTATTTTTAAAATTGAAACTTTATTATTTTTATTTTAAGATTTATTTACAAATTAAATTTAATAAAAACTGAAATTAAAATAATATTAACCCGGATAAAATTGGATATTCACATTAATCAAAATAAAAAGTTATTTGGTAACACATATAACTCAGTTCATCTTTTCTTAAACTTTTAATATTCGACAATTTAACATGTAAAAAATAAGTGGTTGCCATAGCCTCCGCCTACCAAACTGGGGCTTTCACACTAAGTTTTAACATCTACACAACCTATTTCTACTTCAACCCCTTCTATTTTGGTTGCTAAGGTCCACAACATATTTTTTATCTTGATTTCAGTTTTATTTTAAGGATTATGTGACAAGAAAAAAAATAATCTAAACAAATTCTTTTATTTGATTTAGAATATTTTTTAGGATTAGGTGATAAAAAGAAAAAAATATTATCTTAATTTAATTTAAATTATTATAATATAATATTTTTTCAAGTGTTTCCAATATTTGATTGAGATTTTGGTTTAAGAGATTGAAAAAGAATATCAATCATTCAAAGGAAAATTATTGATAAATTTAGTATTTGATACATTGACAGAAAATTTACAACTAGGAAAGAACGCAGGGTTTTAATTAAATAAAATTTATCTTTTTTATCTAAAATTATCTAATATTATCATTATAATTTTTAATACTTCTTCGATCCTAAAAAAATTAAGGAAGGATGTTTTATTGTGTTAGCTTTAAAATAATTCCCATAGTTTTTAAATTTACCTCTATTTTTTTATTATTACCTCTATTTTAAGTTAAATATTATTAATTTCTCATATTAACTAATCTAACAATTATAAAGATTTAATAATTATGTAGAGTAAAGATAAAAAAAATAATAAATGCTTCTAAAATTTTTGTAAAGAATTTCGAAAACGAACTAAACAAAATTATCAATAGTCATATAAAAATGAGTTTAATATATATAAAAATGAGTTTAATATATATACACTGTCAGTGTAAAGAAATTTTACACAGACATGTGCTGCCACATCATTTATTGAATTTAATAACACATGAAGTGTCACATTCAGAGCATCAGAGCATCTCCAACGCACGGTTCTTACCCAGTTCTTGCAGCTAAGCATTTCAGGAAGCATTTGCAGCTAAGCATTTCAGGAAGCATTTGCAGCTAAGCATTTCAGGAAGCATCAGAGCATCTCCAACGCACGGTTCTTACCCAGTTCTTGCAGCTAAGCATTTCAGGAAGCATTTCAGTCCCATTGGAGCAAATCTACGTGGACTGCTTGTTAAGACTTTGAAGAGAGAGGAATGCTTCCACAAGCAGCCTTAAATTATGGGTCTTATGATTTAATGAGAATAAAAAAATTGAGAGAAACTGAATATGGCGGGGATGACTACGGTCAGTTGAGAGGGTGCATGAACCAAAAATAAAATCCAGAACCAAATAAACAGAAGCAAACAAATAAAAATTACAGAACTATTACAGAAATTACAGAACCAAAATAACAAAATTACAATACCAATTTATATTACAGAACCAAATAAACAATAATTACAGAAATTTAATTTAATTTACAGAACCAAAAAAATCTATAGATTTACAGTGATAGGAAGTGTCCACCAGCAAAAACCAGAAAAGGGGGAAAATTTGTACAGTGATAGGAAGAACGAGCAGGAAAAATCTGTAAATTATTGAACAGCAAAAACCATTTACAGAACCCCAAAAATCTGCAGATCCACGAACAACAAAAACCATCAAATCTGAGAGAAGAAAAAGGGGGAAATCAACACAGACAGAGGTAGTTTCCAGTGGAAGAACGAACAGAAAAAATTCAGAAAAGGGGGAAAATCACCGTTGTTCTTCAACGATCTACTCCAATTAGCTCCGATCTGCTCCGGCGGTGGCACGATCTACTTCGATCGGCAGCAGAAGGCGTTGAGCGGCTCCGACCTGCAGGAAGACAACGTTTTGCATTCCTCTGTTCGTTGAGCGTCGATCTTCTCCGATCTGTAGGAAGGCGTCGTTGAGCGTTGTTCTTCTCCGATCTGAAAGAGACGACGACATGCAAGGTAGAGGGCGCCGAAGAGACACTCTGATGCGGCGGTGAACCGGACGGCGCGGAAGAGAAGGCGTGTGTGTGGGTGGAGAAGAGAAAAGAGAGAGTTGTGTGTGTGTGGAAGAGAAGAGGAAGAAGGCATGGGGAGAGTGTGGGTGCCGGGTGGAGAAGAGAAAAGAGAGAAGAGAGAGTTTGTGTGTGGTAGAAAAATGAGAATGAGACGTGTGTGTTTGGGGGGGGGGGTGTGGAATCAGATTTTTGGATAATCAAAAAAATTTGAATTAGAGTTGGACGGTGATGGTACAATTGCAATTGAATTAGCTTCTTCTCTCCTTCAAAAAATTGTATCTCATTCACTGTTCAATTCTTCTCTGTGCACTATTGCTTGGTTAATTCTTCTCATTCATTGTATTGAAGTATTAATTCTATATTTAATTACATTTAAATTATTTTAAGAAATAGCATTAAAGTAAATTTTATTTAGAAAATTAATTTAGAGCAAATAGTATCTGTGTAAAGAGATGATGTGTACATGTAAGACCCACGAAAATAATATTAAAAAATATTTTAAGCAATTCTTAAGAAACTCACCATTGGAAATGATCTCATTAAATGTCTTGTAAAATTTCTCTACATAGTGTATATTAATTAAATCCTATAAGAATTTGGATGTTTTCTTTCATTTTCAGTCAAAATTTGGATGTGAATTTGGTGAAGTAGCAGATGAGAGCCCGTTGGGCCATTATTTGCAACCTAGCCCATGAACAAATCCAAATATATTCGTTTGGTTTCTAGTTTCTTTTGCGTGAGAATCTCGATTCCTTTGTTTCATCCCCGACTTCAACTGAAACGGGTATTTTATTACTTTTATTTTATTTCATTGCAATTGCCGTTTTTTCCCTTTCTTTTTTTCCCCTCTTTCATAATATCAATGTCATTAAAGAGCAAGGTGATGATGAGACATGGTTGATTTTTTGCTTGTGAAGGTGTCTTCTGATCTCATACGTTTAAGAAAGTGAAAATTTTCATTGATAATATTTGAGATAAGGTTTTGTTTGTTGGTGGGTTTGTGGTCTAAAATGGATTATGGGCACAGGTTTTGTGGTGAGTCACTGGGATTGTCTCATTCCTCATTGTTGTGCAGTGTGTAATTTGATTGCAAAGAAAAATGCTCAAGTCAATTCTGGCATGCTGCAAGGTATATATATCAGAGAGCAGAAACAGGACTGCATTGGAATCAATTGAGCGAGCTGCAAAGCTTTTCCCCTTGGCTCCCATAATTAACAAGTTTGAAGATGTGACCTACAATAGAGTTGGTTACACCCTTGTTTCTGAGTTGGATCCAGTGCCTTCTACAGAACCATGTCACTTGACAAATGCAGTGCTGGCTATGGTGAAGGCTGCCTTTGACACAATTGACTTTCAGCTCCACGCTGGAACTCACCCTAGGCTTGGAGTTGTGGACCATATTTGTTTTCACCCCCTGGCTGATGCTTCCTTAGATCAAGCAGCTAGGACTGCTAGGTTTTTAGCTAAGGACATGGGTTCTAGTCTTCAAGGTTAGTACTTAGTAGCATAACTTGGGGGTCACATTATATGATATTTGCTTTTTATTATATATGTGGAAGGAGAATGTCATTTCTTGGGAAAGGATTGATTTGAATGTTTCTGTAAACAAAGTAAATTTCGTTCTAGCCATTTCAGAATGATGCCCTTAAACATAAAATTGATTAATCTCTGCTTTGCTCATTATGTAATAAAGAATTCATAATCCAGTGGCTCTGTAGTCTGTACCAATTACCAGGAACCACTTACTTTCACCATTGCCACTGTTGAATAATTACAGATAACTTGTATCATTGAATTATGCTGTGATAGAAGCTTGTCAACACTATACATACCTAGCATATGAAAAAGATAGCATGTGGATGCTTAGCAGGATGATGTTAGAAGTTGAACAATTTTTACCTAATTCAGAGTTTGTATTTTAGATGACTAGACATGGGAAATGATCTCTTCAATTTTATGAAGAAATGAATTTCTTGAACCCCATTCTGTTTGATTCTCGGTTGAGAATTATGTCTTCATGGTAAATTCTTCTTAGCTCTCAAGTTTTAATTTGTTGGATATTTCCTTGTTCTTACATGACTAATTTCATGATTACTGCTTTATATACTAAAAATGTGATTATGGAACTATCTTTAGTATGTCAATCATCTTTCTAAATTTATTTATTTGCATGTCATTGATCATTAAAATTACCTGCAGTTCCTACTTTTCTGTATGGAGCAGCACATGAAGAGGGAAGGACACTGGATTCAATTAGAAGAATGTTTGGTTATTTTAAGCCAAATTCTAGTGAAAACCAATGGATTGGGGGGCTAAAATTAGACTCTCTGTCACTGAAGCCTGATGGTGGTCCATCTCATGTGGCACCAGCAAAAGGTGTTGTGGTTATTGGAGCAACCAATTGGGTTGGTAACTATAATGTCCCTCTATTATCTTCTGATATCAGTGCTATTAGAAGAATTGCAAAACGGGTTAGTGGAAGAGGTGGTGGACTTCCTTCTGTACAGGCCATGGCTCTTGCACATGGTGAAGATGTCATTGAGGTAGCCTGTAATTTGTTGGATCCAAATAAAGTTGGTGGTGAAAGAGTACAACATGAAGTTGAGCGCCTTGCAAAGGAAGAAGGTATTTCTGTGGGGAGGGGATACTACACTGACTTTTCACATGAAGAAATAATTAAAAGATACTTGAAGCTGTTTGAAGAGAGAATTTGATGTCAAAGAGCCATAGTTTACTGTATATAAGGTTTGCCAAGTAATTCTCATGGGGGAAAATTACTTTCTCATGCACTAGGGAAGGTTTTTGCCATTTGGTGAATATTCATTCAAGTGTCAATTTGGCATTTCCTTGAAATTAAGATTGAAAAATTTATGGACGAATTTTTCATTTAAAACTCATCCTAAAGTTTTACCTCCTTTTTCAAGAGATCATTAGACTGACTGATCTTGAAAGATTTCATTCTAGATTTTCACATGCTTCCCAATTCTGCTTATCCTTCCAATGAAAACTGTTCTATTAATAGAACATAAAAAAAGATGGGTGACCCGGCCTAATTGATACCCCTCAATTAGTTGGCAAATTTGGTACTGGAAAAACTACTCTTCGTTATATTAGATTGGGAATTTACACAGGATATAGGATGAGAAACAAGGGTTTGGCAGTGCATCGCACGGTTAAACACTAGTTAATTGAACATAGTGAATTGATATCTGTTGTGATCCCGTTGGAGGTCAATTACTCACCCCACCCTCATTTTCTGATAGGGCCTTCCTAAATTTTAAAAAACATATATGGATATACTTCAATATATAAAGAAACTAATTCTTTATTGATGGAAAATAAAAAAAATTAATTAATCATTAATTATCTAAAATTTTAAATTTCAAGAGGTTAGTCAAGTGGAACATGACGAAATCTCACATCTAATAGATCGCAGATTAAAGTCTCCACTTATTTCTTTGGGTGAGATAAATGTGAATCCTCTATAAATGGTCTAATTCCGGAGGCCTTAAACTGAGACACGTTCTCTCATCTGAAAATTTTGATACCAAAAATTGTAATAATCATGTTCAAAGTCAATGTCACATCTACTTTAACATTTTCGTCCTATTATGTGGATATCAATAGAAAGTCATCCATTTCATTGTTTTTTCCTCCAATGTTCATCGCATCCTGATGAACATGGCAAACTTTATCCCATATACAAAATTAGCTTCGCCATGTGACTCCAAGTCAGTCATCATCAATGACCAAAAAACTGTAGATCTTATTAAGCAGTCCTAGAAGGGATTTTGGTTTTTTAAGAATGAAAATAGTGGAGTGGTTGGTTTCAGTTGTAGTGTTGCTTATGGTTTTAAATAGTACAGCAGGCCCACACCTTTTAATCTTTCATCATCGGAACCGATCGGCTGTGGCTCTCAAATTCTCACTCCATATCTCAAATTTGTGTTGAAAGAGACCATGTAAAATATCAAACAAATATTTGGGTAAGAATCAACTAACTTACAAAATTTATTTCGCTCAATAATTTTTTTATAAATAATAAATTTCATTAATACAACCATTAAGTTAATTTTTTTAAATAAATAGATGAATTTTACAAAAATTTAATATAACTTAAGACTAAATAATATTTCATTTAACAACTTTATTTTAAGAGTTTAATTATTATAATATAATTATTAAGTTAATTATCACCATCTTTGAACTTTTCTCTGTATATTTTTCAAACGTTGACATTGAACTACAAGATTGTTGGTATAAATCTTAAAAGTATCAGCTTAAGCATGAGTGCTTAAACGTATGCAGGTATTTTTTAAACTACATGTATTTTCTTATAATTTTAGCAATTGTTATCAACTGAACCACGATCTTTAGTAGCGGATACCGTATGTGGCATCAATAATTGTAAATTTGACGTTGATTGATTTTGGAAATGATGGTAGTTAAAATTGATTTTGAAGTAAAATAGTCTATGTTTAAAGTTTTTACATTAGAAGGGAAGATTTAATACAAAATTCTTAATTTAACGTAATATATATTACTTTTAATCAAATATGATTTTATTGAAATAAAACTTATCTGCAAACAATTATGATCAAATATTAATACGATAATTCTTTTAATCACGTTTGTAAATTAATGTTATTCGTTAGCATACCAGCAAAAAGAGGATTAAATCAGGGGATTACCCTTATAATTCTGTGGGCTTTCCGTGTCATATAACTAATAAAAAAATATAACAAGAAAAAAGGTGAAAGATACCGTATAATCAAACTTCTTCTAATCGTTTATTGAAAACGATAGTGTGCTTTGTCATGTCTTAAGAGATGTGTATCCAATACATTGAATAATACTACAATTTAGCTGTTCCGCACGTCATTAAATTTATGAAATGTTATATATTTAGATAAATTATCGGTTATTTTTACTTAAGCTCTAAGTTTATAAGTTGCTTGTTAAAATAAAATTAATTGAACTTACTTGAACCGTTCCATTGATTTTAATTTCTTGTTGCTGTTCTGGATCTCATACATGTATACAATAATAACTAGAGAGGTTTTGGGGAAGCAACATACAATTCATGCTTTGAGAATCAACCTCTTGTTTCCTTATGTGATATTGTAGTGACGTGTCACCACGTGGAGACATTGGCTGGATGATGTTGATATCTTCTACCATATGAAAATGATTGATATGATATATAGTACAGCTCTATATTTATTACTCCAACCACTGACACGACTTCACATTTCAAGTATACCTCACCTCGTGAACACACACAACACAGGTTGCAGGCAGGTGGAGCGAAGGATCTGATCACCATGGATGTCAATTTCACTAGCAAGGTCAGAAAAAAATCTCTTACCTTATCTTTCTATTCACTCATGATCTTAATTAACGTTCGACCAAAACCTATAGTAGTGGCAATTTTATTTATATAGTTTCTCTTTGTTCAGCATCCATGTATCTTATGTATGTATGCCCCCCTGTTCGATTTATTTCTTTTCTTCCTTTGACAGTTTCTCTGAACTTCTTTCTTCATTGTAAAATAGCCAAATAGAAAAACAAGGGGAGGTAGCAGTAGCAGTAAGTGGTTTCGGTTATCTTCTAGTGTTGTTGATCATATAATGCTAAAACTGCAACCGGCCACATGCCATGGGCTTTTACAGAAAATAACTCTCATCGTTCTGATATGGGCTGGAATATTAAGAATTGTTTGGTTTGCATTTTCAGATATCTCAACATTTTCAATTCCATCGTACGTTTTGATACCGTCCAAAAAAAATATTTTCAATTTTTTTTATAAAATAGTAAGTTAAATTAAAACCAATGATCATCACTCTTTTCCTAAATTAAATATGAAAGGTTCATCTTTTAATTAACTTTCTCTTCAATTCACCAGTAACTTTTTCTTCAAGTATTTTGACTTTTTATCACCCAAGAATTTCTCCTCAATCATGTTCTTGTTTAATAATGTATCTTATCCTCTAGAAACTGCTTAAATATATCTGCAGAAAAAAGTCACGTGTTCGAAATTGTGTACAAAATACATTCTCAATTTTTTTTTTCTAGTACTTGAAGAAATATATTTATGAAATAGTAGCGATTGATAGTGATGCACATGGTGTAGGGATCCACATGAATGTCGACATGTACACACGCAAACAATCTTGCATGTCTTTAATTTCCCAGCGCTAAAATATTAATTCGAGTAGATAAGGGAAATTGTAGATATACTATTATAAGTGCATTATCTTTTTCTGTATGCAAGAAACTTAGCCAAATGCTGAACATGTCCGTCATTGAATAACCTGTGCCCCATCTATTTCGCGTAGGCTGCACAAAGGGACATAAAACCTATTGTCATAAATAAAACCTGAAATATGAGTTGTGGGTATAGAGTTATAAATGGCCCAGCCGAGTACTTGAAGTTCAGATTTGACTTGTGAAAAAGATGGATGACTCAAGTTTGACTCATTTATTTAAACAAGTCAAACCTAAAATTTAAAGTTTGGGCTTGGCTTGTTAAAAAAAAAAGTTTGGATTTGGTTTGTTTGACAAAAGAAAAGCTCATTTATAACTTTATTAATTTTGCTTTTATGAAATTTTTCTTTAAGTCATTTTTAAAGTTTATAAATTTAGTATGTAATAAATATTTTACTATTAAATTATAATATAAAAATCAAAATATATTATTAATATATATATATATATATAGAGTTAAAAAATTCTAAAATATTATATTTTTCGAAATTCAATAATCTTGACTAATATATTAAATATTTCAATATTTATTTTTAAATATATAGAGTAATTATTTCATTTTATTATATTATTATTTATTTTAAAAATAAATTTATAATTGTATATTTTCTTTTTCTATTTTTATTAATCTTACTTTACTTTAATTATTTATATTAATTAATTATTATATATAATAAGCGAGCTATTCACAAGTTCTTAATGTCAAACTTATAAGGTTTGGGTTTGACTCATTCAAATAATCGAACCCAACTTTAAGTTTGGGCTTGTTTGTTTAATTAAACAAACGAGCTTGATCGAGCATTTAACGAACCAAGCTCAAATAATTCACGAATAGCTCAGCTCATTTACAACCCTAATTGTGGGAATGATACCTAAGTTATTCATTCAATTTATTTTTAATATTAATTATCTTTTAGTTAATTCAACTTTTTGAATGAATTATCTACTCTAAAATCAATAAGTTAGTTTGTAGTATATATTAATTATCTTTTAGTTAATTCAACTTTTTTAATATTAATTATCTTTTAATTTTTTACTTTTAATTGATTACCATGAACGTGAGTTACCAGTTACAAATTCTATTTCATGTATATTTATGTATATATTTAAGTGTATTATGTATGCATGATTTTTTAATATCCTTAAAAAAGAAGGAAAAAGTAAGTATAATTGTTCAAGATTACCACAAGTAATTGTATTAAGATTTTAGAGATTAATAGTCTATTTGCTTTGTAGTTATGAATTGAAAAATCGATTTTTTGAATAAGTGAAAAATTATTTAACTGACATCGAGATTTGTGATAATTCTATTAGAAAAATGTTCATACATCATGTTGTACAATACAGTAAAATATGGAGAGAAAGAGAGATAAGTGTGAAAAGTGATGGTAATAGAGAAAGAGAAAAAATGTATTGTATGAGTTGTTGTATAATTATATTGTATGAATATTATATCTCATTTCATTGTCACGCAACACAACGCATATACAAACATATGCTAAATATATGTTTTCTAAGTGTGTTTTACCAACATTACTACAATAGTAAGAACACCTAAAGGATATAGGCCCATTATCACACCGGATGCAACTTAAGAGACTTAAATGACAATCTTTTTAACAGCATCATTCAATTGTTTTGTTCTCAACATGAATAGATAATATTAAATATTAAAATTTCATCACTCTGTAATTTAGAAGTGCTCATGGGATGAGTTTCATTTGTTCCTTACTCGACCATAATTTTTTATTGGACTAACTCTGTAAACACGAACCTGTCCATAGACCTAAAAGGACCAAATGATGTATGTGTTTAATTAAAATCAAGGTTAAGTAGAGCAAGATCGGATTGATCTCCGAGATATAAGCTAAATAAAATTATAAAATGGTGACATAATAATGATCAAAAGGAAATAGTTGATGCAATTAGTAAATATATTGCATACAATAGAATTCCTTTCAATAAATGAATTTTTTTTACTCTTTAATTTTTGGAACATTATTAAGGAAAGAATGACAATATATCACTATATAACTTTACAATAGAATGAAATGGAAAACTCAAAGGTTGACCCGAATCTGTCTTCGATCTTATGTTGAGTCATCAAAATGAGATCTAATTTGGCTTTAATCATTTTTAAAGAATTAGGTTAAACATGACCTGGATAGTACAAACCGAGTTATCAATACCCTTACCATGATCCATATATTATTCATTAATAAAAAAAATTATGTATTTTAAGTTGCTTTATATGTGTTGTAATATTCTATAATTTAAGGAGATTATTTTAAAGTCACATTTCAAACTCTCCAATTTGAAAATATTAAATTAGAAGGGAAGAAATTGATTATTCTACTATTAAGGTTGAATAGCACTAATTCCAATTTAACATGGTACTATCTATAGTTCATCTTTTATTATATCTTTTACTTTTCAAAATCTTTTTTAGTATCAATTTTTTTTCTAAATATAAATTTTAAGACACTTGCACAAGCACGGATCTTTATCTAATTAATATCTAATTAATAGTTGAAAAGGAGTATCCTTAATTGCATACCACAAATCAAGTAGACAAGGTAAAAAAAAATGGTAACGTCTAGGGTGACTCACCCGGTGGGTGTCATACCGGTGTGTCACCCCTTAGTAACTGTTAGATTTAGATTTTGAGTGATTAACGGTCTAGATTCATTACTGATGACCGGTTGGGCCAGTTTGTTACAATTTGTAAAAGGACCCTCCGTGTTTTTTTAACTAACAGAATAGATTTTGTTGAAATTGCAAACTGGTTTAAGTTGTGTCAAAACTTTGGGTTGTGCTATGATTGGCACTAGGCTGTTGATTGATTTTTTGAATGGTGGCAGGCTAATAATTGATTTCGTTTAGTGGGTCGTAGAACAATATGCTCTTTGGTTTATAGTGGCTGAAATAAAAATGTGTTTTTGACTTACTGGTAATTTTTTTTTGGAAGTTATTGGCTTATTGTTAATGGGGATGACACAAAAAGATTTTTTTTTCCAATTTTGTTGGAGTTTCCGTATTTTTTATTAAATTTTGAAATGATTACAAGTAATTTAATCAAATTAATAACGTTTATGTTTAATATTAGTGTAAAATTAAATTTATTTCAAATCAATTTTCTTTTATTTGACACATGTATTAACAACTGCACCATTTTAAATTGTACACATACTTAAATGGAATTAGTTAGATTGTTAAGTCAACCTTTAATTTTTTAAAACCTTGGCAGTGGTGTTAATTTATTCGTTTAATTTAACTTTTTAGTTTATTTTAAATTTAATAATTCTCATTCTATGTTAATTTTATTTTAAGAACGAAGTCGTTTGTGCCTTCCTCATCTTACCTGTAGGTGTGTGAAACGTATGAACAACATAAAAATAAATAGACTCTTTTCTGTAAATTATTAAAAATTATTATTTTATTTCAACAAGTTAACAAACCTACTATAACCTGGATGAGAAGGTGATACAGCAGTGTGTCACTAGAAGACCCAAAAAAATTACACCACATTTAATTAAGGTTTCATTTCTTTTGGTTTCCTGCATTGCTTTGAGTATATATTTTCTCTTTCAATATTTTTTTTCTTCAATAATGTGACAAATTTTCACTCACTCAATATATTATTTATGTAGGAGCAAAGAAAAGCGTAGACCAATCCATCTTACTGTGCTGCAAGTTCTTTATCTCTGAAGCACGCAACATTGCTACTCTTGATGCAATCGAACGAGCCGCGAGGTCGAACCTAGAAACAGTGATTGTGAACAAATTCTATGATCGGGCTTACAACAGGACAAGGTACACCCTTGTGTCATATGTTTTGCATGACTGCACAGGAAGTGCCATATACAGCCCTTTGCACCAAACAGTGGTAGCCATGGCTGAGGCTGCCTTCAATACCATCAACCTTGAATTGCATGATGGGACTCACCCTCGCTTAGGTGCAGTGGATGACATTGTTTTCCATCCACTTGCTCGAGGATCACTAGATGAGGCAGCTTGGCTGGCCAAAGCAGTGGCAGCTGACATTGGCAACAGATTCAATGGTAAGTCCACAACTCATGGAATTGATGCATAAAAGAATGTCAGTTCAGCCCGATAAAACCTGTTACCCGCAAAAAAAGTCAGGCAGTCCACAAAACCCACAAAAAAAAGAACTAGATTACCCGCAAAAAGCCCGAAAAATTATAGAGCTCGACCGCTTATTTTAAAAGTCCGAATAACTCTCATGTTTTTTAGCCCAACCCAATAAGTCCACTACCCACATTGGGTTGGGCCGAGCCGGAACAGGTAGCCCAAATTGCATGCTCACTAAAGGTTTACATTATAGTATAACATATTTGGTAGAACTTAGAATTTAGTTTCTCTAAACTAAGGAATTTACTTTGACTAAAGAAGTTAAATATCTCAATCATTAATGAACAAATCAATGATTAATATTATATATATCTAGAGAGAGAGAGAGAGAGAGAGAGAGAGGCATCACTTTCCTCTCAAGTAAACTCCTTATGTTGGAATCAAATTCAACAAGGGTCATAGTATCATAGACTCAACAATGCAAGAGAAATTCATTCATTTTTCTTTAACTTCTTGTTCTGTGTAAAATAGGTTGACACTTCTACTGCTAACATTTTATATGTGAAATGCAGTGCCTGTATTTCTGTATGCTGCAGCACACCCAACGGGGAAGGAACTTGACACCTTACGGAGAGAACTTGGATATTTCCGGCCTAATTTCATGGGAAACCAATGGGCAGGGTGGACTATGCCTGATATCCTACCTCAGACACCAGATGAAGGGCCTATTGTTGTTTCAAGAGCTAAAGGCATTTCAATGATTGGTGCACGCCCTTGGGTTGCCCTCTACAACATACCAATCTTGTCCACTGATGTCTCAGCAACAAGAAGGATTGCAAGGAAGGTTAGTGCTCGTGGTGGCGGGCTTCCTACGGTGCAGACACTTGGGCTAGTTCATGGTGAGGATTCAACTGAAATAGCTTGCATGCTGTTGGAGCCTAACCAGATTGGAGCTGACAGGGTGCAGAACCGGGTTGAGATGCTTGCAGCACAGGAAGGGTTGGATGTAGAAAAAGGATATTTCACTGACTTTTCTCCAGAAATGGTCATACAAGAATACATGAACCTAATCTCTGCTAACAGATCATGATCATAACTCATTAGACTTATTGATAAAAATATAAAATATCAAACTCTGATATTTTAATTGGCATTGCAATTCAGTAAATAAAAAAGTTGTGATAGCCTAAATGGGTTGGCTAGAAAAACTGAAGCAAGCACTTGAAAAACTGCTGATGTGAGTGCTCGTTGCTTCTCACTTTGAACCTAAATTATCAACTTATTGAAAACAAAATTCTAACCTTTTTTGCATTATGAATGTATGATCTATAAGCACACTTATGTACACTTACTTGACCTTATCCTACTTGGAAGGTTACACCACCATCACAAACACTGCTTGCTTTGAAAATCTTCAGACAACAATGTCTGAAGCAGCTCATGAAGCCTCTCAGCACCAGGGCCTGGCCTAAACACTGTATCATTGCCACGCAGAGAACATGGATCAGCCCCACCATCTGAGGAACCAACACACCATGCCCCTGGTGAAAATCTGTGTGTGCGTCCCAGGAGTTCTTTGTCAATCTTGTCCAGGACAGGATCACCCTTTGCAAACTTTCGAGCAAAGGGAGCCTTGCTTTTAACCATTTTGTCAAAGTCCTTCATGGTTAGTGAGATTGGGTGCTGTTTCGGTGGAGTGTCCCAAGCAATGTAGTGAAGATCATGGCTTATTGCAGTATGGCGGAATTCCTCAGTGTTACAAATGACAGTGTGAAAATAACCCTCCGGAGAGGAGAGAAAATTTGTATAATACATGAGGATGGTCCGTGGAAGGTTATTCCATCCCCATATACAGTACTCCACAAAGGACCTGGTCAGCACAACCCAAGCTGAACCTGTTCACAGAAGCATAAACTACATATAAGGGGATCTACGGTGTTGATTGCCTATCTGACAATGAATAAACATTAATCTAACTATCTAATTATCTAGTTATTTACGAACTTATCATTGCTACACCTTTAGTGGTTACTTAGTATAAGGTTTATAGTAGAAATGAAGCAATAAATGTATATAGATAATAGATATATCCTTACCAGTAAACAGTTTAAAAGATGTAGGAAGTGACCTTCGTTGAGTAGTCCATGCAAGGTCAGATTTCTTTGATAAGTAAAGGCCAGGGTCAACAACGATCGATCTTCCTCGATGGCTCCTGAGTACATAAGCAGTGAGACAAAGTAACGTCGATCAACAACAGGCAAAGGGGACCTGGGGGAGGGGGCACATATATTACAGTATTTTCAGATTGTGTAACTATTAGCTTACAGTTTCCAACCAGCAATTCGTGTATGTTCAATGAAATTGAGATCCCTTGACAGATTTGAGAAAATATGAAGCAAATCTGACAAATCAAGGAACAATTATGAAAATATCAGATGACTTCAAAGACAGTTCAAGAAGGGTTACATATGATATAGTTCAAACAACCTTGGTTAAAAATGACTTTAAATGCAGACATTAATACTTGTGTCATACATACCATCTATGGATATCCATGAAATTCAACCAAGGAAATATTTATCTTTGGAACCAGAATCCAAATGTGGTCATTAAACAGGCAAGCATTTTTTAATTCAAAGATATATAATATGCCTACATATCTAATATGTCAACATGGCAATAACAGCAGAGCTGAATGCTAGCAGTCTAGCACTATGCAAAGACTCCATTAATTGTTAACATATGTGTCTAAGCATCCTTAAACGAGATCATATTGACTGATTAGCCACAGCTAATAGTTCAAAATGATAATAGAGATGGTGTATGATGACATGTCTCTGCAGAATTTTTTTTATAGGCAAAAAAAAAAAAAAAAAAAAAAAGGACAAAGGACCTGAAGCTAAGATTTTGTTGAAATTTATGCACACATCATTAATCTGAGAATCATGCAACTGTTGCCAGGCTTTTCATAGCAGTGGCTCAAACATGAGATGCAGAAGAACACTGTATAGGATAGAGAAAAACACTTCTATTTGATGTAATACTTGTAAACTACAACTACAATACCCATGATGTGGAATGAGGAAGCAGGGGGGGTGGTATAGATGAGTATGAGTGGACTACCACTTAGATATGATGTTAGACTAACTCAAAATGGAAAAGTAAATTCGATTTTATCTTAAGAAAATAAACAGTTTCAACTGTAACTATCAGGAATGAAGAAGATCGAGTTAAAATTAAGTTGAAAGAGAGAATGATGAAGCTTCCTTGGAGTAAACTCTATGCATGTTTGACTTTATATATATGGATGCAGTTAAACTACACCAAGACGTTTTCTGAACAGCATGTGATACATTATATGAATCTTTACATATACCCAGACAAAATACACCCGATATAGTTGTCAGTGTCACACATAAGATGTTCAAGATGCCAGAAGATTCACAAGTTACAGAATAATAACCCACAAAAATTGATTTTCAGCTACTAGATATTTTCTCAGGGTCCAAAGTAATTAAAAAAATGTGCATTTGATAACCACCCAACACTAGTGTAGACTTGTAGACATAGTATGAATTTAAGCCATCCACATCAGAGGGATAATTATCTAAAATGTTGAACTGTTTTTTACCAGAAGCTTGTTCATTGCCATCATTTCCATTAGAACATTGGTTCTTTTTATCAAAAGAAGAAACCTAATCATCATATCATCCATGCACCGGCATATATTCAGGATTGAAGTTGTTATGTTTGAGAAGATTCAACGACTGCTTAAATTATAATGCACAGAAGTTTTGTGGAAAAGAAGATTTAGACATTCATAAAGAGCAATGACTATGTTTGTAGGAAAGAATAGCCATTTAATAGCTGCTGAGGTTAGGAATATCTTGAAAGCCCTTACTGTAGCCATCTGAGTTACAGGTCCAAACTCATGAATGTACTCCAGCAGGTACTAAGACCAAAAAAGTGACTTAGAATTTGGACTTGAGTGTCCAGACAAATCACTCAAAAATGAAGATGAAAAGTGCATGGAGGAATTCGGAGTGTCCAACAAAAATGCAAGGATGCAACACTAACGGGGACAAGATTGCAACTTCAACAAATACGGAAATGAGAGGAACATCAAAATAGACTGATAAAGATTGACATTAGTACATGAGCTAGCTAATTTCTCTCTTCAGAAGCATGGCTCATCATTGAACTACTCAACAAAACTATAATTAAGCCAGAATGGCCAGGGTGGAAGATTGGAAGGAAACACAGAAAGAGAATTTCCAAGAATTAGCAACACAGCTGAAAAGTAGAATTACACATTTTCAGTAGAATTAAGCATAAAAACACAAACTAAAACTATACAATAAAACATGGCAAAAAAACTAGTCATTATCTCAGGCCAAAATGCCAAATTACACTTTCTAGTTGCTAAACTTCTTGTCTTCTTGAAGGCAAACATTAAAGAGTAAGTACAATATATTTTCACAGTCTATAGCCCATTAATCCCATCATTAGTTGTTTCAACAAAAACCATGTGGATATTATGTTACATAAGAATCCATCCTCATAGATCCACAATAATAAAAGGTAGATGAACTTTAATAATCTTCTGTCCTTCAAACATTAGCGCCAACTTTACTAATCTTTTCTGTTCTTAAATCAACAATACTCAAGGGAAATAAAACAAAGCACTCTGAAAATAACAGGCAAACAACTCAAGTTGACCTATCTATTACTTGTGAAACATTGGAAAACAACCGACAGTTTAAGACCACTCGAAAAACAGCATCATGAGTTTATACCCTGAAGGCTTCCTATATCCTTCAATAACTAAGAAGGGAATAGTTTATGCAAGCATTTTGACAAGAATACTAGGCTATAACATCAAGAAGCAATCATTAATAAGGGTCTATAATAGACTAAAACATTTTGACTAGAATACTAGGCTATAACATCAAGTAGCAATCTTTAATAAGGGTCTATAATAGGCTACAACATATTGACAAGAATACTAGGCTATAACATCAAGAAGCAATCATTAATAAGGGTCAATTACTAACCATCCTGTGTCACAAGAGGATAATCTGAGGCGCTGAGGTTTATAAACCAATCCCACTGTGAACTCTCCTTCAATAATATTGCCATAGCTTGGAGGGTGCAAGCAATCATAGTAGGACCCTTATAAGTCACCAAATTAGATTGTGACATAACACGCACATTTTCCACTTCACGAAATGTTGGATCAGCTTTCACTGCATTAGCCAATTCCAACCTTTCCCGGGGTGGTGCCTCAAGATCTAAATGCAAGATATACTGATTTCTTGGGTGATACACTGCCTCTAATGTCCTCATCATCCTATGGCTATCACCCTTAGTTCCTGAAATAAGATATGCCAATCTAGGTGCCTCCATTTTCTGAACAACATTAGAATTAAGCGACCTTTCCAAATCTGATTCCACAAAATATCCACTAGAATCCTCTGATCTTGAAAATGCAATGATTTCAAACGGTGACTGTTCTGCCCCGCCAGAAGAGCTAAGTGCCCCCAATATAGCTGTCAGAACCAGACTAACAGATACCAGCAAACTTGCAAAAAACGGGAGAAGCCACTTTCTATCACTAAATAACCTCCCTGAATGAAAACTAGCATTTTTCCTCATACTCTTTTTCAGCACTGGGAAATCAAAATCGAATTTTTTAGAACTGTTCACCCCTGTCGGCAAGAACCAAGATCCCTCATCTAAATTCCGCTCCAATGGATAAGTTGAAAACCATAAAAGCAGCACCCCACAAATCTTTAGAAAATAAGAGTAAAAGGACAAGTTTGGTGGCTCGCCAACAGGACCAAAACCAACCTTCTTTTAGAAGAATAATTAGCATTTAAGCAAAGGATAAAACATGGTTTTCAAGCAAAGATGCCTGATTTAAATCGACACAAATCCTCACCAAATGCCAGGATTTTGATTTGGGAGCTGAAATAACTATAATGGACATATGACAAACGTTTTTGTTTTGGGACCCAGCTATCAGAAAAATAGTCTCAGACCTGATTATTACTACCTCACTAGAAAGGAACGATTTTTGAAGTTGCAAACCTTCAGTCTCTTTACAATTTACTTCAGAACTCTTCAGTTCAGATTTCACCTGCAAATAACTAATGCAGCTTGTTCTTTTTCCTACACCTGCTATCTTTCCCTCTTGTGGTATTCCTTCCGCAAACAGTGCTCAAGATCTATGTTAATGCCACTCCAAAGTTAAATATAGAAATAGAAAAAGGATAGGACACGCTTGCAATGCCAGTTTTTGCTTGGCAACTTGGGATTCAAGTGAGGTTTAGTATTGGGGAAACAAAATGGTCCATGCCCAGAATAGGATGAGAAGACTATAGGAAGATTCAGAGTAAAGGGAAAGTTAAAAGCCACAAAAAGATCGGATTTTTAAGAAGGTGGGTTTGCAAGATGAGAAGGTAAGAGCTGTAACTTTAGATAATGAGAGGAATGTTTAGATTTGCTTTATACGTTGGCAGAACCATTTAAGTGTTAATTTGAGGATTTTAATGTAAATGTTTGGTTTAGATAAAAATAAACATGATTTTTATCAATGTTGGTCTGATTTCAAGTTTTCAACATTGGTTTTCAGGTGAGTGCACTGTTGCAGCGCCAAAGTGAGGTCTTGTTCCGATATCTTTACAGATAAAATGTTTTTTTCAAATATATTTTTGTTTATAAAATGGGACATTTTTTTAAAAAAAAAATTGTAATTTTTTATTTTTAATACTTAAAAATATAAATATTATGTGCTTTTAGTTTTTAAAAGTATTTTTGTGAGAGAACTAAAATACGTTATTTTGTTAAATGTAGATATTAAAATAAAAAATAAATATATTATCAAAAAATAAAAAATTAAATAAAGACTAATTTATGATATATTATATTTTTAGAAATCGAAAGTATATTTAATCCATAATAAATCATTCCGAAAAATTTCAATAAAAAATATTAAATAAATAAAATAAAATAAAATATATTATATAATGTTTTATTTTATTTCACTTGATTTTATCGTTTTTTTATTATTTCAATCTTAGCCCAAAAGATTTCATTACAAAATAAAAATATTGTCAGACAGAATTTTTCCGTTTTGAAATTGCTGCGTTGCTCTTTTTTTTTTTCTTTTCTTTTCTTTCTCAACTCATGCTTCATGAGAAAAAAATTTAGCTCACTTTTTCTCTTGGTAAAATATGACACGTGAAGTTATATTTATTATTTTAAAATATTTTGAGGAAAAAGTTCGAGAAGAATATCAACTTAAGAATAATTATTTTGTGAAAAATATATACTATGGTAATACTGAAAATGTTTTGATCCATGAAAGGTTAAAATTGAGTCCAGCTCCAGATTACCTTATGAGCTTAGTTACTACCGGATTCGTTTAGGATTTTTAAAAGTTTTGAGTAGTTAATATAAGTGTATGTTTGGTATTCGCCCGGAAAGTGGATCTGCGTTTTTCTAATGTAGGTATTTTAGGTTTTGCCCGTTTTAGCCTGTATCTTCGGGTCTGAATTAGATTGGGTAGTCCGTTTTATCACTTCTATTAAAGATAATCATTTTTTGGTCTTTAATCAGGAATCTATCATAGACATAATTGTTGGTTTAACTCTCGAGTCGGATAATGGTTAGGTAAAGTCCTCACAAAAATAACTACGTCATGATTCCAATCTCTAATATTACATGGGATAAGAGTACAATCCCAGGACAACCAATCATTATTTAGTAAAGACAATACTCTTTTAACATGTACCACTTCAACAAACAATGTATTTATTATTTGGTGAATTTAAGTGGCTTAGTTTTAAATCAAGAAAATAAATATAATGTAGCACAATACTTCAGTTTCAATTTGGTTCCTCCTTTATCACAAAATTATCTTATTATTCAGAAATAAATATATATTTTATTATACAAAACCCACTATAATGAATTACAAGGTACATAATTATATTTAAATTAAAAATAACTATACACTTATCTCTCTAATCATACTTTCTTGTTATTCTTTGTTTTTTACGTATACTTTCTTGTTTTTCAGTGAGAAATGGGAGATGCAAATCCTTTATATCATTAATTTGAAAGCATATCAAAATTTTAATTGCGGAAGAAGGAATGAAACAGGAAATATATTATTATTTGATTTTTTTAATTGTTATGACTGAAAATTAAAATGTTTATGTGGTTAGGTGAATGAATTAAAAATATTAATCTGGTTTATTAAACTAATAATAACAAATTAATAGTAAATAATATGTCAGCTTATTTCAATGATAATGAGAATGACTTTGGATATATTTGCATTGCCAAACTGGCAACACGTGTTAGGATAGTCGGTTGGAGTTAAATTATAGAGTTATGCTATTTTAAGTGTTGGTTTAATTTACACTTGAGTAGAATTAATTTTAGAAATTAATTATTGAGATGAGTGATACACGTTTTATGAAATACATTAGATAAAAATTATTTAAAATTAATTGCGAAAAACTATAGTTTTCATTTTTATAACTCCAAACCAAACGTTGTATAAATCTTGAAGAACCTCCATCCAAACTGATTTGTTTCATCGAAAGCGTGATATTTGCTTGTAGTTGTAGGCGTGTAGAGTATAGATAATGTTGAATTTTTGTGAGAATCACAAACATTCAGCAAAATTTCAGGCCAGGAAATCAGGATATATGGTTGATACAAATAATGCGATAAATCTAGTCTATTCTATTATAATAATACGATGATACATTAATAGTATTTTTAATTATCTAAGAATGAAAGAGAAATTTTAAAAAAAAAATAACGCATCTCAAATAGTATTTTCTGGAATTATATATATGTTTTGCATTTTATTTGGTTTTTGGTTCATATAACCATTTATGCTACATTAGTTTACTGCTGTTATTAATGTAGTTCATACTGTAAATCAGTAACAATAAGTTGGATCAAATATATCTAGCTAATGCAATAAGGGATAACACTAAAATATTAAAAATTATGTCCTATCTAAACTTGGATATAAATTCAAGCATGGCTGGGTATAGTTCGCTGGGGTCAAATATTTCCAGTGATTGGTGCTATGAAGGCGTTGCAGTGGCAAATGCATGAGAATGGGGGATAAGATTTAGAAAGATGTAATTGTAATTGTGTGAGAGAAAAAGGGCCATATGCTATTTTAAAAAGTAATTGTATCTTAATCGTTTATTTTAATCTAACGGACGGAAATGACTCCTCTCATCTCTCATAATAAAACCCTTTTCTCACTCGATATTCTCCCATATATATATATATATATATATAAAATCCAGAAAGATTCTTGATTTAGTCCCATTTTGATTTTTAGTTTGGTAATATTAATAATTAATTTTTTAAAATTGATTTTAAATTACTCTCATTTAGGGTGTATTTGATAAAACATTTCAACTAACTAAAAGCTGAAATTAAAATTGTAATCATTTCAACTGTATTTGATAAGGTGATCACTTTTTATGTACCTATTAGTTTTTAGTAGCTTTTTTGAGAAGTTACTTAAGGTAGTCTTTTTAAAAAAACTTCTATTTTTAACTATATACTTGAAATTTATTGTAATTTTATCCCTCAACAATTCTCACCTATCACCATCATTATTTAAGACTCCCTCCGGTCTTTTTTTATAAGACCTTATTGAGAAATTTGTTTTGGTCATTTTTATAAGACAATTTACAATTTTTAGAAGCATTTATTAGTTTTTACCATCTTTACCCTTCATAATTAATGAACATTTTGTAGTTTTCAAAATTTGATTAATGTGAGAAATTGAATAAAGTTTAATTTTAAATAGGGGTAAATTTGGTAGTTATAGGAGATTTTTTAAAATGAATGCATTAAAACAGGTTTTCTTAATATACATATTTGAGTCAAAGAGAATCTTATAAATAGAACTGGAGGAAGTAATTAATAATGTTCCTAAATATCATTTTACTATTTTCAGTTAATTCAACAATTAATTTTAGTAAACACTTCAATAAAAAAACCCAATTTTAATTTTTAGCTAATTTTTTAATTTATACCTAACTTTTGAGGTTTCATTTAATTTTTCAGTTAATTTTACTAAACACACTTTTAATTTCTTTCATAAATGGTACATTATTCCTTTACGATAATTTTATCAAAATTAATCTTATCTAATTATAAATTAAATGAATAATTAATACTGTACTACTCTTTATCAGATACTCTTAAGTATAATTAGAAAGGCTCCTTTTTAGGTTGTGCCGGGAACGCGAAAGGGAGTTGGTCAATTATTAAGCTCACAACGCTTGTGAGCTGTTCAAGGCATATTGGCTAATGGGCTAATGGCCATGCCGATAGATAGCGATGGGGCTAAATTGATGTACCAACAACTAACAAGGGCATGTAATGAATTTTAGGAGTTGTTTGAGAATTTGAGAATGGGAGTTAGAAGAGGAGGATTGTTAGAACATTTCAAATGTAGCATCTCATTCAATCTTAAAATTTATTTTATTAATTTTATATATATATATATATATATATATATATATACATCATCTCTTCTTATTTTATAAGCAATTTTTACAATTTAAACAATTATGTATTCCAACAGAATAACTCTACAAAAACTTATGAATAGACCCTACAAATTATCCCATCTTTATTATTTTAATATTTAGTTCAACTTAAAATAGTATTTAATTTTCTAAATAAAATTTAAATGTAACTAAATAAAAATTAATTTTTAAATAAATGTTAGACGTAATTAAATAAAAATTAATTTTTTAAATAAAATTTAAATGTAAATTTTCTATTATATTTCATTGCATTAATTTAATTTATTATATAAAATTTTATATAAAAAATAAATAATTATTTATACAAAAATACGTCCATAAAAATTAAATAAATATTCATACAATATTTTATTACGTCAATATAAAAGTGCACAAAGTACATAGTTAATTAAAATTAACAAAAAAACTAATACAACGTATTCCCTCCGAACTCAATTATAAACAAAAAAACATCTTTATATGGTGGATAAAATATAAGCAAAAGTTAACTAATTTCACCATATTAAATGATATCATCCTAAATTGCCCTTTATTTAATTCATATTTTATTTTTCAACCACTCTATTTAATGCATCACGTGCCAATAGAAAGAGAGTATATCCACTTGAAACAAGTTTCAATAAAGTTGAATGTAGGGTAATTTAGGAAATACAATTACTTTTTAGATGAAATCAAGAAAATTAAATGAGTAGAACTAACTTTCTTAATAAGTGTGAATATGATTTTTTTTGCTTATAAATGAGTCCGGAGAGAGTACCTTATACAAAGTACGCCTAAAAAAACTACATACTATGAAATACATCACTATTACAAAAAATATATGAAATTCTATATCTTTTCTTAATTTTTTCACATTACCATTCATGCATGGCGAGTTATGTATCACTCATCCTAGTTTTGTCCTTCAAGAGGATCTCTATCTTCTTCGTTGTTGGTAGGTATGACAATCAAACCTGAACCCATGGGTACCTCCCCACCTCAGCCCTGACTTTGACGGGAAAACCCCACTTTGACCAGGTTTAAGGAAAACTCGACCTCGAACCCGCCCCATTTTTAACGGGGGCGGGGGCGGGTTTGGGGGTGAAAGAATCTGCCCTGAACCCGCCTTGATATAATAATTAAATAATTTTAATTAATTAATAGTTAAATAATAAAGGAAAACTTATATATTTTTCTTAAAATATAATACTGTTATTAAGTTTCTTATTTTTTAGGATTCTCAATGCCTATATTTACATATTATTTGAATTAGAATACATTAGATATATATGACTTATTTATAAACATGTATTACGTTATTAAATACTAAAAAATAAAAAATAGGGAAAGTGAGATCCCCGCACGTTTCCCGGGCCCAACGGGGACTCACGGGGAAAAGGTTGGGTTTCATAATTTCATACCCGCTCTCTTATAATCCGAACCCAAACACGCCTCGACTTTTACCGGGGCGGGGACAGGGAGAGCAAAACCCGCCTCGACCCGCCCCATTTTCCATGCCTAGTTGTTAGTTCTTCCTCCTTTATATGGGCCAATTTATCAATATCATATATTCTTGCTTTAAATGATCCTTTAAAATAAAATGAGTTTGCATTCTCATAGGAAGTTTCACCGACTTTTTCTTTTCCCTTCCTTTTTGCAGCTTTTCTACCCATTGGGCGAATAAAAGTAGGTGATGTTGGGTTGTACTCGGAAGTCGGTGCATCTAAGTTAGACGAAGAGTACGCCCCGGAGGCAGAAATCTTTGTTCTTTTTTTTTAACATTAAGTTGCTTCTGTCGTCCATTTTGGTTCATCCTTCAAAAGTTTCCATGTAACATCCCAAATTGCAATTGAATTTTATAAATCAATAAGTGAGGATAGGGGTTGGCATTATAGGAATATAGGGGAGAAGGGAGTAAGAGTGCAGGAAAGGAAGTATATGAGTACAGGTAGGCTCGCTCAAGCGAGCAACAAGTCAGAGAAGGGGGGAAGTTTCTAAGTTGAGGCTTGCTCAAGCGAGCAACAAGTCAGAGAAGGGGGAAGTTTTTGAGTTGAGGCTCGCTCAAGCGAGCAAGGGGCTCGCTCAAGTGAGCAGCAAGTCAGAGAAGGGGAGAAGTTTCTGAGTTGAGGCTCGCTCGAGCGAGCAGCAAGTCAGAGAAGGGGGAGTTTCTGAGTTGGGGCTCGCTCAAGCGAGCAAGAGGCTCGCTCGAGCGAGGACCCCCTGCAGCATCAGGGATGCCTCATTAGTGGAGGCTCGCTCAAGCGAGCACACACGAAATCAGTTTTTTAAAACAGAAAAGCCCTAACCCTCTCCCTCATTTATTTTTGCATTTATGATCCTAGAGAGAGGGAGAATCTTAGAGAGATAAAGTGAGAGAAAGAAGGAGCAAAGCTAGCTTGGAGGCATCACCACCCTGTTGGAGCTTGGAGATCATCTTCCTCATCCCCCATCTTCACTAGTTTTCTCCAATGAGGTGAGTGTGGTTCACCCACTCACTCCCATCTTGTATGAAAAGCTATGAATGTTACCTATTCTTACTCTCTTTGCTTGCATTTCTTGTTTGTGTTTGATTAGAGATGATTCTAGAGTTATTGGTTGGATTGATTGGTGAAATAACTATTTTTGCTCAAACCCGAGGTTAGAGGAATTGGGGATTTTGTGGATTTCATGAATGTTGATGAGGAAACTTGAGGAAAAGTGTGCAATCATGTGATTAATCATTCTTATGAGTATATAATTGATTTTTATGATAATAAACCACTTATGCCTTAGAGGAAATGAATTGGGTCTTTTAGACCTCATGTTAAACAAAATGACCATTGAATCCTTGGACTTCATATTTAAAGGAATTATTTAGGTCTTTGGATTTCATGTTTAAAAGAGGAAATTATTGATTAAATCTATCACAGTTAATGGGGTAAGGTCTCAGTGGCCTTCAGGGACGACGGTCCCTGTTATCCTGAGCTCAGTCTAGCCGTCACAGATAAGTGGAAAGACCCCTTGGGTGTTGGGTTAAACACTTCATGTTAAATTATAAATTGATTTATTGATTTTGGAATGCTTGAGGTGCTTATTGAATTGTGATGAATTGTTGCATTCCATTTGCTTGAAACTCCCATGCTGCTTGATTATTCATACTCACTAGGACTCCAGTCTCATTATACGATGTGTTTTGTATTTAGATTCGTAGGGTCCCAGGCCGGATGCTTGATTTGGGAGAAGATTTGATGTTTGGTCCGGTTGTGTGGCCCAAACTAATATTTTAGATATTTTGGTTGTATAGGCTAGAATTATTCTTTTGGAATGAGATATCTTAGTACATGTGGAGCCTTAGGGGCCTTGTTATGTTTGTGTCAGGACGCATGTATAATTTATCCTATTTAGCCTATGATTCTATTTTGTACTGGAACTGGAGCCACTGTTGGCAAATGAATTGATTATGTGTAAATGGTTGTTTATGTGGTTCTTAAGTAATTATTGGATTACCTAAGCGTTTTTTATGATTGTATACAATATCGATAATGCGCGAAATAATTTCATAAATTCGGGTATTGCGTTTCCAACGGACGTAATCCTTGAATAAAGGAATTAGGACGTTACACTCCATGCATACTTTAATTTAAATTTTTTACCTTCATCCTTCATGTATATTTCATATCCAGCTGCCATGATATCATTTTCTGAAGAGCCACTTTGCTTCACATTGTACGCTTGCTTGTAGCATCTAGAAAATTTTTGCACAATAGCATTCTGTTGAGTCTCAAGACTTTAAAAGTCTAAGACATCCCACTGATAAGATTTTGATGATTATAAACTTAAGATAAACTCTTTAAGTCTTCACACTTATTATGATGAAGTTTTGTTATTTCAGATATGCTTAACATCCTATATTCAAAGGCTGTCTGAAGTATATTATGGTTCTTAAGGAAGCCCTGTTTGAAGTGTTCAAGACATTCTGAAGCATCTTCTGAAGTCTGAAGTGTGATCTGAAGCCAAGACCCTGTCTAACGTGACAAGTGAAAGACTGATTCATTCCTTCACGCAACCTCAGAACACAAATCATGAAAGACAAAAGATCATTTTTGGCTGAGTTTTGAAAATCAAGCACAATTGAGGAAATGCTACGCTGCAAGTTTTGCAGCGCTGCAACCTTGTTGTAACGTCCTAATTTCTATTTTAGAGATAATGCCTGTTGGAAGCACTATTTCCAAAATCTGAAAATTATTTCGCTCATTTCAATATCAGTAACCAAAGAGATAACAACTTACGTAGCCCAACAAACACATAAGTTGTATATCCACTGAAATGAAAGATATTACTTTATATATATATGTATATATATATATATATACACAAGAGTTTATAATACAACTCGAGTACATCCAAAGTATAAAAGACGTAGGATATAATTATACATGCGCTTGGAACAACAAAACCAATATAAAGGCAACATATGTACTACTCTATCCTACTCAAAATACATCCAAGCATGCCTATATAAAAAAAACACTAATTACATATTCATAAACAAAACAAAGGAAATCCAAGACGTGGTCAGTAATCTCTTACTGGCTCCTGTGACCCGGTGTAGGTCCCTGCACATCTGAAATGTAAATTCCCACAGCGTGGGGTAAGACTAACGTCCCAGTGAGGTAACAAGGTGCAGACATATCAATGAACAACAACACATGTTATACTTGAGAAAATTAACATAAAGGATTCATTAAACATAATCATGATAACTTCAATAATCAGAGCAATCATCACATACTGAATTCTGCACCATGGATTTAACCTTTTCCTTAGGCTAGACTGAGCTCAGACTAACAGGAACCGTCGTCCTTGAAGGCCGAAAGACCTTACCTAAAACCATTCCCAAGGCCATAAAGACCTTAACCATTACCAAGGGTCCAAAGGACCCCAAACATTTCTTCAAACATGAATTAAGCTTAAATTGAGCAACGTCATCATATACATGTCAATCAAGAAGGAAAATCATAGAGTAATTTAAATCACTCCATTTCAAACCCTGAGTTCAACTAGGGCAACTAATAAAGTAATAATCATTCCTCACATACATGAACACTTAATTTATCCAATTATCAACACCTATGCATGCAAAAGAAAGGGAAGGAAGGGAGTGGGATCATTCAAGAGTTATTCTACATAGAAGTGAGTGTGTGGTTACACTCACCTTGAAGTGGGTAGTGAGAATGAGAAAAGAAGAACGTTGGGGAAGTGAGAAAACTCAAGGGAGCTTGATCTTGAGGGCCGGAATCCTTCCTTGAACTTCAATGGAGCTTCCTCTCTCTAGGATCTCTCCGTCACTCTCTAAGTGATAAATGAAAGGGAAAGAAGAATGAAGGGAAATGAACCCTAAAAGGAACGTATAGGAGCTGTAAGTGGATTCTCGCTCAAGCGAGCCATTCTCGCTTGAGCGAGATGCTCGAAATCAGTTTTTCCCTTCCCATTCTCGCTTGAGCGAGAGAGGCTCGCTTAAGCGAGAATGGACCAGAAAATGACCCCTCTCTGGAAGATTCTCGCTTGAGCGAAAAACGTCCAGAGAGCACTCCAAACTCCCTTGTTTCTCGCTTGAGCGAGATCATCCTCGCTTAAGAGAGATATGCAGAATTGCATTTTCTCCCTTTTTGCTGCATAACTCGCTCAAGCGAGCCATTTCACTTAAGCGAGAATGCTGAAGCCTATTTTCCTTGTTTAAGTCTTTCAATCTTTCCCCAAGCAAATCCTCACCTTACACTAAGACCTTTTCATAAAAATTGTCTTTCCTATACTTATATATTAGTCATTATTATGAATTAACGGGATGTTACAATTCTACCCCCCTTAGAGCAATTTTGTCCCTAAAACTGGTTCAAGTAAAGAATACATCAACACAGGGGTGACCTACATCTCCTACCATAAAGTGCCTCATAGGGAGCCATACCTGTGCTGCTGTGAAAACTATTATTGTAAGCAAATTCTATCAGTGGCAGGTACCTATCCCAATTACCTTTCTCCTCTAAAACGCATGACCTAAGCATGTCCTCTAGGGTCAGGATGGTCCTTTCAGACTGTCCATCAGTTTGAGGATGGTAAGCGGTGCTAAACTTAAGTTTAGTACCGAAAGCCTGGTGTAAAGCGTTCCAAAACCTAGAGGTGAACCTGAGATCCCTGTCTGATACAATACTGGAGGGCACACCATGGAGCCTCACAATCTCCTTGATATACAGGTCTGCTAACTTGGTCAGAGGATATGTTTCCCTGATAGGTAGGAAATGGGCTAACTTGGTCAGTCGGTCTACTATAACCCTGATGGAATCAAAGCCTGCTGGGACCCTAGGCATCCCCATGACAAAAAAAATCTATAGCTATGGCCTCCCACTTCCATTCAGGAATCTCTAAAGGTCGGAGGGTACTTGAGGGTTTCTGGTGTTCTATTTTGACCTGCTGACATATAAGGCACCTAGAAACAAACTCAGCTACCTCCCTCTTCATTCTGTCCCACCAAAACATACTCTTCAAGTCTTGGTACATCTTGGTGATACCCGGATGTACCGAGAACTTGCTCCTATGGGCTTCCTCTAGAATCTCCTCTCTCAGACTACCCCCCTTAGGGACACAGACGGTCCCTTGGAAGAGAATCATCCCATCTCCCGATTCAGAAAACCCTGGTTGCCCCTTTCGGGACTGAAGCTTCAAGTCTGAGGCTTGTGCCTCCTTAATCCTATTTCTCAACTCATTGGTCAACTCCAGTCTAAAGAGTCTCATGCTACCTTTTTCGAAACTCACCTCAAGCTTCAAGTCCCTAAGTTCCTCTAATAATTCCATCTCATCTACCATCATGGATGATACATGCAGGGACTTTCTACTCAAGGTGTCGGCCACTATATTAGCCTTGCCCAGATGGTATCTAAGCTCAAAGTCATAGTCCTTCAAAACTCCATCCATCTCCTAAAATAATTCAACTGATATGGTTATACAATCTGCCTATTAGGATCCTAAGGAAATAAGAGAGTTCATATAACAACTAAGTAAGGGTCCTAATTCAATACCTAATTCCACAGCCAATGGTTGGTTTTAAATCTTATGTTTTTAATAATCTAGCTATGCTTAGATAGTTCCAAGTGATTTATAGGTTTATATTCTAAACCCTACAATGCTAATAATGATAAACCATGCACATATAATTAATTAACCCCTTGAATCATTAAGTTTGTGTCGACGAAAAGTCCAACACTCACGTCATGCTCAAGAAATTAAGTTCACAAGGTCACACAAGCAAATACCATACCAAAGTGTGATGAAAAACCCTCATTCTTCTTAGAAAACAATGGAATTCTAACAAACACTCATGCCATAAATGTAGGTGAAATACCTACCGGTCACAGCATGAACACGGTAAACTCTCCTAATTTCCTATCTTCCCGTAATAGGATCTTTCTCTACCCCACCCGACCGATTAGGGCTTGTACTTAGTTTGGTTCTAAGTTCTCATTGGAAAAGGAAAGTGACTTAAGGTCATCCACACCCTGGTCCTCCTATAAGTAAGGATTTCCAAATGCCTCAGAGTTATAACCTAGTGCGTGAGTCTAACAACTTCTCAATCCTTCCTAACACTCTGGCCAGGCCTAACTATACACAATCAAATCTAACCTTTAGGTTGGGTAAAACTTAGTTGTGTTCATGTACTGAGTGCCTTCTATGGCTTCACATGCCCTACCTATAAAGCTACCCGCCTTAAGGCTTTAGGCTCTTCCTAATGTTTCTCAGTATTCAAAATCTTGATTTCTCTCTTGGAGATACTAAGCCTACATCCAGATGCCTAATCTAATTTGTTTTTCCCCTCTCATAAATTCCTGAGTTATTTCTATTATGGTGTGAAATGGAATTCCCTATTTCTGTTTTGGATGTGAACATATGCAAACATGGTCACAACTACAACATATAGGTATATGGTTTAATGTTTTAGTATTTCCCTCATGGAATTCATGGATGAGACGAAGTATTTGGGTAGCTGGGAAAACATCTATAGCTGCTTGGTAATTCTTGGATAACTCTAAGGTGACCTGGGTAATCTTCTAGTTCTATTCATTTCTCAACAGGATATCAAATTCTACTCCCTCCCCTTTTTTTTCTTTTTTTTTATTAGTTGAGAGCGTCTAGATTACTCCTAATGTTTCATCATTTTTAACCAAGGTGTTTTAATTCACTTACTGTATGCCCTAATGAATGCTTTTGGAAATTAATAATTCTTTCTACAAGATCATTTCTAGTGTGGCTTAATTGGGAAAATCTCATTCTCACTTAAGTTGTAGGCATTGCACTACTATCTTATAAAATTTACACTACAACTCCCAAACTCCTTGACTCAAGTTCTTCTCCCTTAAGAGGGTTGTAACTAAGGTTGCTCTCCCTTAACATTAATAGGTTCACTAAGATGTTTTGGATAATATTTTAACTAAGTTGGCTTTCCGGGGAAAAATTTGGTTCAAACACACTATCCTGACTAAAGACCTTTACCTCATTCTTCTCCCGAGTACTTCTCCGAGTCCTCGAGGTTAAAACTGGTATGATTAGACTGAAGGTATGAATGAAGTGTTCACATTGAAAAAATTTCTAGATTATCAGGGTTATAAAGCATTACTTAAGTATTTTCTAAAGGTGAAAAGAAAGAGTGAAGGTATGCTTTTCTCGTGACAACTTACTTACTCGGTAGGGTGCAAAGATGTGACTAATTCAAACTCCTAGGAGGGTGATAATATTAGATAACTAAAAACTCACTACCTTTACTAGGGACCTCTACCTTATTCATCGTCTAAACATGCCCACAACTCCTTGTGGGTTACCAATTGATGTTGTGGTCCCAAGGTATAGGTATAATGTCCTCATCTAAGGGTTTCTAGGATGTCAGGGTCACAAGACACTGCCTCTAGGGCCATGATAAGTGAAAATTATATGATAAATAAGAGCACTTTTTAGTTCACTTATCAAGGATAAAATGGTATTTTTGCCCCAGTTTAATCCATTTTTATTAAATATTAGATAAATTGTATTTATTAATCTTGGATTTGAATTTGATGCTATTTTAATAGAAATATTGCTGATTTTTGCAGGATATTGCAAAAATTTGATTTGAAGGAAAGATAGCATTAAATGAGGGAGATATCTGCAAGATTTGAGTTTGATTGAAGACATTTAATAAAGATTTGAAGAAGATTTGAGGCAATCAATGAGGAGATCACTGCCAATCAAACAAGGATTCTACAGACAACCTTCCCAATTAAATCCAAGATGCTCAATAAATGTAAGATTTCATCAAGAAAAGGGAAACAAGGAAAGACAAATAAACCAAAACCAGTCTCGGGGAGAGATCAAGTTAAAAAGAGAAAGATTGAAGCTGCAGGACGCATTCTGCGCTTCAGCCTGCGCTGTAGTGCAGCTTGAAGCGCAAGTCACACTGATTCTTGCCCTGTTGCCATTTTTAGATAGATTTCTCCCCAATTTCCTTTGTCTTTCCTTAGCCTATAAATAGGACCTCATTGCACCAGATCAAAGTGTGCACGATTATTGTAATTCAGTTGTATTTCAGTGATAATGCACCAGAGCTAATTTTAGAGTAGGAGAGGAGGAGCGCTTCACAAGGATTGAAGATGGTAACAACATCTTCGGTGGTTTGTATGGCTACCCTGTGTAGTTAACTCTCCATTAGGATTGAATGTAATTGATTCTATCCCCAAGTGTATGTAAACTCCATTTTATTATTTCTGAGCTCTTTGTCTATAATATTTGTAATCTTATTCTATGCTTAATTCCTAACTTCCGCGCTTACGCTGGAGTTATAGGCTAGTTTCGACTAGGAATGAGGATGGGGGAGCGGATTCTGAAGAAACCTAAACTTTGATTGAATAAGAGAACTCGATACTTTGTGACCGACACACGAGCGTTACTAATGAGCGATGGGTAGTGACAGTACTCTAGCAAAGGGCGTTTACAGGATTAGGCCTTAGTATCGATAGCAAAGGATTAGTTGATTGTCAATCCAGGACCGACACATGGATGTATCCTGATGAGTGATGGGTAGTGTGAGTACTCTAATGAAGGTGCGTCTACAGGATTAGGCCTCGTTTATCAATTAGTTCTTTTACAAATGGAATAAAGAAAACAAAATAAGTCGAGGGTAAGTCTGTCGCTCGGGAGAGCCCGCATGGATTATCTTTGAGTGTGTGAGGCTGCTGGTAACTCGGGGTCTTAGCAATATAGTTTGTCTACAGTATTATAGAGTAAACCTAAAATAATAGATAGTTTTTACATACACAAAGGGTGTGATGATATGAAGTTCAATCCTAATCCAAGTAAAGTGTCTCTAACTCTTCCTTTCTAATTTAATTGATTATTTATTTGTTATTTACCATTTACGCAACAATACTCTTATAAATTCGTTGTTTTCTCTTGATAAATAGATCATGACTATACGCGAATTGACTATTCCCTGTGGATACGATAACTCTTTTTACTATTATACTACTGGATTTTTGGTTCGCTTTCCAGAAACCCATCAAGTATTTTTGCGCCGTTTCCCGGGAACGGTTTCCAATTCATGTAGACCTTGGCGATCTAGTTATCAAGTTTTTATTTTAGGATTTTGTTTATTTGTTTATTTTTCTTATTATTTTTAGGATCTATTATTATCTTAGGAAAATTTTTGTTTTTTCTAATTCTCTTCAACACTTACCTTTTTCAAAGTTTCTTGTTTATGCATCTGAGAGGTCAGGCATCTCCCAATCAATTACAGTTCGACCCGGAAATAGAAAGGACGTCACGAAGGAACATAGGTAGAAACTCGAGAAGGAGAAGAAGGACAATTGTTGAAGAACCCAAAAATATGGCAGCGGAACGTCCAAGAAGAACGTTAGTAGATCATATCTCCCATCAAGGACCACGTCACTTCTCAAGCATTGTGTTACCACCAAACGCAAGAGCTTTGGAGTTGAAGACTGCACACCTCAACCTCATCAGTGCACATCAATTCGCTGGATTGGATCATAAAAATCCACATGCTTATCTCTCTAATTTTTATGAATTGATCGGTACTATGGGTTTCGAGGAAGGTAATTTAGAATCTGTTTACTTACGCTTGTTTCCTTTCTCTTTGATAGGTAAAGCTAAGGAATGGCTGCAATCACACCCAAACCAAAGCTTAACCAATTGGGGTGTGGTTGAGGAGAAATTCTTGACAAGATTCTTCCCAACTAGGAAGCAGATTGAAGCCAAAGAAGATATTTCTACATTCAGACAAGGGATTGATGAACCACTATGTGAAGCTTGGGAAAGATTCAAGTCTATGTTGCGCAAATGTCCCAATCATGGCTATGAGGATATAGCCCAACTCAACATGTTTTGTACGGGACTTCGTTCAGATTCAAGGTCATTCATAGATGCGGCAACAGGAGGAACTATCTTATCCGTAGAAGTTGATCGAGAACTAGAAATCATCAACCATTTTGCACAAAACGATCAACAAGATCAAAGTGGAAGACAGCCTGTGCAATTACCAAAGAAAGGGATGATGGAACTCAATCAAAGTGATGCTCTGTTAGCTGAGAACAAGCTCATTAAACGTCAACTAGAAGCACTCACTGAGACATTGAAGACACTCCCTCAACAACTCAAAGTTGTCCACTCACAACCCATCCAAGCCCAACCATTGATTTGTGATTTCTGTGGAAGAGACCATCTAAATGGTCAATGTGCTAGCCAAGGAACACAACCAGAACAAGTCAACTTCATGGGAAACCAGGGAAGGCAAGGGAATTACTCCAACAATAACAACAATCAATATTCACAAGGTTGGAGAAATAACCAAACCAACTCAGGTTGGAGCCAGAATGGAGGACCAAGCCAACCACCTTACCAACAACAGTCCTCAACATATGATAAACTGAACACTTTGGAAGGTAAAATTGATGACCTTTTGCAAAAATTTAGTGGATTCAAGACAACTACTGAGGCATCAATCAAGACTCTAGAGAGTCAAGTGGGACAGTTAGCAACTGAAATGACAGAACACAAGCGACAATACTTCTCAGCTGTGACCCACACCAATCCAAAGGAACAATGCAGCTTGATTGCTACTGATGGCAACAAGTCAGAGGAGGAGGAACTTGATGAGGAAGAAGAAATCATCTTTGAAGAACAATTGCTTCAAGAGGAAGTTGTTCAACAAGATGAAGAAGCAACACAAAAGGAACATCATGAAGAGAAGGTCTTAGTCACAAGTAAGTCACTTGACCCAGGTAAGTTTACTATACCCATCTCTATTGGTAACCTACCTACTACTCATGCTTTATTAGATCTTGGAGTGAGCATCAATTTGATGTCGCTGTCGTATTTTAACAAGTTTAGTAATGTGAAGGTCAAGCCTGCAAATGTGAAGTTACTTCTTGCAAATAAATCTGCTCAATGCCTTCATGGGATATTAGAGGATATTCAAATCAAAGTGGATAAATTTGCATATGTTTTAGATTTCTACATTGCAGAGACAACAGAGGAGGATACTGAAGTCCCCCTAATTTTAGGAAGGCCCTTCATGAAAGCTGCTAAGATGATCATTAATGTTGATCGAGGAAAATATGAATTGAGCTCAAAAGATGAAAGTATTACGTTTCATAGAGATACGCCCAAATTACAACAAACTGATGCTACTTTCAAAAGACAAACAAAGCTACCAGGCTCCGAATTTCTGAGGAAGCCTAAAATGAGGGTAAAGCATCCAGAGTCAATATGGGAGTTCAAATTTAAGAGGAAAAGGAGATCAACATCTGATACTGAGGAAGACAATGACAGTGATGGAAGAATCAAAAATTGGCATGGAGGATGGGAGCTTAAGGGAAGACCTGGTATGGAGTCAAACATCATCCTCCACTTGAGGCCACCATAAACGGGTTGAGTAACCAGGCATCGAGCTAAAAGACGTTAAACAAGCCCTTCCTGGGAGGCAACCCAGTCCTTGTAAGTTTTTAATTTTCATTTTGGTAATTTTTAGTTTTAGGATTTACCTGTGTAATTAGGAAATTGTTAAAATGGGGATCTAAATCTAAAAGGATGGCATGTAATCAATTAGGAGTAGCAGAAGCAGAGAGAATACTGCAGATCTGCGCTTCAACCTGCGTTATAGCGCAGGTGAAGCGCAACATTAAAATAAAAACCAGACTCTCTGACTTTTGCACTTCAAACTGCGTTGTAGCATAGGGGGAAGCGCAGCGTGACCCTTCAACTTCTGAAGCAGCACGCGCTCCACTCTGCGCTGTAGCGCAGGAAGCGGGAGTTTAAATTCTGAAATTTGAATGAAGGAGTTCATTTTGAACTTCCTTTCGTTCTCTTCCTTGATTTTTATCTGATATTCCTAACCTTTGCTTTGCCTTTTCTCACTCATATAGCCTTCATTTTTAGTTTCTGAGCTTATACCAGGTATGTTTTTATAGTTTTCTTTCTTTTTAACCGATTGAAATTTTGATTTTTTATTTTATTTGAGCATAACCTTAGGATAGGAAATCTTAGGATTCTGGGAACCTTTAGGAAAGAAATGATTGTTCATAATGTTTTAAATTAGATTGCATATGGTTAGGATTCTTTGTAAGTTATTCATGTTTGCTTAGGTGGTAGTTTTTGAGTGCTTAATGATTCCTGCAAATTATTTTGTTAGTGCATGTATGCTTAATTAATTGCTCTAATATTTTTGCATTCCCATACATAAATGATTGTGCAATATTGCATGACATGATTTTTGAGCATGAGTTTAATTCTCACTTTGTCTGTTTAGAATTTTTTAGGTCCTGCTTTAACTGATCACTTTACAATGTCTTAATTAATTAATTGGCATTTATTGGGTAAAAATTTAAAATCAAAATTTTTATGCACATTCATTTGGTTAATTGATTGTTCTAAGTATTAAAATTTATTGGCCATTTATTTCATAATTATGAGCAATTAAATATTATGGTGCATAAATAATTTTGAGTTGCTTTTGCTTTGCAGATAGTTCACACAAAGAATGTCAGTGGTGCTAGTTCCTCTGGTAGGGGCACAGGGGGTGCCAAGAGGAAGGGCCCCCAGAGGGAACCTGAGTTTGACCCTCACCGCTTCAAGGACCTCAAGTCCTTTGAAGCATACACTGACATCGCTGACTACAAGTTCATCTTGGAGCGACCAATCATCCTCCAGGAGGGGGAATATGAGGAGTTTTCTGTTGAGATTCACAGGAGGCGTTGGAACCGCCTCAGCCGCCCTGACAACTACTTCGATCCAGACATTGTCAGGGAATTCTATGCTAACGCTATTGGAGACCACGACGTTACCTACAGGAGGAAGTCCTATCATATAATATATCAAACTGAAGCCCCATATCTTAACTTTCTAATAGAAGTGGAATTATCTTAATTGGACACCTAGAACTATAGATATTTCCAAATTAGTGTACCAAGGTCATTAAGCTTAAAACTTGAAGACTCCAAAATGGAGGGACCGCCTCTGGTAATCGATTACAGTTGTTTGGTAATTGATTACCAGGTCAAATTGTGTATGAGAGTGTTATTTATGTGATGATTGTGGTGTGACTATGAAGATATGATTATGTCCTTGATGATAGATGTTTATACTACTGCGATGTATGATGATAATGATGAGGTATTGATGTATTGAGTGTATGGTGATGCTTTGTGACGCTTTATAATGATTATGATGATGATGATTGATGATGTCTGAGGATGCTTATGATAATTTATGATGATAATATTGGATGATGAAACGATGATTTATATGATGATGTTAATATTGATGATGTATATCACTTTATGGTGATGATGATATAATTAATTTCATGATGATGGTGATGATGATTTAATTAACCTTATGATGTAGATGATGCTTGAGTATATATGATGTTGTACCTGAGATACACAAGCCCAATGAGGCGTGGGGTGTAACTCAGGGAGATGATTCTACTTGAAATACACAAGCCCAGTGAGGGGTGAAGTGTAGCTTAGGGAGGTGAATGTTGTACCTGAGTCTAACTCGGGGAGTTGAATGTTGTACCTGAGTCTAACTCGGGGAGGTGATTATGGTACCTGAGTATAACTCAGGGAGGTGAGTAATGATTATGATAATATTGAATATGGTACCTGCGGTGTACAAGCCTAGAGTGAGGTGAAGTACAACCCAGGGAGGTGAATGATGATTATGATGATATTGGTGACTATGATGATTATGATGATTATGATGGTTATGGTGATATTGCTGATGTTGTTGGTGTATACAATGATGGATGAATATGTCTTATATATGCTGATATAAAAATGACTTATATGATGATGTTATGATTTTGTGATGAAGAAATGAGTATTAGGCGCTGAGAATAGAGTAGGCGAATTATTTGGTGAATGAGGATAGGAAAATTATATGATGATATTGATGTTTGTTATATGATGAATTATAGGTGGTATTATCTGATGAATTATGTGATGTTTGAGTATGTGGTGTGATTAATGTTGATGTTGTCTATATGAGGGTGAGAATAGGGTAGCCTCCTATGTGTATGTATGAGTAGTATTCTTTTCCTCACCGTTACACTGTGGTTATTTTACAGGTGGTGATGGAGATACAACTGGTGTCGAGTTTTGATTAAAGGGAATGTTGCTCTGGTACATGTGACATCAAGGCATATTATTGAGGGTTCTTTTCTTTATGTTTCTAGTTAGGAAGGATTTTGTAAATACTTTTAAATGCCTTAAATGACGAGTAGGATGTTTTAATTATTGATAATTTGGAGATTCCGCTGCTTATGTATTTCGAAAACCTTTGAGTTCTACTTTTATTTTAATTAAGTTGTTTTATAATGAATGAGGTTTTAAATGAAGAGATATGTGAACCTTTTTACCCGTTGAGGGATACTGTTTTTGAAAAATATTTTGACTTATTAATTGTATAAGAGATGGGGTAGAAGGGTGTCACATTAGTTGGTATCAGAGCAGGTCGGTTCATCGGCCTTGAGTTATGTGTTTATTGTGCTTCTGTGGTGCTAATTGTGATATTGATTGAGTGAAGTGTGTTGCTTTGACTTAATTGTTTGTTTGATTTATTTTATTTTGATTTCTCTATTCATGTTGATGGTAGAGAATTCCTAGTTGATTTGATTTGTTTGCCCCTAAGTCAACCAGATGTTATTCTTGGTATGGACTGGTTATCTTCCAACCATGTCTTATTGGATTGTTTTGGTGAAGCAGTTGTCTTTGTTCGACCTGTTGAAAGGAGTCCTTTCTAGAGGTTTTCATCTCGGTAAAATTCGAGGACGAATTTTTCTTTTAGGAGGGGAGAGTTGTAACATCCTAAATTTTATTAAGTAAAATAAAATAAAATCTAATTAATAAATTAGAAGAAATATGTAAATAAATAATAGGATTGATATTATGAGTAGTTTTATCAATAAGGTTATTTAATAAATAATAAGAATAATAAATAGAATAAGTAGGTTGAGAGTGGGCCTAGCCCAATTAAGTATTTATTTAAGGAGGGGTTCTCAGTTCACCCCAATCCTTATTCGTATATTCGTCAAAGAGCGAAACGCTAAGGAGATGAGAAACAACGTCTCAAGAAGGGGTTGCTGCAGAATAATCATTGAGAATCAAATACTGTTGCGGTTCGATCTTCACTTCAAGGTACGGTGGGGGAGAGGGTGCTGCTTGTATGTGCATGTGGGAGTGTTTGGGTAGTAAGGGCAACCATAAGACCCTCTAAGGTTTTAAATTTGACTTAATATATGTATATGTTGAGTATGGTATGATGAAAACTGTTGATTGATGACTGATTTTATGAATCTTGATGAATTCTTGGGTGAAATCGAAGAGGATATTGAGAATAATGAAAAGGGGTAATTAGGGGTTTAATGATTTGGGGTTTTGACGGGTAACTTTATAATTTGTGTTAAGATTGTTGTTTTTGATGAGTTTAATCGATATAAACGAATATGATTGAAGTATAAACGATGAGGATTGAGTAGGGATTGAAGAAGGGGAGAAAAAGGGGTAAAACATAGAACAGACGCGTTCTACGTAACTTGCGCTGCAGGTTGTGCTACAGCGCAGGTTGGGGCACAGCTTGCAGATTCTGTTTTGACAGCTTTCTCGCCTGGGAAAGAATGTGTCTGTTACGAGTGAAAATGAACTCGGAACCCTATCATATAATATATCAAACTAAAGTCCCGGATCTTAACTTTCTAATAGAAGTGGAATTATCTTAATTGGACACCTAAGACTCAAGATATTTCAAAATTTGTGCACCAAGGTCATTAAGCTTAAAACTTGAAGACTCCAAAATGGAGATACTGCCTTTGGTAATCGATTACAGTTGTTTGGTAATCGATTATCAAGTCAAATTGTGTATGAGAGTGTTATTTATGTGATGATTGTGGTGTGACTATGAAGATATGCTTATGTCCTTGATGATAGATGTTTATACTACTGCAATGTATGATGATAATGATGAGGTATTAATGTATTGAGTGTATGGTGATGCTTTGTGATGCTTTATAATGATTATGATGATGATGATTGATGATGTCTGAGGATGCTTATGATAATTTATGATGATAATATTGGATGATGAAACAATGATGTTAATGATATGTTAATGATGATGATGTATATCAATTTATGATGATGATGATATAATTAATTTTATGATGATGGTGATGATGATTTAATTAACCTTATGATGTAGATGATGCTTGAGTATATATGATGTTGTACCTGAGATACACAAGCCCAGTGAGGGGTGAGGTGTAACTCAGGGAGATGATTGTACTTGAAATACATAAGCCCAGTGAGGGGTGAAGTGTAGCTTAGGGAGGTGAATGTTGTACCTGAGTCTAACTCGGGGAGGTAATTATGGTACCTGATTATAACTTAGGGAGGTGAGTAATGATTATGATAATATTGAATATGGTACCTGCGGTGTACAAGCCTAGAGTGAGGTGAAGTACAACCCAGGGAAGTGAATGATGATTATGATGATATTGGTGACTATGATGATTATGATGATATTGATGATTATGATGGTTATGGTGATATTGCTGATGTTGTTGGTGTATATGATGATGGATGAATATGTCTTATATATGTTGATATAAAAATGAGTTTTATGATGATGTTATGATTTTGTGATGAGGAAATGAGTAATAGGCGCTGAGAATAGAGTAGGCGAATTATTTGGTGAATGAGGATAAGAGAATTATATGATGATATTGATGTTTGTTATATGATGAATTATAAGTGATATTATCTGATGAATTATGTGATGTTTGAGTATGTGGTGTGATTAATGCTGATGTTGTCTATATGAGGGTGAGGATAGGGTAACCTCCTATATGTTTGTATGAGTAGTATTCTTTTCCTCACCGTTACACTGTGGTTATTTTACAGGTGGTGATGGAGATACAACTGGTGTCGAGTTTTGATTAAAGGGAATGTTGCTCTGGTACATGTGACATCAAGGCATATTATTGAGGGTTCTTTTCTTTATGTTTCTAGTTAGGAAGGATTTTGTAAATACTTTTAAATGCCTTAAATGGCGAGTAAGATGTTTTAATTATTGATAATTTGGAGATT
Organism: Sesbania bispinosa; assembly: GCA_026901365.1. Taxonomy (NCBI): domain Eukaryota; kingdom Viridiplantae; phylum Streptophyta; class Magnoliopsida; order Fabales; family Fabaceae; genus Sesbania; species Sesbania bispinosa. The sequence continues at coordinate 1,815,739 of QLOH01000032.1, read as the reverse complement.
CCGCTGCTTGTGTATTTCGAAAACCTTTGAGTTCTACTTTTATTTTAATTAAGTTGTTTTATAATGAATGAGGTTTTAAATGAAGAGATATGTGAACCTTTTTACCCGTTGAGGGATACTGTTTTTGAAAAATATTTTGACTTATTAATTGTATAAGAGATGGGGTAGAAGGGTGTCACATTAGTTGGTATCAGAGCAGGTCGGTTCATCGGCCTTGAGTTATGTGTTTATTGTGCTTCTGTGGTGCTAATTGTGATATTGATTGAGTGAAGTGTGTTGCTTTAACTTAATTGTTTGTTTGATTTATTTTATTTTGATTTCTCTATTCATGTTGATGGTAGAGAATTCCTAGTTGATTTGATTTGTTTGCCCCTAAGTCAACCAGATGTTATTCTTGGTATGGACTGGTTATCTTCCAACCATGTCTTATTGGATTGTTTTGGTGAAGCAGTTGTCTTTGATCGACCTGTTGAAAGGAGTCCTTTCTAGACTTGTTCATCTCGGGAAAATTCGAGGAAGAATTTTTCTTTTAGGAGGGGAGAGTTATAACATCCTGAATTTTATTAATTAAAATAAAATAAAATAAAATTAATAAAGTAGAAGAAATAAATAAATAAATAAATAATAGGATTAATATTATGAGTAGTTTTATCAATAAGGTTATATAATAAATAATAAGAATAATAAATTGAATAAGTGGGTTGAGAGTGGGCCTTGCCCAATTAAGTATTTATTTAAGGAGGGTTTCTCAGTTCACCCTAATCCTTATTCGTATAATCGTCAGAGAGCGAAACGCTAAGGAGAGGAGAAACAACGTCTCAAGAAGCGGTTGCTGCAGAATAATCATTGAGAATCAAGTACTGTTGCGGTTCGATCTTCACTTCAAGGTACGGTGGGGGAGAGGGTGCTGCTTGTATGTGCATGTGGGAGTGTTTGGGTAGTAAGGGCAACCATAAGACCCTCTAAGGTTTTAAATTCGACTTAATATATGTATATGTTGAGTATGGTATGATGAAAACTGTTGATTGATGACTGATTTTATGAATCTTGATGAATTCTTGGGTGAAATCGAAGAGGATATTGAGAATAATGAAAAGGGGTAATTAGGGGTTTAATGATTTGGGGTTTTGATGGGTAACTGTATAATCTGTATTAAGATTGTTGTTTTTGATGAGTTTAATCGATGTAAACGAATATGATTGAAGTATAAACGATGAGGATTGAGTAGGGATTGAAGAAGGGGAGAAAATGGGTAAAACGTAGAACAGACGCGTTCTACGTAACTTGCGCTGCAACTTGCGCTACAGCGCAAGTTGAAGCGTGAACTCTCTGGAATCTGCGCTGCAGGTTGAGCTACAACGTAAGTTGGACGCAGCTCGGAGATTCTGTTTTGAAAACTTTCTCACCTGGGAAAGAATGTGTCTGTTAAGGGTGCAAATGAACTCGGAACCCTATTATATAATATATCAAACTGAAGCTCTGGATCTTAACTTTCTAATAGAAGTGGAACTATCTTAATTGGACACCTAGAACTCTAGATATTTCAAAATTAGTGCAACAAGGTCATTAAGCTTAAAACTTGAAGACTCCAAAATGGAGGGACCGCCTCTGGTAATCGATTACAGTTGTTTGGTAATCGATTACCAAGTCAAATTGTGTATGAGAGTGTTATTTATGTGATGCTTGTGGTGTGACTATGAAGATATGATTATGTCCTTGATGATAGATATTTATACTACTGCGATGTATGATGATAATGATGAGGTATTGATGTATTGAGTGTATGGTGATGCTTTGTGATGCTTTATAATGATTATGATGATGATGATTGATGATGTCTGAGGATGCTTATGATAATTTATGAAGATAATATTGGATGATGAAACAATGATTTATATGATGATGTTAATGATGATGATGTATATCACTTTATGATGATGATGATATAATTAATTTTATGATGATGGTGATGATGATTTAATTAACGTTATGATGTAGATGATGCTTGAGTATATATGATGTTGTACCTGAGATACACAAGCCCAGTTAGGGGTGGGGGTGTAACTCAGGGAGATGATTGTACTTGAAATACACAAGCCCAGTGAGGGGTGAAGTGTAGCTCAGGGAGGTGAATGTTGTACCTGAGTCTAACTCGGGGAGGTGAATGTTGTACCTGAGTCTAACTCGGGGAGGTGATTATGGTACCTGAGTATAACTCAGGGAGGTGAGTAATGAGTATGATAATATTGAATATGGTACCTGCGATGTACAAGCCTAGAGTGGGGTGAAGTACAACCCAGGGAGGTGAATGATGATTATGATGTTATTGGTGACTATGATGATTATGATGATATTGATGATTATGATGGTTATGGTGATATTGCTGATGTTGTTGGTGTATATGATGATGAATGAATATGTCTTATATATGCTAATATAAAAACGAGTTATATGATGATGTTATGATTTTGTGATGAGGAAATGAGTAATAGGCGCTGAGAATAGAGTAGGTGAATTATTTGGTGAATGAGGATAGGAGAATTATATGATGATATTGATGTTTGTTATATGATGAATTATAGGTGGTATTATCTGATGAATTATGTGATGTTTGAGTATGTGGTGTAATTAACGCTGATGTTGTCTATATGAGGGTGAGGATAGGGTAGCCTCCTATGTGTATGTATGAGTAGTATTCTTTTCCTCACCGTTACACTGTGGTTATTTTACAGGTGGTGATGGAGACACAATTGGTGTCGAGTTTTGATTAAAGGGAATGTTGCTCTGGTACATGTGACATCAGGGCATATTATTGAGGGTTCTTTTCTTTATGTTTCTAGTTAGGAAGGATTTTGTAAACACTTTTAAATGCCTTACATGGCGAGTAGGATGTTTTAATTATTGATAATTTGGAGATTTCGCTGCTCTTGTATTTCGAAAACCTTTGAGTTCTACTTTTATTTTAATTAAGTTGTTTTACAATGAATGAGGTTTTAAATGAAGAGATATGTGAACCTTTTTAGCCATTGAGGGATATTGTTTTTGAAAAATATTTCAACTTATTAATTTGTATAAGAGCTGGGGTAGAAGGGTGTCACAGGAATCATAGTGATTTCAGGTCAAAGGACTTCATATAATATTTATCAATTTAAGAAACGTTCATGACACTTATGTAACAACCATGCAATGTTCTTAAGGTGAGTCAGTCCAGTACATCATTACTCTTAATATGTACTTATGTGAGCACATGATATCTCATATCCATGATCCGTGAGATGTGATCATCAACGAACTTCACATACTAGTCTAAATGCATATTTTGTCCTAAGATGATACTTGACCAGAGACTATTTTTAAGAATAGTTCTTCATAAGATCTCACGATCAAGTCATCTACTTGATTTCTTATGAAGTTTAGCTTACTATTCTAAGGACATTAATTATATTCTAAAAGAATAAAATGAATTGCCTTTATAATATGATACAAGTGATGGATGATTCAAAAACATATAAATCTCTAGTGCATATACTAACACGAGGTATATCACTTGTTAGTGATATGAATGGTAGGGTATAGATTCTTGATGAATTGATAACTTGATTCTTTTTAGCATTGAATTCAGTTTTGGAAGGCACGTATAGGTCTATGATTAAGTTAGAGAGGAATTGCTCTTCAATTTAAATGACGATGTTTAAGGAATTCAAGTAAATTTAAGGATCTTACTAATCTGGAAGAATGTTTCTAAGTTATTGGTTGGTAGATTTATTATTTCGAGGATGATCAATTAAGTGATTACCTTAGTTGGTTTAAAGTTGTTTCTTGAAATAATGGCATATTTCAAAGTTTTATGGCATGAGTAATTCTGTAATGTATTTAATTCATGGAATTCTTGAAGTGATGATTTCAGTTAACTCACTTCCTATGACAATTGTAAACCACTACATCATTAGCATCATTAAACCACTACATCTTGGTTTGATGTTGAAACTGGTCAAACTTAAGTTTGGATTCCCCAACGTAACTAATTCTAGCGTTGGAAACGTGAGTTTACCACGTTTCAACGCTAAACCAAACATGATGAGATAGAAAAAGTTCATGATCTCCAAAAAGAATAGTGATATATACATTCATGTGAGGATTCAACGAATCTTTTACAAAGTCGTTGCCAACTAAAATTTTTAAGCAACTAATACAGAAGATTGGTCTTTGTTGTCTTAGACATGATTGTCTAAATGAGGGGGAGACATAAATATGTTCTGCACTCTTTTTTCCTTCACCATGGTTTTGTCCCACTGGGTTTTCCTGACAACGTTTTTAATGAGACGGTAACGATGTACTCTTTTTTTTTCACTAGGTTTTTGTCCTACAAGGTTTTAATGAGGCACATTCAGAAATAATTGACATCTAATGGGGAGTGTTATGAATAATTAGATACAGTGGGTGTCCAACGGATTTAGTTTGATTTGATATGTCTTTACTTATTTCTGTTAATAGAAGGAATAATCTTGAGAAGATATTGTATAATTGTAGGTTGCTTAATTTCCTTTATTAGTTTTCATTCACTTGTATAAATACCCCTTATGTGAATGAAATAAGATACGATTACTTTTGATCTCTTTTTCTCTTCTCTTTCTCTCTACTCTATACTTTCTTATATATTCTTAGTATTAATTTCATAACTATATTTATTTATAATTCTAAGATTGTATAGAAGTAATACAAAACAAGGAAAGATAATAATTTAATATAGAAAAAAGGAAATATAAATTATTCAAATAATTATACTTATTATACTAATTAAATACATGCTAAATATTTAGCTATAATAATTATGTTAGTTCTCACTATATAAATTATGACTTTATAATGATATTTACAAATAATTTTTATTAAATTTATTTTATATTTTTTAATAATAAGATATAATTTTTAATAATTTTTTTATTTAAGTAATGTACAATATTGCTCAGTTTGGTTAAGAAGAAATAAGGGTGGAGAAAAGAGAAATAGGAGAAAGAAAAATAATTTGTGTGTTTGTTATAGTAGAAATGTGTAAGGGAAGAAATTGGCATAGGGTGGGTCCCATAACTTCAAATTTCTTCGCAAATTGGAGATGAAATAGCAAAAAAGAAAGGAGGAATATCTGACTGGAAAGAGAAGAGATCAGACTTTTCTTTAGAGCACTTTTACGGTTTTGTCGATTCTCTTTAGACCACATTTCATTGATATAAACAATGAAAGAAAAATATTTGGTGTAAGTATAAACTATAACATTAGTGGGTCAGAGTGTAAGGAATTAATTGGTTTAAATTAATTTTAGATTTTTTTTAAGTTTTGTCAATAAAATGTTGATTTTCAATCATTATAAATATAACAAACTCAATTTAAATGTATAATATTTAAGTTTAAATAACTAATAATGAATAGAATAACATATAATGAGATAACATACAATATATTCAGAAAAAAGTTATTTTAATAAATTAATTTTAGAAAGTAAAAATATTAATTTTAATACATGTATCATACTTAATTTTTTAATTATCAAACTTAAAAATTTATTAGTTTTTAATATAACTTTATTGATTTACATAAATTACTTACATATTAATTTACAAAGTTAACTATTTTAATTTTTTTTAATAAATTTTAGTGCACCTCTGCTCCGTTTACTGCGTGCCACCGTTCGCTACATGCAGACTATCTCCTGCCTTGCAGAGCCATGGATAACCAGGATACAGCGCGAGAACACCAGTCAAGGAATCCCGATCTCATTGTATTCGATGAAGAGGACATTCAAGAAGGTTTGAACGATTGCGTGAATAGTTTGGTAGGCAGATTCATCTCCGACAAATCATTCCATGCCAACAACATATCGAATGCCCTAACAAACATTTGGAACCGACCCAAGGGTTTCAAAGTGATAGAACTGAGTGACAGACTCTTCCAATTCTTGTTTCAAGAACCCAGGGAGATGGAGAGAGTCCTAAAGGGTCAACCATGGACCTTTAGGAATTCTTGGCTACTTCTAAATAGATGGCAACAATCCTTAAAGCCGTAAGACATGAATTTCCAAAAGGCTCCTCTATGGGTGCAATTGTGGGGCCTCCCCCTTCACTGCCAAACGAAACAAATGGGTCGACGTATAGGAGCGTGCATGGGTTCAGTCTCCGAGGCAGACATTTATGAAATTCAGGGCAAGGGATCATACCTTAGGGTTCTAGTTGACTTTAATGTAACCAAACCCTTATTGCCAGGGATTAATACGGGGTCTAAAAAGGATGGTATATTCTGGGTGGACTTTCAATTCGAAAGAATTCCTCAATTCTGCTACAGCTGTGGGTTAATTGGCCATGAGGAAGATGGATGTAATGCTACGCCTGATCCCAACCAGGGCCAGATCGCACGGGGGCCGTGGATGAGAGCCGCACAAACTGGGAGGAAGAAAACTGCTGATATGGAATCCAGAAAACATGGTAAACCAAACCCAAGCCCGACCGGGGAAGAACGGAGAAGGAGGATGACTCAGGACCTTCTGGACAAATTATCAAGTTTATTAGTTACACAGCATGAACCAGTACCCCTCCATACACCCACAGAGTCAGCTATTGTTACTCCTCAGGTGCCTCATGAGAATGGAGATAGCCCCGTGGAGAAAGAGACCAACAACAAACCAACTATAGAGCAAGATCCTGTTGTTGCACTAGGTGCTCCCTTAGCAGATTCCACTAACTTACTCCCAATTGCAAACTCGATTGCCCCCAAAAAATGGAAAAGGTTGAGAGAGCATAAAGCAACGTCAGCGGAAAAAGAAAACTCCCCTCTCCTGGTGGGCACTACCAAACGCAAAGCTAGCATGGACATTGACTCACCTGATGACTCGAGCTCCTACCTACATGAAAAGAAGTTGCACCTTGATCAATCAGCGGCGAGCCTGGCCCCTCAGGCTTGCCGGGAGCCATGAAAATCCTATCTTGGAACTGTCGTGGGCTTGGGAACCCACGTACAGTTCGAGCTTTGAAAAAGCTCATTGCTATAAAGTCCCCCAACCTTGTCTTCCTCATGGAAACAAGGAGATCAGAAGCTGAAATCATGCAGATGAGATACATTGGAGGCCTCAACAATGTATGGGCAGTTGGTTGTGCAGGGGAAGGAAGATCACGGGCTGGAGGATTGGAAATATTTTGGTCTGATGATCTCATGGTAGACATTCTCTCTGCCTCGCTCAACCATATTGAAGTAAAGGTGTCACTTGATGATGGCCAAACTGCCTGGAGATGCTCGGGTGTTTACGGCCACCTTGAATCAGTAAACAAACATCTTACATGGAGCACATTGAAGAACCTTGCCCAAGGTATTAATTCCACCCCTTGGATTTGTTTTGGTGATCTAAACCAAGTGTTATCTAATGCAGAAAAAAGGGGAGGCTCCCCAATTAATGAAGCTCTTTTGGCTGGATTTCGTGAATGCATCCAGTCATGTGAACTTATAGACCTTGGCTATGTGGGGGACCCATTTACGTGGGACAATAGGCAACAGGGAGCCAATAATATCAAAGCTAGACTTGACCGTTTCCTAGCTACACCAAGTTGGAGACAAGCTTTTCCTGCAACTTTGATACATCACCTGGGGAAATATGGTTCGGACCATTGCCCATTGTTGCTTGACACCAACGCACATCAGGGTTGTAGAAGAGGTAGCTGTAAAGTTCTGCGCTTTGAACAAATTTGGTCAACGGATTCCGAGTGTGAACAAGAGCTATTGGAGGGGTGGTCAAAAGGCGCTCTAGGTGTCCCCTCAAGGTTGGCCGCTTGTCTCGAGAGTTTAGACAAATGGGGGTCCAAAAAGTTTGGGAATATCCCAAGGAAAATCAGAATCAGCCAGAAAAAGCTAGAGGCACTATACAGAGACTCACATGAGCCTGTCAAGCAAGAAGAGATTCATGGGGAAGAATGCATCCTGGACGCTTTACTTGAACAGGAAGAACAGTGGTGGTCTCAAAGATCCAGGGCCCAGTGGCTTAAAGAGGGGACAAGAACACTACTTTCTTTCACCTAAAGGCATCACAGAGGAAAAAAACCAACTGGGTGGATTCTATCATGGATGATAATAATTTTGTGTTCAGAGAGGAAAGCCACATAGCAAGAATCATGACTGACTTCTTCATCAACCTATTCTCCTCCACTCACCCTATCCAATCATTGCCTATCTTTGAGTTTATCCAAAACAGAGTGCACAGTGATATGCTCCCCTCCCTTTCACGTGAATTCACCTCAGAGGAAGTGTTGTTGGCTCTAAAACACATGAAACCTTTGTCCGCTCCAGGTCCTGATGGGTTCCCCCCATTATTCTTCCAACGGTACTGGCATCTCATTGGCTCTGATATAATTTCCTTTGTGTTAGATATTTTGAACAATGAAGCAGACCCCACTACCATCAATCACACTTTCATCTTCATGATTCCAAAGATCAAGAAACCAAAACATACAAAATATTTTAGACGATATCCCTTTGCAACGTGATCATGAAGCTAATTACCAAGACAATTGCAAATTGGATCAAGCCTTTTCTCCTCCAAATTGTCAGTTGTCATTAGAGTGACTTCGTCCCTGGGAGGCTTATCACGGATAATGCTTTAGTGGCTTTTGACACCTTTCATCACATGAGGAAGAAATCCAAAGGGAGAACATGCTTCCTGGGTCTGAAATTAGACATGGCCAAGGCATATGATAGAGTTGAGTGGTGCTTCCTGGAAAATGTCTTAACTCACATGGGTTTTCCCCAAAAATTGGTTTCTCTTATTATGAGGTGTGTGTCTACAGTTTCCTTCTCGGTTCTCCTAAATGCCAATCCTTGCCCGGTATTTTCTCCATATAGGGGCATTCGATAAGGGGACTCTCTTTCCCATATCTATTTATCCTGTGTGCTGAGGTCTTTTCAGGCTTACTCCTCAAAGCCCAAGAGGAGAAAGCTATACATGGTATTAAAATTGCCATGGGAGCTCCAGAGATATCTCACCTCTTCTTTGCAGATGACAGAATTATTTTCTCTCGATGCTCCAACTCTGATGTTAATAATATCCTTCAGATCCTCACCCAATACCAAGAAGCTTCTGGACAAATGATTAACCTTGACAAATCCGAGCTATCTTTTAGCCGAAATGTTCCCCAAGAGAAAAGAATTTTGATCCAAGGCTGGATGAAGATTAAGGCAGTTGATAGCCATTCAAATTACCTAGGTATCCCTACCTTTGTTGGTAGGTCCAAGAAACAGGTGTTTCAATTTGTTGAGGATAGAGTTTGGAAGAAGCTCAAAGGATGGAAGGAGCATTATTTATCCAGAGCAGGTAGAGAAGTGCTGGTGAAAGTTGTGGTCCAAGCTATTCCGTGCTACATAATGGGGTGCTTCCTGCTACCCAAAGGTGTTTGTGACAGAATAGAAAGCATGATTAGTAATTTTTGGTGGGGGAGTAAAAAAGGAGAAAGAAAGACCCATCGGATAAAATGGGACAACTTGTGCGTCTCCAAGAAAGATGGTGGACTCGGATTCCGTGATTTTCACTCTTTTAACCTTGCTCTCCTAGCAAAACAGGGGTGGAGATTGACAACCAACACTGATTCTTTTGCAGCAAAATGCTTAAAATCCCGGTACTACCCTCGGAGTAACTTTCTACATGCGAAAATTGGCTTTTCTCCAAGTTTCACATGGAGAAGCATCCACTCAACCACTTGGATCTTGAAGAAAGGGGGTTCTGGAGGATTGGTAATGGGGCGGGTGTCAAGACTTGGGAGGATGGTTGGCTGCCTCTCCAAAATGGTTTTAAACCATGGAGTAAACCGTCTAACCAGGTCTCATACAAGTATGTATTTGACCTCATTGACCATGAATCTCATTCTTGGAGACAACAGGAAGTTCGAGCTTTGTTCCTTCCCTTTGAAGCTGACCAAGTATTGCAAATCCCTCTCCCTTCCTCGTCCATTGATGACCGGTTCTGTTGGGGAGCTAACAAGGATGACATCTATTCTGTGAAGTCCGGGTACCACGTTGCTATCAATGACTTCCGTCAACAAGGTGAAGGTAGTAGTTCAGGGAGATCCCTTCCTGATTTCCAGTAGCAAAAGCTTTGGTCATTCCACAGCCAACCAAAGCACCTACATTTCATATGGAGACTCATGCATAAATCCCTCCCAGTGAAAGCCAACTTGATAAGAAGAGGTATCCGCTGCTGCCCTCTATGCCCTTGGTGCTCAGAAGATCTAGAAACGGAGACTCATTTGTTCCGAGACTGTAGGTGGATTAAGGATGCTTGGAAGAATTCCCCTTTGGGAAATAAAATCCAAACATCTACAAGAACTCCTATTGGAATCTGGATAAATGAACTTATGACACAGCTACCAGAGGACTCTGTTATTATACTTTTCTCTCTGTGCTACTGGTTCTGGAATGCCCGGAATAAATTGATCTTTGAACAGAAAGAGGTTTCTCTCCCTTTGCTCTATAACAAAGCAGTGAATGTGTGCCTGGCTGCGGATCGTGCTACCCAACCTCGAAGCATGATGCTGCCCAGTCCTTCAACCCGTTCACGTACCTGGGTTCCTCCCCCTGAAGGCTTCTTCAAAGTCAATGTCGACGCTGCTCTAGCTGGTGGAGATTCTTGGGGCTGTGGGATCCTGATCCGCGACAATGAAGGAATGGTTCTAGCTGCTTCTACCCAGAGATTCTCCTCATTTCCGGATGCAGGTACTGCGGAAGCCTTGGTTGTACGTCTAGCACTCATTTTTGCCATGGAAACCAACTTTGAATACATCATCCTTGAGTCTGATTGTAAAGCTGTCACTGATCTTTTTAATTCTCCTTCAGCAAATAATTCCTATATTGGAATGATTGTCCAAGACTGCATTTCATTTAGTCCCTCTTTTAAGAGCTTTGTTATTTCTCACACGCATAGAGAAGGCAATAAGTGTGCCCATTATTTAGCCAAGTATGCTTGCTCTCATCCGGACTGCTACTGGATTGAGGACAACCCTGACTTTCTTGTTCCCTTATTGGCATTGGACATTTGTCCTAGGCCCGTTTAATTGTATTTTTTAACCGTAAAAAAAAAAGAGCATTTTGGTCTTTATATATTATAATTTAATTTTTTTCCTACTAAACAAAAATACCATTTCTTTCCACCTTATTTCATTTCTATTTCTTTTCTACCAAATAACCCAATTTATTCTTTATTTCTCATTTATTTCTCTCCACTTCATTTCCCTCCTTATTTTTTTCTATTCTATTTCTCTCCGTCCTACAAATGGTATAAGATTTTAGAGGAAATGATGTACACATATTATATTCCCCGTCATGATTAGTCAGTATCAGCTTGTTTACATTTCCATTACAGTCGATAAAATCGATTCTTATTTAAGTGAAAAAGAATTTGTTTATATTTCCCATCTCAAGATATATTATAACTTAATTTTAGGCTTTCATACCATGTTAATTGAATTAACTGTAATGTTTTCAATCCTAGCTGTGTAAAAAAAATAGCATATATAACACAATTTCATGGGGAAGGACATTTGTAAATATAGAAAAAGTTTTGTGGCCTAGGTGAAAATTCAATTTTGAAGTACCTCATCACTCATCAGCCAGCTTACCCATTAATGAAAGCCACCGATTTAGGTGAGAACTTATATTTTACCGTTCGTTGATGTGTAAGTGCAAGTCACATGCACACAGCAACTCCACCAAAACATTTAATTTAATTAATTCTACTAAGTTTGAAAGTTTAATGATAAAAATTAGTGTCAAAAGAAGATATCTATGAGATTTTGAATGTGAAATCGATAGACATATTTTTACTGTGTAAGAAAATGTCGTTTAGAATCACGCCAATGATGGCGTATGAGGAGAATAATTGTCAGGTGAGGTTTGGAATTGATGGTGAAGCACAGTGCTGGGTACCGTGACGAAATGTGATCAGCACAAAGCGTAATCAACTTGAAACAATGCAAAAGCTGAGAGAAGAAAACGCTGCAAGTTGTGCTCAGATTCACAGGCAAGCATTGGGGTCTGCGCATCCAACAAAGTACACATCCTGCTGGCTTCATTCATTTGTTGTATGGGTAAGACAAGTCCCCTGCATCTGCATTGCTTTCCATCATCATCACTTGTCACACACAGACAACCTAACAAGTTTTGGATCCTCATTTTGGACTTTGTCAGCTTCTGCCTGTGTTATTGTAGCAATGCAATTACCCCACTTCACCAATTGATGAGGATCAGCATCTGCTAGCATGCAACTGGATCACTCGCTAGTGGCTGGCATGCAACTCAATCAAATGGCTTTCCCACACCCGGATAGATATTTTTTTGTCCATCTTTAATAGTAATGCACAATTTACATTCATAACCTGTATGTTCTACCTAGAATCCACATTTTAAGCATGAATATAAGTTAATACTGCTTTTAGAATCTATACTTTAAACATGAATATGAATCAATACTATTTTTAGTGTGTGTTAGTTTCTTTCAAAATCACGTTTAAAATGTGAATCCAAATAAACGTTATTAAAAATAATTTCTGCCCCCATTTACGTTTTAGTGTAAACCAAACATATATCATTAATTGTGTTAGTCAGATCTACGTTTAAAACATGGTTTAATAGAAATCAAACACATTATTAATTTTAAATCTTAAAATAATAAAAAAAAAAAAGAAAGAACTTTCTTTATCTTAAGCTTTTCACTTATTAGTGAAAATATGCTTGTGAACTAGTTAGTGTAGCTAAGCAGTAAATTAATCCAATTAATTTAATCCAATTAATTTTTTTTTCTGGACTATTTAGGCTGTCCTTTTGGCGGTAGGGAGTTATGATATGTGAGGACCAAGGTGTTTGTCTCGTTAGGCAGAATAGTGGTGACAGTGTTTGAGCTCAATTTTCCTCTCAATTGGCTCATGTTGCTGGTACCACTTTGTTCACTTTTATTATTCACCATGTCAAATTCCTCATTGGATTCGATGGGAAGAGAAAAGAATGGAAGTCCCAACAAGTCAATTATATTAGTTAGAAATGTTATCCTTGAGATTATATTAATTAGTATTAGTATATGATATGGATGGATGGTGCACTTATTAGAATGCTGGTTGGGTGTGTGTATAACTGTTTGAAGGCAAGGGGGCACTAGTACTGTTTGGTGCCTTCCATACCATGGCCACCATAGCATGCCACAGTAAAAAAGGCTATTTTGCCTTTTCTGTTCCCACTGTAGTCCATTCACATACGATACCATTAATAAAAGACGAGACAATCGAATCAATACATATCCTCTGCCTTTTGGTGAGATCATGATGGTACTATAGCTGCAGCTTCACACACCAACACAAGTGCATGCGTCCTACCTTCCCAGTCTGGGGGCCCCAATTTTCTGCCTGCAGACCAATGCCTAGTTGAGAACTAAAGTGCTACATTAATATTGACTGCATTAGTCAGTCCCTTTGGTGTCTCTCAGATTCATTTCCAACACTTTGTAGTAGTTGCAGAGTGTAATAAGTGCAGGATATCATAACATATTATAACCCGTTTGTTTTAAATTCTAACCGAATAAAATCATAGTTTTGTATAATTAATTTTAAATTATTTTTGTCCAATGTATTTCATAAAACGTGCATCATTCATCTTAATCATTTATTTCTAGAATCAATTCTACTTAACTGGAAATCAAGCGAAGCCTAGACATAAATTTCTTAATCAATGCCTACTTTCAATGCTAAACATGCTCCAGAATCAGATGTACATAATAGCATATAGATTTTGTCTACAATTTCAGCTGCAGAACAGACATATATTGGATTATTTGTAGCAGGAAACTAGACCAGATGCCTAGTAGATTCGTAATTTGTCTTCCTGATTGCGATGTTAATGTTATTGATCTCTTGATACTTCAGCTGCATTTGATCTGATAACATGATTTGCATATTGGGGTGGGTTAAACTAAACTAAACTATCATGCTGTACATTTTATAAGGAAAAAATAGGCGAGAAAGTGAACAAAAACTTTTGTTATTATATTATATTACCTAAATAAACTCCCACAAGAGGGTTTTGGCGCACAAATTAAAGTGGCCACTGTATATATGAAATGGCAACTAGAATAAATTCAGAGCTTAAAAAGCATTACTTTTGACAGTACTCGTGTTTCGCAACTAGTGCATCTATCAATAGAATTTTTTTTTCCTCCCTTTTTCTTGGGAAGATTTTCATGTATCTGATTAAGTGCAATGTATATTCTTTTGATAAACTAGCCTGTCATTTTGATCAATTCCCGGTATTTATTCACAACAAGTTCCGTGATATTCTTTTGAAATATTCGCCAATGTTTGCAACAAGTTCTCTAATGAAGACTTTACCCATTTTCTCTAAAATGAAAAAAAAAAAATACTAGTAGAATAAATAAAAGTGCTGTGCTTAGAAGAGTTTGACAAGTCTACTTTCAACCTGCTCCTTTGTATGTGGGGCAGAATTTATTCTCTTCTTAACTTGTTAGGATTTTTAAGATCACATTCATACCATATATTATTACCATGATCAGCTTGTGGCTTAAGAAACACAGAGTAATTACCAAAACAAAACGGGTGTTTAAGGTAGGTCATCAATGGGTAATCTGTTTTGGAGTAGACTTTCATGGTTCATGATCTCTTGGGAAACATGACGACAAATACTAATGTACATAATGAATCTTGAAAGTTGTAACGTATACTCGATTATCACCAGAAACATAAAGATACAACCAAATTAGTCCACATAATGATAACAATGACAGTTTTAAGTTCTACTAGTACTCCTTGATGAACGGGTTTGTGTTACAAGCTGGTATAACTCACATCAATCATGTCGAAAACCAAATCGCTGTTTCTGCAGTAGGGAACCAAAATTTTCTTGCAAAGTGTCTTTTTTTTAAGAAAAAAACTCAAATTTCGTCCATTTTGAAATGCAAAAATATCATCCAACTAGAGCCAACCTCCTCCCCGAGAACAGTGGCACAGTTCAACTCCTTGAAAAAAAAAAAAGCAGAAAATTAGAATAACAACAACTATCGAAAACCTCGACACCTCCCATGAGAGGGACTTCCAATAGAAAAAACCCCTTACCCCAAAGCAACACATCTCTCTTTCTCTCTCTCTTCCCTACTGTCATATCATGCAAATAGACCCTCAAAGCCTTTAACCGCTTCGCTTCACATCACTACTTACATTTGTTTTGCTAAGCCAGCTCATTCACTCAGCCTCATCAACACACCAGCCACTCTCTCTTTCTCTCTCTCATCTTAATATTTCAACATTCAACGTTTCCTATGCCAGATCTCTCGGAGTAACCCTTAGGAGAGGCGTGCTATGTGGGGTTTTCTTCTCTCCTCTTTCTGAGTGGTTTTTCTGTTCTGGGTGATTCCACATATCTCGTACCAAAACTGTATCATATTTTGGAGGGTATCTTTGTACTTTCTGTTTCTGGATTTTTCGCCGCATATCTCGCTGGACCGACCCTTTATCCGATTTTCCTTCCGCACATATCCCTCTTGCCAAAAACAGAGTCTTTTTGGGAGAAAATGGCGAACGGGTTGGAGATAGAGAGTGGGTTCACCATGTTCAGTGATGATGAGCTGAGTGAGGTGAGTGGGGTGAAGCGAGTTGGGGACTATGTTGAAGTAACGTGTGGGTGTACTAGCCATAGATATGGTGATGCTGTTGGAAGGCTTAGGGTTTTCGTTAATGGGTACCTTGAAATCACTTGTGAATGCACCCCTGGTTGCCAAGAAGGTCTCTCTATCTTTTCTTGAAAAGGGGTTTTTGTAGTTTTTATTTATGTGCATGTTGATTTCCTATGCGTAGCTTTGTTTTGAGACCGTTGACCTTGATAGGTGACATTGTAGGGTCGTTTTAATCTGCTTTGGGTTGTGACTATGTGAGTTTTTTTGATGGTGGTTATTATGTGAGTCATCTGTTTTCGTTTTCCTTTACGGTTACACAGTTGAAATGTATGTTGATTTGTCCCAGTGAAAACGCTTGTTTAACGATTCTAAACCAGCGGGGAGTGCTTGTTATGAGAATGAAGAAAGTTCTTAAATAGCATGGAGTCTTTTGGAGTTTAATCATGACTTGTTTCTCGATGAACAAGACCTTCCTAGTTGTTATATATACTGAATAAAATGTAGCTTAACCATTACTTTTAAGATGAGATGATCTTCCTGTAGGGTTGTAAAAAGTCATTGATATCTGTTTGGCAGAGTAAGCTACTACAAGAATGGGATTAGTTATAAAATTTGTTCTCTCCTTGGACGGTACAAGTGCATGTGTTGAAATGAGCTATATTTGTACTTGTATTTGGCGTAGGTCATTCGAGGCATATATGATATATATCCCAACTCAAGAGTAGTTAGTTCTCTTTTGGGGGGCCCGGGGTAAATCAATGCCTCCTGGCAGGGGTTAAACTTTGTACCTGATTCTCAAATATACCATGCATATGAATTGCCATGTTAGACTTGTTTCATGTATATATTCGTTATCTACATAGTCTTGCTTCCACAATGTAGTTAGAAATTTTATGTTCTGGCACAGAAAGACTAGTATCTCTGCTAAACCGTGATTATTTAAATAGGAAGCAGTTGCATTATTTTGGGAATCTTGTTTTCCACTCTGCAGCATGAGAATTTAAATAATTGCTTCAACAGTTATCCATGAAATACTGACATTAGAAGATAAAATTTCATAGAGTGCTATTATAGCATGTCATTATGATTGAATGTGATGATAATCACTTGACATATTAGCATCCAGGGAAGGAAACTCCATGATGGTGTGTACAAGTTCTGAATTTTTTTATTACTAAATAAAAGAAATATTTATTGATCCCTATGGAAGAAGTCTGAGATTATGAATGAATATAAGTTTATTTGGCTTATATATCTAATTGTTAAATGGGGGAAAAAAGGAAAAACTTGTTTCCAAGTTTAGTTTCTTACCTTCATTGTCATTTAGTTCTGAATTAAAATGTTATTTCCAGAATGCTTGTCTAACTCTTACCTTATTTGCAAAATGGTGTTTTACTGTTAGACAAGTTGACTCCTGCTGCGTTTGAGAAACACTCTGGAAGAGAGACAGCTAGGAAGTGGAAGAATAATGTGTGGGTAATCGTTAATGGTGAGAAGGTTCCTTTGTTTAAAACAGTGCTGCTGAAATATTACAATCAAGCATCAAGAACTGCTAATGGGTCCCATAGATCCCAAAATGGAAGGGCTTGCCACCGTGATGAGTTTATGCGCTGTACTAGATGTAACAAAGAGCGCAGGTTCCGTCTGAGAACTAAAGAGGAATGCCGCCTTCACCATGATGCTTTGGCAGATCCAAATTGGAAATGTTCTGATCTTCCTTATGACAAGTATGTTCAATCAATCTCTTGTGTATTACATTTCTAAATTGAACTAACACATAACAGTTAAATCAGTTAAGACATGCATATGCTTTCAATGCTGGTATTAGCAATGTCCATGTGTAGGATTAGTTCTAATACATTTATCCTAATCCTTGCCTTGAAATTGATTTTTGTTTAAACCAAATTGGGTACTTGATAGCATCTTCAGATGTATTAAGGAATCTTTGGTAATGTGTAGTATCTTCCACTATGCTCCTTAGTCCTTACCTTGAATATTTTTGTTCAAACCAAATAATTGCATTTATTCTATCTACAAATGGTTTATAGCTACTTTCCAAGTTAGATTACCCTTGATCTTTTTATGTTTTTGCTGCCCTTGGTATCATAAGCAATCCTTAATGGATTGTACTGCCTTTCATTTCCTCAAATGTTGGATACAGTTAATTTATATCTCTATATAAACAGCATCTGGCCAAATAGAAATGTAAGTTCATTTAATTTAATTTAATTATACTAAGGTGTGACATTATAGCTAAGTTTATTTAGTTATTAAATAAATGATATTGTTATGGCTATTTAAATAGGCATTGTATTTTTACATGGTTGTTGTATATTCACTAGTACTATATTTACTTGGTTCTTAATGCATTTCATGAAGAAATATTTAGTAGTAACTGAACCTGTATTTCAGAATTACATGTGATGATGAAGAAGAAAGAACAAGTCGCAGAGTTTACAGGGGATGCACTCGTTCTCCAACATGCAAAGGTTGCACTTCATGTGTGTGTTTTGGGTGCGACATATGCCGTTTTTCAGACTGCACTTGCCAGACTTGTATTGACTTTACCAGGAATGCTAAAGCTTGAGTTCAGATCCTGTTCCTAAGTTCTGATTTTTGGTACCCTTCTCTTTATATGGACTGAATTACCAGTCCCAATTAAGCATTCAATGTTATTATTGACTGGATTATTGATTTCCAATTTAATGATTAGCTCCATATGATATATCTTTCTTGTGTTTTATTAACATGACTAATTTCTCACATGTTAAGAATTAAAAAATAAAAATAGAAGCTTTTAATATATTGAAATTTTTAATTACATTTATTATTGTATTGTTACTAATTAAGATGATTCGACTAGAGGCAATAGTTATTAATTTTAATCTCTTAACATATTCGTTGAAGGTAAATGAAAGATCAAATCTTGTTTTTTTATCATATGAGAAAAATTTGTTAAAAGCGACACTTGTTACTGTTACACAATTGGCGAGCTCCGAAACCAATTCCCAACCTCCTCCCGGACTGAAAGTGTTTTCTCGTATCGACCACGCCTGATTTTTGACCCAAAAAAAAAGCCTGATTAAATATGGACCCAACTAGTTAAGGTAGCATGGGTAGATATGGAAATGGGAATTTGATTATAAGGGTATGTTCCATTCAAAGTTTTTTCTATTTTTATTTTTAATCATTATAAAAACCTAACATTATTTATGTTATGTTTTTAAATATTTAAATAAAATGATAAAAAATAAAAATAGATGTTTATGTAATTATTAATAAAAGCAAAAATAAAATAATTCCTTAAACCGCACAAGCATGTTTTCTAGCCCACACTGCATTATAAACTTGCGTTTGTAAACGTGGTAATTTGGAGTTGTGATGGTCACCATCATGTTTGATTTAGCGTTAGAAATGTGAGTACGTTAGAAATAGTTGCGTTACAGAATCTAAACTTGAGTGTAGTCAGTTTCAACGTCAGATCAAAACACATTAAATGTTGATATTGTATATATAGAGTTTTTTTTTTTTTGGACGAAGTATATATGGAGTTTGCAAACATTTTGTGTTTGCAATTGTATGTATGGAATTGACAAAATGCAATTCAAACATACACTTATATCTTTTACCTCCCTATGAATGGTGTACATTCTCATTGTCTGAGATTAGTTGACATGTTTTATGATTGTAACAATGAAGACTTAAATAGAGTTGGTTAGTTGGTAACTTCCATAATTTGAGATTAAATACCTAGTTGATTAGACACTAATCATAATGACTTTTATGATTGTAACAATGAAGACTTAAATAGAGTTGATTAGTCACAACTTGATTAGAAACTAATCACTAATGTACCACCGCATCACAACAAAATTTGCCTTTATATTTTCTTTAACTCACGATTCATCCATGGTGGAAGTGCTCTCGTCAACCAAGGAGGAAACCGTCTTTACCAGACTATACAAGTGAAAGTCTAATGAGAGCAAATTACAATGGTAACTAAAAGTTAAGAATTCATCTTGATTTAAGGAATTACAAAAAATGTAAAGCACGCAGTGCTCCCACAATGACCCAACCAGAGAAATCATATCAATTTGCATTGGAGTAAATGTTAACCTTCACTTGGCTGGTCGCCAGCCTTTACTACCCCCTCGATGAAATGTTTGTCTCCCATGGTTAGCAGATAAACCAGGAGTAAATTGATAGGGAGCATGTGGATTACCTGAAATAGAACTAGAATGCAAATTTGTAGGTGGCTGAATCTGCGTGAAGGGTGAGCTCAACCCAAATGAAATTTGGTTTTGATTCACAGGCCCCTGTGCATTCATGAGTTGTGTAAATATATTGGGCTGTAATCCTAATCCAGGAAAGATAGTTGCTGGGGGACACCCGGGAATAGGATTTAACTGCTGTTGAAATGGAATTCCTGGTACAGGAAACTGATGAGGAATTTGAGTATTTTCTGGGTACCATGTTACACCATTTGTAGGAAATCCATTAGGAAGCATTGCAGACTGTTGCAGCGGAAATGTTGATCCATTTGTCCAAACTCCACTTGTAGTTAAGTTTGGACATGCATTTGTGGGAGGAAATGGGGGATTTACATTAGATCCGCTAACAAGGCCTTGTCCAATGCCTGGAATAGGTGAACAATGTCCATGATCAAGCATTGGTGTGGCAGGTGCAACAGGGAATGTAGGGACAAAACCATCTTTTGGCGGAAAATTGTTTCTGTTGTTTCTCCCCTTCCTAGGATTTTGATCATTTATGCCTCTCTTTGTCATTCTTTGCATTCTGTTGTATTCAGCTTCTTTCTCATCATCTGAAAATTCTCCATCATCGGACACCTCTTCATCATTGACACCAGATGTATCATATCCTTTCTTGTAAAGATCCTTGTTATTAAGCACATGATTGGCAAATTCTGGAACAAAAGAGATCAAAGTTCCCACATGGATCCCTTCAGGAACTTCCTTTTCAGAATTGTATCTCACAATATAATAAGGATTTTTGACTGGTCCAAAGATCTCATCGATTAATCCTAGCGGTGTTCGGTTTTCAGTCATCCAGAGAATAGAGCCCTCATTAAGAGGGTCATGCTTCTCCATCCCTTCCACAACGACTTGAGCGCAAAGAATCTGTAAAATGGGTTACTTGATTAAGTTGATTACAGTGGTAATTAGCATCCCTTCTGATCTATTTCTTCTTATCATATTATTCAATTTAGGTAACAAACAAACAGACAAAGGGGCCCCATGCAACATAAGAAACTAAAAACTTGCAATCAACAAAGTTTGCAAAAGAATGCCTATTTTGCTTCTCTTATCAGAGATGAGGTTTCTATCAGCTTACCGACATGACAACTCCCACTGGCAGCATTTGATGGTGTGGTCCTAATGTCACATTCACAGGAGGAATCCAAGGAAGAACCTACAAAGTTTCCAACCAAAAGAAAAGCCCATAAGCAAAATCAAATGAAAGAATATCTTCTTGAACAAAAAATAAATAAACAGACAGTGGCCCACAGCTAGGCCTTCAAGTTAGTCAGACTAGTTTAAGAATAAAATGAACCCTTCATCCTGCATCCGTGTGTACTGTGTGTGTACCATATATTGCATTGAGGAATAAAAGATTTTAAGAATTTATTATGTTCTCACTTTCTTCAATCTCAATCACAAGCTTCAAAGTAAAAAGACTCAACAGGACAAAGGCCAGACTTTTTAATTTAACCACTGAGAGTGTAATCGGCTCACAATTATCTTCCATAACAGACCAAACTCATAAATAAGCATCTTGGGAGTGAATGCACAAGATTCAAACCCACCAAGTGCATGTCTTTAACTGTAAATACAATAATTACCAATTACAAAAGGGTATAATATAGATTTTATGATACCACTGATATCTAAATTAACCAGTGAATGTGTCAAAAGATGAACAATAAGACTAAATGGACAATCTAGTAAAGGAGTCAGGTAATCTAATCAGTAAATGCAAAAAGTGCTTCAGTAACCTGCATTACCAACTGCATTTAGTCATTTACTAGTACTACTTATAATTTTCTTCAAATGTAGCATAATCAAACGAACAAATATTTAGTTTATGGTGGATAATAATGAACAAAACAACACCTCAAGCCTGTTCTTTGACCTAACGGGTCTTCTTGCAGCACGATCATCATCAGAAGAAGAATCGATGCCCCAACTAGCCATCTCCTCTGAAACTTCCTCGCTATCATCATCATCATCATGATTGGCATCAGAATCTATTATCTCACCTTCTTCGATTTCCTCATTCTCATCACTGTCACTGCTGCTAGTGGTTGCAGAGGAAGTTGAAGACGACGTCGTGCTGGCACTCTCAGTCTCAGACTCAGAGCTTTCACTCTCATCGTTGGCCTCATCATCAGCGATGATCTCAACCCTAACGTCACCATTATTTCCAATTCCCTCTAAGCTGATTTTCTCAATCCCTTCCTCAATACTACAATTGGTAGCACAACCCGAATCGGAAGACCCGGACCCGACAACAGGTGGGTCGGACCTGTTGTCAGGGGCGGGCACGTCGGGGACATAATCGAAATTGATGAAGGAATCGGCGAGGGCAAAGTCTTCAACCTCAACCTCACTACTACCCATTTCCACACGATGGGAAATTAGGGTTAGGAACCCAGAAAATTGAAATTAATAGAAAGGCCATTTCCATATAGGCAACGAGGGTTCGGGTTTTCGTTTTGGAAACAGTTTCGATCCTTAAATCCTTAAACCCTAGGAGAGCGCGCGCAGGGTTTTATTTATGCGGAGAATCGTTTGCGAATTTCAAATACCATGTTTTTAATGTTTTTACATTATATTTATATCCATTTTTCCTAATATGTGCAATATTACACGTAATAATAAATTAAAAGTGAAATATTTTATTGAAATTTATAATTATCATAATATTCAATACATTGATAATATGAAATGTTAGGGCCTGTTTGGTTTGAGAAAACATTTTCTGTTTTCATTTCATGTTTTTATTTTCTAAAAATTGTTTTCATTTTCAATTTTTGAAAATTGGAAAATATGTTTATTTTGACTTTATGTTTTCTATTTCCAGAAAATGAAAATACTGAAAATGCGCTTCGTTTTAAACCATTTCAAATTAAAAATTTATATATTTTATAAAAAGTTAGAAATTAATAATTGAAATAATAAGCATATTTTTATTTTTTAAGATGTCATCTGTGAATAATTTTTTTTTTAATATTTATCCTTTATTTAGTATTGCTTAACTATTAAATAAACTTAAATATGAAGGTTATGTTGTGTTAATTATAACTAATAAAATAATAAAGTAACGAATATCAAGTCTTTTTTATAAATAAAAATTTAGGGTGAGTGGATGGTGCCCCAATCTAAGCAGGGAAAGCCTTCGGGCTCAAAGAGCCCTTTCAAAGGTACTTACATTTTACCTCACCCTAAGGGGACAAGTGGAGGTTCGAACCTGCGACCTGTCAGATCGATACTCTGTCTTGCTCCACTTGATCACCCCATGGGTTTAACGAGTATCAAGTCTTTAAGTCTCAAAAATAAAAAAAAATATTATATAAATATTATGACTTATAGAAAAAATTACTAGAAAAAATACATACAAATTATATATAAGATATTAAAAGAATTTTAAGATATCAAATACGAGCAAGACGTCATCCATATTGTTGGATTAGTAATGTACAACACCGGAAGAAATTAGAATTACAAGGAAAAAAAAAAAAAGTGCATGTGCAATCCCAAAAACTCTTGTGCCACTTGTGCCGTTTTGTATGGCCTCCAAACACACAAGTGACAAGATATCACTGTTACAGCTAACAATAAATGAAATAACATTGTATTTACAAGATTGCCACCACGTTTTCATTATTTTCATTTTCTCATAGATTTGATGGAAAACGGCGAAAACGATCATTTAATGTTTTCAATTTTGGGCAATTTTTCAAAAACAATCAAACATATTTTCAACGTTATTTCCTGTTTTCAATAGAAATGAAAACAGGAAATAGGATAACCAAACACCACCTTACATTTTCCAATAAAACATTTCTACTTTTGATTTACTCACTCCGGTCCTTTTTATAAGGCACTATTTAGAAGATATTGACGGTCATTTTTATAAAGCACTTCACAATCTTTATGCAACATTTAATTTTTTTCTTGATTTACCCTTATTGAATTCTGCCATCATGTATTTTGCTAATTGTTCACTAACGAGGTATTATAAATATTGTTAATAGGTGACCAAGAGAGAGAGTTAAACCTTTGCACTTTTCCATATATATTTGTGTGTTCCAATATAATTGATAGTGGGAATTAGTACTATATTTAGTGTAGAATTTAATCTCAATTATTTAGTGAGAGAATATACTAATAATATTAAATAGGGGTAAAAATGGAATGTTGTATTTTTTTATGAAACCAATAAAATTAACCTCTCTAACAACTTTCCTTGGTCTGTGTAATTCGGTTAGAGGTGTCTTATAAAAAGGACCGGAAGGAGTATTATTATGTGCAATATTACACATGTTAAAAAATTGTTATATTTATCCATTTTGGAATTCTTATGTGAGGTTGCTCACTTTTTTTTAAAAAAAATAATAATAAAATTTTTAAATTAATTGTTATTGGCATGCTATCAAAATTGCAATAACAGTCACATTATAAAATTGCAATAATAACTCAATTGGTAGTGGTTCTAAAGACCACTACTAATTAAGTTAGTAGCTCAATTAATAGTGGTTCTAAGGAATCTAAGATTAAGTCCCTGAGGTCTTGGGTTTGAACCACAGAAGGTTCCCTCTAGGGAATAAGCCACTTCTGGGGGTGGTGAAACATGAGGGTGGCGCACTCAGTGAATTACTAGACCCAGAAGGTGGGTCGAAGGTCAAGACTGGGGTGTTACAATGACCATGTGAGAAGATCTGGACCTATCATCCTCAGACGCTGAAGAGTCTCAAGAAGAATAGGTTAACATCTGTTTCATGGTAGATGCTAAGTCTGAAGATGTGCAGATGAAGGTAAATGTTAAAGAAGTTTGTGATGAACTTCTTCAAGTCTGTCTCACTCTTATTTCTAAGTACAAGGAACTCTGGAAAAAAAATTAAAATTTGAAGTTGAAAAGAAAATTTTTTAGTCTCTCGAACTATAAAAGGAGTTCAATAGATTGAAGAAAGATAATGTTTTTATTGCCACAAAACTTCAGTCTGAAGTCCTAAGTGATAAATCAACTCAATTTGAAATTGAAAAAGTTTAGACTAAAGTTGATGAGCTTACAAAGGACTTGGCCCACTTTGTCCAAGGACATGCTAATCTGGACAAATTGTTATCTATTTAGTTGAGGTCTAAGAGAAAGTGTGACTCCCTTAGTTATACCGCTAAGAATATCACATTATAACACGTAACCGTCGAACTTACTGTTTTTAAAAACGTCAAAATACGAAAATATTTTTTTTTGAAAGAGCTTAGTCCTCATCAACCCATTACATTTCTAATTTCGTTTTAAGTATTTATGAAATATCTTTTCCTTAAGTTCGAAACTCGTTTTCCGAAAACATCTAGACGATTATCACCCCGCGTACATACACAGCATACACGCAGTTATAGAATCAGTTAAAAGGAAAGAAACATCATAAATATATACATACGTCACAGTGTCAGTGTACTTCTCGAGCCAACAAGATAACCATACAAAACATGAGTTCCAGTAGTAGACTAAAAGAAATAAGGCCTCAACACAATACAAAACAAGAGGTCGCTAGATCAGAGCTGCTACTACCTAGACTCACAACTACTCACAACTACACTAGTCCTACTCATCATCCTCCGACTCAGCAGGAAGCCATCCACAACTCCTCCTCCCAGCACCTCCGAGAGTGATCATCCCGAAATCCTCCGAGGGATCGTCGCTCGAAGAGTCCTCCTCTGGCTCCTCCTCCTCAGGATCCTCCTCCGGCTCCTCCTCCTTGTCTGTGGTGTCATCTATGACGATCAAATCTGGCTCACTCGGGAGAGGACGACCATGCGTATCAGGACGCACAGGCTGTGAAGGTGATGCCTCTGGAGCGGGAGAGTATCTGGGGGAGTCTGGCTCATCCATAGTCGCCATTCGTGATGACTGAGATGACGTCGAAGGAGCGAGGCGATGACGAGGGTTACGAAAAGTAGTATAGCGTCTGAGTCCTGGTGGCGTCTCGAACTCCAGGGTCACTGGCACCGTGAAGTCCAACTCCGGAATCAAGGGAAGGCTAGGATGAGAAATGATAAGGCGGACCTCCCCAGTGAACACGCATCTGTCGAAACCAGGGTCACGACGGGTTGGCGAAACGTATTGGAAAAAATTGAGTTTCAATGGAGTCGCCACCAAAGTTTATTTTAAGGGGAAACATTTGGAAAAACCCTTTAAAAAAGAAAAATGGTCTTCAAAACCAGATTTGGGTTCGGGAGTCATTTATGTGTAGGGAAGGTATTAGCACCCTACAACATCCGTTTAAAAAACGGTTACCTCTAATTAATTGTGCAAAACTTGTTAACTTTGAAAATATTCATTTTACCCCTTTTTTGAAAATGAAAATTATTTTTGTTGCCTTTTTTTCTATTTTTATTTTTTTGTATTTTTTTTTATAAATAACCTAAGTTAAAAAAGAAATGAATTTGGATTAAAAGAGGAAAAAAACATTTTTTGTTTATTTTGGCTTGACGGGATTGGTCCCCGCTCCTACGTATCCCCAGGTGCAATGGAGAAATCAAAGCTACGTAGTTCTGAAACAGTGTTGAAAAAAAAGATTGACTTTTTTTTAAAGAAATTGATTTTTAATTTTGAAAATAAAGGGAAATGAGGAAGTTGTTTTTTGGAAGTGTTTTTAATTCAAAGAAAAAAAGAAATTTATTTTTTAGTAGAGTTGATGCTAGCAAATGGCTATACAAAGAATCCTTGAAATTGTTTAGACGACATTATTGATAGAAATGTTATTCAATAAACGTCATTTATTTTGAGAAGGAAACATTTTTGAGAAAAGATTTAAAATTCCGCATTATTGAGTTAGCAAATGGCTATACTCAATATTTTTCCTTTTTTACGTTATTGATAAAAATGCTATTCAATTAACGTAATTTTTGAAAAGAATTATTTTTTTGAAAATGAATTTGAAATTTCACGCATTATTGAGCTAGTAAATGACTATACTCAATATTTCCTTTTTCACGTTATTAATAGAAATGCTATTCAATTAACGTAACTTTTGAGAAAATTATTTTTGGGAGAGATTTGAGATTAAGCGCATTATTGAACTAGTAAATGACTATACTCAATATTTTCCTTTTTACGTTATTGATAGAAATGCTATTCAATTAAGTAATTTTTTTGAAAAGAAATTATTTTCGGACGAGATTTGAGATTAAGCGCGTTATTGAGCTAGTAAATGACTATACTCAATATTTTCCTTTTTCTTAAAAAATACGTTAAAGGATAGAAATGTTATGCCATTAACGTAATCCATTATGTTTTAGAAAATATTTTTTGTTATTTTTATTTTTTGAAAGAGAGTAAATTAAACTAACCGTATTTACACGCGTCCTAAGTTATAAACGAGTACTATTTACAACGGCAACTAAAATGCACGCCAGACAAATATTCACAATTATTTAAAACAGATCAAATAAAAGAAACAAATATTTACAAATAATACAAGGTGGTGGGTCAAAAGGAAATTACAAAAATGTGAGATAAACAATAACACAGAAAATGAAAATTAAAAGAAATTGCACACACTGAAATAAAGTTGGGCCTTAGATTGCATCATTGGCCCCACACACAATAGAGATAACATAAAAAATCCTAATTACTAGTTATTTACTAATTAAATTCTACCATTATTTATTATTATTATTTTTTCTTTTTTATTTTATTTTTTTTATTATTTTTTTAATGGGCTGGGCTGGGCGAGAAGCCCAGCCTTGGTACCAGATTTTTTTTTTAAAAACATAACACAATAAAAAGAAAGAAAAGAAAAAAAGGAAAAAGAGAAAAAAAGGGGGAGTGGGACGGTTCATTTCAGAGAAGCTAGAAGCTTCTCATTCTCACCTTCACTCCCTCATTCTCTCACTCTCTCATTTACTCTCTCATCTCACTCTCTTAGGGTTAGGTTTTCTGTGTGAAAAAAAGGAGAAGGAAGAGACAAGGAGAAGGGGGGGCCTCCCCCTTGCATGCCCAGGGAGACGGCTGCAAACACCGCCGTCGATGCAGCGGCGGCGCATGAGGGGCTCGGGAAAGCCGCAGACAGCGGCGGAGAGGTTGGGAAGGCCGCGCAGCGGTGGCGCGGAGGGAGTGGGGGCGAGCGGTGGCCCGCAGCCGTTTCAAATGGCGGTGGTGGCGTGAGGAAGAGGCTGGGCGAGGGAGAGGGAAGAAGGGGCGGCCGCCCCTTTTGCATGGCCACGGAGAGTGCGGCTACGGCCGCCGATGGGCGCGACTACGGCTGCTGGAGGATGTGCGGCGGCGGCGGAGGACAGACGCGTGCGCAGCGGCGGCAGCGCGGAGGCGGAGCGGTGGAGAAGGACAGCAGCCGCTTGGAGCGGCTGACGGAGGAGCTTCTGCAGGGGAGGCCGCACACGACGGCGGCTGCAGTGGTGGAGGATACGGCTGCGCACGGTGGCCTGAAGTGCTCTCGACAGAGAGCTGCGGCGGTGATGGTTACTGGCGGTGGTGAACAGCTGCGGGGATGGTGAACGGCGTAGGGAGAGGAAACGGAGGTTACATCCACTGTGGTGGCTTGGTGGTCGGCGGCCATGCGCGGCGGCGCGACCAGCAAAGAAAACTGTAGGTACGGTGGTCCCTCCCTTTTTTTGTTGTTTTTTTTCTCTGCTTGGTTTTATTTTCTGTTTCTAACTTCTCCCCTCTCTTGTGCATATATGGAGGCTGTGGGGTATGTGACAGTGGAGGGAGGCTTCACGGGCAGGTCATGGTGACTGAGAAGAGGAGAAGGATGGGGCGACCAACCTAAAGGGGGAGATGGTTTATTTTATTTTTCATTCTCTGTTTATTTTATCTCATCATTTTTTATAGCAAGACTGTACTTTGGGACTGTATGATTTTGGACTGTGATATTTTGGACTATGATATCCTTGTTGTTTGATTTTCTTATAAATCACACACCATAAAATCTCAGGTTATGCACAATGATTGTATAGGCACAAAGCATGGATAGATAAGTCAATAGTATAGTTCAGAGTAAGCAAAGGAAAGAAAAAAAAACATTTAATACCAAATAGATGTCTCCTTTTGCTTTTGCAGTTTTGACCCAAGTTTGCTAACTTTGTGACCCGAGTTTGCAATGACCCTCTTCTGCTTTCACTCGAATTTCATCTTGCTTTCACTTGAATTTTATCGATCCTTTCCCTGTTTTGCACTAAAAAATCCTTCTGTTTACGCTCAAATCCAAATGAGAATAAGAATGATTCTCACTGGAAAATCTTTTGTGTGTGGGGTCCTATGATTGATTTTTCTGCCTGTGTGCGTATTGTGAGAAGAAGAAAATAATTTACCACAGCTATTTATAGATGCAAAAAGGTTAATCCCACCGCCCAAGTGATGATTAATTGAGCTGCTCGAGGTTGCAACTTGCAACCTGCAGCAGCTCTTGTTCAGAAATTTGCCCCTAATCCTTCCTTCCTCTACACGCTTCCTATTTTTACAGCTTTTATTTACAATTAAGGAAATAAAGATGAAACAAAGGTCTGATGGATGGAGGAAAAAGAAAAAAGGAAAAAAGAAAAAAGAAAGAAAGAAAATTTTAGAAAGGGCCCAAAAGTATTGGACCAGCAAAAAGATTTTCAGTTTTTCTTCCCCTTCCCTTCTTTTAAAAAAAATCTTTTTTTTTCTTTTAAGATAGATGATTTCGAGTAGGCTTTACAGAAAAAGAGAATACCAGGCCCAGAAACGTACCTGTCACAACAAGAAAAGAGATTTTCAATTTTTCTTTCTTCACTTTCTTTTAAAAGAAATGATTTTACTAGGCCTAAAAGAAAATATCACCGGGCCTGAAAACAAAACTGGCTCAATCAAATAAGAAAGAAGTTAGGGTTTACAAAACAGAAAAGGGGCAGGCCCAAGGCAAAATAAGAGAGAGGGCCTATTGGCCCAATTAATTATTCAACTAATTAATTATTTAATAATTAATTAATTAAATAATTAATTAACTCTTTTTTTATTTTTCATCATTTTTATTTTGATAGGGTAAAAAGAAAATATTACAAATATATACGTGCATGAAAATAAGAGATAGAAAAAGTGAAATAGAACTTCCGGACGAAATTGGGTGCTGACAGCATCGCCTAGGTATGTCGGTCACCCGCCACTGACCTCGTGGCATCCACCGCAGCTGGATCCTCATGGTCGACATACTGAATATCCCCGATGCCGACTGTCGATGTAGCGAAGAAATACAACGACAGGAAATGACAGAAGCAGAAAGAAGGGTGAACACATCGCATGAACTCATAACAAGTAGAATACAGCAACTAGAGCGTACACAAGATATTCACACTTTTCAATCACAAGAATACAGTTTATATCATAATGATGTATATGAACTAATGCATGTGGGCCCAGGGAAACATCACCATCCGTAGAGCACAACAGCAACTGCCCGACCATATATGTACAACGTATCAGGAGTTAGAGTCTGTACTAGCGCGGTACTTATAATTTTCTTTTGGCCAATTTTTCCCGACTTCCAGACAATCTCAACCGACCATGAAAACTTGAGAGCGACAGGATAGTCAAGCCTGTACCCCGTTTGCTCGACAGTAGGGAGCGAGCCTACGTCACCTGAGCCATTTCGGGACTTGACTACCCTTAGGGCTGGCATCCCCACCCGAGGACCCTCTGGCGTTCTTTGCAAAACCATGTGCCCAGTCCCTACCAGTTTCACACTGTACCGAGTGTCACTGCCATATAGGTCGTAAGGTTTTCAACCTCGAACATTAACAATGCTTTATGATGCATGTCATACAACAATGCCTTCAACAATCACATCCCTACAGGCAAAGCCCATTGAACCATTCAACGTCACCACATCCCCGTGGCGCGGCCCGAATTCAATGTCTTTCCATCAAGGGAAACCACACAACGTCTTCAGCAGACATAATCCTTACAGGCGAAGCCCCTTTGAATCATTCTACGTCACCACATCCCCGTGGTACGACCCGATTCAAAGTCTTCCCTTCACAAGGAAAGCCAAACCGCACTCTCTCGCCAAGCTTCTCAAGTCTTGTGTAGAAAGAGTGTGTTGGTTATAACCTTTTAAGGTAGTTTGTACTAATGTTCTTGATAATCATGTTCACTTAAGCCCTATAATTTACTAAGACTTATAATTGTGTCTTATGAATAGTATTACTTATCCTAATTCTCCTTGTATGACTAATTAAGATTAGGTTTAACTTTTAATCATAACTGATCTTCATTAACTGGATTACAATTAATTTTAATCCTCTTTAATTAAGTCTTAATCCTTACTTAAGATCCTAATTTACTCCTAATCATCCCTTAATCTTTTCCTTAATCTTGGATTAGGATTTTAATTATGTTTGATTAAGGTTAATCATAATTAATTAGTTCGTAATCATCATTATTGATTAATTACTTAATTAATACTTTCATTAAGGTTAATTAACTTTAGACTTAATTGATCATTCTTTACTTAATTAACTTAAGTGAATTAGGTTAATTAACTTAGGTAATTAAATTAGTTAAACCCACTAATTAATTCTAAGTTTTAATTTTTATTAACTTGGATTAGAGTTGAAGTCCAACTCTAATCTAAACCCAAATTCATAAGTTATTTTTGGTTGACTTTTAAATGAGTCTTTGACTCTCTTTTTGAAGGCTTTGGGCCCAAACCAAAGGTCCAAAGGTTTGATGACTCATGGGAGCCCATTCTTACTCATAACAAGTCAAAAAGTTGACTTTTATGTTGACTTTTATTTTGGTGAAAATAGGAATCCGAATTTTAGTCTTTTATTATTTTAAAAACTTTCTTTATTTGTATTTTAACCCTTTTACTTATAAATTTATTTCTTAGTCCTTTTTGAACCATCAAGCCCATAAACATTTTTTTTTAACTTACCCTTGACCTTTTCAAGATCAAAAAGGTATTCTTGATGAGTTTTATCAAGAACAACTCATGAACATCAAGAACAACTTGAATGTTCATCAAAACTTCAAATTTTTCCACAACATCCAATCTTCACCAAACTTTCATAAAATCATCAACAACCAATTTAAATATCAAATATCATACTAATTCACCCAAAATCATCCACATGCACATTTAAGTTCATAACTTCATTTTCAACTCATAAACACCATTTTTTCAAAGATCAATCATCCAAAACAATTGTATACATCCAAACAACTTCATGCATGTTCATGGATTCATCATACAAACATATTCCAAGTGCCAAAAAAATTTTAAAACACATGCAGCCCCTTAAACTCTCTAGGCCAAGAGCTATAGGAGGAAAAAGGAGAATTTTTTTCAAAATTTTTTTCTTGGCTTGCATACATCAAAAACCACCAATCAAACAGATTTCAACCATCAAATAAATATAGAAACATCACAAACAGCCCAGTTCACAAAGTCCAAAACATTATACTCAAAAATAGGTTCCAAGAGTTGATTTTTCAAGGAGAAAATGATGAACAAAGACAAGGATTCAAGGGCAAATCCTTGACTCTAGTTACCAATCCTACTAGAGTTCAAGTTCTCCCCCCCTTTACCTCAAATTTTCAAGAAAATGAGTGCAGAATTCTGGTCCCAAAACAGCCCCCAAAGATGCCTCCTTTAGTCACCAACAAGGATTTTTCAAGGCTAGAAGGCTTAGAAATTGAAGCTTTGGTTCAAAAGATGGAACCTTGGCTTGGTTGTGTTTAATGGAGGATGAAAGTTTTGGAGAGAAAATGGTGAATGGCTCACGACCAAGGGAGAAGAAAGGATGAGAGAAATGAGAGAATTCCTTTGCATGTGAGAAAAGAAAGAAGAAATGGTGTAATAAATGTCATCACATCACTTTTTTTTTTTTTACACATGGTTTGAATGGAAGGAAAGGAAAGACAAGTGTCTCCCATGCACCAAGGCTGCATTATGCACGGTCTTCTAGGAGGAAAAAGGGAAGGTTTGTGCAAATTTTCTGGCCCGGATCAAGAGTATTCGGGCCCAGTTCAAGGGACAGGAGGGGCAAAAAGGTCATTTTCACATAAAAACCCCAAAAATTCCCAGAAATTCCCTAAAAATAGGAAATTTAATTCTAAATCCAAAAATATAAATTTTGATGATTAAAAATAATTTTAATCACTCAAAATCCAATAAAACACTCAAAACGGCAAAAACGACAAAAACGGTAAAACGCGGGTGTTACAGAAAGGTTGGTCTTGACTATGTTGACAAGTAACCATCACATACTTTAAATCCTTCTACCTCTAATTCTAATATTACTTGCAACTGGAATGAAGGGACATAATTTCTCATGCCACAACATGTGGGCTCTTGATACTAATAAAAAATGAACCAAAAGAGTCTGGGTACCTAAACACTTGATTGTTTCTATTGCAAACATCTTTAATTGGACAAAGGAAACCCATAAAGTGATACTTGGGAAATGGCTTATCATGACGCATGACAGGAGAAAGGCCATGGTTCTTAGAGCTGCACTCAAAACGTGATGGGTTTGTGACCTTTGGAGGACACTAGAAGGGCAAAATAGTAGGATTTGGTAAGATTGATAACAAACCTTTGCCTATTATTTAGAATATTCTTTTGGTTGAGGGTCTGAAGCATAATCTACCGAGCATAAGTCAATTGTGTGAAAGTGGATACGATGTTTCTTTTAACAAAGGGTTATGTATAGTCTCAAGCTTTAATAACAAGACCTTTTGTTCTGCCAAGAGACATCACAATCTTTATAAGATTGATCTCGGAGATCTAATGGATCAAAATGTAACATGTTTTTTCTTTGCAAAAGATGAAAAAATTATTTGGCATAGATAACTTGCACATGCAAGCATTCAACTTATTCAAAATTGAAAAAGCACAAACTTGTAAAAGAGTTATCCAATATATCTTTCAAAAATGATTTTGAATGCAAAGCTTTTCAAAGAGGGAACACAAGCAAAAATTCATTACATATGGATCTATTTTCACCAACCAGAACTGCTAGTCTTAGTGGAAAATGGTTTGAACTTGTCATTGTTAATGATTATTCTATATTCATATGGGTAATCTTCTAAACCACAAGGATGAATCTTTTCAAAGGTTTTCAATCTTTTCTAGGAAAGTACATTAAGAAAAAGGTTTTTGTATTTCAACTATACGAAGTGATAAGAGAATTAAAAAATGCATTGTTTGAAAAATTCTGTAAAGAGAATGAAATCTCTAATAATTTCTCTGCACCTAGAATTCCACAATAAAATAGAGTCGTTGAGAGAAAG
This sequence comes from Sesbania bispinosa, assembly GCA_026901365.1. Taxonomy (NCBI): domain Eukaryota; kingdom Viridiplantae; phylum Streptophyta; class Magnoliopsida; order Fabales; family Fabaceae; genus Sesbania; species Sesbania bispinosa. The sequence continues at coordinate 1,781,529 of QLOH01000032.1, read as the reverse complement.
AATTGAACTCTGCAGGAGATGGCGATGACGATGCTCCATGAGAATTCTTTTCCAAAATATTTCAGGGCTGAAGTAATAAACACTATCTATTATGTACTTAATAGAATATTGATAAGACCTATTCTAAAGAAGACTCCATAAGAATTATTGTAGAAGGGAAAGAGACCCAACATATATTACTTTCATCCTTTTGGATGTGAGTGTTTCATTCTCAACACTAAGGATCAACTTCGAAAGTTTGATTCTAAGGTTGATAAAGGAATTTTTCTTGGATATTCTAAATTATCCAAAACCTATAGCGTTTACAACACTATAACTTTGGTGATCAAAGAATCAATCCATGTAAAGTTTAATAATAACCAATAGACTAATAGGAATCTATCATATCTTGAATATGATTTTGCAAGTATAAAGTTGAATGGAGAGTTTCAAACTCAACTAGAACTAAAAGAAGTTCGGTCTGAACTAGTTCAAACCCAACCTATTGTTGAGTCTCAGTCTAAAGCACCTCAAACCTTACCTATGAATGGATGATGGTTGACGACTTTCTTGAAGTTAGATTTAGTAGGTAATCCTTAAAGAATGCTAAAATGAAATTAATTGAGTACGGTGAAGAAGGAAACTCATAATTCTTTTTCTTTGATTGAAAGAATAATTTAAATGAATGGTTTAAAGAATGAAAACTTGAATTTCGGAAGTAAGAAGTTAGATTGTGATATTTGCCTAAAGTAATGCTTAAACCTTGATTAAAAATTATGCAAATTTGACTAGTTATGTGTACATGATTTGTTTGATTTATAGTAATCATTTGATGAGTTCATGGAGCATACAAAGCATGTAGTATTGTTATGTTATGATTATGGTAATTCCACGATTAAGAATTGAAAGAAAGAGATGTTTTTCTAACAAGGAAACCTATTGGTTTTGAGAGAAAGCTTAGTGTAATTTTTTAAGGAAAAACTACTTTGAGAAACTTGACCTTATTTAGAGATTTGAGAAAGAGTTATAAGATTCATACAATTTATACAACAACTCATACAACATACTTTTTTCGCTTTATCTCTCTACATCACATCGACCATCAAATCTTATACGTCTCTCTTTGAACTCATTTGTCACTTTGTTGTATATACACTATGTTTTGTAATTACCCTTTCTCTTTGAGAAACTTGATTGATTCTGTAACATCCCAATCATAACTATTTTCATGAATCAAATTAGTAATAGAAGAGGATTTTATAAAAGGAATTAGGAAAGGGGAAGAAAAACTATGTTAGAAGCAAAAAGGAGTAAAAACCAAGAATTTGAATCCTAACACTCTCGCTCAGAGCTCGCTCGAGTGCGCGCTAAGCGAGGGTATCAGTAGGGATGAGGATTTTTTCACTCTGGTCTCCTCGCCTAGGCTCGCTTAAGGGTAGCCTGAGCGAGAAAACAGAGTCAGAAAATGGGGCTCTCTGGTTGAAATTCCGCTCAGGGCTCGCCCGAGCGCGCGAGTAATTTTTTTTAAAAACCCTTTTAGGGTTCATTTACTCATTTTTCTTCCATTCCTTTTCATCTTAGAGAGAGAGAGGGGGTTTTAGAGAGAGAAACAAGCTTTGGAGCTAGAGGAAGCCAAGGATCTCCTCCCCAACCTCCCTCAACTCTTTCCCTCTCCTTTTTGGGCTCTCTTGAGGTGAGTACACACTTGTTAGACAAGCGGCCTCAAATAACTTAAGAGGGGGGGGGGTGAATTAAGTTAATCCAAATTTCACTCTTTTTCGTCCACTTACTTCTATTCTCTTTTACTATACTTACAATAATTCTTTTATAATGAAATATGAATGCAAAATCCTAATTTCTCAAGATATAATAAGTTAACAATCACAATAAACAAGTAAAAAGTTAAGGGAAGAAGAAGTGCAAACTCGATTTATACTGGTTCAACAAATCCCTTGCCTACGTTCAGTCCTCAAGTAACCCACTTGAGATTTCCACTATTCTTGTAAAACCCTTTACAAGAGATGAACACTCACACACCTTGGAACCCATTTCCCTTGTGTTGAGTTTCACCCACAAACCACGAGAGGCACCCTCTCTTTAATCACACAGTATAAGAACAATTGTTTGTACAAGATAAACTCTCTCTTAGAGTAGATAATACAACTTGAAGTTCCTATAAGAATCCTTAATAATTTGCAAGTGTTTGGCACAAGATGATTCTTAAAAATGATTTTAATCTTTTATGATTTCACATGAGTAATCTTGTTAAAACTCGAATCTGAGACATATATATATAAGGATGAAGATGAAACATTGTAATCCTTGATTAAAAGTCATGTCTCTTCAAGATTTTCAAAAACAGAACACTGGTAATCGATTACAAGGGTTTGGTAATCGATTACACAATTCAGTTTTGCGAACAGTTGTTCCTGAAATTCAAAATTTGAACTTTCTGCACACTGGTAATCGATTACACCATTCTGGTAATCTATTACCAGTTCAAAAACTTTCAAATTTAAGTCTCATAACTTCTGGTAATCGATTACACCTATGTGGTAATCGATTACCAGTTCAAAAAATTGTTTTTGAACTGATTTTACCTTAGAAAAACATTTTACTTAAATTTTATTTTCAAGGCCAAATAACTTGCGAAGTCTAGAATTCTTTTAACACTTTATCTAACTAGACTAATACTTATCTAACATCACTTGTAGTCTTGATATTGACCTTGTTCTTTCTCTTTCTTTTGCCAAATTCTTTTTGTCAATCTTGTGAACTCATTTTCTTTCCATTGGCATCATCAAAACCTGCATATAATATATCTACAAGTATATGCATCTACAACACTTTCATTCATTTTGTGTGGATTCTTATCTCATAAACCCACTTCCCCTATTCCCTTTCTTATAACATGTGGATTAATGTTTTGATTGGGGATTACATATATCTTGTATGTGTTGTGGTTGTATTGAACTAGAAACATGTGTAAGGGTTCTTCCCCGAGTTAGGGCTTCCTCATATGGTTATGTTTAGTAGTTTTTATTGCACAATTCATGTGATAGATGTTATGGGTGAACATTGAATTAAGGCCTTTGGCCCCAGTTAATCAGAAAATGGTTTTGGCTTTAACCCCGGTAAAAAATTGCTTCGCCCCCAATTTTAGCTCCGACCCCAATTAACCTTAACTAATCAAGATTGGACTTCGGTACTTGAAAAAAGAAACAGAATATTAGGACCAGAATATCATTTGAATAATACTTGAATTGCTTGATCATAGAAAGCCTGTACAAAATACGTTTATAGAGACTACTAGTCTCCTAATTAAGGAAATAAAGAAAGAAATTTGTACAAATCAAATAAGCCAAATCTGTCCTAATTACAGAACAAATCTCCCTAATTATAGGAAAAATCTCCTAATATTTTACAACATTCCCCTCAAGCTGGTGAATGGATATCTATCATTCCCAACTTGCAAGTAAGATATTTAAACTGCTCGGTGGGAAGTCCCTTGGTGAACATATCTGCCAACTATAGTCTTGAAGGAATGTACTCTGTGGCTATAAGGTCGCTGTCCAATTTTTCCTTAATGAAATGTCGGTCTATCTTTATGTGCTTTGTCTGATCATGTTGAACTGGATTGTGAGCAATGCTGATGGCGGATTTATTATAACAAACCAGTCTCATAGGAGCTTCATACTTTATTTTGAGATCATCAAGTATTATCTTCATCCATAACAATTCACAGACTCATTATGCCATAGCTCTAAATTCTGCCTCTGCACTTGATCTTGCAACCACATTTTGCTTCTTGCTCCTCCATGTCACCAAATTTCCACCCAAGAACATGCAATATCCTGTGGTGGACCTCCTATCTACAACTGATCCTGCAAAGTCAGCATCAGTATACACCTTCATGGATAAGTTTTCCTCCCTTTTAAATAGTAATCCTTTCCCTGGGGAGGCCTTCAAGTATTGAAGAATTCTATTTACTGCCTACAAGTGCCTTTCTCTTGGATCATGCATGTACTGACTCACCACACTAACTGCATAGGCTATGTCTGGCCTGGTGTAGGATAAATAGATTAGCTTTACCACAAGTCTCTGGTATTGTGTCTTATCCACCCTTGGGCTTTCCTCATCATTCCCAATTCTATGATTTTGCTCTATGGGTGCTCCAGTGGTCTTACAGCCCAGCTTACCAGTCTCTTTAAGAAGATCAAGAATGTATTTCCTTTGAGAAATAAAGATACCCTGTCTGGAGTATGCAACTTCAATCCCAAGGAAGTACTTTAGCTTACCGAGATCCTTCATCTCAAGTTGAGTAGCCAATTTCTCCCTCAAATTCTGCTTTTTCCATCTCATCGTCACCTGCAACAATCATATCATCCACATAGACTAAAAGTAGAGTGAGTTGTTGGAACCACAGGAAACACTAGAAGGGGGGTTGAATAGTATTTTAAAGCTTTACGCTAAATTTGGAAACCCCTTTTCTAAAACCATCTTATTAATCAAATAACCTATGCAGGTTATTATGAAAAACTCTTTTTCCAAATAGTAAATAATATCAGAGTTACGCGAGGGCTATTGAAAGAGAGTTTTTCAGAGACTTGCTGAACTTGATAAGTATTAATGTGCTATCTGAAATAGCTTCTGAAGATTTAATGGAAATATTTTAGAAGCTCGTTTAAAACTGATTTGTTAAAGAATAACTTCAAAATAGAAAACATGTTGTTTCAAAAATGATTTTCACTAATGTATTAAACGTTTCAGTAACTTGCTGAAGACTGATTTGTTAAAGAACTTGCTGAACCCACTTCAGAAGGTTCAGTAAGTACTCTTGTTTAAAATGATTTGGTCAAGAGTGGAGTTTTATTATGTTGATTGTGATTTTACTTTTCAGACTCATCCCTAGTTAGAAATAATCAGATAATAGTTGAGAGAAAAGAGTTAAGGGTAGAGAGAATAGCTTTTAAATAGATTCAGACGATGAGATTCAGTCTGAAGTTTTGATTACCTTCTGAACTGGGTTCAGACTCAAAGTAGTTTGAAAACGAGTTTAATTCAGAAGTAAAGTTCTCACTTAAATACATTTAAATTCCCTTTGTTAGATGAAAACTGAATTGAGAAAGTTTAAGGGATAGAGAAGACTCGGTCAAAAATTTATCCTGGTTCACTCACTAACCCAGTGAGCTACATCCAGTCCCAGGGCAAACCACCACTGGATTTTCCACTATCTGATCACAGATACAAGTATTCTTTTATCATCAAGCCTCTTAAGCCTCTCCACCAAGTATTCTTTCTTTCACCAAGCCTCTTCAGGCTCTAAACCAAGTATTCTTTCTTCCTCCAAGCCTCTCCAGGCTCTCAGACACTTAATAGTGTTTACAGTGAAAAGTTTAAGTTTCCTAGAAACTTAAATTGAGGTTCATCTTGTACTATGGTTTAACTGAGTATTACTGAGGATACATGCAGTAAATCTAAGTACAAGGTATAACAGAGATACAAGTGTTTGATTCTAAGCTCTAATTCATCTTTGTAGGATCAGAAGGTTGGCTTGATAAAATCTGTATTAAGCTTGGCCAATTTCTTCTGTGGGCTTGATGAATGCCATAGTTCAAGGGTAGATAATTTAGAGTTCATGGCAGCTCATTATGGTCAGTTCCAGTGAATGAATGTTCAGGAATTTGGCCGACCCCCTCAGCTCTACTCTTCTAAGACTTTCTTGAGGCTATTTATATGTTCTGAAAATATAGCCGTTTGAAGATTTTTGATTTTACCGTTGAGAAGAAATGATTAAGATCATAGAGCCGTTGTGAAATAACTTCTCATTTGGTAGCTTCTTTCTTAAGCAAGTTAGGTGTGCAAATGACTTGGTTCTGACACATTGTAGATAAGCTCTTAATCATGAGAGATTTTCTTTGTCTTCAGCAGGTTGATATTTCTTATCTCTCACTTCTTTCTTCATTTGTCTTCTTCAGAATGTAAGGAGATAGGATATAAAGATCCGTTAGTCTACTCCTTTTGACCGTTGTGAGTTCTGCTTCTCTTTTCACTTGAGGTACATGCATCTGATAGCGTGTTACAGAGAAGATACAAAAGTAGGTGTGCAGCAGCGCTGACCTATCTCTGACTTCTATTTCCTTTTCTACAGTAGGCTTCCTCTTTCATGCTGGGTTCTGAAGCTGAGTCCGAAGGCCTTTGTTTTTCTTTGCATCAATTCAGCTTCACCACTCATGTTTGCTGAGACTTAAGTCTTTTAATTAACTTATTCAGATTGACTCATAAGTCTTTAGAAGGTTGTATGGCGTGTCTGGCTTCTTCTTCTTCAGAGAGTTTGAAATGCCACGTCATCACATTCAGAAAGTATGTGTTCAGTAGACACACACTTTCAGAAGGTTGCATTACTTCATCTTGATTTAGCTTTTCATCTTGGAGAAGCTTTCAGCGAGTTTCTTCTTCTTTGTTTCGGATGTTTGCTTCTTTCTTCTTCATTCTTCATGAGCATGTAGTCTATCTTTATTTCAACTTTGCCCAGATGTACTCTTTCTTTTCTTCTAGTCTTTTTCTTTGGTTCAGTAGGTTGGTCATTTTTGGCAAGTTCCTTTCTTCAGCATATTGCCTTTTTGTTCTTCCTTCAGTATGTCTTCCTTCTTTGGCCGATTCCTTCTCTTCAAGTCTATCTTTGATTCAGAACGTTGAGCTGCTTCTGCATGGTTCATTGTTTATTTGTCTGAAATTAATCATCTGAAGCATGCTTGCATCTTCTGAATGCAAGATCTGAAGTACGTTTGCATCATCTGAATGAATGATATGAAGTATGTTTGTATCATCTAAATGAATGATCTGAAGTATGTTTGTATCATCTGAGTGAATGATTTTCATGATTCCACAAATATACTTCTTCTTTCAGATTTTCTTCAGGTAGTTGATCGCGTTCAGATAGTTGCTTTAATGCTCTTGTTGCTTTGTTCTTCTTTAGCAGATTTCTTCTTTCAGCATTTCTTCTTGTTCAGATTTGCTTTGTCTTTCTTGGCTACCTTCATCTTCTTGTCTTTAGATGGATGCTTCATCCTGTAACCTGAAACACAATGCACAAAACAATACCTTTTTCAGTAGAACCTGTCTTTATATGATCTAATTTGTTAATCATTAAAACCTAAGGATAATCAGTCTCAAATCTAATTTAATACTTAAATTAATTCTGAGACTCAACATTCTCCCCCTTTTTAATGATGACAAATTAGATATAACTTAACAAATATCAGATAGATCCAAATTGAGTATGTTTTTTAGAATGATGATTTGGGTTGGAAAACTCCCCCTAAGATGGACAATATTAAAACTCCCCCTAAGGTGGACAATATTATATTTCTCCCCTCATTCAATTTTTACCAAGACGCTTGAATATATACTTGAATATATATCTGAAAAACATTTTCCTCTTTTCTTTTCATTAAATTGTTAAGCTTATGTTTTATCTGAAAGAAATTTGTTTAGTTATATTTCTTCTCCCCCTTTTGTCATTATTTAAAAAGGTTTGATTGGGTAAACAACTTTTAACAGATAACAAGATTAATGCATTGTCAATATGATCGGATTTTAAGAAGAATATCACTTCAGACCAAAGCAGCTGATTTTAAGATGCACAGAATAGAGATTACTAAAAGAAAGATCTTTATATTATTTAAAATATTGTAAACATCTTGAAAAAAATATCTTAACAACATGAAAATATATGTATATCAACGCTATCTCTCTTGATTCCTATGATAGGTTGAGGCATAGCCTTATCAGCAGCTTCCTCTTCAGCCTCAGCTGCCATTACTTCTTCAGCCTGAAGCCTCAGAAGTGCCTCTTGAGCCTGTGTCTGTTCCACAATCGTGCATTGAGCATGCAATCTCCTTTTAACGACTGGAACAGTGGAGGTGCATCATTTAACACTGTATTTCGACGACCAGCAACAACCTTTATCATCAGGACCACATTTGAAGTGGTTCCCTTCATAAGATTGGTTATTCTGGTATCTACCAGTGGTCTTCCAGTATGCTTGTAATGCAACAAGATCTCCATGGTCCAAGCATAAAGGGGCAGGTCTTCAAAAGAAACCTTTCCCTTGCTTATCATTCCATACATCATCCACGGGAGATCGATCTTCTCCAGACCATGTTCCAGGGCCACCTCTTCTGTTTTCTCCCTCTTCTTCATTATCCCTCAGAGAGCATACACCCAGATCTCATCCGAGGTGAAAGAAGAACTTTGAAGTGATGAGTCTGTATTGAGGGCTCTTGAGATTTTATAGGACTTTGAGGCAAGAGATAACAGAGAGAGACACGAAGATTGAATCTTTTGGACGGTTTTACACGGAACATAAATAGGCTTAGATAACATTAATGATGACGGTTTCAAACATTGGAAGTAGTGCAACGTGCATCACTGACTGGACAAGTGAAGAGCCAACATTCATAGGGAATAGGATCATTAACGTTAATTGAAGAGATCAAAAAGATTTTTAACTTCTTTTGAAAAGAGAAAGAGAAATAAATATTTTAAATAAAATAATTAAATATAAATTTTGTTTTAAAAAAATTTTCTGCAAGAATTCTCAAATTTGCAAGATGCAATATGCTTACAGACTATTTTCACATAGGCACAGATTTTAAGTTGTAATGTAGAACAATGTTACCAGCAGAGATACTCAGGATTTTGTAGTTGCTGAGACTCAACTTGTCTTCAAGTTCAGTCTTGTTGCTTTCTTTCTCGCATCAGCAGCATAATCTTGATCTTCATGCTTTATAACCTTTCTGACTTCCTTTCTATCAGAAACAACAATAACCGTGCCCTTTTTCTCAAGAATTGAGGTAGGCTTAGAGACTTAAGTAACAATCTCCTCAGCATTCCTGATGATTAGCTTTATAAGTTCTCTTTAAAGACCTGTTTGCTGAAACATTCACAAACCAAAATACCTTTCAGCAACATCTGAATTTGCTCAATTAAATTTGTTAATCATTACGGAAATATCTTAAGAATTTAGCTTTACACAACATTCTCTCCTTAAATCATATACTTGTGGGAATTTATCTTTCTTTAAAGATTTATCATTGAAAGTGACTCCCCCTGAGTTTGTTATTACTCTTGAAGACTGTGAAAATCTTTTCCTTCTTTTGTTGTTAGAGGGTTCAAAGAGTTTCAGCAGGTTAGTAATTTTTAGTTTTAAGTATTTTTATTAATTTGAAGAAAATATAATATAAATAGCACAGACAAAAAAAAAATGCATACTTACTTATAGGCAACGTAAGCAGAAAATATAAACAGTTCTGGGAACACTACAATATAGAATTTAATCATTAAAAAAAAGAGTTTTATTAAAATAAATCCTTTAAAAAAAATTAAACAAAAATGACAAGGCTCTTTGAATGGATTAAGGACTATTAGCAGGTAGTTCCTCATTAGCACTAGTATTCTCCTTTTCTGCTATATGCTTCAGTAGCTCCTTCTGAGTTTTCTTCAGCCTCCTTGCTAACCGATTCACACGAGCGTGCAGATGTTTCACATTGTATGCAGCAAGCACCTTTCTAATTCTTCCATGAGCACAGAGACTCTTGTCCTTCTCTCTTTGACATGGGATGCCACAAGAGGAACTTCAACCATCCTGTTCTCTAGGGCTTCTACTCTTTCAGATAGAGTTCGGTCTGACTGAGCAAACATAACCGAGTGAAGAAGGAATGAGGTGCTTGATCAAAAAGATTGTCCATAGGAAAGCCCTTGTGAATCAAGATTTTCATGATTAAGGTGTTGTGGGGGAAGAGATCTTTAACATCCAACTCTTCTCTGAATATCATCTGATATAGAAGAATCCATGGAAGATTGATCTTCTTCTTCAACAGCAAGTTTGCCACCACAAACCTTTCAATTTCCTTGATGAAAAAGTTATTACTTCCTTTCGGAAGGATGCAACAATTAAGAACAGCAAGGAGAACTCTGGGAATGTCCATAAGTTGGGAGTGCTTAGTGGGACCAGAGCGTCTTCTACCAAACAGCAACTGATCAAATATCAGGAAGCCTCCATGGTGTACTTCCCAATTCTGACATAAATTTTCTCCCCTTGAAGGAACACCAATTACTTCAACAATGACTTTGCAGTTCACAAAGATGGATCTCCCCATTACAGTCGTGTTGATCCTAGTGTGTTCTAGATCAGAAACAACTTTAGAGCTGTTCCAAAATTCCATAACACTTTCCTCATTCCATGCAGAGGAAATATTGTTAAAGAATGGGGTCTATCCAACAACATCAAAGTACTCAGAGATATTGAATCCTGCTTCTTCAAATTCAGAGAGACGAACCATCCTTGAAGGAATGATTTTCTCATTAATCTTTGATTGATTTGAATCACATGAAGTAGCAGACTCAGCAGCCATTTGAGCAAGAGTTTTGAACTTCGAAAGTTAAGGTACTTGAAGAGAATGAAGTTCTGCTCTGAGGATTTTCTGATTAGAGTGTAGTTCTCATGATACTCCTTCAATCCTTATAAATAGGCATGCTTGAGACATTGATGACGGTGGTTACATGAACTAAACAGTTATGGAGAGATGTGCATCGTGCCACAATGAGGAAACAGTTGATAATCCATTAATATACATAGAGCCAGATCATTGTTTTGACAAACTGTTTAAATTTTAATGACCTTTCAATTTTTTTAAAAAATTAACATGATTACTTAAACCAAAAAAGATAATCTGATAAACGATTTTCAGCAAGTAAGCACATTTCAGACAAACATATATCAACAAGTCTATTTCTTATACAACAGAGACTATATGCAACTTTCAGATGATTCTTATAAATATATATCACATAATTGCATATAGGCTGAGATAGGAAAGATGTTACCAATGAGGGAATTTGAATTGAACGTGCTTTCGTTTTCTCATCATGCCCTTCTGAAAGATGCTTCAGCAGCTTGAATAATGGGTTTAAGAGAATATACTCTTTATCATCCGTTTTTCCACTTTATCTCAGAGTTGCTTCAGCTTGATGAAGTTTCCATCTTAGATGCTCAACCCGAAGGTGAGCTCTGATACCAATTGTTGGAACCACAGGAAACATTAGAAGGGGGGTTGAATAGTTTTAAAACTTTACGCTAAATTTGGAAACCCCTTTTCTAAAACCATCTTATTAATCAAATAACCTATGCAGGTTATTATGAAAAACTCTTTTTCCAAATAGTAAATAATATCAGAGTTACGCGAGGGCTATTGAAAGAGAGTTTTTCAGAGACTTGCTGAACTTGATAAGTATTAATGTGCTTTCTGAAATAGCTTCTGAAGATTTAATGAAAATATTTTAGAAGCTTGTTTAAAACTGATTTGTTAAAGAATAACTTCAAAATAGAAAACATGTTGTTTAAAAAATGATTTTCACTAATGTATTAAACGTTTAAGTAACTTACTGAAGACTGATTTGTTAAAGAACTTGCTGAACCCACTCCAGAAGGTTCAGTAAGTACTCTTGTTTAAAATGATTTGGTCAAGAGTGGAGTTTTATTATGTTGATTGTGATTTTACTTTTCAGACTCTTCCCTAGTTAGCTCATAGAACGTGGAAACGTGGGAGTTTATAAAGCTGGTTGCGACGTGGAGATTATGCCAGTTATCTGCAGTTCCTAGCAGTTATAGAGGAAGCTTATAAATAGGATGAAGACAAAGTTTAGAAGGTCGGCAAACTGAAGACTCAAGCATTCTGAAGCTAGAGCATCCATCCTGAGATCAAGGCACCCAGTTGCAACGAGCAAGTAGGGACTGCAGACCACCATTTTCAATTTCCTGTATCTTTACGCTTTCTGCAATTTATTTTCATTGTTAATGTATTCTGATTTACTTGTTTTAATCTCAAACACAAACTTGTTCATCTTATCTTGCACCATTTTCATCTTATCTTTTCTAAAACTTTTTAATAACAACAATAAAAAGAGCCCGGTTAGAGGATCTGTATCTTGTCCCAGATTGTTCTTGAGATACATTTGTTTAAACTAATTTCTAAAATAAACACATATATATCAATTGATCACTTTGATTTTACAACAAATATATTAGTACTTTTCATTAAATTGTTGCATAAATATGAGCTAAATAGTTATTTTATATTCCCTCCGGTCCTATTCAGATAAAAACACACATATTAAGAAAAGTAATTAATGCGTTTATTTTCAAGAAATTACTCTATAAGATTACAATTTTACCCCTATTTTAAATTAAACTCCGCTCTCATGGTAATTGTGTCACCTTAAAACCTTTAATGGTCAACACGGGTAAATATGAGAAAAAACAATAAATGCTTCTAAATTTATGCACTTTATTTTATAAATAGAACCATGGAAAAGCTTCAAACGTTGTCTTATAAATAGGACCGGAGGGAATATTAAAAATAATACTAACATATATAAACTATTTATTAACCTATTCTACGTATGAAGTCAGACTATACACAAACATTTCTCCATGTTACGGACATGGGTTGAAACTAAATGGTGGATGGTGCCGGCGGAAAGCATAAATGATTGAAGTTAAGTATTTTTCTTAAATTCAACGTCATATTCCATTTATTAAATGAGGTAGACGGATACAAGTAACATGCCTTAAAGATGACCATGTGAACCACTGACGGCATGGATAAGCTAGCACAAGCACAAGATGTTCTTGGACATACAATCGCGTTAAATGTTTGAAGGGAAAACTTTATCACTCAAAAAAATCAGTTTACCGCATGTAAAAGATACCTATGGCCTTTGAAAAAAAGATGACCATGTGAAGGACAAGTAGCCATAATCAACAAGGCCAGGTCTACCATGCATGGTCCCGGTAAAAGGGGCACCATAGTCAGTTTTGGAGCAATTCTTCACTCCATGCAAGAGTTTGGGTAGTGCTTTATGGCTTGACTTCTTGTTCTTGCCATCACCATTTCCCTTGCACCAATTGATTTTAGAAAATATTTTTTATTTTTTAATATTAATAATAAAAATATTTTTAATTTTGATTGTAAAAACATCACACCATTTTTATTTTATTTTTTATTATTAAATTTTTATATGAGAAACATTAAAAATAACTTTATATTAATTTCTCTATTTCCTCTATAAAACTCTGATACATGCAATAATTAAAAAAAAAACAAGTTGATATTATTTGTAATTAAAGATAAAAAATAGAAAATAAAAATAAAAAATATTTTTGACTTTCAAAAAATATTTTTTATTTTTATTTCCTGTTTTAATTTATATTTTAAATTACAATAAATGTCAACATATTTTTTCATTCTATTTCTTATTTTCAAAGAGTCGTTAAATAGAAAAATTAATAGAAAGTTATTTTCACCATGTTCTGGAAAATGGAAACATAAACTGTTGTCTGAGAGTGAACGACCCATTAATTTCCTTGAATTTTGGAGATATTTTCCTCCACTTTTTTAATTGCACATGCATTAGGATGTGTAACCCATATATGTTGTTTTATATGAAGATATATAGCTTCAAATTGTAGTATTTCGTATAATTTTTATTCCAGTCATGATTTTGAGGATTTAAATGAAAAATCTAACATGATATTAATAATTAAGTACGATGAATGCAGTTTTATACATTAATAAGGATATCTTGGTTGGTTCAAGGATACATGCTTAATTTCCCTCAATCTCAAATAAGGTCTCAAATTTGAGTTTTGTGGATGGAAAATGTTAAAAAAAAATATATTTTATTCGATGTAATTAAAAAGTTAAAAGCGTATATATCGCTCACATTTCTTTGATGTATTTTCTTAAATGTATTGCTCATATATAAATCATTATGGAAAAAGCTCCTTCAAATTGACGTTGTATCTAAAGTGAAAAAGTAAGGGGTTATTTAGTGTTAGATTTTTATGACTTAAGATTATAATACTTTTTAAATTAAATCAATAGTAAAATATATCCTTATTTGCTCACTTTACACACAACCTCACTTTAAAGGAGTTTGATTCATTTAGTATATTTTTAGGGTTTGTTTGAAACATTTATCTATTTAATTCAATTTAATTTTAAAAAAAAATTTTATAAATTGTTTTATAAATTTTTTTTATATTTTGTTTCATTTATTATAAATGATATTTTTAGATTGAAAACTCTGAGAGTATATTTAAACTATTTTGGTTTTCACGTTTTTTAAAAATGATGGATTTCAAAACAATATATAACCCAAATGGTTTTTAGTTTATCTGTTTTCAAAAACTAAAAACATGAATCAAACAAGACATTAATTTTCTCTCTTTTCTTTTTATCTGTCACCTCACCCATAATAATTACACCTCCCAAAATATGTACAAATCAACATTTCATGAATTAATTTATATTATAAAAATATGTTAATATCACTTCAAACTTACTATTATATTGTTAGCATCATATATTATAGTATAATGTATATTTAAAACAACAATATATAATTTTGATTAATTATTATGTGATAACATTACCACATAACAAAATTGTATTTTTGTTTTATAAAATAAATATTATATTACATAAAATTAAAAAAATATAAGTGTTACTTTTTCCTTAATTAAAAGCAAACATATACTACCTCTGATCCTAATTATAAGAATCTTTTAACCATTCCACAAGAATTAAGAAAATTAGTTAATTTAGTTTGTTGCAAAAAATTTGTTATGTGTATCATCTTTATATAATTACCCTTGAATTTATTGAGACCCATTATTTTCTTTTTCCATCTAACTACTTCATTGTGTCATTCTCTCTCTACTTATTAATTACTCAATCATCTTCATTAATGAGGGTACTTTGTCAAAAAATAATTACTAGTAATGTACTAGTAATAGACATGTAATGGTTCTTAAAATGAGGACTAAAACTTATTCTCCAAGAGGTTCTTAATAGTAATAGGAATGTCAATAACCCAAAGCCATGAGGATATTGAATTCCTCACAGCACACTAATGCAAAACATCCCACGAGTTTCTAAACCACTAACTAACTCTAGGCTAAATCTACCTATTCATATTAGACATTGGGGTATGGAAAAGAAAGAATTACATTTATGACTGTTCTGGGGTACTACCGGAGATGACCTTCCACCTACACACGCCGACATAATGACATTACCTAGCTAACCAAGAGATCCGACGTCACCAGGTCGACATCAACATCACGAGGACTTTGCGTGTCTTGCGATACGACGACACGTTGTCCGACATCACTTCCTGGACCTCGACATCTCAACATAACAATGACGTCCCGCGTGTATCGACACGTCCCTGATAGCGCGTGATCACGACGATTACGGAAGACCGTTACGGTCGTAACAACTTTTCCCGCCATATTTACTCTATATATACCCCGGAATAACACACCTCAGGTACGCATTCTGTTCATACCTACTGTTACTCTGTTGAACTGATATCTTACGTTGAGCGTTGGAGTCCCTGCAGGTACACCCTGCCCTGCCGCGGATCGTCATCGTCAGCATCGTCGAATCTTTCTTCTACGCTACCAGCCACCCTCAAGTTCTCTGAAGATCATTGGCGCCGTCTGTGGGAAACCGAAATTTTGAACAAGATTCCCGTTCTTGGATCTTCAGAAACCGGAAACTCATATCCTTGACGCTTGCAGAAGGACCAATCATGGTAGGAACCAGAAGCACATCCTCCGCCCATTCCGTCCCGATTAACAACTCTGCACCTGGGTTAACCTCAGCAACGGGCCCTGCACTCGTATCTGCTGCAACTGGGGTCGTCTCCGCCACCGCGGGAATACCCCCCTCACACCCAGGAACCATTCGTCCCAGGACGACCGCCCAGACGCCACATGCTGGGACTGCCCCACCAACATCTCCGCATGAGCCACCAACGCGTGACCATCTCCTGGAAATCATCCGCCGCCAAGAGGAGCTTCTAGGGGAATATTTGCGCCGCCTTGAAGTTTTGGAAACTGATCACCACGCACAGGCAATGCACCGATGGATCCTTGACGAACGCCGCCAAGAACCGCGCCGCGTCAATGGCGGCCAGCAGAACAACGAAGGCCATCCCTCTCCTCCACAAAATCAACCATCACCTTCAAACCGCCGCGTGCCGACGTCACCCCAAGCCTCAGCTCAATCCGTGCACTCAAACACTCGCCCCAAGCAGAAAAGTCACCGGGCCGAAGAAGAATCCCGCAACGCGACGGACGACGAGGTAATACAAGTTGTATTGTCGTTTTCAGAACGAATTATGCTTTTTCCCGTGGATAAGCGATTTGAGAAGGTCCCAGTACCGGAGCTCTACGACGGAATGGGAGATCCCCTTGAACACCTCGACATCTATGAGTCAGTGATGTCCATTCGAAACGCCTCAGGACCTATAATGTGCAGGGTATTTCCGCTTTCCCTCAAGAAAACGGCCCTAAGGTGGTTCCAGTCTTTGCCACCTCGCTCTATTAATACATGGGCCGACTTGCGAAGCAAATTCATTACCAGCTTCACCACCAGCAAAGTCCAGCCGAAAACAGAAGCTTCGCTGAAGCAGATTCGGCAAGGAACCGTAAAATCCTTGCGTGATTACATGAGCAGATTCACCAAAGAGGCCCTTTTGGTCCAGGGACTGCAGCTCGGAGTACAACTCATGTACAACGAAGAGCTCGCACTCAAGACAAAGGATACCAACCCCGGGCAGACACAGAAGGATCCCAGAGCAAAAGGAAAAGGACCTCGACAAGACAAAGGAGACAAAGAGTCCCTGGGACGCTACACATCCTATACTCCGCTCAACCTGCCGCGTGGGAAAATTCTCAATGAGATCCTGAACGTCGAGCTTTTTGAGGCCGGCATGAGAAGACCGCGACCCATGAAAGTTGGCCCAGACACTGACAAGTCCAAGTACTGCCGTTACCACAAATCCCAGGGCCATGACACCGACCACTGCATAAGCCTGAAGGACGCCATTGAAGAGTTGATCCGACGAGGGAAGCTCGACAGGTTCAAAAGGGAACAGCCGCGCGTATCCCAGCAAACAGGAGATTGTAAAAGGAGTTACCGGAACGATGAACCTCGACGAGAGTCTAGTTGACGCGAACGTAGCAGGTCACGGACACGGTCACCTTGGCGCGAAAGATCAACATCTCGCAGGCCGTCACGTGATCGTTCTCCTCCTTCCTCAGCACGAAAAGATCGTTGAAGACAGCCTTCTTCCTCCAGGCAGCGATCGCCGCAACCTGAGTCCCAATCTCCTAAGCACCCCGTGATTTATGTCATTGCAGGAGGTTTCACCGGTGGAGGAGAGTCAAATAACTCCCGCAAGAAGCATATGAAAGAGGTGTTATCAGCCTCATCATCCTCATCCCGAGGGGGACGTATCGGCCACAAAAGGAAGCTACCACCACTCACGTTTTCCGACGAGGACTATGGCCCCGTGATCCCGGGGCATGACGACCCGCTCCTCATTACGGTGTTCATGGCTAACCATGAGGTCAGAAGTTTTGGAGTGACGCGGGCGACGTCATCGGTCTTCGTGGTGACCAGGTTATGGCGAGATCATGTTACAAGGAGTCTTTGAAGATCGCCAGGCCAGATAAAGGTGTAGTTTCAGAAAAGGCTGACAACCCAGCGGCGGCCGAGGTATTGCTAGCTGACCTCAATGTTCGAGAAGACTTCGCCGAAACGCGACCGGTTCCAGAGGGCGACTCGAAATCCCTGCAGATCGGATCCTCCCCGGAGCAGGTCGTGATGGTGGGTTCCGGCATGACATCCCAAGATGAAGAGGCACTCTGTGCTCTCATACGCCGGAATTCAGATTTGTTCGCATGGACAGCTGCCGACATGCCAGGCCTTGACCCCGACATCATTTGCCACCGCCTTTCGTTAGATCCCAGAATCAAGCCTGTAGAACAAAGACGTCGCAAGATGTCGGCTGACAGAGCTGAAGCAGCTACGCAACAGGTCTCCGAGCTGCTGGACGCTGGCTTTATTAGGGAAGTTAAATACACTACTTGGCTTTCTAATGTAGTACTTGTAAAGAAACCCAATGGCAAGTGGCGTATGTGTGTAGATTACACCAATCTGAATAAAGCTTGTCCCAAAGATTCATATCCGCTGCCTAACATCAACCGTTTGGTCGACCAATCTTCTGGTTATCGCCTTTTATCGTTTATGGATGCTTATTCCGGCTACAATCAAATTCCAATGTATCCCCCCGACCAGGAAAATACGGCGTTCATGAGCGACCAAGCGAACTATTGTTATCGAATGATGCCTTTCGGCCTGAAGAACGCCGGTGCCACCTATCAACGAATGATGAATACCGTCTTTCGCAATCAGATTGGGAGGATCTTGGAAGTATACGTTGATGACATGATCGCAAAAAGCACCACCGATGGTAACCATCTTCGCGACCTTGGCGAGATCTTCGATCAACTTCGAAAGTACAATATGCGCCTGAATCCGAAGAAGTGCACTTTCGGGGTCCGAGCCGGCAAATTCCTGGGTTTTATGTTAACAGAACGAGGAGTAGAGGCCAACCCCGACAAATGTCGAGCCATCCTTGAAATGAAGAGCCCAACCACTGTAAAAGAGGTCCAACAACTAACCGGAAGAATGGCCGCCCTAACGAGATTCATCTCGAGGTCCGCATCTCGAGCACTCCCATTCTTCCGACTTCTAAAAAAAGGAAGACTTTTTGAATGGGATCAAGATTGTGAAGATGCGTTTCAATAGATAAAGGGCATATTGGCATCTCCCCCCATCTTGTCCAAACCCAATCCCGGGGAAATACTATATCTTTACCTCTCTGTCGCGGACGAAGCAATAGCCTTTGTCCTGGTCCGCGAGCCCGAAGGGGTACAACATCCAGTCTTCTTTATAAGTAAGGCGTTGCAAGGCCCCGAGCTCCGATACCTGAAGGTCGAGAAAATCGCCCTGAGCCTCGTTGTTACAGCGTGACGACTGCGGCAATACTTTCAAGCACATCAGATTGTGGTGCGACCCAATCAACCAATCCGACAAGTCCTCCACCGACCTGATCTAGCCGGCAGAATGGTATCTTGGGCAGTGGAGCTCTCAGAATTCGGGGTGACCTACGAGCCGCGACAGGCAATCAAGGCTCAGGCGCTATCAGACTTCGTCGCTGAATTGACCCCGGCACACCCCAACTTGGACGAATGGTGGGAACTGCATGTCGATGGTTCATCCAACCCTAGAGGCAGTGGTGTCGGCATCCTTCTGGAGAACCCACAGGGAGTCGTGCTAGAACACTCCCTGAGCTTCTCATTCACTACTTCGAACAATCAGGCAAAATACGAGGCGGTAATTACCGGCCTTCGCATGGCGTCCGAATTAGGAGCATCCCGGATCAAGGTTTACAGCGACTCCCATCTTGTTGTATCTCAGGTAAATGGCGACTACCAGGTCAGGGACCCAC
This sequence comes from Sesbania bispinosa, assembly GCA_026901365.1. NCBI lineage: Eukaryota > Viridiplantae > Streptophyta > Magnoliopsida > Fabales > Fabaceae > Sesbania > Sesbania bispinosa. The sequence goes on along the minus strand of QLOH01000032.1, from coordinate 1,762,116 downwards.
TGCTCCTCAAATATCTTAAGGTGGTAAGGCGTATCATTCCCAGCTTCTTGCAAGTCGAGATCCATCACATTCCTAGGGAACGAAATGCCAGGGCCGACATCCTTTCCAAACTAGCCAGCACAAGGTCATCCGGGAACAATGGGTCCGTCATCCAGGAAGTCGTGACCACACCTACCGTGATGCTAACCATCAACACAGATAGATGCTGGTACACCGACATCCAGAACTACTTGGAAAATGGGACACTCCCCAGCGACCCGACCAAGCACGCCATATACAAAGGCAAGCGGCACGGTATTGCATAATCGACGGATGCCTCTATAGGCAAGGCCTGGCGTAACCATTGATGAAGTGCATCTCGGGTGATACGCTCGACTATGTAATGGCGGAAGTACATGAGGGCGTATGCGGACACCACCCCGGGGGACATTCCCTAGCCCGCAAGATCCTTCGCGCAGGCTATTATTGGCCCACCATGGAGGCAGACTCAATGGAGTATGTCAAGAAATGCTCGCAATGTCAAAAACATTCCGACATCCACCGGGCTCCCGCCGAGATGTTGACATCTATTCTAACCCCTTGCCCATTCTTTTGGTGGGGCGTAGATATTTTGGGGCCATTCCCCCAGGCTCCGGGGCAGTTGAAGTATCTCGTAGTAGCAGTCGACTACTTTACCAAGTGGATCGAGGCCTTACCACTTGCAAAGATCACAAGGAAAAACCTCTCGAAGTTTATCTACCGATTCGTGATCTGTAGGTTCGGGATCCCGAACACCGTGGTGACAGACAACGGCACACAGTTCACCGACAAGGGATTCCGAGAGCTTATGTCCGATTTCCACATTAATCACAGGTTCTCCTCAGTAGAACACCCTCAAACCAATGGCCAAGCCGAAACCGCCAACAAGGTGATCCTTAAAGGACTCAAGAAACGTCTCGACACCGCCAAAGGACTCTGGGCAGACCAATTACCCAATGTCTTATGGGCCTATCACACCACTCCCCACTCCACGACCGGAGAAACACCGTTTCGCCTAGCCTATGGAGTCGACGCGGTCATCCCGGTACAAGTCGGCGAGCAAAGCCTCAGGCTCCAAAAGTATGACCTGCAAACTAACGACCAGAGGCTTCGAGAGGAGTTAGATCTGATCGAGGAAGTCCAGGAAAGGGCCTCTATCCGTGAAGCGGCAATCAAGTCGCGGTCAGCTAGACGACATGACAAAACAGTCGTTCCACGAACCTTCGACGTCGGCGATTAGGTATTACGAAGAGCGGACGTCGGCAACAAGAATGCCGCCCAAAGAAAGCTGGCAGAAAACTGGGAAGGGCCATACCGAGTCACGGCCAGCACGGGAACCGGGGCCTATCGTCTTGAAACGCTACTCGGAGAACCCATACCTCGGACCTGGAACGCGGATAAACTCCGCAGGTATTTTAGTTGATTCGTAAATTGTAAATTCACCACCATGTAATATTGTTCCGCAGCAATAAAAGAGCTTATTTCATCATATTATTCATTTTACAAGTCGGGCACAACCCCGAAAGAGCCATGTGAGTCGGGTACAACCCCGAACGAGATTTACAAGACGGGTACAACCCCGAACAGGACTCAAGTCGGGCACAGCCCCGAAAGAGCCATGCGAAGTCGGGTACAACCCCGAACAGGACTCAAGTCGGGCACAGCCCCGAAAGAGCCATGCAAGTCGGGTATAACCCCAAACAAAATTTGTAAGTCAGGTACAACCCCGAACGAGATTAAAGGCGGGCACAGCCCCGAAATCGTTGTTAGAATCGAATACAACACTGAACGCGCTATGAGTGAGTAGTACACAAGGCGCACCACGAAAGACTTAAACAAAACCGTAATGAAAACTTAGGGGTCAAACCAATATGAAATAAAAGTGTATAATAGAAAGCAACTTGTTCAAGGACCACCAGGTTCAGACAATAATAAAATGTGTAATTAAAAAATCAGTACAAACATAAACCGGTGGGGATTCGGATCCACCTTTTCCGAGGTAGACACCTCGCCCGGCTCGCCGGCTACAGTCGAGGTCAACGCACCATCAGGTCCTCTCTCGGCATTAGCATTCAGATCTTCTTCATCATGCAACGGTGGGGACTTGGGCACTTTGTCCCCAGGGGTGCCTTCCACCTTTCCCATAGGGGAAACATCATACCATTTCCCATCCTCAACCGTGCACATTGTTGACATTCCCTTAGTGTTCAGCTCGACCCCGGGATTCAGGAACTTCATTTGTTTGATGGCAAGGTAGAAGTACATATCGGCAGCATCCTCCCAAAGGGTTTCAGTCTCTTCGAGCTTCGCCTTCAACTCCACTACCTCGCCCTTAAGGGCCTCCCGGGATTCCTCAGTTTTTTGAAGGAGCGATTGAGAAGTCGATGCAGCCAGCTCAGCAGCCTTCCTCGCCGAGGTCAAGGTCTCCACCTGCTTCGTCAGGTCGGCATTGGCCGTCATCAACTTGTCTCTCTCCTCCGTTAAAGACTTAACGGCAGAAAGGGCTTTCTGCATCTCCACCTCATCGGCCTCCAGCTTGGCCGTCATCTTCTCTAGATCCTTCTTCATGGGAACGAAGGCGGCAAGATCCCGAGATGCCCCAATAAAGTACCTCAACATCATCGCGAACTTCATTCCCCATTCGGAGGCAGCCCCGAGGATCTGATCAATCTCCTCAGCGGACTTGACCTCGAACATCGCGCAGCCTTGCGCCTCCAAATGCTTGTTCACCTCCTCAACGCTCATGTCGGAAGCAGGCAGCCCGACACCAAAAGTCAGGGTCTACTTACCCTTATCACCAATCAACAAAGTTGAGGATGAGCCCTTTGACTGATTGTCAAGTTGTTTATGTTGAGGAGGTGGACGGGGGATCGTCACCTTGATCCGTTTAGAGTTATGGTCGGCCGCATCAGTCTCTGACTCAGGGGCCTCACTCCTCTTCTGAGAATCCCGGAGGGCCTTCTTCGCTTTCCTCTCCGCCAGCTTCTCTTGTTGACGCGATGCCATCTCAACTGCAAAAATAAAGAGACAAACGTCATCAGCACATGGGTTAGTTGAAAAAGTAATAACGACTATTCTAGACGGATATTTACCCAGGAGATCTCTAGTCGCCAGCCTGCCGTTTTTATCACGGACTTACAATCTAGGATTCCATGTTTATCAACAAACTTAACAATGGTGGCCGCCGTCTTCTGCTCCCCCTTCGACAAAGATTTGAAGTCGACGGTGTAAGCGCTCGAGTCCCTCTCATAAAAACTGGTATTCCAGTAGGGGTTAATGATCAACCTTCCATCCTCATGATACACGGATTCTCTTCTCGCGCCTTTGGGAATCACGAAAACAAACTTGTCTTTAAAGTTGCGATATGATTCATAGTAGGCTTCGAAGAGTTTTCCCCCGGATCCAGCCCGAAGCGGCAGCCAAGAGTACCTATCTGACGACTCCTTCACCGCCAAGGGCCGAAAGAAATAGAAGAAGACGACACTGCTAAGCTCTAAGCCGAGCGCATGGCACAAGATCTCAAAGCTTCTTATGAAGCCCCATCCATTGGGGTGTAGCTGCGATGGGGCCACCTCCAGATGCCCCAATACCTCGAGCTCGAACCACATTAACGGCATCCAAACCCCGAGGTCGGCAAATACGGTTTTATACATAGGGATGAAGAAATTCTCATCCAAATCCCCCTGGCTACAGATTCTGTTGTCCTCCTTGGGGCACCTCAGAGCCCATTCTTTCTCCTTGCCGGGTTCCACCCATTCAACATCACGTAACGCTTGCCTCAAGTCGACGCTCGTCGCGTAAATACTGGATGTCCCCAAAGCCTCCGTATCAACCCAATTCATGTCTTCCAAGCCCTTCGGCACTGGATAGTTAGAGGCCGACGAGGTATGTACTTTCCGCCTACCCATCTCGGACCTGCCCAAAAGTCCGTCAACAAAGTCAGTAGAGTGAGATGGAGGTTCCACCCCGGGACGAATGGGGTTCATCCCGGAGGACCTGGCAGGAAACACCTCGGGATAACCCCATTTCCTTAAAATATGAGCAGTCTTACGCACTGTCTCTTGCTGCGACAGCCAAAGGTCATCCGGCTTGGGACCACTCCTACGCCTCGGAACTAAATCCGGGATAGATGGATCCTCAGCCTCCTCATTCACCACAATACACCGCCGTCTCCGTTCGACAGCAAGTGTTTTGGCCCCAGCCCTCGTGAGTACCATGATAAAAAGAACAACTTAAAAAGAAAAGACGGTACCTTTATGCACCTCGGCAGAAACCCTCTTGAACTCTTCGTAAAAATCCGCAACACCAAAGTTCATACACTGCACCCGTGCCCTAGGTGGAGAAATACTGGAAGCTTGCAAAGGTTTGTACGGGGAAAAAGGGCTCTAAGCAGAAGGAACAGAGCAGTAGAGGGTCACCGGGAGTAGGGCACGATGGAGAAGTAAAGAGAAAAGTGGGAAACGATTCCCTCCCATTTCATATATAAATTTCAATGGACGGATCAGATTATACCAGCTGGCAAGGCCCACGGGCCCATTACCGTCGGATCAAGACACGTGGCAGGAAAAGGAAGAGACGCGAGCTTAATTCAGAATAACGGTTACTTTTTGGTAATACAAAAAGACACCCCGACACCCGAGATGACCACGACGACGAGAACCCATATAAGGTCACATCACGAATGTTCACCATGAGTCGGACAAATAACTCGACCATCCTCGCATGGAATGATCGACTTGGGGGGCAACTGTTCTGGGGTACTATCGGAGATGACCTTCCACCTACACACGCCGACATAATGACATTACCTAGCTAACCAAGAGATCCGACGTCACCAGGTCGACATCAACATCACGAGGACTTTGCGTGTCTTGCGATACGACGACACGTTGTCCGACATCACTTCCTGGACCCCGACATCTCAACATAACAATGACGTCCCGCGCGTATCGACACGTCCCTGATAGCACGTGATCACGACGATTACGGAAGACCGTTACGGTCGTAACAACTTTTCCCGCCATATTTACTCTATATATACCTCGGAATAACACACCTCAGGTACACATTCTGTTCATACCTACTGTTACTCTATTGAACTGATATCTTACGTTGAGCGTTGGAGTCCCTGCAGGTACACCCTGCCCCGCCGCGGATCATCATCGTCAGCATCGTCGAATCTTTCTTCTACGCTACCAGTCACCCTCAAGTTCTCAGAAGATCAATGACTATCTATTCAAATTGGAGGACAAACTCATTCAACTCATGAACAAATGAATGTGCAAACTAGAACACTTATTGGAAACAAATAAAATCATACTTTCGAGAAGATTGAGAAAGAGAGTCAAAACAAAAATGTTGGTGAATGTAATCGAGATTTGATGTCGGCACAACAAAAAACGAAACTGACGCTACCAAAGAACAAATCTGGGTCATTAACTACTACCTAAACAAAATCTAATTCACAAAATTTATTAAATAAAAAAATTGATAATTTGGGTTACCTGACTCGACCCGATATAAATAGCAGTTTTTATGAAATTGAACTAAAAAGTTTGAGAATTATTCAAATTTTTAAAATAAATGTATTTTTTATGGGTTTTACATGTAGTAGACTTTATCGGACTAAATTAATTAAAAAAATCAAAGGTTATTTGGACTTTTAAAATAAGTGAATGAAACTTACATTTTTTTTTCCGTACCAACCAAGTCGGGTTTACGAATGGTATACTTTGATTGCACAGTTGAGTTTAGTCAAACGTGAGTTCAGAGTATTCAAATGGATTTTGCTCAAAGTAACATTGTACTAAAGTCATTTCAGTTTCTTAAACCGTGCCTACCATTAGTTAGCATTTTTCATAAATTTAGTGAAAATTCAAATCCAGCGAAAATTGTTAGCTATGATTTTTTTTTTAATATTTCTATGTATTTTAAATTATTTATTGTTATTTTTAATTTATGTGTAAAAATCTTAAATGATAGATAAAATGAAATGGAGGGAGTAATATTCTCAGGACATTCATTAGCAAACAAGGCTCTAAATTTATTTTAAAATCAATTTTAAGAAGTATAACAATTTTTAAATATAAATCGCTTCATATTAATTTTTTTAATTAAAATCAATTTTATAAAAATAAACTCATTTAAAATCTATCACTCATCCAAACAAAAACCGAACTAAATATTCTGAAGAGTTTTGATTTTTTCTATAATCATATTTTTTACCTCTCTTTCTACACTTATTTCTCTTACATCATTTTTTTTTCTGAACAATATTATACTACATTTTAATTTTCTATCTCATTTCTTTCTTTCTTTTTTTTTTTTGACGAAATTTTCTATCTCATTTCTAGACCACCATTTTTGGGTCTCAAAATATTACTTTCCAATTCCGAAAATCTAGTTGCATTAACTGCAATGCGCGTATGGTTCCCAAGAGAAAAAGGGTACTGCATCTGCACGTTACCCTGCTGCGATATGCCTTCTCAACTTGTTCCGCTTTATTTTTATTAGAGCCATCGTCCAACTACCACCCTGGTAAATGCTAAATGCTACTTTTGCTATATTTGGTAGAGATCCCCAAATTATCATCATTAAAGGTTAATATATAGTATATATATAATTCCTTTAAACACAGCATCATGTGTTAATAGAAAACCCCCTTCCTCACCCCGAAGAAATAGAAAAATGAAGTGATTGTTCTAAATATATTTGTTCTGTGTATGATGAAAATAATAATAATCATTAGTTTACAAGAGGATCCCTCTAATTAGAAGCGTATATAACTAGCAATGGAATAAATTAGACATGGTTTAAAGTAATTTAGAAGAAATTGCACAAAACATATGATCTCCTGAGTAGTTTATAAGTTATCTGAATTAATTTAAAATTAAAAAAAAAAAAAGAAGCACAATGTGGAAAGGGAGAGTTCCAAGTTCCAACTTCGAAAACAAGGGAAATGGATAAACAAAAAATAGGATGAATTTGAAGTTGGAACGAGGAGATCATGATCATCATTTAATACATTCATGTGTTAGCACTACTACGAATTTAAGTAAGTAGCAACCAGTGTCTACTACTACTACTAGTGATTAGTCATAGTAATTTAGTAAGAACGAAGAACAGCTCCACAAAAGGTGCAAACAATGGCTCTCCAGGATTTCCAGTAAAAGGGGACATAACAAAACCTTGTGGCTGTCTTCATATCCGCCACGCTGGCTCCGCCGCCGCAACGCGAGCATATCCCCGCCGCTGGCTTGCTCCGCTGCACCTCCCGCCTCTGGTCCACCAGAAAACAAAAGCATACCATCCTCGATCCGGCGTCGTTTTACCTGGTTTTGATAGAACTAACTAGTTGAAGCGAGTGACGAGTTCGTTGAGGGTCTTTGGGACTAATGTTAATGGTCTTAATATAAGGAAGCTGTGCTTTTCATATTCCACAAAAATTCTTTTGAGGTGGTTAGAGTTCGATCTTCTTTGAGGTGGTTTCTGTGCCTTTGACCGTTAAGATGCAACTCCGGGTGGATAGTTGCTCGATGTTTAGTGAACCTCAGAGTTTATGGACACGTGGAGTCAAAAGAGTGGGTTGTAAATTGTAGTAATTGTAATAAATGACACAGGGGCTGTGTGGGAACTTTTTAATATGTTGGTGGCAGTTGGTAGGTCCGTGTTGATGTTTTTTTTCTTGCCAATTGACAGTTTGCCCTTCACTGTCATCCCTCTGTAGTGTACTGTATAGGTATAGTATGCATATTTTAAAAGTATATTCCTTTGGAAAATTATAATATCATGAAGAAATTAAATTCTCTAAATTGGATTAGTTAGTTAAGTTAATTAGACCATGAATTAATTATATCTTATATTTAAATACGTATTGTTTGTAGGTTATAGGGATAGGTCAATGGAGCGGGGTGGTGGTGGGTATTGGGCAATATTCTACTCATATCTATACATGTTAAAATTAACGTGTACCTATGTGGGTAGTGAATATTTACGGGTATCGATTAATATTTAAGAATTTATATTTATTAAAAAAAAGAAAAATATTATATAATATATTATAATATTATATTTTATATATATGTGTGTTAATATATTAAAAATATCATTATAAACGAGAAAAGATTGCTTATTAACCACTTTGTAACCTAAGAGGAAATGTGCCTCTAGCGTTAGAATGTGGGGAACCCCATTAGTTATTGAACACTTGAAAAAATTTTCCATAACCAATAGCATGTCCTTTTGCCTTGTGTTGTTTACATAATTAGATGTGTTTCCTTATCAGACAAACAAGGAAGCAATTTCCTCGTCATCCTTATAGCACTATAAGAAAAAACGCAATTTAGCAACGACCATAAGTCGTCTGGCCGTCGCTACAAGCGAAAAGTCATCACTACAGGCTACGTACAGAGCTCGTCGTAAATGCAGTAGCGTCAAGCAAATTAAGTCATCGCTACGTAAAGACGACTTAGCCGTCGCTAAAGCCGTCTCTAAAATCATGGTCGTCGCTACATATTACTTTTTTAATAATTTTTTTTATCTAGTGACGGCCTTAGCGACAGCCAAGGCCGTCGCTAAAGATATATATTCTTTTAAAAATTAAATTTATTAATTTATTATTTTGGGTTTATGGTTTATTTTTTATTAATTTTAAAATAATAAAAATAATACTAAATACTATATTAACACATCGACAGAAGAAAAAAATATATACATAATTTGTTCAAATATATTACAATAAAAGTATAAAAAACATAATAAAAAAATCAATAGCGGTGACGACGTTGGGGTTGTGGTAGGGTCGGCTCCTCATTCTCATCCAACGGATGCTCATCCATGGCGGGATCCTAGTAGGGTTGTGGCTGAGCCTGAGCTGCAGCCTGAGCCTCCAGTAACTGTTGCATCTGTTGTCGGACTCGTCCTAACTCATCCTTCAATTGTGCAGCCTTCGCTAAAGCCTAACGAGACTCATGCCTTGCTTCATTTACTTCCTGGCTCAGCGCCTCCTCAGTTGAATGTCGTGACCCGAACCTGTCACTCTCGCTGATATGAGCCCGAGACTCCTGAGTGAGGCTGGTCACACCTGGAAAAATGTTGGTTTCCAAGTCCCCGGTGCCATAACAGCGACCTCGGGTCTTGCCACCTGCAACATCCATTCAGATCTCCAGCTTGGTGGAGGCATCAGTCATGGAGGTGTCCCTCATCCGTGACTCCACCTCCCTCAGGAGGTCCTGATAATTTGCTGTTGAGGTAAAAGTATAATTAGTTAGTTATATATTAAATTATAATTATATGAAATTATATAAAAAAACTTATAAAAAAACACTTACATAGGTGGACCGCGCTCGGTCTTCTACCCAGCCACCACCATTTTTATGTGGGTGGCAACGAAGAACTCGTCGGGCTCGACCTCCCACACAAGTTGTCGAGCCTACAGAGAAAAATTACACATTAATTATTTTAACAACAACTAGAAACATAATACAATAAAAGTGTTTGTTTATACATACCATATCCAACGCCACCTCATGGTGGGCCCTGCGACCCGTGGTGTGGATTGCCCCCTGCGTTGAGAAGTCTGGTTGCTCTTGTTACGAAAGGACTTCCCCTTGAATTCCTCAGAGTCCTAGTGGGCCAAAAGACCCTCCCAGGCCTCCTCACCACACCACGTGGGCCTCTTCCCAGCCTTCCGGGCCTTGTTCATCATATCTCGAAGGCGGCGAGCAACCCTCTGCTCGTACACCTTTTTAATTTGGGCCTCATGAGAAGGGTCCCAAGTAACTCAATTCTGCAAAATAAAAATAGGATAAGTTATGACAAATTGACATAACTTAAGAAAAAAATTTAAAGTGTTTAGAGTTTATAATTACCGTGAACTCTTCCCACCACCTGTCCCTTACATCCTTCAGGGTGACCTCCCATAGGAAGTGAGGACCCCGGAACTGAGAACGTATCGCATGACCAATAGCTGCGATAGGTGGGTTGTTAGGCACCCAACTGCAAAATAAAATATTCAATTTTAACAGTTAAAACAATTAAATATGTTATATTAATATCAATTCTGAAGAACGAAAAAAATAAACAAACTCGCCCCTTGCCAAATGGTCGGATAATAACCCGACCTTGAATGTCTACCTCATGAGGTCGGCTTGAGCTGGTACCCTGGAACCGAGCTGGCTCCTCATCCATCTGATCCTGAGCGTCCTCAGCGTCCAACTCGGGCACAGCGTCCTCCTCCACTGGAGGCATCTGAACTAATCCTGGTGTCGGGATGAACCTCATTCCATTGAACTGTGGAGCAGAAGGTGGAGGGGAGGAAGAAGAAAAAGACTGGATGGCGGTCGCCGGAGCCGCTGAAGTAGATGGATGCTCCGCCATCTGATCAGAGTGAGAGAGGTTGGTCCTCTCCCGCATCCCGCGAGCTACCTGTGCACGTAGCTGACCCGGAGGGATGGACCTCCCTCTACTCGGTGGGATCTTCTCTCCACCTCTACCACACATCCTAGGCATTAATATTTTCCCATCAAGTATAGACATTATAAATTAAATAATTATATAAATTAAAATTACTAATTACTAATTATATAAATTAAATAATTACTATTTACAAATTACTAATATACTAATAAACTAATAAACTATTATTTATAAATAAATAAATTAATTACTAATATCTAATAATTACTACTTACTAATTACTAATAAAACTAATTACTAATATACTGATAAAACTAATTACTAATTACTAATATACTAATAATTACTAATAAATTAATAACTAATATAAATTAATTACTAATTACTAATAAAATGAATTACTAATTACTAATATACTAATAATTACTAATTACTAATATACTAATAAAACTAATAGACAAGATACCTACTAAAGCAATGTTTAAAACTAATAACCTAGCTAATACCTATATCACATTAATAAACTAATAAAACAAATAAACTATTATTAACAAATAAATTAATTAAAACTTTAAAACTTACAAGTTGCGACGCTCGAGAAGGTATGAAGAGCGTTGTAAAAACACCTACAGGCAACTATTTTGATTTCTGATCAGTTCAAAACGAACCTATGAAGGAGGGGAAGTTTTTAATTGGTGAGTTTTTGAGAATGAAAAAGAGAGAGGGACAGAAACAAGGATCAAAGGAGGGGAGGAAAAGAGAGGAAGGAATGAAGATGAGGATGAAAATGGAGGAAGAGGGGAGGGGGAAAGGGTTTTACGCACATCAGTATTAAACGTAGCGACGGTCTGACCATCGCTACGTTTAAAATTCCACATCACACACCAAATTTAAATTTTATTTTTAATGTAGCGACGACCATACCGTCGCTAAGGCCGTCGCTATGCTTAATTTTAATATTTTCAGAAACAAAAAAAATAATTTTTTTAAGTTTAGCGACGGCTAGGCTGTCACCAGGTATTAACTGCACTGAACAATGCATTTAATGTTGTAGCGACGCCTTAGCGACGGCTTCACCGTCGCTACGAGTGACGGCTCACGACCGTCTCTACAAGGCCGTCGCTAAAAAGCGAATTTTTTGTAGTGTAGGACTCGTGCTCACTCAAGGATCATGAATGAGCTGAAACAAAGCCAATAGGAGCTGAGAGATTATGTCAATAAAATGAAGGGGCGATTAACTAAGATCTTTGACCTATTACAAGAAAGAGATGTAGGTGGGACTTCCTCTGGGGCAGACCAAAAAGAACAAGTCGCACGTTCTAACTCCATTTTTATCACTCCAATGTTAGTGCAATCTTTTGGGCAAAATCCTCAAGAGGTGATGGTTCCAATAGTAGAGTGTCCATATAACCTTCCTCAGGCAAACTTCCAAATCTTTTTCTCTTCCCATCCATACATTGCTATAACACTAAACACACCATATCCCCAACCACACCACTCAATAATATCTCACCATCCCCCATTTCCCATCCATTTACAACACACACTCCAAACCCCTCACATAGCACACCGATATGTTGTTGTAACTTCACAAGCTTTGTTGCCCCACCTTTATAATTCAATAGCACTATACTTTCGGCCGCATCGACCTTGAGCACTATTTACCACCGTTGGTGTATGCCTTAGAGGCCATTGGTATATTTACCCCTTTTAACATACAATATATGTCATATTAATTATGAGATGCATTCTTTATTATATTAATTAATATGATAAAGTCCTTAAAATGACTTCTTCATGGCTGTAAGATATCAAGTTTGACTTGATAGTGTGATTCTATAGGCTACTTCATAATGTCATTCTCAAATCATCCCTAGTAAAGTATTATTGGGAAAAAAGATAACAATAATACGTCGAGACTAGTATGTGAGTAGATTGATGACTACGTCTTACTAGTCATGGATATGTGATATCAAATCTTTCACATGGGTACAGATTAAAGAGTTTTAATGGTGTACCGGACTGACCCTCCATGGGAATGCTACATGGAATATTATATATGTCATTAACGATTTTCATAGTGACAATGGTGTATGTGGTTCTTTGACCTGATGGCACTACAAATCCCAACATGAGGAGTCGTATGCTTTGGTGCCATCAAACGTCATGCCTAACCCAGTGACTATAAATGTGGTTACCGAGTATGCCACAAATCATGTGCAGGGATGGGAGTGACTAGATGACATTTTTCCCTCCCACATAATGGGTGTTATATCTTGGGTCCCTTGATTGAGTAAGACTACAAAGTGCATGGTGGTGCGCAAATAATATTTGTATGGGATATTAATATTATTTTTTATAAGTATACTCGAAAAATCAAGAAACCGAGATTGAACTATACAAGGATGACACGTTCCATGCCTTGTGTTCAATCTAGATATATGGACAAAGGGACTATACATACAAGGTAACATTGGTCGTAGATTGTTATATGTCAAATCACATTGACATTCATATTATTTCGGTAGTAGCGACGTTTTGCTAGATATCATTCGCTACTTGTAATATTAATGTTACTATCAACATAATGGGAACCTACAGGGTCACACACTTAGAGTGAGCTGGCTCGGACACTGAAACCCATTAGATGGTTTTAATTGGGCTTTTAATTATATTAAAGGTCTATGTGATGTGAAGCTCAATTAGTAAGACTAAATGGGCCAACCCATTAGTTTGGGTCTGCACATGGGTAGGTATTACTAAAGCCTAATGCTCATTATGAGGGTTAGCCACCACAATATATAGAATGTATTGATGGTAGCTAATAATTAAGTGATTACTCTAATACTCCAAACCTTAAAAAGAAAAAGGGTTTTCTCTAAATCATATCACCACCCCTCATAGTGAGAAAAAAAAGGCAATCATCCCTTGCACTACGAAAAAGGGAGTCCTAGTATCGCGTTCATGTGAATACTAGTGGATGTATAGCTACTCTTGCATGCTCGTGGTTTGGAAAAAAGGAAAGCACTAAAAAGTATACTTTATAACACGATTTATGGCTTCTGCATGGATCCTTGGAAGGTTTTGGATATATTTAAATTTTAAAAGTTTAGTTCTTCTTCTGCTGCGTTTGACCATCCAAAACCCAATAGTGGTATCAAAGCCACTATTACAATGCCATAAATTGGTTATTGTTTCACGTTGTATGTACTAATATGTGATATTAGTTGTATATTAAATAAAGGTTCAAGCTTTTGCAACAAAAATTCAATATTTGTAAGAGTTGCAATGTAGAAGTTTAACCTCTTTATGAAAGGTTAGTCCTTTTCAATAAAAGTTCAATCTTTGCAAGAGTTGCAATGTAAAAGTTTGACATTTTCATCAAAGATTTATCCTTTTCAAATAAAAAATTCAATCTTTACAAGAGTTGTAATGTAAAGGTGTGACCTTTTAAAAAATGGATTAATTCTTTTACAATAAAGATTTAATTTTTATAAGAATTGCAATGTAAAGGTTTGACATTTTCAAGAAAGATTAATCTTTTTCAAATAAAAGTTAAATCTTTACAAGAGTTACAATGTAAAAGTTCAATTTTTTGAATCATATTGGTATTTTACTAGACTGATATTTTTTTTTTAAAAAAAGAATCTTTATTAATAATAATGGCATTTTCAAGTGTTGTACATCAAAATTTAATATGATTTGTAATGGTGATAATTTAAAGATTTGATCTTTATTAAATTTAATAACATTTAATTTTTTTGCAAATTAAAGATTTAATCTTTATTAAATTTGATAAGATTTGTATTTATTAACAATTAAAGATTCGATCTTTATTAAATTTGATAGTTTGATAGGATTTGTAATGGTTACAAATTAAAGATTTGATCTTTATTAAATTTAATAAAATTTGTAAAGATTACTATTAAAGATTTTTTCTTTATTAAATTTAATAGGATTTGTAAACGTTACAAATCAAAGATTTGATCTTTATTAAATTTAATATGATACGTAAAAATTATAAATTAAAGATTCGATCTTTAATAAATTTAATATGATCCGTAAATTAAAGATTTGAAAACAAGTGTTGTTTGGATATCAAGAGTTGATTTAAGGATATTGCAATGGGTTATATTTGATTTTGAGTCAAAGAGAACTTTAAAAATATTAATATTATTATTAGTTAATATGTGTTGATTCTTGGATGATTATTGTATCGTTATGGTCCTAATTCTTGTGTATATATTTTATTTTTCATTTTGAGTTTTTCAAATATGGCCTGCGTGTTATGTCTTCCTCTCAATCCTCTATTTGTACTTCTCTTATCATCTCATGCCCTCTATGTAAAAGAGGTTTCTTTGTATTAATGTAATGTGAAATAACTGTCATGGTAATGGAAAGAGAAATGTAAAGAGGTGTAAGAGGCAAACGTTTGAATGACATATGAGGAAACCCAAAGGAAGACACTTGGAGAAGATACTTGGAAGATACTTGTACGTTTGGTTTAATTACTAATTCTCTCATTAGCTTGGGAGAATAAATGTTTTAAGGACCATAACCATGTCACACATATTTATATTTATTAGATGTATGAGATGCATATTATAAATGTATGTGATATATATTGCGATAATGTTAAAATTGATGAGATAAATTAAAATACAAATCCCTCAAACAAATATTAAGTCGTGATCAAATGCCTCCCAATGCATGACACTCGTCAAAGCTAGAATCAATTAAGTGTAGGTCTGCCAAAGAAGGACACCTTTATCTATTCTAGTGAGGCACGATGAGATAAAAGTAATATCCAATTGTCAACCATTGGGTTTTGACTTAACTAGGTGTATTCAATATAATTGGAAACCTAGAGACACCAAGTTAGGCATTAATTCATAAGATGAATTAGAATAAGAGTTATTCACCTAACTATCCAAGAGTTGTATGTGATACAACTGGAAATTGTTTCCTACCTAAATAGCCTATTTTTAAGCAATCAGCCAGAGCTAACTTAGACCTAGATGAAATATGGATCTTGGCCTACTAGTAATTAAAACTAGCAATGAGATTTTTCCGAATCAATGTAGAGGGTGGTTGATTTGAATTAAAATAGTGGGAGTAATATTTAATAAAAGTCCTTATTAAATATTTAATAACATGACATTTTTTCTGCGATATTATAAGTACGTTGTAATGTTAGAGGGTTCCATAAAACATGAAAAATTCATGTCTTTGGGTTTCAAAGGGTTCAATTGTTGAAGCCTCGTCGTCACCATTACAACGTGAAAGGTTTAAATTGAGGTAAAAACCTCGACTCAAATACTAGTTGCGAGAAATACACCGGTTATCAATTTGCTAACAAGAGCGTATTCAAATAAAAGGCGAGGGACTTACCTGTTTTTCGGTTCATGAAGCATTCATTTGATGCGAGATACGTATTGCTAATTGGTGATGCGATATCTAATTTTTAAGTCGGGACACTATCTCGCACCCCACTGAAAGGCGGTCTCCCTTTGACAAACATGTCTAGTTATTTTCTATCATTGTGATTAGTCCTTAAGAAGGACATTTTTGTTTGGGATAAAACATTGTATGTTTTAGAGCGACGATCTCCTATGTTACTTGTTCCAAATACCCTGCGTGCTGAAAAATGCTTTTATAAAGTATTGAGGTAATGCTTTAGACACTTGTCACACATTCTAACCACCAAGAACTCATAGCTTTTAGAAGCAAAATGAGAACTTGGATGTTTATGATATGATCATACACGTCAAAAAAATCTATGAGTAACTAGTTAGACTTGTTAGATATAAGATATCCAAGACATTGTTTCAACGCAATTTTGAAAAATGGAAACCTTATCAGCAATCATGTTCTCAATATGATTGAGTTCATTAAGATCCTCAAAAGTTAAGTTTTTCTTCTTGACTAAGAGTTGGCGAAAGACTTGTCCTACAACTGTTATCGGACAAGTATAGTCAGTTTGTCATGAATTATAACATGAACTAAATTGACAAACCTCTGCCAGACTAGCTTAGTATGTTAAGAAAAACTAAGTAAGATATTCATGAGGGAAGAGCCATAATTATGGTTCAAGATATGGGAGAGGACAACACAAGAAGACCAAGAACAATTTGGTTAAGGAGAGTATTTCATTTGTGATGTGACTAGGCATTGAAAAAGGAATTACTTAATGTACCTAAAGGAGTTTAAAAAGAAGAAAAGTGAGACTTATACTTCATGTATTTTGTTATAGAATTCAATTTTCTATTTCTTTACCTTGAGTATTTAATATTTGATATGGATAACACACATTTCTAAAATGTGTAAGATTTGTGAAGAAGTAAAGCATTGACAATAGGAAAAATGGATCTACATGTTCACGTTGGAGCAAGATTTGTTGCCTTTGTTGTTGGATTTGTTATGTTTGCCCATTAGAATTGTTATTGAGATAGAGAACTTTATTTCTTGTATGGACAAGAGAATTTTTCAAAAAGATTGTTCGATTCATTTAACTAATGATTTTATGTTCTCATTCTCAATAGTTTTCTCTATAATGAAATATTTAAATGTTCAAATCTAACGATAAGAACCTCGTTTAACTTTAGCATTATTGTTTAGGACACATAAATGAGAAATGCACTTCAAGATTCCATAAAGATGGATTCTTGAACTTATTTGATTTGGAATCATGAGGTATGCAAGTCTTGTTTATTTGAAAGATGACTAAAACCTCATTCTCAAATAAAAGTGAGAGGGTAGGTAATATTTTAGGCCTTATATATAAGGATGTATGTGGGCCTCTAATCACAATTGCTAGAAGTAGTTTTTAGTACTTCATCACATTTATTGATAATTTCAATCAATGTGGGATTTGTGTATCTAATAGAACATGAATCAAAATTCTTTTAAAAGTCCGTAGAATTTGAAAATGAAGTACAAAACCAGCTTAGTAAGGGTATTAAGGCCTTTCAATTAGATTGATGTGGTACATACTTCAACCAAGAAATTTAAGGGCTAACTCCTAATGTGTGATGTAATATAACTTCCCATGATACAACATTTTGAATGTTGTTTCTAAGATGATAAATTAGATTATACTAGACATGATCTAATTGATGATAGTCATAAGAGTATTATAAACTCCTTATGGATACATGTTCTATAAAAAAATTCTTTCCACTTAACCACATTCTATCTAGCATCAGTTCAAAAGACACCAATGAGATATGGACTAGGAAGTCTTCTTGTATGTCTTTCACAAAGATTTGTGGTTATAACACCTATGTTCGACAGATGGCATTTGATGATCCTAAATCTTTTAGGTGCTCCTTTGGTCATTCAAAGGAATCCAAAGGATACTTCCTCTATAATCCTACACAAGACAAAATGTTTGTCACTCGATTTGTTATTCTCTTATGAAGATATTTATCTCCATTGCAACTAGTGGGAGGAGGTTGAACTTGAAAAAATTCAAGGTTCAAGAAGTAACACTGAATTGGTGATGGGAGGAGACTAGGCTCCACAAGGCGTTGTGGAAGAGCAACCCATTTTGCAAACATAATGTTTATATTAGTCTAGTAGAATAGATCATCAACCTGAGAAATATGGATTTCTGATGACAAAGGTAGATGATATTTTACGTGTAGAATAAAATAAGTGTATGAATTATGAGGAACCTAGATATAACCAATGATCCAAACATATGGTTGCACGTTTCCATTGATATTTTACAATATGCGGAATACCAACAAATGATTAGATCATCAAACCACAAAGAAAGCCTCTTGCACAATAGAAGCTTGAGAGACACATTATGTTAGAACCACAGGAAACACTAGAAGGGGGTTGAATAGTGTTTTAAGCTTTTTGATTGATTTTGGAAATCTTTAATTCATGAAGATGAACAATATTCAAAACAAGTCTTAAGATCAGAGATAATTAAAACGTGCGGAAGATAAGAAAAATAGAGTTTCTTCTAAAGTTTAAGATTATTCTAAACAGAGGCTTCTCAAAGTATCTTCTGAAGATTATTACAAAGAGTATTTTCAGAACGGTTTCTGAAATACTTCAGATGACTAGATGTTGTCTGAAGTCTGTTTCTGATTTCTGAACTGAGTTCTTTCCAAACTCACTTCAGATAATTATTTCAGAAGTTCTTCAAGGTACATTTTTTGTAATGCTTCAAATGATATGAGATACATTTCATGTTTTGTTCATATGAAAGATCATTTTATTGAAATAGTTGTGTTAAGTTTATTATGAAAAATACTTTTCAATCCCCAACATAAATATGAAAACTGTAAATAAAGAGATTAAGGGAAAGAGAACTTAGGCACAAAATTTATCCTGGTTTACCCACAAACCCGTGAGCTACATCCAGTCCCAGAGGCAAACCACCACTGGATTTTTCATTATCTGAATCCACAGATACAAGTATTATTCACAGCCTCTTCAGGCCAACACAAGTATTACTTTGTTTTCAACTGCCTCTCCAGGCAACTCATTGCAATATTCTTTTACAGACAAGCCTCTCTAGGCTCAACAAGTATTCTTTGTTTTCAACTGCCTCTCCAGGCAACTCTTGCAGTATTCTTTTACAGAAAAGCCTCTCCAGGCTCAACAAGTATTCTTTTACAGACAAGCCTCTCCAAGCTCAACAAGTATTCTTTTACAGACAACCCTCTCCAAGCTCAACAAGTATTTTTTTACAGACAAGCCTCTCCAGGCTCAACAAGTATTCTTTGTTTTCAACTGCCTCTCCAGGCAACTCTTGCAGTATTCTTTTACAGACAAGCCTCTCCAGGCTCAACAAGTATTCTTTTACACACAAGCCTCTCCAGGATCAACAAGTATTCTTTCTTCCACCAAGCCTCTCCAGGCTCTCTGACACTTATCCAAGTGTAGAGTATTCTTTCTTCCACCAAGCCTCTCCAGGCTCTCAGACACATAAAGTGTTTACAAATTAAACTAAGTTTAAGTTTCCACGAAACATAAACTTAATCTTTTCCTGTACTAGAGGTTAACTGAGTACTACTCAGGATACAATGAATGAATTCTAGGTACAAGGTTAAGACAGTGATACAACTATATAAGTTTAAGTACAATCCCTGTCTCTGATGTGAGGAATACCATCCTATGAGAATTGGCTAGGTAGATACTGACTTTAAGTTCCATCCTTGTTCTCCAACCATTGGTTTCTATGGGCTACATTCTCACCCGTATCATTGGAAAAACCAAGGCATACTTGCGGCTTCAAACCATTCTTGGTTCATTTGAGATTAAGCACAACCTGGTTGGTTGTTCAACTGAACAACTACAACTTTGACTAACTGATCAATAGATCAGCAGCATGGTTGATTCTTTTTCAACTTTCTCAACTTGGTTGATTCAAGTAAGCACGGTCAACAACCAATAAGGTTTTTCTGATACATCTTGATCAACTGATTGAACCAAGTGAATGAGTTCAACATCTTCAAATTCTTCCTTGAGGCTATTTATATGTTCTGTTGGAATATAGCCGTTTGAAGATGATTCATAATACCGTTGAGATAATTGATGATGTGGCTCATATAGCCGTTGTGTAGTAATGTCTCAAACGGTTGCTTCTCCTTAAGCAAATAAGTGTTCAGACAGTCCTGTTCTGACACTTCTGTAGATGAGCTCTTTAGAGAGATTTTCTTGATATTATTTTGCATGTTCTCTCTCTTGATTTCCTTTTGCTTTTCTTCAGCTATCTTCTGATTTCTTCTGCGTTCCTCAACTGACTTCTGATTTCTTCTACTTTTCTTAGAAGTGTAAATGAGGAGATATCTGTTGGATTTGTCCTTTTGCTTATTTTGTATATGCTCCTTTTCTGTTTGCTTCCTGACATCATTTCTTGTTTCTTCTTTGAGTGAGGTGTCTTGTCGAATAGCTGTTGTTGCAGTTTCTTCTTTGAATAAAGACATATGATATTATAGTCGTTGAATCATATAGTCTTAGCTTCTGTATTGATTTCCTCAATGTTGAAATCTGTTCCATGCACTTAGAGAGCTTATATGTTCAGACAATTAATTTCTTTGTAACATCCCAAAAATTTAGAAATCTAGAATTTTAATAAAATAGATAAATAAATAATACTTATAACTGTATTTCGATAATGTTGGTTATAAAAATAGAAGTTTTATAATAGTAATAGTAAATATTAATATAACCGTAATTATGATATAATAATATAATATTCTAAATATTAGGAGAGATGTCAGATTATTAAGATTTTAATCAAATTTGATTGTATTGAATATAATAATTAAATCAGAGTAAAAAAAGGGGTATAATAATAAAATTATTTGAAGATAAATCATATTATTAAGATTACAATTAGCCTTAATTGTTATAAATATACTAATTATTATATTAATATAATCATATCAAGATCGATAGGGACAACATAAAGAAAGAGATATGCTTTTAAGATCAGATTTTAAAATAGGAAGAATGACATCACAAGAATTAGAGATAGGAAAGTAATATCAGTTTGAGAATAATGTTTAATTATAAGATTTGAATTTGAGTGTAAATGAATAAGAATCATATAAATAAGAAAAGTACAATTTCATGAATTATAGATGATAATAATAATTATAATAATATTTTAGGAAATAAGTTTAATAATGACTATAAGATAATATAAAAAAAAAGGTATCTAAATATTATTTTTTTATAGAGTCTAACATAATTTTATAATATATATATATATATATAAAAATAAGTATATGAAATAAAAGAAAGAAAAAAAAGTGTGTCTCGACCTAGACAAGGCTATAATACCCCCCTTCCTCTTAATTGTTAACTCCCTCCCCCGTTTAAATGTTAAACGTGAGGTCGCACGCACGACGCCCCCTGGGTTTGCTGCAAGCGGCAATGGTAGGTTTAGGAAAAAAAAAAGAAAGAGAGAGAGGAAGTGAGAGAAAGAAGAAGAAGGCTTGGGTAGAGGCTTCCCCCATCATATCCTAGCTTGGATCTCCATTATCCTCCTCCTCCTCCATTGTTACTCAATTTGAGGTGAGTAAAGTCACACACCTCACTTTCATTCTTGGGTGATTTTCCTACATGCTCCCACCCCTTTCTCACCTCTTTCTTGCTATTGATTGTGATTGTTGTTGATTTTTACCGATTGATTTTGTATTGAAAATTGATTAGAACTAGTGGTTAGGGATTTCAAGATTAGGGTTTTAGATTTTCTATGAATTGGGGGTTTATTCCTTTGTTGATTTCTTTTCCTATTGTGATAGTGGAAATTATGAGTAATGATCATATTAAATATTTAAGTGTATATGTTTGTCTATAAGATCTCTTTATCATGTACCCAAGTTTGAATATGAGCATAAGTCTTTATGATGTTAGTTTACATGCTAAACTTTTTCAGAAAAACTTTAGAATCAGAATTTAGCTTCGGCCCCATTAAAAATGGCTTCGGCCCCAGTTTTGGCTTCGGCCCCAGTTCACCTTAATTAATCAAGATTGGACTTCGGTCCCCAGCTAATTGGACTTCGGCCCCCAGTTAAAACACGGGGTTCGTCCCCCAGTTAATTGGTGGTGTTATGCCAAAGGAAGACGTTCCTTGTAGTCTGAGCTCAGGTCTAGCCCCAGATAGTGAAAAGACCCCGTCTGTCGGGTAGTGCATGTCATGCATAGCATATCTATTTTTCATACTTGCATTAAATATCTTGTATAGTTGAGTGAAATTGTAATGTGGTAATTGAAATAGTTATGCATGACATGTTGAATGATATGTTGCACGTCATATGTCTGTCTCCCTACATTGCTTACTGCATGCTTTGCTCGCTGAGACTGTAGTCTCACCCCACCTTTCGGGGATATATTTTAGTTTATGCAGGGTATTCTAGCCTTGTCCAGAAATGAAGAGGAGCTTTTTGGAGTAGACGTACACTTCTTGAGACCATATAGTAATTTATAAAGTATTACCCATTGTAAATAGTCGTTTATGATGTAATTAAATAGGGGTTTCACCATATGGTTAAGTGTAGTCCTTAATTAATTAGTAATTGTTGTAGAAACCTTTAGATTGGCCACGGAGGCCTATTTCTCTTTTGGACTAGATTAGTACTCCTGTTATTATGAATTGTACTGGGTTTTTGCTGGTTTTCAGGTGATTCTGCAAATTGGGAAATGCCCAGTTTTCAGGGGAAACTCTGTCGGATTTCCGGTAGGAGTTCATGAACTCTCACACTTGTGATTGTCGGTCGTCCCACGCTTCAGTTTAGAATTTTATGTTTAAAATGTGATGTATGAATTATGTGATAGTCTAAGAAAACGTTGGATTGTTTAGGCATCTGTTAATATGTGTGTGCCGATATCGGAAATGGCGCGAAATAATTTCAGAAATTCGGGAATAGTGTTTCCAACGGACATTATTCTTGGATTTAGAAATTAGGACGTTACATTCTTCACATATACTCAAATGCTTGCTTTTATCTCATTGTAATTTTATCAGCTTCAACATGTGCTCATCTTATATAATTGTTTCAAGCTTATGTTAATTCTCCAGCTTGAGATGCTTTCAATAAGCTCTTTTCTTCAGATAATATATTTTTTCTTTTCTTCAGACGATTGCTGCTCTGTTCTTCTTTGCATTTTCTTCTTCTGAGATATAGATGAATAAAGATGTTGAATTTTAATATGTTTTATTCAAACATCTTTCTGGTTGCTTTTACTGAGTCTTTTGATCAGTTCTGGAAGCCGGCAGGTGCAGGTGCAGGTGCAGTAGGTCTGCGCACACAAAAATGCCTTTTGATGCAGGTGCACCAGGCTTTGCAGAAAGTCTTTGCAGAGTTTCCTTATTTGTGCAATACTTTGATCGAGGCATAAAAGCATGTTTAGCTTTTATATTGAAATAAGTGTACTCCATTTTGGTAGAGTGTGCTTTACACTTTAGCAACGTCTTCAAGAGATAAACTCTTGATTCTGTTTGTAGGCTTCTTCAGATAGTCTTCACGTCTTCATACGGTCTTCACGTCTTCAGATGGTCTTCACGTCTTCAGACGGTCTTCATGTCTTCAGACGGCTTGCGCATTTCAGACAGCTTCAGTACTTCAGATGAGTTGCGTTCTTCAGACAGCTTAAGCACTTCAGACGAGTTGCGTTCTTCATACAGCTTCAGCACTTCAGACGAGTTGCGTTCTTCAAACAACTTCTATGCTTCAGACGAGTTGCTTACTTCAGACAGCTTCTGCACTTCAGACGAGTTGCTTTACTTCAGACACCTTCTACGCTTCAGACGAGTTGTGTTCTTCTGATCCTGATCTTCTGATTCTGATTCTGTTCATCAAATCTTCTTCTTCTTCTTCTAATGAATATTTCAACCTGAAACACAATCAACAAACCAATACCTTTCTCAGTAGAATCTGTTTATATAATCTTATTTGTTCTTATTATGTTCTTATATGTTCTTTATATACTCTTATTTGTTAATCATTAAAACTAAAGGATATTAAGTCTTTGAGTCAAGTTTGAATGCTCAAACTGATTACTAGACTTCATACATTAATCCTTTTGGGCTAAAAGTTATGCCCAATTGGCTTTAGTGCAAGTGGGAGATTGTTGGTATATGCTCTAGAGGTCAATGGTATATTGACTCATTTTAATGTACAACATATGCCATGTTAATTATAAAAAAGCATTTTTTTATTATATTAATTAATATGATAAAGTCCTTAGAATGACTTCTTCGTGGCTGTAAGATATCAAGTTTGACTTGATAATGAGATTCTATAGGCTACTTTAGAACGTTATTCTCAAATCATCCCTAGTCAATTATTATTGTGAAAAATGACAACAATAATACTTCGAGAATAGTATGAGAGTATATTGATGACTATGTCTCACTGGTCATGGATATGTGATATCAAATCTTTCACATGGGTACACATTAAAGGGTTTTAATGGTGTACCGGACTGACCCACCATGGGAATGCTACATGGAATATTATATATGTCATTAACAATTCTCATAGTGACAATGGTGTATGTGGTCCTTTGACTTGATGTCACTACGGTTCCTAACATGAGGAGTCGTATGCTTTGGTTCCATAAAACGTCATGCCTAACCCAGTGACTATAAAAGTGGTTACCGATTATGCCACAAGTCATGTGGAGGGATGAGAGTGACTAGATGGGATTTGTCCCTCCCACATAATGAGAGTTATATCTTGGGCCTCTTGATTGAGTGAGACTACAAAGTGCATGATCGTGCCCAAATAATATTAGTATGGGATATTAATATTATTTGTTATAAGTCTACTTTGGAAATCAAGAAACCGAGATTGAACTATACAAGGATGACACGTTCCATGCCTTGTGTTTAATCTGGATATATGGACAAAGGGACTATACATACATGGTAACATTGGTCACATATTTGTTATACGTCAAATTACATTGACATTCCTCTTATTTGGGTAGTAGCAATGTTTTTCTAGATAACATTCATCACTTGTAATATCAAACTAATATTTTAATGTTACTGCCAATATAATGGGAACCTACAGGGTCACACACTTAGAACGGGTTGACTTGGACACTAAAAGTCATTAGATGGTTTAGATTGGGGTCTTAATTAGATTAAAGGTCTATGTGATGTGAAGCTAAATTACTAAGACTAAATGTGCCAACCCATTAGTTTAGGCCTACACATGGGTATGTATCACTAAAGCCTAATGCTCACCATGAGGGTTAGCCACCGCAATATATAGAATGTATTGATGGTAGCTAATAAGTGATTACTCTGATACACCAAACCTTATAAAGAAAAGGGTTTTCTCTAAATCATATCACCACCCCTCATAGTGAGAAAAAAAGACAATCATCCCTTCTCCGTCGCTAGCACTACGAAAGAGGGAGTCCTAGTATCGCATTCGTGTGTGGATACCGGTGGAGGAACAACTACTTTTACATGCTCGTGGTTTGGCAAAAATAAAAGCACTAAAATGTATACGCTATAACACGATTTATGGCTTTTTCATGGATCCTTGGATGGTTTTGGTTATATTTAAATCCAAAACCCACCAACCACAACACATCAGCCAAATCAATCATAAATCCAAATTCCTAACCTTAACCCAGACCAAAAAAGACGAAGAAAGAAGTTTGTCCAACCTGACCCAATCCTTATGTCATACACAGAGTTGTTGCCACATCTTAACCATGGCTCGTTGGTTGTCCCTCACCCATTACCTCCAGTTGAATCACCATATCCAAAATGATATGATCCAAATGCTAGACGTGATTATCATGTTAGGGGCAACAGTGCATTCCACTAAAAATTGCAATACGAGGACCGAAGATGGGCATGTCATGGGTACAAAGACCCAAGATTGAGAATGTCATAGGCATTGACACCCACAATGGGGATGCAATGGATTTGAGTACCCAAGATGAGCATGTAATGGGCTCATAGGTCTGATATCGAGGATATCGCGGACCCAGAATTGAGATTCAATAGGTACGAGGACCCTTAATGAACATGTTAGCTCACAATTAAGAGTATAAGGGGTTGAAGGACCCAAAATTGAAGATGAAATGGGTTCGAGGACCCAAGATTGATAATATGCTGGGCAAAGGAACCCAATGATGAAAATGGAATATGTAAGGGGGCATATGGATATAGGTGAAATGGGTACAACGACCTAGGAGTGGGAATGTAATGGGTATAAGAGCCTATGATTGAGGACAGTAACAGGCGTAGGGGCCTAAAATTTGAATAAGGAGGATACAGTGATCCACAATGAAGATGAAATGGATTCGAGGTCCCATTATAAGCATGCAATGGGCATTGGATCCCAAGGTTGAGAATGTAATGGGTACATGGACCCAAGAATGAAGTTAAATTGGGTATTGAGATTCCAAACAAGAGCGTCATGGGTGCGAAGGCCCAAAAGTGTGACCATGATGGGAACGGGGACCCAAAATGAAGATGAAATGGGTACAAGGACCTTAACATATGAAACATGGTGAGTTTGGGAACCCGAGGAAAGCAATGAGTATATTGATTGAGGAATTGAGATGTGCGGGTAAAAGGACCCAGGAAATCTCAATATAGCAGTAGGACCAGTGAAAGAGTAAGTGGAGAATGATGCATGGGTGATCCACAATGTAAAGAATCGGATTAACAAACAGTGTCAACTGCAAAGGTTATGCTTATCATGAAGATGAGATTAATTGACGATGCATGATACAAATGTGGTGCATGATGAATTGAGGCCAAATGACACATAGATATGAAATGAGATAGACACTTTGTAGAAACACACAGGAAAACACTATAAAGGGGGTTGAATAGTGATTTTATAAAACTTTGCAGTTTTTCAGAAACCTTTCGCCAACTGAGTTTATAAAGTTTCAGACAAACTTGGTGAGTATCTGAGATTTAGTCCTTCGTCAAAAAAACTTCATACAACAGATTTGAAAAATGTTTTCTTAACATATTTTCACAAGTGTTTATATAAACTCAAGTTTAGAACCCTCTTCTTGTTAGTTAAAACTAAATATAAAGAGATAAGGGTTAGAGAAAAACTCAACCAAGATTTATCCAGGTTGCCTCACTACCAATGTGAGCTACGTCTAGTCCCAGAGTCAACTAGCTTCTAGATTTTCTCCACTAATCTGAAATAGACTACAAGTATTGTTTTCACCCAAGCCTCTTTAGGCATTAACAACAAGTATTGTTTGCACATTTAGCCTCTCCAAGCTCTTACAAGTATTTTTTTCTAACCTAGCCTCTTCAGGCTCCAAACAACAATTGTTTACAAGAAAAGATGAACTTAGAACACAAAGTTCTTCATTCAGAAATATGTACAAAGAAATCAGCGATCTAACACTGGATATGAAAGTTTTTGTACAAAGATTATCAGAGTAAATCTATAAAGATTTCAGCAACGTTTCTTTTCACAGAATAATGCGCGTTCTATGTATTGTTGTCACTTTGATCTTCTCTTGAATGAGTATTTATAGGCTTCTGGTTCTCTGATGGTTGACAAGACCATTAAGAGATAACATTTAATGCCTTTACTTCCGTTGTGAAACAACTCTGACGAAAGTACAAGGTTGATAGTACTTAATCTGACTACAACAGTTCTGCTACGCCAATCTTCCTCTTTTTGCACTGGTATAAAGTTTAGATTTGACATGTTAGACAGAGTCTTGGCTACAGACAATACTTCAGTCTTCAAACTTAAGCTCTTCAGACAGAGTCTTCCTTTAGAACCAAAGTAGCATTTGAGACAGATTTCTTTCAGAACCAGGGCGTACTTAAGACATACTTCATTTACAAGATGCTTAGCTTATTTGAAATAATAGTATACTTGTAAGTAACTGTGAAGTCTTACTTTAAGTTTGTTTTCATCAAAATCTTATCATAGGGATGTCTTTTAGACTTTTAAATTCTTAAGACTCAACATTCTCCCCCTTTTTAATGATGACAAACTTTTTAAATCTAACTAAGTTAAAGGGAAAAAGAAAATAGAATAATTTAGAGCTCCCCCTGATGAACACATTTTTATTCACACTTTGCATAATTAATCTTAGCTTTCTTGGACTATAATTATGATTAAATCCACTATTTTAATTGGAATTTACCAAATTGGGTTTAATTGGACTTTAACTGTAAATGTTGTTTAAATTCGGATTTTTAAGCCTACTAACCTACCTGTCTTGTTTTAATCATATCTGGAGTTGTAGGTGGAATTTTTGGGTGATTCCAGTGGCATTAGAAAGCTAAGATCCAGGGATTTAATTTGATATATTATAAGGTGGTATTCCCATGAAGGAATTAGGAGAAGTTGCAGTTTTAAAATCGCCTACTGATGTTGTCTGTTGCAAATCTGAGTTACTTAGTTTTGTAATTAGTTTGTGGGCTTGTATTAAATAATTTCGGCCCAATTAAGGCCTAATAAGATTGTTAGTGATTTAGGCATTATAAATAGGTGTGTTGCTAAATAGTTTAAAGTCTTTTCCCTCATTTTTCAGAATTTAGAAAATAGACTCTTCATTTTCCCTCTTCTTCCTTGGACGGTTTTGGCTCTTCTTCCTCTTCTTGCATTTTTGAATTTCTCCTCCATGGAAATGGAAGGCTAAGCTTCAAGGATTGTTTCTCTACTGAATTCACAATGGAGATTAAGGTTTTACATTCTTTTTTTCATCTTCTATTTTCTTGACAGATTCATGAATTCTTCTCCTAGTTTCTTGAATGTTAGGTTTGAATCTGAAAATATAGTTGCATGATTAATGAAATTCGAATTCCAATTTGAATCTAAATTCACATTTTAGGTTGCTTAATCTGAAATGAATTCACAGTTTGTTTAGTTCCAAGGATTAGAGATTACGATTCATGCTAGTTTGCTTAATTCTAGTGTGAAAACTATTAATGATGCTTAATCCGAATTGCTTTCTGTCAAGGATTTGAGGAATTTTGTATGAACCAATGATAGATCCAATTTGTGAATAAGGTAGAGAACCAATATGTTTTTCTTGAATTGCTTTCTGGAAATTTAATTCAGTTTTAGAAATTGAGAAATTAGTATGAACAACCATCAAAATCCCCTTGTGTGTGTGAGAGAGTGGTTATGAGATTGAAATTCTGAATTTGTAATTGGATTCCATGAGAGAGACGACTTTGGGTTAATCAACCTACTACACTTTAATTCCTTTTATTTGATTGAGTACAACCTCGATCACCCCCATGAGTCAGATAGTCTTCTTTTAATTTGCTTGCCCTGAACTGCACACTTCACACTTCAGATTTAAAGTTAGTAATATTACTCCCCTTTTTGTCATACATCAACAGGGTATGCAGAGCAACTGAAGTATTAGAGCATAACTTCTAAGAAAATGATTTCAGAACATATGCATATATAGCAAGTTCAGATATGTGTCAGAGCAAACAGATTCAAATTAAGTAAGTATATCTGAAGAAAAAAAACATGAACTACAAGAGTTGATCAGACATACTCATTTTATATAAGTAATGAAGTGACTTTTTAACATCATAGCATGAATACATTCACTTCTTTAAGGTTTCCCTAAAAGCTTCTAGCAACCATTCTGAATAATCAGATCTAGCCTATTCTTCCTTCAGATGAGATCAGGTAGCTTTGTCTTCACACTGTATCTCTGATCTGACATGCCTCCAAAGGCAGGTAAACAGGTTTTGTGTCACTTCCAGCTTGGATAACAGAAAGGGCTCAAAGTCATATTACCGAAGGCCATGGTTTGTTATTTTTTCCAACAAATGTTGCCATTAACCCTTGAAAAGATAACACCTTTATACCTCTCAAAGCTTTCTTAACCTTAACACGATCTTGATCAGACAAAGGCTTTGAGATATATACAAGAAGATGTTTCGAGGAAATGATACCCAGATCTAGTTCTTAAGAGCCTCTTGCTGAAACATAAATATTGAAAAGGAATCTCAGTATACTTTTTGAGGAGAAACAACAGGTAGAGTTGTCCTTGCTGAGGTTTGATTTTGAATTCTTCCAGAACTTCAAAACTCCAACTTCTGACCAATCTCCATGAACCTTCTCAAAGACAACAGTCCAACTTGCTGCTTCGAACATAAATACATGATATACTTCTTTGTTCCTAAGGATACAGGTTTCAACATCCTTTTTCTTCACTTTGGTTCACCAACAATCTTCTTGGTTGCCATTGCAGAGAAGGGGTAGAGAACAGAAAATGTGACCAGTAGAAGAAGGTTTGAGATTTTCCATAAAACAGAAGTGAAAAACCCAATACCTTATCCTGCGTCCCTACTCATCATATAGGCGGTGAATAGTCTGACACGTCACGAGGAATGAAGATTCCTTGGAGACTGTGCGAAGTTCAAAGGTCCACTTTGAAAGAGGTGAATGTGAATCGTCTCAGATAGCCACGTCACTCAAATGAGATTTCAGATCATCACATATGAGTTCAAACACAATCATTCAGACAATCATGCAACTTCAGATAGATCATGCTAGTCAAATCAGTCATACAAGTTCAGATAATACATGAATGTTCAGAAGGCTTTTGATGAACTTAAACCTATCTTCAATTAAGGGTTTTGTGAATATTTCAGCCCATTGATGTTCTGTGTCAATGAACTTAATATCAAAAAGACCTTTCTGAACATAGTCCCTAATGAAATGATGCTTGATTTCTATATGGTTTTCCCTAGAATGCTGAATGGGATTCTTAGACATATTTATAGCACTTGTAATATCATGTTGAGTCTCAGAAGATAACTGTGAGAAATTTATCTTGAGTCTCATGCTCTTAGAATTTTAATGGATTACAAATTTAAAACATAGAGATGTTTACAAGAATATTCTCTCACAAACACTTTGTTCAAAGTTTCAGATCAACAGTATTTGAGAAGGATCATCTGAAAGGCTCAGACCATCTTAAGAACAAACATCATCTGAAGTTATCTATCGTCTAAAATCGTGAACGCTGTTATGAGACTTGGTTGCATCTGAAGGCTGAAGGTATCAGAATCAAGTGAAGACCTTTTGAAGACGTTGCTGTCAATTCAGAACGATCATTTTCTTGGTCCAACTTATTTCAGCATTAAAGACAGACATTATTTCCTACCTCGTTCAAGAGTATTGCACAAATAAGGAAAGTTTGCAAATCCTGCTGCACCTGCAACAAAAAGTATTGTGTGGGCAGAACCTGCTCCTGCAACCATCTCAGTTCTTGTTGATAAAGAAGCCTAACATCTTGGAGCATTTAATGCTATTTGACAACGGGAAACAGAGTCTCATATGCTATATAAAGGCTCGGGTTTTTGAAGGAAGGTGCAAGAAAAAGAGAAGAATTCTTTGAACATTTACGCTGCTGAAACACTGTCAAGAACACTCTGATATTTCCTTGTACAAAATCATATCTCATATCCTGAGTTAATCTCAGCTTTGTACTTGTTGTTCTAGCTATCATCTGAAGATAGTGATATAGAACATTTTCTGTTTTTATTTAAACAGTTTGGGTTATAAGCCTGGAGAGGCTTGCTGTATAAAACAATACTAGGGTTTCACACTTGGTTAAGTGTCTGAGAGCCTGAAGAGGCTTGGTGAAAGAAAGAATACTCAAGGTAGAGTCTGAAGAGGCTTGGTAGAAAAGAATACTTCTAATTCTTGCAAGAATAGTGGAAATCCAGTGGTGGTTTTGCCTCTGGGACTGGACGTAGCTCACAGTGGAAGTGAGTGAACCAGGATAAATTTTGGTTGAGTTATCTCTTACCCTTAAACTCTTTCAATTCAATTTTTATTCTAACCAAAAAGGGGTGTGAAAAGTATTCCAGTTAGAGAACCTTAATTTTAATCAAACATACATTTGCAAACAAATTCTTTGTCTGAACATAAGTTCAGAAGGTACAGTAATACTTCAGACCATAATTCTTTGTCTGAAGAGTTTCTAAAACCACTTTCTGAAAAGGATTTTTAAAATCTTAAGGTTTCCATTGAAACACTATTCAACCCCCCTTCTCGTGTTTCCCTGTGTGTATTACAGTTGGTATCAGAGCTTATCCTTGGGGTTAACACCTAAACAGTGTTAAGGACAAAGATCTTGATGGAAACTTCTACCAGCAACAAATAGTACATCACTGAAGGAGCCTCTATCACGAGACCCCCTGCATTCAATGGAGTGGACTACAACTATTAGACGGATTGTATGAAGTTGTTCATTGAGAGCAACAACATTGATGTATGGGATGTGGTTACTGATGGAGACTATGTCCCCATACATGCTGGAGTGCCCATACCCAAGGTTGACTGGACCCTAGAGCAGAAGGCTAGAGTTCAACTAAATGCCAAGGCTAAACTCTATCTGATATGTTCATTGAACAAATCAGAATATGAGAAAGTTCATGGTTTCTCATCTGCCAAGGAGATCTGGGATACACTTGCAGCTGCCCATGAAGGGACAAAGACTGTCAAGCAATCCAAGATCAGCATGCTTGTACATCAATATGAGATGTTCAAGATGGAGGAGTCTGAAACAATAGATCAAATGTTTGGAAAGTTTCAGACAATAACCAATGGACTAAGATCTTTGGGAAGGACCTTTGAATCTGGAGACAATAACAGAAAGATTCTAAGGAGCTTACCAAAGTCTTGGAAACCCAAGGTCACTGCCATCCAAGAAGCTAAAGATCTAAAATCTCTTATGATGGAAGAGCTATTGGGATCTCTCAAATTTCATGAGCTTGAACTTGGGGAAGATGACACCAAGAAGAAATCACTGACATTAAACTCAAAGGCCAGGCAGTCTAGGCATGGTAGCATGAAAGCCATGCAAGCTTAGGACACTTCAGATGGTGATACTGAATCTAAAGGTTGTTCAGAAGATGATGATCTTGCTCTTCTTAGCAAGAAGATTAAAAAGATGCTGCAAAGGAAAGGGAGATTCAGAAGATCTCAACCTTCCAGCTAAAAACCAGGTAAGTCAGGTAGAGATTGTTTTAATACTGACAAGATTACCTGTTTTGAATGTAAACAGCCAGGGCATATGAAGGCTGACTGTCCAAAATTGAAGAAGCCAACTTTTCAGAAGAAGAAGTTCTTCAAGAAAAAGAAGGGCTTGATGGCTACATGGGAAGACCTTGATGACTCTAATTCAGAAGAAGAAGAGGACACATCAGAAGAAGCCAATCTCTGTCTGATGGCAAGCTTACCATCTTCAGACAGTTCTGATTCTGAGGTAATTTCTCAAACCTTGCAAGACCAGTATGATGACCTTGTTGAATGTAGCAAGGAATTATTTTTTGAGTTCAAGGAGCTCTCAAAAGCTTTTACCCAAGCAGCTTTAGAAAACGAAAACCTACAAAAAGAGAGCTTTGCACTCAAAGAAAAGCTACTCCAACAAGATCCAAGCAACTCTAATGATCTTGTGAAAGAGAATGAGAAACTCAAGAGCAAGGTTAAAGAATTGACCTTGGATCTGGCCAAGTTTGTCAAAGGTACTGATAATCTGAATAGATTATTAGGCTCTCAGAGGCATTCCCTTGACAAAAGTGGCTTAGGTTATTCAGAAAGATCTTCATCTGAATCTTTTATATTTAATGTGCCTGATAAAGGACCTAAGACAGGTAATGGGTGTTCTAACTGTGGAAAGCCTGGACATGTTAAGTCTCAGTGCAGACACAGAAGGAAAATAAGACCCAAAACTAACAAAAAAGGACCCAAGAAGGTATGGGTACTTAAGAATTTGATTGTCCCTATTGCAAATGTGTTTAATAGGACAAAGGAAACACCACAAATGGTACCTGGACAGTGGGAGCTCGTGACACATGACGGGAGAAAGGTGTGTGTTCCGAAGCCTTAGACCCAAGGCTGGTGGAGTGGTCACCTTTGGTGGAAATCAGCAAGGGAAGATCACTGGTATAGGGACAGTAGGTATGACTCCTCTATCCCTCATTAAGAATGTTCTTCTTGTTGAAGGATTACAACACCATCTTCTGAGCATAAGTTAATTATGTGACAGTGGATATGTTAAGTCTTTCACAAAAGAAGGATGTATAGTCAAAGATGCTATATATCATATCCTCTTCTCTGCTAAGAGACACAATAATGTGTACAAAATTGATTTAGAGGAACTTGCAAGTCAAGATGTGAAGTGTTTTGTTTCAATAGAAGATGAAAAATAGATTTGGCATCAGAAACTTGGGCATGCCAGCTTGAGATTGATCTCAAAGCTAACCAAACACAATCTGGTTAAAGGCTTACCCAAGCTCTCTTTCAAATCTGACATTTTATGTGAAAACTATCTGAAAGGGAAACAAACAAGAAACTCTTTTAAGAGCAAAAATGTTGTTTCAACTAGCAGACCATTGGAACTACTTCACATGGATTTGTTTGGTCCAACTAGAACAGAGAGTTTTAGCAAGAAGAAATATGGATTGGTCATTTTTTATGACTATAGAAGATTTACATGGGTTGTATTCCTAAGAAGCAAAGAGGAAACCTTTGAGAATTTCACAAAATTCTGTAAGAAGGTGCAGAATGAAAAAGGAATCTGCATATCTGCCATAAGAAGTGATCATGGTGGAGAGTTTGAAAACTCAAGGTTCAGACTGTTCTGTGATGAGAATGGGATCTCACACAATTTCTCTATGGCTAGAACACCTCAGCAAAATGGGGTTGTTGAGAGAAAAAATAGAAGCTTACAAGAGATGGGGAGAACCATGCTCATTTCAAGCAATCTACCTAGATCCTTTTGGGCAGAAGCTGTTCACACAGCTTGTTACATTCAAAACAGAATTTTGGTAAGACCAATTCTCAAAAGGACTCCATATGAATTGTTGAAAGGAAAGAAACCCAACATATCCTATTTCCATATCTTTGGATGTGAGTGTTTCATACTCAACACTAAAGATGACTTAGGAAAATTTGATGCTAAGTCTGATAAAGGATTCTTTATTGGATATTCTGAATCTTCTAAAGCTTACAGAGTTTACAACTCAAGATCCTTAGTTGTGGAAGAATCTATCCGTGTAAGATTCAATGACTTTAAAGAGACTGATAGGGAACTATCAGATCTAGAAGATGATTTACAGGTATGAAGATAAATCCATATGTAAAGTCTGAAGAATCATCTGAAGGACCGGCTGAGCAAAAGTCTGAACCTGTGTCTGAAGCTGGACCTTCTCAGACCAACATTGTTGAGTCTCAGACTTGGAGTGTACATCCTCACAGTAGTGACTGGAGGTACAAAACTCATCATCCAAGAGAGCAAATCATAGGAGATACTTCAGAAGGAGTGAGAACAAGATCAAGATTCAGGAACTTGAATAATCTTGCACTTCTGTCTGAAATTGAACCTAAAAATGTTGAGGAAGTCCTGCATGATGAAGGGTGGATCCTAGCCATGCAAGAGGAGCTGAATCAATTTGCTAGGAGTGAAGTCTGGACACTTGTACCTAAGCCCCATGGGAAAACTATAATAGGAACCAAATGGGTGTTTAGAAACAAGCTGTCAGAGGAAGGAAAAGTTGTCAGAAACAAGGCAAGGCTTGTTGCTCAAGGCTACAATCAACAAAAAGGTATTGATTTTACTGAAACCTTTGCACCTGTAGCTAGGCTTGAAGCCATTAGAATTTTACTCTCTTATGCAGTAAATAATGGCATCACCTTATATCAGATGGATGTCAAGAGTGCTTTTCTCAATGGATTTATTGAGGAAGAGGTCTATGTTAGACAACCACCAGTTTTTGAAGATACTACTTTTCCAGAACATGTTTTCAAATTGAAAATGGCTCTTTATGGTCTGAAACAAGCTCCAAGAGCTTGGTATGACAGATTGAGCAATTTCTTAATCAAAAATGGTTTTGAAAGAGGAAAAGTAGACACAACTCTTTTTAGAAAGTTGTCTAACAAAGTCTTCATTCTTGTACAGATATATGTGGATGACATTATTTTTGGTTCTACTGATTCATCTCTATGCAAGGAATTTTCTAAGCTTATGCAATCTGAGTTTGAGATGAGCATGATGGGGGAACTTAAGTTCTTCCTAGGACTTCAGATTAAGCAATAGTCTGATTGTATACTAAAGAAATGCTTAAGAAGTTCAACATGCACGATTGCAAGCCTATGACTACTCCTATGCATCCTTCAATTGTTCTCAACAAAGATGAAGGAGAGGAACCAGTAAATCAAACTTTGTACAGAGGAATGTTTAGCTCATCATTGTATCTAACAACAAGCAGACCTAACATTATGTTCAGTGTGTGTCTTTGTGCTAGATTTCAGTCTGACCCAAGAGTTTCTTATTACAAAGGTGTAAAGAGAATTTTCAAATATTTAAATGGCACTACTAATCTTGGTCTTTGCTATAAGAAAAGTAAGGATTGCAGGTTAGTTGGTTTTTGTGATGCTGACTTTGCTGGAGATAGATTAGAAAGAAAATCAACCAGTGGAGGTTGTCATTTCTTTGGTGGCAACATGATCAGCTGGTCCAGCAAGAGGCAAAGCACTATTGCACTTTCAACAGCTGAAGCTGAGTACATTGCTGCATCCAGTTGTTGTTCACAACTGTTATGGGTAAAATATCAATTAGAAGATTTTAATATTGATGTTCATTGTATTCCTGTTATGTGTGATAATACAAGTGCCATCAATTTATCAAAAAATCCCATTCAGCATTCTAGGGCAAAGCATATAGAAATCAAGCATAATTTCATTGGACACTATGTTCAGAAAGGAGTATTTGATATACAGTTTATTGATACTGAGAATCAATGGGCTGATATATTCACAAAATCTCTTACTGAAGATAGATTTAAGTTCATAAGAGATAATATGAACATTCTAGCTTTAACTGATTAGAAAATGTTTTTACAATCTAAAAAATTTGCTTCAGAACATGCATATCATCTGAAAAATTGTTGCATCTGAACATGCATCATTGTCTGAATATGTGTGTGTCTGAAACATGCATTGTCTGATGACGTGGCAAACTGAAACGTTTGGTCTTCTTCTCTGAGAAACTGCTCACTGCATGATTGCACGTTCTTCGAGAATACAACTTCCCTCTTTAAGATGTCTTACGACTATTTATTGAAGATGATTGAGTGCTTTCAAGGCTACTGCTTTCTTATTTCTTTCCGCAGAAGAAAAAAAACTTCTCAAGTTCCTTGTGGTGCCCTAAGTTCCTGATTTTTCTCTGCATTCAAGTTCTTCATCTTCATCTTCACCTATTATTCTGAGATGGCATCCAAGAAGGTTACCATGTCTGCTGGAGGATGTGATACCCCTAGTTACCACTAAAAGTACCACATGCATTACACGTGACCAACGAAGTAGAACGTCAAAAAATGCGGAAGTTTTTTTTTTTTTTTTTTTGAAAAGGATTTAGGTGTCATTGACATATTACCTCTCTAACTTTATTTTAAGTACTTATGAAATATCCTTTCCTTCACTTTCAAAAAACTTATCTTTCCGTAAGCGTCGAAAGAATTAACACCTTACGCGCATCCACAACATACACATGGTTAAAGACCTTGAGAGAACATAAAACAGTGTGACATAAATACATACATACATATTAAGTAGCATCGATGTACCTCTCGAATACCCACATGACCACCTTAAAACATGAGTTCCGGTAGTAAAATAAATGAGACCTCTAACATAATACAAAAGAAGAGATTCCTAAATCAGAGCTGCGTACTACCTAGACTCAACACAACCTAGTCCTCCTCAGGTACAAGAGGAAGTCTGGGGTGCGTGATGGTGACACAAACTCTCCCCATAGAACTCACACATGCGCGGGATGCCCGTCACCTTCCGGGTGCCTCTTGGCAACCATCTGATTCGCTCCTGCATCGACGTCATGACGGAAGTCCTCGATACCGACTGTCAACGTGACGAGAAGAACATAGAAAGAAGAGATAGAAAAGAAGGGTGAGAACATCGCATGAACTCACAGCATGTAGGATACAGCAAACTAGAGCACACACACAGAGGCAATCCACACAGTCGAATCAATAAGCAATCACGACATCTCATCATGGTGTACTCATATGAACGCAACTTTTACTATTATAATGCAATATCTAATGCATGCGGGCCCAGGGAAACATCACCATAGGCAGAGCACATAGCAACTGCCCGACCATATATACACAGCACGTCAGGAGTTAGAGTCTGTACTAGCATTGGTACAAAGAGCATTGCTCATAAAGTTTGGCCAAATAAATTTAAGCGTTCTTCCAGACAATCTCAACTGACCATGAAAACTTGAGAGCGACAGGATAGTCAAGCCTGTACCCCGTTTACACGACAGTAGGGGGCGAGCCTACGTCACTTGTGCCATTTCGGGACCTGACTATCCTCAGGGCTGGCATCCCACTCGAGGACCCTCTGGCGTTCTTTGCAAAACCCAGTGCCCAGTCCCTACCAGTTTCACACCGTACCGAGTGTTACTGCTATATAGGTCGTAAGGTTTTAAACCTCGAACATCAACGACGCTTCATGATGCATGTCACACAACAATTCTCACAACATTCACATCCTTACAGACAAAACCCATTCAACGTCTTTCCTTCACAAGGAAAGCCAAACCGCACTCTCTCGCCAAGCTTCTCAAGTTTTATGTAGAAAGAGTGTGTTGGTTATAGTCTTTTAAGGTAGTTTGTACTAATGTTCTTGATAATCATGTCCACTTAAGTCCTATAATTTACTAAAACTTATGATTGTATCTTATGGATGGTATTACTTATCTTAATTCTCCTTGTATGACTAATTAAGATTTGGTTTAACTTTTAATCTTAACTGGTCTTCATCAACTGGATTACAATTAATCTTAATCCTTACTTAAGATCCTAATTAATTCTTAATCATCCCTTAATCTCTTCCTTAATCTTGGATTAGGACTTTTAATTATGTTTGATTAAGTTTAATCATAATTAATTAGTTCTTAATCATCATTATTGGTTAATTACTTAATTAATACTTTCATTAAGGTTAATTAACTTTAGACTTAATTAATCATTCTTTACTTAATCGACTTAAGTGAATTAGGTTGATTAACCTAGGTAATTGAATTATTTAAGCCCACTAATTAATCCTAAGTTTTAACTTTTAATTACTTGGATCAGAGTTGAAGTCCAACTCCAATCTAACTTTTAATTTCATAATCTAATCTTGATTGACTTTTAATGAGTCTTTAACTCCTTTTCTTAAAGGTTTT
The DNA here is from genome assembly GCA_026901365.1 of Sesbania bispinosa. Lineage (NCBI taxonomy): Eukaryota > Viridiplantae > Streptophyta > Magnoliopsida > Fabales > Fabaceae > Sesbania > Sesbania bispinosa. The sequence continues at coordinate 1,722,957 of QLOH01000032.1, read as the reverse complement.
TAGACTTAAATTAAAAGCCTAAAGGTTTTATAACACTTAGGAACTTATTTTTAGTCATGGTAACCTAAAATATTGACCTTTAAGTTGACTTTTACTTGGTTGGAATTGGAAATCCGAATTTGTTTTATTTATTTTTAAAGACTTATTCTTAATTGCACTTTAGTCCTTTTAGACCACCAAAGCCCATAAACATGTTTTCAACATACCCTTGACCTTTTTAAGATCAAAAAGGTATTCTTGATGAGTTTCATCAAGAACAACTCATGAACATCAAGAACAACTTGAATGTTCATCAAAACTTCAAATTTTTCACAACATCCAATCTTCACCAAAACTTCACACATTCATCAACAAACAATCTAAATGCCAAATATCATACCAATCCACTCAAAATCATCAAAATACACATTAAAGTTCATAACTCCATTTTCAAGCTCATAAACACTATTTTTCAAAGATCAATCATCCAAAACAATTGTATACCTTCAACCAACTTCATGCATGTTCATAGATTCATCATACAAACACATTCCAAGCACCAAAAAAATTTTGAAACACATGCAGCCCCAAAATCCCTCAAGGCCGAGAGCTATTAAAGGAAAAAGGGGAAAATTTTTCCAAAATTGTTTCTTGGCTTGCATGCACCAACAATCACAATCCAAGCACATTCCAAGCATCAAAACAAACTTAAAAACATGTAAACAACCCAGCTCCAAGAATCCAAAACGTTTGCTCAAAGAAAAGCTCAAAAAGTGATTTTTTTCAAGGAGAACAAGAGTAAAAACAAGGATTTTAAGGGCAAATCCTTGACTCTAGTTACCAATCCTACTAGAGTTCAAGTTCTCCCCCCCTTTACCTCAAATTTCCAAGAAAATGAGTGCAGAATTCTGGTCCCAAAACAGCCCCCAAAGATGCCTCGTTTAGTCACCAACAAGGATTTTTCAAGGCTAGAAGGCTTAGAAATGGAAGCTTTGGTTCAAAGATGGAACCTTGGCTTGATTGTGTTTAAGGAAGGATGAAAATTTTTGGGAGAAAAATGATGGAGAGTTCACGGCTTCAAGAGGAAGAGAATGAGAGAAATGAGAGAAAAATTTCAAGTTTGCATGTGTGGAAGAAAAGGAAGAATAAGTGGTTTTAGTGTTAAAATGCCATAAATGCCTACACTTGACACATGTCTTGTGAAAAGGAAGGAAAAATACAAGTGTCTCTCATGCACCATGCCTACACATGCACGGCTTCTAGAAGGAGGAAAGGAAGAGTTGTGCAAATTTTTCTGGCCCGGATCAAGAGTATTCGGGCCCGGTTCAAGGGACAGGAGGGGCAAAAAGGTCATTTTCGCAGAAAAACCCCAAAAATTCCCAGAAATTCCCTAAAAATAGGAAATTAAATTCTAAATCCAAAAATATAAATTTTGGTGATTAAAAATAATTTTAACCATTCAATAAAACACGAAATGCAGTAAAACGGTAAGAAGCGGGCGTTACAGTAAACGGAGAGAGAAAATTAAGGTTTTAATTACAAAGATTGTATAGAATTATAAATATCATTTTAAATCATCTTTTAAGGTTCAAAAATATATTTTCCATATTTTTCTACAATTTTTTTTTATGCTGGCTATGGTTATACTGTTAACTGGGGGCATTTTGATCTTTTTCCCAGAAGTGCTAGAAAAATTCTAAATTATTTTCTAAAACTCATCACTAATTATATTAAGAGTATTTTGAATAAAGGTATAGATACCTTAGAGTTTTAGCTATTTTTAATAATTAAATCTATATTTTCCTTAACTGTATAATTACTAAAGGTATCTTAGGTTATTTTATCAAACACCTCTCTAAAGAAATTTACTCATAATTGTGGTTGGGTATTATAAATTTGGCTGTCTATTAAAAGCTACTAAATACTTTATAATTAAATGATTATTACTATTTTAAAATTTTCTTTATTCTATTTATACACCAGTAAGAAAATTTGCGGGTGTTACATTTCTCCCCTCCTTTAAGAAATTTCGTCCTCGAAATTTGGAGTTCCTACTGCTGAATAGGGATAAATCCATCTTCTTAAGCTTTAAGAGCTACCCTCCTAATTAGATCATATAAGACCTTAATGGTTCCCTAAAAGTTGGATAATTATTATTCTTAACATTTCCTTCTAATTCCCAATGTCCTCTTACGATATCTCATTTTCTTATCACTAGACACACGTATCCTACCCTTGAATCTAACAGTTCCATCATCTTCCTTACAAAACTCAGATTCTCCTTTCTTTGGGACTAGATTCCTCAAATCTTGCAAAGATTGATCCACTCCCTGTGTTACACGAACTTGTTCCAAGAAATCATTTAAAATCCTCAATGTTCCCAATCTTACACTCTTAGGACCAAGTTCAACGTCTAGGTTAAGATCTCTAAACTCTTCTATCAGTTCTAGCTCCTTAACTATCATTATTGACATATGAAAAGATTTCCGACTTAATGCATCAGTTACGACATTAGCTTTTCCAGGGTGGTACTGCAGACTAAGCTCATAATTCTTCAAAAACTCCATCCATCGTCTCTGCCCTACATTAAGTTCCTTCTGGTCAAACAAATACTTCAAACTCTTATGATCGCTAAAACTTCAAACCTAGCGCCATACAGATGGTGTCTCCAAATCTTCAAGAAAAAAACTACTGCCTCCAACTCTAGATCATGCGTAGGGTAGTTCACTTCGTGTGTTCGCAATTTCCTAGAGGCATAAGCCACTACCTTTCCTTTTTGCATTAACACACAACCTAATATTTGTTTTGAAGCATCACAGTATACTTCAAAACTCTCTTGTGGGTCAGGTAAAACTAACGCAGGCGCAGAAGTTAACCTCTTCTTCAATTCCTGAAAACTATCTTCATACTACTGGCTCCACACAAAAGGTTGGTCTTTCCTAATCAAACGGTTCAACGGAGTTTCTATCCTTGAAAAAATTTTCAATAAACTTACGGCAGTAACCAGCTAACCCCAAGAAGCTTCTCACTTCCGTTAAAGTCCCAGGTGCTTCCCACTGTAACACAGTTTCTACCTTAGTTGGGTCTACGCTAACTCGTCCACTATAGATCACATGAATTAGGAAATTCACTTCCTTTAACCAAAACTCACACTTAGATAGCTTAGCATACAACTTCCTATCAATCAAAATTATTCCAAAGAATGCTATACTCCCCATTGGATCCTAGAAATAGGAGAGAACATGGCACGAAAGAATGAGGATAAGTTGGCTTAAATGAGATTAGAAAACTGGATTCACTAAGGAGGGAAAGGAACACCAATGACAACCAATCCAGGTGGAATTACTAGACACCTGTAGCATCCGTGGTAAAGTCCAAAGCAGATTGTAAGATTACCTATAGTCTCGGTATATAGATAGAGGCAATCTATCTTTAAACCTATCTTTGGGAATATTATTATCATTCCTTATGGTTATCCTATTTCCACGAATTGTATTTGTCCCCTAGGGCATCCTTACGCGAAACGTCACCTACTTATCTAGTACTATTCCAATCCAATCTTAATCGTTTATGAGATTCCATTCACATACCTTATTCAATCTATAGGAGCATCAATCAAGTATACTCTTAGTCATCAAAATCAACACATACGATAATCTCTCATTATTTGACATATCTATTATTTCTACTAACCTCATGGAAGTGTTGTCCTTACTTAGCTCATACCATTGTAGCACTTGTAGTGCTTACTCGTGCATATAATTCTCCATCACATGATCTCTTTCTTCAATTTCCTGCGTAATCTTGATACTAACAGATCATTTTCTTAGTCATATCCTACCATCCGACTAAAATTTCTTAAGAACTACACCTTTGTGCTATTGGCCTCAATACTTCGACATCCTTTGTCTTAAATCGAGTTTTCCACTTGCTTCTATAAATCCTTATTCTATCAATCCGTTAGAGATAGCGATCATACTCTAGTGTATCTATTAAACTTCAATCATGACACTCATTCCACAGTCAAACCCTTTAGACTTCAAGTTCATCAACAGGGTATCCAAATATGCCTTAACTGTTAAGATCAAACCCCAATTCGTGTGTTTGTCATTCTTATTCTAAACTCCATTATTATTTATCCTGAGTATACCCCAAGCCGTCGATTATTTCTAACTTGCCTTGCCAAATTATATATATTTTCAATAACTGAATCCTCAAGAGCTATTAGTACAAATCCCCAAATCTCAAAACCTTAATAATTAAACATCAATGATCAATCATCTTAACCTTGAATTTACAGCCTCGAATCCATTATCGATCCCTTAGGTTACTCATCTAAAGGAATGGGAATCTAACCTTAGTGGTCATCCTACTCTAACTTTTAACGTCTCACTCATCACTTCAAACCACAAGCCAAATCAACTATTGACTACACTAATGTACAACCTTAGGACCTAGAGGTCTTAGCAGTAGGGGTGCAAACTACAAGATCATAGGGCAGTCCAGTAACAAGAATTTTTTATTTTTTATTTTTTGACATTCCAGAGGAATGAAAGAATGCGTCGCACCCGAATCATATAATAAAATTAAAGGAACCCCACTTATGACGCACTTACCTTGGATTAGATCTTTGGATTCAGCAACTCCAGTACCGCTACCACTTCCCTTCCGAGCAGGGCAATTCCTCTTGATGTGGCCAGTTCGTCCACAATGAAAGCATGCACGTTCGTTAGACTGGTTTGAGATCGGGCTCTTGATCGGGCGGTCCCTCAGGAAGTGACTTCTCTTACTGTGTGGACAACTACCATCGTTGTTGCCGACACTGTTTGCAGGATTTTCCCCACTAGCAACCACTAAATGCGGTCTCGCAGTGCCCCCAGATGATGAGACAAAATTGTTTCTTGGAACGAAATAAGGCTTCCTCCTTTCTCGTGCAACCTTGGGTTTGTTCCTCTGTGGGCCGGAATTCTTCCAATGAGCTTGGCTCTCCTTGGTGTCATTTTCAAGGATGTGGCACACGCTGACCAATGCCTGCTGCTGATTTTCTAGAATGTTCACGATCTTCCCTAGAAGATCGTTCGTCTCAGGATTACCTCTCCCTGCCATGGAATCCTGCATTCGCAGAACAAGTCAACTTCTTCCGTTTCATGCAGAACCATTCAAGCAAGAATAAGCAATGCTACACACAGATCCTCATATTACTAAGATAGTAAGATGAGAGCAACCAATTCACACAAGGCAAACAATCAACACAAACAAACAATCAACACAGAGTAAACACAGAGAGAAGGGTATTGCAGACCATACCCGAGGCCAAAAGGAAAGAACAGCTCTGATACCACCAAATGTGATACCCCTAGTTACCACTAAAAGTACCACATGCATTACACGTGACCAACGAAGTAGAACGTCAAAAAATGCGGAAGTTTTTTTTTTTTTGAAAAGGATTTAGGTGTCATTGACCTATTACCTCTCTAACTTTATTTTAAGTACTTATGAAATATCCTTTCCTTCACTTTCAAAAAACTTATCTTTCCGTAAGCGTCGAAAGAATTAACACCTTACGCGCATCCACAACATACACATGGTTAAAGACCTTGAGAGAACATAAAACAGTGTGACATAAATACATACATACATATTAAGTAGCATCGATGTACCTCTCGAATACCCACATGACCACCTTAAAACATGAGTTCCGGTAGTAAAATAAATGAGACCTCTAACATAATACAAAAGAAGAGATTCCTAAATCAGAGTTGCGTACTACCTAGACTCAACACAACCTAGTCCTCCTCAGGTACAAGAGGAAGTCTGGGGTGCGTGATGGTGACACAAACTCTCCCCATAGAACTCACACATGCGCGGGATGCCCGTCACCTTCCGGGTGCCTCTTGGCAACCATCTGATTCGCTCCTGCATCGACGTCATGACGGAAGTCCTCGATACCGACTGTCAACGTGACGAGAAGAACATAGAAAGAAGAGATAGAAAAGAAGGGTGAGAACATCGCATGAACTCACAGCATGTAGGATACAGCAAACTAGAGCACACACACAGAGGCAATCCACACAGTCGAATCAATAAGCAATCACGACATCTCATCATGGTGTACTCATATGAACGCAACTTTTACTATTATAATGCAATATCTAATGCATGCGGGCCCAGGGAAACATCACCATAGGCAGAGCACATAGCAGCTGCCCGACCATATATACACAGCACGTCAGGAGTTAGAGTCTGTACTAGCATTGGTACAAAGAGCATTGCTCATAAAGTTTGGCCAAATAAATTTAAGCGTTCTTCCAGACAATCTCAACTGACCATGAAAACTTGAGAGCGACAGGATAGTCAAGCCTGTACCCCCGTTTACACGACAGTAGGGGGCGAGCCTACGTCACTTGTGCCATTTCGGGACCTGACTATCCTCAGGGCTGGCATCCCACTCGAGGACCCTCTGGCGTTCTTTGCAAAACCCAGTGCCCAGTCCCTACCAGTTTCACACCGTACCGAGTGTTACTGCTATATAGGTCGTAAGGTTTTAAACCTCGAACATCAACGACGCTTCATGATGCATGTCACACAACAATTCTCACAACATTCACATCCTTACAGACAAAACCCATTCAACGTCTTTCCTTCACAAGGAAAGCCAAACCGCACTCTCTCGCCAAGCTTCTCAAGTTTTATGTAGAAAGAGTGTGTTGGTTATAGTCTTTTAAGGTAGTTTGTACTAATGTTCTTGATAATCATGTCCACTTAAGTCCTATAATTTACTAAAACTTATGATTGTATCTTATGGATGGTATTACTTATCTTAATTCTCCTTGTATGACTAATTAAGATTTGGTTTAACTTTTAATCTTAACTGGTCTTCATCAACTGGATTACAATTAATCTTAATCCTTACTTAAGATCCTAATTAATTCTTAATCATCCCTTAATCTCTTCCTTAATCTTGGATTAGGACTTTTAATTATGTTTGATTAAGTTTAATCATAATTAATTAGTTCTTAATCATCATTATTGGTTAATTACTTAATTAATACTTTCATTAAGGTTAATTAACTTTAGACTTAATTAATCATTCTTTACTTAATCGACTTAAGTGAATTAGGTTGATTAACCTAGGTAATTGAATTAGTTAAGCCCACTAATTAATCCTAAGTTTTAACTTTTAATTACTTGGATCAGAGTTGAAGTCCAACTCCAATCTAACTTTTAATTTCATAATCTAATCTTGATTGACTTTTAATGAGTCTTTAACTCCTTTTCTTAAAGGTTTTTAGACTTAAATTAAAAGCCTAAAGGTTTTATAACACTTAGGAACTTATTTTTAGTCATGGTAACCTAAAATATTGACCTTTAAGTTGACTTTTACTTGGTTGGAATTGGAAATCCGAATTTGTTTTATTTATTTTTAAAGACTTATTCTTAATTGCACTTTAGTCCTTTTAGACCACCAAAGCCCATAAACATGTTTTCAACATACCCTTGACCTTTTTAAGATCAAAAAGGTATTCTTGATGAGTTTCATCAAGAACAACTCATGAACATCAAGAACAACTTGAATGTTCATCAAAACTTCAAATTTTTCACAACATCCAATCTTCACCAAAACTTCACACATTCATCAACAAACAATCTAAATGCCAAATATCATACCAATCCACTCAAAATCATCAAAATACACATTAAAGTTCATAACTCCATTTTCAAGCTCATAAACACTATTTTTCAAAGATCAATCATCCAAAACAATTGTATACCTTCAACCAACTTCATGCATGTTCATAGATTCATCATACAAACACATTCCAAGCACCAAAAAAATTTTGAAACACATGCAGCCCCAAAATCCCTCAAGGCCGAGAGCTATTAAAGGAAAAAGGGGAAAATTTTTCCAAAATTGTTTCTTGGCTTGCATGCACCAACAATCACAATCCAAGCACATTCCAAGCATCAAAACAAACTTAAAAACATGTAAACAACCCAGCTCCAAGAATCCAAAACGTTTGCTCAAAGAAAAGCTCAAAAAGTGATTTTTTTCAAGGAGAACAAGAGTAAAAACAAGGATTTTAAGGGCAAATCCTTGACTCTAGTTACCAATCCTACTAGAGTTCAAGTTCTCCCCCCCTTTACCTCAAATTTCCAAGAAAATGAGTGCAGAATTCTGGTCCCAAAACAGCCCCCAAAGATGCCTCATTTAGTCACCAACAAGGATTTTTCAAGGCTAGAAGGCTTAGAAATGGAAGCTTTGGTTCAAAGATGGAACCTTGGCTTGATTGTGTTTAAGGAAGGATGAAAATTTTTGGGAGAAAAATGATGGAGAGTTCAAGGCTTCAAGAGGAAGAGAAAGAGAGAAATGAGAGAAAAATTTCAAGTTTGCATGTGTGGAAGAAAAGGAAGAATAAGTGGTTTTAGTGTTAAAATGCCATAAATGCCTACACTTGACACATGTCTTGTGAAAAGGAAGGAAAAATACAAGTGTCTCTCATGCACCATGCCTACACATGCACGGCTTCTAGAAGGAGGAAAGGAAGAGTTGTGCAAATTTTTCTGGCCCGGATCAAGAGTATTCGGGCCCGGTTCAAGGGACAGGAGGGGCAAAAAGGTCATTTTCGCAGAAAAACCCCAAAAATTCCCAGAAATTCCCTAAAAATAGGAAATTAAATTCTAAATCCAAAAATATAAATTTTGGTGATTAAAAATAATTTTAACCATTCAATAAAACACGAAATGCAGTAAAACGGTAAGAAGCGGGCGTTACAGTAAACGGAGAGAGAAAATTAAGGTTTTAATTACAAAGATTGTATAGAATTATAAATATCATTTTAAATCATCTTTTAAGGTTCAAAAATATATTTTCCATATTTTTCTACAAATTTTTTTTTTATGCTGGCTATGGTTATACTGTTAACTGGGGGCATTTTGATCTTTTTCCCAGAAGTGCTAGAAAAATTCTAAATTATTTTCTAAAACTCATCACTAATTATATTAAGAGTATTTTGAATAAACGTATAGATACCTTAGAGTTTTAGCTATTTTTAATAATTAAATCTATATTTTCCTTAACTGTATAATTACTAAAGGTATCTTAGGTTATTTTCTCAAACACCTCTCTAAAGAAATTTACTCATAATTGTGGTTGGGTATTATAAATTTGGCTGTCTATTAAAAGCTACTAAATACTTTGTAATTAAATGATTATTACTATTTTAAAATTTTCTTTATTCTATTTATACACCAGTAAGAAAATTTGCGGGTGTTACAGAGGACAGATTGTACCCTCAAGAAAAGTGGACCTAGAAGAGCTCAAAAGTGGAGGCATCAATATCATTGACCATTTTGACGCATGTGGATGGACAAATTTTTTTCTATGCCATTGACTGTGCATGGCATGAAGCAAGTGTGGTGGAATTCTGGAAAAATGCAAAGGACATTTCTATTGAAGATGGTTCTTTTCAAGGTTTTGAGACCACAATGCGTGGTGTGAAGCTTGTGGTGGATGCACCTGCCATTGCTGAGGCCACTGGTGTTCCCAATGAAGGTGCTATGTTCGCTCCTAAGTGGGAAGTAAAGAATGGAGGAGTTCCCATGTATACTGAGAAGCTCTATGGGACAAAGGAGATAAATGATCTCAAGAGTTCACACATGCACCCAAAGGCAAGAATCTTTCATGCTATACTTAGTTGCTGTGTACTTCCCAAGCATGGTAGCAGAAACCATGTGTCTGAACTAGAAAGGTTCTGTGTTATCCATCTGTTGGATAAGAAGCCCTTGAACCTACCTAAAGTCATTATGTACAACATGCTGAAAAGGATAAATGATTCAGCAGCAAGTCTCACCCACAACACTCTCATCACTAAGATTCTGCTGAAGTTCAGAGTACCAGTGGAGAGGGTCTATGATCACAAGGGTCTTTCTCTTTTTAACCTGAAAAATATGAAGAAAATGGAGATTACTTTCAAGAGACCCTCACCTGAGAGGACATTGATGGAAGAAGTTGTTCATGACAAAGCAAGAAGAAAGAAGAAGAGCACTCTGGAGCTACTGGAGGATGAGCTGAAATGAGATACTCACAGAGAGAAATTTGTCTCTGCTCAAACCCCCCACAAAGGTTTTCAAAAAGAAGAGATCCAAGCTTATTCAGAAGGAGCTACCATCTGAAAGTGATGTTCAGCTTCAACAGTCTGAACCTGCTCAGGGAATGTCCATACTTACCCATGAGATTGTGGGTCAAACTGTTGAGAACCTAGGTGATGCTACTCAGCCTACTCTAACTGTGAGAGGACAGGAAGAGGACAACAACACTCAAAATGCTGAGCTTGGTGCTATTGAACCCATCAATGTTATCCCACTTGCTACAAGCCTACCTGAAGCTTATATCAGGTAGGTAGTGGATGAGCTAGAAGAAGAAGAAGAAGAAGAAATGAGGAAGAAGGAGGAACAGGAAAAGCAAGATTATACTCCTGCTGTAGCTGCCCAACAAGCTGTGTTGGAGGAAGAAAGATTAGAGTAAGCTAGCAAACTAAAGAGAGGAAGAGCAAGTGCCAAGAATATAAGGAATCAAAGAAGAAGGCTCTTAGTAACTCCCACACCCTCTTATGCTCCTCAGATGATAACAAGGAGTAAAAGCATACAGCAAGAAGATGTTGTAGAATTCCAGAGGATTGCTGAAGAGCAAAGGAAGAAGAAGCTAGAGGAATTGAAGAAGAAAAAGGAGAAAGCTGAAGGTCCCAGGGTTCCTACTAAGAGGATCAAGGTGCTGTTTCACAATGTCACCTCTTCAGAGGATGAATCACTTCCACCTAAGACCATTGTTGCTGCTGCTGATGTACCCCCACCTTCACCTCACTCACCTAACTCAACATCACCATTATCTGGTTACTTTGAGTTAGAGTCTGTGGAAGAGCCAGTATGGTTTGGAGGAAACAACATTCCTAGAGTTGTGTTACTGCAAGACAAGCCAAGAGATCTGCCAACAAAACCTTCCTATGATCTTCTGTTACCATTTCTCACAGATGAACGGATGATTGATAAGTGTAAATTATGTGATATTTTCCTATGTTTTTATTACACTTATCAAGGCTAAAATAATAATTTATACCCCAAAATAATACATTTTTACGAATAATTGTAATAATTGTAATTATTTGGTTTGAATTTGAATTTCATGCTATTTTGATTAGAAATCTGTTATTTTGTGCAGATTTATGGAAGATTGAAATAGAAGAGAAAATAGCATTAAATGGGGAGATTGTTTGCAGATTTGAAGTTTAAATAAGGACAAAATAAAGATGAGATCAGCAGCCATTTAAACAAAGGATCCTGTGGATAACTTTCCCCAATTTGAATTCAAGTTCAAATAAATACAAAATCAAGCCAAAAAAGGGAAATAAGGAAAACCAATCAAGCAAAGGCAAGATCAAAAAGAGATCAAGTGGATAAATGAGGAATTGAAGAAAGTCTACAACGTGTTTCACGCTTCACCTGCGCTTAGCGTAGGTGGAGCGCAGCTTACAAAGGGACACGCTTCATCTGCGCTTAACGCAGGTGAAGCGCAAGTCACGCACCAACTTTTTAAATTCAAATATAGATTGATCTCTTCCAGATTTAAATTAGGGTTTTCCTTAGTATATAAATAGTACCTTTTGCACAGATGTAAAGGAAGGCTTTTAGAAAGTACAGAGGAGAGAGGCATAGAATAGAAAGATAGACGCACAAAGATTGAAGAAGGTGACAGAGTCTTCAGTGGTTTGTGATGGCTACCATGAGTAGCTAAGCTCTCCAGTAGGATTGGATGTAGTGGATTCAATCCCCAAGTGTATGTGAATTCTCTTGTTTTTAATTATAAATCCCTGTTTTTAATTATATCGGTACTTTTATGTTGTTCTTAATGCATTACTTCCGCGCGTGCGCCGGAGTCGTAGGCTAGTGATCAGGATAACACAGAATGAGATTTTCGGCTAGTATTAGAGTTTAGGGGAGCCTAGACATAGGAAACCTAACCTTCGATTGCTAAAAGTACTCGTTAATTATATGGAAATATAGGTGGAATCTGATGATTGAATTCTTTTGGTGAGTGACAGCCCGTTCATAGGAGCATCTATAGGAACATATAGTTAATTGATAGTAACATAATTGAAAGTTAATTGTATGTGAGGGATAAATGGGATCTTGTGATTGATGGGGTAGTGACAGCCCTTGAATGAAGAACGTTTATAGGGAAGTACAATTAATGGACGATTCAAACAAACGGAACAATAATTAATTAATTAAGAGCTTAATGAGCTGAGGGTAATTTGTCGCTTGGGAGAGCCCGCATGGATTATCTTTGAGTGGTAGGCTACTGGTAACTCGGGGTTTTATCAATTCAGTTTGGCTAAGGTATAATTAATAACAAATTTATAATTAAAAGAAGGGATTCACATACATAAGGTGTGCGAAAAGCGAAGTCCAATCCTAATCCAAGTAAATTTATCTTCCCTTATTTTATTGCTTACTTTTCTTTTTGCCATTTAAATTCCGCACATTAATCATTCTCTTAAAAAGTTGCTCACTTGGTAATTCGATCACTAAAATCTTGCAAAGTGAACCGCTCCCTGTGGATACGATACTTTATACTTACTATTATACTGCTGAACTTTTGGTACGCTTGCCAGAATTTCATCAATGATGTGGGCTGCTGAAGTTCCCCACAAATTTTAAATTGTGCCAGTGAGGGAAAGAAAAAGGGTTCCCATATTTCCAAACTTATTTGAAGAACTGAAGTTTTTCAGGGATGCCCGACCTCTCAGACCTCACTGCATGTCAAGGTTTCAGCTGGAAACCGCTTCAGAAGCTAGGAGGAAAGGCCAGTTGACTGGCGCTCTTGAGAAGCTAAGAAGTGTTGGAGATACAAGCAAGAAAGCACTGGTTCAACCTGAGCATAGGTGGAGACTGCTTGATCCATTCTCAAAAGATAGGAAATTTTTGACCTATGAGGAGTGGGCTGCTATCAGATCACTATGCTTAGAGTCTGAACTTGTGGACATGTGCTGTCAGAAATCTTTTGGTCTCAAAGGTTTTGTTCCACCATCAAGAATCCATACCAAGCTCCCAATTGATATCAAAGTTTATCCAGATAGGATAGTTCCTATATTTCCCTATGGTAACTCCTTCACCAGCAAGGGTAAAGGGAAGCTTACTTCTACTGCCGCAGAACCTATTGGACTGACTCCAGATGATTGGGAAGAGCTAGCAGATTTCACTCAGATGGCAGGAGGAATAGACCACATTCTACATGAGGCTATGTGGAATTATCACTGGACTCTTGTTGAACAAAATGGAAGCAGTTCTGGTGCAACATTTGATGCTTCAAATTCTCAAATCAAGGCTGGGAAGCTGACCACTCTAGAAACTCCTCTCTTCTTTAGGGAGAGATTTCCCATGTCGGACTGGTCTCACTTGGACTATCACTATGAGCGGGTCATGTCCAAGTAGGTTGTTGATCAACCATACTTTGTGAAGGTTACTGGTGCCAAGATGTTCAACCTTCCTCCAGGTTTCAACTTTTTCAGATTCTCTGGAAGGTATATCACTTTGGTTTTTCATGAGGAAGAAGATTTGGAATCTCAGCTGGGAACATTGTCACGAGAAAATCACCTTTTGAGGCTTCAAAATCAAAGGTTGCTTCAAAGAACAAATCAGATCATGGTTGCACAAGCTCAAATTAAGGCTGGACAAGATGAACTAAAGGGAGCTTTTGCTGCTAAGCTGGAGAAACAAAGACTTGCTATGCAGGAAATGCTTGAGCAGGCTCTCAGCAGATTTCGGCCTAGTTCTTGATGTCTTTGCTATCTCAGACTATATCTTTTTTGTGTTTTATGCTTATTTATTTTTTTCACAAACAATATAGTTCCCTAATGCATGAGTATTTTTTTTCATGAGCACTTATTGTTGTTGGTTGCTATTAATGTTTTAAATCTTAACTGCTCTCATATTCTTTCTCTGTCTTAACTGTCTGTTGCTAACCCTTTTTCATTGATGACAAAAGGGGGAGTAATATTGGGGACAGGGGGAGTAATAAATATAAGTAGTTGAGTTATTAAAGGCTAACAGAATCTGAATGTAAGAGTTACAGTAAAGGTTGCACAGCAAGTAAGATGCTGATTCAAGGAAAGCAAAACTTCAGACTCGGATGGAATATCTGACTAAGGGGGAGAATTTCTTTACTCTTATTTTTCTCTGATCCCCACTATGTTTTATATTTGTCATCATTAAAAAGGGGGAGATTTTTGAGTCTCAGAAGATAACTATGAGAAATTTATCTTGAGTCTCATGCTCTTAGAATTTTAATGGATTAAAAATTTAAAACATAGAGATGTTTACAAGAATATCTTCTCACAAAAAACTTTGTTCAAAGTTTCATATCAACAGTATTTGAGAAGGATCATCTTAAAGGCTCAGACCATCTTAAGACCAAACATCATCTGAAGTTATTTATCGTCTGAAATCGTGAACGCTATTTTGAGACTTGGTTGCATCTGAAGGCTGAAGGTATCAGAATCAAGTGAAGACCTTTTGAAGACGTTGTTGTCAATTCAGAACGATCATCTTCTTGGTCCAACTTATTTCAGCATTAAGGACAGACATTCTTTCCTACCTCGTTCAAGAGTATTGCACAAATAAGGAAAGTCTGCAAATCCTGTTGCACCTGCAACAAAAAGTATTGTGTGCGCAGAACCTGCTCCTGCAACCATCTCAGTTCTAGTTGATAAAGAAGCCCAACGTCTTGGAGCATTTAATGCTATTTGACAACGGGAAACAGAGTCTCATATGCTATATAAAGGCTCGGGTTTTTGAAGGAAGGTGCAAGAAAAAGAGAAGAATTCTTTGAACATTTACGCTGCTGAAACACTGTCAAGAACACTCTGATATTTCCTTGTACAAAATCATATCTCATATCCTGAGTTAATCTAAGCTTTGTATGTAACATCCCATTATTTCATAATCATGACTTATAAAAAAAGGCAAATTACATGTAAAGGTCTTAGTATAGTATGAGGAATTAATTGGGTAAAAGATTAAAAGACTTAGACAAGAAAACCAAGTTTCAGCATTCTCGCTCAAGCCAGAATAGTTCGCTTTAGCAATTCTGCAATTCTCGCTTTAGCAAGAATGGTCTCGCTTGAGCGAGAATCGAGGGAGTTTGGAGTGCTCTCTGGACGTTTTTCGCTCAAGCGAGATGGATCTCGCCCAAGCGAGAATCGTCCAGAGAGGGGTCATTTTCTGGTCCATTCTCGCTTAAGCGAGCGTTTCTCGCTCAAGCGAGAATGGGAAAGGGGAAGTTGATCCCGAGCATCTCGCTCAAGCGAGAATGGCTCGCTTGAGCGAGAATCCACTTACAGCTCCTATACATTCAGTTTAAGGTTCAATTCTTTCTCATTCTTCTTCTTTCCTTTTTATACCTAGAGAGAGACTGAGAGGTTCTAGAGAGAGGAAGATTTATTGAAGATCAAGGAAGAATTTCCAGTCCTCAAGATCAAGGCTCCTTTGAGTTTCTTACCTACCCAACGCCCTTCTCTTCTCAATTTCACCAATCACTTAAAGGTGAGTGTAACCACACACTCACTTCTAAGGGGAATGTCTATTGCATGAACCCCACTTCCTCTTTCCCTTTTTCTTTTGTATGTTTAATGATGATTATGGTATGAATTAGATGTTTATGCATATGAGGATTAATTTTTTCCCTAATAATTACTATAATTGAGATTGAGGTTTGGAAATGGCAAGAATTAGGTTACTTGAGAAATTTCATTCATGAATGGCATGTATATATTGATATGGATCAATTAAAGTATGTTTTATGTATAAGGACATGATTGGGGTCTTTGGCCCTTGGCAAAGGTTTGGGTCTTTATGGCCTTGGAAAAGGTTTAGGTAAGGTCTTCCGGCCTTCAGGGACGACGGTTCCTGTTAGTCTGAGCTCAATCTAGCCTAAGGAAAAGGGTTAAATCCATGGTACAGAATTTGGTATTTTATGAGTTTTTTTTAGTATTGTTATCCTATTTATTGTGTTTAATGATTTCCTCATGTTAGTTTCCTCCCATTCATGACATGTGTAATTATTAATTGCTATGTGCCACTTTGTTACCTCACTGGGACATTAGTCTCACCCCACATTGGGGGAATTTACATTTCAGATGCGCAGGAACCTTCACAAGGTCACCGGAGTCAGTAGGAGTTTAAGGACCTTGTTATGGAGTTAACTCGTTTTGTATATGATTATGCATATAGAACTTCTGAACATAGACATGCTTAGTTGTATCTAAATAGGATAGAGTAATACATGTGTACCTCTTTATTAATTTGGTTAACTAAGGGCATGTATAACTATATCCTATGAGCTTTATGTTTTGGATGTAGATGTTAAACATGTATGTACATAACGCTATCTTATTTCTAGTGGATATACAGCTTATATGTTTGTTGGGCAATGTAAGTTGTATCTCTTTAGTTTTCGATATCAAAACGGACGAAATAATTTATATATTTTGGAAATTTTGCTTCCAACAAGCATTATTTCTGAAATTAGAAATTAGGATGTTACATTGTACTTGTTGTTCTAGCTATCATCTGAAGATAGTGTTATAGAACATTTTCTGTTTTTATTTAAACAGTTTGGGTTATAAGCCTGGAGAGGCTTGCTGTATAAAACAATACTTGGGTTTCACACTTGGTTAAGTGTCTGAGAGCCTGAAGAGGCTTGGTGAAAGAAAGAATACTTGAGGTAGAGCCTGAAGAGGCTTGGTAGAAAAGAATACTTGTAATTCTTGCAAGAATAGTGGAAATCCAGTGGTGGTTTTGCCTCTGGGACTTGACGTAGCTCACAGTGGAAGTGAGTGAACCAGGATAAATTTTGGTTGAGTTATCTCTTACCCTTAAACTCTTTCAATTCAGTTTTTATTCTAACAAAAAAGGGGTGTGAAAAGTATTCCAGTTAGAGAACCTTAATTTTAATCAAACATACATTTGCAAACAAATTCTTGAGTCTGAACATAAGTTCAGAAGGTACAGTAATACTTCAGACCATAATTCTTCGTCTGAAGAGTTTCTAAAACCACTTTCTGAAAAGGATTTTTAAAATCTTAAGGTTTCCATTGAAACACTATTCAACCCCCCTTCTAGTGTTTCCCTGTGTGTATTACATATCATACATCACAGGAATACAATGTTCAGAGATATTAAAATCTTCTAACTGATATTTTACCCATAGCAGCTGTGAACAACAGCTTGCAACAGCAATATACTCAGCTTCTGCAGTTGATAGTACAACTATGCTTTGCCTTTTGCTTGACCAGCTGATCATGTTACTTCCAATGAAGTCACATCCTCCACTGGTGCTTTTTCTTTCAACTCTATCTCCAGCAAAGTCAGCATCATAGTAACCAACTAACCTGCAATCCTTACTCTTCTTATAGCAAAGACCAAGATTAGTAGTACCCTTTAAATATCTAAAAATTCTCTTTACAACCTTGTGATGAGTAATTATTGGGTCAGACTGAAATCTTGTACATAGGCAAACACTGAACATAATGTTAGGTCTACTTGTTGTAAGATATAGTAATGACCCAATCATTCCTCTATACAATGTTTGATCAATAGGTTCTTCTCCTTCATCTTTGCTTAAGATAGCAGAAGGATGCATTGGAGTTGAAATAGGCTTGCAATCTTTCATGTTGAACTTCTTAAGCATCTCTTTTGTATACTTTTCCTGATGGATCTATATACTATCAGATTCTTGCTTAATCTAAAGCCCCAGGAAGAATTTTATTTCTCTAATCATGCTCATTTCAAACTCGGATTACATAAGCTTAGAAAACTCTTTGCACAAAGAAGAATTTGTTGAACAAAATATAATATCATCAACATATATCTGGACTAGGATAAAGTCTTCGTTAGAAGATTTACTAAAAATAGTTGTGTCAACTTTTCCTCTTTCAAAACCATTTTTGATAAGAAAGCTGCTCAGTTTCTCATACCAAGCTCTTGGTGCTTGTTTCTGACCATGGAGAGCCTTTTTCAGTTTTAAAACATTATTTGGAAAAGCAACATCTTCAAAACCAAGGGGCTGCCTAACAAATACTTCTTCCTCAATGATTCCATTTAGGAAAGAACTTTTAACATCTATTTGATATAGTTTGATGTAATTAATTTCTGCATAGGAGAGCAAAATCCTAATGGCTTCAAGCCTAGCTATAGGAGCAAAAGTTTCAGTAAAATCAATACTTTCTTGCTGATTGTAGCCTTGTGCAACAAGTCTTGCTTTGTTTTTGACAACCTTACCATCTTCTTCTAACTTGTTTCTAAACACCCATTTGGTTCCAATAAAAGTTTTACCATGAGGTTTAGGACTTAAAGTCCAGACATCACTCTTAGTAAACTGATTCAGCTCCTCTTGCATGGCTAGGATCCACCCTTCATCATGCACAGCTTCATCAATGTTCTTAGGCTCAATTTCAGACATCAGTGAAAGATTGTTGACTTCTCTAAGCCTTGATCTTGTTCTCACTCTATCTGAAGTATTACATATGATTTGCTCTTTAGGATGATGAGGTATGTATCTCCAAGCATTTATGATTGAAGATGTGCCTTCAGTCTGAGACTCAACATTAGTTGTCTGAAGTGGTTGAGTTTTAGATGGTCCTTCAGACACAGGTTCGGGCATTTCTTCATCTTTAATCTGATCAGATTGTTGGTTCATATCCATACCTGCAAAGTCACTCTCTTGATCTGATAAGTCACTATTAGTTTTTTTCTTTTCATTGAATCTTACATGGATTGATTCTTCAACTATTAAGGTTATAGAGTTAAAAACTTTGTATGCCTTTGAAGTTTCAGAATAACCAATGAAAAAACCTTTATCAAACATAGGAAAAGTGCTTGATAGGAGCATGGTTCTTCCCATCTCTTGCAAACTTCTATTTTTTTATCAACAACCCAATTTCGTTGAGGTGTTCTTGCCACAGAGAAATTGTGAAAGATCTCATTCTCCTCACAAAACAGTTTGAAGTTTGTGTTTTCAAACTCTCCTCCATGATCACTTCTAATTGTAGAATCCTTTTTCATTTTGTACCTTCTTACAAAATATTGTGAAATTCTCAAAACTCTCAGCCTTGCTTCTGATCAATATTACCCATGTGTATCTAGAATAGTCATCAACTATGACCAACCCATATTTCTTTCCACTAAGACTTTTTGTTTTAGTTGGACCAAACAAATCAATGTGAAACAGTTCAAGAGGTCTATTAGTAGATACAATATTTTTGCTCTTAAATGAGCTTCTTGTTTGTTTCCGTTTTAGACAACTCTCACATAAAATATCTGATTTGAAAGAAAGGTTGGGTAATCCATTAACAAGATTATTTTTTTTAGCTTTAAGATTAATCTCAAGATGACATGCCCAAGTCTTTTGTTAGGTATATGCACTAGAGACTTATATGTTTTTGAAACATCCATCACATGTATCATATTATTTTATAAAGGCAATTCATTCTTTTAAGAATATAATTAATGTCCTTAGAATAGTAAGCTCAAACTTCATAAGAAGTCAAGTAGATGACTTGATCGTGAGATGTTATGAAGAATTATTCTTAAAATAGTCCCTAGTCAAGTATCATCTTAGGACAAAGATGCATTTAGACTAGTATGTGAGTTCATTAATGATCACATCTCACGGATCATGGATATGAGATATCATGTGCTCACATAGGTACACATTAAGAGTAATGGATATGAGATGCATTACCCTATACACACGGATGAGCAATCGCTCTTACTCTCTAAGGCTACTAGCAGAGTTGAGGAGGGTTTCCTAGTTCGACTGTTGGCGTGGACACCACTAGAGACGTGGTTGCTATTGCTTCGTTCGCAATCCTTAAAAGGTACGACCTTTTGTTTCATGACCACATGCTTGATTCCCTTCGTCTTTGATTCCAAATCTATTTTTCATCCACAACTGAAAGAAAACATTTCACATTTTGATTTTCTAGTTCCTCTAGATTAATCTTATGCACATTATTGTGTCTCTTAGCAGTAAAGAGGATTTGATCATCTGATTTCTTGACTATGCAACCATCCTTGGTGAAGGAGACTACATAACCACTGTCACAAATTGACTTATATATGTTCAGTAGGTTGTACTGAAGTCCTTCAACAAGTAAAACATTTTTAATAGAGGACAGAGGCGCCATACCTACTGTACCTACTCCAGTGATCTTCCCTTGTTGATTTCTACCAAAGGTGACCACTCCGTCATCCTTTGATCTAAGGTTTTGGAACAAAGACCTTTCGACTGTCATGTGTCATGAGCAGCCACTGCCCAGGTACCATTTGTCGTGTTTCCTTTGTCCTGTTAAACACATCTAAAATAGGAATAATAAAAAATGTAGGTTCCTATAACTTCTTGGGTCCTTTTTTGTTAGCTTTGGGTTTCGATTTCCCTTTGTGCTTGCATTAGACACACGGTTCCCAGGCTTGCCACAATGAGAACACCCTTTACTTTTCTTGAAAGCCTTTTTGGGATTATTAACTTTAACATTAGAGGTATCTAATGATTCAATTTCAGAGTATCCCAGCCCACATTTGTTATTGGAACCTTTCTGAATTCCTAACAATTTGTTTAGGTTTTCAGTTTCCTTAACGAAGTTGGCAAGGTATAAAGTGAGTTCATTGACCTTCTTCTAAAGTTTTGAAACTTCTTCATATTGGTCTTCAGAACCACCCCTCTTGTAGTTCTATTGTTCTTCCTTGATTACAAGGTTTTCTTTCTCAAGAGCCTCACTCTTATTACACATTTCTGTGAATGCTCTTGAAAGATCATTATCTTCTTGGAAGAGCTCCTTTAAACTATCCAGCAAATCATCATATCTCTCTTGTAAATCAGAATCAGATTGAGGTCTTACCTCAGAGTCTGAGTTGTCTTAAGGGGAGAGGCATGCCATCAGACAGAGGTTTGCTTCTTCAGCTGACTCCTCTTCTTCTTCTGAAGTAGAGTCATTCAGGTCTTCCCAAGTAGCCATCAGCCCCTTCTTCCTCTTGAAGAACTTCTTCTTCTTCTTGAAGGTAGGCTTCTTCAGCTTGGGACAATCAGCCTTCATTGTCAGTGGTGAAAGCATCCTTTTCTGACTTACCATTTTTGCTTCTGGAGGGTTGATCCTTTTTGAATTTTCCCTTCTTCTGAAGCATTCTCCTGATCTTCCTACTCAGCAAGGCAAGATCATCATCTTCAGAATTTTCTTCAAATTCTTCATCAGCTTCTGAAGTTTCTTCAGCTTGCATGGCTTTCATGGCTCCATGCCTTATCTGTTTGGCCTTGGTGTTTAGTGCCAATGAATTCTTCTTGGATACATCATCACCAAGTTCTAACTCATGGACCTTAAGAGATCCCAATAGTTCCTCATTTCTCAGGGTATTAAGGTTTTTAGCCTCCTAGATAGCAGTAACCTTGGGTCTCCAAGCCTTGGGTAAGCGTATCAAAATCTTTTGATTATTATCTCCATATTCATAAGTTCTTCCCAGAGACTTTAGTCCATTCGTTATTGTCTGAAACCTACCAAACATTTGGTCAATGGTTTATGATTCATGCATCTTGAACATCTCATATTGATGAACAAGCATGCTAATCTTGGAATGTTTGACATTTTTAGTACCCTCATGGGTTGAAGCCAATGTGTCCCGGATTTCCTTGGCAGTGTTGCACCCATGAACTTTCTCATATTCTGGTTTATTTAGAGAACAAACCAGGTAGAGCTTCACCTTGGCATTGAGCTGCACACGAGCTTTCTGATCATCTATCCATTCAGACTTTGGTATGGGTACTCCACCATGCGTGGGAACATAATTGCCATCAGTGACAATATCCCAAATATCTATGTTGTTGCTCTTAATGAACAGTTTCATACGATCTTTCCAATAATGGTTGTCAACACCATTTAAAGCTGGAGGCCTTGCCACAGAAGCTCCTTTTGTGATATAATGGCTTGTGCTTGCAGAGGTTTCCATCTGGATCTTTTCCTCAACATGATCAAGTGCTCAACCCAAGGCTGAGCTCTGATACCAACTGTAGAAACACACAAGAAAACACTAGAAGGGGGTTGAAGAGTGTTTTTATAAAACTTTGCACTTTTTCAAAAACCTTTCTCCAACTAAGTTTATAAAATTTCTGACACATATGGTGAGTGTTTGAGATTTAGTCTTTTTTCTGAAATACTTCAGACAACAGATTTGAAAATGTTTTCTCAACAAATTTTCACAAGTGTTTTATATAAACTCAAGTTCGGAACCCTCTTCTTGCTAGTTAAAACTGAATATAAATAGATAAGGGTTAGAGAAGCACTCAGCCAAGTTTTATCCTGGTTCACTATCTACCATTGTGAGCTACGTTCATTCCTAGAGCCAACTAGCTTCTGGATTTTGTGCACTAATCTAAAACAGATTACAAGTATTGTTTTCACCCAAGCTTCTTCAAGCTCTAACAACAAGTATTGTTTGTATACCTAGCCTCTCCAAGCTCTTACAAGTATTGTTTTCCAACCTAGCCTCTTCAGGCTCCAAACAACAAGTGTTTACAAGAAAAAATGAACTTAGAACACAAAGTTCTTCGTTCAGAAAGATGTATAAAGAAATCAGTGATCTAACACTGGATATGAAATTTTTTGTACAAAGATTATCAAAGTAAATATATAAAGATTTCAGCAACGTTTCTTTTCACAGAATAATGTGTGTTTTATGTATTGTCGTCACTTTGATCTTCTCTTAAATGAGTATTTATAGGCTTCTGGTTTTCTGACTGTTGAGAAGTCCTTTAAGAGATAGCATTTAATACCTTTACTCTCATTGTGAAACAACTCTGACGAAAGTACGAGGTTGGCCGTACTTAATTTGACTACAGCAGTTCTGCTACGCCAAACTTCCTCTTTTCGCGCTGGATAATTCAAAAACTAATCTAGAAATCTACTTTTTGTCACTTCTGATTAGCGTCCAGAGGTTGCGTGAAGGAATGGTATAAACTTTAGATTTGAAATGTTAGACAGAGTCTTGGCTTTAGACAGTACTTCAGTCTTCAGACTTCAAACAGCACTTCAGTCTTTAGACAGGGTCTTCCTTCATAACCAAAGTAGCATTTGAGACAAACTTCTTTCAGAACCAGGGCGTACTTCTGACATACTTCCTTTAGAATATGCTTAGCTTATCTGAAATAATAGTATACTCATCAGTAACTGTGAAGTCTTAATTTAAGTTTTTACTCATCAAAATTATCATCGGGATGTCTTTTAGACTTCTAACTAAAGTCTTGAGACTCAACACACTTGATGCCAAATACGACAACAGAATGACTATAATTTCAAGGATGAGTAATACTATAAGACTTTTGAAACATGGACACTTCCTTAACATTTCCTCCATTTTTGGTTTTCTCATTTGATCATTTTCATTTATTGCCTTTACCAGATTTGGGCCTGATTAATCTTGCTCCCTTTTTGTCTTGAATCCTCGGTCCTTATAGTGTTAAGTGCCCTACAAGATTCATGGATGAGCAAGGACATATCTCTGGATCAAGTTTGGTTTTTTTGTTCAATTTATGCTCTAGATGCATGATTGAGTACAATATGAAGTAAGCAGGTGCTGCAATTTTATCACTTGAGCTTGTCATTTAGTTATTCCTTGTCCTATGAGAGTTCATCAAATTCATCGTGTCTTTGAAACCATCAAAATGTTTCTCAAGTGTTAACACATGTTTCCCTTCAGTATATGTATATCAAAATATGCAATTTGAATTTATCAGATAGGTGCAAACAAAATGGAGTTATCATATTTAAAAAAAGGGAGTCATTTTCCATGTAGGGGTCAAGAATTTACAAAAGGTAGTAACAAAGGTAAAAGTTTTTAGTCCTTTTTGTTTGTTTGTTTGTTTGTTTGTTTTTATTTTTGCTCGTTTGATGCTTTCTCAATCAACGGTGTTAGTCCCATATGTCTGTAATTTTGGGAACCCATCAACCAACTTCTAAGGATTGTGAATTGCCCCAGTTTCACATACTCCAAACATTGCATTTTCCCAATGCATTTTGGAATGACTTGGATCTCTCATATTTTTTAATACTTTGTTTGCCCCGATTTTGCATATTTCCCTATCTCATTAGCCCCAATATTCATTTGTCTTGCATTTCTTATCTTAGTGCATGACGCAATTTATTTATATGCTTGCCCTAAATTTTTGTTTAGGTTGCCCTTACGGGATTTTAACCTAACAGGCCCTTTTATATTCTTTTCTATTTTTCTCTTTTGGCCATTGACTACTTGTCCAGATCATCTTTATTCTCAAAATTAAAGTTATGAAAATGAGGTCAATCATTTCAGTGATTAGAATGGACTTTGTGAGGCTTGATGTGGTCAAGGTTTTTGGCAATGAAGAAAGGGTACATCAGACCCAAATAAGTGTTTAAGGGTTCACGGGATCAAGGATCAATAACTTCTTTCTTTTTATGGAGACAAATGTTCAAGTGGGAGTTTTGAAGTCAACGATTCTTTTGCTTTTAGTCATTTTGTTCATTTATGCTTTTGTTTGTTTCTTTTTCTTTTTCTTTTCACTGGTTTTATTTTTATTCCCTTTTTTTTACATTTCAAACTAGTGACATAACATTAGTGAAAGTTGACTTCCATTTTGTGCCAACCCCAACGTGAGAGTGATCCTTGTCCAGGGTTATTCGAAAGAAAAATTCAGGCTCAATGGGGACAACTAGGGATAATGATGATTTGATATTTTTTGGATAGATAAAGATGGCCATCATCATTTTAAATAATGATTGCTCGTTTTCAGACTTTAATTTCAAGATCAAAAACTTAAACTCTTCATCTAACTCTACAAAACAACTTCTTCCTTGAAGGGGAATCATCTTAAGGATTCATGACACTGATACACTTGATAGACATGGCCTTCATTTCCCTTAACTTAAATTTTAAAGGCTTTTTATTTTTCTTTTTAAACATATTGGTGTCTACCCTAGGCAACCCATAACTTCTTTATGCGGTTTTGATCTCATTAGCCTTTATTCCCCAACTCCCAGGAATTCCTCATCATTTTCACAATCCTTATTAGCGTGATTGATAAATTATCAAAATTGCAGGATGGGACACTAACACTGTCATGGGAGAGAAATATAAAGGTCCACATTATTTACAATTGAATTAGGAAATGAAATGAAATAAGAAAGGTTAATGTCACAGGTAAAGAACAAAAAGTTGTTTGAAAGTTCAACATGCATTTCATCGATTACATATACCGAAAGGAAAATGTGCACTTGACAAACATATTGTTGTCATAAATCCCTAGGCAGAGCGATGTGATTAATATTACAAAAAAAACATGGGAAACTTGATGATCCGAACTCTAATGAAACCACGGTGGTGCAAAGCTGAATGATTGGATGACTATCAATGATGTTAAGTGAGAGAAAAAAAGAAATTGTGAGATGAACGAAGAACAAAAAGGGTGACTTTGATTCTACATGCAAAGAATACTCCCTTTTCTTGTTTTTTTCTTTTATCGTTCATTTGTCTTCTTTGCTTTTTGAGAAATAAATTAAGGATTAAAAATTAAGACAAAGGTTGGATCATGGAGAACTCCTTTTTATTTTGTTTTCTTAATTTGTTATTTCATCTATATTGTTGTTATGTTCTTCCCTAAGATATAAGAATGATAAAATTGTGTGGGAAATAGTGTGTATAATTCAATTGGAAGTTTAGGTGTGAGGAGGATAAGAGTGTGTTGTTCAATTGTGAGTTGTGGCATGGAGAAGCTTAAGCATTATTTAGTGAGTGTTGGTGGGGAATGATGGTAATCATGGGTGGGGACAAGAATGGTGGCAATGGCAAAGGTAGGGGAGGGAAAGAGGGTTAGGGTGGGGTGAGAGAGGAAGAGGAAGAAAAAGATATGGATGCACTTGAATAAATTTTTTCACGTGGTATTGTGACAAACTATTTACCACATTAGTATTTACCAGTCATGGTTTAAGGACATGGACTAAACGTTTATACCGGACTAAGTAAAGATGAAAAGTTAAGATTTTTTTTAGAAAATAAAACCAAATTAGGGTATATTTTAAAGAATTAAAAACATATTTAATTTTAAATATAGAATAATGCTACTTTCATAATTCATACCCCTTACAAAAATATGTATTTTTGTAAAAAAAAATTGTAAGCGGTAATATTTTCATGAAAAAAATATTTTTCTGAATCAGATTTGTTAATATTAGATATAAACAATATTCTATGAAACAAGTCATACATCAAGGGAGCATCTCGAACAATGTTAGCCTATGTATGCACAACTACATTTTCTATCTTGTTCTTCTAGTTTGACCCTAGGCCAAAGCCTGGGGAATAAAAACATCTGAAGTGTTATGGAAACCACAAAACGTGCAAAGAACTTGTAACCGAGGAAATCAATATTGTGGGTTTAACCCATTGAGAAGACATCTGCCACTACTACTTTCCACATTTCATCGCCCTATCATAGAGCTGACATCATGGTCCTTCTCGCAGCCTCACGCTTCATCTCTGCAGCCTTCCCGCTACCACGAAAGTACATATATACTTGCTGCAAATATGAATAAACTATCAAATAAGAAAAAGGAGATAGATTTAAGAGAAACCAAGGGGCAACTCCATTATAAAATACCTGAATAACCCATATGCTCAATAGTGATTCAAGTGCAAAAAAACCAAACCCAATAAAGTAGAATATCTACAATTTAAGATAAGTATTAGTATTATTTAAACATATAATGATGACATGAAAAGAAAATACCCTTTTCTTTTGGGTCAAATTGATAATATTCGACAATAGTTGTGTGATTCCTTTTCTAGAAGCAACTGGAAAATAAGAAAGGAATGATAACCCAACTAGAACATACCCCAACAAATGTATTGTACGTCAACACCTCCATCGCTGGAAGAATACCTCTGTCCACAACAAAAACATCATACAACAAAAACATTAATTTGAGTAAAATTGCAGTCATAATTAAATGGAAAACTTATTTCCATAATATAATTGATCAAAGTGATATCACGATGAACATGCCTTCAACTCAACTCAACACAACAATAACTTAAAAGAAAATATGAGATTATTATTAAGTGTAATAGACATAAGCTCTTGCAGTGTATCAATTAGCTCAATGATAAATCACATAGCCAAAGGAAAAGAAAGCATAGGTGATTCCTGTACTAGTGGCTAGCAAAATCAAAGTAACCTATTCCTAGTATTTTCCTCACCTAGAAGAGAAATTAAAGCAAAATGTCAGGTCGTGGATTAAACAAAAGGAGTGAAAGATTATACAGGAACTTACGTGAGAGATTTTCCTTTGAAAATGATTGGAGGAGCAACTGCAGCAAAAACGCAAAAGAGAATGTGGAACTGCTCATAGCAAATGGGTAAAAAGAATCAGATCATTTAGAAAAATTAGTGCAAAATGAATTATTAGTGTTTGGAAAAAAGAATAAAACTTACAATGTAACTCAAGAAAAACCAGCCAAACTTTAGAGCACTATCTGTCCTGTAACAGGAGATGGCACACAATTATAAAATAATAAAATACCAACTCGGAATGATAAAACAAATCTACAATAGTAACAACCAAACCCTTTTCCATTTGAGTGCGGTCAACTATCAGGATCAAATGTTGTCATAATGTCCAAACATGAATCATGTCTAATATAGATCATTTAGATCCAAATCTCTCTTCATAGGTTGGTAATAGATGACATTAATAATTTTTTAGAGCTTAAGAAAAGGGTGAAAACCTTTTGAATATCTATGCCAAACTGGAAAAACTGAATTCATTCTAACTGAAATTACCTGGTAGCACGATAAAGAGGGCGATACCACATCACATAGGATCCTGGAGCACCAGAGATAAAGTATATGATAGAAAGAAACCATATTGACGGACCTACAAGGTAATACAAGTTCGTGTGAATAATAGCATGCCATACTATGATTAAAGGTCCAATATCAAGTTGTAAAACAAACCTTCTCCTTTGATCCAAGCTACAGTAACGGCCACAATATTCCATAAAAGACATAAAATCAAACCTGCATATTGTTACAGAGTTCAAAACTCAAAAACAAACAATAATTAAAGATAAATTTTAAAAAAGGGATATTTATACAATAAATTTCTACAAAAAGGGGAGGTGACATTTGGTAGTTCTATTTATAGAGGGGAAAATGAAAGACACAACTCCCTAGTAGAAGAAAACATAAAATGAAAGGAAAGAAGACATGACCTTGATTTTTACTTTTATTAAAAGATCATAGGTATTGTACATGAGTTTTTAGAAGTCTTTAGCTTACTTATGAAATTTATTGAAGCAAACTTTAATAATTAGATTTCAACACAAACCTAAGTAAACAATAAATAATAAAAAACAAATTATACGCACACACTGTTACAAATACAAGGATGTATTTAATGAACAAACTCCCTGTCAAAATGAGACTTTGTCTATGGTGGACCAAGGTGTTAGGTACACATGGTTCAATTAATGGTTCACAGGAGAGTCCCTCGCATAACAAAACTCCTTTTTAGCATGAAGTATATCAAATCTGCATTTTTCAATAATATTTAGAATTACCATCAATAAGATAACAAATTTACCTTTTTAGCTTACTAATTTCGATTGTTTGTTACAGAAACAGTACACTTCTATTTAGAAACTGATCTAACTATTTGCATATGAATGATTATTTTTACATTAAAGGGAATTAATAATGTACATAGAATGTGATATCTCACAGCCATAAAACATTATCATGGGAATGTGTGTTTATATCTATATATTAACTTTCAATTTTAAGGAAAAATGGAATTTCCACAATTTAAATATTACTTATAACATTTTTTGCATCATGAAAACAAAGGAAGCGATGGTTTTAAAATAGTCCAAAAGAAAAGATTTTAAATATCATAGTGTAAAGGCATTACGAGCATAAAAAAATTATAAGATATAGCAAATATACTAAATTATTAAGTCATATGAAGCAAAAAGATCGAGTACTTTTAATTTTAAATAATTCATAATTTTAGTTATAGTTGGAGCATCTATGAATATCTAAAGAATATGAAATTTCCTTTTAACCCAACTTATGAATTAATAGCGAAACCTTTAGTATAAGTAGCTAGCTCAACTATGAAGTACGAAACAAAGCAAGGAAAAAAAGATTATAATATTACTACCTATCATAAAACAAATAATTGTGACTTAATTTTAAACTATACCAATTTTTTTACTTCAACATACCCAACCATGTTGTAAATGCAACATACTGGATCCTTTGAAGATGTATTGGTATCTCATTAGCAATGTCATGATGAATGATGGGGAAAAAGGGTGGCCAATTTTTTTCCTCTATAATTATTCCAGCTGTAAACAAAAGAAAATGTAAATCACCAAACTAAAGGCATTATTCCTATTAGCTTTTTCTAGTATAGATGAACACAAAATACCTCGCGATATAGCATCTTCCTTTCGTTTTAGTTCCTACAAAAACATCATACGATCATGACTTACCTCATTACAGAATAAATACAAAAGATATTATATATGCAATAACCAGTTAACTCATACAACATGGTCAAAATGAACTTATTCAGAACTAAAGGTATGTTATGACTAATTATTAAGGTCATAAACTAGAAGTTGAACTGAAGCACTACCCATGTACTGATATTTGTTATGAAGAGAAAGGACAAGAAACCATGTATTGAACTATCAAAGAGAAACGCAAAATAAAAACCTATTGTATTGAACTTGAAAAAATATATTACTAACATAATAAAAACAAATTGCATTTCAAAGCAATTAAATAAGAGATCAAGATGAATAACTTGTTCCCTTCTTTTCAATTCAGCCTCTCTAGCTTGAAGTTCCTTCTCCCTTGCTTTGAGGTCCTAAAGTTAAAAATGGCATACAAATATTTCATTAGTAACATTATGACATCATAGTTTTGGCATTTACTTCAATATTTTCAATTTCATCTACCTTTGAGGAATCAAGTGGAATGTCAACAGTCGCCCCACGATCATAAGGCTCATGAGGAAGAGGTGAGAGTTTTGAGGATGCAGCGCCAACACTTCCCAGGTTCTACAGAAATTAAGAAAATAGAAAAAGACAATTTCCTTTTTTTCCTTTATACTTCTATAAATAACATAGTTTAAAGGAAACAAGCATGAGGGAGTTGAAAACCATGTAAAATCTAGGGTAGAAAATATATCAGATCATATCTATAAATAAAGGAGAAAAACTCAAAACTAGTAAATGCATCACATATTGAAAGAGTAAAGCAGAGGATCCTATAAAAAGCATGAGTCCATGTCATTTTTTATTTAAAGACCGATATTCTATTCATACATTCCATCTATTTTAGAGTCTTTATTGTAGGCTATAAAATATATCAGGAACTTTTTCTTTGAAGGAATTTCATATATACAGCATCTATTCATACTCCTTCCAAAAGTAAATCTTGTCCTCATTTTATATTTTATTGTTGATCAAACACGTGAAAGTGAAGCAGTTCTAGACGCAATTGATTGTCTTCCAAAGCCCCATCCTACCAACTCCTATAACTTGATGGGACATCCATCCCTTGTAAAAAAAAAATAGTGCATCCTTACTTCTATAACTTACCTCTCTAAATTATCAATTTTATAGGAACAAGTCCATGGTTTAACTTGAAAGTATACATTGAGATCTCGAAATACCCTGATTCTATATTCCCTACTTAAGTGGGACAAATGTCTTGATAGCTAACCAAGTTAAACAAATATCACCATTGCTTCTTCTCCACGAAAACATCCTCTTATCACCACCCCCACATTAGCCTCCATAATAACATTATGTTGCCATCCATATATAATTTTTGCTACTAATCTCACAAAAGTTGCCCCAATTCTTAAATAAGATTACCACTACATTGATGGTCATTACCTACCATTTTGATTCCTACAAGAGGAGAAATCATCAATTCTAGACAATTGACGGTTGTTTTGCATTCTGCAACATGCAAACACCTTTGATAATTGACCAAAACAGATTAATAATTTCCAACACGCCATTACTATAACAACTATAACCTCTATCAGGCAACTGGAAATAAGCATTTTTGTCTCTTGGAACCTTGACAAATATACAAGGGATCCCTTCCACCGTATCAGTATAGAAATATAAATTAATAATAAAAGGGAGAACTATACACACATCAAAACTTTAATCTTTTAAGTTCTAGATATTAACACCAGTTAAGGACCATAAACTATGCAATGCCCTTTCTTAATCAAAATACAAAGGATACATATCAAAAGTTAAAACACTGGAGTGCATCCTTTGTCAAAATATAATTAAATAAAGTACGATAGTGGTGAGATGAATGAGGGATCTTACAGTAGTGTAGAATGCACCTCCACCATGTTTACCTGACGCTTTTCCTCTAGAAGTTCCATCCTAATATTATTAATGAATATACAAATTTATAAATATTATAAAAAATTAAGCAAAACTAAAAGAACTCAAAATACTTTACAATTGTGATTGTTAAAGGTCGGTCAGTGATGATTAATATATGTGTTTTTTTAAATCATGAACTTCTGCAGACAATTTTTTAAGTGTCACTTTTCTCTCAAATGCCCAAATTAATGGCATTAGCATTGATCATGTTTGAACTAATTCTTTCACAAAAACAAAAACAAGTACTCTTAAAAATTGAGCCCGTAATCCATAAATTTTAGTATACTACAAAAATCAAAATAAGTTATAATATATATAACTATATAAGATAATAGATAGATAATTAAAAATTAATAAATAATTAAATATCATCACGTTGGTAGAAACAAAGGATGAATGAATCACAAAATCATTATAGGGCTTCATTCTGAATAAACTTTTTTTTTAAATTTCCAGTTCTAAGATTTGATACATAAACCGACTATACGACGTTGAAACAAGGTCCAAAAGTTGTATTATATCATCTTGAAGCTAAGGAAGTGTGGCTTATTTGGCTACATTATGAATTTCATTCCATTTATCAATCAACATTAGCAATGATCTCAAATACGATAAGAATGGATCACAACATCATGGCCATAAATCATATATTCATCTGCATCATGAAACATGTAATTCAAGAAAATGTGACACAAGATTTAAGTTATATTTCAATGCGCTATGAAAATGGTGAGAGTTACGAATGAAACTTACGGCGAATGGATTAACATCATCTTCAGCAAAGGGGTTGGTACCGTAGCTACCCATGGGATTAGAGGACAAACGCGAAGATTTAGAGAATGAGAAAGAGATTTAAATCAAAATTAATAGAGAAAAGAGAAAAGAAGAAAATGGATACGAGATTTGGTGAGGAGAGAAATAAGAATGGAACAAAAAATAGGGAAGATAATTTGTTGTTCGGTTAGGTACAAAGGAGAGGCCTCGGAATGAACGGTTTCTCTTTATGATATTGTTTTTTTTTGTTTGTTAAGCGTGAATGAAAACTGAAGATAAACGAAAGGGAGGGAGGTAAATTTTCATGCATGATTCTTATGGTTCATGATCTATTTCTTGTATTTGTTTGTTTGAGTAACCGGTAAACTATTATATATCAATAGATTAATATTTTACAAAATGATAATCTCACATATCATATGGGTGTGAGAATTAGGGACACAATATATACTGCATAGTTAGATCTAAAATAGATTTTAAGATAAATTCTTGTATGAAAAAATTGTTTTATATTTGAATTTA
The DNA here is from genome assembly GCA_026901365.1 of Sesbania bispinosa. Classification (NCBI taxonomy): domain Eukaryota; kingdom Viridiplantae; phylum Streptophyta; class Magnoliopsida; order Fabales; family Fabaceae; genus Sesbania; species Sesbania bispinosa. Next base: position 1,690,125 of record QLOH01000032.1, on the reverse strand, counting down.
TAAAGGAAAAAAAAGTACATTTGAAAAGTGCAATTAATGATGGATAATATTTAATAGAATCAATTATACTCTTCTCCTCCAACCTATAAAAGAAGCTTAAATTACATTTTTATTCCCTTTTATTTCAAAACTCACCCTCTTCTCCCTCCATCTGAAATATGTGTGTGTATTATATTTTTAGTACATTTAATGGTGGTGAATGACATTTTTCCTTTCCCTACAACTTTTAATATTACTAATAACTAATTTTGAACATTTTATAATTGATTTTTAGGACTTTAGAACATAAAATGAATATTTCAATATCCATTCACCTGAATTTTAAGGTTCACCCAAAATATTTTTTTTCTTTTTTTGTCTTATATAGTTGATAACAAAGAATCAAAATTATATGTTAATGATGTTGAGAATTATAATTAAAAAAATGTCCATAAGAAGTCTATTATATTAAAATAGATAAAAGTATAATACACATATGTTCCTTAGGTAAGGAATGTGTAATTTATACTTTTCTCAATAAGGGAGTGTAATTTACTCTATTTAATATATAATTAACGTTTATATAATTAGTATTTTGGTAAGGGTTTGGTATATTTAAAACTTATAATGTTAAATAATGTATTATATGAATTTTAATTAGAATTTGTAAAGTACAATAGAGGCTAGTTAAGAGAGAGGGGAGGTCATAGTAAGATAAGTGGCTTATTTTTTATTTAAGAAAATAAATCTATCCTCTAATATTATATATAAACTAATTAACTTCTTATAAATTTTTAAAAGTATTAATAATTAAAAATATTTTTTGTTCTAAAATAAGTATCGCTATGTTAATGCCAAGTCTAATAGGAAAGAGAAAAATGAAAGATTTAATAGGTGAAAAAGAAAAAGATTGAATGAGAGTAAATGTAAAAGAGTGGCATAAAAAAGGGTGAGAAATCACAACTTAATATTTTAAATAATATGTGTTACCTGATAATTAAAGTAAATGGTGGGAGGAGGCTGCCCTATAAGCCATTTATCTTACTATGACCTTGTATGTGGCTCTCTCCTTCATGTGTGGGTTTTCTTGTAGAAACACAGGAAAACACTAGAAGGGGGTTCAATAGTGTTTTTATAAAAACTTAATGTTTTTTGGAAACCTTTTCTGAAAAACTGAGTTTTCTGAAAATTTCAGATAACTTGGATGTTATCTGAAGTTTAGCTGCTATCTTAAATATTTTCAGATAGTGTAAAAATGAGTTCTCTGAAAGATATTTTTACGCTCAGTTTTTACAAAGACAGATTCAATTCCCTTTTATGTTAGTTTAAAACTGAAATGAAAGAGTTAAGGGATAGAAATACTGAGCCAGAAATTTATCCTGGTTCACTCACAACCTTAGTGAGCTACGTCCAGTCCTAGTGCCAACTAGCAGTTGGATTTCTCTACTAATCTCAACAGGTTACAAGTATTCTTTTACAGACAAGCCTTTCCAGGCTCAACACCCAAGTATTGTTTTACAGACAAGCCTCTCCAGGCTCAAACCCAAGTATTCTTTTACAGACAAGCCTCTCCAGGCTCAAACACAATCCCAATGTTTAAAAAGAAAAAGGTTTAAGCTTAGGAACTACAATCCAGTTCTTAGCTTAAACACAAGTTTGTACATATAACTGAGTAGAACTCAGGATATGAAAGTTGTGTACAAATCAAATAAAATAATCATAGTTTGATTTTCCTAAGAAAATTTGGCAGCGTAAGAGCTTCTGAATATTGCACATTTGTTGTTCTTCTTCATCTTGGGCAAAGCTCTATTTATAAGCAATAGGTGATGTCCGTTGAAAGACATCTGTTGTGAGATAGCATTAAATGTTGTTAAGTCCATTGTGAAATGTCTTCTGACATAGTACAAGGTTGCAGTACTGCGCTGACCTCTGCACAAATTGTGCTGCAAAACTTTCCACATTTGTGTATGTAATTCAAATATACTGAAAAGTTTTGTTCTACTTGACTCAAAATGGTTTCTGAAAGCGTGCTGGAGAAGGAGAAGAAAAGGTCTTCAGTCAAACTGATGTCCACATCAGATATCTTTAGAGGGCTCACTCTTTAGATAGCTTCAGTCTTCAGACATTCTGATGTCTTCAGATAACTCCTTCTTCAGAAAGCTTGAACCTTCAGATGGCTTCACTTCTTCAAACAGTCTTGCCACATTAGATGGCTTCACTTCTTCAGACAATTTGCCACTTCAAAAAGCTTTATAACTTTAAAAGGCCAACTTTACTGAAATCAGAATAAACTATTAGTAGCATAAGCAGTTTTGCATAGTGTTAAGAACTAAATTTGTAGTCATTAAAACATTGAAGATCAATTAGTTCAATTTAGAAATTATTAACAATTTCTTGAGACTCAACATTTCTATCCATTTTAGGGAACAAATTTTAGTGCACCTAGAGTACCCACTACTCAATACTCATCTTTCTCAAAAATTAAAATTGTAAATGTATAGTTAATCATGTCAAATGTTTAATTTTAAATGGGAGGAGTACATGCTTTTGGAGTATCCTACATTTTCCCCCTTTAAGTGGGTTATTATCTCACCCTAGTAAGAGTTTTCCCTTTCCTCTGCTTCTTTTATCCCTAGCGCCACCTCCCTCTCCTCCTTTCCTAATGAGAATAAAAAGGAACCATAATCAAGAGGGAAGGAAACAAAGAGATGGATTCTTTGCAATGATTTGGCAGGGCTATGATAAGAGTTTGAATACAAAAAAAAAAAAAAAAACAAAGAAACCTTAAATCAATTAGTGTCAAGTTTGATTAAGTCAAGCCAAGATATAAAAAGAATGGAGCCAAAATTGACCCACTTGATTTAGCTTGAAGAAATAATACTTAGGATCTATTAATTAAGCTTTTGGGCTTGTTTGTCTAGTTTTGTTTTAAGTTTTCTTTATATTTTGAGTATTATTAGTTTTTATTTAGTTTTGTTTGTATTTTGGGACTTGTTAGCTTTTATTTAGTTTCCTTTGTATTACGGGCCTTATTAGCCATGAAGATAACTTGAGTTATTGAGTATTTTTTTTTTTAGTGTTATTTTAATTGTATTAATTAGGTATGTATGGGACTTTATTAGTTTTGAGCCCATCAGGTCTTTGGTCTTTTAGTGAGTATTTCACTTTTATGATGTATTACCTACTCATGTAAATCCTCGGCTTTTAAACTTGAATGAAAAATTGAGAATTTGCTCTTTGAGAGAGCTTTGTGCCTCTAACGGTAATCTTCACTAGCCTTATTATTCTCTTGGAGATTGTCCGGCTTTTCTTTATTTTTTCAATTCACTTTTCAATTTTTTCTTCTTTTGGAATTTAGATCTTCTTGATTCAAATTTGAATTTGTGTTTGTGTTTGCTTGATTCCAATGTTATGAAGATTAGTTTCTTGTTTCATAGCATTATGGAACTTATCATTTCTCGGTCATCTCCGTTTTTTCCCTACATTCACCGTCTATCATCTTTTTTTAACTCCCCCAATTTTTCCCTTCTCCTCCTCAAGGTCCTACAAACATCATCATCCTTTGAGTAACTCAGATTTGATGCGGCTGAGAATGTTTGCAATGCTGACAAAGCCCCACCCCCTCCCAGAAAAAAGAGAGAGGAAAGTGAAGTAAAAAAAGAAAGAAAAACCTTAATTTTCACTTAGTAGTCAATAGGTTGGTTCCGAAAACCAGAAACTGCCCAAGGGAGGGTGTTAAAGCAAATGCTTTAGGTCTCTTGTATTAAAAGGCCTCATTCTCTCTCTCTCTATATATATGGAGTTATAAAATACTAATATTAAATATAAAAATATTGCTAATTGTTAATATTTATTTCTCACAAATTATTAAAAAAAATTATTGATTACTAATTGATAGATAGTAATTAAAAGTAAATTTTTTTCTTAAAATAATAAATTCCTTAATTTAATATAACTCTCTTTTCTTAAAATGACTCCACATTTCTTTAAAAAAAATAGGTATATTACTTCTTAAAAATAGGCTTCTCATTTCATAATTTACTTTATACTTCCATATATGTGGGTTGGCCCTGCCGATGATAAGATTGACTGCAGTTAGGGGTGTTCGCAGTTCGATTTGGATCGGTTTTATGGTAAAAAAACACTCAATCCAATCATTGCGATTTTATCATTTCATCATCTGATCGACTTTGATTATTTTTCAAATCTGATTCAATCCGATCCTATTTAAATTGAATTGGATTGGATTGATTTTCATTTTTTTTTAAAAGAGACAATAAATATTACATAAAAGTGATAAAATTATGAAATAATAATAATATTTTTTATTGGAACTTGTATTTATTAATATAAATATAAAATTAATTTAAAATTGATATATTTGTACAGATATTAACATGATATTGGATAATAAAATCATAAAATTATGTTAGTATATATAATTTCATAAATATATTTGTATACAAGTATAAATTTATGATTATTTTATAAGTAAAATAATATATGTGAATATAGTTCGGTTTGAATTGAATTGGATCAGTTTTCAACATAGGATTCGAAAACCAATCCAATCTAATAAAAAAATTTGATTTCTGCGGTTTTTAGTTTTTTATTTTCGATTTTTTGGTTTAGTTTTTGTTATTTACATTGGATTAGATTGGATATAAACACCCCTAATAGCAGTGGAAGATAAATATTTATTCTCTTTAATGGTTTTTGTATTGATCAATTTTATGTTGTGTTCGTTTGATGATGTATTATAAAATCAGTCTTTGAGGTTGTTGTGCCTATTTGTTAATGTAAATCCCGCGTGGCTGTCTTTTAATCCTTTTAATCCCATTGTGTTTGACAAAAAAAAAAGAGAAATTTGTTACAATTCTAAAAATTAAAACTTGTGCATTTGGTAACGCTTTCTTTTTGTTATTTTGGTAGCATATTTTTTCGTAGAATATCAACTCTTCTATGCATTACATCAAATCAAACTTTGAATCTAACTAAATAAAGGTGAGAAGTCTTAAATATAACTAAACCTCAAACAAGGTTGTCCTTTAGAACAAAAAAAAAAAACAAGGTTGTCCTGATAATAAGGAATACATATTATTAATATAAAAAAAGGGAAAAATATGTTTTTTCGTCCCTATAATTTCGATTAACTTTAGTCATTCATTCTTATATTTTAAATTTTGTATTTTTTTGTCCGTAAACTTGTTAGACTCTCAAACTATGATCTCTGTTAACATGACGATAAAGATATGATAAACACAACTTTTAATTAACCTGTTTACCTTAGTGCATCCTAGATACAATAGTATAAACTTTGACCCAAAAAAAAATAGTATAAACTTGTATCCAAATTTGCTTTGATGTGAAATATAGAGTTGAGTCTTGATCAAACCCCATCACAAAACGAAAAAGTTTTTTAGTGTATCCAAATTTGCTTTGATGTGAAATATGGAGTTGAGTCTTGATCAAACCCCATCACAAAACGAAAAAGTTTTTCATACCACAGTGTGTACCCGATTGTACCATTGTTTGTTGTACAAAGAAAAGAAAAGAAAAAAGGGGGGAAACCAGGCATATTTTGCCCTGCCATAAACAGTAGTACAAGGTGTACCACTATTTGTGGTACATGTATCGGGATCCATCACAAAAACCCGTTCATCTTCTTAGAAACTTGGACAAGAGACAATGACGGTAGACGTTTTTTCCAGTTTACAAAGAACATCAATATTAAATTACAATGCTTGAATGTGAATTGGTACAAGGATTATCAAAATTTCATCATCAAGGATGAACATAATAAAATCACTAGGTTGCACTACGGAATTAAATTTCATCATCAACAATATGGAAGAAATCATCAAACAAATGGGTTAATTACCAGGGCAACATGGCATGGTTTAATGAATCATGAAAATGATCACATATTAAATTATAAATATTACACGAGTGCCAGGAGTGTTGGTGGCTACAATTCTCTGAAGCTGTTTGGACAAAGCTCCTGGCAGAACTTGGCATGTGAATGCTGAATGGTTAGCACTTCATAGGAAGTAAGAAAGCATGGGGGCTTCTAATTGAGCCCTTCTTGGATGACATGCATATCTCAATTTGTTGAGATTCAGCAATTAGCAGGTAAATCTTTGCACTTCCATTCATGTTCAAATATCACACCACCATTTTCATTTTTCATTTTATTCATTTTGCTGAGATTCCCTCCTTATCATATTTAGTAGGTACAAGACAACCTCTGACATTGCTGGCCTAAATTCTGGCTCTGACTGCATTAGACAAGAAATCAATTGCATGACAGAATAAACTAAACAACACTGAAATCTAAGTTTAGACTGAAAAGCTTACCTGAACACATCTAGAAATAATGTCCGCAAAATTTGACAATGATTTGGCAGGGTATTCTCCATTCAGAGAAGGATCAACCATCCTTGATAATGCATCAATATCATGAAGTTGAGGAATTGCCCATCTTACCAGAAACTGCTCTCCTCGAGGACGCTTCCTGTCCAAGATGTTCAAAATACATGAATTAACTAAAGTCAATGAAAAGCCAGGAATAGATGATGAAATACTTTGGTTATGTTCTCTCACCTGTCATAGGACTGACGGCCTGTCAAAAGTTCTAACATAACCACTCCAAAGCTGTATACATCACTCTGGTATGTGTAAATTCCTGACTCAAATTCTGGGGCCCCGTAGCCATAAGCTGTTAGCAGTTGGCCTGAGAGCTGAAAATGCATGGAATATTATTACACTGATATAATACAAATTACACTGACAATTACGCCCTCACTTTAAAATAATTGTCATTTAAGGTTTTACACAAGGATCAAGAAACTTATTAAATATTCTCAATTTCAAGAGAATATAAATTCACTTGACTATATTACTCTCTCATTTCAATAATGTTCTCTCATTCCATTTAATAAAAATACCAAATGGCAAGGATAGAGGGTACTAATGCTTTCTTATTTCAATTAATGGAAGATATCAAAAGACAAGGATAAAATCAGAAAAATTTGACTAATGCGTTCTTGGTTTTTTTTAAAGTAACATAGAACTTGAAACTTACTAAAATATCTAAAGTGACAATTATTTTGAAAAAGTTTAATGGGTATGCACTATCAATATAAAAAAGTTTTACACTGTCATACAATGATGTACTGTCACATCATTTATTGAGTTCAATATCACATAAGGTGTCATAGTCATTGAAAGATATAGCAATATATTCTTGGATTTCCAGTGACAGTGCATACCTATTAAAGGGAGTAATATTTATATGCATATGTTAATCATACTAATGCAGAGTAATTGCCTCATAATGATGTTTTAAAAAAATAACTTTGTTATACATAATGGGAAATCACCACAATCAAAATTGGCTATTAGGAGGGTTAATCCATAAGAAATACATGTTTTTCTTTCAAAATTAATATTATCATTTCCCTCATAAAGTGGAATAATATATTTTTACAATATCCAATAATCTCTTACCTGACTAACAGAACCTTTAGTTATTAATGGAGCCAAACCACAATCAGATACACGCACGGATAAATCATCATCAAGGAGAATATTAGCAGACTTGAAATTTCTGTGTACAACAGGTGGCTGACATTGCTCATGCAAGTACCTTGTTAGAGGACAACATCAAGGATTAGACTCAGAAAGTTGCACATAAAGAAGCATTATGGGTAAGTATTATATTTTACCAACTTAAAAAATTTCTAGTATATATGCTTTTTTATCCCCAAATTTTTAGGAAAAAACGTCCAGCATTAAATTAATCCACTGAGGCTTACTTAAAAACTCAGGAAGGACAAAATATATTTGGAAGTGAAAAAATCGAACCCACTAAAAGCTGCTAATTAACAACCTGGGGCAAATACATTTTATTAATGTCAAAAGTTGACTTACTCTAAGGCTCTAGCTGCCCCAAGTGCTATCCGAATGCAAGTATTCCATGACAGTCTTGTTTGGAATTCATCGTCTGAATGGAGTGCATCCTGTAGTGACCCATTACTGCAGTACTCATAGATTAGAAGCCTTTGACCGTGCTCTGCACAGTACCCAATAAGCTCAACAATATTTGCATGCCGGATTCTGTCAATATTGTTTACCAGTTCAAGAAACTCGTCATCCTTTTGGTGATCAGAAACTCTCTTGTCCAGTTTCTTCACAGCAAGTATCTAACAATTCATACAGAAAGAAAAAGTGTCAAATTTGAATCAATCAGGGTACATATATAATTTTACAGGACTCTTTGAGCAAGGGAAAGAGAAATAGAGAAATTTGAATCAAGAATCAAGATGTGATTAAAAATTATCAGTAGTCTTGTATGCATTTAACCAATTAACACGTCATTCAGAAAATGTCTTAGCAAAATAATAAAAACAGAAGAGGGTAGGCAAGGACACATAGCTAACCAGAATCATGAATAAACAGTTTTCCATTAAATGCTTTTGAATTCTTTAAAAATCATGCAACTAGAAAACGAATATCATCTGTCCAAATAGAAGAATGTTCGAGAGACTACACACAACGAAATCACATCAATGTAATCATTACTAGCGACCTAAAGGTAATTAAAGTTCAGGAAAACAGATCATAGCAATGAAGTAGACAGGGCAAAGAAACAAAAAGTAAGCGTGCATACTCTGTTTCATCAGTACATTCTTTACAAATGAATACAACTGGTAAGGAATAATATACCTTCCCATCGGGAAGCTCTGCCCTATACACAGTCCCCAGCATGCCTAATCCTATAAGATTGTCTTGCGAAAAGCTATTTGTATATTGTTGAAGGGATGCAATGGTGAATGATTTTGCGAAAGTGGGAGGAACTGGACTTTTTCTGGAAGGATTGATGTCAGCCCCTCTGAATGTGGTTGGCTCCACAATCACCTTCTCAGCTGAAAGTGGTGGAGGAGGTGGAGGCGGGGGAGGTGGGGGTGGAGGAGGCATTAAATTTACATCTACTGCACTCATATCTATCTCATGATCTAACAGCTTTGGTAGTGTTCCCATGCTTTTCTTGTCTTTCTCTGCTTGATGATCCTCTTTAGGCTTCACAACAGCTCCTTTTGGTACTGTCAAGACAATTAAAAATTATTTAGAAAGTTAAGCAGTTAAATTGGTGAAATCCTTGCAAATCAGGTGTTAGAAAATAAATTATGAGACTAAAAGAATATGTTTATTTGCCTTTCTCAGTTTGACTAGGTGGTTGGACTAAAGCCCCATTATTCCTAGGATTCTGTCTTTCACCTCCATATGCACCAATTTGATGTTGCTTGGAGTTGGAAGTTCTGTCAACCCGTTCTCTTCTGCTACATCTTGGAATAAAGAGAACAAGCGCCAGTGCCAAAATAAGAAACACCAATATACCAGAAATAGTTATCCAAACCACCCTTTTGGTGGACTTTTTTGATTTCCCAGAATTTGATTCCTTTGCTGCACTTGGTCCATCAGCCTGTTTAGTAGGAACACGTCCAGAAGGAGTACCAGAAACCACAGTTCCTGGTGGTGGTGGTGGTGGTGGTGGTGTCACCGGAGAACGAGGTGGATGAGCTGGAGCTACAGTAGCATTGCCACTGAGATTAAACGGGTTTCCATCTTGTCTGCATATAGATATCACCATGAGTTATTGAAGCACCAAATTTATAAAATATGATATATATCACTCAAATTTCTGATGTGATACAAAAATCAGAAAAGGAACAAAAAATTGAGGAAACTATGATAAAGGAATAAAAACTTCATTTTTCTAATATAGATACAATAAGCCTGCAATAACAACAACAACAATAAAACCACCTTAGAAATGCTACTTATCCAATATGCCAATAATCTAGTGACCACTTCTTTCAGTGAAGCTTATTGTTTACCCTTATCTTTATTTTGTCTTTCACCTCCATCTATATTACCAAACCACAGAGAAACATGCACATTTAACAGGCCCAGAAACACAAATTCAAGCACCATTATTATACACCATATTTTCAATCATACATAAGTCCTTCATCACAAATTGTTTGAAAAGTTTATTTCAGTGCAAAAATAAAATGGAAAAAAAATGTATACCTCGTCAAATGCACACCAATTATAAAACATTTGAAATAATGTCTCTAAACTTTTTACTCTTGTGACTTATATTTTCTCACATTACATGTAATGTTTCTATTGCCTGGCTGTATAAATGGAGGCAGCATCCAATTGGTTGCATTTCAGAATGACAGTGCCACAGAAATTATGCAGAAAGGAAAGCCTCATGCCAAATACTTCTATTTTCTATTGTCATTAATACTTGTTTTGGTTAATTGCAACACTGCACATCTTTGGAATTAACAAGCTCACATATATTTTCACAAAATCATAGTCCAAAAAACCAAGTTCCATGCCCTTCACATTTTTCTAAAGCAAATACTTATGTTTTATGGTTTTCACCTGAAGTTAGGGATGCTGAACAACTTTTGAGGTATTGGTCCAGCAAACTGGTTGTTCTCGACATTCCTGCTCAAATAGGGCAGAATATGCATGAACTTAAGAAGAGAAAGAAGGTAAATGAAAAACTAAAAAGATGACATCAAATCCTATATGCATTCCAATTATCCAAAGCCCATATAAAAAACAGCATTTAGCTCTTCTAAATTGAGGGAGGCAGAGGGTAAAGTAAGTAATTATAATCATTGATTGAAAAATCAACGACAAAAATTGTGATTATATCCATGCATATATATGACAAATCATCAAGTTATTTAAATTTTAACCGTTGATTTTTCAATCAATGATTATAAGTTATAACTGCTTAATTCCTCACTTTAGAGAAGTGAAATCCTAAAAAGCAATTCTCTAAACAACAAGACAAACAGTTATTAACCCTACAGCTTCACCCATTCTAAAGTTTGGTCCCCATAATTATTTTTTATGGAGATTGATCTCTAGTTTTATTCATTTGAATTTTGGTCCCTGCCATTAAAGCATCAGTCCCAATATTCACTTATTTGAATTTTAATCCATTTAGTCATTAAGGTATTGGTCCCTATCCTTGGTCCCTGAGGGACCAAAATCCAAATAAGTAAAATTGTAAGGAATTGTTGTAAAAAATAACTATAAAAACCAAAATATGAGCCTGTTTAGGTGGAACTTCTGCAGAAGTATTTCTAGGTGAAGAAAATAGCATGAATCAAAGAGGTCAAATGCATTTAACTTCTCCATAAATTAAAATTAGTTACTTTTGGAGAAGTTAAATGGAAGAGCTTTTAAAGTAGGTGGTCTATAAAGACTAATTTTAACTTATGGAGAAGTTAAATGCATTTGACCTCTTTGATTCATGCTATTTTTTTCACCTAGAAGTACTTCTATAAAAGTTCCACCCAAACAGGCTCTATGAGTTGGATGAAACTGTAGGGTCTAATTGTTTATTTTAACCAAACTAATACACAAAATTTATATGAAACATGGTTAAGAGAAGTACAAATCTTTCAGTGGAAGGTCTTGTAAAACATCAAGGGTCCCAGACAGATTATTGTTCTGTAAATTTCTGCCAACAAGGAAAAGGTTAGATTGATGGACAGAGAACAGAGAAGCAAGTTCATAAAAGTCATCTTATTGAGACAAAATACTCACAAGGTGGTCAGAGCTGACAAATTCTCCAGAGATGGAGGCAATTCCCCACTCAAATTATTACTAGATAAATCACTGCATGGCAATTTGTGGCTTATCAAATAAGTTTTATGTACAATTGAGCTAAAAGAATCTTCATTCAAAATTTTGTGTGTGTGTGTGTGTGTGTGTAGTTGAAGATTAATTTGAAATGAGAGCCTACAGATTGATCAAATGCATAAGAGACTGAAAGGCATCTGGAATTTCTCCAGTTAAAAGATTGTCATTAAGAGACCTGAAAGGAGATAATTCAATCTCATTTAGATAAACTTGCATATCAGCTAATATCAGCTATCGTTAAAATTTAATGTAAAAAAAGAGGATGCAATAAACTCACATGTCAGTCAGTTCAGTCAATGTAGATAAAGAGGTTGGAATACTTCCTGTGAACTGGTTATCTGAAAGAAAACTGTGAAGGTACAAACCATTGTGTCATTTTGCACAATTTGTTGGAAGAGATAGTAGTAGTAAACAGGTAGGTACCACATACAAGGTTTGCAAGGTGACTGGCAAACTGGATGGAATGCTTCCCCCAATGTTGTTGTTGCTTAGAGCTCTGCCCCAAAAATATGAAGAAAACAACAAAGGTGATGCTGAAGAAAAATTTAAGGATGAACACTGAAATTCATGAACTGGGAAAATGCGATACACATGCAGACACACACTAACACATGGCCAAGCATATGCCCAGAGACACACAGAAAGATGCAGAGAAAGCAAGCCAGCATGAGTGGAGAAGAGAAAGAGTGTGTGCTATTTACATTGCTCTGATAGAAACAAACGTTCCCAAGCTATCACCCAGTTCTCCTCCCAAATTTGCTCCATTGAGGACTCTGTCATACATTAAATGTTAAGAGAGCAAACAGTCATTTATTTTGGAAGATATCTATCAATAGGAAGAAGCAAGAAAAGGTGAGAACATACATTGATTGTATTTCTGAACCATTACATTGAACGCCTTGCCACCCTTGTCCGCACGGGTCTCCCCCACTTGAAACCCACCCAGGAAGAACGGGGTTGCCCAATGCAGTATATAAGCTATTAATTGCAGCAACTGATACAATTATGAAAGTTTAGAACTTATATTATTGGATAAATATGATCAAGGGTATGTTGAGACTAGAGAGTAGCAATTCATAAATCATCTATTCCACTTCATAATTCATAACATGGCCACACAATTCAGTAGCCCTGCGCACATTGGTCTGGAGAAAGGATACTTAATAAACAAGCTATGAGGTAGGACAGAAGCAGAACCACAAGGTTGTATAATTTTTTATTTTGAATAAGAAACATCTGAGCATATTACTTGACAAAAGAGGCACAGGAGCATAAATTTAATACTTTAATTTTTCAAGGGAGGTAGATTATCAACCCAAAGCATCACTGTAGAGGGAAAATGGTGAAGGTAACGAAAAGAAAAGGGAAGAGAATTATTACCATCAGTAGGATTAGTGTCTGCAAGAGAAAACTGTACTAAGCAGATCAACATAAATCCCAATAGAACTTGTCCATGGATCTTCACTCTCTTGTACTGTGAAGCAGATCTCTTCTCACCCATTGAATCCCCAGCTCAACCTTAATCTTCAGCTTACTCCTCTCCGTCGAACCCAATCACCAAACCGTTCTCCCTCCCAACGGAAAAAGCATCACCGAGGATTCTGAAAATCCAATCCATTATTAACATATTGCTGGACGCTTAAGCTTTTAAGGCAATCAAGCAAAAAAAAAAAAAACAGAAAACAGAACAGAACAAAAATTTAAAACAAACCCGTTACTCCACAAGCACAAAATATGCATATTACACTTGAGTTGAGTACAATATAGGGGCATGAGGGATGAAATCTGAGAAACAAAATGAACTTACATAGACAGAAAGTGAAGAAGTTTGGGAGATAATGCTGGAAATATCTTTGCGAAAACAAAGCCGGGAAATGAGAAAAAAAAGGAAAGAAAAGGTTTGTGGAGTCTGTAAACACTAAACAGACTTAACGGCTAAGAATCAAAGTGAGAGTGGGGAACGTCAGCACACATACAATGCTGAGCTTTTGGTATATAATAATAGTAATACTAATGAGTGTGATTAAAAAATCTGGAAAAAAACCCTAACCTTCAGAAAAAGCTGAAAGCAAAGGGATGTGGGAAAAGCTGCACTGAAGGAGGTTCTGTTCAGAAACACAGCTCTTTCTCTTTCTGGCCACTCTCTCTATATATACAAAAAAGAAATAAAAGAGTGCGCGCGTGTGTGCGCGTGTGAGTGAGTGAGTGTGTTTGTAACTTGTAAGCTGGAAAACTCATGGTACATATGGGATGGACATGGTGAATGAAATTAATTACCGTTGCCACGCTCCCTCGTCGGCGCGTACGGTTTCTCTGCCATGGCATGCTGTGCTGTCCATGTTTGATGTTTAATAATGGAGTCCATGTGTTCTTGTGCCTTGTCTTGTCTTTTGTGTTACAAAGAGTCAATTATTTGTCAAAATCTAGTGTATGCTCTTGTTTAAACAAAGACCAATGAGCCATGGTGTTTGCGTGGTTAGTGAAAACGAAATTGCATTAATGACAAAAACTCTTGATGGAATTGTTGTCACTGTATATTATATCATGTAAGATCACATGCTACTCTAGTCAATAAATAAATGTACGCATCTTTGTTGTTGGTTGCTATTATAAAACCAGATATTGTGATGGACTAGTGCTGTGTATGTACGAAAAGAAAAGTTGCCCGCTATGAAGACTGAAAGGATAATTGGAGAAAAAAAAAACAAAATTTTCAAAATTGGGGCCTTTTATGAACGAAATGCTCTTTAGTACAATATACATGAATTGATATAAAAAAGTGATTAATTTATTTAAAACTTTTTCATGTATTCTCATATGTCGCGTTTTAATTGATTATTGTCATTCGTAACTTTCACATATATGAACATTCTTACAATTAATATATAGCACTGCTGTTTGTTTCAATAACTAGACATGAATGTGATTAGTACTAGTATTTTGTTAATCAACACTGACTCCTCTTTCTATGATTCTATCATTATCCAATGATGGTGCGCTCATCATCATGGCCATGGACAGTGTCTTCGCGCGCCGAGACTGCGCGTGAGAGTGACAATGGTGTTCAATGGAATAATGTTGGTGGCAATTTTATCTGAAATCGCAAGAGAAGCTCTCATCAATTCCTACCTTGTTATAAAACTCTTTCACACTGTTTAAAAAAATTATAATATTTTAAATATATTCCTACTTAGAGGTTATTATATTTTAGGGACATTAACTATCATATAAGGAAAGACTCCAAAAGTCAATATTCATTGGATTAGTGTGTGTTTGGCAAGGTCAATAAACTAGCTACTAACTTACTATTTGACTAACTTATAAACTAATTTGACCAACATAAAAGTGTTTGGTAACATACTTGAAAGAATGTGTTTGGTAAGGTCAATAAGCTAAGTTAGCTACTAACTTATTTGACTAGCTTATAAGTTAGTTTGACCATCACAAAAGTGTTTGGTCAATGGCGGATCTTGACTAAAATAGTTGGGGGAGCCGAAATAATATTTTAATGCATAAATAAATATATAATATTATAGACTTAATTTTATTTTCGGCCACTCTTGTTTATATTATATGTAATTTCGATCCTTCATTTTTTCTGAGTAAATTAAGTTCCTTAATTTTTAAAACCAAGTAAATTTGGTTCCTTTATCAGTTATCTTCCACATAAAACTCTTAAATTCTCATTTTCAATCTAAATATTTAGTTTATATATGATGATTTTTTTTAGTAATATTATAGACTCAGACCTTGTTTGGAAATACAATTTATTTAAGTGCTTATAACATAAGCGCTTATTTAATAAACACTTAGTGAATAAGCTCTTAAAAAAGTATATTAAAATTGAAGAAGGTGCAATGTACTTAAATTATTCATAAGATATTTTATAAGCTATTCTCATGAGCTTAATGAAATAAGCTGAAAACAACTTATGAGCATGTGATAAGCTATTTTCATAAGTTTACCTAAAGAGTTACATAAGTGCTTATGTCATAAAATAAGCTCGAATATTAAGCTCTTCCAAACATCGCCTTAATTTTATTTTCGATCACTCTTGTTTACATTATATGCAATTTTGGTCCTTCATTTTTTTTAGTAAATTTAGTTCCTTAATTTTTAAAAATAAGTAAATTTGGTTCCTTTATCAATTGTATTCCACATAACACTCTTAAATTATCATTTCAATCTAAATATTTGGTAGTTTATAATGTTTTGAAATATGAAATAATTTTAAAGGTTCACAAGTATTTTAATAGAAATTTAATAAAATTTGAAGGATTCTGTAGGAGTGAAATTAGGGTTTAAATAAAACAAAAAATTGAAAAATTTTCAATTTTAGGTGAAATATGTTATTTTGACTAGTGATTTTTTTAACTTAATAAGATTCAAAATGATTTAATTAATTCAATATGTGGAGATGTTAAATAGAAAGTGATAATTTGAAAGTTTTAGATATAAGACAATTAATAGGAGACTAAATTTGCTTAATATTAAAAGTATAGAAACTTAATTTGCTCATAAAAACTTGAGGACATGAGACGACATTCACTAAATAATATGTAATATTATGTGTTGTCACACCATTTAATAAATTTAATAACACATGAGATAAAATATTCACTAAATAATATAGCAACACATTATAGAATAATAGTGTAATTTTTTATAATTATATAAATAAGTATATATATAAAAAAAAGTTTTGAAAAAAGTTTGGGGGAGCCATGGCTCCCCCTTGTCCCTTCTAAGGTCCGCCCCTGTGTTTGGTAAGGTATCTTAAAGTAGCTTATAAGCTACTTCACCTAGCTTCTAGCTTATTTAATTTCTTCCATCATTATCCCTTATATTTTAATACATTTCCCTTATTATTCTTAATTTCTTTTTACCTATTATTATCTATTTTCAATTTCAGTGACAAAAACTTTTAATTTTTTTATTTATTATTACCTATATAATACGTAATTTAAAAAATTACGAATTAATTAATTTTTTCTTTTCACTATTTTATGAAATTTTTTATATTATACTATTTATTTTATCAATTTCATTATTTATTTTAATTTATAATTAAATATTTTATCACTAAAAGGTTTAATAAGAATTTAATTATTTTTAAAAAATATAAAATTATAATTACATAATAATATTTTTTCTAGAAAATACAAATAAAATTTATATAATAAAATTTATGTAGTTATGTTTTTTTATGTCATTTTACATTTACCAATTAGTTTATCAGTTAGTTTTACTAATCACTTCTAATTCAATAAGCTAGCTATCAGCTCAGAGCTTATAAGCTAGGAGCTTATCAACTACCAGTTAGCTTATCAGCTAGTTTTGCCAAACACGCTCAAAGTAGCTTATTTTAGGAGTTTCTAGCTTATAAGCTACAAGCTACTTCACCTAGCTTCTAGCTTGTAGCTTATTTAATTTTCTTCCATCACTATCCCTTATATTTTAATACATTTCCCTTATTATCCTTAATTTATTTATACCTATTATTACCTATTTTCAATTTTAATGATAAAAATCTTTCAATTTCTTTTTAACTATTATCACCTATATAATAAGTAATTTAAAAAATTACAAATTAATTAAATTGTTATTTTCTTTTCCCTATTTTATGAAATTATTTTTATATTATATTATTTATTTTATCAATTTCACTATTTATTTTAATTTTTAATTAAACATTTTATTACTAAAAGGTTTAATAGGAATTTAATTACTTTTGAAAAAATCTAAAATTATAATTAAATAATAATATATTTTTGTCTAGAAAATACAAATAGAATTTATATAATAAAACTTACATAGTTATGTCCTTTTATGTCATTTTACATTTACCAACTAACTTATCAGCTAGTTCTACCAAACACTTCTAATTCAATAAGCTAACTTATAAGCTACGAGCTTATCAACTACCAGCTGGCTTATCAGCTAGTTTTGCCAAACACATGCATGTGGGTAAAACTTCATTAATTATTCACGCGGATCAATATATGGGGAATTAAAAAGAGTTAAACATTAAAGAAGGGCAAATATGGAAAAATGATTAATTTATCTAAAAAATTGCAGAAAGTCTTATATTAAGGGACACTCAATTCTTCTATAAGATGTCTTATAATTAGGTACAGAGGAAGTATAACATATTTTTTGATTAACTGAGAATCGCTCGGAACTTGAATATAAATTTTAAAAATATTAAATTCACATTTTATATTAAATAGCGTGAAGTTAGTTAAGATTCACTTACAATTTAGTCCACCATATATGGATCTTTTTCTCTTACATTTAAGTCCGAAAGGACTATAGATATACAGCCTAATTCCCATGGATGTGGAGGAAATCATTTTATATGATAAAATAAGTAATTATGACCACTTTTTTTAAAATCAATGATTGAGATTATGATTACATATATACAATAAATTATGAAATTTTTAAATCTCAATCATTGATTTTTTAAATCAGTAGTTATAATTGTTTATTTTATCCTCTAAACTGATTCCCTCTAATGTAAGAGAATCACTTTAAAGGAGTTAAATCCAATTTCATACACTCATTTAACATATTTTATGTCTTTATCTTTTTATTCTTATCACATCATATAACATTGCATATAGTGTATATTACTCTCTCTTTTTTTTTTACATCTCTAGGTGTATACATCCATGTGATATGTGATGTGAACAAAATATTACCATTTCTGGATTAACAGAAATTTATTGTATAGCCTATAGGTATTTTAATGTATATCATTTTACTTATTATTATTTTTAGTAATATTTTTTATTAATATATATGTGTGTTAAAATCATAGATGATAAACAACACATATACAAATAAATATAACGATTAGTATATCATTTATATGCAAAACCAATATATAAAAGAAATCAATGTTCTTTTTATAAAGGTATCCTTCATGAGAGGTAATGTTATTCAAACGGGGAACATTCATCCACATTATAATGGGGGCTAACTCTTTCGGTGGAGATTTTTTCATACACAACACTCGAATTTGAGACTTTACTTAAGGGTGATCAAATATGTACCACTTGAAGAATAACTTTAAAAATAATAACAAGCACAAAATTTTAAAAAAAAATATTTTTATTTAATAATATTAAATATTTAAAAAGTGAAATAATATGTTGATTAATGTATTGACTTTTTTTAGAATACTAATGAATTCTAAAAAGTTATTGATTAAATAAATAAAATAAAATAAAAATAAAAATAAATTATATTTAATTATTATTTTTAGGTAATTATAAAATATTTAATAAAATATAATGTAGTAGTATTAAATATTTTTAAAGAAATTAATCTTAAGAATAATGATATGGACACTCATTATTTCATATATCCATTTATTTTTCTCTATCTCTCGTTTTATTACATCATATTATATATCACATTTATCATATTTATGTATTTTTTTCCTTGCCTCTCTCTAATCCTAAACAGCTTGTTAGGAGATCCATTACTTTTTCAAATTTTGAACCTTTTCACTTATCCAGCATTTATCATTGCTAAAATTATTTTTGAACCGGGACAATGGCTTCCCGATCTTAACTCCCTTATTGCAAAAAGTCATCGGTTTTGGGGCCGCCAGTTTTCACGTGTTCGACAGAATGATTGGTATGGGTTTCGTGTCAGTAATTTAATGCCCACTGAATTTTAGAAGAATATATCCGCTTAGTAAATTTGGAAAGGTATTACACATAAAAATATTAAAATTAATTAATTTTATTTGAATTTTAAGAAAAAAATCTGTTAATAAATAGGGAAAATTGCATCGACTAAATGACAAATATCCCCCTATAATTTTTGAAATGCACTCACCTCCCTTACTTAAAGTGATATAATAAAAAAACTCGTGCGTGTGGATATTTGTCGATATACCAGACATGAGTACTTGCATATTTATTAAATGAGTGAGAAGAAATATTATATTATTCATGTTGCGGGTACCCACATAGTCATTAAAATATATTTTCTATTAAATAAATTAAAATATTAAAAATTTTTATTATTTTATAATGAGATAAAATTTAATTTTATTATTTTATAATAATATTTTCAATGCATTAACTTGTAATAATATTATATAATGTTAGTTTATATTATATAAAATTAATATAATACGATATCATAATATGTTATATGTCATTTTCTCTATTTTTTCTATAAATTTTGAATTCTTAAATATTAACGGATACTCGTGAATGTCCGTTATCCGCATGGATAGTTGTTAATTTTAGTAAGTATGGATACAAGTAGTGTATAATTTGTTTCGCCTTGTTAATATCTCTAAATAATCCCCACGGTGTCAATGGGAAGGGAGGTTTATGCATTTTAAAAACTAGAGCGGAGATATTTGTCATTTAGACAAACCTCAGGAAAGGTGAATGCAATTTTCCCTAATAAATATCCTAAAGGTATTGATTAAAGAATTATACATAGTACTCACTCCATCCTAATTTACTTCTCTTTTAGATAAAAAAAAAATTGTGTCCCGTTTTATTTGTTATTAATTATACGATTTTTAAGGAAATTTTAATTTATCTTTATCAAATACTATATCCCTTACAATTATTATTGCTTAGAATAAAGTGTTAATCATTTAATACATTGTAACGGAATAACTTAATTAATTAATGAGTGGTAATGGATATAATAGAAAATAAATTAAAAAAAATTATGAAAATAAGAGAATCAATTACATTTCTTAATTATTGTGTAAAAATTTTAAAAGAAAAATAACGTGAGATGGAGAGAGTGTGTTTTTATTTGAAATTATGAAATTGATTACATTTATAGTATTAATGTTATACAATCCAATAAATTTTTTTCTAATTTTGGAACTTTAATCAGTGCCCTTAGGTTATCTCCAACAAACAATGCTTGGAGAATTGTTTAAAACATTACTACCTCCATTCCAATTTGATAGTCGTTTTAGGAAAATAAATTTTTTTCATAATATGAGTCGTTCTCTAGTTTCTATGTGAGTATTAATGATAGTTTTCCATTTTTACCCTCCCACTTTTATGGGAAAAGAAACTTAAAAAATTGTGCACCACACTACTCATTAATGTATTTAGGTAAAATGAGAAAAAATGTGTAGTAAATTAAGAAGGGTAATTTAGTAAGATTACTATGTCTTTTAAGTCATTTATTATTGTTCTTAATTTGTGTGTAAAAACCTTAAACGACTGTCAAAATGGAATGGAGGGAGTATTAATTATTATTTCTGTGGGTCCTACTCGTACACATCATCTCTTTTTTCTTTTTAAGCAACTCTTATAATTTAAGAAACTCTACATTCCAATAAAGCAACTCTACAAGAACTCTAAAATGGACCCCACAAACTACCTCACCTTTATTATTTTATTTTCTAAATAAAATTTAAACGTAAATAAATATAAATTAATTTTCTAGTGAATTTGAAACTTTTTCTGTATTTTCTGGTAGATCTGTAATTTTTTTCTCAATTGATCTGTGTTTCATTCACCCTCACAAATCTGTTAATTTTATTATTTTTTAATGATAAGAACTTAGTAAGAATAGTTACTTGGAGAAGCATCTGAATTCTTAAAATCAAGCATCTCGGTTTCACATCATTCCCCTCCAACGCTTCAGAGTTGCTTCCCGGAATTGCTTCCTCCTAAGAACTCTGCAAGAATTGCGCATTGAAGATGGTCTTAGGACACTCGTTAGCGTTTTCCTTAAAAAAATAGGATAATTTTCTAATTTGATCCTTATTTAATATCATTAACTAATTCTACTACTATTTAATAGTTGAAAAAAATAGTAAAATTAATAGGGATAAATAAGGAAAAAGATAATCAATATTGCTTTGGAATAATAAAATACATTATAAAATGGACCATAAAAACTTATAAAAAAATGTCTTATAAAAGGGTTATAAAAGGGGTAGGAAGGAATGAGTAATAAATAAAAAGTGGAATTACTATATACTAGTAGTAACCAATAAAGAGTACATTAGTTAATCTGTTAAAAAAACTTTAAAAAAAGACATTAGTTAAAAAATTGATATTTAATTTATAGTTAGATGACGCATAAATGTAAAAGTACTTCTTATTTATCTATACTCCTATAATGAAATAAGTGGTACTTTTTTTCTTTTATAATATTCATAGTAAAAAATATTATTTTAATAGTTGTATTTTAATTTTTATTAAAAAAATATATTTTAATATGTTAAGTTTATTTTAGAATGATATTTTTATGTGATATGAAAAAAAAGAGATATAAAAATAGTTGATATGAACAAAGAGTAAAATAAATGAGGTGTGAAAAAATTATTACTCTTTTTTAAGAGAATAAAAACTTTTACATCTCATTTTTTAGATATGAAAATAGAGATAAAAAATAAAATGTATACTATTCATAGTGAAAAATATTATTTTAATAGATATATTTTACTTTTTATTAAAAAATATATTTTAATATGTTAAGTTTATTTTAGAATGATATTTTTATGTGATATGAAAAAAAGAGATATAAAAACAGTTGATGCGAATAAAGTGTAAAATAAATGAGTGTGAAAAAATTATTACTCTTTTTTAAGAGAATAAAAACTTTGACATCTCATAAACAAAAAAAAAACTTTGACATCTCATTTTTTTAGATGTGAAAACAAAGATAAAAAAATAAAATGAAAAGAGATGAGGTAAAGGATGTGATAGGAAATGAAGAAATAAAAAAAATTGGGTATGAAAATAGAGTTGACAATTCGGGCTACCTGACCCGGCCAAATGCGGGTAGCAGGTTTTTACAAGCGAGCTAAAAAACTCATAAGTTATTCGAGCATCTAAAATAAAGGCACGAGTTCTACATTTTTGCGGGCAACACAATTTTTTTTCGGGCTATCCGACCATTCTGCGAATTTTTGTGAGTAGCGGATAATTATCAGGTCAAGCTAAAAAGCTCATAAGTTATTCAAGCTACTAAAATAAAAGGCCTGAGGTCTATATTTTTGCGTGCTAGCCTAGTCGTGATAGTCCATTTTGTAATTTTTATGTGAAAGGAAGTGTAAAGCTTTGATACCTCATTCTTATAGGGTGTGGTAAGTGTAGAAAAGAGTATTAAAACTTCTTTTATAAGTATTAAAATTTGGCACCTTTTTTGTGTGTTGAATGTAAGAAAGAGGGATGGAAAGAAAAAAAAAAGAAAAATGAAAAGAGATCAAATAAAACGTGTGATAATTGATGTGATGAAAAGAAATGGAGATAGAAAAAATGTGTGAAAGGAAGGGTAAAACTTTGACATCTCATTTTTGGGGTGTGGTAAGTATAGGGAAGAAAGACATAGGAAGGAAAAAATGAAGAGAGAAGGTGAAATATATGACAGGAAATGAAGAGTGAAATAGAAAAAAAAAATGAGGTGTGAAAACAACTATAAAACAAAAAAAAGTGAAAAAATTATTACCTTTTTTAAAAAATAGTAAAAATTTGACAACCCATTTAATTTGGGTATGGGAAGTACCAACGGGGTTGGTTCAAGTGGTACATATTTGTTTCCCCTTAAGCAAGGTCTCGGGTTTGAGTATTGTGGATGGAAAAAATCTCCGTTGGGAGAGCTGATCCCACCATGATGTGAATGTTCCCGGCTCGAACATGATTAATTGCCTCCTGTGGAGGATACCTGTGGTTAAACCAAAAAAAATTTGGGTATGGGAAGTGTGAGAAACTAATATGTGAAAGGAAGTGTACAATAAATCAGTATAAAAAATCATTACTCTTTTTTAAGAGTATTAAAACTTTAAAAGTTCATTTTTGAGGTGTGAGAAGTGTAAGATAGAAAGAAATAGAAAGAAAAAAACAAAGAGAGAAAAGGTGAAATAAGTAATAATTGATGTGATAAGAAAGGAAGAGAGATAGAAAAAATGAAGTGTGTGAAAAAATTTTATATATTTTATAATTAAATTAACTTGCAAGTATCTTACATATTGAACAAATATTTTTGCGAAATTAAAAATAAATCTAAAGTTATAACAAATAAAATAATTTTAAATTTTAACATATTTAATAAATTAGTTTGACTAATAAAAAATATTTTAGCAATAATTTATTTCCATGTATATATTTATTTAACATTATTTCTATTTTTTTAATTTTAAATTTAAATTATTTTTATTAAATATAACAATTATTTTAATAAAATTAAAATATTTATAAAATAATCATGAAATATAATATAAACCCCTTGATCGCTAGTACTTTAACATTACCTATATTCAAATCCCTAAACTTCAAAAATATGTAAAGTAATTTTTAAACTTTTAATTAGCATTTTTTATTTATTTTCATTTTTCATAAAATTGTAAACGAAAATGTCGTTTGAATTTAAAATAATAATTTGTACTAGTTTTTATGTGAAAATTTTAAATTACTTGCTTAATTTAATTTTAGATTATAAATTTTAATTTTGAAACTTCAAATACGTAAATAACATTTTGGTCGGAGTTTGATGAAAAAAAATAAAAAGCAGTGAAAAAAAAAGGCATGTTATAAAATTTAAGGATCATGCTACAATATTTTTGAAGTTTCCATAGTTTGAAGACTTGAAGTGCATATGACAGCTTGAGGAGGCAGAATCTTTAGACAATTAGTTAACTGATTTCATTAAGAAATAATGAAATTTAGTAAGATACTATAAGTGACTCAGTCTTAAATAAAAAGACCAAAAAAAAAATCAATTAATTTATTATTAGAATATCAAACTAAAATATTCGTATACTCGAATAGCCAAAATAGGTGTTTACAAAATCTCACAATATATCTTTTATATAAATCTTAGATATATGCATTTTTTTACGTAAAATATTCTAAATTCAATTAATTTACTTCTTATGATATTTTTTGTTATTAATAAAATATATTAAACAATATTTAGTTCTATTAAAAGTATTTTGCTTATACTATATATAGGGTAAATATACTACTTGTGTCTTGTGAATAGAAAATGAAATTTATATATTCTCATATATAAAATTAATTTTGTCAGTTCATATATTAGTTCCTTATGAATAGTCAATAGCTAGCATAAATCTCGTGAAATGTAGTTTGTATGTTGGTAATAAAAAGATAACAGCTAAAACTCTTTTAAAATGAATTTGTCCGTAAAATGAATATGTAAAATTTATGTTGCTAAAAGTTTTTTTTTTCAGTACCAAAAAAAAAGTTTTTTTTTTATTTTGCATTTCTTGACAGAGTTTTCATTAGATATAATTTTTTTTTTTTTTATAAAAATTCGCAAGCATGCAGTAGTTTTGTGGAGTATAATGGACTTATGGTAGTATCTTCGAATGGAAAAAGGAAGATGAAGCAGCACCGATGGGAATGGAGAAAAAGAATGCAAATCCAAAAGGTGGGTCAGTCTTTTTATCCCAACCCAACTCTAGCTGTCATTCATCACCGAACTTGGAATCCGAATCTCTGCTCTACACGATTCTATTTTGAGTAGCAAGTGCATGGGCTTGCAAGTTGAAAAAGCATAGGAGTTAGTTATAAGATGTGTTCGGATTGGTGTTACAACTTGTTAAACTGGATCTTGAGTTTGCATTTTTTAACGTAACTATTTCTAATATTTAAAATGTGAATTTATCACATTTTAATATTAATCTAAACATACTGATAATGTTTTTTGGTTTATCTCCAAATCATGTTTTAAACATAGATTCGGGTAAACACTACTCTCAGTAGTATTGGTCCAGATCCACATTTGAAACGTGATTTTATAGTAAACTAAACACACACTTAATAAAAAAAATCAGACAAGTAAATAATCCTATAAAAAAAATCAGATAAGTAAATTATCCTATATATATATTTGGTCTAATTTAGATAAATTTATAATATAAATATAAGAGAAAAATAAAAATAAATTAAGAATATAATATGAATTTAACTTTTTTTCATAAGTTGAAATTATTATTTAAAATTAACTTTTTTTTAAGTTAAATGAGAAAGTTTCTAAAAATATTGAGTTACAAAGACTAATTTCAATTTATAAAAGAAATTTAATTTATTTTATCTTCTTAATTCATATTTTTATTTTCTTCTCTTATATATATTTTTTAAAGAAGTTGTTCATTATATATCTAAGAAAAATGGTACAAACTATGAAATAAACATGGACGGACGAAGTGGTTTCAGTCCCTCGTTCCTATTTCACACTATGGCTTAGTGGGATTTAAGACCCTTCTTACTTCTTTGTTAACCTCTCTTTCATGGTTAATTGTTTAAAACAGAATAATCAAATTAACAAAAGAAATTGTGACACGTCATAAAAGAAATTGTACATCATATAAGTTATCTACTGTGACATGGTTGATGACTAATTCCATTAGTCATTAGATACCTCAGCAATTAACAAAAGAGAGTTAATATTAAGAATGAAACTATGGGTAGTTGAAAAATGAGGAATTGAAATAACTTGTTTTAAAATATAGAGGTTAAAACTAAATTTTCAATATTTTATAAGAATTAAAAACATATTTAATCCTTAATTTTTTTACCTAACCATTTAAACTGCGATCTATATATTCCAACATATAATAATATTGTTGTTGTCGAAATGATCTTCATTACTTCTTTCCCTATAATTAAATGGTTCAATCGAACAGAAGCACTTTTAAATAATTTTACACTGCGTTTGGTAGTGTGAAAATGGGTGAGAGAGGAGAGAAGTGGGAGAGAAATGTGAGACTTCTCTTATCTGGAGATGCAACGAAATAGCAAAGCAATGTAAGAAGTTAATGGGCCCCACATAATTTTAATCTCGCACAATTTAGGTGAGAGATGAGAAGGAATATAGCAGCGGAGTCTTCAACTCTCACATGTAACCCTTTTTTTGCGCTCACCGGGGAAAGAACTTGTCCTGATCCGTTGCAAAGTTCTCCACAAAGGGTCTTGTTGTAGGTTCACTATACAACCCGTGATTGGATTTCAACACCCTTAAAATAGCTCAAGAATGAAGATGGAGAGGGGTGGTGAGGGTTGTGGATGACAAGCTCCCTTGATCTTCTCCTTCTTCAAGCTCCATTTCTCTCTCTCTAAAGAGGGATTACTTATGTAAAAGTGAGGGCAAAGCCCTAAGAAAATCCCGCTGATTATGTGTTCTCGCTCAAACGAGAGACTGCTCGCTTGAGCGAGACAATTCTAGAGAGCAACACTAGCTAGAATTAGGGATCAATTGCGCTCAAGCGAGCGAGACCAAGTTAGAGGGGAATCCCTGATTTTAACCCCCAATTGAGCTCAAGCGAGAGGCTTCTCGCTTGGGCGAAAAAAACCAGAAACTTTTACCCAACTTTTTACCGATAGATTCACCCAAGCGAGACCATTCTCGCTTAAGCGACAACCTTCTCGCTTGAGAGAGCGAGAATGCTGTAGAATGGAAATTCTAAATTTCCATTCCAAGCCTTCTTCGATACTTTTTACCCTCTTTTCCCGGTTCCTTTTTATAAAAACACATTTCTAACCCTATTTAGTTTATAAAAATAATTTATGAAATTTGGGATGTTACATAACACATGATGTCCAAGTTTATAAAATAGAGTGATGTCAAAGTATATTGTGATAATTTTAAAAAAAAAATTGAACATTGGATCATGTGTTATGTTTTAGAACATTAACGTATTGTGTTTCAATTTAATTAAGTTGTTATGTCACTGATATTTAATAATTATATATGTTTGGATGATTTTGGAGTAATTTTTCAATTAAGTTATAATTTTCTTTAATTAATATTTTTTAAATGAGTTATTAGTTTTTTTAGTTAACTAAATTGCGGGTAACGGATGCGGGGATGCACATACAGGTGTCGAGCGGGTACGGGGACGGACATTGAAGTTGTTGTCCACGCGGGTATGTGTTTTTTTTAAAACGCGGGTATGGAGACGGACACTATGGTACCTCGCTCAGAGGGTACTCATTGTCATCCCTAATTTTACCCAAGAATCTATTACTTAGACCCTGTCTGGGGTGATTGTGAGTTTTCAGTTTTCTTATTTCTAAAAATTTTGAATCAAATTTTTATAACTTAAAACCCAAAACTAAAAATCACTTTTGTGCCATTGTCATTTTGAATATGTATGATTTTCTTGTTTTATTAATAAAAAATAGTGTTAAAACAATATAAATTTTTGTAAAAAAAAATATTATTTTTTATGTCACAACTTATTTTTAAAAACAAATTGTATGCTTCTCCAAATTTAAAATATAAAAAGTAACTCTTTTTATTTATTTATTTTAGAACCCTATTATTTATTTTTCTAAATTTATTTGATTTTAATTCAAATTCTACTAAAGTTTTTTTACTTTCATTTAAATTTATATAAAACTATCTGTTAAAAGAGTTAGCCCACCAAAATATAAATGTTTCGAGTCCAACAATAAAGGATGCAGGTTGTTCACACCAAAATAAATTTACATTTGCTTTCTTCAAACGAGAAAAGCGATAAAAGTGGATTAAAGGTGAGGAATACAAACCAAATTTTTCATGCTTTTTAGTATCCGATGAATGCCAAAACAAATGGGCATCTTTGACAATATACCATCCTCGTCGGTTATGACGCAGGTGGGCCGCTACACAAGAAGACAAATGGGTTGCCAATCCAAAAGTGCCACGATTTGAGGTGCTTTGATGCCTCTACATTTGTGCCATCAATGATTCTAATTGAGAAATTGTATTTAAGATTCTAACAATGTTTTAAAAATCAAACCGGTAATTCAACTAGTGAATGCACTAGTTCATGATTCAATGATTTATTCGTGGTTGAACCGCGATCAAAGCGGTATTAATTAAATATATATTTTAAATATTATATAATATTTTAATTAATAAAATAACACAAAATTATAAGAAATTAAGATATATAAAGTTATTAACTTGTTTAAACAACCTTATTATAAGGTTTATAAAAAAAAAATAAAAACAATTGATAAAATAATAAATATTTATGTGTAATTCTCAAACATATGTTTTTATTTATCTTAAAAGTATTTTAAATTAAATAAAAAATAGAATTTTTTATTGAAAGACCGATTCAATTGGTTTTGATCGGCTTTACCGGTTTACCGGTTTTTTGCAGTACCGGTTCACTGGTTTATTTGGACCGGACACAGGACCGGTTTACCGGTCGGATCGGTCGGTCCGGTCTGGTTTTCAGAACTATGGATTCTACAAATGAGAGAGAAAGAGTGAAAAGAGAGAAGTGTGAGATGTGATAGATGATTTGATGGAAAGAGATAGAGAGAAAAAATATGTTGTATAGATTGTTGTGCGTTTTGGTTGTATGAATAATTTATCCCATTCTAATTCAAGAACAAAATTGTGTATCTTGAGATAACCTATTTGAACAAGAGTTATTATTTTTCCACACTCAATATTTGTATACCAATTCATATTTCATTTTTTCTCTTTATTCTTTTCTTATCATATTAATTATCACATCTTTTATTTTTAGAAAAAGAATAAACTCACACTCAAAAAATGGGGTGTGTGGGGTGTGGGAAAAGAGAGATAAAAAGAAAAAAGGAAATGGAGAGAGAAATAATGAAAGATGTGATAATTGATGTAATGAGAGTGATAGCAATTGAATTACGGATCTAGAATTGGAGACAAAATGCAATGTATTAGCTCACATATCAAGAACAAATGCAAGCATGAACTCCAATTTTAAAAGGAAAATGAGAAGAAAAATGTGAAATATAGAGAGGATAGAAATTAATGGTGGGGAACGCCACAGTAGGAAACTCCTATAGCTGATAAGTTCCAATGCTGAAATGCCACCAGATCTTGGAGCTGGATAAGTCTCTTGAATGGTTTGGGGAAGAACCACCAACCCTTCTCTACTCACACTATGAGGAGGAATAATAGCTCAAAGACTAAGTGTATTCAAATCAACATTAAGAATACAAATGAGGGAGACCCACCCATTATATAGGAAAAGGGGGTGGTCACTTAATGGAAAGGAAAAAGAGAGAATTCAAATTCTATCCTAATTGGGTGTTGAACCCAATGACTCCTAACCGATATAGCTTAGAAGCCACTTAACCATTAAAACTAAGAAGGTAGCGCCTATTATGCCTAAAGTGTGAAAAAAATACAATTAAAATTTAAATATAAGGAAAACCTATCAAACTAGAGTTTAGAGGCCAAGATCATTAGGCCTTTTTAACGAATTAAACTAAAATAATGAAAAATTATCCAATGGGTGTCATGATGCCTTGACCATCAATAGGGAGGTCAATGTTGACCCGTGTTAGAAAAGTCAACTCCAATAATTTGTAGGACATGGTCCTACGTACACGCCTAAGCTTGGTCTTATTGTATCATCCATGTACTATATGTTTGATCCATTTGTTATCAAAGAGAAAGAAAGAAAAATGAGGTGTGGAATAGAGTGTAAAAATTTTGAGTGTGAAAAAATAATAACTCTTTGACTCGTCCATAATAAAAATGTGACAATACAGTACAATTTTGAATTAAAAAGTCTCCAATGCTTTGTTTGGGTCTTAGGAGGTGGAGGAGAAATAGAGTTAAGAAGAAAGAACTGAGAGAGAGGTTTAGAATTTTTGTTGTTTGGTTAAGCGGAGAAGAAATTAGTAAGAAGTGTCAATCCATGCTACAATAAATTCTACACAACTTAGGCGATATTTTGCGAATAAATGTTATGAGAATGGGACCCAAGATATACTAAGTTATGGAGAAATAAAGTTCAAATGAAACTCATATTTTTATTTGCACAAGATCGATCATGATAATTTGGAAATCTATTAATATGGCGTTCATACTCACATGCATTTTTTTGACTCCAAAAGATCAATTATTGGAAACAATAAATCAATTAAAAATTTTGGTGGCAGGAATAATTGATAAAATAATAAAAAAATATTTTTTTTATCTCTTCACTCAAATCAAACAACTCAATTTCATATTTCTCTTCTATTTTTTATATCAATTTCTCTCACACCAAATGGTTAAATATGTTTTTAGTCCCTGAAATATAGTCAAAATTTGACTTTAATTCTTGTAATTTAAAATTGGTGGATTTGATCCCTCAAAAAATGAAAATACCTCTTTTTAGTCCTTATTGACAAAAATTTTTAGTTATTTCGTAACAAAATCTGTAGCAAAATTGTACAATGAGGACTAATTTGGTGTATTTTCAATTTTTGAATGACCAAAACCATCGATTTTAGATTATAGGGACTAAATCCAAAACTTAACTCTATTTCAAATGGCTAAAAATATATTTAACCCGACACGAAACAACCCTTAAATCATTTACATCCCCACATTATTTCTCTCTTCTATATTTTCATCCTCCTAAAAACATAGTGTAAAGGTCTTCAACATATACTTTCACAATACAAATTTGTCATGTTAACTTTGATTGCAGTTAATATACATATACTTTCACAATACAAATTTGTCATGTTAACTTTGATTGCAGTTAATATACATTTGGTTTCACGATGGAATGTAACTTAACTCAAGTTTAAATAATTCATCACAACTATTCAATGCTTGTTTAGTTATCCGTCCAAAAATTCATTGCTCAAATTCCAATACTAAAATTTTGTGAATTACAATTATTTATTACTTTTGTCTTAACCTACATTTGAGATGGATGAAACATAAAATGAAACAACCTATACCATTGAAAATGTGAGTTTATCACATTCCAAGATTAAGAGTGTGTTTGGCTTGCCACTTCAGCTAGCTGAAAGTTGAAAATAGTAGTTGAAACCATTTCAGTGTTTGAGAAGGTAACTTTTTTGGGTAGTTACAAGCTTTTCTTAAAAAACTACTTTGGGTAGCTTTTTTAAAAACAACTCCAATTTTCAGCTACTAGCTGAAAATTAATTACAAGTTTAGCCCTCAACCATCCCCACTTATCATTATTTAATAATTAATGTTATCCTTAAATGTCATCTTACCATTTTCAACTAGTTTTACCAAACACATTCAATAGCTTTTCAGCTAGTTTTAAACTTTCAGCGAGCTTTTCAGCTTTCAGCTAGCTTTTCTGCTAGTTTTACCAAACACACTTTAAACCAAACATACTATTAATATATATGTATACTTGGCATGTTAAATCCCATATTGGAAAAAGACTTCGTCACGTGTTTATCCTACATAAAATTTAATATTAGAAATACATATATTTAATTTGAATAAAGTTTAAAATTTTCCCTAATAAAAATATGGTGTGACACGTTAGTCATTACTATTAAAATGACAATGGTTAATGCTCTTGAAATTTATTTAATGTGTTGTACTAAATTTTTTCCTATAACTTGACACTGGTGGTATAAGTCGTTAACTTTCCAATTGTGCATCAATCATAGAACCATTATTAGTTGCATCAACACGGGTTATTATTATGATATCATTCACTATATTCTCTTAATATTGTTCTTGATCCATTGTCTTAACAATTTTATTTTTCTACTTAATAATGGTTGTGAAACCCCCTCCTCCATTTGTCATGGAAACACCACAGTCTCCATCAACACTTGTTTAATACACCTGTTCTTACATCCTTTTATATTATGCATTCCCTTATTTGTTTTGGTCTTATATTCTATTGGAATGCATGAAACTCTATCACTTATGTTTAATTTTCATAAAGTCTAGGGTAAAGAAAGTCCTACACCAACTAGAAGGCCCCCACCCTTCCACCAAGAATTTACCATATAAGGTTCACATAAGCCTTTAAGATTGGTACCACCACCAATAGTAAGAATGTCATTAAGTTTCAAAGAACGTCCAATTAGGCGTGCAACAACTTCATCACATTTTAAGGTTCAAGCATCTTCAAGTGTACCTTTGAGAACACCAACACCTTCAAACATTGTACCCAAACCTCCTTCAATGAATGCAACACTAATTTTATCATTAAATGAAAGGGTATATCCACTACAAGAAATGTTACATTTGGTGACAGACAAAAACTGTCACTAGAAATCAAATATTCATCATTGTAGGTCCAATTGACATGGACCGACGAACAAACAAGTCATCAATTATATGTGTCGTCCTGCTACGGGGATTTTTCTGTTAGTCAAAGTTACGAATCTTTTCCTACATACGATTGTCCGTAGGCGAAAGCCAAATACAGATATAGATTTGCAGTAGCAAATTTGCAATTATTTTGAAGCTAATTCCCAGTCATAGTCAACTGGAGATTAGCTAGGAAAGTTTTGTAGCTATTTTGAATTGAAATTTTCCTCGTTCCAATTTTCCCTTTCACCATACTTTCTACCAAGCTCCACCATAACACTAATCTCTTGCTATCCTATCCATTTATACAAATAAAAATTTGTTTAAATAATACAAATCTTATAAAAACATTTAAACAACAAAACTTTAATCAACACCAACACACCAACAAATATTATCAAGTCAAACTCCATATAAATATTATATCAATTACACCAACAAACCCAACGACACCAACACATAATCCAGGTACTCCTCGATGGCCATGGCACCAACACACTTAGATATATGTAAAAAGAAACAGAGGAAACACAAGCGGAAATGCTCAATAAAGTATTAGCAATTTAGCAATCATTAACATGAGGCATTTCAAGAGATTCAAACAAATACTGAAACAATAAGTAACAATTAAAATAATTATAAGATATAATATCTGAGGTGAAATAATTTAGGTGTCAGTCTTGTATAACTAATGCGGACTCTCTGCATAGAAGATCATAGCCATAGCCAGAGCAAGTATATAATTACCTAATTACCTATTGAAATATAGAAATATATATAACTAATGGGGGGCCTAATTTTCAACACTTGCATATTGAAATAACAACAGTATTAGTAAGCTCCAACCTATGGGTTAGTTTGAAGAACCTGCAAATAACTTACATTATTGAGCCAAATACACACACACACACATATAATAAAAAAGAAGAAACTAATAGATAACTAATAGTGAGACAGAAATAATAATACACCACCTCATTGACGTCCTTTGCTTGGGCTTAAAGCGTGAGATACTTCTCCACTAACTTAAACCTCCTAGTATGAATAAAATAGCAATAGTACAAATAAACTTAAAATTGCAAAAATAATTGGGAACACAGTACTGGACCTTTGACAAGATGTCCCTTATCTCCTCTTCCATCCCCTTGGGAAAAAAGGAAAAGAAATGTGAGGTGGGTGTAAGTAATCATTCTAGCATATTATTATGTAGAAAATATTAAGAGAGCATCCGAAAGAGAGCTAACATATTAGCAAGATATATAATAATCAGTATTTTCCTTATTGTCAAGATATAAAATAATCAAGTTCAAATCAATATCTGACCTTATGGAAACTCAATTTGTTTTATTAATAGCATAGTAGAACACACTTGAAACAATTGGGTTAAATAGCAATAACTGACTTTTAATGGCGACAAGAGTCTGGGGCTTTTATTTTGTTGCTCTATAAGGACAAATCTAACACACCTCTTGGGTTTGATTAAGAAGTGAGTAACCAAAAAACAAAAGAAACGAATTAATGGTATACAACAACCCCTCACCGACCTGCATTTCATATAACCACTTCCCAATCCTATATAGCTAGGTGAGTCCAATAAATCATTGAGCTATGGTTCATCTAGCAAATGGGAGTTATGAAATACATCAAACAACACAATCATCTCGAGGTTCACTCAACTAGAGAT
Organism: Sesbania bispinosa; assembly: GCA_026901365.1. NCBI lineage: Eukaryota > Viridiplantae > Streptophyta > Magnoliopsida > Fabales > Fabaceae > Sesbania > Sesbania bispinosa. The sequence continues at coordinate 1,655,681 of QLOH01000032.1, read as the reverse complement.
CATGCTCTTCTATCATCAGCAGCGTGTAGCGCCTCCTTCAACATATTCCTCCATCTATCACAGACATAGAGACAAAGCTTTCACAATAAAGCCTATAGCAAGATTGAAAATTAAATGAATCGAAAGTATGCATTCCATCGGATAAAAAATCAATTTGTATCTCAAAGAAAATTGAAAATTGAATCAGAAGTATGTTTTCCATCGGATCAAAATCAAAATCTACATCGCTTGAAGCCTCTTAAACAACCGAATCATTCCATGCATAAAATTTAAAGCTCAAACTATAGTAAAATGAATGTTTACAATTGAACTGCAAACGAATTAGAAAGAGAAAGATTTATAACAATCCTCAATGAAGCACAAAATCAATTGAAAAAATAAAATAAAAGCAAAATTATTAGGTTGGAATATGAACAGATAGAACCTCGAGAATGTGGTTGACTATTTGGCACTTGATGGTAGCATGAAGCTTGGCACCTCTGTGCATTGGTGATGACAAACACCGGTGGCCTGACTATGGTGTCTCCGACGGCTTCATATGCCATGGATGAGGTTGAGGAGTGAGGGAGAGAAGATTAGGCATTAGGAAATTTTTGTCAAAGTTGGAGTGGGGAGTAAAAAGAAGAGAAATGACACTGAGGAGTGAAATTGGAATTGAGATAAAAATGGCTTTTGCTGACGGATAAATGCACCATCAACAGAGGTGACCATAGGTGTTTGGCAATTTTTTTGTATTGATCATGAAACTAGCACGTCGAGTAATGAAACATCATTAAAGACATTTAAATTTATTCTAAATCCAAGCTTGAATCCATGGTTTACAAAAAAGATAAATTGAGATGAGGCCTATAGATTGAAAGGTATATGGTATTTCTCTAGATAGAAGGTCATTGTCAAAATACCTACATAAACCTGCATAACAATTAACATCACCTATAATTATGATTTAATATAAAAAAATACAAGAAGCAATAAACTCACATGTCAATAAATTCAGTTAGCGGGGATGAAGAGGTTGGAATACTTACAATAAATTGGATATCTGAAAAAAACTATGAAAGTACAAACTATAATGTCATTTTGTGTAATTTAGAATGAGATAATATTACACAGTGTGAGGTACCACATACAAGTTTTGTAAGGTGGCTGACAAGCTAGATTGAATACCTCCCCCAATATGGTTTTTGCTCGGAACTTTGCCCCAAAAGCACGAAACAAACAATAAAAGTGATGCAAAAGAAAAATTTCAGAAGAATGACCATTAAGGAGAATACAATACATATGCAGACTTACATTAACACACAAACTTGTTCATGTTATGCATTGTATATACCCAAGGAGTGAGGACATAATAAAGAATGTAGAGAAAGAAATCCAAACATTGCTTTGATAGAAACAAATGTTCCCATGCTATCACCCAACTATCTCCTCCCAAATTCGCACCATTTAGAACTATATCATACATTACATGATAAAAGAATGATCATTTACTTTACAAGATATAATCAACATAAAGAAGTAAGAAAAAGTAACAATGAACATTTCTTTTTTTGTTTGAGTGGACCATTACATTGAATTCCTCACCGCCCTTGTCCATGTGGTATCCCCTACTACAAATCCACCTAAGAAAATCATATTTGCCTAATGGAGTATAAATTGTTTTCTATTAAACAAAGTATTTGAGATATAAACTTTGTATGCAAAAAATGAAAGATGAAGAAGAAATAATAAAGCTTTGAGCGTGGATGATTTTATAAGAAAAAGTTATCTTCTCTTATTCAAATCCTCTATTTATAGACTATTTGGCAATAAATACGTTTTGTGTAACATCCTAATTTCTAAATCCGAGAATAATGCCCGTTGGAGGCAAAATTCCCGAATTTCTGAAATTATTCTGCACCATTTCAAATATCGTTGCATACATACACCATATGACGCTTAAGCATCCCAACGTTACTTAAACATTATATGAAACCTAATTGAATACACACATCAAGGCTACCAATGGCTACCATGCAATCATCAAATACATAGTTGTGTGTCATGCACATATTCAAAATGAAAACTAAATACATCCCCTGCTAATGAAAGGACATATTCAAAACATTGAGTCTTCCGAGCTCCCTTAGCTCACTGGTCCATCTGGGAAGGAACCTGTGCATCTAGAATATAGTCACGAAAAGTGTGGTGAGACTAGGGTCTCAGTGAGTATAACCAAAACATGCAGTGTGGGGTAAGCAGGTAGGTGGAATGCAACAAAACCATAATATAACAATCATGTATTAATAACACTTCCAGAGACTAAATCCTATATGCAGTCAACATTTAACCATACATAACCTTTCATTGAACTGGGTCGCGACAACCAGAGTACTTAACTATAGCACGTCTGCCCTCAAGTGTATCCTTGGCGCATGCGCCCTTATCTGAACTATGGGCTTACGCCCTTAACTGAACTATGGCGCATACGCCCTCAACTGAACCGTGGGCATACGCCCTTAACTGAACTATGGCTCACACGTTTTTTATTTAATATGTGGCGCATACGCCCTCAATACTACGGGTAAAGTTTTTCATAAAACATTAATTAGCTACGAATCTCTTTCCTTCCCCCTAGATATTGCATTCAAGTAACATTAGTTAGAAAACCCCCCATTTTCTTCCCAATGAACCAAACCTTAAGGGCTTGGCCTCCCAAAACTCCCCCTAAAATCACACCCTCAAACATCAAATAGGGCAATCATCAAACATCATAAATCGAATAATCACAAGCAACCAAAGAAGGGAAAACTAGAGGAGGGATCATATAGGGTTCAAACATGAATGAGAGTGGGTGTGTGAGTTATACTCACCTCAAGAGAACTCAAGGATATGGAGAAATGGTTGAGGGGTTGAGGATCCTTGGCTTTCCTCTTCTTTCTCCCAGCTCCAAGGTGCTTTCTCTTTAGAATCTCTCTCTAAAAGTGGAAGGAGCAGAAGAGAAATGAGAAAAAGAGCTCAAATAGTGTTTTTAAGGAATGCTGAAAACGCGCTCTCGCTCAGGCGTGCTTGAGCGAGACCGGGTGAGAGTGCCTTTCTCGCTCAGTCAAGCCTGAGCGAGATCGGGCAAAATTCCAAACAGAGACCCCCATTCTGGCTTTGTTTTCTCGCACAGTCTCGCCCAAGCGAGCCTGGGCGAGAAAACCAGAGCATAATTTCCCCCTTTTAGCTGATGCCCTCGCCCAGGCGCGCTCAAGCGAGCCTAGGTGAAATTTCCAAACAGAAACTTCCCTTTTCTGCCTGGTACTCTCGCTCAGGCGCGCTCAAGAGAGCCTGGGGAAATTACCAGACAGAATCACCCTGATTTCTCTTTTCACCTGTTTCTAACCTAGTTTCTATTCCCCTTTCCAAATTCCTTTTTACAGAAATACCCTTCCAACACAGTTCCTTCAATTTAACCCTATTCCTCTTCGTTCCACCAACCCTCTAAACCTAGTTCCTTCCATCTCAATCTAATCCTCTAGTTCCAATGTCCCTACTTCTTCCTCACCTCTTCACCATGCTAGAATTTCCACCACCTGGTGTGACTCCTCCTAATTCAACTCTACGATCATGTTTGGTTTAATACTTGGTTTTACCCCTTCTCGATTCCCTTAAAACTCACGACTCTTAATCGATTCCCTAACTCTTGTCTTATTTTACCTTCAAACCCCTAAGTCCTCATTTACTTCTAACTCCCCTTCTTCTGTTGGGATTCACAGCCTAAGGCTTCCACGATATTTCTAGATTCTAATTTCTGGGATGTTAAATTGTGAGATAAACTTTTGAACATTCACTAATAGCATATAATGCATGGAGTTATTGAATCATTTATTTGGTTGTTGCAAGTTATTTGTATTTAGCATACAATGCTTTTTTCTATAGGTACGATTGTACCTTCTATTTCATTCTTCTTCTTCTTCTTTTCCTTTTAGCAATTGCCACATTGTTCCTCTTCAAAATGTACTTTTGCCTTCCCTTTTAAAGTGTTAGGAACTTTGCATGAGCCATTGTGTTGGTACGGGGTTGGCTTGTGAATTTAAAAACTTGCTTTTTGCCAATATGTCTTCAGACGCTCTTTAGTTTGTTCTTTATGAAGTCTATTTCAGACACGTCTTCAATTGTTTCTTTAAATGAACAATTTGAGGGGTCTTTCTGACTAAGTTTCAAATGATGATTAATAAATATAGGCCAACATGCGTCTGATATCATGCAACACTTAACTTCAACTTATTTGATAAAATTAATTTCTTTATCAAAATTCTAAGTTGTTATCATCAAAATTTAAGGGATTAATGGACTGAATATATCTCATATTTATCTTGATTGTAGTTAATCCAATTAGGGGTTAAATGTGCTCTTTAAAGGCAATATGTTTTGAAACTATTGTGAAAATCATAAGTGCTTAAGTCATTTTTGAAGCGTTAGAAATACATTTTAAAATTCTTAGAAACTCTGTTTGACATCATTTTAGGATGACAATAAAACTTATAACAAAAAATATATATTCATTGTCAACAAAATTGATCAATAGACAACAATAAGAAGCTAGTTTGAAAGCTTTAGGGTTCGTTTATTTTAAAATTAAGTAGAATGTCTTTTGGTAAAATTATGGAAGAATATATTTTGACAATGATATTGTAAAAGTAAGTTTAAGAGCATGTTTGGATGGGCATTTGGAACACCCAGAATCACGTTTGAAGATCTAAATGTAGTCTGAAAAGCATACTACATGTTTTATAGCTTGTTTGGATTTCCGTCAGATAAGCTTGGATCCACGTTTGATTCAAAGTGACACAATGTTGCTTTTGAAAATAGTTGCCTCGGGAAGCCGCGGAACTACGTTCCGCAGAGCAACACAAATAAGCGCTTAGTTCTCTAAATTAGAATTGATTTTGCTTCTAAACTCACGTTTGGACTAACATAATAATTGTAACTTTTGCATTGAGTTAAAAAATTTATATCGAATTTTACTATAAAATTAATTTAAAGAAAAGAGTTTCCAAACATAAATCATATCACTTCAAACTTACTTTTAAAATAAATCAATTATACGATATCAAATACATTCAAACTCAAGTTTGCAAACACTCACTCAAATACACACTAAAAGAATGATTTTTATTTAGACGATGAGATAGAATTACTTTTGAAGTGTAAATATAGTTATATTTTGGGCCAGTTTGGATGAGACATCTGCAGAAGTACTTCTAGGTGAAAAAAATAGAATGAATCAAAGAGGTCAAATGCATTTAACTTCTCCATAAATTGAAATTAGTCTTTGTAGCTCATCTGCTCCAAAAACTCTCTCATTTAACTTTTCCATAAGTAACTAATTTCAACTTATGGAGAAATTAAATTTATTTGACATCTTTGATTCATTCTATTTTTATCTTCTAGAAGTACTTCTGCAGAAGTGTATCCAAACTGGGCCTTTATAGGTCCCATATCTAGAATGGAGTTTTCTCAATGGAAAAGTAAAAAAATTTTATTTCTCTAAAACATAATTTTATTCAACTAAAACTTAATTTTAATGAATGAGAATTTCTACCTAAAGAAATTAATTACTGTACAACTTAAATCTAGTGAATAGAAAATGCCCACATGAGAGCGATTTTGCAATGTTTCAACATACAATCACTTGCTTATTTGAAACACACAATCACAAGGGAAAGGTTACACATACGGGGTTGCTTTCTTCCAAGGATATTCTTTATCGACTTTGAATTTGGAAGTCCAAATAGGGTTGATTGGGCCAGTGTAACCCAAATATTGTTTATTTACACATACCCCCTTTTTATCCAACATATTCCATTTTTTTTTAAAATCCCTAAACACTTGATTCCTAAACTAATTCTTCATCATTGTCATGCAGCCATCAAATTACAACAACTACATAACTCAATCTCTCTTCATCGAAAACCTCCAAACCAAGGTTGAGAACCCTAACATACATGAACCAAAAGTGATTGCAAAAGCATATTAGTCCACCTTGACTCGCCACCAGCACACACATCCACTGTTAGTCACCTAGGATATTCACCATGAAGCTCCACACCCATCAGCCTTTCATCTAGATCCGGTAAAATGAACTAGCCCGACTGGGCTGGCCTGCAAAAGGCCGCAAAAAACGTAGAACTCGGGTCTTTTTTTAGAAGTTTGCATAACTCCCGAGTTTTTTAGTCTGGTCCGATCCTCTACCTACAAAAAGATCGAGTAGCCTGCAAAAACCACAAAAAGTCGAGCTACCCGTAAAAATCTCGCAAAAATGTAGGGCTCGAGCCTTTTAATTTAGAAATTCGAATAACCCCCTAACTTTTTAACCCGACCCACAAAAACTTGTTTCTCGCATCAGGTTGGGCCAGATAACCCGAATTGCCAACTCCACTTTCATCCCTCTCCCCTACCGTTTAATTACCCGAAACCACACCCCTCTCTCGATGAAGCATATTTCAAACCCACCATCACCACCAAGCCAAAACCAAGCACCTCACTATCATAAACCTTCAAAACCAGATCACTGAAAGCTACAAATTTCCACCGCAGACTCACTTTGTGAAGACCCTTGTGTGAAGCTGTCTTGTGAGCCACCATTATTGGGCACACTAGATTCTCCCCTCACCTCAGTCTAAGGACACCACTCCACCATAATTTTGTTCTCCACCATCTAGATCCATCGTGACCGTCATTGTCACATCGAGAAAGACCTTGATCCTCCATTCTTTGTTCATTGCATCATCATCTCGCCATATAGCCACCACTTCCCTGATCCTCCAATCCCCGTTCACTGATTAAGGGGTCCGGTCTAATGTTTGTGCTGAAAAATTGTTTCAGGTATTTGGATGACCATTACTGCAAACAAGTCTCCTCCTCAAGAAAAAAAACCACATTTTAAAAGCTTACTTGTGTTGTTATTCACCGAGAAAAAAGTGACCGATGGTCTTCCGGAAGCAAAATAAATTTTTCAAGGAGAGGGGAACAAGACGACACCAGTTTCATGAAGGAGATAGAGAGAGATAGAGTATAAATTAAAAGGGTAATTTAGGAAACTTAATTAAATAAAAGAAGGAAAAGAAAGGGGATGCGATGCATGAAAGTAAAAAGGGTATATGTAAAATAAAAAGTCCCTAACACACGAGAATTGCTTTTAGCACCCCTTTTTTGCTATACGCAACCCTCCTCTTTTATTTTTTTTTATCAAAAATACCCTTGTACACTTTTGGAAGTGTATTTCTAGAGACCTCCGAAAATCAACTTCTAGAAGATAAATGATAAAAATTACTTATGGAATTAATTTTTGAAAAAAATTTAACTTTTGGATGTTAAATTCTAGAAGTATTACTTTTTTTTAAAAAAATCTTTGAGACGCTCAAATACATAAAAAAATAAAGAAACATGGGTTAGGGATGGGGACGGGGTTGTTGGGGAAGGGCGAGGGGGTGGGGACATTAGGGTTGGGGTTGGGGTGGGGGTGGGGGTGGGAAAAGGGAGAGGGAAGGGAAGGGAAGGAAAGGAAAGGGAAAGGGAAAGGGAAAGGGGGTGAGGGTGGGAACGTTGGGGAAGGAAAATGGGGGTGGGACGAATCTAGAATTCATATAAAGGGGGCCAAATTTTTTTTTAATAATAAATATTAAATATTGGTCAAATTCATCATGTCTTTTAATTAAGTTATATATATGGTACATTCATGTTATAAAATTTATCAATAATAATATTTGCATCAAATAAATTTTATGATAAAAATCACTCAAAGGGCTAAATTTTAATAAAAAATAAATAAAATTTAGATTATAAAAATTAAATGTATCACACTCATTTTATTTAACTTTTTTTTCATTTATTACATATATATTGATAATATTTTTTTTATTTGTAATGTGTATTGTAATAGAATGTGGGAGGGGGCTAAAGCCCATACTTGCCCCATGAATTTGTCCCCGGGTGGGGGTGAGGGGGACGTTAGGGAGGAGTGGGTGTGGGGGAAGAGAGATGACGGTGGAGAGGGTGGGGTGGGTGGCAGGTAGGGGTAGGGGTAGGGGTAGGGGTAGTTTATGTAGCTTGAGGGTAAGAGAGGTGCGAATAGCAAAAAGGGTGTCAAAACATCTCCCCTAACACACCTATGTAAACCCAACGAACCAAATAGTTGGCCCAATTAAAATGATGTCAATGCTTAGGCCCATATTCAGGGTGGTTGGCGTTGGTGGGCATTCTCACCCTCGTGTGTCTCTATCTATCTATCTGCGAACGCGATCTGTGAACCGTGATTGACCCGAAGAGAGAGATATGATGATGTATTCGCGGATTAGAACCGTTGCCGGGAACCTGAAATCCGCCACGAGATCCTTCTCTTCATCTTCCACCACCACCACCACCGGTGAGCCGTCGCAATTCCCGCAGACCCTGGCAGGGCTCCGGGCTCGCCTGGCAGAAGAGTCGCCGTCGCTGTCGGACTTCATTGCTCTGAAATCCGGTAACGCGTACTCGGTGGAGGTTGGAACCAAGAAGAAACCTCTTCCGAAGCCAAAATGGATGAAGGAATCGATTCCAGGGGGAGAGAAGTACGTGCAGATCAAGAAGAAGCTCCGCGAATTGAAGCTTCACACGGTCTGCGAGGAGGCCAGGTGCCCTAACTTAGGAGAGTGCTGGTCCGGCGGTGAGACTGGCACTGCTACCGCGACTATCATGATTCTTGGAGACACTTGTACTCGAGGTTGCAGGTTATATACCATTCATTTCTTTTGCAGAATTTACTTAATTTCTTTTTTGTAATTGGTGCATTAAGGTAGATTTGTGGAAATGATGTTGTTGAATCTTGAATTAGTGAATTAGGACCGCTAGTCTACAGAATTTGGTAGAGTAAACATTGTTATGTTAGTTTGATACACTGCTAACGATATGAACGGCCAAAATGATATGGGGTAGTAGTATGGACCTGTTGGTGCTTGCTGTGCTCTATTGTGTGAGCACAGAGGAGTGCGGAAATTGTTTTAAGCATATTTTAACACTTGAGTTGTTTGCTGGCTTGTTATAATGAATGATGCCCATTTAAAAGTATGCAATGATGAGTTGAGTGGTGTGGCTCCTTTTATCTAGTTGCTGGCTTGTAGTCATGATAAAATCTTATGTTAATTGAAAGGAAAAAAAAAAAAAAAAATGCTTGTCTGAGTCTGAATCTGTACTGCCTTAGGTGGTTTTATATATTTCAATATAAAACATGTGGTAATTACCCTGACCCGTTTTAAGGTTGACGCTTATTACACCTGGCACCCTTGTTGCTTGAGAAATTACTCTCACATCCCAACTTTATGTACTCTTCTAATACCCAACACCCTTCTTTATTTGAGAAATTGCACCTACCTCCTCTGATTTATGTGCAATCAAGGTCCACAACCGCCAACACGGCTGCAATGCCATGGTTTTTAAAGTCTCCACAACCGTATCAGCCACATTTGTCCTCAATTCTCCACAATATCAAGAACTGTGATATAACCGCAACCGCGACTGAGATTTAAAACCTTGTGTGCAATTTCTACACATTTTCTCTTGTAAATAAAAAAAGGGAGGTAGATGTAAGCCCTAACTACAGGAAGTGTCAGTGTAATTACTCCGAAAACCTATTGTAGTTGTACGTGGGATAGGTTTTTTACTAGAACACTTCCATTTAGTTATTTTATGTTAATTTTCAGATTTTGCAATGTAAAGACGTCAAGGACTCCTCCTCCACCTGACCCTAATGAGCCCACCAATGTGGCTGAAGCAATTGCATCATGGGGTTTGGATTATGTGGTTATAACAAGTGTTGACCGTGATGATTTAACTGATCAAGGGAGTGGTCATTTTACTGAAACAGTGCAGAAGCTAAAGGCACTGAAGCCTAATATGCTGATAGAGGCTTTAGGTATGCATTTTGAATATTTGTAGCTTCTGAAAATAGATTAATGTGATCATTTGTGTGAACCTCTAGTTCTATCAAATAGCAAATAACAACCAAGCATTATCTTGCTATGTTTCCACCTAGTTCTATTAAAATAATGAACATCTGTATGGTTTGCAGTTAGAGCTAGTGGATATGGATATGAAAGGAAGGACCATCTTATGTGAGTTTCTGTTTCAACGATAGGTTATTTGGTGGCAAGGTGAATTAGTTGGTACCTAAAATGCAAATTCCCCATGTAGTTTTTGTTAATGAATTTCACAGACATAGTTATTTTATTATTGAAACTGGTACTCTTTTAATAGTATGGCTTTTAATCAGAATTAAGAAACGAATCTTGTGTTGATACTTGATAGGGAATAGGGAATAAATTTGAAGGTTTGATTTGTATTTACATATTGTCATTATAGGATTCAATTTTGGTATATATTTGTTGAGATGGATTATTATCGAGGGGACCATGCTTCATTGTAAACCTTTTCAAATACAAATCAAATTTCTGGTGACAGTTGTTGCACTATTCTTGTTGCAACAGTTCCTGATTTTCGAGGAGATGCTAACTGTGTAGAGAAGGTTGCCAAATCAGGGTTAGATGTCTTTGCACATAATATTGAGACAGTTGAAGAGCTTCAAAGTTTTGTGCGGGATCACCGTGCTAATTTTAAGCAGTCTTTGGATGTTCTAATGATGGCCAAGGATTATGCTCCTGCTGGAACCCTTACCAAGACTTCAATAATGTTAGGTTGTGGGGAAACACCTGACCAGGTTGTGAAGACAATGGAGAAGGTGAAAGCAGCTGGTGTTGACGTGATGACATTTGGCCAGTATATGAGACCTTCAAAACGGCATATGCCCGTATCAGAATATATTACACCTGAGGCCTTTGAAAAGTATCACACTCTTGGCATGGAAATGGTAAGTCTATAGCTGTGTAGCATTTGTTCTAGTGGTTCTGATTAATTGCGTTTAACTTGTCTGTAAATGAAAAGAATGTACATTTACTGGATGAGAAGTAATTACTATTAGGATGGGATCTATTATTGTTGTTGTCATAGTTTTGCTGGCGTTCTCATAATCTTAATTTCAGTCAGCATTTACTAAAATCTTTTGGAGGTTATTTGCTATGTTTTCTCAGTGTTCGTAGATATTTGGGTCACAGTATAAAACTTAGCATCTGGGCTTCTTGCTGGTATTTATATATGTTTCTCAAAATTTGAGACAGATAAAACCATTTCCAGCATCATTCTTGCATATTCAGTCTGTGTAAAATAACAATCCAATTTAAATTCAGCCCGGTCATTCAACATTTCAACCTACTTGTTCTTAGTAGTTAGCACACCCTGGTAGCCCTTCCAGTAGAGATCTAATTCTAGCACTTTATCTGGCATCCTATACTTCACAATGCGAGTGTAATCATGGCACATTTCTCCTTTTAATTTTTGCAACGAGCATCATGTTGATTTGTGGAAAAGCTATAATATATTAAAATGCTTATAGTATTAATTATGACTTGATCATGTGGTATGAATGATGGATTAATTCTACTTTGTATGTGATAGGGATTTCGATATGTGGCATCTGGGCCCATGGTAAGGTCATCATACAAGGCAGGTGAATTCTATATTAAATCCATGATTGAATCAGATCGGGCTGCATCTTCCTCAAAGCTGACCGCCTCTTGATCCATTGTCTCTTTTGTTATTTACACGCTATTAATGTGCATTATATGTAAGAAGGAGCGTAGCCTTACTTCATACTGATGATGCCCATGCCACATGTATTATATCATTCAAATGCTATAAACGGGCTTATGCTGTCTGCAATTCTTTTTGCTCCCTCCTCTACAAAAGCATCAATCAGTTGATTGGTTCAAATTTATTTGGAAAATGCAAATTTCAAAGGTTAATAATTCTATATATGTCCTTATCTACATGTACTCATTTTGCTCTTCAACCGTTGCAATTTATACTAATTATTATTGTAGCTATGAAAAGTATTTATTTATTTATTAGCCCTAAAACTGTTGATTTTAATATGGTTGAAGTGCTACTAAATTTGGGTTTATTTGGCAACTGACATTCTAACTCACCTCACTTGAAATTTGAGGTACAATTTGGGACTACTTGATAGCAGTGTACTACCAAGAGCATATACAATTCTGCTGGCAAATTGTCCTAAAGCCATGTCTAGTGTTATTGTTACAATCATCAGGTGGTTGTCTAGTAGATCTGTGAGGTATTCTTTTTGGGTTGTGACCCATGACAGGCTGGTGAGTGTCTGTCTTTCAACATCCTGTGGGGACTGGTGCTAAAACTCTTGAATTCGGCTACAATACATTGATTACATTCCTCAAGCATATAATATCCCATAAAATGTGGAAGTATATCGTATGTCATGGTAGAATTCTAGGTCGGGCAAATCTTGGTGGGGCTCTGGTCTTGACTGTTGATCATAAATGAACGAACTGATTCTGTGTTTCATGTTGAAATATCCACTAAGGTTTATGTTCACTTCTCGTTGATGGTCTGCTTTACCATATAATAAATTTAGCCAGCGATGCAGATATTAGATTTATAATTATATGTTGGTACGAACCCTTCATTTTTTTTATAATTTAAAGACGATGTTATGATCGAAAAGTTTATAAAATTAGTATGTATTTGGATTGCTTAGTATGTGGGAAGCTTAAATTTCTTACGTGGTTACTAGCTAGGTAGGAGTATATAGATTTGGGTCTAGTTTCTTCGATCCCCAATCATTTATCCAACTCTCTCCTTAGTTTCTATTTAGTTACAACTACAAATTATTCCAAGTTCTGGACATTATACAATTGTTAGGTTAGATTAAATCTGAAAAAAATTCGTTTTCTTAAATTTTTAAATAAGATTTTAATTATAAATATATTTCGAATACGGAATCAACTAATTTAAATATATAATTAATATGTAGAATTGCTCTTTGTAAAATGAATTCTAAAATAAAAATGTCACTAATTGGACTGGTAAATTACTTTTCGTTATGGAAACGGTGGCTTTGATTTCAAAATCAAATAGCCGGGATTATATTATAAAACCAATATTAAAGGAAATAAAAAAAATACATACGTGCGATTATTTGTGTTTACTTTTTGTAAAATTTTGATTGACACTAAATACATATAATTTTAAACTTAACGATATAAAATAGGTGGATTTTTCTTTTTTTTTTTGTTTAACCGAGCTGGGAACATTCACATTATGGTGGGGCTAGCTCTCCCAGCAGGAGTTTTTTTTCCATCCACAAAACTCGAACCGAGACTTTGCGTAAGGGGAATCAAGCATGTGTCACTTGAACCAATCTGTTGGTAAGTGGATTTTTCTTTACATTTATTTGCATAATATTATCATATAATTATTTCTAAAACTTCCAAATTACTTTCGAAATGCTACGCAAACAACCACCTAAATGATATTCATGTACTTATAGTTTTATCGATCTATTCATATGTGGGGTTGAACTGTGGAAGTCAGATTAACCTTTCATAATTGACAATTCAAAAGGCATGCATCTTTATTTATTTATTTAATTTTTTTTTCTTTGCTTTACATTGTTACGTTCTTTAACATGACATTGACAGCCTTGTCCAGCATGTTTCACTTTTGAATCATCTTTTTCCCATTTTTTGCATAAACTTTCAGAATTCCCTTTTGAATTCATCCTTTTCCGTTTCTCCCATAAAATTTCAGAATTCACTTTTGAATTCGTCTTTTCCATTCTCTTGCGTAAAATTTCAGAATATTTGCGGGAATAAAATTGCGACATAAAATAATCATTTTTGTAGCGATCTTATTTACATAAAATATCCAATTACTATACAGCAAACAAAACTCATTCTGAAATAATAAAATTAAGGAAAATAATTGTTATGTAACCATTTAAAACAATGCCAAATATAATTTAATTATCATTCAGCAGCATAAAAAAAATAATGTTTTTAATTTGAGTGAATAGCGTTGCTGAAAAACTAATGACCACAGGACAGACAGATAAATCTAGTCATCACTTTAGTTTAGTACCACATGCATGTCATTCATCCAATTCGGATGGGATTTTGGAATTTGAATTCTTCCCTGTTAAAGGGTGGTGCAAGCAATTTTAAGTCAAATTATATTTTCCTTCTTTTTCATAAACACAATCACAAATAGAGCTTTATAGACAGGACTGTATCACAAACTAAATTGAATGTCTAACGGTTACTAGAAGGCAACATAACAACTGGTGTTCTTCTTTAAAAAAATCCATACTTGTTATTTTGGTAACGGAAGTGTAAGATAAATAAATAATTAAATTCTTTGAGTTAAATTATAACGTGAATTTAAGAAAAATATTATTTGCTTTCAAGAAAATAATATAATTTTGTATATTAAATTTAATTTATTTTTTCTAGATATAACTTAGTTTCTTATATTATAATCATCCTTAAAAAGTTGATTATGGTAGAACATAAAGTACATTTTAAAGTATAAAATGTGAAATTATAACCATTGATAAAAAAAAGCAATTGAGATTTAAATAACTCCATAACTAGTTATATATGTACATGTATCTTTTCATAAATTTAATTGTTGATTTTTTAATTAATGATTATATATCTTTACATTTTATTCTATAAAGTACATCCTTAATATGTCAAATTTAATTAATTTATTTTAAAAAAATTATTTTACATATTTTAAATTAATTATACATATTTTTTATAATCTTTAATATTTTCTTTTTAATATGTGTTTTAAGATATTGAATAAATTACTTATGCATTTTTTTATAATTTTAGATGCTTTTAAAAATATTTTATTTTGTATTATTTAAATTTTTATTAATTTTAAAAATATCTATGTAATCTATAACATACTAAGTTGAAACATTCTGGCTGATCCTTTCAAGAGTACAAAAAAATATATAAACAACATGGGATTTCATCACCTCAAGAGAGATAAGAAGAGAATAAAGAAATGTGATAGATACCATGGATAATATGATGTGACTATAGAGAAATAAAAAGAGATAAGAGATAAGAGATATTAAATAAATATTTGCGTTATTGAGATTTCTATATTAGTCATGATTAACAAAAGTATGATATTTAACTCAAACTTCTAAGATGATCACTTGTGGCTTTCATTATCTAGTTCAAGTATAAGCCAAATTAATAAAAAATTACGATTATGTGTTTATGTTTGGATTGATTAAAGATAACAAAATAAAGCAGAATATATATAATTTTAATTATTAAAATAAAATAAAACATAATTGAAAATGTGATAAAATCCATTTCATCTAATATTCTTTATTTCCGTTCAATTTGATAATATGAGATAGAAAGGTATTTTCCTATTTTACTGTAAAAATATTTAAATAATAAAAAATTATTTTATTTGACTTCATTTCACTCTATTTTGACATAAAAACTTTGCTTACTTTTGCCACTTCTATATTTTCAACTACTATGATAAGAGTTTAATAAAATCTCAATGAATATACAACCTCAATGTAAAATTTTTTTATTACTATCTAATAATGGATCACCATATCATTTAATGGATATGTTATGTGTCACAAAACTCAATAAATAATGTAATATAATACATTTATTATCAGATAACAGTGTTTGAAAAAAAAAATTCATTAATAATAATGTATACCTATTAATTTCTTAAGGTTATATATATAAAAGGGTTAATTATATTTTTGGTCTCTCAAAAATTTCTGGAATTTGGTTTTAGTCCTGTAATTTAAAACTACTGGTTTTGGTCTCTCAAAAATTGAAAATACACCAATTTAGTCCTTATTCCTTAGTTTTGTTACAGATTTTGCTACGGATTAACTACAAATTTTTATCGATAAGGACTAAATTGGTGTATTTTTAATTTTTGAGGGACCAAAACCAGTGATTTTAAATTACAGGGACTAAAACCAAATTCCAAAAAATTTTGAGGGACAAAAAACATACTTAACCCTATATAAAAAATTTCAAAAGATTCACGAAAGAAAAAATAAGTCTATTATGATATAAAACAATGTTTTGTCTTTTTTATGTTGCAGGGTATATACATCCCTTTTTTATTTGGAATTTCATCTTTTTACCTTTTTAACTCTTTTCATCTTCTTTGTTCTTAATTTAGGGCTTTTTTTTAAAGTTAATTATCTTTTTTAGTTTTCTTTGTCTTCTTTCTCTAATGTAAGCTCTATCTTTTTTATTTTCTTTTTTTGGTAATAATCTTTTTATAAAAAAATAATTTTTTTATTATTTTCTTTAAATATTTATTCTAATTTTTTGTCTTATATTTGACTTTTGAAATTTATTTACTTATATTATGTTGCATAAATAGACATTGTTCAATTTTTTATATATGTTTTATTATATATAATATAAGTCGATTAATATTTTTAATCATTTACATTTCACACATCTATTGATTAAGAAGCACATTTTATAATTTTCATATGATATATTTATTATCCTTCATTTTTTATTTAAATATTATCTTTTATATTTAATTATATTTTTTAGTTATTATTTTTCTAGAAGTAACAATAAAATTTGAGTACTATATCGTACAAAACTATTTATTTACGTAAACATTACCAAGTGAGAAGAAATCTCTCCTTAGTTGTTGACATGCAAGTTTTGATGAGGACAAACAATAATAGATTAGTTTAGTTTTGTGTATTTTTCTAGAATATATTTGGATGCATGATCAATGCACCAAAAAAAAAGTATGCACCAAAAAAATTTGGATGCATGATCTCTCTGAAAATGTTTGTCAATTTTGAGTTAGTTATGTCAGTTATGAATGGTTGTAACTACCCTAACTAACCCATAATATAAAGCATTTAAAACTTCAAAATTCAATAGAATCATATAAACCAACGAACAGTGGTTGGTTTAAGTGGTACATGCTTGATTCCCCTTAAGCAAGGTCTCGAGTTCGAGTCTTGTTAATGGAAAAAATCCCCGCTGGGAGAGCTAGCCCCACCATGATGTGGATGTTCCCGGCTCGAACAGGATTGTTTCCCGTGGAGGATACCTGTTTTAAACCAAAAAAAATAGAATCATATGAGAAAAGGTTTATCACTTTCAAATACTAAGTTTTCAAAAATATATTGAGATTTGAAAAGGAGAGAAAAGATTTAATTTCAAGTTTTAATTGAGAGATCATTGCATGTGTTGAAGTATTCAATTTGCAATAGGAGATTGCAACTTTCTTTTTTTATTGTATTTTTCTCAACCTTGTGTATTGTGGTAAAGGTGATGCATCTTAGGCTTCTTTTCTTTTTGTTCTTGCAAGTAGGGAATTGTGTAAGGGATTGTTATTTGCAATGTGAGGGATCTTTGTAAACGGAATTCTTCAATTCAAGTGATGCTTCTTGAAGAAAAGAATACTCAAAGGTTTGTAATTTCTGCAGAAAAATAGTATTAAATTCCTGAAGTGGTTCTGAAGTGGTAAAGAATGAACCATATAAAATCTCTTGGTGTGATCTTTTTAACCCTTTTCTCTCTCTATATTTTGTTTCTTACTTTTCATTTTCACAAATATCTATATTATTCTAATAACTCTACTGCATTGTATTCATATAATTCACACTACTCTTGCAATCATACACTATTTGGCTATATATTGAATATTATCAAGATTGTTGAATTTGAGTTCACACACGTTTAAGAAAAATTCGGAACATTAGGTGAATTTTTAAAAAAAAACACACCTAATTCACCCTTTAAGTTAATGAGGCCATTTGACTAACACTAAGGATAGAGAGGTTAAAACTTTAGGCACTAATTCAACAACAAAACTATAGTAGTTCTATTTCTACGCAAGTTATTACAATTTTAATTATTTTGTGATATTTATCTTTATTTTTAATCTTCTATGGGATTAATTCAATTAAAATATATATTTACAGCCTTATAGATGTCACATGGATATTGCTCGGTGTATTTGACATTATTAGATTTTGGGAAAAAAATTAATATATTAACTCACATAATATGCAATTAAAAATATATTTATATATAATTAAAATTAAATTTATAATAATTAATATCTTTAAAATTATAAAATAAGAACAAAAATAACTTTAGACAATTATTCAGTTTAAATTGTAATAACAGATAATATTTTACTATTAAAATCTAATTTATTTTATTATTTAATAATAAGTTATAATTAAATATGCCATAAAAGGTTATAATTAAATAAATTAAAATCATAAAAATAAGAATAAATATTTATATTTAAAATAAAGATTAGAATATAAAATGATTAGATAAAATTTTGAATCTTAATATATAAATTTTAAAATTAAGAATTAACATTTAATAGTATTTAGAAATTTAAATAAAAAGAGAGAATGTTGACATTAAGTATTAAGAAGGATTGTGTGAGAAGTTCATCATAAAATAAAAAGAGAAAAAATTTAAAAGTTATTAAAAAAAGAGTATAGTGATCAAAACTAAAGTCACAAATTTATAAATAGAGAATTTATTTATATTTATACCATCCTTTCCGCATATGGGATTGAGTCACGGTAGTTGTAATATAAATCCCCACACCACATGCAAAAGTTATGCAATTGGCCAGAATCATAATTTCAAATAAATAAACTTCAAATTGTAGAAACATATTAAATTCATAATATATAACACATTTATATATGTTTTTTGGTTAGGAGGGAAATACATTACAAGTTTAGAGGTTATGAACAACAATAAAATTTTACAATTTTTATCTTACTTTATTTAAATAATAAAAACAAAATGCATTTTTAAGTAATTTGCAAATATAAATTACTCATAAATTTTATTATGTTATACACAACTTAGGATTCTTGAATACTGGTTTATCCTTCATCAGCAGCATGATCAAAGCTATTTAAACAGGTCCTGCATGTCCTTGGTTCATTCAGGCTCACTCCTTCTACAGGCTACAGTCTACATTCAGCCAAGTAGTTATTTCTTTCTGTGTGCTATCAACACCTCTATTCTCACTATCTTTTTCTGATTTCCAACATTTCATTAGCAACAATTCTCGTTTCTTAATTCTTCCATCAAAATTTTCAAAACCATGCTAACCATGATCAACTGAAATTTAGCTCCCTTGATAATTCAGTCCAAATGGGTTGCTGCTTTAGCACTCGTAATAAGCAAGACCAAAATGGCCTTAAAAACCAACAACCCCACTTTAGATCTTCCAATGCTACTCACGAAGAAGCAGAGTACTGCAGAGTGGCACCACAACCACCTCTTGAAGAGGAATCTGTGAAAGAGGTCCTCTCCGAAACACCCATTTCTAAACCCCAACAAGTTCCAATTTTGACGCCAGAAACAAAGACCCAAATGCCAATTGTGCAACCCAGAAAAAGTCCCATCAACAAAGCATCATTGGAAGAGGCCTCCGAGGAAGCCTCTCTCGTTTCGGGAACATGCAGCATCAGCGAGAGCTTCTCCACCATCACCACCGCCACCGTGCCGGAAATGAGAGAAGACGAAGCCACCAGTAAGCCAAGAAGCGCTAGAGATGGAACTTGGAACAGGAATCGACCCCGCTCCGATGCATCGAGGAGGCGTTCTCACACCGTCGATGGCAATGGAATCGGAGGCAGAGAGCGAAGGTCAAAATCTCCGGCGCGGTTGCCGGAGATTCCGACGGAGAAGAAGGTTCTGGTGAGTTCACGGTCAGTTCGTCGGAGGGAATTTGATCAGGTCCACCGTGATCCCAGCGAGGGTTCCGGCCGGCGGTCGAGGTCGCCGTCGTATACCAGGACGGTTAGCGCCGGTGCTGGCCGCAGTCAGCTCAAGCCGCCGGGAGGGACCGATCGGCGATTGCCGGCTGCGGCTAAGGGTGTGGAGAAGGAGAACGGTTGGAGTGAGAATATTGTTGGGGAGAGAAACGACGGCGTTTCAATGGAGGAGTCACTTGAGAACCCTCATGTTTCGTTGGAGTGCTTTATTTTTCTGTAGATTCTGGAGGCACGTTTTTGATTCCTAGAAGCGATTTTTCACATGGGCATGTTTTCGATTTTAGTAGCAGTTTCAAGTGCTTGTTAGAATGTTGGAGTTGGGTTTGATTGATTGTTCACTTTGACCTTGTGGGACTTCTTTGCTCACAAATTTGCTCTTGTAAATATCCATGTACATCTCTAAAGATGTTTCTTTCTGTTTGGTTTGTCAAGTCCCTTTATTTCTTATCTTAGTATTTTTGTGTTTTCTTTAGAGTAGAAAAGTAGGAGTAGAATGTAGAGAAATAGAGAAGATATAAATGAACTCAAGGTGAGAAATAGTGAGGAAATTTAGATTATTTAGTAGGAGATAAATAAGAGTGAAATAGAGTGAAAATAGAGTGTAATTTTTCTTTTATATTATTTGATAGGAGAAAAAATAGAAAAAAAATAAAGTGTGAGAGTGGATTTTCACTCAATTTCTCCTCTCTTGAGGAGAAATTTTTTTGGGTGTGACCCACACCTTTAAATTTTTCTCATCTCTAATCTCTCTACTACCAAATAGATAAAGATTCTTCTTTTTATCATATTTCATCTTTCTCCCCTATATTTTCTATTTATTTCTCCTGTACCAAACAGAGGGTGGAGAATAGGGACGGTGGAAAACACAGATTCCAAAATACTTTTTCTTATTTGGTTTGGAAGAAAAAGTGGTAGGATAGAAAAGTTTCACTAAAATCAATGCATTTTTCCTATTTCTTTTCTCTCACTATTTTTTCCACTTTCTCTCATGGAATAAATCACCAATTTCATCCCCAATGTATTCCACCGACTTCAAATTTATCCTCAACGTTACACTAATTCATTAATAGTCCTTAAATTATGTAAGTAATTAATGATTTTTTATATAGTTTATGAACTATTAATAAATTATTATAACGTTAGTGATAGATTTAAAATCGATGAAATATGTTGGAGATAAAATTGATCTCATTCTAAATAACTAAAAAATCATTTCATTTTCCTCTACTTTCCTCATTTTTTTTTCATTTCTTTTCTCTTCTTTCACTTTCTCTCCTACCGAAACAAATCATAATTCTACGGATGGTAAATTTGTATGGGATATGTAATGATAATATTATTTATAAAGAGTTTAATTATAAAGAACGGTAAATTATTGAATTTATTTATATATTAGCTCTGTAATGTAATTTACTTTTTTATGGTATTATTATATAACTTTTTAAAAATATTAACATGCAAACATCAAAACTCATTAAGCAATGAAAGTGGTCCTCGAGATTGGGCATCTTCTTTACTTTATGGGGGATGGGGAAGATAGTGGCTTCTTTTGTTTCTTGGTGATGGTGTTGAACTGTGGTTTGTCATAAAATTGTCTTCTGATGTGTGCAAGCGTGTAACCTGATCTGTCTTTGTGTGTGCTGATTTAATTTTTAGTTGATGTATTTTATTATAATTTAAAAGTATTATATTTTTAATTTTATTTTAAAATTTTATGAAAATATGATAATGAAATGTTATTTTTATTGTATATTTTTTATAAAAATTAAAATAAAAATAAAATAAAAATGGTGTTATATATATATATATATACTGTGAGAGTAGTGGTTTATTGTGAGAGGTGAGAGGAATAATTAATAGCCATTAGATTTAAATTAATGGTTCAGATTAAGTCATTAGATAGCCATTAAATTTAAAGGCTTAATTGCATTTTTGGTCTCCCTATTATCATCAATCCGCGATTTTGGTCCCCATACTTTTTTTTTTTCGTGATTTTGGTCCCCCTATCATCATCAATTCGCGATTTTGGTCATTCTAACATATACTTTGAGGTATAGAGGGACCAAAATTTTGAACTACATTCAGATTAGGAATAATTGGGGGGCCAAAATCGTGAAAAAAAGTAGGGGACCAAAATCGCGGATTGATGATAATAGGGGAACCAAAAATGCAATTAAGCCAAATTTAAATTAATGAGATAAATAATTAATAGTCATTAAATTTCATTTCCTTCCTTTCTCCCTCCTGTGCTCAACCCAAATTTGCCTAAGGTTACTTGTTGATCTTCTCTTCTGCGTGCCACCGTCGGAATTTAGAATTAACAAAATAAAGCTTCTCTTCTCAGAATTTTAAAGCAGAATGTGAAGCTTTGAAAAATATTAGGTTATCGAGAATCGATTTACTTCACTAATCCAATCCTCATCTACAAATTGTTTCGATTAAAAAAAGGATTAACGGACTGACTGATCCTAAACTTGCGCAACTGAACAATCCAAAAGCTAGCACTCCACACAATTAACCAGTTTATTAGGCACTCCACACAATTCCGATGTTAATTCTGAATTTTGAATGTGGTACGCAAAAGAGAAGATCAACAAGTAACCTTAGGCAAATTTGGGTTGAGCATGGGAGGGAGAAAGGAAGGAATTGAAATTCAATGACTATTGATTATTCCTCTCATTAATTTAAATTTAATGGCTATCTAATAGCTTTTAATCTGAACCATTAATTTAAATCTAATGGCTATTAGTTATTCTTCTCACTTCTCACAATAAACCACTCATCTCACTTGATATTTTCCCATGCATATTTGTAAAAAGGCTTTTGAACTTATATTATGAAAAACTTTTTAGTTTTAAGAAAACACAATTCAATCACTCTTCTTGTGTTTTCTCAGTGTATTTCACCAATAACTCATAGGTAAGTAAAAAAGTATTTTCAGTTACACTCTGATGCTTACACACTTGGTGTGGATATAAATATTTACAAAGCAGAAGTTAACTATAGGTTTTAAATCAAACAACATGTTTGAAAGAAAACTATACAAATATTTAAAAGAATGAAAGAATAAATAGATGGAAATTATGTAGAGTTTTAGCTTCAACATTATTCTCACCATTATGATTCTTCTTCTATTTATAGAGATCTAATAGATGTTAACATTGTGAAACAAACTTTGAACTTTGGATGATCAATCAAATGTTTGGAAGGTGCCAGACAATAACCAACAACTTGAAGCAAATAAAAAGAGTGGCAATTCTATTACTCTTAAAGCAAATCAAAAGAGTGCTAAGACTAGCACATCCAAGGAACTCAAAGTAGAAGATTCAATACACGAGTCAAAAGAGTCTGATGATGAAAAACTCTAGAGACATAATTTACTAGTTTATGGTCGCTTCTCTATGGTACCCGTTGTTACTTCATTGAATTTGCTTCATTAATAGGGTCACGATTCGACTTTAATCGTTATGGATTGGTACCACGATCTAGTCCTAGGCAGCCATACCTAATTTTAACAGCGGGCACGGTAACCATGAAAATGATTCCTTCTTTTGTTCAATTATATGAGCAAATGCCCGAACCAAAACATGTTATTACTATGGGAGCATGTAAATTACCAGCGAGGATGTTCAATATTGATTCTTATAATAATATTCAGACTATGATTGACCATGTCAGTGATGGTATTGCTCTATGTACTATGTTAGTGATTGGCTATTGAAACTTGCATTGTGTAATTGAATCCTTGCATAAGGATAATATTTTCTCAAGACCCAAAATCTAGTTGTGAGGGGCTTAGTTATACATTTTAAAACTAGTTCTTACATAACTTTACAACAAAACTCCTCCTACATAGGGTTTTTTTTTTTTTTACCTTAATCAGATTCTCTAGTAGTTTTTTATATGTACATAGCATTCTTTGTGACTGTGTTGAATTTATCCAAAGTAACTCATGTATTTGCACCTAAAAAGGAAACAAGTCAAACTCAATATCCTTTATTGCCATAATTGATGAATGTATATGCAAACTAAGATGGAACCTTGAGACATTCTAAGGAACATATTTTACGCGGGGATTGTAATTGCACCCGAGTCTAATGATACCTAAAAAATTACCTGCAATTGGTAAAGTAAATGTTGACTAAAGGGGTATGGTAATTACTTGCAAATTTTATTGAGGATAGTTATGAGTATGGGTACCATAGTGCATGTAACGTCCTAATTTCTAATTCAAAATTTAGTCCGCTGGAAACTAAATCCCAAGTTTTTGAAATTAATTCGCGTCATTTTGAATATCGACAACGTTCACAACTTGTTAAGTAACCAACGATAAATTGAACAATTTGTGAAACTGAGACTATATACAAATATATATATATATATATATATATATACACACACACACACACACATGACATGCCTTGAAGGCTACAAACTTAACATCTCAAAATAAGAATTAGCTTATACATATATACAACTATACAAAACCAATAAAACTAAAAGCTAGAACTCCAACTCAAAGCATGCCCCTGCTCCTAACTTAAGAATCAGTGCGTGGCGGTACCTGCACACCTAGCTTATGTCCATAAAACGTGTGGTGAGACGTATGTCTCAGTGAAGTACAACTATGCAAATACAGTGTAGGGATCATAATTGAATGATATGCAACGGTTATAACATAAGCATATACATCACAATCAACTCAAATACATGCAACTTATGATGCAACTCACTGTTGTGCCCAGCAGACATGATCTTATCACTTAAACTGGAGTTAGAACTGAGCTCAGACTAAGGAGAACGTTTCCTCCGGGGACGAATCCCACCCATTACTGGACCGAAGTCAAGTTTTCACATAATTACTTATTTTAACTCGCAGCCGAAGCCGACTTATATTATCTCACGGTTGAAACCCGCTTAAATTAACTCAATGCTTATAATATCAATGAATTAACAAATAATAAGAATCATGTAAATAGATACCCTAATTTCCTAAGTTCATAACCTAGGGTTTTACATAATCAATGCATAATCCTTCATAGTCTACAAAATACATATAATCAATGATATTCAACATCTATAGAGCAAGAAGAAGAGAGATTAAAGAATTGGGATCATACTCAAGGTACACTACCATAGAAAGTGAGAGTGTGAGTTGTACTCACCTCAAAATTGACAAAGGATGGAAAAAGAAGAGATGAGGGAGATTGGATGATGAATGCTTGACCTACGATTCCTTCTCCAAGCTCCGAGGGACGTTTCCTCTCTCTTGAACCAGAGTCTCTTTCTAGAATTGAAGAAGAAGTAAGAAGAAAGTGTAAAGTCTGTAACTGAATTAAGCGTTTTGAACCTTTAAGTGGATTCTCGCTCAAGCGAGATATTCTCGCTTGGGCGAGCGTATCGGTTGCATGTTTTTTCTTCACATTCTTGCTTAAGCGAACTGTCTCGCTCAAGCGAGAATGATCCAGAAAAGACCTCTCTGGACAATTCTCGCTCAAGTGAGCCCTTCTCGCTTAAGAGAAAATTGTCCAGAGAGCCTCCCAAAACTCGCTTGTATCTCGCTTAAGCGAGCTGGCTCGCTCAAGCGAGATATGCAGAAACTGAAATTCATCCTTTTTGCTGCATAATTCGCTCAAGCAAACTTAGTTTTTATTTTAAGTCTTTCTTCTTATATCATTTTTACCCTTTACTTAATATCATTCTTAAAAATCATTATCCTATTCTCTTAATTAGTCTTAATTATCGAGATGTTATAGTGCACAACTTTCCCCATACCCCCATATATTTAATTAATTAAAAATAACATATCAACCATCTTAATATCTCACTACATTATGAGTTGTATTTTAGAACCTTATTATTTTGTATTTTGATTTAGTAAATGATTATGTTCTTAATATTTTATGTTTGGATGATTTTTGAGTAAATTTTCAATTGAGTTATAGTTATTTTTTAATTAATGTTTTTTATTGATTTACTTATTTTACATTTAATTAAAATGTGGGTAATGAATGCAAATACGGACATATATGTTTCCAACAATTATGGGAACGAGTATTAAAATTGCTAGCAGTGCATGTTCGAACATTTCTTGAAAACGCAAGTATGGAACAGGTACTATAGTACCTACCCTACCCAATGGGTGTACCCATTTGCATCCCTAATCGCTTTATTCTCCCCGAAGTATTTTCTTTTTGAAAATGAAACAGGAACCTATTTGTTATTATGTCAATGATAGAGAGACCTTGGGGTCTCCCTATTCCTTAGAAATAATCGTTTCAATTGTATATCTATTCCTATTGAGGGGCTTGTCACAAATATTGTTTTCAATAGGTATTCTCCTCACTATTCCCTCTACATCACAATATTTTGTCTCTAAAAAAAGTAGACTACCATCTAACTCAATGTTGCTACTTGTTCCCCCATGTGCATGCTCCCTTGGGTTTTTCTACTTTGAGAATAGAATAGATAAGGGTAAAAAACACAACATGTACAACATAGACACATACACAAACACAAAGCCCTAATTTTAAGGTAGAATTTCTTCAATTAAGGTATGTTGAATAGAAACACCATAGTGCATTCTCGATGACAAAAGAAAAAGAATAATAACCTAGATAATCTTGCACCATTCTCCTAGTCCCTTGACTTTAAAGAAAAACAAACTCAGACAAATAATAAAAGATGAATCAAAAGAGTGAGAAAGATGTAGAGGAAAAGAAACAAAAACCTCACTTGAAATTACATAGGAAAAGAAAACACAAGTAGCCTTTGATTCACATTTGTAACAACCCTATCAATAATAGTTTATATGTAAACGTGCTTGGAAGTCCACACCTAATATGTTTCCAAACACTCTAAAACAATACATAAGAAAATAAAACAAAAACCCGACTTATGTAGTGAGGTAACTCTTACACTATGTTTGTGAGAGAAAAGAACTAGGGAAGAGAGAAATGAAAAAGAGGTGAAGATGATTTAATAATTGTTTGGTGTGAGAGAGATAAGTAAGAAATTGAAAGGAAATAGAAATTTTGGTTTTTTAATTTGATAGAAATGATAGAGAAAAATAGTTCACATGTGAGGAAGAGGGATGAGTAGTTCTCATTTCTCCCCTACCTCTCGGCTAAATTGTGGAGTTATACTTTAAATGAGGCACACCACCTTTTTATGTTTCTTCACTATTTCTCTATAATACCCCACCAAACAAGTGAAGTGTTGCACCTCTCCCTTTTCTCTCCTCTCCACCTATTTCTCTAACATTTCTACCACACCAAACATAACATTAACGAGAGGAAGAGAGGATTCACGTGAGGAGAGAAGACCTGCCCAAATCTTTTGGGCCTATTTAAATCTTGGGCATTCTTATCAATTATAATGGGGAGTTGCTTTTAACACTCCCTTATGCTATTTACACCCTACCCCATTTGGAAAAAAATTGTCCCTAAACCTGTCAAAGACGAATTACAGATGGAAAAAATTTCATCTCTAAAATCTTTCGAAAAAGAGATTTTATTTCAGTTTTAGAGATGAAAAATTTTTCCGTCTAATTCATCTCCAGTAAGCATAGAAACGAATTTTAGAGTCAAAACTTTTTTCGTCTCTAAAAATTTAAAACTTATAAAAAAATTACACTTATGGAAATTTCTGAAAACCATTTCTATTTTTGAACTTCCGGAAATTTCTGGAAAAAGATAAAGGGTTTTTTGTGAGAAATTACTTTTTAGGGGGTGTGGAAAGGAAAAAAAGGGTGCAAAAGCAAGTACAGTTGCAATTTCACCACTTTTGGGCTTATTTAAAGTTTTTCGGTCCAGCTGCAATGATTGCATCGTCATTGGCATATTAATCGATCGAGTCATTGACAAAAAAAAATTGATTGTGAGTGATAACACAGGGAGTTGCTTTTGGAACCCCTTTTTGCTATTCGCACCCCCATAATATAACCTCTTCCCAAACTACCCCTACCCCTACCCCTTATCCCCACCCACCCCCACCCCCACCACAAGCCACCCCCAACCCACCCCCTCCCCCATCCCCACTCTCCGGGCCGTGTTTTGGTCCCTTCCCCCCTCCCCTTTATTTTTTTTCAATGTTTTGTGTTTAGAGACATAATTTTTCCGTCTCTAAACACAAAACATTGAAAAAAAATAAAGGTTCTTTTACGGAACCTTCCAGAAATTAAGTTCCGGATGTCAACTTTGTTAACGAAATTTCCGGAACTTTTCGGACATTAATGTCCGGAAGATTCCGGAATTTCTGTTAACAAAGTTGATATCCGGAAATTAATTTCCGGAAAGTTCCGGAAATTTTTTTTAGTGAGACGAGTTTAGAGACGGAACAAAAATAAAGGGAAGGGGGGAAGGGACCGAAACAGGAAGAGAAATGAGTAGGGAAAGGGGAGGGGAGGGGGAGAATATTGGGGGTGGCTAGCGGTGGGGTGGGGGTGGGGGTAGGGGTAGGGGGTAGAGGTAGGGGTAGTTTGGGAAGGGGATATATTATGGGCGGTGCGAATAGCAAAAAAGGGGTTCCAAAAGCAATTCCCGATAACACATTGCTAAAAGCCCAATCATGTACGGGCCTCATCTTTTAGAGAAATCTTCCTGGCGTTGTCACTTGTCAATGGCAACAAGCAAGGCAAGGGATTCATCTTCCATATCCCTATGAAGAATGGATCCCATCTCGTGGGACTTTAAACTGCATCTTGCTGCAGTTGAATCTAAGGGGCAGAAAAATTTATAAGACATAATTTTTAATAGTAAATAACAATGTAAAATAAATAGAGGGTGAGGATCCTTGCAGAGGATCCTAGTCCATCCCTCTGTATTCAATACGATTATGAAAACTTTTCAAAACATTTCATGATTAAAGGGAGAATAGGTCTTAAAAAATAAATAGCTAATTGATAAATAAACTTTTTCCATTTTTTTATCATAAACAATTATTTGTTTCACAAAAAATACATAAATACGTTTTAATATTTTTTATTCATCTTATGTTTTAGAGATTACAAATGTGTTGGTCTAAAAATAGCTCAATTTCTTAAGTATGTGATATTATATTTGATCGATCCTTGGATTTATACTGAAAAAAAAATAGAATGCAATGTATATTGCGAAAATGAACCACGAAAGTTAGAATTTATTATACTTAAATTTTAGGGAAAATAGCATAAAATTACCCTGAACTTTTGACTTTTTATAAATATGTACCATGAGCTTGCAATTTGTCTCAATTAATCCTTAAACTCTTATCATTATTGCAATAGGTCATTTCATTAATATAAAGTTAAATAATTAACATAATAAATATTAATTTTTCAATATTTTTATGTTTCAAATATTAAAAACATGTAAAAGAGTTAAATTTTTTATTTTTTATTTTTGAATTCTGTCAAATTTCAAACACATTTGAAATTTTAAAAGCGAAACATGATGATGTATTATTTTAATTGATGGTTTTTTTTCTATTTTTTTATTTTTAAAATTTTATTTTATATTATTTTAATATTTTAATTACAAAATCTTGAATATTTATGATTGGTTTCGTTAATTATTTAACTCCGTGATAATGAAATGATATATTGCAACAATAATAGAAGTTTAAGGGTTAATTAGGACAAAATAAAAGTTACCTATCTATAAAAGGGTGAAAGTTTATGATAATTATATACTCTTTTTCTCTAAATTTTATTAGATACAAGTTCGTAGCTAATAAATCATAAACAATTTCCTTGTTCAATTTTTTCATCAACAGTTGTCTTATAAACCACAAGGTAGGCATCGTTGCATACCTACCCTTTTTGAGTGTGAGTATTTATATATATACTACATGTGTATGCAATAAAATATGATCCACATTCCACAGGGTCTCTAGGCATCGCTGTCAATATAACCCTCCCACGACAATGCTGTTAATGATAAATAGACTCTTAATCGGGTATGATATGATGGTTTCAGAGGTGGCACTCTCAAGGGACCAGTTAGGCGTTGGATTTTAATTTTTTGATATATAAAGTTCTTATTAAAAAAAAGGCAAAATAGCTAGCTGGATTATAAGACATAGCATTCAAAAAACTTTATAAACAATTTCATTTAATTATAATTAACCAAATGATGTTTACAGGCGATGGCACGCGCACACACACATATCCCTATATATATATAATTAATTTATTTAATTATATATTATTATTGTTAAATAATAATAATAATAGTAATAATTAGAGTTCAATAGCAAAAAATTACATATTATTATACCTTATGATTGAATAATTATCCGGATATGAGAAGATGGACTCCTTGATAAGGTAGAAGAAAAGGGAAAGTGATTAATTTTTTAGGAAAAAAGATATATATGAAAAGAAATAAAGGGGAAAGAAATTTAATTTATTTTAGTGAGTAATTAGGACCTTTAAATATAATCTAATGACTATTATTAAATGTTCTCATTTCTCACAATAAACAAGTGTTCTCACTTGATATGCTCCCACTATATATATATATACTACCAGCTAGCGATCCGTGATTCAAGCTATATTTTGAAAAAATATCTTCCATGACCAATGAAATTAAATGAGTTAATTACCTGAAAATGACCCTTCTATATATATCGGAATTCAGATAATGACAATGCAAGTCGTAATGGAAGGAGGAAGAAGAAAGCTCTAGTGCGGGAGATCATGACGTAAAGTTTCAAAGAAGCAGCAGAGCAGAGCATGATTCATCATACATAAATATATCTGTACGCCATACATTCATAAGAAAAATTAAAAAGGTTGCTTTTGGTTTTCGGTAAACACCAAATAGCAGTGCAACCACAGCCTACGCACGTAGTGATCAGACCAATCACTCCTCTGTTGGTAATTAAAATTAATTTTCTTATGTCAAAAAAAAAAATATCAACACTCAAAAGAATTAATTTCACACGTACACTTTTTTATTTTGTTGATAAATAATGCATTCACAAACTTGACATTTATTAATAGCCAATTTACACTCAAGATGACACATGAAAAATTTGTTGAAGTTTTCCTCTCAATTTCTTACACACACCTTAATTCTTAAACTAACTAATACTACACATATTTATACTAAAACATAAGCTTTAAGACCAACAAAACAAGCCACCTTTTGTGACTTTTAAAACCAAGCATGCATGGTAGTTAAAACAATATAATGACAAGTTGTAAGTCTCGACTTTCAATAGCATGATAATCTAGTTTTCATGCCATATAGGACCAAAACATAGATTATAGCATGTAGTTGAAAATCTTGATTTTCAATAGCATCATAATCTAATTTTTCATGCCATATAGAACAAAAGATAGATATAACATGCATTTTTATCATGTTGCCAAGTTTTAATTTCCAACATCCCCCTAAAACTTGACTTGATCATCCCAAGTATATTCTTCAACTTCAAGAATGAATTGACTTTGAGTGGCTTTGTAAAGTGTTACGGTCTGAACCTAAGTCCCAACAACCAATATGGCCCACATGCTATATTATTATCATATCCATAAATATATAATAATATCCATGTGCAATATAACCATATCTGCAATTACATCTACGATATCCCACAATATATGAAATATAATTATATTATCTATAATTATATTATTACACCTGCATACTTACTCCTTTTATACAAAGGCCCACTTACCATATTTATACAGGGAAAACCCCTATAAATACGGATCACTGATAGATCATCAGGTACGCAATCTCACTCAGTCAATCCCTCTGACTGTATTACCTATCTGAGTTGGGCGTCGGAGTCCCTTTGCAGGTACACCCCCCCGGGTCCAATTCGGATTCAAGCCTCCGCAACCCGGATTCGAATCCAACTTCACTCCTGCTGACTCAGACCCAGGTTCGAGTTCTATACCAGAACATTTGGCGCTAGAAGGAGGGCCTCCCCTATCCAGCATGACGGTTACCACTCGCCGTCAACAAACCCGACCCCGTCCTCAACCAACACCCGAAGGCTGGGTGGAGGACCTCGGAGTCGAAAACGGTTCAGCTGAACAGGAAGGAACTTCAAATCCACAGGTTGAAGTCGAGCAACATGAGGAGACTCATCGATCCGATCCCCGAGACGAAGTGATTCGACGGTTAGAGGCTCAAGTCAGAGAGCTTCAGGAACAACGCCACTCCCACGAGTCACACTCGAGACCGGCCGGAAATCCGGCCGTGAATCACATTGAAGAACGCCTCAGACACCTGGAGCGTAGCATAAACCCTCAACCACAGCCCACTATCCAGTCTCGGCTCGTATCAGAAAAAGATTATCAGGAAGTTCAACAAACAAGAGCTACGGGCTCGCTTGCCCCTTTCAGACACCCATTCTCAGAGAGACTAGTCCGGGTCGAGGTACCTGAGCAATACAGGAGAGCACTCCCCATTGAATCCTTCAATGGCACGACAGACCCGGTCAAACACCTGGACGCCTTCACCAATGAAATGCTTTTCATTGGCGCCCCAGAAGCCATCATCTGCCGCTCTTTCCCCAGGACATTGAAAGGAGAAGCCTTAGCTTGGTTCAAAACCCTCCCCTTGGGCTCCATAGACACCTAGGACGACATGCAGTACACTTTCCTGGGACGGTTCACAATTTTCACTGAGATCCCCAGAGACCAATTCACGCTAGCAAAGGTTAGGCAGACTAAGGATGAGCCGCTCAGGAGTTTCCTCGCCCGATTCTACAAAGAATGCGCTCTGATCCCGGATCTGGCCGAGAACGTCCAGCTCGTATGCGCCGTGTCGGCCCTCTCACCAGGATCCCCCCTGGCCGTCTCCTTGTCAGAAGAACCTGTCCGGTCCATGGAACAGTTTAGACAACGTTCACACAAGTACGTGGGACGAGAAGCTCATTTGGCTGTCGCCGCCAAGCAAGACTCTCACCAGGGATCAGGCCGAGACTCTTACCAGGACCGACATAAAGGGAAAGACAAGGGACACCATCAACAGGACCAACATCGGCGTCCTAAAGGCCGATACAATAACTATGCGTCCCTGAACACCAATCCAGGGAAGATCCTTAAGGAGGTGATGCACACTGAGTTTGCAGACATACCAAAGCCCCCACCTCTCAAAGCTGCAACTCAAAAGGACAAGACTAAATATTGCTCTTTCCATGAAGGATACGAGCACAACACTGATGAATGCATACAGTTACGTGACCTCATTGAGCAGCTTATCCGAGATGGCCGACTTGGCCGATATGTGAAGAAGAATCGGTCCCAAGGAGGACACAAGAAGAATGAGGAACGAAAGAGGTCGTCCAGCCCTGATGGGGAAAAAGACAAGAAACGGAAACACTCTCCATCCCCCAAGAAAAATGACAGCAAAGAAGACAAACCCGGCTCCAGCACCACACCAAGGGTGAGGATCAACATGATTTCAGGAGGTTTTGCTGGAGGGGGATTGTCAAACAACTCCAGAAAGAGACACCTACGTGAAGTTTATAGTGTTGAACAATCCGACTCGAAAGTCGTGACTAAAAGACCCCCAAACCCAGTCATCACCTTCTCAGACGAAGATTTCTTCGACGATGTGGCTGATCATGACGACCCATTCGTGATACGCTCCCTGATAGCAGATGGCGATGTCGGACGCATATTCGTTGATCAAGGCAGCTCAGCCGACATTCTTTTCTTCAGAACCTACACCCAACTGCTGTTACCACCAGAATCCCTATTGCCTTATTCAGGAGATCTAGTGGGTTTCTCTGATGAGAGAATCCAACCCAAAGGATACCTTCAGACTACACTCAGGGTCGGCTCGGAGACCGAAAATAAGGCCATATCGGCTAAGTTTCTGATAGTCGATTGCCCCAGCTTATACAATGCCATTCTTGGGCGCCCATCCCTGAATGCCCTGGGAGCAATTATTTCTACCAAACACCTAGTGATGAAGTTCCCCGGCCGAGATGGGAAGGTGATCACTGTCCAAGGAGACAGAAAAGAAAAAAGGAAGTGTTACAATGCTGCCCTCAATACCATACCCGCATCTCAGCAAGAAAAGAGAGTCCCCAGAGGTCAAATCCACATGATTGATCTCGACCCCAGAGTCGAGATAGATCACAAAGGACGAGAGAGGATTGAACTAGCAGCCAAGATGAAACCCTTTCAGATTGGAGTCTCAACAGAACAGACGACCAAAATCGGTTGTGATATGGATCCCACCATGAAAGAAAAGCTAAAGTCCCTGCTTTTGATAATCTCAGACCTGTTTGCTTGGACATCGGCTGACATGCCGGGTATTGATCCCAACTTCTGCTGTCATAAACTCTCGGTTGACCCCAACGTCAAACCAGTCGCTTAGAAAAAGAGGAAAATCGGCCTCGAAAGGCAACAAGCTGCTAACCAGCAAATAGAAGAACTCCTCAAGGCCAAGTTCATCAGAGAATGCAAGTACGTCACCTGGCTATCCAATGTCGTCCTGGTTAAAAAATCAAATGGCAAATGGAGGATGTGCGTGGATTACACAGACCTGAACAAAGCATGTCCTAAGGACCCTTTCCCCTCCCCAACATTGATCAGCTAGTTGACAATTCATCTGGGTACCGCTGGTTATCCTTCATGGATGCCTACTCTGGCTACAACCAAATACCCATGGACCGAACGATGAAGAAAAGACGGCCTTCATTACTGACAAGGGAATCTACTGTTACACTACGATGCCTTTTGGCCTGAAGAATGCTGGTGCCACATACCAGAGGATGATGACCAAAGTCTTTGGTGATATAATGGGGAACACAGTGGAAGCTTACATAGACGACATCATAACTAAAACGGCTGACGGAAATGACCACATAGCCGACTTGGAGCTAGTTTTTGCCTGCCTCAGGAAACACAACATGAGACTTAACCCCCTTAAGTGCTCTTTTGGAGTTCCCTCAGGCCATTTCTTGGGTTTTCTCCTCACCAGTAGAGGAGTGGAGGCAAACCCTGACAAGTGTAAGGTCGTGTTAGACATGAAAAGCCCAACTTGCATTAAGGAGATACAACAACTCAATGGAAGGATCACGACTCTCAGCCGATTCATCCCCAAATCGGCTACAACTTCCCTCCCCTTTTTTCAGCTCCTTCGCAAGGGAAATCTTTCACTTGGACTGACGAATGCGAAGCCGCCTTTCAACAGCTGAAACAGACACTGGCAAACCCACCAATCCTAGTGAAGCCTGTCCAAGGCGAACATCTGTACCTCTACATCTTTGTGACCAACCAAGCCATAAGTTCAGTTTTGGTTAAAGAAGATGGGCGCACCCAACTCCCCATATACTTCATCAATAAAGCCCTCCAAGGGGCCGAGCTGAGATACCAGAAGCTGGAGAAGGTCGCCTTGGCTGTATTAATCACTGCAAGGAGATTGAGACACTATTTCCAAGGACACAAAGTAACGGTCAGGACTGACTTACCCCTCAGACTCGTCCTTCACAAGCCGGACCTCTCTGGACGTATGACTGCCTGGGCCCTGGAGTTATCTGAATTTGACATACACTTTGAGGGACGTACTGCCCTCAAGAGTCAAATTCTTGCTGATTTCGTTGCTGAAATGACACCCCCTGAAGATTCACCCACTGCTGAATGGACCGTCTTCGTTGACGGATCCTCCAACAAAAAAGGTGCAGGAGCTGGGATAGTCCTAGAAGGCCCGGATGGAGTTTGCATAGAGAAGTCTCTGAAGTTCGAATTCCAAACCTCCAACAACCAAGCCGAGTATGAAGCATGCATTGCCAGTCTCCTGATGGCAAAGGAAGTAGGGGCTAAAAAGGTCCTCGTGTGCAGTGACTCCCTATTGATGGTATCCCAAATCAAAGGGGAATACCAAGCAAAAGAACCATTTCTGCAGAGATATCTAGAGAAGGTCAAAGCATCAAGTGATGGGTTTGAAGAAATTATCTTCCAACACGTCCCCAGAGCCGACAATACCAGAGCCGACATTCTTTCCAGGCTTGCAAGCACCAAGAAACTTGGGAACAACAAATCTGTCCTCCAGGAAGTTGTCTCGACTCCACGAATTTCAGAACCATCACTACTACAGATAGAAGAGTCTAGCTCATGGATGAAACCCATTAAGACTTACATTCTGATGGGCACACTCCCTACAGAAGAAAAGAAGGCAAAGAAGCTGAGACGACTAGCCTCCCATTTCACAATCATCCAAGACAGATTGTACAAAAAGGGATTCTCCACCCCCCTCCTTAAATGCATTGATGACAAAGAAGCCAAGTATGTACTGGCTGAATTACATGAAGGAAGTTGTGGAAATCACCAAGGAGGTAAAACACTTGCAAGAAAGGCCCTGAGAGCCGGGTACTACTGGCCGACTCTAGCCCAAGATTCCATGGAATATGCTAAAAAGTGTGAAACCTGTCAGAAAAATGCTTCCATCCACCACCAACCCTCATCCAAGTTGACAACCTTAACGGTCCCTTGGCCTTTCCATCAGTGGGGAATTGACATACTCGGACCCTTCCCCCCAGCTCTAGGGCAGGTCAAATTCCTAGTGGTAGCAGTGGATTATTTCACCAAGTGGATAGAAGCAGAACCCCTTGCCACAATCACCTCAGCTAAAGTGCAGAAATTCTTTTACAAGAACATTATCTCCAGGTTCGGGATACCCCATTCTGTAATCACGGACAATGGGACACAATTCACTGATAAGAGATTCAGAGAACTACTGTAAGACCTAAAGATCAAGCATCACTTCACTTCAGTGGAACACCCACAAACCAATGGCCAGACCGAGTCTGCGAACAAAGTGATCCTCCAAGCCCTTAAGCGCAGATTAGACAACGCCAAAGGTAACTGGGTAGAACAACTCGACCATGTGCTCTGAGCATACCGTACCACTCCACAATCCTCCACCAATGAAACTCCTTTCCGACTCACTTACGGGACCGAAGCTCTCATCCTGGTCGAAATTGGGGAGCCGAGTTGGCGGGTGCAGAACTTCACCCAAGGGCCAAATGACAAGGCAATTCTAGAAGAATTGGACTTCTTAGATGAAACCCGGGCTATAGCTCATGTCCGAGAATCAACCTTGAAGGAGCGTCTCACCACACGACGCAACGCCAAAGTAATGGCCCGAATTCCAACCCGAAGATCTTGTTCTGCGCAGAGCCGATATCGTCAACAAAAATGCAGCCCAGGGAAAATTGGCAGCAAACTGGGAAGGTCCCTACAGAGTCACCGAGGCAACTGGGAATGGGGCCTACAAGTTAGAAACTCTTGAGAGAAAGCCTGTACCCAGATTTTGGAACGCAGATAAACTCAAGACCTATTTTTCTTAAGTTATATTCTTGTGGTTTATTAAGACCGGATGTGAAGAGCATCCCGGTTCAATATTACTAAAGCCGGATACGAAAAGGATCCCGGCCCAACTTTTCTGTTTCTATGTAATGTTTAACCGGTTGCGAAGAGCATCTCGGCTTAGTATTATTAAAAGTTGGATACGAAGAGTATCCCGACCTATTACCAATAAAAATGCAGTTACAACAAATTGCTATTCCTATTCATTCTCACACAAATTTAAGGAAAAAAGCGTTACAAGCATTTTTATGTTAAAAGCGCCAAGTTACATAATTCGAGACGACATGATGGATCGAGACGATAAAAGCGCACATAATACGTATTAACGTTAAAAACGCACAATAAAATGAAGCAAAATGGTTCGAGAACGAGAATATAAACCAGAAATTCCATTAAACACAAACATTGTTCATACAATAGGAGGAAATACACAATGCAACAAAAAGTACAAGTTAAAAACAAAGGGATCGTTCTTCATACGGGCCGACTTCTTCGCCAGAAGCGACATCAACATAAACTTTCTTTTCCATGTTGACCCGACAAATCACCCCTTTGAAAACTTCATATTCAGGTGAAGTTCCCTCAGTTTTCAAACCGGGATTGAGCACCCCCAACTGCACCACAACATTCTCGAACGAGGCGACGCTGATCTCTTGAGAAAGCTTCACAAGGCTAGCCTTTTCCTCATTAAATTTGGCTTGCGCCTTCTGCAAGTTTCTCTTGACAACTTCAGCAACAGCCTCATCCGTCATCCCGTACGCAGATGGAGCCAATTGAAGCTTCTCCAAGTCGGCCTTCAACCTACCCACCTCAGCCTCCAAGGTTTGTTCTTGTCCTTTATAGATTTGTACAAACCCTTGTATTTTTTGGTGTCCTTTTTCTCAAGGTTGAGGGCCTCTTGGGCAGTCTTCACATCTTCTAAGGCCTTATCCCTCTCGGTCGTCCGGTTCTCGAGCTCTGAAACAGCCTGCTCAGAGGCCGGAATCACATCTAGCCGAAGATGCCTTATATATGCAGCATGTTGAAGGCATTGACGCTTAATATCTAATAAGCCCTCGACCTTCGGGACGGTTTCATGAATCCACTTTAGGAAGGGATTGTATAAAATATGATCAAGCTCAGGGGTGTCCAAATCGACGTCCGAGTCGTACAAGTTCAACCCGGATTCCTCCTCTGACTCTTCCATCCTAGCCCTTTTATTCTTCTTTTTCTTCCTCTGAGGCTGCCCGTCGCCATGACTGGACGG
This sequence comes from Sesbania bispinosa, assembly GCA_026901365.1. Lineage (NCBI taxonomy): Eukaryota > Viridiplantae > Streptophyta > Magnoliopsida > Fabales > Fabaceae > Sesbania > Sesbania bispinosa. The sequence continues at coordinate 1,617,383 of QLOH01000032.1, read as the reverse complement.
GATCGGGTCAACAACCGGTTGCGTTCCCGAACCGTTTCCACCGTCAGTTCGGGTCAAATCCATATCGACCCGAACGTCAGCATTAATGACTTGGGAATTCTGCAGGGCCCTCAGTTGTTTCAGCGCAGCAGACGCCATCGAAGCTGCAAAAATAAACACGAACGATCAACCGAGATGAAAATTCAGATAATAACAAGAAAATACTTAAAATAAGTCTCACCTATTCTAGATCCAACATTACGAGTCGGGCCACCTAATATTTTCTTAGAAGAAAATAACCCACATTCCTCCACTTACTCCTTCAGCAAATCCCTCACTACTAAATCTCGAGGAGACAAAGCCAATTCGGGGAATTCAAAATCAGACGGTTTCATATCATAGTGTCTGTCACTCCAATAGATAAAAAATCGTGGTGTGTTGGAAGACCGCTCCTCCCAAAACGGCTTCACACCCTTAGCCGCCTGCACTTGAAAAAACTCCTATTTGAAGGTGATGCTTCCCCTTTTGGCCGATTCACAGAATGGGGTTATTATTTTCCTATCTTTATGCTCCCTGAAAGAGATCCAACTCTTCAATGTCTCCTTCTTATTCCCAGGGGGATGTTTCCTTAACACTATGAAATAATGAAAGAATAACTATATTGAAGGCGTGAAGCCGAACTCGGTCAGATTCAACTCAAAGCACCGAATAAAGGCCCACGAATTGGGCTGCAGTTGTGAAGGAGCACACCGCAAAAACATAAGAATTTGTTCTTGAAATTTGGAAAGTGGAAACCTCAACTTGACCTTCGAATGAAAAAAATCATAAGTGTATAAAAAGGGCGTGTTGGTCTCGGACAAGTGACACACTCGGCCCCCTCGGGGTGGCAGTACCACGTTGTAGAATTCCTTCATCTCGCCTGAAGCAAACACCTCCAAATCAAACAAGCACTCCTGGAAATGCTCAGGACAACCGGGTCTATATACAGAACAAGTTCCAAGGACCTCCGGATCCACCCACTGGTACCTATCAGCCCACAGGGGCACGAAGTACTCCTCGTGGGATTCAGCCATGTCAACACCTACAGAGGTAATTGTGTAACAACTACCCTCATCAAAACCGGGACGACTAGCATTTGACTCAACGACACTATCATATGAACCCGTCTCAGATCTTACTAATCTGTTATCATTTTCACTTCGAGGTTTCTCCCCAGAGGCCATATTCCTTCTCCTCAACACCTCAACCACCTCAGGACTTAAACCCTCATTATCCCCACATGATGACCGACTCTGACTCCGAGACAGCCACGACTCAGGTTTCCCAGATAGAACTTCTAAAGAATCACTCTCACTCATTCACGCAAATAAAAAAAAGAGAAAGAGAAAGGAATAATACCTGATAGTCGGATCCTAAATTCGATTTGGAAGCAGAGAGTCGACTCAAGATTCGAGAATGTTATCACACAGGGAAAAGAGAAAAGCAAAATGAGGCAAGTGACAGAAGAACTCAGTTTTACCCCCTATTTATAAGGCCGAAAAGGCCCATAACCGCTACGGCCCAGGAAGTCGAACCGTCGCAATCCTATAGCAGACTGACACGTCACTTGGAAGACGAAACGCCACCAGCAATTGTAACGTTTCAAAGAAACTGAAACGTCGCAACAAGCTGTCTCGGAATCCCGTCCCGAACCAGCTGATACCAACGCAGATTCGTCTCAGACCTACAAAGATATCAATAATGATATATCGTCCCGAACCAAAAATGATGATATATAAACAACATCTCGAAGCAAAAGCAGCTCACAAGTTATCATATCCACATAGGATAGATCAGAAATACTCAAAACCATCTCAGACAATATCTTCAAGGCTGCTCTGAGTCAATCCTCCAAAGGCGTCTCAAATGATGCATGTCGTCTCGGACACACCCAAGATATTTAAGCTCAAAGCCAACTTCATCAAGTCGACTTGAGCTGGGGGGCTTCTGTTACGGTCTGAACCTAAGTCCCAACAACCAATATGGCTCACATGCTATATTATTATCATATCCATAAATATATAATAATATCCATGTGCAATATAACCATATATGCAATTATATCTACGATATCCCACAATATATGAAATATAATTATAATATCTATAATTATATTATTACACCTGCATACTTACTCCTTTTATACAAAGGTCCACTTACCATATTTATACAAGGAAAACCCCTATAAATACGGATCACTGATAGATCATCAGGTACGCAATCTCACTCAGTCAATCCCTCTGACTGTATTAACTATCTGACTTGGGCGTCGGAGTCCCTTTGCAGGTACACCCCCCGGGTCCAATTCGGATTCAAGCCTCCGCAACCCGGATTCGAATCCGACTTCACTCCTGCTGACTCAGGCCCAGGTTCGAGTTCTATACTAGAACATAAAGATATATGCTATTTGATCTTCTGATGAACAATATTCCACAACAATTTGTTTATCTCTGACCAAATATCGTATATATATGTGATACTTGATTTCAATGTGTTTGCTACGACCATGAAAAACCGGATTCTTTGTTAAAGCAATTGTTTATTTATTGTCACAGAAGATTTTTGTAGCACCATCTGGTTGATGTTGTAGCTCACTCAACAATCTTCGCAACCAAAATGCTTGAGTAACACAATTTGTTGCTGCTAAATACTCTGCCTCAGCTGTTGAAAGAGTAACAACTTGTTGTTTCTTGGAGGACCAAGAAAATACAGCTGAACCAAGATGAAAAGCATATCCTGAAATGTCTTTTCGTGTTGTAGTATTACCACCCCAATCACTGTTTGTGTATCCAACCAATTCTAGCTTGCCAAAACCTGAATAAAAGATGCCTTCATTAACTGTACCTTTAACATACCTTAGAATTTGTTTTGCAGCTTGCCAATGAGATTTTCTTGGTGAATCCATGAATCTGTTTACGAGCTCAACTCCATAAACAATATGTTAGGTCTTGTTGCTGTCAAGTACCTTAGACTTCCCACGAATCTTCTAAAATTAGTTGAATTAACCAGATCACCACCACTTTCCTTTTCTAGCTTCAATCTTTTTTCTACTAGTGTCAACATTGCTTTGCAGGTTTCCATCTTGAACTTCTTTAAGACATTTGCTGCATATTTCTTTTGAGAGATAAATATTCCTTCATTTGTCTACTTCACTTCCATTCCTAAGAAATATGACATAAGACCCATATCTGTCATTTCAAAATGTGTGGTCATATTTTCTCGGAATTCAGCTAACAATTTCGAATTGTTGCCAGTGAAGATCAAATCATCCATGTATAGAAACAATGATGATATCTCCAGCCTGATTGGTTTGACATATAAAGCATGATCATATAGACTCCTGTGAAAGCCGTGGTCAATGGAGTATGTGTTGATATGTGTATACCATGCTCTCGGTGCCTGCTTTAGTCCATATAGTGCTTTCTTCATCTGTAGACTTTATCTTCCTCTCCTTGTTTAACATAACCTGGAGGTTGCTCCATGTAAACCTCTTCTTCAAGGACACCATTCAAGAAAGCAGATTCGATATCCATTTGAAATATTTTCCACTGATTTTGGGCAGCAAGAGAAAGAATCACGCGTACTGTGTCCAATCTAGCAACTGGAGCAAATACTTCAAAGTAGTCAATTCCAAGTTTCTGTTTGTACCCTTTTGCTATTAATCGTTCGTTGAAATGTTCAATTTCTCCAGTTGGCTTGAACTTTGTCTTATACGCCCATTTAACACCAATTAGCTTCTTTTCTTCTGGAAGAGTTGCTAACTCCCATTATTATTCTTCTCAAAGGCTTTAACTTCTTCATCCATTGTTTTAATCCATTGATCATCATTGGCTTCCTCCTCTTATGTTACAGGATCACAATCAACAAACAAGGCATAATAAGTAACTTCTTCCTCCTCATCATCAAAGTCATCATCCCTTCCAACTTCATAATCTTGTAAATGAGCAGGTGGACGTCTTTCTCGTTGTGGATACCTACGAGTTTGTGTATCAGTTGATGATTCATTTGAACCAATAGTTGGTGAATGATTATCTTGTTTTACTTTCTGCATTTATAGTTACTGGTACAAGCAATAACTCCTTTTCCTTTTCTGACCAATCCCACGCTCCATTTTCTTCAAAGGTAACATCTCGACCGATGATTACCTTTTGGGTTTTTGGATTGTATAGCTTGTAGCCCTTAGTTTCTTCACTGTACCCAACGAAGATACATTTTCTGCTTTGTTATTGTGCTTTTTCCTCAATTCATCTGGAACATGTGCATAAGCAATGTAACCAAAGACTTTGAGGTGACTAAGATTGGGCTTTTCCCCACACCAACTTGGAGGGTTCTAAGTAATCTGTTTTATAAGTTAGAACTGAAAACAAATCCAAACATATTTAAAAACAAGTTTTCAAAACTATTTTATTGGACTTGCTGAAGCAGCTTCAGCAAGTACCTCACTCCCAGTTTCAACAAGTTACTTATATTCCTTTGTGAAAAGTTTTGCTTGTGAAAGGTTTTTCTAAAATCAGTTTGAAATTATAAAACACTATTCAACCCCCCTTCTAGTGTTTCCTATAGTTTCTACAGGACCATCTTCATATCATCTTCATTTTCTGCAACTTGAGCATGGTTCTCTATAATCTTCAATGCCTTGGCACAACATTCTTGACTATAGTGACCATACTTGCTGTAGTTATGACACTGAATATGAGATTTGCATTCAGACTGGAAATGTCCGAACTTCTTTCATTTATGCATTGAATATTAGATTTGTTTTGAAAAGAATCGTTGCCCCTTGTACCTTGGCTTGAGTTTGTTTGAAAATTCCTCCCTCTTCCTTTGAAATTCTGACGCCATTGATTTTGATTAGCCCTCCTTTGCACAGGTCCCTCTCTTTTAACATTTGTTTTTGCTTTCAATGCTAGTTCAATTGTGCCACTTGATCTCTCGTCCATCCACATCTCACGTGACTCTAAAGACGCTTGTAAATCATTCAAAGTCATTTTGCTGAGATCTTTCGACTCTTCAATAGTTGCTACCACGTAATCAAATCGAGGTGTGAGTGCGCGCATGATTTTCTCCATGACTTCTTTTTTTGATTTATCATCACCATTGTTATTCATATCGTTCACGAGCTTATCCATCCGTGAAAAATAATCACTAATATTTTCATCCTTGCCTTGTTCCATAAGCTCGAACTGTTGCTTTAGGCCTTGCAATCTCGTCCGTTTGACTGGATCAGAACCTTCATATGTTTTGAGCAAAATTTCCCATGCTTTTTTTGCTGTTTTAGCATGAAAAATTTTCTCAAGAACGGGCAGCTCCACGAATTGACAGATAAAAAATAAAGTTCTTTGATTAAGTAGACGTTCTTTTTCTACTTGTTGTTGCTCTGTTTTTCTTTTCCTTCTCTGGTTGGTTCAACAAAACCTTTTTTTTTGATAATTTGTTCATAGCCGCTAGTTGCTAAACACATCTCCATCAAATGTTTCCACATGGAAAAATTTGATCTACCATCGTACTTATAGATAACGGTTTGCACTTGTTGAACTTGATTTGCTCCTATACTTGAACTTGCTGCCATCTTGGCAAAAAAAGATCTGATGCTAGATGTTGGCAATTAAAATAAACTGCCTTGATAAATTGTATACGCCAAAAAAATATGAACGCTCAAGAACTAATTTCACACACACACTTTTTTATTTTGTTGGTGAATATTACACTCACAAACTTGACATTTGTTAATAGCCAACTTACACACACTCAAGATGACACAAAAAACTTGTTGAATTTTTTCTCTCAATTTCTTACACTCACCTTGATTCTTAAACTAACTAATACTACACCTATTTATACTAAAACATAAGCTTTAAAACCAACAAAATAAGCCACCTATTGTGACTTTTAAAACCAAGCATACATGGCTGTTAAATCAATATAAAGACAAGTTGTAAATCTTGACTTTCAATAGCATGATAATCTAGTTTTCATGCCATATAGGACCAAAACATAAATTATAGTATGTAGTTGAAAATCTTGGCTTTCAATAGCATGATAATCTAGCTTTCATGCCATATAAAATAAAAGATAGATTATAGCATTCATCTTTATCATGTTGCTAGGTTTTAATTTCCAACATGATCAATAATGTTTTCATTCATATGAAATCAAAATTTGTAATGTTAATTTTTTAATCAAATATATATACACAATTTATATTATTAGTGAATGATGTATATTATTTAACACACGTGAGTCTAATTAATTCTTTTTTATTGAGAATGCATAAAAATTAATTTTTTTTCTTACTTAAAGACATGTGATTTCCTTTCATAAGAAAGAAAATGTTTTTTTATATTTTTTTTTATTTTTAATTAAGGATAAGACTTCTAAAAATATTTTTTTTATTAAAATAAAAAGTATTTGTTATTCTTTTATATGGAAGTCTTATGGTTGATATTATCAAAACCATATAAATCTTTAAAGGATTCCCTCTTTTAAAAGGTCCTCAAATTAATTATATTTTCTACCCTTCAATTTATTTTAATTACAAAAATTTAGGGTGAGGGAATGATACCCTAATTCAAAATAGGGAAAGATTAATAATCGCTAAGAGAAGGAAAGATGCTCCTGAAATAGTCTTTCTTTATTATTATTCATTGTTTACTAAGTTTCATTTGTATAAAAATAGAATATAACATATTTTTATCTTAGAAGAGATATTTTATTCCAAAGTAAAAAAAGTAGATAATATTTTGAGCATTTCTTATTAGAGGGAAGTATATATAGTTTAATTAACTTTAAATAATGTAACTAATAGTCTATTACACAATTTTATATGTGAGAGTAATATATAGACTAGTTGGAAAATATATAAAATGTATTTGATGTGTCATTTCAATTAATTGAAAACTAAATTTAGTAGTTGAAAAGCTTGTTAAAGCATTTTTAGTTTTGTTTGATAAAGTAATTTTTTTAGTAGCTATTAGTATCCATTTTTACATTTCTATCCTTAAAAATTTTCATAATTACTAAATTTCAAGTTTTGATCAAGTTATTAATGACAATCTCATCTATCATTTTACCGTACACATTATTAACTAATTTTATTAAACATTCTTAATTCAATCAATTAACTTATCAATTTTCATCTTTCAACTAACATGTAGTATTAATTTCAGCTTTCAACTACGTAATACTTTTGGCAAACACACTCATAACCTTTTCATAGTATGTAATAGATTTATGTGGATAATTCTAAGGTGCTTGTGCAATGGTGCACAAGTGAAAGTGACTTGAAGTAGAATGTTTTAAAGATTTTAATTTTTTATTGTTTTTTAGCATTAGAATATTACAAGGTAGACCACGGATTATTATAATTTTGTTATCCCATCATTGTTATTTTTTCCTTCCCTTGAATATTTGTTGTTATTGATTTGAGTGGTGTTGTGAGTTTTATCTCCGGGTAAGTGTACACGTCGACTAAAGTAAAATAGAGTATTTAAAACCTCAAGTATCGTCCCACAAAGATTAATTAACAATATTAAATTAAATCAAATCCTTAATAAAGAGATAAGAGAGAATGATTATGATTTGATTTGTTGGTTGAGATGATGATAATAATAATAATAACAATAATAATAATAATAATTAAATAGGAAAAGAGAGAGAAGGTTAAACAAGGAAGCAAGCAAGTGCAATTTGTAACAAGCGAGCAAGTCCATTAAGTTAGGATGGATGGGATTAAGTTTAGAAAGTTAACTGGATTGAGAGGAAGAGGTTAGGATTATAGAAACTGGGTTAGTAGGGTAATGAGTTTTTAAGAAATGGATTAAGAAAGGGTGAGAAGAATCGTAAAAGAAAAGCATAAAAGTGAGAATCAGGATTCTAAGTCCTAATGTTCTCGCTCAAGTGAGAAGGGCTCGCTTGAGCGAGAATATCAGTAAAAATGGGAAAATTGGGATCTGGTTTTCTTGCTTGAGCGAGGAGGCTCTCGCTCTAGCGAGAAATAGAGGTAAGAATGGCTGCTCTCTAGAGCATTATCTCTCTAGCGAGGAGGAGCTCGCTCAAGTGAGAATCATCCAGAGAGAAGGGTGCTCTCTAGAGCATTCTCGCTCAAGCGAGAATGCTCTTGCTTGAGCGAGAACGCGTTTCCAAAAAGGATTAGTTTTGCTCGCTTGAGCAAGAATGCACAGATCCAGTTTTTAAAACCAGATTTGTAGGGATTTTGCCCTCATTCTTTGCCATTTTCTCTACTTCTAGAGAGAGGAGCTAGAGAGAGATTGAAGGAGATGAGCTTGGATTGAAGCCCCCGCACTAATCATGAATCTTGGATCATTATCTTCAACCTCAGTCTTCTCCATTTCTTGCTGTGAGGTGAGTGTGATTCACCCACTCACTATCATTTTGTCTGAGATCCTATGAATGCCCCCTATTCTTACTCCCCTTGCTTTTGTTGCTTAATTGTGGTTGATTAGAGATGAACCTAGGGTTGATGGTTGGTTTGATTGTGAAATACTTATATTGATCGTGCCCTAGGTTACAGAGGTTAGGGTTTCCATGAGAATATATATTATGAGGTGTTGTAGGCCATGAAATTATCATTTAGCTTATGTGAGCATGTAGACATGTCATGAATCAAGCACTCATATTTTTGAAACCCTATTCATGTATAAATGTAATGTTTTCATGGGCCTTTGGTCAAAAAGGAATATCATGGGTCTACGGACGAAAGAGGGGTCTTTGGACTGAAGAGGAAAAAGAGGAATTTCATTGGTCTACGGACCAAAGAGGAATAAAAGGAATGGGGTAATCAAATTTACTCCTAGGCCAAGGGGTAAATGGGAATCTTCAATTAAAAGGAATTACATGCATATTATCCCTGTTTGATAATAAAACTTAAGAGGGTGGCCCTGGACGACGGTCCTTGGTCACATGGCCGAGCGCTCAAAAGGGGGATTTGATTGATTTACTTGTTGATATGCATGACTATATGATTGGCTATTTATTGTCGAGATATTGCAATTCCATTTTCCTGAAATCTCTACACTGTATGCATGATCCATTTACTGGGACGTAAGTCTCACCACACATTGTGGATTTCATATTAGTGTGCAGGAAGTTCTATTAGAAGTGGAGTCAGACGACTTGAAAGTCTACCAGGCAGGTTTGGCCCTTCGGTTGGCCTATGTTCTCCTAGGAAGACTTATCATATAATTGTATTTTGTTAATTGGAAATTCCATGTGGAATAGTGATGTTGTATTTGAAGCTACTAAGTGGCGTTTAAATTATACATTTTCGTTAATGGAATGAAATAATTTCTTAAACTTGGAAATGTGTCTCCAATAGACATTAGTTCTAGGTTCACAGAATTAGGACGTTACACAATTAGGATTCAGTTATGGAAGTGCCTAGGGCATCTGATTTCACCTAAGTGCTTAGTAGATTTTCCCCCACTTTCTTTGATAAATTATGCCAAGCTAATTTCCAATCACTTATTCTAATACTATCAATACCCAATGATCATGCAATTAATATTAATAATCTTCTTTTTAGAACACTATCCCCAATGATCATGCAAGATAATGAATTAAGAAAAGCATAAAGAACCAACAAGTTTGTTAATCAAATAACTGATTGCAAATCTAAAATTAAGATTGATCCTACAAAATCCTATATCCAATTTACCTTATAGACCCATCGATTGAGAATGGTACGATCTCCTATTACCTAACCAACTAAGATTTACCAAGGGTGATCAAATCTTGATATAGTAAAACAATAAAACAAACACAGTTACAAAGAGAAAACAATAATTTATAAAGGGAAAAGGGTTCAAATCAAGTTCACAACTTAAGATCCACCATAGAACTTTGGCTAGGTAATTAGTAACTCATAATAGAACATAAATCAATCAAAACTAAAAATCCTAAGAATTCTATAACTACTAGGAAAAACTAGAAGATAAAAACCCTTTGGGAAAAATTGCTTAACTCTAGGAGTTTCCCAAATCCTATTGCAAAAAGCTACCGCTCTTGAAGAACCTTGAGAAGATGAGAGAGTAGGAATAAGATTGAGATTCAGATGATCTGGATTATTCTCTTCAATCATAAATGATGTCCTTTTACAAGAGTTACAAGTATCTAAATTTGTTTCTCGCTTGTTTTCCTCCCAAAAATTACCATCAAATCTATCCTTGGTTAAAATCTTGTTAAAGATTCTCCTTTATTTCATCAAATCTTATTTTTTTGACCTAAATCTCATTAGAGATTTTTTTTATTTCTGTTAAAAAAATAAGAGAAAATAAGTGAGATATCAAATAATAATAATGACCATAAATGCAAAATAACTCACTTGTATACCCAAAATAAATATATAAAATAGCGATTTTTCAAGTGGCATAACGAAAGGTGTATCTAAAATGAGTCAAGAACTGAAGCCTCAACCACTTCAACAACAAAGGAAACTGATCTTAAAGTTGTTTCACTTCTCAATGATGCTACAAAATGCTTTTCCACAGGCTTCCACATCGTGAAATCCATCTTCAATTAACAAAATCTTCTTGGCCTTGTAAGGTCCAAGAATCCTCTTCAGATGTTTTCATAATGAAAAACTCTTAAAATACGCTTAATATAATTCTGAACATATGTACTAATGTTTTCTATTGAGATTGTCTTAAGAAGAAACAAATAAAAGGCTAAAAAAGATCTTGTTCAGAAGAAACAATATGTCTTCAGAAGAAACAATCTCAATGTTGCCTAAGCTCATCCAGAAGAAACAAATGTTGTATAAAAGGATACAGCTTCATCTTAGACAAGTATATCAATATCAAACAAAGAAGAAAGCAAAAAAGTTGTTGAGAAGATTCATAAGAAAACACTGTCAAGACTTCAAAAGATATATTCTGTCAGAAAGTCTTCAGAAGAAGCATTTGGGACAACAAAGCACAAGCCACTAATATTTACCTTCTGACTTCTATTTAGAAGAAAATATTTCCTCTCTCAAATTAAGAGAAAGTAAGAAAGTTGTCAAGAAGATAAATGTGAAGATGCTGTTAAAACCTAGAAGAAAGACTTTTGTTAAAAGTGCACCAGAAGTAGGGGTGGGAATAGGCCAGGAGGCCTGTCAGGGGACTGCGGCCTGACCTATTTATGGCCTGGCCTGACCTGACTCGTTTATTAAAAAGGCCAGGCTAAGGCTTGTTAAAAGGCCTATTTAGTTAAATAGGCCAGGCTTCAGGCCTATGAAAAAGCCTATTAGGCTTAACAAGCCAACCTGCTCAATATAATAATATATAATATATTAAATAATTATATAAATAACTATTAATATAATTAAAAAAGTATAAGATAGTAAAAAACTAGAATATATTAAAATAATTATATAAAAAAACATGCTTAAAAGGCCTGCTGGCCTACGTAGGTTTATAGGCCTGTTGGCATGTTTGTAGGCCTTGTTATAAAACAGTCTTCTAAACAGTCTTACAGGCTAGGACATGCTTTTATGCAGGTCAGAGTAGGCCTTAAAAAAAGGCCTGTAATAGGTAACAGGCCCAGGCTCTGGCTTAAGAATTAGTAGTCATGACCTGTTTCCACCACTAACTAGAAGAAACAAAGCTTATTGATACTCTACAATATGAACCTACTGGATCTGCTTCATCATAAGCTAAAAATACATAAATACCCAAAATTCTTGCATGAAATCAAATTGTTCATAAAGAAGGAAAACCATCACAAAATAAGTATCTTGTTCAGAAGATGCAAGCTCCAGAAAATATGTTCTCTAGAAGATATGACCAGTCAAAGTGAAGAAAGAGAAAAAGCTGCACATGACAGTGACAGGTGCTGTATGGCCAGCTAGGGATTTATCTTTCTCTCCAAGGCATCCCAATGGCTATTTTTGAGCTAACCTTGCCTATAAAAAGGAGCTTCCTCTTGCACTTCAAATATACACTAGAAGAAGCATATTGTTCATCAGAAATTACCATTTGTACCTTCTGAAAAAATTCCTACTTTCCATAAATCATTCAGTTCTGATCTCAAATAGTTAGGAAAGTAAGTGTGTAGGCTCATTTATATCTGCTGTGCTTGATCTGATTGTAATCTTGACCTTTATTGTTTGTAATTTCATTCTTCTATCTTATGTAACTCTCAAGATCTACAAAAAGAAGTTAGTTCTTCTTGAGACAAAGCTAAACCTAGACCTATAAGTGTAGGGTGAGTCCTACTACCTGTAAAAAATTATGCGAATACTTATAGAAGCTACAAAAGAAGTTTGTTAAGTGAGCTTGCAGAGGCTGCAGAAGAATACTGGTGTGTTGAGCATACAGAGGCTGCAGAAGAATATTGAACTAAGCCTAAAGAGGTTGCAGAAGAATACTAGTGGCGAGGAGCACCCAAGAAACTATTGTATCAAGGTTGATATAGTGAAAAAGCCTACTGAAAGTAGGGACTGGACGTAACCTCAAGGTTAAGAGGTGAATCGATATAAATACTATATGCACATATCTTCTTTCCTACTCTCCTTTTAGTTTATGCTTTATATAAGTTCTAACCATCATCTCATCTTCATAAAAGCTTTTTAAAATCTATCTAATACCTAAGTAAGTGATACTTGAAGAAAGTTCCACAAAAGAAGGAACTATATTTTCAGCATACTACATATACTAACAACTTCTTTAGTTTTTACTTGTTTTAATCTTCTAATATAAGCCAAGTAAACAAACTTGAGCAGATAATATATTAGAAGAAAGTGCAGATTTTTAACAGTCACAATTCAACCCCCTTCTTGTGATTGCAATATTTACTTCTATTGGTATTAGAGTTTGCCTCTAGGGTTGAACACTTTTAATAGTGTGAGAGGAAAAAGATCAACAAGGGAAAATGGTGAACCATGGAGCTGGAATGTTCAGCCCAGAAGGATCCTCCACAAATAGACCTCCTGCCTTTGATGAAAAGGACTATTACTATTGGAAAGACAAAATGAAGCTATTCCTGGAATCTCATGATATAGATCTTTGGGATTTTGTTGAAAAAGGAAACTTCATTCCTACCTCTAAAAGAACTAGAATATTAGCTCAACCAAAGGAAGGAGAACCTGTCCAAATTGAGGAAGAAGAACCAGCACAACTCAAACCTAAAGAAGCATGGACCTCAGAAGAAAAACATAAATATCTTCTGAACTCCAAAGCTAAGTTCTATCTTCTATGTGCTCTCAGCAGAGGATAATATGACAAGGTAGCTAGATGTGCTACTGCAAAAGAAACATGGGACACTCTAAGGATAGAACATGAAGGAACAAATCAAGTAAAAGAATCAAAAATAAATATTTTGATTCATCAATATGAAATATTTAATATGCCTGAACATGAATCAATTGATGAGATGTTCAGTAGATTGACAATCATTATAAATGACTTCAATCTCTTGGAGTAAGAAAGATACTTAGAAGTCTTCCAAAAATTTGGAGACCTATGGTAACAACCATTCAAGAAGCAAAAGATCTTGTTGTCTTGAAACTAGATGAACTTCTTGGGTCTCTAAAAGTTCATGAGCAAGAACTCATGGATGAATTACTTCCAAGAAGAGGCAAAACAATTGCACTAAAAGCTAGTACATCAAAAAGTACTAGTACAAGTGTAAACTCCTCAGAAGATAAGGAATAAGAAGAAGAAGAATCCACCTCTGGAAATGATGAACTTGCCTTCATTTCTAAAAGAATTCAAAGAATGTTGAGAAGAAGTAAAGGACAAAGAAATTTCACCTTCAAGAAGGAAGGACAAAGACCTGAAGGAACAAAAACACAAATCATCTGTTTTGAATGCAACAAACCAAGTCATATAATAGCAGATTGTCATCAATTGAAGAAGGATCCCAAAAGTTTTCTAAAGAAGAAGAAAGCAATGATGGCTACATAGGATGACTCAAAAAGTTCATCAGAAGATGATCCACAGGAAGAAATATCCAATCTATGTCTTATGGAAGGAAAAGAAGAAGAGGTATTTGACTCTTACTCTCCTTCTTATAGAGAATTAGAAGATATTTTTGAAAATTTACTATCTGACTCACACACACTAGCTCAAAAATGTGCTTTGCTTACAGCTCAATTAACAGAAGGACAAGAAGATAATGAAAGATTAAAAAGTGATAATGAGAGATTGTTCAAGACAAACCATTGTCTACAACAAGCTCACTTCAAGCTCTCTAAGTAAGTGAAATCTCTGAGACTGAGATCCTTAGAAGAAGCAAGCAGTAATAATGATTTACTGCAAAAGGAAAATGAACTTCTAAAAGAAAAGGTGAATGAGCTAAATCAAGATTTGGGTAAATTTGTCAAAGGAACTAACAACTTAGAAAAACTCATAGGAACTCAGAAGAGAATATTTGATAAAGCTGGATTAGGATATAATAAATTCCAAAACCAAAGATTATACAAAAACTTCTTTGTACTAGCTAAAAGGAAACTTCCCAAATGTTCTTGGTGCAACAAAATTGGACATATAGTTCAAAATTTTTACAAGAAGATAGGAAGTATAAGAAAAAATGTATCTAACCAAAAAAGACCCAACATAATTTGGGTACCTAAATCCTTACCTACTCATTATGCAGGAACAAGTAAAAACCTTGAAGAAGAAAGGGCAATGGTTCTTGGACAGTGACTGCTCAAGACATATGATAGGGGACAAAACCAAATTCATTCAGTTACACAAAATAGAAGGTGGAACAGTCACTTTTGGAGACAACAACAAAGCTCACATCAAAGGGATTGGCAAGGTAGGTATGACCAACTCTGCCCAAATTAATAATGTCTACTATGTGAAAGTTTAAAACATAATCTTCTTAGCATAAGTCAGCTATGTGACAGTGGCTATGAAGTTATGTTTCAACCAACATTATGTGTGATAAGAGAGTCGTCCACTAAGAAAGTCTTATTTTGTGGAACTAGGAACAAAAACCTTTATAGCATGTGCTTAGAAGAATTATCTGATCTCACATGCTTTACAGCATTTGAAAATGATAAATGGACTTGGCATAGAAAAGTAGGACATTTGAATATGAAAAGTATTTCAAAACTATCAAAACTGGATTTAGTTAAAGGACTACCCAAGATCAAATTAGAAAAGGATAAAGCATGTGATACATGTGTAAAAGGTAAGCAAACACACTTAAGCTTTCATCCCAAAAATATTGTGTCAACTAAAAGACCTTTAGAACTACTACATATTGATCTGTTTGGTCATACCAAAACTCCTAGTATTAGTGGTAAAAGATATGGATTTGTAATTGTGGATGACTACTCAAGATTCAAATGGGTATTATTCCTCACCACTAAGGATGAGTCTTTTGATGCTTTCAGAATCTTCTCCAAGAAGATACAAAATGAAAGTGATCAACACATTGCTTCTGTTAGAAGTGACCATGGGGGTGAATTTGAAACTTTTCTTTCAAAATGTTTTTTGATGAAAATGGAATCTCCCATAATTTTTCATGTCCCAGAACTCCTTAACAAAATGGAGTTGTTGAAAGGAAAAATAGAACACTTCAAGAAATGGCTAAAACTTTTTTGAGTAATAGTGGAATCCAAAAATAATTTTGGGCTAAGGCAGTTCCTACCTCATGTTATATTCTTAATAGAGTTTCTATCATAAGCATATTGAATAAGACTCTATATGAATTAAGGAAAGGAAGAAAGCCTAACATTTCAAACTTTCATGTATTTGGATGTAATTGCTATATTTTGAACAATAAATAAATTCTTGAAAAATTTGATGCTCAGTAAAAAACAACTATCTTGGATATTCAATTACTTTAAAAGCTTATAGAGTATACAACATCAAGAATCAAACCATAGAAGAAAGCATGCATGTTATTTTCAATGATTCTAACCCGTGTTCTGAAGGAAGAGGCAAAAATGATTCAGATGATGAATCTGATAGACCTACCACATATCATAAGGTATCTTCTGATACATAAAAATCTTCAGAAGATCCACCTGAAAGGGAAAATACTTCACATGATTCAGAAATTCAAAATCATGATAGAGAAGAACTCCCAAAAAGTTGGAGACTAGTTTTAGCACATCCTCATAATCAAATTGTTGGAAGCACCTCAGAAGGTGTAAAAACTAGATCTCAAGTCAGAAGAAATGAGAATGGAATAGCACTGCTACCTCAAATTGAACCCAAAAATATCAATAAGGCTCTTGATGATGATTCTTGGGTAGAAGCCATGAAAGAAGAACTAGATCAATTTGAAAAGAATAAAGTCTGGACCCTTGTTCCTCCTCTAGAAGATCATTCAATCATGGGAACTAAATGGGTATTCAGAAACAAGATGAATGAAGAAGGTAAAGTAAAGTTGAATATGTATCAGTTGCAAGTTGCTGCTCTCAAATCCTATGCATAAAGCATCAAATGGAAGATTATAGCTTGAGGTACACCAAAATCCTTATCTTCTATGACAATACTAGTGCTATTAATTTGTCCAAAAAATACAATTCAACACTCTAGATCAAAATATATTGACATAAAATATCATGTTATAAGAGATCATGTTCAAAAGAATGATATTGAATTAAAATTCATTGAGACTAAAATGAAAGTTGCTGACATTTTTACAAAATCCCTTATAGAAAAAGAGGTTTAATTTCATTAAGGAAAAACTACATGTGTAGATTAATATAGAAATGTATTAGCAATTGGGTGAATTTAGAGAAATTAGAAACATTTAAACATGACCAGTTATTTTCATAAGAAGATTGAATATACTTCCTTCTTCTAGAAAAGATAAAAGTTGCCTTCTTCTAGAGAGAAGAAAACTGTATCTTCTGAAGCTATCTGTAACCAGAAGATCTCCTCTAGTTGACCAAAAATCCATAATTCTCTCTCATACTCATTCTCCTAACTCTTAGGAAACGTCTCTTTCCCTTGTGCCATCCTAGGAAACAATTATCTAGAAAAATGTTTCTCTATTAAAAGAGTCAACAATGAAAATGACTCAACATTCTATCAGAGTAGAAACTAAGTGCTAGCTGCTAAAATACACCTTTTGACTTTAGGAAAGAGAAAGATATTAACTAGCATAAAAAGGGAAATCAATTTTTGGCCGTTGGAAGCAGAAAAATGGAAACCCCTCTTTTCATGCGCGCACGTAAAACTCTCTTTTCTCGTCTCTTACTCTCTCAATCGGCTAGTGGAGATGCATAAAATGTACTCCTATTTCACTCAGAGGATATTACACACTGCCTTAGACTTTTTGTGCAAACTCAAGCTACTCATTCCTTTGAAGTTTGATAGATACTTTCCCATTCACTACCTCACGAACTCAACGATCTGTTTTTCATTCTCCTCATATTTCTAAGAATTCCTTCAAAATGAGAATCAAAACAACAACTCAAAGGAAGAGAGCTCTTTCACCTAGTCCTTCTGGAGGCTCTTACAGTAGTCACGAAGAAACTAATCCATTAGCCTTAGTTGAAGCACCACAGACAGAGGTGCTAGATATCCCTTATATTTCTGCTTTACCTCCCTCTCCTAAACTTCTCTCACCTAAGCCTTCTTCTCCAGAAAACAAACCCTCAACATCTATATACATTAGAAGGTCTGATAGAATAAAGACTGAAGTAGTTAAGAAAAATCATGTAGAAGGTAATGAAGAAGGAAAGCCTATTAGAATAGACGCCTCCAACAGTAGTTCTTCTAAAGAAGATGAGGAGTCTTAAAAAGAAGAAACAGTTAGGGATAACTCTCCTATAGAAGAAGATGACAGGCATACCTCCTCTGTGAAGGAGAAGGTGATTCTTCCAATGGAGAAAAAGAAGTAGAATCTGACCCATCAGAAGATACAGAAGCAAGACCAGATGAAGACTTTTTCCAGAGCAAGGATCTTCTGAAGGCTTTCTGTGAAAGATGGGAATGGAAGACAATCATTCCTGGAAAGATCTTCTTGCTAAATGAAGTAAGTAAAGAAGGTTGGGCTGCTGATCATTTTATCAAGAAGCAAGGATGGGAAGCATTTCTTCTGGTCCAAGAATAAATCTATTCAAGATTGGTTAAGGCCTTCTATGCAGCTGCAAGTAATTACAAGAGTGATGGGAACTCCTTAGTAGTTGACCTAAAGGGCTCTACCATGATCCTCACTCTAGAATCAATTGAGGAAGCACTTGGACTCCCTCACTGTGACAATCAATTATTTGAGGACAATTGGTATGATGTTGTTGGGGCTCTAAAGAAGAAGTAGTGAAGCTAGTCCTGAGCCAATCTGATTTAAGGCTCATAGCTAATAAACTCACCCCTATCTGCAGACTCTTTCACAAAATTTGTTGTTACACCATTCTTCCAAGGGCAGGAACTCTTGAGAAGGTAATTGATCATGATCTACTGATTCTATACCATCTTCTGGTAGAAAAACCCCCTCTCTCTATCATACATCATTCTCAGAACAATGACCTCTGCTGCTAATCCTGTAAGAATAAATGCAAGTTTGCCCTATGGAATGCTACTCATATCTCTGTTCAAGCATCGTAATGTGCCTCTAGATGGGGAAAATAAGGTTGAAGAGTTCACCTTCTTTGACAAGTCAAATGTGAGAAAAATGCATATTACCAAGCCAGAACCTTCTCTTTTCATGGAAAGTTATTCTGAAGAAGATGAGGGTGTGGCAGCTCATAGTCAAAGGTCAAAGAAGAGGAAAGTAGAGCTTAAGACCTTTACTAGAAAAAGAAAAAGAACTAACAAGAAGAAAAGGATTGCAGAAGAAGGAACTAGTAAAGAGAAGGAAATTGGTCCTTCTATTGAAGACACCATGGAGAAGATGGATCCTCCTGACTGAGAACCTTCTAAATCTTTAACCTATGAAGAAGAAGAAGGAATTGCAGCAGAAGAGCATTTCCCAGAAGAAGTCATGAAAGTCTCCCCAGTAGGCCCTTCTTCTGAGGACCACTTAAGCATTTCACCTATCAAGGATGTTTCTAAGGAACTACCAAAAGAATAAAAAGCAATGCAAGTTGTTTCAGATGAAATTGTTGAAGAAGAGAGCAGTCTTACAGAAGATTTAGCTGCAAATGCTTTGGCTATGTTAGCCAAGAGCTATTCTGAACCTCTTTCTTATGACACCTCTTTATGTATACTCCAAGTAGAATCTCCTGCTAGGACAGAGGAGGTAAGACATAGGAGCTGTTATGATAAACAATCTCCTGTTAAGACATAGGAGCTCCACCTCACTGATGAAGAAGAAGATCCAAAGGTGAGGCTCAATCAGTTCCTTCTGCAGGAACTTTTACTATTGCAATGGTAAATCAATTCTTGGCGTCTCTTATCATTGACTCATAACTTCCTCCTGTTGTTCCCATTAAAGATAACATTCCTAACATCTCTTCCACCTTATCTTCCATGGAATCTTTCCTATAGCAATTGAGTCACGAAAGAGAAAATATTCCTCCTTCTTCACAGCCTGAGAAGGTTGCTGCTACTAAGGATGTTGTTGGACCATTAACTGCTTCTCACCCTCATAACTCCCACTCCATTGAGAAGCAGGTAAGGAAGATTAAGGCAAATATGAAGAAGCTTTTTACCAATGTCAACACTTTACAGAACATAATAAATGATATGATTGAAAGGTTCACCCAACTCTAGTTCTGGTTCAACACATTTGTGTTACCAGTGATTGCTCCTCAACCTCCACCAATGCATTCACACCTTTCCAACCTCCTCAAGACATTCTCAAGCCTACTACCTCATCATCTTCTGATCACTCCTCTCCATCAAAGTAGAAGTTGATGATTCTATTTCTCCTCAAGCCCATATTGTTGTTCTTTTGTTTTTGATTGATGACAAAGGGGGAGAAGTAGTAATGTAGTAGAATGGAGTAGAATGCTGTAGGATGGACAACTGTAATGAATAATTGCCTCTGAATAATTCCTTTTTGTTTTTGCTGAATGTTTAAACACATGAAATGTATTGCTGAATTAATTATGCAATGAATTATTACATTCAATATATTTGTATCTTCTAAAATCATACTTCTACTATATTATTAAAGCAAAATAATGATATCTTTTGAAAGAAGGCACAAATTCAGGGGGAAACCTCAATCTGTTTTATTCAAAACACTCAAAATCATATAAGATATATTTTGAAAGGTTGTCATCATCAAAAAGGGGGAGATTGTAAGGTCCAAGAATCCTCTTGAGATATTTTCATAATGACAAACTCTCAAAATACACTTACTATAATTCTGAATATCTGTACTGATGTTTTTTATTGAGATTGTCTTAAGAAGAAACAGATAAAAGGCTAAAGAAGATCTTGTTAAGAAGAAACAATATGTCTTCAGAAGAAACTCACTGTTGCCTAAGCTCATCCAGAACAACTGTTGTATTAAAGGATACTGCTTCATCTTAGACAAGTAGATCAGTATCAAATAAAGAAGAAAGCTATCGAGAAGATTCATAAGAAAACATTGTCAAGACTTCAGAAGATATATTCTAACAGGAAGTCTTTAGAAGAAGCATTTGGGACAGCAAAGCATAAGCCATTAATATTTACCTTCTAACTTCTATTTAGAAGAAAATATTTCCTCTCAACTTAAGAGAAAGTAAGAAAGCTTTCAAGTAGATAAATGTGAATATGCTGTTAAAACCTAGAAGAAAGACTTTTTAACAAAAGTGCACCAGAAGAAACAAAGCTGATTGATACTCTACAATATGAACCTACTGGATTTGCTTCATCATAAGCTAAAACTACATAAATACCCAATATTCTTGCATGAAATCAAACCGTTCTTAAAGAAGGAAAACCATCACAGAATAAGTATCCTGTTTAGAAGATGCAAGCTCCAAAAGATATGTTCTTCAGAAGATATGACCAGTCAAAGTGAAGAAAGAGAAAAAACTGCACATGACAGTGACAATTGTTGTATGGCCAACCGGAGATTTATCTTCCTCGCCAAGGCATCCCAATGGCTATTTTTGAGCCAACCTTGGCTATAAAAAGGAGCGTCCTCTTGCACTTTAAATATACACTAGAAGAAGCATATTGTGCATCAGAAATTACCATATGTACCTTCTGGAAAAATTTCTACTCTCCATAAATCATCCAGTTCTAATCTCAAATAGTTAGGAAAGTAAGAAAGAGTGTGTAGGCTCATTTATATCTGCTGTGCTTGATCTGATTGTAATCTTGAGCCTTTATTGTTTGTAATTTCATTCTTCTATCTTCTGTAACTCTCAAGAACTACAAAAAGAAATTAGTTGTTCTTGAGAGAAAGATAAAGCTAGGCCTGTAAGTGTAGGGTGAGTCTTATTACCTGCAGACATTTTGTGAATACTTGTAGAAGCTGCAGAAGAAGTTTGTTGAGTGAGCTTGCAGAGGCTGTAAAAGAATACTGGTGTGTTGAGCCTGCAGAGGCTGCAGAAGAATACTGAACTGAGCCTAAAGAGGCTGCAGAAGAATACTAGTGGTGAGGAGCACCCAAGAAGCTATTGTATCAATGTTGATATAGTGAAAAAGCCTAATGAAAGTAGGTACTGGACGTAGCCTCAAGGGCAAGAGGTTAACAAGTATAAATATTGTGTGCACATATCTTCTTTCCTACTCTCCTTTTTTGTTTATGCTTTATATAAGTTCTGTTGAGTCTCAAAATGTTATTAAAATTAATAATGTTTTAAGGACTCACAAATCCTGAATTTTAATAGACAACAAATTTGATTTAAAAAGGGATTGTTTGATTTAAAAGGATTATTATAATAACAGTATCATTTGAAGGTATTTTGCTCAATTGTTTCAGCAAGCGTTGTAAAGAGGAAACCTCAAATGTATCAACTCTTCGAAGTTGAACCTGCTGATGAGGGGAACCTTCTGAAAAGCTAAGTCCTGCTGAAGTCATCTCTACCTTCCGAAGTGTTACAAGAATCACCTTTAAAAGAAGAACTGTTGAAGACCTACAACATAGCATTTTACTAAAGTGTAGAAGCTTCCTGCTCAAGACTTCAATGCATCAACAACTTCTGAAACAAGTTTGATTCAATTAAGGAATGTTTTTCAGAAATCCTTTAAGCTGTCAAAGTCATCTTAGATTAAAAAGGAACCTGTTATACGTGTCAGAGCAGTGTCACAGACTACAACACCTGCAAGTCTCAAAAGTCAGAAACTTTAAGGAGATTGTTTCACAACGTTTTAAACATCATTTAATGCTATCTCTCAGTGGTGAATGAGCTCTCCTCAACGATTTTATTTCAAGACTCTATATATAGCTTCATGAAGGACTTATAGAGAAGAGAGACGACAACCAAGTTCAATTAGAAATAATACTAAGCCAACACTCTGCTGCTATTCTCTGATAGAAATTTGCACATAGAAACTCTCATATCCTAAGCTCTGTCTCAGTTATCTTTGTACACAATCAAGTGTGTTTAAGCTAGGAGCTAGCTTAGTTCATTTACTTAAACCACAAACATCACCTATAAACACCTTTGAGTCTCTGAGAACCTAAAGAGACTTGGAGGAACAAAAAATACTTGCTTTAGAGCCTGGAGATGCTAGGTGTGCAAACAATATTCGTTATAGAGCCTAGAGAGGCTGGGTGTGCAAACAGTACTCTTTATAGCGCCTGGAGAGGATATGTGTGCAAATAATACTTGTGTTGAGCCTGGAGAGGCTAGGAGTGCAAATAATACTCGTTGTAATCTCTTGAGATTAGTGAAATTCCTTTGCTAGTTGGCATTGGGACTGGACGTAGCTCACAGTGGAAGTGGGTGAACCAGTATAAATTCTTGGCTAAGCTTTTCTCAACCCTTATCTCTTTATTTTCAGTTTTAACTAACCAAGGAGGGTTCTGAAAAGTGATATTATATTTCGCGCAGCAAAACAACTTTGTCTTTCACATAAAAGTATTTCAAAATCATATTACTGAACCTGTTGAATCATATCAGCAAGTTGCAAAAAACTCCAGTTTCGGAAGGTTGCTCAAATCATCTGATAAACACTTTGTTTGTTCAATAGGTTTTTATAATATCTGTAAAGAATTATAAAACATTATTCAACCACCCTTCTAGTGTTTCTTGTGGTTCTAACAAGTTCTAACCATCATCTCATCTGCGTAAAAGCTTTTTAAATCTATCTAATACCTAAGTAAGTGATACTTGAAGAAAGTTCCACAAAAGAAGGAACTATATTTTCAGCATTACTACACATACTAACAACTTCATTAGTTTTTTTTTACTTATTTTAATCTTCTAATATAAGCCAAGTAAACAAACTTGAGTAAATTATATATTAGAAGAAAGTGCAGATTTTTAACAGCCACAATTCAACCCTTCTTCTTGTGATTGCAATATTTACTTCATCAATTGGTATCAGAGCTTGCCTCTAGGGTTGAACACACTTAACAATGTTTAAGGAAAAAGATCAGCAAGAGAAGATGGTGAACCATGGAGCTGGAATGTTCATCCCAGAAGGATCCTCCACAAATAGACCTCCTACCTTTTATGGTTATAAAAATAAATTAAAGTATAATAAACAATACAAACATTTGAATATTTTATGTTACAAAATTGATAAATTTTAAGAGTTTAATATATGTACATTGTCATTGTAAAGAAGTTTTACACAGACATCCAATGATGTGCTGCCACATCATTTATTGAATTTAATTAATAACACATGAGGTGTCATATTTATTAAATGACGTGGCAACACACCATTGAATGTCAGTGTAAAACTTCTTTACACTAACAATGTATACTAATTAAATCAAAATTTTAATTGGTTGATAGAAAATTATCTCAACAAAAGTATTGGTTACATATTAATATTTTACATTCATTTATAATTTTTATTTTTCTTCAAATTTTAAAATTAGACTAACAAAATCCCATTTAGTTTACTAGTTTTTTGTCAAATTTTAAAAACTGACCCAATTTTTTTTAAAAAATTAATTTAATTGATAAAAATAATTTTAATGATATCAAAATTAAAATAAAGTATAAATGATATAGATACTTGAAATCACTTGTTTTGATGAAATTTAGAATTTAGTTAGTTAATAAAAATTATTCTACCAATGGGGGTTGGTTCAAGTGGTACATGCTTGATTCCCCTTAAGCAAGGTCTTGGGTTCGAGTCTTGTGGATGGAAAAAAATCCCCGCTGAGAGAGCTAGCCCCACCATGATGTGGATGTTCCCGGCTCGAACATGATTGCCTCCCGTGGAGGATACTGTAGTTAAACAAAAAAAAATTATTCTAATGGGGATATGTGCCATGTTTTATTTTTTATTTAGTTTTTTTTAAATTGAACTATCAAATATTAAAATTAAATCATAAAGATAAGTATGTATTTATTTTGCACAATGTTAGAAGTTTTACATAAAGTTGTTATTATTATTCTTTGCATTATAAGAATGTCTCCATATCCTCTACAACGCTGAAGCAAAATAGTTTGGAAATAGTTACCGATTTTAACTATGGAATGTTTCCCTAGTTGTTTCGTAACTATTCGGTAGCCAATCTTACTGCAGGCTCTGCATCACTACAGAGGATCAAATCCTTATAAGAATACATGTTTATATTGTGTAGAGATAATATCTTTACTTGAAAAGTATATTAAGTTTTTTTTTTCTGTGGGTTACAAAAAATAGAAGCAGTACATAATAATTATGTTAATGTTTAGTCTTTGACAAAATTAATTAGTATATCATCTATTTCATTACAATATTTTAATATTTATAATCATTCAAATAATCATTTATCATCTCTCTATATTAGTAATTTTGAGACCTCACCTTAAAAAGTGGGAAATTCATTAAATTCATTAATAGAGTGTAATGAAAAGGTGTTAGAAAGTCTATTACTAATAAATTACTACTTATTTCAGCAGATTTAATTTTTTTGCCGCAGATTTAATTTGTAATAGTGATTTACTAATTTTATAGGTAGGTCTCTCATGGAAGCACATGGGCTGTACGCACGAAGATGTGCACGTTGAAAAGTTCACATGTATGCGAAGGAAGATAGAAAACTGGTGAGAACAAGATAAAAAAAGAGACAATTGCATTGACTATATATATATATATATACACTGGAATACTAGTACAATTAATTAGCTGTAATTCACGCATGTGCGCAATTTGTTCCAGCCCGTTCTATTTTCAACTTCACAAGCGCATGCATCCATCCACAACAGTACCATTCCATCGAAACAAGATTACAAAAATTATTCCATTCTATTGTGGCAATTTATGTTACATTACCTTATTCTCAAATAAAATGAGTGTGAAACACTCATTCTTTTTATCATTCGAATTTACATCCATTTAACTAATGTGAGTGCAATAAAAGAGAGATAAGACATATGATAATTAAAAAAGAAAAAATAGATAAAATAAAAAGAGAATGCATAAAATGATGATGAATATAACAAAAGAGAAATTAAATTCATACAACATAAAAATATAAAACAACTCATACAACACATTTTTCTCTCTATCTCTTTCCATCACATCACCTATCACATATCATGTTTCTTTCTCTTTTTTCTCTTTCTCTCTCCTTGTTATACATGTACAATATGTATAAATTACATTACTCATAACAAAATAGTATGAAAAAATATCACCCCCTAAGTGGGAACTAATTAATTGTATATGAATATATGGTTTCCATTGCATCTATCTTGATTGACCTAACTTCAATTCTGTCTTTTGCTTTGGCTTTAAGTTAAAGAAGATAGAAAATAAAGAAAAGAAAAGATAGGAATAGGAGGAGGGGAGGGGAGGGGGGTCCGGACTCCGGAGGGTAAGGCAGCTCTATAGTACTTACAGAACAGTACGGTGTTACTGTGTGCGTGCGTACTGTAGGTGTGTAGTGCGCAGTGTTAAACTGCTGTAAAACTGCTCTCCTGCCAGCTGGGAACAAGCACGCCAATCACTGCCTAATTTAAACTCGTTTGACTAGAGCAGTTTATATATTTTTATTTATAATTAGGTATAATTGATTTTTATAGGATTATAAAATCAATTGCTAAAAATGAATGTGTCTAAAAAATTGAATTGTAAGTAATTTAAAATCAATTTTAATATAATTGATTATTACGATCACCAACTAAAAACCAAATGAACCGGAAGTTATGCACTATATCACATTTAAATTTCAAATTAACACCATTAATCCAATTCATCAAAATTTATGTTTTCGGGTGAATACACATTTGGATTGGTTTAAATTACGAATATCTAAACATGTTATAAAATCATTTTATATCTGTTTTTTTTTAAAGAAAAAGAATAGGAAAACTCCAATTTAATTTTTATTCTTTTATTTTATCAAGAAAGGAAAATGTGAGCATAGTATATCTTAACTAAAGTGATGATTTTTTCACACTCATACATTTTACACCTCATTTTTCATTTAATTTTTTCTATCTAATTTTTCTTTACTATCATATCAATTATCACATATTTAATCTTCTTTTCTTATATCTTTTTTTTATATATCTCTCTTTCCCCTACACCCATCACACCTTAAAAATAGATTACAAAGTTTTATTCTACGTTCAACCATGATGTTGTACAACATCAAGGTAGGTTGGGCTTAGTGATAAAATGAATGGAACCTAGGAATAAATTATTAACAATGATGTAACGTCCTAATTCCTAGAAGCACAAGCATTAACAAATACAACCGTCCACAAGTAATAACCATACAAACTAGTCCATTCACAAGCAAGTAGAAAGGGATGAGAGGGATTAGGGCACATGAAAGAATTTCAAACAAGAGGAGGTGAAGTGTGTGGGCTTTATTCACCAAAGAGTGACCAAGAATGAGTGATGGAAGAGTTGATGAGGGTGAAGTTGAGCCAAAACTCCTTCTCTACTTCTTCTCCTAGCTGGAACTCCTTTCTCTCTCTCTACACACACTATCTGAAGCATTAATGAGGAATAAATGAGGTTGGGACATAGGACTTTCTGTTTTTAAAAACTGATCACGCGCGTTCTCGCTCAAGCAAGGATTTCTCGCTTGAACGAGATAGCTAAAGGGGTCCTCTTTTCGTGTTCTCGCTCAAGTGAGAATACTCCAGAAAATATCCCCTCTCTGGATGATTCTCGCTTAAGCGAAATTCTTCTCCTTTAAGCGAAAATCTTCCAGAGAGCACTCAAATCCTCCCATGTTTCTCGCTTGAGCGAGAGCCTTCTCGCTCACGCGAGAATATCATAATTCATTTTTACCCATTTTACTGGTATTCTCGCTCAAGCGAGAGAGAATTGTGACACCCTTCTACCCCAATCTCTAATTCAATCATCAAATTGATATTTAAGGAAAGTTTATAGACCACATCGGGTAAAAAATAAGGAAAGTTTATAGACCATATCGGGTAAAAAGGTTCACAATTCTCACTTTAAACATCTTATTTAATTCAAAGTCAACTCAATGTAAATAAAAAGTAAAATCAATGGTTTTCAAAAACTAAAATTAAAGGATCAAAATCATACAAATCTCTCTTGGCTATGTAAGGCACTTAAAACAGTTTTCCTCAATCTCCACTCAATAACATGAATAAAAGTAAACCCCTAATACTAAGCCCTGAATGTCACAAGTATCAGAGTGAGATCCCATCCTTTCAATACTCGGCACATTGCGTGCCATCTTCATCACCTAAAAAATAACCACAGAGAGTACGGTGAGGAAAAGAACACATACTCATACATGCAATATAGAAGGCTACCCTGTCCTTACCCAACACATAATCATCATCATTAATGTCATGACATGATCATCATCATTCATATCAACTCACACTCTTTATATTCAACACATTACTCATCACCATACATATTATCTCTCATCTTAATCAACACTCATTACATACAACACATTAATTTCACACTTCTCAAATCATCAAGGACACACTCTTTACACTTTACACATTAATTACTTGTAAATATAAATTCACATTCTAACACAATCATAAAATGCCATGAATGCTCACTCTATGCTCATGCGCAATAACTCTTCCTAAGGATCATGATTTGGAACTCCGCACAATGGGCGCACCTCATCAATCCTCTTAGTCGTTACCAACGATGGCCCTATCGTTAACGCCCTCTTGGCCGATAGGTTGCACAGTTAAACACCCCTCTTGGGCCCATGCAAAGACATTCGCCCCCCCCCCCCCCGTCATCATCACCCATCTCTATTGGGATAGATGACTCGCATTGAAAGCACTCCCTCTTGAAGTAAATGCATCGAATGTCCCCCATCTTGGTCGTCACCCAACACGCCGTCCCCTCTTAGGACTAGGGTATATGCTAGCCACGTCTGACTTCTCATGCATCACACACATCTCACATCTCAAATGTTATGCTCAATGCAATCAACATCATATCTCATATCTCTCACACAATCTCTATGCTCAATGCATCATCATCAATTCACATATATCTCATACCATCTCTTTTACTCTATCACTTCACATCACATCACAATATTATAAACATAGAACATCACATAGGATACTCACGCCACAATACTCATGCCACAATCAATACACTTTATACATCCAATTAATCTATCAATTCCACAAAACAATTCTCATATTAGATAAGTATCCAACTCAGTTTAACATTTTTAAATAAGTTCATGTGCGTGTTGTGCTCGCCCTGCACTCAGCGCACATGCAGCGCGGGTTCCAGAGAGCTACACTCCACTCTCGCTCAGCGCAAGTGGAGCGCAGGTCCCCGAGAGCTACGCTCCATCATGCGCTCAGCGCAGATGGAGTGCAAGTGTCGCAGAATGCGACTATTCATACGTTTTTGCCCTTTTCAACCCTCTTCTTCAATCCCTACTCAATTCTTTAAGTTCTAACTCGTTTATACTCGTTTTCACCGATTAAAAACACTGAAATCCTCAATCATTCCTACGAATTACAATAAATTTAACATCTAATCAATTACGGTTCCTCATCTTTAAACCTTTATTTAACCACTTTTCGCTATTCTCGCTACTATCACCCAATTCATCAAGATTATCATGTGCATATATCAAATCAAACACATTCCAAACACACAACGCATGATTCACAGATAGGTTCTCAAATTTAGAATTCTTAGAGGGTCTTATGGTTGCCCTCACTACCCAAGCACTCCCACATAAACATACAAGCAACACCCTTCCCCCGCGTACCTTAGAGGCGAAGATCAATCAACAAACAGTAGGCTCTCTCTCTTGATGATTACTCTGCAGCACCTTCCCCTTGAGAAGTCGTTTCTCCCCTCCTTATGGTTTCACTCTCTGACAATTTGAAAAATAAGGATTAGGGTTAATGGATAACCCCTCCTTAAATAATTACTTAACTGGGCTGGGCCTACCCTCAACCCACTCATTCCTTTTTTTATTAAAATAACATTATTCATAAAAATATTAATATTACTATTATTTATTTCTTTTATTTTACTTAATTTTATTTTTTAAAATTTGGGATGTTACAACTTTCCCCTCCTAAAAGAAAATTTGTCCTCGAATTTTACCTGAAGTGAACAACTCTGGAAAGGAATCCTTCATCTTCTCTTCAAGCTCCCAAGTAGCACTCTCAGGTGTAGCTCCTCCCTAAATTACCTTAACTAAAGGAATTTCCTTACCTCGGAGTTGTATCACCCTCCGATCCTCAACTCTCACCGGTATGGTTTCCACCGTCAAGTTTTCTCAATCTCAAGATGATCCGACTCAATCACTTGTGAAGGATCGTGAATGTACTTCCGGAGTTGAGAAACATGGAAGACATTGTGAAGATTTGACAAATGTGGAGGTAAAGCAATTTGATAGGCAACATTGTCGACTCTTTTGAGAATTTGATAGGGACCAATGAAACGAGGTGTAAGCTTTCTAGACTTCAATGCCCTACCAACCCCAGTCCACGGAGTGACTTTCAGGAACACATGATCTCCTTCCTTGAATTCCAAGTCCTTCCTCCTCTTGTCAGCATAACTCTTTTGCCTACTCTGAGTTGTCCTCATCCTCTCCTGAATTAACCTAACCTTATCAATGGTCTGTTGCTCTACCTCCGGTCCTAACACAAGGCTCTCTCCCGGCTCAAACCAACACAAGGGTGTCCTACACCTTCTACCATACAATGCCTCATAAGGCGCCATACCTATGCTAGAGTAAAAACTATTGTTGTAAGTAAATTCTATCAAAGACAAGAAACTATCCCAACTACCCCCTTGGTCTAACACACAAGCTCTAAGCAAATCCTCTAAGGATTGAATTGTTCACTCGGTCTGACCATTGGTTTGAGGATGATAAGCTGAACTAAGTCTAAGTTGGGTTCCCAAAGCCTGCTGCAAACTCTCCCAAAATCTAGATGTAAACCTGGGATCTCTATCTGAAACTATGCTAGATGGTATGCCATTTAACCTCACAATCTCACTGATGTAAATCTGAGCTAGTTTCTCTAAGGAGTACTTAATGTTAATAGGGAGAAAATGAGCACTCTTAGTCAATCTATCTACAATAACCTAAATAGAGTCATGTCCCCTCACAGTCTTAGGCAAAGCAACTACAAAATCTATAAAAATTCTATCCCACTTCCACTCATGTATACCTAAAGGTTGAAGCAATCCTGAAGGTTTTTTATGTTCTACCTTAGACTTTTGACAAACCAAACAAGTACTCACAAAGTCCTCTATATCTCTCTTCAACCTAGGCCACAAAAACACCTTTTTCAAGTCTTGATACATCTTAGTTGAACCCGGATGGAAACTAAGCTTACTCCTATGCCCCTCTTCAAGTACTAAGCGCTTAATGTTAGGGTCACTAGGTACACAAACTTGGTCTCCAAATCTCACCACTTCATCTACTCCTAAGACGAACTCTCCACCACTATCCTCTTCTATAGCCTCACGCCTAATCACCAAGAATGGGTCCTCTAATTGAGCATTTCTAATGTCCCTTAACAAATCATTACTTACTCGAATCATTCCTAGCTTCACACTATCAGAAGTCACCTCACAAGCTAAGCTTAAATCTCTAAACTGAGTCAGGAGATCCATTTCCTTAATCATCAAAGAACTAACATGAAGAGATTTTCTACTTAGAGCATTTGCTACTACATTAGCCTTACCAGGGTGATAACTCAATTCAAAATCATAATCCTTTAGAAATTCTAGCCACCTCCTTTGCCTCATG
The DNA here is from genome assembly GCA_026901365.1 of Sesbania bispinosa. Classification (NCBI taxonomy): domain Eukaryota; kingdom Viridiplantae; phylum Streptophyta; class Magnoliopsida; order Fabales; family Fabaceae; genus Sesbania; species Sesbania bispinosa. The sequence goes on along the minus strand of QLOH01000032.1, from coordinate 1,586,207 downwards.
TTCAACTCTTTCTGATCAAACAAATACCTAAGGCTCTTATGGTCACTAAAAACCTCAAATTTGGAACCATACAAGTAATGCCTCCACATCTTTAACACGAACACAACAGCTGCTAACTCAAGATCGTGGGTAGGATAGTTTCTCTCATGAATTTTCAATTGCCTAGAATCATAAGCTACTACTTTACCCTCTTGCATCAACACCCCACCTAAACCCATCTTAGAAGCATCACAATACAGTACAAAAGGTTTGCTAAGATCTGGCAAAACTAAAACTGGTGCACTAGTCAACTTTTCCTTAAGGGTTTGGAAACTAAGATTGCACTTACTATTCCATACAAAAGCAACCCCCTTCCTAGTCAACTCAGTCAAAGGTAAAGCTATCTTAGAAAATCCTTCTATAAATCTCCTATAATATCCAACCAACCCAAGAAAACTTCTAATCTCACTCACTGACTTAGGAGTCTCCCACTTAAGCACAACCTCTACCTTAGAAGGATCAACACCTGTACCCCCCCTTAGAAATCACATGACCTAAGAAGCTCACTTCTTCTGACCAGAAATCACACTTGGATAACTTAGCATACAACCGTTTATCCTTAAGAATCTGCAGCACTACCTTTAGATGTTCCTCATGCTCCTCCTTAGTTTTGGAGTAAATTAATGTGTCGTCTATAAAGACAACTACGAATTTATCCAAATAGGGATGAAAAATTATGTTCATATAATCCATAAAAATTGCAGGAGCATTAGTCACACCAAAAGGCATTACAAGATACTCATAATGTCCATATCTAGTCCTAAAGGCAGTCTTAGGTATGTCCTCTTCTTTAACTCTAACCTGGTGATAACCCGACCTAAGATCAATCTTGCTAAATACACAAGCCCCCACTAACTGGTCCATTAGATCATCTATCCTATTCAAAGGGTACCTATTCTTAATGGTTACCTTGTTCAACGGATGGTAATCTGTACACACCCTCATACTACCATCCTTCTTCTTCACTAGCAAAATAGGTGCTCCCCAAGGTGATACACTAGGTCTCACAAACTTCTTCTCTAGCAAATCTTCTAATTGTTTCTTAAGCTCTGCTAACTCTATGGGTGACATCCTATAAGGTGAAACTGAAATAGGTCCCGTCCCTAGTACTACATCTATGGAAAATTCTATCTCTCTCAGGTGGTAGACTAGACATATTATCAGAAAACACCTCAAGATACTCACACACTATAAGTATCTCATCGATGATAGCACTACTCTCAGAATTCAAAGAAGCTAGCAACATGTAAACCTGGGCATCTTCCCTTAGAGACGCCTTCACCTGGTTGGCGGTCAAAAAGTCCTTACTCTTACTCTCAACAGGTTGACCAAACACAACAGTTTTCTCAGCACAATTCAATAGAACATGGTTGGAAGATAACTAGTCCATACCAAGAATAATATCTAGTTGACTCAGAGGCAAACAAATCAAATCAACTAGGAATTCTCTACCATCAACATGAATAAGACAATTTAAGCACACATAAGAAGTAGAAACTGATCCACCAGCTGGTGTTTCCAAACTCAACACAAAAGGCAAAGAAAAAACAAACAATTTTAATTTAGACACACAAGCAAGTGATATAAAGGAGTGAGTCACACCAGAATCAAACAAAACAACTAGAGGAGTTCCCGCAATGAAACTAGTACCTTGGATCAAGTCTTCGGATTGAGAAGCTTCAGTACCACTCAAGGAAAATACTCTTCCAGTAGCTTTTCGGTTTGCTGGCACTTCCACTAGTACTTCCACTCGCCGCTGTAGTTCCTTATTTCTCTTGAGGACAATCACGAGAAATATGTCCTTGCTCTCTACATTTGAAGCACGTGATCTCTTTATCTTCACATTGGTTTGCTCGATGTCCCGGTTTCCCACACCTGAAGCAATTATTAGAAGTAGTAGAACCCACACTTCCGCCCTTGGACGCCTGACTAGCCGCCGGAGCGTTACTCTTCTTCTGTAGCGAACCCTCACTGCCCCCTCCAAACTTGGAGCTTCCTGTTGCACGAGAATACGGTTTACTCTTTCCAGTTGATTCGGACTTGCTCAGTCTTCTCACAGGTCCTCCACTCTTATAATGCGTAGCTCTAGCCCGGTTGTCTTCATCATACACTCTAAATTTGTTAACCAGCTCGTGAAATCGCACAATTCCCTAGTAGTTGAAGACTTGCTTGATCTAAGGACGAAGATCGCTGATAAACTTCACGCATTTTGCCTCTTCATTAACAACTCCCTCATATGTAGGACAAAAACGAACTAGCGCCTCAAACTTGGCTACATAGTCCACCACGGTGCCATCTCCTTACTTTAGCTCAAGAAACTCGATTTGTTTCTTGTTACGGATGTCATGAGGAAAATACTTCTCCAGGAACAATCTTTTGAAGTTATCCCAGCTCGATGCGGTGCCTTCATCAATCATCCTCTGATAGGTGCTCTGCCACCAAAATCCAGCATCCCCCGATAACATGAACGTAACCAACGTCACCTTTTGCACCAACGACAGTCCATCGCTCTAAAAATATTCTCAATCTCGAAAATCCAATCAGCAGCACCATCGGGGTCATAACCCCCACGGAAAGTAGGTGGATGGTTCCTCTGGAACCGAGCAAGCCAATCCACCTCTTGATGTTGGTTCAGGTTGCCAACAGCCTATGCCATAGCCATTAAGGCGTCAGCAATAACACGATCATTTCTACCTCCTCTAGCCATTACTTTTCTGATTCACAGAAAAGTAGAGGAATCAAACAAACAACTAACTCAAGCAATATAGTTCACTCAATCAATATCACAAGTTAGCATCACAGAAGTATAACAAACAGATAACTTAAAGCTGGTGAACCGACCTCCTCTGATACCACTAAATGTGACACCCTTCTACCCCAATCTCTAATTCAAGCATCAAATTGATATATAAGGAAAGTTTATAGACCACATCGGGTAAAAAGGTTCACAATTATCACTATAAACATCTTATTTAATTCAAAATCAACTCCATGTAAATAAAAAGTAAAATCAATGGTTTTCAAAAACTAAAATTAAAGGATCAAAATCATAAAAATCTCTCTTGGCCATATAAGGCACTTAAAACAAATTTCCTCAATCTCCACCCAATAACACGAATAAAAGTAAACTCCTAATACTAAGCCCGGAATGTCAAAAGTATTAGAGTGAGACCCCTTCCTTTCAATACTCGACACATTGCGTGCCATCTTCATCACCTATAAAATAACCACAGAGAGTATGGTGAGGAAAAGAACACATACTCATACATGCAATGTAGAAGGCTACCCTATCCTCACCCAACACATAATCATCACCATTAATGTCATGACATGATCATCATCATTCATATCAACTCACACTCTTTATATTCAACACATTACTCATCACCATACATATTATCTCTCATCTTAATCCACACTCGTTACATACAGCACATTAATTTCACACAAATATATAATCCACACTTCTCAAATCATCAAGGACACACTCTTTACACTTTACACATTAATTTATCGTAAATATGAATTCACATTCTAACACAATCATAAAATGCCATGAATGCTCACTCTATACTCATGCGCAATAACTCTTCCTAACGATCATGATTTGGAACTCCGCACAATGGGCGCACCTCATCAATCCCCTTAGTTGTTACCAATGATGGCCCTACCGTTAACGCCCTCTTGGTCGATAGGTTGCACAGTTAAACACCCCTCTTGGGTCCGTGCAAAGACATTCGCCCCCCGTCATCATCATCCACCTCTATTAGGCTAGATGACTCGCATTGAAAACACTCCCTCTTGAAGTAAATGCATCGAATGTTCTTCATCATGGTCGTCACCCAACACGTTGTCCCCTCTTAGGACTAGGGTATATGCTAGCCACGTCTGGCTTCTCATGCATCGCACGCATCTCATATCTCAAATGTTTTGCTCAATGCAATCAACATCATATATCATATCTCTCACACAATCTCTATGCTCAATGCATCATCATCAATTCACATATATCTCATACAATCTCTTTTACTCTATCACTTCACATCACATCAAAATATTATAAACATAGAACATCACATAGGATACTCACGCCACAATACTCATGCCACAATCAATACACTTTATACATCCAATTAATCTATCAATTCCACAAAACAATTCTCATATTAGATAAGCATCCAACTTAGTTTCACATTTTTAAATAAGTTAATATGCATGTTGCGCTTGCCCTGCACTCAGCGCACATGCAGCGCGATTTCCAGAGAGCTACGCTCCACTCTCGCTCAGCGCAAGTGGAGCGCATGTCCCAGAGAGCTACGCTCCATCCTGCTCTCAGTGCAGATGGAGCGCAAATGTCGCAGAACGCGACTGTTCATACGTTTTTGCCCCTTTTCAACCATCTTCTTCAATCCCTACTCAATTCTTTAAGTTCTAACTCGTTTGTACTAGTTTTCACCGATTAAAACACTGTAATCCTTAATCATTCCTACGAATTATAATATATTTAACATATAATCAATTATGGTTCCTCATCTTTAAACCCTTATTTAACCCATTTTCGCTATTCTCGCTACCATCACCCAATTCATCAAGATTATCACGTGCATACATCAAATCAAACACATTCCAAACACCCAACACATGATTCACAGATAGGTTTTCAAATTTAGAATTCTTAGAGGGTCTTATGGTTGCCCTCACTACCCAGGCCCTCCCACATACACATACAAGCAACACCCTTCCCCCCGTACCTTAGAGGTGAAGATCAATAAGCAAACGGTAGGTTCTCTCTCTTGATGATTACTCTGCAACACCTTCCCTTTGTGAAATCATTTCTCCCCTCCTTATGGTTTCGCTCTCTGACGATTTGAAAAATAAGAATTTTGGTGAATTGATAACCCATCCTTAAATAATTACTTAACTGGGCTTGGCCTACCCTCAACCCACTCATTCCTTTTTTTTATTAAAATAACATCATTCATAAAAATATTAATATTACTCTTATTTATTTCTTTTATTTTACTTAATTTTATTTTTTAAAATTTGGGATGTTACAAGAATACCAGGATTTAGGATCCTAGTTTCTCACCTTAAAACCTTTATTTACCAATTCCTTTCACAAAATCCTATTATTTTACTACTTCTCCTTTACAATTTGATCTTAATTATTGGGATGTTACAATTCTACCCCCTTAAGAAATTTTTCCTCAAAATTTGTCTAGTCGTTAAACTATAAGTTACTGAAAATTTCAGTTATTAGGGATTACCTCACAAAGTTAATTCGGGATACTGAGTTTTGACCTTCCCAAATCATGCACCTTCACCAACGAGATTGACTTATTCCTTAGGGTTTTGACGCTTCGGTTAACAATCCGCGCAGGTCTGGCTAGAACCGTCAAACCTTGCCTCAGTTGTACCGACTGAAAACTAATGATTTGTGAAGGGTCATGAATATACTTTCTGAGTTGAGAGACATGAAACACATCATGAAGGTTGGACAAATGAGGAGGTAGGGCTATTCTGTAGGCTATGGGACCAACTCTTTGGATGATTTGGAAAGGACCGGTGTATCGGGGATTAAGATTTTTGGAACTGATGGCCCTTCCTATGCCTGTGGCCGAGGTGACCTTGAGGAAAACATGATCTCCTTCCTCAAATTCTAGATCTTTTCTCCTCCTATCGTCATAATTCTTTTGTCTACTCTGAGCATCCAAAAGTTTCTCCTTAATGACTTTGATCTTATCCGAGGTTTCCTGGACCAATTCCGCCCCAAGAGGTTCCTCTCACCCACCTCATACTAACACAAGGGAGACCTACACCTCCTATCATACAAAGCCTCGTAAGGCTCCATGCCAATGCTACTGTGGAAACTGTTATTGTAAGAAAACTCAATCAATGGCAGGTACCTATCCCAACTACCCCTCTCCTCCAACACACATGCTCTAAGCATATCCTCTAGGCTCTGAATGATCCTCTCAGACTGGCCATCAGTCTGAGGATGGTAGGCTGTGCTAACACTCAACTTAGTCCCAAAGGCCTGATTAAGCATATCCCTGGTTTTAATGATTAACAAATTAGACTGTATAAAAACAGGTCCTACTGAGAAAGGTATTTTTCTTTATGTTTCAGGAACCCTGTAGAAGCAACTCTCTGAAGATGATCAACCTGTGGAACTGAAAAGAAGAAGTACATTTGCGCAAACTGAAATAAAAACGGTCTTAAAGCTTGAGGAAAGTCACAAATCGAAAAAAACAGATATATGAGGAATTATTTTCTGATAAAGAAAGGAATCTGCTTAAAAGGAGCAACCTGCTAAATACGAACAACATACTAAAGGAAGAACAGTGCAGCAACCATCTAAAGAAAAGAGTACAACCTACTGAAGAATGATCTTGCTGAAGGTGGTCAATCTTCTGAAATTGATCAGACTCTTTGAAGGACAGAATCTGCTACTCTTTGAAGACTTGAGAGTCAATCTGTATTATGCATTTAAAGACTCAAGTGTCAGCAAATTTAATGGTGAAGCTGAATCGGTGCAAGAAGAAACAAAGGCTTTCTGGTACAACTTTATTTCTTGACACAAAAGAGGAAACCTACTGCAGAAAAGCAAACAGAGGTCAGAGATAGAGTCAACACTGCTGTACACCTACTATTGTACCGCCTCTGTGATACGTTATCAGAAGCCCGCATCTCAACAAGGAGAAAAGATAACTCCCAATGGGATTAAAGAGAAGTCTAACGGATATTTACATCTCAATCCAAATATCAGACTTTGTGCTGCAAAAGAGAAAGAGAGAAACATCAACCTGCTAAAGTATTAGAAATTCTCTCAAGAAAGATTAAGAGCCAGACTGCTGTGTGTCAGAACAAATTCATATCTACACACCTACTCTGCTCAAGTCAGAAGATAAGCAAAAGAGAAACTATCTTACAACGACTCTAAGAAAGTATACCAAGCAATCTTCAACGACTACATTTCTTCAACGGTATACTAAGCAATCTTCAACGGCTATTTTACCAGATTATATAAATAGCTTCATGAAAGACTTTGAAGATTGGCGAACCTTTGGTGAACCCTGGACTTGAATGAATCTCAAGATAAATAATAGAAAATCCCAAGTGAGAATTGGCAGAAGATCAACATTGAAGTTCAATCAAGCCAACTCTCTGAAGAAGCAGTTCCTGCTTATCAAAAGCAGAGAAGAAACTTAGCCTAACTATACACCCGTATCTTTGTCTTTCCTTGGACTTAGAATTTATACTTTGTATCCTGAGTTTTACTCAGTTAGCCATTTGTACAAGAGAACCTGTGTTTAAGTTTGTAGGAAATTTAAACCTATCATTTTTGTAAACACTTTGAATTGTCTGAGAGCCTGGAGAGGCTTGGTGGAAGAAAGAATACTCGTTGAGCCTGGAGAGGCTTGTCTATAAAAGAATACTACAAGAGTTTCCTGGAGAGGCAGTTGAAAACAAAGAATACTTTTTGGTCCTGGAGAGGCCAGGTGTGCAAAGAATACTCGTTGAGCCTGGAGAGGCTTGTCTGTAAAAGAATACTCGTTGGGCCTGGAGAGACCAGGTGTGCAAATAATACTCGTTGTAATCTTGAGGGATCAGTGAAAATCCAGTGGAGTTTTACCCTAGGACTGGACGTAGCTCACTGGGTTCGTGGGTGAACTAGTATAAATCTTTGTGTTAAGTTCTCTCTACCCTTATCTCTTTACTTTCAGTTTAAACTAACCAAGGAGGGTTTAAGAAAAGTTGTTTTATTAATCCGAGCAGAAAAATATTTTCTTTAAGAAAAAATAATTTCAAAAAAGGGTTTTACTCAACTTTCTAAGTTGCATCAGCAAGTTGCTGAAAACTTCCAGTTTCAGAAGGTTGATCAAATTTTGTTAAATCAGTTTTGCTTGTTTGAAAGGTTTTCCGAAAATCTGAAAAGGATTTTAAAATACTATTTAACCCCCCTTCTAGTGTTTCCTGTGGTCCTAAGCATCTAACAAATGCTGAGGAAGAAGATCCTGATGGAAACCAAAACAAGCTATGAAGAGAACTTACGAAGATGACCAACAGAAGCAACAAGAATGTCTTTGGAGACAATATTGAGTCTCAGTAGATATTGATCTTCAAATACTCAAGGATATATGCTTGTAACATCGTTTCAATCTTCTGTTTTAATATCTATGAATATCTGAGATTGATTGTGTTTATTTGAGAATTGATTTGCATATATTCCCTTGTAGTTTCTGATTTTCTGCAAGTTTTATCTCGGTAAAATCAATTTGTAGTTTAGTGCACTTTTAGTGAAAAGTCTTTTCTTTTTAATTTTTATTAATTTATTTTCAAAAGAATTTGAAAAGTCTAGCTTTAAAATCTGAAATCAACATTAATAACTGGGTTCCTTATGACTTTGGCTTCTCACTTGTCCACTCAGTGATGTATGTTGCACGACTTCCAAAGCCTGAAGCTGTCATCATTAATGCTATCTAAGCCTATATATGTTCCGTGTGAGACCTTCCAAAAGATATAATCTCCTTGCTTCTCTCTGCTATCTCATGCCTCAAAGTCCTTTATATTCTCGAGAGTTATCAAGACTAACTCATCACTTCCAAGCTTCTCTTAGCTGTGGGAGGTATAAAATCAAAGTGCGATTTCTCTGAAGGACGATGAAGAGGTTGAAGAAGATGGAACAAGAAATCATTATAAATAATGATACTCTGGAAATAGTGTTGAATACTGAGGAGGCTATGACTACTCTAGTTGGGGGAGATCAAGATGGAAGAACAGGAAAGCTGATTCTGCTGCATCAAGTAGTAGATCCATCCTTTCCAAAGAAGGTTGTGAGTATCATGCTTCCAAAAACGGAAAAATCATGCTTCAATCACCTCCTATGGGAAGAGAAGATCTCGTTGCATCACCAACCATTCTTTGAAGAGTTGGTCGACCATTTTCTACCCAATCTTATGAAAGGATCCACTGTAAAAGTGGCCCTGAAGATAAATGTTAAGGGTGGTGTTGAATTACAGTGTTAAATGATGCAACACCCTGTTCTAGTTATTAGAAGGATATTGCGTGCAGAATGCACGGTTGAGGAACAAGTATAGGCTCAAGAGGCACTGGTGAGGCTTCAAGCTGAAGAAGAAGCGACAACTGAGACTGGATTCAGTAGAAGCCATCAGTCCTAAAGAAACTTAGTCTAAATGTTGACTGTTTTCATGTATTTGTACTAGTTTCCATATGTTAATACATGAGGATTTTCTGAAATGATTTATGAGCACTTATATGTTTTTATTGCTTCTTGTGTGGAAATTTTCTGATGTCTGAAATCTGTGCAAAAATTTCTTAAGTTATCTTCTTTTGTTTTATTCTTTACTTTATTGATAAGTGAAAATTATATGATAAATTAGAGCACTTTTTAGTTCACTTATCAAGGATAAAATTATATTTTTGCCCCAGTTTAATACCTTTTTATTAAATATTAGATAAATTATATTTATTAATCTTGGATTTGAATTTGATGCTATTTTAATAGAAATATTGCTGATTTTTGCAGGATATTGCAAAGATTTAATTTGAAGGAAAGATAGCATTAAATGAGGGAGATATCTGCAAGATTTGAGTTTGATTGAAGACAATTAAGAAAGATTTGTAGAAGATTTGAGGCAATCAATGTGGAGATCACTGCCAATCAAACAAGGATTCTGCAGACAACCTTCCCAATTAAATCCAAGATGGTCAATAAATGCAAGATTTCATCAAGAAAAGGGAAACAAGGAAAGACAAATAAACCAAAACCAGTCTCGGGAAGAGATTAAGTTAAAAAGAGAAAGATTGAAGCTGCAGGACGCAGTCTGCGCTTCAACCTGCGCTGTAGCGCAGGGTGAAGCGCAGCTTTTTGGAACCTGCGCTGTAGCGCAGTTTGAAGCGCAAGTCACGCTGATTCTTGCCCTATTGCCATTTTTAGATAGATTTCTCCCCAATTTCCTTTGTCTTTCCTTAGCTTATAAATATGACCTCATTGCACCAGATCAAAGTGTGCACGATTATAGTAATTCAGTCATATTTCAGTGATAATGCACCAGAGCTAAATTTAGAGTAGGAGAGGAGGAGCGCTTCATAAGGATTGAAGATGGTGACGGCATCTTCGGTGGTTTGTATGGCTACCTTGTGTAGTTAACTCTCCATTAGGATTGAATGTAATTGATTCTATCCCCAAGTGTATGTAAACTCTATTTTATTATTTTTGAGCTCTCTGTCTATAATATTGGTAATCTTATTCTGTGCTTAATTCCTAACTTCCACGCTTGCGCCGGAGTTATAGGCTAGTTTTGACTAGGATTGAGGATGGGGGAGCGGATTCTGAAGAAACTCAAACTCTGATTGAATAAGAGGACTCGGTACTTTGTGACCGACACATGAGCGTTACTAATGAGCAATGGGCAGTGACAGTACTCTAGCGAAGGGCGTTTACAGGATTAGGCCTTAGTATCGATAGCAAAGGATTAGTTGATTGTCAATCCAGGACCGACACATGGATGTTTCCTGATGAGTGATGGGTAATGTGAGTACTCTAATGAAGGTGCGTCTACAGAATTAGGCTTCGTTTATCAATTAGTTCTTTTACAAATGGAATAAAGAGAACAAAATAAGCCGAGGGTAAGTCTGTCGCTTGGGAGAGCCCGCATGGATTACCTTTGAGTGTGTGAGGCTGCTGGTAACTCGGGGTCTTAGCAATATAGTTTGTCTACAGTATTATAGAGTAAACCTAAAATAATAGATACTTTTTACATGCATAAAGGGTGTGATGATATGAAGTTCAATCCTAATCCAAGTAAAGTGTCTCTAACTCTTTCTTTCTGATTTAATTGATTATTTATTTGTTATTTATAATTTCCGCAATAATATTCTCAAAACCCGTTGTTTCCATTGATAAATAGATCACGAGTATACGTGAATTGACCGTTCCCTGTGGATACGATACTTTTCTTACTATTATACTACTGGATTTTTGGTTCCCTTGCCAGAAACCCATCAAGTATATTTGGCGCCGTTGTCGGGGAACAGTTTCCAATTCGTATAAACCTTGGTGGTCTAGTTATCAAGAATATCTATCTTAGGATTTTTCTTATTTTTATATATCTTAGGATTTCTTTTAATTATTCTTTTTGTTATTTTAGGAAATTTATTATTTTTCTATTATTACTAAAATTCTCTTCCACACTTACCCTTTTCAAGTTTTCTTGTTTATTATTTTGAGAGGCCAGATGTCCCCAAATCAACTACAATTTGATCCAGAAATATAAAGGACATCAAGGAAGAACAGGAGCAGAAACAAGATAAGGAGACAAGGGAGAAGTCGAGAAGAAAACAAAAATATTTTATTATTTTATTTTAATTATTTTCTTTTTAAAAAAATAAAAAAATTATTATTATTATATTTATTATAAAAATTAATTTATTATTATTAAAAAAAGATAATAATTTTTGTTTCATTCTCCTGAGCTAACATTTGTTTGAGATCCTTGAGAGGACAGGTAACAGGAAAAGGAGCAGAGTTCAAGGAGATAATTTCAACACTCTCTGCTCTACCACCCCAAGTGAAGTAAATGCTAAATGGCTTATGAACGGCAAAATCAACCAAGGAGAACCCTTGGGGATTATGTTAGAGAGCAAGCACCAGAGTATTTCTCCCATACACCGATTCAAGGTAACTTCTCTAATTACAACAATTATTGTAACAATTTTTCACAGGATTGGAGAAGTTACCAGAACCAGAATTTTGGGTGGCACCAAGATGATGTTTCACTCCATATGCAACCTTCTTTTCAACAACAACAAAGTTACTCTTCCTATCAACAAAGATAAGCAAGATTGGATGAGTTTTTGGAAGAACTCAGTCGATACAATATACAATTTCAGGAGGAGAGAGAAGAAGCAAAAAGAAAAAATGATGCTTTGATAGCGCAACTAGCAGGACAAAGGGAGTTAAGACTTCAGAAGGAAAGAGAAGAAGCAGGAAGAAGAAACACTGACACCTTGCTGGAGCAATCAACAAAAACAGAAGCCAACCAACAGTCAAAACAAATCTTAGCAACTCATTCAGATAGTGACGATTTTATTGAAGAAAAGGAGGAATTTATACAATTTAAGTTGTATTGTGAAAGAGAAGGACTAACCGTTGACCTCAAACTAAATGAGATAGAAAATATGATCATGCAATTAGCAAATGCACTACCTAACCCTGAAGAACAGTGTGACGACATTGTTCAGTTGATAGGGGAGGAAACCAATGACAATCTGGCTGATGAAGAGGATGAAATTGAAGATGCACAAGAAAGAGTATCAGAAGAAGTTGATGAAGAAAAGGAAGAAGAAGAAGAAGAAGGTGCAACAGAAGAAGAAGAAGAAGAAAAAGAAAAAGGAAAGGAGGAAACATAACAGATGGTGCTTAAAGAGGAGATTGATTGTGAAAGGAAGGAAGAGAAAAAGAGTGAACACGGAGATGGAGAATCAAAGCCCGAGGAAGGAAGGGAAGTAGTACCATGACCAAATACCTTGCCTTATCCAACCAGTCCTCCAGAGGAATATCAAGAAAGGCATGATACAAGTGATAAACCTTCCAGACCTCACAAAAGAAAGGCCAACAATCACACTGACAAGGACAAGGCAAAGAGAAGAAAAGTCAAGCTAGAATCAAATCCAGAGCCTAGAGCCAGATTGAAGATCAAGAGGTCAGGTGTGTTCCATATCAAAGACCGCCCTGAAGCAAAGAAATTGAGAGCAATCAATTATAAATCATCAAAGCTTCACAGTACAGGTTGTTCCAAGGCAAGATTATAGGGAGGTTTTTGGGCCAGAGAAAGGAAGGGTGCAACACACAATCTCACCAAAATATTTCAGTTTCAGCCACCTTGAGAGAACAGGCGTCGAGCTATCAGACGTTAAACAAGCACTTTATGGGAGGCAACCCAGAGATTTTTAAAGTTTTTAATTAATTTTAGTTTAGTTTTGTTTTCTTGTTTGTTAATTAGAATTTTTCTATTCAGGAAATTTTCAAAATTGATTGGAATAAGTTTGTGGATTTTTAAATAATAGGAAGTAGCAGAAAATGTGACTGGAAATTGCAAAATTACATTCTGTTCTATACGCTTCAACCTGCGCTGTAGCGCAGTTAAAGCGCAGAAATGCAATTTTAGTCACTGTATTCTGCGCTTCACTTGCACTGTAGCGCAGGATACGAAATTTTAAAAATCTTCTATTTTCTTATGTACTGTTTCTCTACTTCCTAAGCTCTTCTTTCCACCCACAAACTTCCATCAATTTTGAAACTTTCAATTATGTTTTCTTTAATTTTTACCAATTGAATTCTTCATTTACTCTATTTCTATGATTTACAATTTAGGGTAGCAACCTTAGGATTGTGAATATCATTGATTATTGCTATCTTGAATGTGGTTTTGGCTGTGTGGAACATGAAGAACAATTTGTTGAATTGAAATGCTCTTTGTTTGGTGAGTTATTAAATTTGAAAGTGTTATGCTCTGTTTCTTTCAAAAATCTTGAACTCTCACTTTCCATGGATTGATTGAATGCTTGCAAAACAAATGAGTATGATTTATTTTTAGGAAGTCATTACCAAGTGCACTGAACTTTTGTTGTGTAAATATTAATTCTTTGAATTATGCATGCAAATTGGTTAATGATAGGCTTCCATGTTCTTCATGAATGGCACTGACTGCTGCAAACTACAAAGACCATTGACCTCAAACCAATCAGGAGTACTAGACCCATACCCAAGCATGCTGCTTGAAGAGTTCCAGATATTCTTGCAGTGGCCTGGGGACAGGCCTATTCATCCAGGGGGAGGTGGAGCAGCAACATGACAAGGACTTACAGGATACAGAGGATGAAGATTAATACTGGTGTTTTCTTTCTTTTAGTTTTTCTTTTATATTCTATTATTTTATAGAATTTTTGTTTTGTATTTCAATTTTTTAAAAATTTTCAAAATTTTCAAAATTTTTAGGACCTTAGGAAATTAGGAATTAAGGCAACTTTTTCAAATTCTCTGTAATTAAGTAGTTTAACTAACCAAATTAGGAAAGATGATAGGGTTTTGTGATTAATTCCATAATCAGTTAGAATTAGGATACTTCTCAAGAGAACCTATCAGGATAGTTAATTAAAACCATTAAGTGCTTTATCAAGGAAATTTTAGCCAATAACCGGTGAGCTGAGAGCCCAAACACTGAAATTGAGAGCTTTTCACCGCTGCTTGTCAACTGTTATAGCTTGAGTTTCTGAATTTTGTCTTGCTAGTGGAAGGTATGGAAGTGACAAAGGCATATTTTGTGATTATAATATTTTGCTCAGTTCCAATAGCCAACCTTGATTAAACTTTTCCAATTTTTGATTGCCCATTTGAACCTTAATATTTCTTTTGATGCACCCCAGTCATGATTAATGATCATAATATGTCCCTTCACACTTGGGATAGAGAACAAGGTGCAACACAACAAGATGGGACAAAAGGTTGATGAATTGAAAGGTGAAAGAAATTCAAGAGCAGGCACAAGAAATCACAAAGAAGAATACTCCCTCATAAATAAATTCTCTATCTTATTGTACAAAAAAAAATCTGCACAAAAGTGTGGAATTGAATAAGTTGGGGGGAGGACTTCTTCAAATAAAGAGGCCAGCTGAAAAAAGGTGACAATTCAAGAATGACATGGTAGATTGAGAGAAGTTCCAAAGCACAATCACAAGATGCTCTCTATTCAAAGTGTTCATTGTATATCCAGAAAAACCATGATTTCTTGATAACCCAGCCTCATTACAACCAAAGAAAAGACCTTTTGATCCATATTGACTACTTGCAGGTTCAGATGTTGGAAACGACTATCAATTCTAGTTGTTCAACGGTGGTGAAAAAGATTGAGGGAAACACTTACCCGTGAGAATGAGAGATTTCCTTGGTTTATCACTTAGTGCTTTAATTGCTATTTTTGAGAAGTTTGATTGATGATTGTGTTCTATTCTGATTGAGGATTGGTAACATCTCTTAATCCTGATTTTTTCTTATGTTTGGAAGGTGACTGCTGCTTAACAAGGAGATGATGAAAAGTTCCTTGGATTTGTTTTTGATTTTAGTTATTCAGGGGATATAATTGATTTTTTGATTGCAAAGAGGTGTCTTGCTTGAGGACAAACAAGAATTCAAGTTGGGGGGTATTTTGATAAGTGAAAATTATATGATAAATTAGAGCACTTTTTAGTTCACTTATCAAGGATAAAATGGTATTTTTGCCCCAGTTTAATCCCTTTTTATTAGATATTAGATAAATTATATTTATTAATCTTGGATTTGAATTTGATGTTATTTTAATAGAAATATTGCTGATTTTTGCAGGATATTGCAAAGATTTAATTTGAATGAAAAATAGCATTAAATGAGGGAGATATCTGCAAGATTTAAGTTTGATTGAAGACATTTAGGAAAGATTTGTAAAAGATTTGAGGCAATCAATGAGGAGATCACTGCCAATCAAACAAGGATTCTACAGACAGTCTTCCCAATTAAATCCAAGATGCTCAATAAATGCTAGATTTCATCAAGAAAAGGGAAACAAGGAAAGGAAAATAAACCAAAACCAGTCTCGGGGAGAGATCAAGTTAAAAAGAGAACGATTGAAGCTGCGGGACGCATTCTGCGCTTCAACCTGCGCTATAGCGCAAGGTGAAGCGCAACTCTCTGGAACCTGCGCTGTAGCGCAGCTTGAAGCGCAAGTCACGCTGATTCTTGCCTTGTTGCCATTTTTAGATAGATTTCTCCTCAATTTCCTTGGTCTTTCCTTAGCCTATAAATAGGACTTCATTGCACCAGATCAAAGTGTGCACGATTATTATAATTCAGTCATATTTCAGTGATAATGCACCAGAGCTAATTTTAGAGTAGGAGAGGAGGAGCGCTTCACAAGGATTGAAGATGGTGACATCATCTTCGGTGGTTTGTATGGCTAACTTGTGTAGTTAACTCTCCATTAGGATTGAATGTAATTGATTCTATCCTCAAGTGTATGTAAACTCTATTTTATTATTTCTGAGCTCTCTGTCTATAATATTGGTAATCTTATTCTGTGCTTAATTCCTAACTTTCGCGCTTGCGCAGAGTTATAGGCCAGTTTCGACTAGGATTGAGGATGGGGGAGTGGATTCTGAAGAAACCCAAACTCTGATTGAATAAGAGGACTCGGTACTTTTGACCGACACATGAGCGTTACTAATGAGCGATGGGTAGTGACAGTACTCTAGCGAAGAGCGTTTACAGGATTAGGCCTTAGTATCGATAGCAAAGGATTAGTTGATTGTCAATCCAGGACCAACACATGGATGTATCCTGATGAGTGATGGGTAGTGTGAGTACTCTAATGAAGGTGCGTCTATAGGATTAGGCCTCGTTTATCAATTAGTTCTTTTACAAACGGAATAAAGAGAACAAAATAAGTCGAGGGTAAGTCTGTCGCTTGGGAGAGCCCGCATGGATTACCTTTGAATGTCTGAGGTTGCTGGTAACTCGAGGTCTTAGCAATATAGTTTGTCTACAGTATTATAGAGTAAACGTAAAATAATAGATACTTTTTACATGCACAAAGGGTGTGATGATATGAAGTTCAATCCTAATCCAAGTAAAGTGTCTCTAACTCTTTCTTTCTGATTTAATTGATTAATTATTTGCTATTTATAATTTCTGCAATAATATTCTCAAAACCCGTTGTTTCCCTTGATAAATAGATCACGAGTATACGTGAATTGACCGTTCCCTGTGGTTACGATACTTTTCTACTATTATACTACTGGATTTTTGGTTCGCTTGCCAGAAACCTATCATTTATCAACCCTTTTAAATAATGACAAAAGGGGGAGAAATATAACTAACAAATAACTAAAGCAAAGATGTTTTCAGAAATAAAACCAAGAGTATCTAAGAATTTTTCTCAAGTAATTCTCCTGTTAACGGGGAGTTAACAAAGTTGTTTTCAAAAGCTAAAAGTTTCTTAAGGAAAAATATTTTATTCAGGGGGAGTTTTCACACTCAAACTAAATTTAAATCTTGTTCATATTTGTTAGTCATATATAATTTGTCATCATTAAAAAGGGGGAGAATGTTGAGTCTCAAATTAATTTAAGTATTCAAATTAGATTCAAGACTCATTATCCTTGGTTTTAATGATTAACAATTTAGACTGTATAAAAACAGGTCCTACTGGGAAAGGTATTTTTCTTTATGTTTCAGAAATCCTGTAGAAGCAACTCTCTGAAGATGATCAACCTGCTGAACTGAAGAGAAGAAGTACATCCGCGCAAACTGAAATAAAGACGGTCTTAAAGCTTATGGAAAGTCACCAATCGAAAAGCACATAGATATATGAGGAATTATTTTCTGATAAAGAAAGGAATCTGCTTAAAAGGAGCAACCTACTGAAGACGAACAACATACTAAAGGAAGAATAGTGCAACAACCATCTGAAGAAAAGAGTACAACCTACTGAAGAAAGATCTTGCGGAAGATGGTCAATCTTCTGAAATTGATCAGACTCTCTGAAGGATAGAATCTGCTACTCTCCGAAGACTTGAGAGTCAACTCTAGGGGCTGAATTGGTCCAGATGGCTTCTAGTGCTCTATCTTAACCTGTTGGCACACTAAGCACCTAGAGACAAACTTAGCTACCTCCTTTTTCATACCTTCCCATCAGAACATCTTCCTGAGATCTTGGTACATCTTGGTGGCACCAGGATGCACCAAGAACTTGCTCTTATGAGCCTCTTCCAGGATGTCCTATCTAAGGCTAACCCCTTAGGAACACACACTCTTTCTTGGAAGAGTAGCATCCCATCCTCTAACATTGAGAACCCTGGCTGACCCTGCCTGGCTTGGAGCTCCAGGTCCGACTGAGCCTCCCTGATTAAGGATCTCAACTCACTGGACACCTCTAGCCGGTGCAAACTCAGTTGCTCTGCCCTGAGACTCACACTCAGGCTCTCAAATCCCTAAACTCCTCTATTAACTCTAACTCATGGACTATCATAAGGGATGTATGTAGGGATTTCCTGCTCAGGGCGTTGGCCACTACATTGGCCTTGCCCGGGTGATACTTCAGCTCAAAGTCGTAATCCTTTAGGGATTCCATCCACCTCCTTTGTCTCTTATTAAGCTCCTTTTGGTCAAAAAGGTACTTAAGGCTCTTATGGTCACTAAACACATCAAACCTCACTCTGTATAGATGATGCCTCTAGATTTTGAGGGCAAATACCATGACTGCAAGCTCCAAGTCATGTATGGGATAATTTTCCTCGTGGGGTCTAAGCTGCCTAGAAGCATAGGTTACTACCCTCATTTCTTGCATCAAAACGCATCTGAGTCCCTTCCTTGATGCATCACTGTAGACCTTCAAAGGTCTTCAACGGGTCAGGCAACACTAGAACAAGGGCGGAAGTTAACCTCTCCTTGAGCACCAAAAAGCTCTTCTCACACCTCTCATCCCACATGAAGCATTGTCCCTTGCGGGTCAACCTAGTGAGAGGCAACACAAGCTGAGAAAACCCCTTAATGAATCTCCGATAATACCCTGCTAAGCCTAGAAAGCTCCTAATCTCAGTGATAGTCCCAGGCCTCTCCCATTCAAAAACGGATTCTATCTTAGCAGGGTCTACCGACACTCCCTCCCGAGAGATCACGTGGCCTTGAAAATGCACCCTATCCTTCCAGATTTCACATTTCTTGGGGTTGGCAAAAAGCTTATTCTCCCTCAATACCCCAAGAACTACCCTCAAGTGGTGGTCATGCTCCTCTAAGGTTTGGGAGCAGATAAGAATGTCATCGATGAACACAACGACAGACTTATCCAAAAATGGTCGAAAGATCCAGTTCATGTAGTCCATGAACACCGCAGGAGATTGGTTAAGCCAAACAGTATCACCAAGTACTCATAGTGCCCATACCTAGTACTAAAGGTAGTCTTAGGTATATCCTCACCCTTAATCTTAATCTGATGATACCCCGACCTTAAATCTATCTTAGAGAAAACAGACGCTCCCTTAAGTTGATCTAACATGTCATCTATCCTAAGCAAGGGATATTATTCTTAATGGTTACTTTGTTTAACTGCCTATAGTCCACACAAAATCTCATGCTCCCATTCTTTTTCTTGACCAAGAGTACTGATGCTCCCCAGGGTGACACACTAGGACTAATGAATTTCTTCTCTATGAGTCCTTTTAACTAACCTAACTTCACTAAGCTCTAGCGGGGACATCCTATAGGGTGCTTTGGATATGGGTCTGGTGCCCAGAACCAAGTCTATAGAGAATTCAATCTCCCTATCAGGTGGAAGGGTGGTAATCTCATTAGGAAAACGTACTGGTACTCCTTGACAACAACTATACCGTCTAAGTCCGAGATCTTATCTACAGTCGAGGAAAGCATTAAAAGAAAACAGTCACTTCCATCACACAGACTTTCGGAAACTTGAGTGACACAAGAAAAAAAGATGGGTGGTCGCTCAAAGAGGAAGGGACAGGAAAATAATAACCTTGCACAATAATAGAACCGTTCAAACAAACGAAAGAGGTGGAAATTGCCTCCTTGGCTAGAGTGGTGACATGTAAAATATATGGTAAAGAAGTGCCATCGAGGTCTAATTCCTTCACACAATCATTAGCAATAAATGAATGGGTTTCGCTAGAGTCAAACAACATAACTAAGGACTTGTTATTAAGCAAACACATATCTTGCATTAGATTGTCGGCCTTGGCGGCCGCTTCCCCATTAAGGGTAAATATTTTCCCGGTGGTTTGGGGCTTGGGCTGGTCTCTCCTCTTCGGGCACTCATTCTTCATGTGGCACGGTTCCTTGTAGTAGTAGCACTTTTGCTGCCTGAAGAGACACTCCATCTTGGAACTTCCAGTACTTGGGGAACTTGGGCATTTCCCCTGGCTTCTAAGCGGGGCGGACGGAAGGGTGGGGTTGTTCTGCCACTTGGGCCTATAGCCCTTGCCCTGAATAGGGTCTTCAAGCTTTCTCTAGGATCTAATAAACTCAGAATGCTTCTTAAGCTAATAATAAAGTTATTTTTTACAGACTCAAGAACTTAAATTAGTATAAAAGGCAGAACTCAAATTAATCACAATTTTTACAAGTCTCAGGGGTTTTTTATAATTAAACATTCTATGAGAGAGTTTGTTCTAACAATCCCTCCCCATTTTTGATGATGACAAACCCAGAAGTTGTAAAAATTTTGATTTTCTAAGTTATAAGAAATATCACCTTTTATTCATGTACTCCCCCTCAATTTATAATCCCCCCTAAATTTTAAAGTCATTTTTATGCAATAAAAAATAGTTAAGATTTTAGATCCAAATAACGTTAAGATTAAGTTAAGACAAACATAACAAAGATTAAAAATGTATCATACTATGCTATTAGACTTAATTATCGAAGAGGCATGATCAAAAAGTTCCATCAAAATTTTATTTCATTGCATGATGAGTGATTAGAATAAAGGTTCTAACAAACATTCAAAGAAAGCAAAAAGGATTACTTAAAAAAAGGGAAAAGGAGAATTACAAATTCTCATTTACTCCACCTTTTGACATCAACAAACTTTAAGAATTACTTAGCAAAAAGAGAGGAGTTGGAACTTGATGGGGAATCATCAGGATGTGGAACAAAAGTTGGAATTGATGGAGTAGGAGGCATATTAGCAGTCAGATTGGAAAAGAGTGTATGAATCTGATCGTTTCTTTTTTGGACCATGAACTTCCTTAAAAACGAGATCCATGCTATCAAAGAGCTTATCTTTTCTCAGTCTTATTCTCTTCAAATCTTTCTCCATCCTCTGAAGTCTCTTGGTCTGAGCAGACTACTTCTTAGCTTGCCATGCCCTGTCTTTAGTATCCTTCTCCTTGTCAAGTTGTTGCATGGATGCCAATGGATCTGGAGGGATGAGAGGCAAGCTCAATAGTTGTGGAAATATCTTTTTATGGAGCAGATGGCCTAGTCTGATCAAACTAGGGTGATTACAGAAAAGAGGCCAGAAAATCTCAAGGGTTAAGAACAATATATAGTTTTGGTGCAAGGTGGAGAGAGAGATGGAGTCTGAGTCTTAGTCCGAGGGCTTGATTTCCTACTCCCATCACCTTGAAAGCTAGGATTAGGGATGACACCCGCCCGGGGTGGGGGCGGGGAGTACCTCCCAACTCCCCGTTCCCACCTCTCAATTATCTCCCCACCCCCATTCCCCGTCTCGGGGAAATATTTCCCCTCATCCCCATTCCCTATATCCTCACGGGTCCTTACGGGGATCCCCAAAACTAGATTAACTAGTAAAGAAAAGACTAAAAGTCAATTATGTATATGTATATAATTAAGGATAATTTTGTTATTTAAATTATTTATGAATATTGTGAGGCAAAGAGCATGATCTCATCCTATTCCGAAATATACTCGGAGCGATTTTTCATACTCGACCCTATTCCTATAGTGGAAAAATCTACAAACACAAAGTTCTAAATGAGGTAGGTCATATAACAATCCTAAAATCATAGGGGAAATTGTCAATGTTACACACATATTAATTATTTTACATGTGTTAGGGGTGGGGCAGGGACCCCACGGGGCGGGGGTAATGATCCCCACCCCCATCCCCAAATATGCTTCGGGGAAATTTTATCTCCGTCCCCACCTATGGGGAAATATTCCCCCTCGGGTCCCCAAATTGGGCAGTCCCCACGGATATCCCCAAACTCGGTTAGAAATTGCCACCCCTAGCTAGATCCTCAAAAGTCTTTTTTGGTACAGTTTTTTTACGGGTCATCTAATTTTTTCCTTAACACTTATGCATAAGCTCTTTCCTTTCTAGTAGAACCCTCTTGCTGAATGTCCTCATATAGTTAGACAATAAGTTGTTCTTTTTACCTTCCTTATCCTTTCTTAGACAACAACAATCTTGAAGGAAGCATCATCTTGTGCATCAACCTCTTTTTCAGCAAACTTATCCTTGTCTTCATGATCCTCCTTTGAAGGAACAAGATCATATTGGAATTTCTCGGAAGTGGGTGGTTCAGATTCCATCCGAGTTTCGAGTTGAGACTCAATGTACTTAGATTCAAAAGCAATATTTTGCTTCTTCTTCCTTTCCTTTTTTCTTTCTTTTTCTTTTCTTCCTCTTCCAGTCTTATTCTCTCTTCATCTTCCAATCCCTTTTTTCTATTTTTCTCTTTTTCTCTATTTGTTCTTCATCTTTCTTCTCTTCTCAATCATTAACAAGTTTTTCTGTTATTAATTTCAGCTGTGAACTAACAGAAATGACATGTCTATACTTATAGTATTTAAAAAACAATATTATCTGTCTCACATATTTTTCTTTCAAAGAAAAATTTTAAAAAGGGGATTTAACTTTTTTAAAATAAGGAAATAAAAGAAAATTAAATAAAAAATTAATGATCGAGATTTAAAAATTTAATAATTTATCTAATAGGTATATATATAATTATAATCTCAATCATTAGACATTAACTGTAATTGTTTATATTATTTTTTAAAATATCTCATTTACTTTGAATGAGTGAACATAAATTCATTTGCTTAAAATGGTAGTATATGACTATATCTACCGATCTTTAATTAATTCTTAAAAAAGTATACATTACAAACCAATGCAACCAAATTTTATCGCTTTGGAGTTTGGACTGATTCGTTTGGCAGTCTAGTTCACCGCCAATAATTGTCGAAATAATTTTTTATGGAGGAGTTTATTGTACTTAAAAAGAGTATTTTTTTTAAATTATTTAAAAAAATTGATTTTATTTTAGAGATTCTTGTATAATTAGAAATAAATTTTTGTTTGGCTACAATCATAAAAAACACTTTATTTACTATAATAAATACTTTCATATTGTTAAAAAGTTTTTCCTCACTTTTATTTTAACTGTTTTTTTAAGAATCAACTCTAAATTACTTTTTAAAAAAATTAATTATTCTTTTATTCTATTTTTTAAAAATCTTAAAAATTTATATAAGTATTTTTTTAAAAAAAAGAGTAATTCTTTTAAGAAGTTTTATAGATTTAATGGACCATTTACTAGATTTTCATTCCAATTAATTGGCAAGTCTGATTTAGTTGTCGTTTGTTTCGAACTATTCCTAAAACAAAAGAAATAAATTGTTTTGTTAACAATAAATTATTTTTAAAATATATATTATAAACTATTTAAATATTCCATTGTATAAAAAACAATATTAAAAAATAAATTATATTTTGAAAAGCTACAATGACTAGCTTTTGAAGACAAAAAAAGATGCAGTAATTAAATAAGATAAAAATAAACCATCAAAGCAGGATAACTTTGTTTTGAATAAAAATATACTTAAACATAATATTTAAAATAAAAAGTTTATTTTATAGTTGTATTCAAGTATATAAAGTAATTTTTATTTCCATGAAAATTTTAATAAAAATCCTTTTTTTTTTTAGAAACTTAAATGCAAACTCACATAAATGATAGATCCACTTTTACTGGTTTAGTGTGCAACAATCAAATAGGGACTCTGTAGCTGAATAGTGGTCAAGTTTTATCGTTTGAGTAATCAGTGTTTGACATTCAACAACTATTGCTCAATCTCATGATCATACTTTTTATATATATCTGTTATAATTGTAATCAAAACAAACTAAAAAGTACAAGATACATGAAGCTGAAAATGAGTCTTAATGGTTTTGAGGACGCTCTTTAGGTACACAAAACCAACTTCACACATATTTTTTAACAGTAGTAATTTTGCTTGAAATATTATGATAAAGTCAATCCTGACTGCAAATTTCTGACACAAAATTAAAGAAATATATAGAAGATTCTACAGAATACTACTAATTTCGAATGGTGGCTCACAATAAATTTGGAGGGAAAGTGTTTAGCTGTCATGACTATGTGGCTTTGGTCCCTTGTAGTCCCCATATGTCATCCTTACATGACATTGAAGATTCTCTCTCTCCCAGAAATGATAACGCCATTACTTGTGGTCTATAACTGATCGTACCATTCTTCAATGGAGCTTCTGCAACATTAGGTATGATGAGCCATTTGAATACTCTGGTCACATAGCCCTTGAATTTGATGGACAACCAAAATAAAAAGGGATATTTCAATGGTGGGGGCTCACTGCTTACTTTGGATTTTTTTTTAATTTTTTTATTTTTCCATCTAGTTGCCTTATAGAAGAATAAAGAGAAAACAGACCCCCACAACAAAATTATTATTTTCCTCATACCCCTCACCCAGCACCACTACTACACTAATTTCAATGGAACCTGCTCTCAGTTATCATAGCAATGGCAATTGCAACACTACTATTGACTCTGATATCATTACCTGGTTTGATGTGTCAAAGAATGCTGGTTCTGTTCAGACTCAGATACTAAGCAGGATTCTTAAGCAGAACCATGGGGTGGAATATCTGAACAAATGGTTAGGGAGCTATAATATTGAAGAGATGGATGTATGTGCATTGGAATCTCTTTTCACAAGTGTTGTTCCCCTTGCCTCACATGCTGATTTTGAGCCATATATCCAAAAAATTGCAGATGGAGAAACAGGTCCTATACTCACTCAACAACCCTTAACCACTCTTTCTTTAAGGTAATAAGTACTATTTACCTTTAATAACTTCCCTTTATTTCCTCCTTTCTTCTTTAATGTGATTCATTGCTAAATTTTCTTTCATTTTATGGCTATGTCCACATTGATAGATAAGAATCAGGATATAGAATACTAAATAATGTCCATACATGGCTTTCTCCTTTTTGTTCTATCCCTCTCCCACTCACTCACTCACTCTCTTTCATGCATATTGATTATAGTAAGATGTAAAACTGGTTTTTCTTTTCTTGTATATCAGATCTCCCCCCTTTTTTCTCACAAAAAAAAAAAAAGAAAAAAAGAAAAACTTGTTCTGTGATGGTTGTGCAGTTCTGGAACCACAGAGGGAAGGCAGAAGTTTGTGCCCTTTACACACCATAGTGCTCAAACCACCCTTCAAACTTTTACTTTAGCAGCAGCCTATAGATCAAGGTGTGTCTTTCATGTCTCATTATACTTGCTTCCTTTCTTTCTTTCATGAATCATGATGACTTATCTTATCTATTACACTCACACATATATATATTGAAGTTTTTTGATTCTTGTGTTTTTTATAGGGTTTACCCCACAAGGGAAGGAGGCAGGATTCTTGAATTCATATACAGTAGCAATCAGTTCAAAACAAAAGGAGGCTTAACAGTAGGAACAGCCACAACACACTACTATGCAAGTGAAGAATTCAAAATCAAACAGGAGAAAACAAAGTCATTTACTTGCAGTCCGTACGAAGTTATCTCAGGAGGTGACTACAAACAATCAACATACTGTCACCTCCTTCTTGGCCTCTTCTTCTCTGACCACGTGGAGTTCATTTCCTCAGCATTTGTCTATGGCATAGTGCAAGCCTTTAGGAGTTTCGAAGATCTTTGGAAAGAAATATGCAATGACATTAGACATGGTACTCTGAGTTCAACAATCAAGTTACCAAAAATGAGAGAGGCTGTTTTAGGCATCATTTCTTCAAACCCCTCTCTGGCTTCAAAACTAGAAGCAGCTTGCAAGGAGCTAGAATTGGTGGATTGGTTTGGTTTGGTTCCAAAACTCTGGCCAAATGCTAAGTTTATATATTCCA
Organism: Sesbania bispinosa; assembly: GCA_026901365.1. Lineage (NCBI taxonomy): Eukaryota > Viridiplantae > Streptophyta > Magnoliopsida > Fabales > Fabaceae > Sesbania > Sesbania bispinosa. Next base: position 1,560,406 of record QLOH01000032.1, on the reverse strand, counting down.
TAATGACAGGTTCAATGCAACCATATTTGAAAAAACTTAGGCATTATGCAAATGGGTTGCCATTAGTAAGTGCTGACTATGGCTCAACAGAGAGCTGGATAGGCATTAATGTGGATCCTAGTTTGCCTCCAGAGGACGTTACATTTGCTGTAGTACCCACTTTCTCTTACTTTGAGTTCATACCACTTTATAGACACAAACAAGATTGTAGCAGTTCAGTAGTTAATGATGATTTCATTGAAGACAAACCAATCCCACTATCCAAGGTTAAGGTTGGACAAGAATATGAAATAGTGCTCACAACTTTCACAGGTAATTACACATTCTTCTTCTCCTCTATGATATAAAAATGCCTCATTTTGATTACTTTCTCATAGACTATATGATTTACAACATCTTTGGGATCAAAATCACGTTATAAACCTAGATCTATGGATAACCTAGATAACCTGAATAGCATTAGTCCAAATAACATGATTTTTATGGAAATCAAACACGCAATCTAAATCTCGGTATTCAAACATACTCATATATATAACCAAGAGAAATGTTGTTTATATAACAACATGTGCACTAAAGAGAGATATAAAGATAAAAGAAAGAAAAGAGAAAGAAATGTGGGCTATGATTGGTAATATAATGGAGGGAAATAAAGAGAAAAAGTGTGTTATATGAATTGTTGTATGATTTTTTATTGTATGAATAAGTTATCAATAATTAATATGAAAATTCCAACTACATAATTTTGACCATCCTCTCTAGAGGTAAAAAACCTATTTTTAATTAAAATATTGGAAGTTTTTAATTAAGGTTTAGTCATGACATAATTGTCCTCACATAAAATAATGCCTAGCGGGGCATATTGATTCATAAAGGGAGCAACCTTGGCGTTTCATGTACTGGTGATATATATATGACCTCACTGATAGACATGAACAGGGAACTGTGGGTACTAGCTATTATCAGGGAGACAAAAAAATGCCAGCTGAAGAATCTAACATCCTTTTTCAGTAACGGATTCAAATAATCTCTTCACTCTTAGTAAAAGTTTTTTTAATTTCTTTAAAACTTAATTAGTAACTAACATTTTGCTGAAATTTTTTTTTGCTTTGATAATTTTTTATTGAAAGTTCAAAAGAGAAGACATGAAAAAGGAAAGATACGTACGATTTCAACCCTCTATGATATATGGTAATCGTAGCACATCACATATATAGCTCTAGAAAAGTTGGTTTAGACTTTTGGGAGATGCTAGCTAGATGCATAATTGAAATACATTCTGCTTATGGACCTTGATAACTTCTGAAATTCTTGACGGTGTTGGTCATAATTTGGCTTTGTGTGGCCACAACCCACGGGGTTATTATCATTGATGTTATGTACATGTCATTTCAGTCTTTCCTGACAAGGATTTACCATGACTTTGTTGGTATAGTCATTTTCAAATTCTATATATTGATACTGTAATGGTTCTGAAGAATGACAATATATTTATTTTCTTGTTCTTCTTTGTGATTCTATTTTTTTTATATAAATTGAAAAAGATTTTTTTTTTCTTTTTACTTTCAGGGTTATACAGATGCAGATTAGGAGATGTGGTAGAAGTGGCTGGTTTTCACAATGGGACCCCAAAATTAGACTTTATATGTAGAAGAAAACTGATTCTAACAATAAATATAGACAAGAATACAGAGAAGGACCTTCAAATAGTGGTAGAGAAAGGGTCACAATTGCTGAACAAGGCCCATGCTGAGCTTGTTGATTTTACTAGTTATGCAGATGTGTCAAACCAACCAGGATGCTATGTCATTTTTTGGGAGATCAAAGGAGAGGCAGAGGACAAGGTACTTGATGCATGCTGCTGTGAAATGGATGTGGCTTTTGTTGACCATGGCTATGTGGTTTCAAGGAAAACCATTTCAATAGGGCCATTAGAGCTTTGCATTGTTGAGAGAGGAACTTTCAAGAAGATTTTGGATTATTTTGTGGCTAATGGAGGTGCATTGGGCCAATTCAAGACTCCTAGGTGCACCAACAACCCTTTCATCCTTAATATTCTTAATGCATGCACCATTAAAAGGTTTCGCAGCACTGCTTATGATTCAACTTAATCATAATGCATCATTGCCTTTGTTATCTTCAAAATTTCACTCTGGTTTAATTTCTTCCTGTGTGGACAAGATTCATGAAGTAAGTGCAAGGCAATAACTAGCTAGCTAGGATATGTTTTGTCATGGTCTCTAGACTTTCTTTTCAAGTTTAATTAAGGGTGTTAATGGAATAATTATATATGAAGACATAAGTCACCATATTTAATGGAATTGATTTATTTTTTGGACTGATCACAATCATTTTTTTTATATGATGCATAGAAATCATTATTCTTTTAGGACAAAATGTTTTGTTTCATTTTGACATAAGATCACATGTATCATTTATAAGGAGCTAATCATGTTTGAGTTAAATAAAACTTTTATAAGCAGTAAAAGGTAATTTAAGCCCCGAACAGAATTATTTCTTACCATGAAAAATATTGAATTTAAGAAGAAAAAAAAATCTCCTTTCCCATTTCCTTCTCTCTCCCATGTCCCATCAATCTCAATTTAAATGTTCACGCCAGATTCCCACCAGCATAACGCTAATTAGATTATTTCATGAAGTTTTCCCAAAACCGTTGACAACTTCAATTAATTTGCTAATTACGTCTCCCGGTGGTTCCCAAATCACAATATTCATTCAGTGTGAATTTTCTCTTTACGTAATCTAACTCAATTGCACTACATACCATATCTCACAGGAAAATGAAACATCATATTTTGATTTCACTCTTTCTCTTTATATTTTATTAAGAGTTGTGATTTTTTATACTTCCTTTTTTATATTTATTTATTTATTTATTTTTTAATTACATTGATTATCACATCATTTATTTTCTGATTTTTTATTTCTATGTTTTTTATATTTATTTTCTTACATTCAAAATTGAGGTGTCAAATTATTTTTTTCCATTATTAAATGTAACTAACCTGCTGAGCTGTTTGAAAATACAAAACTATCTAATCTATTTTAGTTTAAATTAATTTGGATTAAGTATTTTTTTCATAACTTTTCAAAGGTAGTCTAAATACAATACTCCCTCCATTTCATATTGATAGTCAGGAAAATAATTTTTTTTCATAATATGAGTCGTTCTCTAGTTTCTATGTGAGTATTAATGTTAGTTTTCCATTTTTACCCTCCCACTTTTATGGGAAAAGAAACTTAAAAAATTGTGCACCACACTACTCATTAATATATTTAGGTAAAATGAAAAAAAGTGTGTAGTAAATTAATAAGGGTAATTTAGTAAGATTACTATGTCTTTTAAGTCATTTATTATTGTTCTTAATTTATGTGTAGAAACCTTAAACGATTGTCAAAATGGAATGAAGGGAGTAATTAGTTTCTCATGACCCAGAAGAGAAGAGAAAACTCAACCCATTTTACCTGTTCGGATGATGGTCGACAAATTAATGTCAATTTGCGGCAGGAAATCTGTCATTTGAAGTTTGAACAATACGTATTACGAGATCTGAGATTAAATAAATCAATTTTTCAAAGGGTGTTTCTGTGAGGTACCATTTGAATTTAAAGGGTTTTATGATCTAATGATGATGTCATATCATATTATGAGATAAGTCTTCTGTGGTGAATTTCATGGTGCTTCTGTTTCTTGTATGGACATCAATAATGCCTTTTTAGTTTTTACATGGCCTAATAAAAATTATCCATGTGTCTTATTGTAATCCATATTACTAGTTTTATATACTCCCTCCATTTCATATTGATAGTCATTTTAGGAAAATAAATTTTTTTTCATAATATGAGTCGTTCTCTAGTTTCTATGTGAGTATTAATGTTAGTTTTCCATTTATACCCTTCCACTTTTATGGGAAAAGAAACTTAAAAAACTGTGCACCACACTACTCATTAATATATTTAGGTAAAATGAAAAAAAGTGTGTAGTAAATTAATAAGGGTAATTTAGTAATATTACTATGTCTTTTAAGTCATTTATTATTGTTCTTAATTTGTGTGTAGAAACCTTAAACGACTGTCAAAATGGAATGGAGGGAGTATTATTTTTAAATATATCTTTAAAATACTTTTTAGCATAACCACATTGGTAAATTTAATAAATTTGAAAAACTTAAAATCTTCTTACAAAGCCATCCTTAATCATTGAAAAAACCTAAACCATATTCCTAGCTTGCTCCGCCGACGACCGTTACATCTCTAATCTCAAGCTCATAGGCTCCACCTTGTCTATCTTTGTCATTTCACTGCATATTTATTTGTTCATTTTCATCGTTGTGTTGTTTTAAAGGCTCATTGTAATAGAAGAGTCGCAGCTCAGTTTACTGAGTTTATGGAAAGAATTATCGAGTTCGATCCCCACAAAACACATTTTTAGGGGGAGTGAAGAGCTTTAATAGTGACTAAGCCTCAAGTAAGATTATCCCTAATAATAGGAGATACCTATGGTAAAAAAAAAAAAAAACCCTCATCATTGTATTGTTCCAAAGCTTATTATCACATTTTTTGACCTCCTGCACCAAGATTGGGAAGTGATGTAAAAGCATGTCTTGGAAGGGACTTTTTCTTACTCTCCAGCAGATTTTTTAGCAAAGCTTGGAGTCTTGCAGTTGCACAATGAATGGTGGGTATTTTGCGCTACCATGTCCTGCCCTTTGCTCTTATTTTTTCTTATCTTAAAAAAAAAAACATGGGTATAATAATATATTTATATTTACTATTGTAAATTTTAAGTTAAAAAATAATAAACTGGGCTTAGGGTATATAGAGGTTGAAAGATATAGAGATTGGAGATTTACAAATTAGGGTTTAATGAACAATAAAAAAATATTTTATATGATACATGGGCTAAATTAAAATACAATATATAAAAACTATAATATAAAAATAAAAAGTAATAGAACCTAAAAGAAAAAAATGATTTGATTTTATTAATCTAAATATCAAAATTATATTGGCTGATATTTCGTAATCATTGAAACCTTGAAAACAATAAAAGCGCCATAGAAAGCACAATTTCATTTTAGTCTATGGAAATTAGTGACGGTTTCCTTTTAACTATTAACTTTGAGGTTATTTATATCTCTTTTATATGAAAACCTAAATCCAAAGTTTTTTTTTTTTTCTTTTGTGAGGTCAGTCCATAAAGCTGTAGGCTATACTCTCTTGAAATGATCAATTGGTTTTCTCCCAATGTAAATCCTTTTTCTGGTTTTGTATTTGTTGGCGCAATAAGATTTGTTGGTTCTACTAGCGCAAAAGACCTGGGTTCATATCTATTTTTTTTAAGCCTCCACTTGAAAAATTAAATTATCATACACTTTAGCCGCAGGAAAAAAAATAGCAGGTATGACACAAATTCACATAAACTTATCACTACTTGTTAGGCACTACCAACGCTGTTTTCCTTATTAAATGAAATTGGACAAAACAAACATCACAGTGAGATGCCACAATTGGTTGAGAGGGAAGAGTTTTTTTTTTTTTTTTTTGAAATTGGGTTGAGAGGGAAGAGTTGTTTAGAAGGAAAGTGCTGAAATTGGGAATTTAGGTCAGAGAGATTTAAGCATATATATTACAATTACAATGTCAATTATATATAATAACTTTAAACAAAGGACTATTTTGCAATTTTTAAAACAATTACATGAGAACACAACATAGTTGATATGTTATCATTAAATGATAAGTGAATATCTAATTGGTCCACTAGTGTTGCTTCTCGTGAGTGATGATTAACCAATATCAGAATCTAAGAAAGATATCAACGCATTCCTGTTGCGATACTGAAAGCTTTTATTGGGTATTATCATATCGCGGCCTGTATCATTCAAAGTGGTTTATAGTTTGCCTTTTGTCTATATGGGTCACCCAATATTGCATTCCGAATAGATAAGATGACAAAGAGATTAAGAAAATCTTGTGATATCACTTTCCCCAAATTTCCAACATGGACATGGCTGAGAAAATATTATATTGTCTTCACACTACGTTCTTCCAAGTTGCCAATTGAGCATAGTTGCATACAGTACAGGACAGCCCATCTCAATCGATGTTGGAAAATTTTCATTTTCGCTATCTTTGATGTGACATATGAATTCAAAGGAGCTAAATTATTACTTTAGTTAAATGGTCTATTGATCAGTTTATTTCGAGTTAGTTGCGATAGTAGAATCTACAAAAGCTGTCATTATTTTGGCACAGATGCACCTGTTCATAATAACTAGTTCATTGATTTCATTCTATTATTATGGTTTGTCAGATCAGCCTTGTTTTTCGATTAATAAATAATAATTAATCTGATTAAGCAAACCTTGAACAGTGAACGTTAGAAATTGGATTTGGAGCCATTAATTGTATTGCATAACCAAACACTTCTAATAATATATATACACCACCAAACAAAGCACCTTAATTAGTCTACCTACACAACTCCATTTTCCTCTGTACTGAAGCATGAATTGTTGAAAAGAGAAAGTTCCTCCGCAATTTTGCTCATTTGAATTTGATTACGAATTAGGAGCGTGTGATGAGCTACACAATTAAGTGATAATTTGTCATAGTCATACAATTAAAGTGCAGTTTAAGTTGGATCAAGAGCTAGCAGGTAATTACAGAATTTACAGTTAGATGCCACGATATTTGATCTGTTGTCTGGAAAATAATCTTTTAATTTTCATATTTAAATTTTATATGATCTTACTATGTTAAATGTTTGTTTCTATTTTCTTTTTATGAATATTAATTAAATTTTGGTGTGAGACACTTGTATCTTTACTGAAGGTAATGTTACTCAAGTTGAAACCATTCAAACCCTGATGAAACTAACTCTATTAACATAAATTTTTTTCCATCAATAAGATTAAAACTCAAAACTTTACTTAAGAAGAATTAAACATATATGTTTCACTTGAACCAATTCCCATTGGTGAATATTAATTAAATGAATATTAAAAATTATTGATACCTATAAAAAACAAAAAAGAACACACATGTATATCTTCTGCAGTGTTTCAAAAACTGCACAAAATATTGACCGTCAAAAGGATTGTAGTATTAAAATGCAAAATATATATTAAAAAAAAGGCTTATTTTATAAGATTTTAACAGTGAGGCAAAGAACTGCACCCTGTACAGTTATTGACAACGGGAGATGAACTCCTCAATCCAAGAAGATAGAGAGAGCAGTACTGAAATATGGTTTTTTGAGGTGTGGGTAGATCACTGATGCATTGCATGCGCTGTGTAGTTGCAGTCAGATTGCACTCAAGCATTATGAATGTGGTGTTATGAATATATATCAGACAAAGTGGTCCAGGTTGCGGAACAGAGCCATAAGTAACAGTGGCCACTTATTAGGCAGGGAGAGCCTAATAACTGTTACACTTCCACTCCCATCTCAATGAATCATGGCTGGCTTTAATTATCCACTATAAGAGTCCATATAAATATCCGGTGAGATTTATATTTGCTCATCAGATTTTTCAGTGTAATTAAGACTCACATTTGTTTGGACCCCAACATATTCATTATATTCATTCCTATTTATCGAATGCTAATATTGGTTCATTGGGACCAAAAACTAGAGGTGTCAAATGCTAATATCGATTCAACCTGGTGAGTCAATGCAGCTCATTGATGGATCATGGATTGATAAAAGCTAGGCATACAGTTTTGTTGGATTTTTTATTCTATTTATTTATTTCAAAAGTTTTTTAAGATAGTGAAATAAATTAATGTTGTTTTTTTAGTTTTGAAAACATTTTTGACTTGGTCAAAACTGATCAAAACCTTATATGATTTAGTTAAAATCTGTCTTTTTATTTTTCTAAACCCTAATTATTTATTATATAAACTCCTTATCACTTAACCTAAAAAGTATGTAGAGCCTCCACTCTCTTTTCTTCCTCACAAATTCTCTTAGTTTATCCTTGGGTTTAATGGAATCATTCCGGCTAGTTCTGAGACCTTGGATTTTTCGGGAAGGGCCTGTTGAATCATGGGGGATCATCGCATCGGGCGAATGAATCCTTAAAGACAACGTATATCTACGTGCCTCAGGTCTTTATTTTTTGTTTGCGGAGGTTAATTTCGCTAACAAGTTATGCCGACAATTAACTACTCCCTTCTCTCGAGTGATATTTATATAACAACATTTGAAACTTTTGCATGTCTAATTTATAAGATAAAATATATAAATTTAGAACATTTATTATTTTTTTTCATATTTATTCTTGTTGAGACATTAAAGGTTTTAAAGTGACGTAGTAAAATTTAATTTTTAATATGGGTAAACTTGTAGTAATCTTATAAATCGAGTAACTTTTGGAAAATCAATACACTAATTACTCTTCTTAATATATATGTGTGTTTTTGTCTGAATTGTCTTATAATAAGACCGAAGGGAGTAGTAGTATTAGCCAACATTTTTATTGTTGGTAAAAGTTTCACTGAAAATTATATTGAAGTGTTTTCCTATAAAAAAAATCCATTGATTATTGGATAGGAAGAATAGAGGGTTTTTAGCAACAGTTTTTATCAATATCTGTAATGGCCACTAAAACTGACTTTAAAATACTTTTTTATGAGAAAATAAAATTACATAACAAAAAATATACAACAACTCATACAACATACATTTTTTCTTTATATCTCTGCATCATATCACAAATCACATCATTTCTCTCTCTTATTTTCTATTTTATATTTTTTATCTTATCTTTTTTATGTTGTATATGTTATATTGTTGTATATATGAAAAATAATATTCTTTTTTTATTGATTTTTTTTTTTGCTAAGCAAAGAAAATTGATTAAAAGGGAGTATAAGGGGTACTCCAACCCATACACAATACAAGTCATTATCAAAACAAGAGGAAGTAATCTAGGTAATAATAGTTTATTCCCCATAATACAAAAATGCCAAAGCCAAATAACCAAGTAAGATGTAGACCAATAGAGTATAATAGTGTAAAAGAAACCTCCTTCCTCAGCAACCAAAACGTGCTAATTATCAAACCAGCAATAGACCAAAAGATGACTCTTTCTTTATTGCTGCTAAAACTTTAAGGGGGAATTTCCTGGCCATTACTCTTGTCAAGAGGAGCCGTGTTTTTTCCTATAAAAATATAGATTAATTATTGTTCTGGTGGTAGAACTCGGACTCGGGCATGCGAAGTCAAACTCGGATCTGGGTGCTGTTGAGGAGCGGATCTGGTTTGTCCACATATGGGGGGTGTACCTACAAAGGCACTCCGACGTCCAAGTCAAATATGTAAAACAATCAATGTAGTTGACTGAGTAAAGATTGCATACCTTATGAATTATTGACACCTCCTATTTATACGGGTCCTGAGCTTGTATAAATATGGTAAGCAATTATCTTTATAAAAGGGTAAGTGCGGGTCTTGGGCGTGTGTAAATATGGTAAACAGGTATTATAAAAGTAATAATCAGGCAGGTATATAACTATCGTAAGTGGGCAGATATATAATTGTAGTAAGTATGCATATATATATAACTATCGTAAGTAGGCAGATATATAATTGTAGTAAGTAGGCAGATATATAACTGTAGTAAGTAGGCATCTATGTAATTGTAGTAAGTAGGTAGATATGTAATTGTAGCAAGTCAATAATAACATAACAAATTATGCTAAGATTGCTTTGGGTCATGCTGATTAATAGGCCTAAAGGATTAGTCCATAACAATTATCAAATTTTTTACAAATGTTGATTAACAAACCATCCAAAAGTTCTTTAAAAAAGATATATTCCACTAAATTCACAACAGAGAAACAAATAACTAGTAATCGTTATAAGGTTATAAGTTTCAAAACATAATATATTTAAATAACCATATCATTGTGGCTTAGTATGTGAAGCTGAGATTGTGTGAGAAGCTATCGGGTTTGATCCTCACTAAACACAATCTTAGGGAGGAGTAAGGAGTCTTAACTGTGACTAAGTCTTGGGCAGGATTACCGCTGTTAATAGGAAATACATGTAATTAACACAAAAAAACATAATAAGTTTTAATACCATTCAAATCTATTTTCACATTACTAAAAATATCAATATTAGAGAGGGATTTTAGAGAGGGATTTTAATCCCTCTCTATTTGCGAGGGATTTTGTGACGGAAAAATTTTTCCCTCACAAAATTTGGACCAATTAAATTTTGTGACGGATTTAGAGAGGGAAATAATCCCTCACTAAATTTCGTCACTAATTCCGTTACAAAATTCTCATTGAACAAGTAGAGAGGGAATTTGTGACGGATTTATTCCCTCTCTAGAAAATCCGTCACAAAAATCCTCGCTAAATCAGGAACATTTTTAGCGAGGGAAAATTCCCTCTCTAATTAGAGAGGGATTTCATATTCCCTCTTTAATTAGAGAGGGATTTCCATTCCCTCACAAAGTAACAATAATCTATACCATTTATTTAGCGAGGGAATTTTTATTCCCTCTCTAATTAGAGAGGGATTTCAGATTCCCTCTCTAATTAGCGAGGGATTTTAATTCCCTCACAAAGTAACAATAATCTGCCCCCTCTATTTAGCGAGGGAATTCATATTCCCTCTCTATTTAGCGAGGGATTTCAGATTCCCTCTCTAATTAGTGAGGGATTTCAATTCCTCACAAAGTAACAATAATCTATACCATCTATTTAGTGAAGGAATTTTTATTCCCTCTCTAATTAGCGAGGGATTTTCTATTCCCTCTCTATTTCCCCCCTTGGAAAAAAAAATGAAATTTATTTACAACTTTTATTAACAAACATATTCACAATTTTTTTAAATTATGAAAATTTTTGAAAGAATGATTGCATTAAATACCTATTGTTAATTTTTTAGATTTATATTTTGATTATTTGAGAATGTTAAAATTAAACCTATATCTATAAGGCTTCACTTTTTGAATGAACGTGTAAATTCCCGTAGGGAGAGCTAACCCCACCATGATGTGGATGTTTCTGGATAGAACAGGAATATTGCATTAGGTGGAGGATACATGTGGTTCAAACCAAAAACTTTTAAAATTCTTTTATTTTTCCCCTTTTAAAAAATGAAATTATGCTTTTATTTACATGTGTAAGATGTTATAACCTTAACCCTAAGTGCCTACTTTCAAGTTAGTTGAAGTGCAAACAAGTTTGAGTGTGAATTTTTATATGGTGATCACAGGGGATGTCGGGGGTGGTGAGGGGAACCTTGGAACGAAGTTGGTGATTTTTTCAATTAAAGTGTAATTATTGTAAATTAATTGAAGATAAATAGAGGATAATTAATAATAAATAGTAAGAGTCGCTAAAAATTTGTGGAGAAATTATTTTAAGCACCTTTAGTGAATTCTATTTTTTTAATGATAACTTTTTTAACACTAATCCTTATTTTTACAATTTAAATTCAAATCCTGATTTATTCTATTTTTTCCTATTCTAATTTTAATCCCTATTTCTTAATTTAAATTTAAAATATTATACTTATCATTTAAGTTGTGAATTTTTAAAATAATTTTAAAAAGTATATATTAATAATTCAAATTCAAATCCTTATTTAAATTTAAATGATATACTGAATTCTATTTTTTTTAATGATAACTTTATTTAACACTGATCCTTATTTCTTACAATTCAAATTCAAATCCTGATTGATTATATTTTTTCCTATTCTAATTTTAATCCTTATTTCTTAATTTAAATTTAAAATATTATTTTTATCATTTAAGTCGTGAATTTTTAAAATAATTTTAAAAAGTACAGATTAATAATTCAAATTCAAATCCTTCTTTAAATTTGGATGATATACTGAAATGAAAAACTAAACCAACATGGATTTGGAGATGATGAGAAAGTGAGAAATTTAATTAAAACTTTTATTAACTACATAGATACTGTCAAAAATATTTTATTATTAACTATCATTTTGGCCTCCAAATATTTTATATATTATGCTATATATTACCTTTTTTATGAGTTTTTTACAATTTATCTTTACATTTTTTAAATAAAATTAAGTTTACCTTTTCCATATTTCCCATTTTATATTATCTTTATTTAATTTATTTTTCTTTATTTAGACAAGAGAAGATGAAATTTAAAATTAATGATTAAATTTTGTGAGAAAAAAAATAAGTCTATAAATAGATTGTGAGAGAAAAATAACATATATTTATAGATTCTATTTTATTTTTTGAAATAGAAGTCGATCGAGAATATGAAGTGAGAAATTAAAAAAACGTGAATTTGAGGATTATGAGAAGTGAGAAAGGAAAAAAAGAAAATTTTCAAAAGTTTGTGAGAGACAAATTACAAATTAATTAGATCTTCTATTTGATTATTGAAATGAAATCAATGGAGAATTATGAGAATCGGAAATCGTGGGATCAATATTCACAATAAATAAAGTCTGAGAGAAGCAATATTCACAGTAAATAAAATTTATTACACACAGGGAAGTTCTCTATTTAAAAAAATATTATAATAAATAATAGATGCATTTTAATATATATTTTAAAAGAATCAAATTAATATTAATTTAAAAATATAAAAATAATAAAAGAAAGAGTGGCTATTAACACATCACACGGATTCTGCTTCTCTGAATGACCAAGATTGCTCACACTTATGATCTAACGGTGGGGCACGATGTACTCTCTCTCTCTCTCTTTGTTTCTCTACAATTTCCTCTTTTTCATTTTCTGACCTACCCTCTCACACCACTCCCTCAGACTCTCTAACTCCCCTCAGCAGCAGCCATAGAACCCTAATTGTAAGGAGAAAGCAAGAAAGCTTAGCACCTTTGGTAACCAAGACTCACTACCTCCCATTATCCACTACCCAGATCACTCACCTACCCTCTCCCTCCTCTCTCCTTCTCATCCCTCTCCACCGTGCAACTACTTTCTTCTTCCTCCTTCTTCACCGCGCCGCCACCAACTTCTTCCTCCTTCTTCACCGCGTCGTCAGGCCACCGACGGAGCGACAGATCTAACAGCGGCGACACGCAGCTGATGAAATACGCAACACCAATGACGACGAACACCACGACAGAGATACATAAACGAAGCGGTGGTTGTGCGAATCTCCTCATCGAGCATGGATCTGCGCGCTACCAGACAAACGTTCCTGAAGTTTGCTCACCGGCGACTATGGACACAAGCTTCTGTTGTAACATCCTAAATTTTATTAGGATAAATATTAATTAAATTAAATGGATTAATTAAGAAAATAATTAATTTAATGGGAAATAAATAATATGAGTATTGTTATTATTAGTTTTATTTCGTAAAGATAATTTTAATTGAAAATAGAATAATGTGGGGGTGAGAGTGGGCCCAAGCCCAATTAGTTATTTCAGTAAGGAGGGGTTAACAGAGCACCCTAATCCTTATTCGTATCATTCGTCAGTAAGCGAAACGCTAAGGAGGGGAGAAACGAAGTCTCAAGAGAGAGCTGCTGTGGAGTGAACGCCAAGAATCCAAGAAAGGACTTCCTTGCTGTGATCAAGCTTCGCTTAAGGTACTGTGGGGGAGAGGGTATTGCCTGTATATGCATGTAGGGATGATTGGGTAGTAATCTAAGAGTATAATTTCGAATTGATGAATGTATGACCTAGAACGATGATATAATCTGTTGATTTAGGATTGATTGTATGTAAATTGAAGAGTATTGGATGAGATTAAACATGATAATGAGAATAAAGAAAAAGGGGTGATTAGGGATTGAGAAATTGGGGATTTTGATGAATTGATGGTATAATCTATAATTGATTGTTGAATTACGGAATATTGGATGCTAATAATGATTATGCATGATGTTTAGACGTAAAAGATTGATTAGGGATTGATTGGATGAGTTTAGAGAGGTTTGAAATCGTGAACTCTACGATCTGCGTCGCGGGTAAGGTAATCGATTACCAGAGTGTTCTGGGCAACCCAGAAGCACTGTTTGCTTGCTGGTAATCGATTACAGGGGTGTTGTAATCGATTACCAGAGAGTTTGCTTGCGGGTAATCGATTACAAGGGGGTTGTAATCGATTACCAGAGAGTTTGCTTGCAGGTAATCGATTACAAGGGGGTTGTAATCGATTACCAGAGACCTTGTTTGCGGGTAATCGATTACTAGAGGTTGGTAATCGATTACCAGGGTGGATTTTGAGATCCTAACTGTTTGATGATGATTGATGTTGTTTGAGAGTACTTTATAATGAGTATGGTGTTGATGATTAATGATGTTTGATAAGGATTGTGATGCTTATGATGATGAATAATGATGATATTTGATGATGAGTATGATGATGTATCATGATGATAATTGATGGTGAGTGTGATGATGTATTATGATGATAATTGATGATGAGTGTGATGATGATAATGATGTCGGTGTATATCACCTTATTATGATGATGTTTAATGATGAGCATATTGATGTATGATGATGATGATAAGTGTATATCACTTTATAATGATGATGTTTGATGATGAGCATGTTAACGCATGATAATGATGATTTATGATGATGGTGTATATCACCTTTTGATGATGATGTGATCTAAGTTGTGCGGGCCCATAGAGGGGGTACAACTTAGGAGAGATGCCTTGAGCATATGTGATGAGACCTTAATTGTGCGGGCCCATAGAGGGGGTACAACTCAGGGGATCAAGATGGGGCGTTCGATGCACGGGCCCATAGAGGGGGTACAACCTTATGGGCCCGTACAATCACTCCTAGGTTGCACCCCCTCTATGGGCCCGTGCATCGAACGCCCCATCTTGATCCCCTGAGTTGTACCCCCTCTATGAGCCCGCACAACTCAGTTCACCTCCCGAATTGTACCCCCTCTATGGGCCCGCACAATTCAGGTCTCATCACATATGCTCAAGACATCTCTCCTAAGTTGTACCCCCTCTATGGGCCCGCACAACTTAGATAACATCATCATCAAAAGGTGATATACACCATCATCATAAATCATCATTATCATGCATTAACATGCTCATCATCAAACATCATCATTATAAAGTGATATACACTTATCATCATCATCATACATCAATATGCTCATCATTAAACATCATCATAATAAGATGATATACACCGACATCATTATCATAATCACACTCATCATCAATTATCATCATAATACATCATCATAAGCATCGCAATCCTCATCAAACATCATTAATCATAACACCATACTCATTATAAAGTACTCTCAAACAACATCAATCATCATCAAACAGTTAGGATCTCAAAATCCACTCTGGTAATCGATTACCAACCTCTAGTAATCAATTACCCGCAAACAAGGTCTCTGGTAATCGATTACAACCCCCTTGTAATCGATTACCCGCAAGCAAACTCTCTGGTAATTAATTACAGCATCCCTGTAATCGATTACCCACACACAAACTCTCTGGTAATCGATTACAACACCTCGGTAATCGATTACCAGCAAGCAAACAGTGCTTCTGGGTTGCCCAGAACACTCTGGTAATCGATTACCACATCTGGTAATCGATTACCTGCGACGCAGATCGCAGATTTCACGATTTCTCACCTCTCTAAACCCATCCAATCAATCCCTAATCAGTCTTTTTCGTCTAAACATCATTCATACTCATTAATAACATCAAATACTCAATAAATCATCAAACTATTACAGATTATACCATCAATTCATCAAAACCCCAATTTCTCAATCCCTAATCACCCCTTTTTCAATTATCTTCAATATCATCTTTACTCTCATTCAATAATTTGTCAATACAGATACAATAAATCATCAATCACCAGATTATATCATCATTCTCAGTTATTCATTCATAAATTCGAATTATACATCTTAGATTACTACCCAACTACCCCCTATATGCATATATAGGCAATACCCTCTCCCCAACTGTACCTTAAGCGAAGCTTGATCACAGCAAGGAAGTCCTTTCTTGGATTCTTGGCGTTCACTCCATAACAGCTCTCTCTTGAGACTCTGTTTCTCCCCTCTTTAGCATTTCGCTTACTGACGAATGATACGAATAAGGATTAGGGTGCTCTGTTAACCCCTCCTTACTGAAATAACTAATTGGGCTTGGGCCCACTCTCACCCCCCATTATTCTATTTTCAATTAAAATTATCTTTACGAAATAAAACTAATAATAGCAATACTCCTATTATTTATTTCCCATTAAATTAATTATTTTCTTAATTAATCTATTTAATTTAATTAATATTTATCCTAATAAAATTTAGGATGTTACAGGTATAGGTGTAGATCCTTCTAAGGTAGAAGTCGTGCTTAAGTGGGAGTCCCCTAAGTCAGTGAGTGAGATTAGAAGTTTCCTTGGGTTGGTTGGGTACTATAGGAGGTTCATAGAAGGGTTCTCTAAGTTAGCTTTGCCTTTGACCGAGTTGACTAGGAAAGGAGTTGCCTTTGTGTGGAATAGTAAGTGCGAGACTAGCTTCCAAACCCTTAAGGAGAAGTTGACTAGTGCACCAGTGTTAGTGTTGCCCGACCTTAGTAAACCTTTCGTAGTATACTGTGATGCTTCTAAGATGGGTTTAGGTGGGGTATTGATGTAAGAGGGTAAAGTAGTAGCCTATGCTTCTAGGCAATTGAAAATCCATGAGAGAAACTACCCTACCCATGACTTAGAGTTAGCAGTCATAGTGTTTGTGTTGAAGATTTGGAGACATTACCTGTATGGTTCCCGATTTGAGGTTTTTAGTGACCATAAGAGCCTTAGGTATCTGTTTGACCAGAAAGAGCTGAACATGAGGCAGAGGAGGTGGTTAGAGTTTCTTAAGGATTATGATTTCGAGTTATGTTACCATCTCGGTAAGGCCAATGTAGTGGTTGATGCCTTGAGTAGGAAGTTTATCCATGTTAGTTCCCTGATGATTAGAGAGATGGATCTTTTAACCCAGTTTAGAGATCTAAGTTTGGCTTGTGAAGTAACATCTTCCAGTGTGAGGTTAGGAATGACTAGAGTAAGTAATGATTTGCTTAAGGATATTAGTAAGGACCAGTTAGAGGATCCATTTTTGGTTAGTAGGCGAGAGGCTATAGAAGGATGTAGTGGTGGGGAGTTTGTAATTGGTACCGATGGGGTAGTGAGATTTGGAGATCGAGTGTGTGTGCCTAGTGAACCTAGCATTAAGAAATTAGTACTAGAAGAAGGGCATAGAAGTAAGCTTAGTTTCCACCCAGGATCCACTAAGATGTATCAGGATTTGAAGAAAGTATTTTGGTGGCCTAGGATGAAGAGGGACATAGAGGAGTTCGTGAGTGCTTGTTTAGTGTGCCAGAAGGCTAATGTAGAGAATTAAAAACCTTCAGGATTGCTACAACCCTTAAGTATACCTGAGTGGAAGTGGGATAGTATATCCATGGACTTTGTAGTTGCCTTGCCTAAGACTGTGAAGGGACATGACTCAATTTGGGTTATTGTCGATAGGTTAACTAAGAGTGCCCATTTCCTTCCCATCAATGTTAATTATTCTTTAGAGAAGTTGGCTCAGTTATACATTAGTGAGATTGTGAGGTTGCATGGCATACCATCTAGTATAGTCTCAGATAGGGATCCCAGGTTTACCTCTAGATTTTGGGAGAGTTTACAGCAGGCCTTGGGGACCCAACTTAGGCTTAGCTCAACTTATCACCCTCAGACTGATGGTCAGACCGAGAGAACCATCCAATCCTTAGAGGATTTACTTAGAGCCTGTGTGCTAGACCAAAGGGGTAGTTAGGATAGCTTTTTACCTTTGATAAAGTTCACCTATATTAATAGCTTTCACTCTAGCATAGGTATGGCGCCTTATGAAGCATTATATGGTAGAAGATGTAGAACCCCTTTATGTTGGTGTGAGCCGGGTGAGAGTCTTGCATTAGGACCTGAGATAGTGCAGCAGACCACTGATAAGGTTAGGATAATCCAGGAGAGGATGATGACAGCCCAGAGTAGGAAGAAGAGCTATGCGGATAAGAGAAGAAAGGAGTTAAAGTTCAAATAAGGGGACCATGTATTCCTGAAAGTCACTCCGTGGACTAGGGTTGGTAGGGCATTAAAGTCTAGGAAGCTTACACCTCGATTTATTGGTCCTTACCAAATCCTTAAAAGAGTCGGCAATGTTGCCTACCAAATCGCTTTGCCTCCACACTTGTCTAATCTTCATAACGTTTTCCACGTTTCTCAACTCGGGAAATACGTTCAAGATCCTTCGGATGTGATTGAGTCGGATCATCTTGAGGTTAAGGAAAACCTAACAGTGGAAACCATGCCGGTGTGAGTTGAGGATCGGAGGGTGAAACAACTTCGAGGTAAAGAGATTCCTTTAGTTAAGGTGATCTGGGGAGGACCTACACCCGAGAGTGCCACTTGGGAACTCGAAGAGAAGATGAAGGAGTCTTATCCAGAATTGTTCGCTTCAGGTAAAATTCGAGGACGAATTGTCTTTTTAGGAGGGGAGAGTTGTAACATCCTAAATTTTATTAGGATAAATATTAATTAAATTAAATAGATTAACTAAGAAAATAATTAATTTAATGGGAAATAAATAATAAGAGTATTGCTATTATTAGTTTTATTTCGTAAAGATAATTTTAATTGAAAATAGAATAATGTGGGGGTGAGAGTGGGCCCAAGCCCAATTAGTTATTTCAGTAAGGAGGGGTTAACAGAGCACCCTAATCCTTATTCGTATCATTCGTCAGTAAGCGAAACGCTAAGGAGGGGAGAAACGGAGTCTCAAGAGAGAGCTGTTGTGGAGTGAACACCAAGAATCCAAGAAAGGACTTCCTTGCTGTGATCAAGCTTCACTTAAGGTACGGTGGGGGAGAGGGTATTGCTTGTATATGCATGTAGGGATGATTGGGTAGTAATCTAAGAGTATAATTTTGAATTGATGAATGTATGACCTAAAACGATGATATAATCTGTTGATTTAGGATTGATTGTATGTAAATTGAAGAGTATTGGATGAGATTAAACATGATAATGAGAATAATGGAAAAAAGGGGTGATTAGGGATTGAGAAATTGGGGATTTTGATGAATTGATGGTATAATCTGTAATTGATTGTTGAATTACGGAATATTGGATGCTAATAATGATTATGCATGATGTTTAAACGTAAAAGATTGATTAGGGATTGATTGTATGAGTTTAGAGAGGTTTGAAATCGTGAACTCTGCGATCTGCGTCGCGGGTAATCGATTACCAGGAGTGGTAATCGATTACCAGAGTGTTCTGGGCAACCCAGAAGCACTGTTTGCTTGCTGGTAATCGATTACAGGGGTGTTGTAATCGATTACCAGAGAGTTTGTCTGTGGGTAATCGATTACAGGGGTGCTGTAATCGATTACCAGAGAGTTTGCTTGCGGGTAATCGATTACAAGGGGGTTGTAATCAATTACCAAAGACCTTGTTTGCGGGTAATCGATTACTAGAGGTTGGTAATCGATTACCAGAGTGGATTTTAAGATCCTAACTGTTTGATGATGATTGATGTTGTTTGAGAGTACTTTATAATAAGTATGGTGTTGATGATTAATGATGTTTAATAAGGATTGCGATGCTTATGATGATGAATAATGATGATATTTGATGATGAGTGTGATGATGTATCATGATGATAATTGATGCTGAGTGTGATGATGTATTATGATGATAATTGATGATGAGTGTGATGATGATAATGATGTCGGTGTATATCACCTTATTATGATGATGTTTAATGATGAGCATATTGATGTATGATGATGATGATGATGATGATAAGTGTATATCACTTTATAATGATGATGTTTGATGATGAGCATGTTAACACATGATAATGATGATTTATGATGATGGTGTATATCACCTTTTGATGATGATGTGATCTAAGTTGTGCGGGCCCATAGAGGGGGTACAACTTAGGAGAGATGCCTTGAGCATATGTGATGAGACCTGAATTGTGCGGGCCCATAGAAGGGGTACAATTCGGGAGGTGAACTGAGTTGTGCGGGCCCATAGAGGGGGTACAACTCAGGGGATCAAGATGGGGCGTTCGTTGCACGGGCCCATAGAGGGGGTGCAATCTAGGAGTGATTGTACGGGCCCATAGAGGGGGTACAACCTATCGGATAGTGTGTGGTAACACCGGTAGACCACCTTGGTACTAACTAGAGTGATTGACGAGGTGCGCCCATTGTGTGGAGTTCCAAGTCATGATCTTTGGGTAGATGATGAGAGGAGTATTGGTGTGTGATATATGATTACGAAATTGTGTTATTAAATGATGATTGATGATGATGAGTATTATGTGTGAGAATAGAATATATGATTACTTGGGTGAATGATGGTATGAGAACTATATGATGATATATGAATGATGTTACGATGATGATGAGCTTGGTGAATGTATAATGGATGTATCTATGCGTTAAAAATAGAAATGATAGTATGGAATGTATATGTTGATATAGATGGTTAAATATACGTTGAGTTTAGATGAATGTTATTCGTTGGTAATTTAATGTATTGATGGCATGATGTAATGATGTTGTGGGTGAGGATGCGTATTCTCTATGTGTATGTATAGGTAGTTTTCCTTTTCCTCACCGTATTCTGTGGATATATTTTACAGGTATATAGGAGGACACGACTGGTGTCGACTATGATTAAAAGGGTATGCTCTGATAGATGTGACATTAGGATGTATTCGGGATGTTTTAATAAGTTTCTAGATTAGGAGTATTTTGTGAACTTTTGGATGCCTTGTATGACAGTAGACTAATAGTAGTTCTTTTTATGAATTGGAGATCCCGCTGCTTATTATTTAAATTATATTTGAAAGTTTAATTTCTTTTAATAAAGTCATTTTCGAACTATGAGATATTATAAGAGTAATTGTGAACCTTTTTACCTAACATGGGACTTTCCCTTTTCTAAACTACAATTTCTTAAATATATAAGAGTATGGGGTAGAAGGGTGTCACATCTGTCGACTGGTGTTCTGTTTACTATGTGGAAACGGATCTGTCCTCTCATATGTTTTTTATTTTTCCGATTTTACTTGTTTAATTTTCTGGATTCTTTCTGTGTGTTATTATTTTTTTCGTTTCTATTTTTATACACAGGTGATAAGCAGCTATGGTGGACGGTGGTTCTGTTTTTTATGGATTTTTTTTATTTTTTTTAAAGGAGGGTCTTGTGTTGGAGGCATAGTATATATTTGAGCTTTGTTTCTTTCTGTTTTCATAAATTCTGATTATGTATTCTGTTTTCATGAATTCTGATTATGTATTCTTAATATTTTTTGTCATTTTCTGGATTTTTGTTATGTATTTGGAGTCTGATTTCATGTTTTTTCTCTCTTTTTTGATGTTTTTTTTTTTTCTTTCTCTGGTTTTTAATTCTGGTTTCATATGTGAATTAGAAATAGAAAATAAGAAATTTAATTTAACCTAGCCAAAAAACTAACTAAAAACGAACCATAAAGAAAATGGCTAAAATAAATATCAGTCCAAGATTTTAAATTGATCTCCAAATCAGTCTTTAATTCTAAAGAAGAAATATATCTCAAAAAATTGGTCGCTAAATTAAATTTTATTATGGTAGTGATCCCCTTAAAATTGGACATGGAAAAAACATGGGGGGATTCTGTTTAAATTAGCGAGGGAATTATATTTCCTCAAAATGAGTTATGGAATTAGAGAGGGAAATCAAATCCCTCACAAAATAGAGAGGGAACTGTTCCTCACAAATTAGGGAGGGAAGCATATTCCGTCGCTAACTAGTGACGGAAAATTCCCTCTCTAATTAGAGACGAAATAAATTTCGTCACAAATAGAGACGGAATTGAGCATTCATCCTTTAGGGAAATTTGTGATGGAATATTAGCCATTAGCGAGGGAAATTTTTCCTCTCTATTTGTGACGATTATTCAATTCCCTCGCAAAAAATTAGCGACGGATTTAGAAGTCGTCGCAAAATCCATCGCTAATAATTTAGTGAGGGATTTTTCTTTGTTTAGAGAGGGATTTCTTCCCTCTCTAATTTCCAATTTTTTAGTATCGAATGTCATTTTGAGTCCAAAAATTGATCTAATTACATGGTCACTATTCAAAAGTGACTTTCATACAATGTTTTTGAAATGAGACAGGTTATTGAACCAAGTGAAGGCACTGATTCATGGTTCATTGCTTCAACCGTAGTTGAGTTGTTGTTAAACCGGTAATAATTATATATATATATATTAATATTATATAATATTTTTAAGAAATAAAAAAATAAAATCATAAAAAAGTAAGATATATAAGATTATAAATTAACTAGTATATAACTCATGCTTCGCACATAACCTTTTTAAATATTTTAAATTATTTTAAAAAATACACTTATGATTTGAATATTATTAAATCTATTAAGTTTATACTTAAAATGTATCTTTATAATTCAATATTAACATATTTTTATATAAATTTTTTATTCTCCTTTGTAACATTGAAATATTTACTCATGTTTTAATATAAGTTTTCCGTCCTCACATATATGTGATTAAAATATCAATATCCTTTAATATAAAAAATTTTAAAACCTAAGGCCCCGTTCGGGGTGGTTCGAGTTTTTGGTTTTTAAAAATTTTGAAATAAGATTTTACAACTCAAAACCAAAAATTGAAAATCACTTTTTGTGGTTTTTAAAATGTCTGTTTTGAAAACCACAAACACAAGTTTTCAGTTTTTGGTTGTTTTGAGTTGTAAAGACTTGATTGAAAATTTTTAAAAATCAAAACTGAAAACTCACAACCACCCCGAACGACCCCTAAGGGATTGATCGGAATAAGACGTACGCGATCTCGCATTTGATTAAGTTGCAATTACTATATGATACTTATTATAAGATTCTTTTGAAATTTTTATTTTTGTTCATTTTATAAAACCTTTTAAAAAATTTTAGAAACATTTATTAGTTTTTTTCTATATTTATCCTACATAATTAATAAATTTTTATATTTTATAAGATTTGGTTAAAGTGGGAAATAAATAGAGTTTAATTTTAAATAGGGGTAAATTTGGAACCTATAACAAATTTTTAAAAATTAAAGAATTAAAAACATAATTTCTTAATATGTGTGTTTAAGTAAAAAGTGTTCTTATAAATAGAACCCAAGTACTATATTTGATGTAAATTTTTTATAGTGTAATATCATAAAAATTATCCAACCACATATGATGTAACTATTTACACTACAAGAAAATCACAAATTATATAGCCCACTTAGCGACGGCTTCATGGACGTCGCTAAAATGCTCGTCGTTAATACAGTAGCGACGAGCAAAATAAGTTGTCGCTACGTAGCGTCTGCTAGACCGTCGCTTAAGTCGTCGCTAAACTAAAGGTCGTCGCTAAGTGAATGAATCAATGGCTGTCACTCAGTCGTTGCACTTTAGCGACGACCATGGTCGTCGCAACATATATTATATTATTTTTTATATTTTTTTTCTAGTGACGGCCATGGTCGTAGCTAGTGATAATTTTTTATTTAAAAAAAATTAAGTTTATTATTATTTTATTTTTTTAATATTTGTTAATTTTAAAATTAAAAAAATACTAAATACTATATAAACACGCCAATAAAGGAAAAATATATATAAAAAGTATAAATACAAAGAATGTTCAAACGTAATACAATAAATGTATAAAAAGCAAAATAAAAAATAAAAATCATGGGTGGCGGCGACGACGCTGCTGTGGTGGGCGACGATCCTCATCCTTACTCAATGGCTGGTCATCCAGGTGACCATCGTAGTGCGGGTGCGGCTGACCGGAGCCTGAGCCTGAGCTTGAGCCTGACTGAAGCTGGTAGAACCACCTGCACTTTGGTCCTCTAGCAGCATTTGCATCAGTTGTCGGAGTCATGCGAAATCCTCCTGCAACCATGCAACCTTCTCTTCAGCTCGGGTGGCCTTCAAGTTGGCTTCAAGTATCTCTTGACTCAACGCCTCCTCAGACAAATGACGCGACCCGTCGTTCCCACTGGTATGGGCTCGGGACTCCTGAGTGAGGCTAATCACACCAGAACAAAATGTTGGTTGACAAGTCCTCAGTGCCATAACAACGACCTCGGGTCTTGCCACCCGTAACATCCTTCCAGATCTGTAGCTTGGTGGAGCCATCAAAGCTGGAGTTGTCCCCCATCTGTGACTCCACCTCCGTTAGGCGGTCCTGATAATTTGTCTGTTGAGTACAGATAAACGTATAATTAGTTAGTTATATATTCAATTGCAAATATATGAAATAATGTAAAAAATATTGATAAGCACAATGTGGGACTTACATATGTTGATAGCGCCTGGTCATCTACCTAACCGCCACCCTTTTTTATGTGGGTGGCGACAAAGAACTCATCGGGCTCTACCTCTCGCCTCAGCTGTCGAGCCTACACAGAATAATTACAAAAATTAATTATTTTAATAACAAATACAAAAATAATACATAAGGATGCTTGTTTATATATACTATATCCAACGCCACCTTAATGTGGGCCTTGCGGCCCGTGGTGTGGATTGCTCCCTCGCGAGTCGAAGCTCGGTTGCTCTTGTTACAAGTGGACTTCCCCTTAAACTCATCAGAGGCCCAGTAAGCCAAAAGACCCTCCTAGGCCTCTTTACCACACCAAGTGGGCCTTCTCCCAGCCTTTCGGGCCTCGTTCATAATATCTCGAAGGCGACGGGCAATCCTCTGCTCGTACACCTTCTTAATTTGGGCCTCATCAGAAGGATCCCAAGTAACTTTCTCTGCAAAAAAGAAATTAGGGTAAGTTAATAGAAAATGATATAACTTAAGAAAAAAATATAAAGTGAAGACATTATTTATCGTAAACTCGGCCCACCACTTGTTCCTTACATCCTGTGGGGTGACCTCTCACAGGTAGTGACGACCTCGAAACTACGATCCAATCGCATGACCAATGACTGAGATTGGTGGGTTGTTAGGCAACCAACTACAAAATAAACAAATTCAATATTAGCTATTAAAACAAATAAAGAGCAAATAATATCAATTCAAAAGAAGTAAAAATAAATAAACAAACTCACCCTCTGCCAAAAGGTCGGATAATAACCCTACGATGAGGGTCTACCTTATGAGGTCTACTGGAGCTGGCACCTTGGAACCGAACAGGCTCCTCATCAGACTCGGGGTCAGCCTCCTCACCAATCGCAGTTTGAATGTTCTGAGCGTCCATTTCGGGCTTAGATATATGTGGAAGCTTATGTTGCACCTCGGAATGGATCTCATGATATCCCGGTGTAGGGATGAACCTCGTTCATCGAATGACTGGTCAGATGCAACAACTTGGCCAGCAGGTGGAAGGGAGGGAGAGGAAGACTGGACGTATGCCGCCAGAGGCGCTATGGATTTGAAGCTATTTGGAGCCATTTTGGATTAATTTAGGCGCGATTTTTGTTGCATTATAGGTGCAGAATTTTCTGCATTTTTCTTTAATTTTTCCCTTATTCAAGCTCCATTTTCTCGTAACTATTGGAATTTTGGACTCTTTTGAGCCCAAGGTGCTCTTTTGAGCCCGAGGTGCTCTTCTGATGCTCTGTAGCTTCTGTTTGTCGTCTTGATTGCTTGATTTTAGCTAGTAAAGGGGCTATATAGCGCGGTTTTTATATCCCCTCTAGGTGTTTGTTTAGATGCTTTTATATTTTGCTTGTTCTTCATTTTCTTCAATTAATTTTATTGTTTGTGCTTTTTCTGGTGGTGCGTGGTAAGTGGGAACATTATTGTTTCCATTTTCCAAATATCGTTCACCTAAAATAATTCAATCGACATTCTCTCTACTCCACTTTACATTTTAGGCATTTAATTCAACTCATCCCCATCCTTTTTAATTTATGCTCATCCCCTTTAATTTCTGTCGTTTAATTTCTGTCAATTCCCCATTCTTTTAATTTTGATCATCCCCTCTATTTTTCTACCATTTAATTACAGTCTTCCCCATCCTTTTAATTTCAGTTCATCCTCCTTTAAATTTCAGTTCTTTATTTTGCAATTTTTTTCCTTATTTTTACCTATTTTATGTGCATTTTTTAAGCCTATTTTGTCCAATTTTTCTGCCTATGTTCTGTATGTTTTTCTTCTATTCTGATTGAAAATTTGAACTGTACACTAGCAAATCCTTAGGAAATGTGGGGTTGATTATGCAAAAACGCTTAATTCTAGGCTGTGTTTTAACCAAGAAATTAGTAGAAAAGTCATCAATTTCATGTTGAATTTTCTTCTTATTTTTCTGTTTTGATCCATAAAAATTTCATCAAGCGCGTTTGTTTGTTGTTTTAACCACTTTCCTATCAATCAATGAAATACTAAGCTTTTTGATAAAAAATTTTATTCAAGTTGCCAACACTTTTTAAGCCATTTTTTAGAAAATAGTCAAATATTACCATTTTAGGTACATCATTTTTAGGCCAAATACATGCAATTTTTTCTTTTAGAAGAGGGAGTTATTTTGAATTTCTATAATATTTTGCTGGGGAAAGAGACAATTTGGAAAAATACAAAAAGAAAGAAGAGTCAAAAGAAAAGAAATACAAAACGAAAAATAGTCAAAAGAAAATAAAAGAAAAGAATTCAAGAAAAAGAAAAGAAAGTCAACAAAAAATATTTTTGTAGAGGAAAAGTTAATCCTCAATAGTTAAAAAAATTGATGTAAGAAAGAGCCCAAAACTCCATCCCTTTTCTATTGTAATTTGCAATTTGCTTGTATCACATTTATTTGAGTTGTAATTTGCAATTTTCTGAAAAGTTTGGCAACTTTGCTTTTACCTTTGAATAAAAAATAAATCGAAAACAATTTTCTTTGTAATTTTTGTGTGTTTTGTCTTGTTTGCAATTCATTCTTGTGTATAAGCCATTTTTCTAGCTAGCTTTTCTTGTTTGTCACATCAATTCTTAAGTTATGTCTTAGGCATTTTTTGGCTTTCCGTAGATAATCTTCATTGCTTGTGCGTTTCTAGCTTGGGTAGTTTGTTAAGTCTGACCGTTTGGTTTTCAAAAGCCTAATCAAACCTTACCCGAGTAGAAGAGGCTAGAGTGATACATCATAGAAAATGCCATAAAAGAGTGACATACACGAATGAATCAACTTTTGAGTGAAATCCTTAGCGAGAGGAAAGGTCCAAAGAAACTTTTAAAAAAAATGATTGCTAGGAATTTATCACCTCCCACACCTAGAACCCTAAGATATAGGGCTGGATTGGAGGCTATGTCTCAAAATTTATCTAGGATGATGAGGAAGGAGATAAAAATTTAAGGAGAGAACTGACTATAAGTAGGAGAGGTGAGAGAAAACACTCTTATCGAAATGAAGAAAGTGATGGAAGAAATAGAGTAAGAGATGAAGATAGGTATCACATAGAAAGTAGTGAGGGAGAAAGAAACTCTAGTCATACCTATAGAAGGGAAGAGGATGGAGACATAAGAAGAAATAGAAGGCATGAGGATGAAAGGGAAGATGATTATGATGATGGCTATAGAAGGAGAAGAAGAGAACCTAGGAGGGAAGAAGAGCCTAGGAGAGAGCAAGGACTAAGAGGAGTCAAGGTTGAAATTCCAACCTTCCATGGGCGAAATGATGTAGAATAATACCTAGAATGGGAACTTAAAATTGAACTAATCGTTAGTTTCCATAAGTATCGTAAAGATGAGAAGTTCAAAGTAGCTTCTCTTAAGTTCAAAAATTATGCTTTAGTGTGGTGGCATCAACTTCAAGCCGATAGGAGAAGGTGTGATGCACCCTTAGTTTCCTCTTGGGAGGAAATGAAGGCAATAATGAGAAAGGGATTCATACCTCAATATTACACTAGGGAGTTGCACACTAAACTCCAATCACTTAAGAAAAGAAGAAAGAGTGTTAATGAATACTATAAGGAGATGGAACTTGCACTTATTAGAGCCAACATCATTGAGGATAGTGAGGCTACAATGGCTAGGTTTATTAATGGCCTAAGTTTTGACATAAGAGACATAGTGGAATTGCATCCTTATGTTGAAATTGATGACTTGGTTCACCAAGCCATCAAAGTAGAAACCTAACTTCAAAGGAAGAGGAGTTATAGGCGCTAAAATTCGAGCTACCAATCTAAACCCAACAAGGAAGTTTTGAGGAAAGAAGAGAGACAACCCCAAGAGAGAGAGGTAATGAAAACCCTTAAGGTAAATCCTAATTCCTCCTCTTCTAAACTTGTGAATATAAATAATGTTAATAAAAGAAAGTGGGGAGTATACTAGTGCAAGCTTTAAAGAATCAACACCAATTAATAGTGATGAGGAGAGTGAAGAAAAATATTAAAAATATTTGAATAAACACTATAGGACCGAGGGAAATGTCTTTATGGTTAGAAGAGTCCTAGGTAATCAATCCATCAAAGAGAATGATCAAAGAGAAAACATGAAATTTTCACACTAGGTGTATAGTTAATGGTCAAGTTTTCTCCTTAATCATTGAGGGAGGGAGTTGCACAAACATAGCTAGTGTGAGAATGATAGAAAGGATTAGATTGAGAACCATCCCTAACCCTAAACCCTATAAGCTAAGCTAGATAAGTGATGAAGGGGAAAGGGTAGTTAAAAAACAAGTCCTAGTGGCCCTTTCTATAAGAACATACCAAGATGAGATCATATGTGAAGTAGTTCCTATGGAGGCTACTCATATTTTGTTGGGTAGGCCTTGACAATTTGATAAGAGATCTATCCATGATGGCTACTCTAATCAATTTTCCTTTAAACATAGAGGGATGAAAACCACTCTAATGCCTATATCAACCCATGAAATATGTGAGGATCGAGACCTAAAGAAAGTAGGGATTGAGAAAGATAAAACTAAAAAACTGAAAACTAGAAACTTAGAGAAAAAGAAAATGAAGGAAGAAAATGTAAGCAATAAACAAGAAGAGAAAATGAAAAGCAAAGAAAAACAAAAAAAATAATAAAGGGAAGCACTACTCTTACTTCAGATACCTTTTGCTACTAATCTTGTTTTTTGTGATGAAAAACAAAAGAAGGACAAACTTTTGCTGACAAAGGAGAAAGAGGAATGCACTATGCAAAGGAG
Source organism: Sesbania bispinosa (assembly GCA_026901365.1). NCBI lineage: Eukaryota > Viridiplantae > Streptophyta > Magnoliopsida > Fabales > Fabaceae > Sesbania > Sesbania bispinosa. The sequence goes on along the minus strand of QLOH01000032.1, from coordinate 1,531,223 downwards.
GTCTTCTTTACCCTTAAATTCTTCTCCCTCTACTCCTTTGGTTTACATGATTTCCAAGCACTTTTTCTATGAGCCTCAACTTTGAAGAACTTGGGAATAACACTTATGGGTTTCTTTTCATGATGCTTAGGTTGAAGGAAGCTCTTTTCAAGGAACCTCCATGAGACCATCGACTAAGGGAAGCATCTTCTTATCTCAACTCCATGTCATCCATTCCATTTTTTCTACCTACCTTATACTCATGACTTCTTTTGTTACATTTTCAGATTTAATGACAAATCCTCTCTAGGGGGAATGATGGTGAAGTTGAAATTGCAATCACAAGAAGGGGGGTTGAATTGTGATCTTTTAAAATTTCTGCAAGATTCTTTTAATACTTAGTCTGCTCAAGATAAACTTGGCTTTGTATTAAAAGTATAAACACCAGAAGATAGTTGTTATGGATAATGCTGTATGTAGAAGATATAATTCATGTATGGAACCTTTTAAATGGTAATACTTACTTAGGTATTAATTACTTTACAAAATGGTTTTATGCACATATAGTTGATATAAAATAAAGAGAGTAGGGATCAGAAAGTTGCACACACAAATTTTATACTGGTTCACCTCTTCCAACCTGAGGCTGTTAGCGCAAAAACTCTCTGAGATTTGGTTTTAATGACAACAAACCTTTTGACCAAACTTAAGGTTTTCTGTTCTTGAAGTTACTGATGTTTTTGTATGTGAGATCTTAGAAAGACAGGATTCTCATGAAGAACTTAGAAAGATCAACCACGACCAAGCTCAGACTAAGAGTGAGAGGAAACCACAGATTGAGACTGGTAGTAATCCTCAGACTTAAGTGGAAGATAAAGATCAGCCTGAGATTGAGCAATTAATGCAAGTCTTTCATAAGATTCAGAAAGATCAAAGTCCAAATGATAAGAAACATCAGACTTCAGAATTGTCTTTGAAGAATAGGCAGAGCTTAGATGTTCTATATGCTGAAGGTAATTTCAGAAGAAGGCCTTAGGAATATCCTTTATCAGAAAGTCTTCAAAAGTTTTGAAATGGAAGATGGCCTAAGTTGAGAGAGGTGCACATCAGAGTAAAGTCTCAGCTACAATCAGAAAGGGTCTCTACTAGAAATGCCAATCATCAAGTCAAGTCAAGATGAGCTCAAACAGTGAATTAAGTTGCATCAAGAAGACCAATATTTGAAACTCAAGATGAGACGCAGACTCAAGCATAAGATGCTATCTCATGCTCAGATGCAAGCTCAACAGTCAGATGCAAGATCTGCCAAGAGATGAGACTCTAACTTAGCTTCAGAACCAAGAGATAAGATTAGAATAGAGATGCCAAACCAAGAAGAGATTCAAAGTCAACTTGAGACAAGCTCAAACTATAAAGTCAGATTGAGACAAGCCTAAATTCATTGTAAGATCATATTCAGTCCAAGCATGACAAAGAAGAACTTTGAAATATGAAGTTGAGCAAAGATGAGATTCAAAGTCAGACTTGAGATGCAGACTCAACAGAGATGCAGAATTAGACTTGAGATGTAGACTCAACTTGAGATGCAGAATCAGACATGAGACGGTCTCAGATCAGATGTAGTCTCAAGATCAGACGCAGTCTCGAGTTCAGACGCAGAGATGCAGATACAGACATGAGACAGTCTCAGAACAGATGCAGACATAAGACCCATACTTGAGATGAAGAGATCAGATGCAGACTTGAGATGCAGACATGAGATGCAGACAGAATCTCAGCAGCAAAAGCAAGTCAGCGCAAGTACACTGTCACAACAGAGACAACATCAGAAAAGCACCTGTCTCACGTCAGAAAAGTGAAAAACAGCTTCTCTCTCTTCCAACGGCTAGTATAACGGCTCTATTAACGGCTAGTTTTCTGAAGACTAATAAAGGAGGTCTCATTATGATGAGACGCGTGAGAGACACAGTGAGACTCAGCAGAGATGCTGTTGCACAACCAGAAAAATCTAAGTCTTAAGTGAATCTTCACCTACCTACCTATGCTATCTTAGCTAATATCTTGTAGTAGGTTTTGCTCTTGTTTTGTACTGATTTGTATACACTCTTTGAGTGATTTAGAGAGCTATCATCTAGCTGAGCTCACGGTTTATCCATACTTTGTATGTAATCTAAGCTAGATCAATCACATCTCATCTCATACCATCAAGTCTCAACTAAGCTAGGAGGTGCTTGAGCTTAGTGTAAGTGTTTGTAAGGCCTGGAGAGGCACTGTAAGAAGAATACTCACTGAGTTGCCTGGAGAGGCAGTCGAAGATAAATAATACTGCATGCGTTTCCTGGAGAGGCAGTTGAAAACAAAGAATACTGCATGAGTTGCCTGAAGAGGCAGTTGAGAACAAAGAATACTTGAGGCTCAACCAAGGTAGGAGTGCCTATGCTTGCTGTGAGGGACGTCCTGAAGAGGCTGTAAGAATACTTGTATTGATGGGTTTGTCAATAGTGGAAATCTCACGAGTTGTGAGGACTGGACGTAGCCCAAGGTTGTGGGTGAACTAGTATAAATCTCAGTGTGCATCTCTTCTCCCTATCTCTTTATTTATATTGCACATCTCATATCTAAAATCTGTTTGTGAATATAAATTAAATCAGTTCAGAGAAAACCAAGTTGTAATTACTAAAATTTGTCCATGCATCTCATCTTACATCTCATCTCAGACCCATCTTATCTCAGATCCTATCTCAACCTGAGAATCAGTCAATAGTCTCACTTATCCTCTTTTAAGGTCTTAACATTTGCTAAGCTAATTAATCTTACATCTAAGATCTGTTTGCTAAACTAAATCAAATCTATTAAGAGATAATCAAGTTTCATAAATTAACAAATCATCTCTACTTGATTATAAAATTATTGTTGAGACATCTCATCTAACCTATTTGAGACTCCAAGTGTCAAACTTGAAATCATGTCTCAACGTGAATTTAAGTGTGAATTTTCAGGTACAATATTTTCAAGTCTCTATTCAACCCCCCCTTCTAGAGACGTTCAGCCAACTTCAGAGGCTACGTCCAGTCCCTACACCAAGTAGGATTTTCTTACTCAATCTTTACTATTACAATGACCTTGGGTACACCTTACCACTAGTATTCTTCTGCAGCCTCTTCAGGCTCACCAACAAGATCCTTTTTCAGCCACTTATGGCTTCCAACCAACTGCAACTTCTTCTGCAGATGATACAGACAGTAAATAGCTACAGAAAATTATCTGCAGACTATTTTCTCCACTACAAACCAGTGGAACTATCCACTTACAGTTACTGAATACTTTCTCAAGAGGCACTAACACTCTTAAGCCTCCTTGAGAGATTACAGAAGTATGTAGTGAAAATTAAATTACAAAGCTCAAAATAAAGACTCTTTAAAGCATAACAGAAGGTTTTGAGCCAGCTCTCTCTTCCATGAAATGTTAAGAACAAAATATCAGAGATTTATGAGAGAGAGAATTTTTCCAGAAGGTAGAGATGGTAATTATGCAGTCTGGTGCTTCTTCTAGACTATCTGTCTTGCATTTTCATGAAGAATTGAGTTCCTTTTATAGGCTTTTTGAGTGATATAGCCGTTGGAAACCCTTGGAGAGGCTGAGTCATCTCCAGCCATGAGGAAGGAGCTGTCTCTATCAAGGACAGACTGAAACACTGCAGGTTGCAGGCCGTGACAGTCAAGAACAACTGTCATTTGTCTGATAACATCTTCTGGAGACCTTTCCAAGATTTGAAATAATTCCTTCTGCGATATGTCTATTATTTTCATGCAGAAGATCAATTTAAATATGATAACAATGAAGGAATTAATTTCCACAAAGTTCTGATATTCTGCATAAGAATAAAACTGGGATTACTAGAGGATGCATTCTTCTGCAGAGTATTTAATAGTGAATCTTCCTTCTAATATGATCACTCTTTATTTTACCTTTCTTCTGGGCATGTTTTCTTCATTCAGTAAGCTCAAGTCACTTTATTTGTTACAATCAACATTTTGCTTCTTCTGATAGACCTTTGTTTCTTCTAAAGGGATGTTATTGTCTCTGTTATTTCTTCTCAACTGTTTTCTTGCTTTCTTTAATGGTTTGCTGAGTTTCTTGAAGTGAGCTATATCTTTTGTCATGCTTTAGAGATGAAATATTGATTTTGTTTCTTCTGTTCTTAGTATTTCATATTGGATATCTTCTGGAGTATCTATTGATCTGTATTTTCTTAGCACAGGCTCAAATGAAATCATTAGTGAAGGGAATCAAGCATATGGTCAGGGTGCAACGGAAATAAATGGATTCCCTCCCTTGTTATGATCGTTTTGCGAAAACACGAATCAAGGCATAAAAGGTATTGAAACGAAAGGTCGTACCTTATTAGGATTACAAATGAGGCAAGAGTAGTCACGTCTCTATTGGTATCCACGCCAACAACCGTACTAGGAAACCCTCCTCAACTCTGCTAGTAGCCTTAGAGAGTAAAAAGAAATTGCTCATGTGTATCTGGGGTAGTGCATCTCATGCTCTATTTATAGAGTGGTGGCTAGGGTTTTACCCCCTCACTCACTTAATCCTCACACTTATGGGCCTGGCCCATTATGTTATAATAATTCTAATTAAATTAGATTAGAATTATTATCCTTTTCCTAGTGGCTTGTTGTATGCGTATGACCCAATAGGATTTTAATATTTGGTTATGATATTAAAATAAAACCCCTTTTATATTTAATATCATAAATAGTGAGCGGTATCTAGCAACACATCACTATCCAAATATTGAGATTATCAATAACTTTGATAAATCCTATTTTATGATAATAATTTATATTATTTGTCCCTTTGTCCCTTTGTCCAAATATCTAATTGAACACAAGGGCATGGATTGTGTCAAACTTGTATAGTTCAATTTATATTTTCTTGATCCCATCTAGGGCACTCACATTCCACCACATAATTTATTATATGTCCAAAAACCAACTTTATGATTACCCTATTACAGGTAACGTTTGATGATAATTAAAACATATAATTCCTTATGTAGGAATCGTAGTGATTTCAGGTCGAAGGACTTCATATAACATTTATCAATTTAAGAAACGTTCATGACACTTATGTAACAACCCATGCAACGTTCCTAAGGTGGGTCTGTCTAGTACACCATTACTCTTAATGTGTACCTATGTGAGCACACGATATCTCATATCCATGATCTGTGAGACGCGATCATCAATGAACTCACATACTAGTCTAAATGCATCTTTGTCCTAAAGATGATACTTGACTATGGACTATTTAAGAATAGTTCTTCATAAGATCTCACGATCAAGTCATCTACTTGATTTCTTATGAAGTTTAAGCTTACTATTCTAAGGACAATAATTATATTCTAAAAGAATAAGTTTGCCTTTATAAAATAACATGATACAAGTGATGGGTGTTCATAAATATATAAGTCTCTAGTGCATATTCCTAACAATTAGTACATCAAATCAGAATTTATACTAACTGAAATTAGAGAGGTTATCATTATTAAAACCTTCATGGAGGATTTTGATCTTTACAAATGGAACCTGGAAGTGAGACTCTATACAGCTTATGGTCGCCTTAGGGGCATAGGGTACCTGACCCACAAGCTGCTTGATTTTGACTCTCCAATTCATGGGTCAACCTTGGTTCAAAGCTTCATGAATACCCATAGATTTTCATTTATTTTAGTAAAATTTTCATTTCTAATTAGGATTTTCTTGTATTTTAATTATTTGTAATTCCTAATTAAGATAAGCCTAATAGGGCGCTACATTTAGGGAGTATTAGTGGTTAGTAGCCTCCAAGCTACTTAACCTTAGTGTTAGAACCACAGGAAACACTAGAAGGGGGGTTGAATAGTATTTTATAATTCTTTACAGATTTTATGAAAACCTTTAAAACATGCAAACTGTTTGTGAAAAGATAAGAGCAACTTTCTGAAACTGGTATTTTCAGCAACTTGCTGATATGACTCAACAGGTTGAGTAAAATTGATTTTGAAATATTTTTGCGTGATAGAAAGATTGTTTTGCTGCGTGGAGTTATAAAATCACTTTTTAGAACCTTCCTTAGTTCGTTAAAACTGAATGTAAAAAGATAAGGGTTGAGAAAACTTAGCCAGAGAATTATCCCGGTTCACCCACTAACTCAGTGAGCTATGTCCAGTCCCAGGGCAAACACACCACTGGATTTTCCACTATCTGATCAAATACAAGTACTGTTTGAACCCAGCCTCTTCAGGCTAAACACCCAAGTATTCTTTGAACACACAGCCTCTCCAGGCTAAAAACCCAAGTATTCTTTGAACACAACCTCTTCAGGTTAACCCAGTAAAAACTGTTTGAAAGAAAAAAGATCAAACTCTTAAACTACACAAGTTTAGAGCTCGAACAGGGTAAAGTGTACAAATAACTGAGTAAGACTCAGGATATGAAATTGTTGTACAAAGAGGAAATAATGAAACAGATGAGTATGAGTTGAAGCAGCGTTTTAGCAAGTTGATTTCTCTATTTTTTCTCTGTTTCTGCATGGAGACTTGAATTTATAGAGTGGGAAACTTCAGCCCGTTGAGCTCCATTTTCATTTCCCGTTGAGAGATAGTATTTAATGCAAATGCTCCCATTGAGACACATAGCCTGAGACCTCTGTAATAGCAGGTAGTAGAGTCAGCAGTACAAGCTTCACTTTTTCTGAGCAGATTGTACTTTACAGCAGACTTTGCCTTTTTGGTGAGAGAAATTTGAAATATGCCAAAAAGCAAGTCCTCTGACTTTTCAGAAGAATGAGAAGCACAAGTAACTGAGATAGCTACGGTTGACTTGAGTCTTTAAGGAGAATAAACAGAGACTACTGTATTAAAGACGTACAGGTTTCAGTACGACGTTTCACGACTTCAGGAGGTTCTTCTAACTTCAGCAGGTCGTGATCTCTCAGCAGGTTCCTTTTCTTCAGTAGGTTCCAATACTTCAGAGGGTTGGATTTCTTCAGTTGTTACTTTCTGAAATACTGAACACTACCTTTAGCAGAAATTGTTCTTTCTCATAAGAACGTTAACCAAATTTGTTATACATTAAAACTTGGGGTTATGAGACTTAAAACATTATTAGCCTTCTAATAACATTTTGAGACTCAACATTCTCCCCTTTTTTATTGATGAAAAATTTATTTAAGAACTAAATCAAATATCTGAAGGGAAAAAATAATAAAAATTTAGAGAATTTCTCCCCTATATCAGATACTGAGGCAGAGCTTCCTGCTATAACATGTTAAAAATTTGCTTCATTTGCCCCCCTGAATCAGAGAATCCTTCTGAAACACTTAACTTCAGATTTTGTTAGTTTCTTAATACTTCCCCTTTTGTCATCAATCAAAAGGGTAAACAAAGCTTACTGAAGAAGTGAAAAGAAATAGGAAGGAAATAGATTCAGGATACCACTTGTGCAAATCAACACTTTCTGTATAAACAATTCAGTGAAAATTAATTTTCAGAAAGTGTGAGAATGTTCATATTTTCTCTGATAAATTTGAATCTATCTTCAGCAAGTGATTTAGTGAATATATCAACCCATTGACGCTATGTATCAATGAACTTTATATCAATAACTCCTTTTTGAACATAGTCTCTTATAAAATGATGTTTGATTTCAATATGTTTTACTCTAGAGTGTTGAATTGGATTTTTGGAAAGGTTGATTGCACTCATGTTATCACAGAAGACTGGAATGAATTTAATTAAAATATTAAAGTCTTCTAATTTATACTTTACCCAGAGTATCTGTGAACAACAGCATGCAGCAACAATGTATTCAGCTTCAGTAGTTGAAAGAGCTATTGTGCTTTGTCTTTTGCTTGACCAGCTTATCAAATTGCTTCAAATGAAGTGACATCTGATGGGTTTCTGGCAAACGAACCAAAAATCCAGTAGTATAATAGTAAGAAAAGTATCGTATCCGCATGGAACGGTCAATTCACGTATACTCGTGATCTATTTATCAAGGGAAACAACGGTTTTGAGAATATTGTTGCGGAAATTATAAATAGCAAATAAATAATCAATTGAATTAAAAAGGAAGAGTTAGAGACAGTTTACTTGGATTAGGATTGAACTTCATATCATCACACCCTTTATGCATGTAAAAACTATATATTATTTTAGGTTTACTCTATAATACTGTAGACAAACTATATTGCTTATGACCCTGAGTTACCAGGCGCCACTCACACTCAAAGATAATCCATGCGGGCTCTCCCAAGCGACAGACATACCCTCGGCTTATTTTGTTCTCTTTATTCCGTTTGTAAAAGAACTAATTGATAAACGAGGCCTAATCCTGTAGACGCACCTTCATTGGAGTACTCACACTACCCATCACTCATCAGGATACATCCATGTGTCGGTCCTAGATTGACAATCAACTAATCCTTTGGTATCGATACTAAGGCCTAATCCTGTAAACGCCCTTCGCTAGAGTATTGTCACTACCCATCGCTCATTAGTAATGCTCATGTGTCGGTCATAGAGTACCGAGTCCTCTTATTCAATCAGAGTTTGGGTTTCTTCAGAATCCGCTCCCTCATCCTCAATCCTAGTCGAAACTAGCCTATAACTCCGGCGTAAGCACGGAAGTTAGGAATTAAGCACCGAATAAGATTACCAATATTATAGATAGAGAGCACAAGAAATAATAATATAGAATTTACATACACTTGGGGATAGAATCAATTACATTCAATCCTAATGGAGAGTTAACTACACAAGGTAGCCATACAAACCACCGAAGATGATGTCACCATCTTCAATCCTTGTGAAGCGCTCCTCCTCTCCTACTCTAAAATTAGCTTTCGTGCATTATCACTGAAATATGACTGAATTACAATAATCGTGCACACTTGATCTAGTGCAAGAGGTTCCTATTTATAGGCTAAGGAAAGACAAAGAAAATTGGAGAGAAATCTATCTAAAAACAGCAACAGGGCAAGAATCAACGTGATCTGCTCTTCGTCCTGCGCTACGGTGCAGGTTACAGCGCAGGTTCTAGAGAGCTGCGCTTCACCCTGCGCTACAGCGCAGGTTGAAGCGCAGAATGCGTCCTGCAGCTTCAAACTTTCTCTTTTTAATTTTGATCTCTCCCCGAGACTTATTTTGGCTGATTTGTCTTTCCTTGTTTCACTTTTCTTGATGAGATCCTTGCATTTATTGAGCATCTTTGATTTATTTGGGAAGGTTGTCTGCAAAATCTTTGTTTGATTGACAGTGATCTCCTCATTGATTGCCTCAAATCTTCTTCAAATCTTTATTAAATGTCTTCAATCAAACTCAAATCTTGCAAATATCTCCCTTATTTAATGATATCTTTCCTTCAAATCAAATCTTTGCAATATCCTGCAAAAATCAGCAATATTTCTATCAAAATAGCATCAAATTCAAATCTCATATTAATAAATACAATTTATCTAATATTTAATAAAAAGGGATTAAACTGGGGCAAAATTACCATTTTATCCTTGATAAATGAACTAAAAAGTGCTCTAATTTATCAACTAATTTTCACTTATCAAAATACCCCCCAACTTAACTTCTTGCTTGTCCTCAAGCAAGAGACCTCTTTGCAATCAAAACATCAATTCTATTCCCTGTGTAATAAAAAACAATTCAAAAACAAATTCAAGGAACTATTCATCATCTCATTGTTAAGCAGTAGTCACTTTCCAAACATAAGAAAAAAAAATCAAGATTAAGAGATGTTACCAATCCTCAATCAGAATAGAACACAAACATCAGTCAAACTTCTCAAAAATAGCAATTAAAGCAGTAAGTGATAAATCAAGGAAATCTCTCATTCTCACGGGTAAGTGTTTCCCTCAATCTTTTTCACCACTGTTGAACAACTAGAATTGATAGTCGTTTCCAACATCTGAACCTGCAAGCAGTTAACATGGATCAAAAGGTCTTTTCTTTGGTTGTAATGAGGTTGGGGTATCAAGAAATTAGGGTTTTTCTGGATATGCAATGAACACTTTGAATAGAGAGCATCTTGTGGTTGTGCTTGGGACTTCTCACCATCTGCCATGTCATTCTTGAATGGTCACCCTTTTTCAGCTTGGCCTCATTGTTTGAAGTAATATTCCCCCCAACTTATTCAATTCCACACTTTTGTGCAGATTTTTTTTGACATAAACAATAACATAGAGAATTTATTTGTGGGGGAGTATCCTTCTTTATGATTTCTTGTGCCTGCTCTTTGAATCTCTTTGACCTTTCACTTCACCAACCTTTTGTCCCATCTTGTTGTGTTGCACCTTGCTCTCTATCCCAAGTGTGAAGGGACATGGTATGATCATTAATCATGGCTGGGGTGCATTCAAAAGAAATATTAAAGGCTCAAATGGGCAATCAAAAATTGGAAAATTTTAATCAAGGTTGGCTATTTGGCATTGAGCAAAATATCATAATCACAAAACATGCCTTTGTCACTCCCATATCTTCCACTAGCAAGACAAATTTCAGAAACTCAAGCAATAACAGTTGACAAGCAGCGGTGAAAAACTCTCAATTTCAATGTTTGGGCTCTCAGCTCACCGGTTATTGGCCAAAATTCCTTGATAAAGCACTTACTGGTTTTAATTAACTATCCTGATAGGTTCTCTTGAGAAGCATCCTGATCCTAACTGATTATGGAATTAATCACAAAATCCTATCATCTTTCCTAGTCTGGTTAGTTAAACTACTTAATTACAGAGAATTTGAAAAAGTTACCTTAATTCCTAATTTCCTAAGGTCCTAAAAAGTCCTAAAAATTTAAAAATTTAACAGAAAAACAGAAATTAACAAAATAAGTACTGCCTAATATAGATGATGTATTAGTGGTATACAGTACATATCAAAAGAAAAAAAGAAAATAAGAAAATAAAATGAAAAAGAAAAAGAAAAAGAAGGAAAAGCACCAAATAGGAAAAAAATGAGTCCTCATCCTGGTCCTGATCCATGTAAGCTGCTCCATCCTCAGCTCTGGCTGCTCCATCCCCCCTGGGAAAATAGGCATGTCCCCAGGCCACTGTAAGTAATCATGAAACTGTGCAGGGGTCATGGGGTCCACACAAGCCTGATAATGTCTACTCTGAAAATGAACAGCTTCACGGTGAATAGTGGACATCTGAGCCATCAAATGAGTGTGTTGGGCCTCAAGTCGCTGGGCCCAGACAGGAGCGTCCATGTCTAGTGGTGGTGGTGCCTGCTGCTGCTGCTGCTGCTCCTCAACCTGTTACTCCTCAGCCGGGATACAGTTGACTTCAATGTATGCTCTGGTCATGGGAAGTGCGATGCGAACCCTGGGGTTCACCTCTACACCCCTAGATCTGTAGAGTGAGGTGATGAGAGAAGGGAAGCCAAGCCTGATCTTGGAGTTAGGAGTCCGGCGCCCCATAGAAGATGCAAAGTCCGATATCCTACTGGTGATAACCCGTGAGATATCAATAGTAGCGCCGGTGAGAATACAGTAAATGAGGTGGGCTGCAAGCATAATGATATCAGAAACATGCACTGTAGGATGTATGTTGGCCAGCGTCAGTACTATCCACATCCGTGTGATACTCGTCATATCATGCCTGTGAATCCTGGCAGCCTCCTGATATGCATTCCTCTCAAAGGAACGCCCTGGTAAGCATAGCAGCTGAGCAGTCTCAATGTCAATGGAATCATTGCCATGAAGCCCCACAGCCTGCATCCTCTCGTGGTATTGGCACACCACGAGGTCTCTATCCTCCTCTATGGGATGTCCTAAAAGTGCATTGATTGCATCGCAATCAAATCTGATAACCTGTCCTCGAACATAGGACTCCCTCCTGCAGTTAACGTCGTGGTCTCCAATAGCGTTAGCATAGAATTCCCTGACAATGTCTGCATCGAAGTAGTTGTCAGGGCGACTGAGGCGGTCCCAACGCCTTCTGTGAATCTCAGCAGAGAACTCCTCATATTCCCCCTCCTGTAGGATGACTGGTTGCTCCAGGATGAACTTGCAATCAACAATGTCAGTGTATGCTTCAAAGGACTTGAGGTCCTTGAAGCGATGAGGGTCGAACTCGGGTTCCCTCTGGGGGGCCTTCCTCTTGGCACCCCCTGTGCCCCTCCCAGAGGAACTAGCACCACTGACATTCTTCGTGCGAACCATCTGCAAAGCAAAAGCAACTCAAAATTATTTATGCATCATAATATTTAATTGCTCATAATTAGGAAATAAATGACAATTAACCAAACAAATGTGCTTAAAAAAATTTTAAGTTTAAATATTACCAAATAGTTGCCAATTAATTAATTAAGACATGCTAAAGTGATCAGTTAAAGCAAGTCCTAAACAATTCTAAACAGGCAAAGTGAGAACCAAACTCATGCTAAAAAATCATGTCATCAGTAACATGCAATATTGCACAATCATTTATGTATGGGCATGCAAAAATATTAGAGCAATTAATTAAGCATACATGCACCGACAAAATAATTTGCAGAAATCATTGAGCACTCAAAAACTACCACCAAAACAAACATGAATAACTCACAAAGAATCCTAACCACATGCAATCTAATTTAAAGCATTATGAACAATTATTTCTTTCCTAAAGGTTCCTAGAGTCCTAAGATTCCTATCCTAAGGTTATGCTTAAATAAAATCAAAATTTCAATTGGTTAAAAAGAAAGAAAACTATAAAAACATACCTGGTATAAGCTCAGAAACTGAAAATGAAGGCTATATGAGTGAGAAAAGGCAAAGCAAAGGTTAGGAATATCAGAGAAAAGGCAAGAGAGAGAACGAAAGGAAGTTCGAAATGAACTCCTTCATTCAAAATGGGGATATAAATATCCTGCTTCCAGCGTTACACCCTGCGCTACAGCGCAGAGTGGAGGGCGTACTGCTTCAGAAGTTGAAGCGTTCCGCTGCGCTTCACTCTGCGCTACAGCGCAGAGTGAGGCACAAAAGTCAGAGAGTCAGGTTTTTAATTTTAATTTTGCGCTTCACCTTCACTACAGCGCAGGTTGAAGCGCAGATCTGCAGTATTTTTATGTTCCTGCTTCTACTACTCCTAACTGGTTCCATCCATTCCCTTAAAATTTAGATCCTTCATTTTAACAATCTCCTATTTAAATAAGTAAGTCCTAAAACTAAAAATTACCAAAATGAAAATTAAATGAAAATTTAAAACTTACAAAGACTGGGTTGCCTCCCAGGAAGCGCTTGTTTAACGTCTTTTAGCTCGACGCCTGGTTACTCAACCCTTTTATGGTGGCCTCAAGTGGAGGATGATGTTTGACTCTCTACCAGTTCTTCCTTTGAGCTCCAATCCTCCATGCCAATTTTTGAGTCTTTCATCACTGTCACTGTCTTCCTCAGTATCAGATGTTAACCTCCTTCTCCTCTTAAATTTGAACTCCCATATTGACTCTGGATGCTTTATCCTCATCCTAGGCTTCCTCAAAAATCTGGAGCCTGGCAACTTTGTTGGATCTTTGGAAATAGCATCAGTTTGTTGTACTTTGGGCGTACCTCTAGGAAACGTAATAATTTCATCTTTTGAGCTCAATTCATATTTTCCTTGATCAACATCAATGATCATCTTAGCAGCTTTCATGAAGGGTCTTCCTAAAATTAAGGGGACTTCAGTATCCTCCTCTTTTGTCTCTGCAATGTAGAAATCTACTACATATGCAAATTTATCCACTTTGATATGAATATCCTCTAATATCCCATGAAGGCATTGAGTGGATTTATTTGCAAGTAGTAACTTCACATTTGCAGGCTTGACCTTCACATTACTCAACTTGTTAAAATACGATAGTGGCATCAAATTGATGCTCGCTCCAAGATCTAATAAAGCATGAGTAGGAGGTAGATTAGCAATAGAGATGGGTATAGTAAACCTACCTGGGTCAAGTAACTTACTTGTGACTAAGACCTTCTTTTCATGATGTTCCTTTTGTGTTGCTTCTTCATCTTGTTGAACAACTTCCTTTGGAAGCAATTGTTCTTCAAAGATGATTTCTTCTTCCTCATCAAGTTCCTCCTCCTATGACTTGTTGCCATCAGTAGCAATCAAGCTGCATTGTTCCTTTGGATTGGTTTGGGTCACAATTGAGAAGTGTTGTTGCCTGTGCTCTACCATCTTAGTCGCTAACTGGCCCACTTGACTCTCTAGAGTCTTGATTGATGCCTCAATAGTTGTCTTGAATCCACTAAATTTTTGCACAAGGTCATCAATTTTACCTTCCAAAGTGTTCAGTTTATCATATGTTGAGGGCTGCTGTTGGTAAGGTGGTTGTCGTGGTCCTCCATTCTGACTCCAACCTGAGTTGGTTTGGTTATTTCTCCAACCTTGTGAATATTGATTGTTGTTATTGTTGGAGTAATTCCCTTGCCTTCCCTGGTTACCCATGAAGTTGACTTGTTCTGGTTGTGTTCCTTGGCTAACACATTGACCATTTTGATGGTCACCTCCACAGAAATCACAAATCAATGGTTGGACTTGGATGGGTTGTGAGTGGACAACTTTGAGTTATTGAGGGAGTGTCTTCAACGTCTCAGTGAGTGCTTCTAGTTGACGTTTAATGAGCTTGTTCTCAGCTAACAGAGCATCACTTTGACAGAGTTCCAGCATCCCTTTCCTTGGTAATTGCGCTTGTTGTCTTCCATTTTGAGCTTGTTGATCGTTCTGTGCAAAGTGGTTGATGATTTCTAGTGCTCGATCAACTTCTGCGGATAAGATAGTTCCACCTGCTGCCGCATCTATGAATGACCTTGAATCTAAACGCAGTCCCGTGCAGAATATGTTGAGTTGGGCTATATCCTCATAGCCATGGTTGGGACAGTTGCGCAGCATAGACTTGAATCTTTCCCAAGATTCACATAGTGGTTCATCAATCCCTTGTCTGAATGTGGAAATATCTGCCTTGGCTTCAATCTGCTTCCCTAGTGGGAAGAATCTTGTCAAGAATTTCTCTTCAATTGTGACACCCTTCTACCCCATACTCTTATATGCTTAATAAATTGGATGTAGAAAAGAGTTTGTCCCACGATGGGTAAAAAGGTTCACAAACGCTCTTACTTAAAATCTCATGAGTTCGAAAACAACTTTATTACATGAAAGTAAACTTCAAATATAATCCAACAATTATGCAGTGGAATCTCCAAAGAAATAAAAATAACTAAACAACCTACTTGTCGTACAAGGCATCAAAAATAGTTCATAAGATGCTCATAATTAGAAACATAATAAAAGACTCCCAAGTACACCCTGATGTCACATTTATCAGAGCACATCCCTTTAATCATGTTTGACACCAAATGTGTCATCACCATCACCTGAAACAACAACAGTAACGGTGAGGAAAAGAGCTCTAACTCATATATACATATAGGAGGCTACCCTGTCCTCACCCACAATATCATCATATAACATACCAAGCACCAAAACATCAGATAAACCACCCGATCACAATTACCCAACACTCAGTATATAACTATTTATCTACATCAACATATAAGTCTCATACTATCATTCACCCAATATAACACGTAAATACATCCATCATATATTCATCAAGCTCACCATCATCATAGTGTCATTCATATATCATCATACTCATTATCATCATAACATCATTTATCTATCATCATACTCATTATCATCATAACATCAATCATTTATCATCATACTCATTATCATCATAACATCAATCATCTATCATCATACTCATTATCATCATAACATCAATCATCTATCATCATACTCATCATCATCAAAACATCATTCATCTATCATTATACTCATCATAGGGTAATCACCACAGAGGCCGACAAGCTTCACACACAACACTACCGTTATTCACCACAGAGGCCGGTAGGCTTCACACACAATGCTACCATAAATCACCACAGAGGCCGGTAGACTTCACACACAACGCTACCGTTAATCGCCACAGAGGCCGGTAAGCTCCACACACAACGCTATCGTTAATCGCCACAGAGGCCGGTAAGCTCCACACACAACGCTACCGTTAATCACCACAGAGGCCGGTAAGCTCCGCACACAACGCTACCGTTAATCGCCACAGAGGCCGGTAGTGCTGCCCAACGCCCCTCTCTTGGGCCCACACAAACCAGATCTCATCACATATGCTCAAGGCATCTCTCCTAAGTAGTACCCCCCTCTATGGGTCCACACAACTTAGGTAACATCATCATCATACATTAATACACTCATCATTAAACATCATCTTTTTAATCAAGTGACATACACTATCATCATCAACATCATCATCATACATCATTAATATCATCATCATAAAGTGACATACACTATCATCATCATCATAATGTGACATACACTATCATCATCAACATCATCATCATACATCATTAACATCATCATCATCACGTGACAGACACTATCATCAACATCATCATCATACATCATTAACATCATAATCATCAATTGACATACACTATCATCATCAACATCATTATCATAAAGTGACATACACTATCATCATCAACATCATCATCATAATAAGGTGATATACACCGACATCATTATCATCATCACACTCATCATCAATACCACTAGGCATTCTGCCCAATTTCATCTTTTAAAAATAAACAATCTGCGAGCTGCGCTCCACCCGCGCTCAGCCCAGGTGCAGCCTGCAAGCTGCGCTCCACCCGCGCTCAGCCCAGGTGCAGCGCAGGTTCTAGGATATCACGCTTCAGTACGTGCTCAGCGCTACTGAAGCGTACGTGTCGCTGATCGCGACTGTTCGTACGTTCTTAATCCATTCTTTTCAATAAACACCATTCATAATCATAATCATTCATCAAACTCATCACAATCATCAATCTTTAATAGTTTTACATGGATTTCCCATCAAAACCCCAATTCATCAAACCCTTATTTAACCCTTTTTCACTATTCTCATTATTATCATTCAAACCACTCAAGATTCATCAATATACATCCAATCAATCATAATTCAACGGATTCTATCATTCATTCTTAATTATACATTCATCCATACCAATTTAGAGCCTTTAAAGGGTCTTATGGTTGCCCTCTCTACCCAAACACCCCTATAGGCACATACAAGGAACACCCTTTTCCCCCAGTTACCTTGTAGTAGAGATCGAACAACAAAGAAGACTCTTTCTTGGTTCTTGATGATTACTCCTCAGCAACCTCCTATTGAGACTTGGTTTCTCTCCTCCTTGGCCTTTCGCTCTCTGACGATTATACGAATAAGGATTAGGGTGAACTGAGAACCCCTCCTTAAATACATACTTAATTGGGCTAGGTCCACTCTCAACCCACTTATTATATTTATTATTCTTATTATTTATTTATTATCTCTTATTAAATAACTCTCCTCAATAAATATTCTAATTCTATTATTATTAATATTTATTAAATAACTCTTACTCATTAAATGGTTTAATTAATATTAATATTATTTATTTATTTCTCCTACTCTTATAAATTTTATTTTATTTAATAAAATTTGGGATGTTACATCAACCACACCCCAATTGGTTAGACTTTGATTTGGGTGTGATTGCAGTCATTCCTTAGCATTACCTATCAAAGAGAAAGGAAACAAGTGTAAGTAAACGGATTCCAAATTACCTTCCTCGAATCCCATAGTACCAATCAATTCATAAAAGTTAGAGAGATGAGCACTTGGACTTTCATGATCCAATCCAGCGAATTGATGTGCACTAATGAGGTTGAGATATGCAGTCTTCAACTCCAAAGCTCTGGCATTTGGTGGTAACACAATGCTTGAGAAGTGACGTGGTCCTTGATGGGAGATATAATCTCCTAGCGTCCTTCTTGGACGTTCCACTACCATATTTTTGGGCTCCTCAACAATTATCCTTCTTCTTCTCCTTCTCGAGTTTCTACCTCTGTTCCTTCGCGGCGTCCTTTCTATTTCCGGGTCAAACTGTAATTGATTGGGAGACCCCTAACCTCTCAGAAGCATAAACAATAAACTTTGAAAAAGGTAAGTGTTGAAGAGAATTAGAAAAAATAGTAAATTTCCTAAGATAATAATAGATCCTAAAAATAATAAGAAGAATAAATAAAATAAATCCTAAGATAGATAAAAACTTGATAACTAGACCGCCAAGGTCTACACGAATTGGAAACTGTTCCCCGACAACGCCGCCAAAAATACTTGATGGGTTTCTGGCAAGAAAACCAAAAATCCAGTAGTATAATAGTAAGAAAAGTATCGTATCCACAAGGAACGGTCAATTCACGTATACTCGTGATCTATTTAATAAGGGAAACAACGATTTTGATAATATTGTTGCGAAAATTATAAATAGCAAATAAATAATCAATTGAATTAGAAAGGAAGAGTTAGAGACAGTTTACTTGGATTAGGATTGAACTTCATATCATCACACCCTTTGTGCATGTAAAAACTATCTATTATTTTAGGTTTACTCTATAATACTGTAGACAAACTATATTGCTTATGACCCCGAGTTACCAGGTGCCACTCACACTCAAAGATAATCCATGCGGGCTCTCCCAAGCAACTGACTTACCCTCGACTTATTTTGTTCTCTTTATTCCGTTTGTAAAAGAACTAATTGATAAACGAGGCCTAATCCTATAGACGCACCTTCATTAGAGTACTCACACTACCCATCACTCATCAGGATACATCCATGTGTCGGTCCTGGATTGAAAATCAACTAATCCTTTGGTATCGATACTAAGGCCTAATCCTGTAAACGTCCTTCGCTAGAGTACTGTCACTACCCATCGCTCATTAGTAACGCTCATGTGTCGGTCACAGAGTACCGAGTCCTCTTATTCAATCAGAGTTTGGGTTTCTTCAGAATCTGCTCCCCCATCCTCAATCCTAGTCGAAACTAGCCTATAACTCTGGCGCAAGCGCGAAAGTTAGGAATTAAGCACAGAATAAGATTACCAATGTTATAGACAGAGAGATCAGGAAATAATAATATAGAATTTACATACACTTGGAGATAGAATCAATTACATTCAATCCTAATGGAGAGTTAACTACACAAGGTAGCCATACAAACCACCGAAGATTCTGTCACCATCTTCAATCCTTGTGAAGCGCTCCTACTCTAAAATTAGCTTTGGTGCATTATCACTGGAATATGACTGAATTACAATAATCGTGCACACTTGATCTGGTGCAAGAGGTTCCTATTTATAGGCTAAGGAAAGACAAAGAAAATTGGGGAGAAATCTATCTAAAAACGGCAGCAGGGCAAGAATCAACGTGATATGTGCTTCGCCCTGCGCTACAGCGCAGGTTGAAGCGCAAAATACGTCCTGCAGTTTCAAACTTTCTCTTTTTAAATTTGATCTCTCCCCGAGACTGGTTTTGGCTGATTTGTCTTTCCTTGTTTACCTTTTCTTGATGAGATCCTTGCATTTATTGAGCATCTTTGATTTATTTGGGAAGGTTATCTGCAGAATCTTTGTTTGATTGGCAGTGATCTCCTCATTGATTGCCTCAAATCTTCTTCAAATCTTTATTAAATGTCTTCAATCAAACTCAAATCTTGCAGATATGTCCCTTATTTAATGTTATCTTTCCTTCAAATCAAATCTTTGCAATATCCTGCAAAAATCAGCAATATTGCTATCAAAATAGCATCAAATTCAAATCTCAGATTAATAAATGTAATTTATCTAATATTTAATAAAAAAGGGATTAAACTGGGGTAAAATTACCATTTTATCTTTGATAAAAGTGAACTAAAAAGTGCTCTAATTTATCAACTAATTTTCACTTATCAACATCCACCACTGGTTGCTTTTCTTTCAACTCTATCTCCAGCGAAATCAGCATCACAGAATCCTACTAACCTGCAATCCTTGCTCCTCTTATAGCACAGACCAAGATTTGTAGTACCTTTCAAGTATCTGAAAATTCTTTTTACAGCTTGGTAATGAGTTACTCTTGGATCAGACTAATCTTGCACACAAGCATACACTGAACATAATGTTAGGCCTGCTTGTTGTAAGATACAATAAGGATCCAATCAAACCTCTATACATGGTTGGGTTAGCAGATTCTTCTCCTTCATCTTTATTTAATATAGATGAGGGGTGCATAGGAGTTGTCATGGGCTTGCAATCATGCATATTGAACTTTTTAAGCATTTCTTTTGTATACTTCTCTTGATGGATCCATATACACTCAAAATCTTGCTTAATTTGAAGTCCCAAGAAAAATTTTAGTTCACCCATTAAACTCATTTCAAATTCAGATTGCATAAGCCTTGAGAACTCAGTTCACAGAGAGGAATTTGTTGATCCAAAAATAATATCAACAACATATATCTGGACTAGAATCAGGTCTTTGTTAGACATTTTTCTGAAAAGAGTTGTATCAACTTTTCCTCTTTCAAAACCATTTTTGAGTAAGAAATTGCTCAGTCTTTCATACCAAGCTCTGGGAGCCTATTTCAGACCATACAGAGCCTTTTTCAGTTTAAAAACATGCTCAGTAAAAGTCAAAATTTCAAAATCAGGGGGTTGTCTAACAAACACCTCTTCCTCAATGAAACCATTTAGGAAGGCACTCTTAACATCCATTTGATATAGTTTGATGCCATTATTTGCTGCATAGGAAAGTAAAATCCTAATGTCTTTAAGCCTTGATACTGGAGCAAAAGTTTCAGTGCAATCAATACCTTCTTGTTGATTGTAGCCTTGGGCAACAAGTCTGGCTTTGTTTCTAATAACTTGACCATCTTCAGAGAGTTTGTTTCTAAACACCCATTTGATTCCTATAATAGTTTTCCCATGGGGTTTAGGAACAAGAGTCCAAACATCACTCCTGGCAAATTGATTAAGCTCTTCTTGCATGGCTAGGATCCACCCTTCATCATGCAGAGCTTCCTCAATATTCTTTGGCTCAATTTCAGAAAGGAAGGCAAGATTATTGACTTCTCTAAGTCTCGATCTTGTTCTTACTCCTTCTGAAGTGTCACCAATGATTTGCTCTCGAGGATGATGAGTTATGTATCTCCACTCACGCCAACGAGGGAAAACTTGCTCAGTTTGAGACTCAGCATCAACTCTCTGATGAGTATCAGTTCAGCAGGTTGAAGAGTTGACTTTTCAGCAGGTACTTTAGAGGGTCCATCAGTAGGTTCTTCATTCTTAGCCTTTGAAGTCTCTGAAGAAGGGTTCAGCTCCATTCCTGCAAAATTCTCTTCTAGATATGATAGTTCCCTATCAGTCTCTTTAGCATCATTAAATCTAACATGAATGGTTTCTTCAACAGTTAGGGTTCTAGAGTTGTAAACTCTATATGCCTTAGAGGTTTCTGAATAACCAATGAAGAATCCTTTGTCAGATTTTGAATCAAACTTACCCAGATCATCCTTGGTGTTGAGTATGAAACGCTCACAGCCAAAGATGTGAAAATATGAAATGTTGGGTTTTCTTCCTATCCACAATTCATAGGGAGTCTTATTGAGAGTAGGCCTTACCAGAATTATGTTTTGGATATAGCAAGCTGTGTGAACAACCTCTGCCCAGAACGACCTTGGAAGATTGCTTGAAATGAGCATGGTTCTACCCATCTCCTGCAAGCTTCTGTTCTTTCTCTCAACAACCCCATTTTGTTGAGGTGTTCTAGCCACTGAGAAATTGTGAGAGACCCCATTCTCATCACAGAACATCTGAGGCTTGAGTTTTGAAACTCACCTCCATGATCACTTCTAATGGCAGATATGCAAAATCCTTTCTCATTTTGCACCCTTTTACAGAATTTAACAAAGTTCTCAAAAGTCTCATCTTTGCTTTTGAGGAATATTACCCATGTTAATCTGGAATAGTCATCAACAATGACCAAACCATACATTTTACCAACAAGACTTTCTTTTCTTGTAGGACTAAACAGATCAATGTGAAGGAGTTCTAAAGGTCTTGCAGTTGAAACAATATTTATACTTTTGAAAGAATTTCTTGTTTGCTTCCCCTTTAAACAATTTTCACATAAAATATCAAATTTGAAAGAAAGCTTGGGTAATCCTTTTACAAAATTGTGTTTTGTAAGCTTTGAGATCAATCTCAAGCTGGCATGCCCAAGTTTCTGATGCCAAATCTGTTTTTCATCTTTCACTGAAATAAGACAAGTCACATTTTGATAAGCAAGGTCCTCGAGATCAATTTTATACACATTACTGTATCTCTTGGCGGTAAAAATGATTTGATCAGAGGAGTCTCTGACTATACAGTCATCCCTTGTGAAGGATACAACAAAACCACTGTCACACAATTGACTTATGCTCAGCAGGTTGTGTTGGAGACCTTCAACTAAAAGGACATTGTGGATAACAGATAAAGGAGATATACCTACTAAACCAACGCCAGTGATTTTGCCTTTCTGATCTCCTCCAAAAGTCACCACTCCTCCATCCTTTGGTCTAAGGTTTTGGAACAAAGACCTTTCTCCTGTCATGTGTCACGAGCAGCCACTGTCCAGGTACCATTTGTGGCGTTTCCTTTGTCCTGTTAAACACATCTACTACAGGAAAAATTAAAGTTTTAGGTACCCACATCTTTTTGGGTCCTTTCTTGTTAGAAGCAGGTCTGCCTTTCTTTTTGTGTCTGCACTATGACATGTTGTGTCCAGGCTTAACACAATGAAGACATCCCTTACCTTTGTTAGCCTTTTCAGCACCTTTAATTTCAACATTAGGCAAGGAGGAAGTTTCTGAGTAACTAAGACCACTCTTGTGTTTGGAATTCATTTAAACTCCCAGAAGCCTATTTAGGTTCTTAGTTCCATTGACAAAAGCAGCAAGGTCTTTTGTGAGTTCAGCAACTTGTTTTTTAAGAATCTCATTTTCAGTTTTTAAATTTGCCGAATCACAAGACTTAGAGCTAAGGAGTTTTTCCTTTAGTAACAAATTTTCTGTTTCAAGAGCTTCATTTTTTGTTGAAACTTCAGTATAAGCTCTTGATAACTCTTTGTACTCATGGAAAAGTTCCTTAGAACTTTCCACCAAATCATCATGCATATCTTGAAGAGTTTGAGGTATTACCTCTTATTCTGAGCTATCTGATGAGGGAAGGCTAGCCATCAAACAAAGGTTAGCTTCTTCAGCAGCTTCATCATCTTCTTCAGAGGTTGAGTCATCAAGATCCTCCCATGTGGCCATGAAGTTTTTCTTCTTTCTTGGAAATTTCTTCTTCTTTGAAGGGAGCTTCTTCAGCTTTGGGCAATTAGCTTTCATGTGGCCAGGCTGTCTGCACTCATAGCAGATTATTTTTTTAGAAGAGAAAGTCTCTTTACCTGACTTACCCATCTTGTTGTCAGATGAAGATTGTTTTCTGAACTTTGCTTTCTTCTGAAGCATCCTCTATCCTCCTGCTCAGAAGAGCTAGGTCATCTTCATTATTAGAGCAACTTTCTGAGTCTTTAGAACCTTCTAAGGACTCCTCCAGTTTCAAGGCCTTTTGTGCACCAGACCTAGCAAGTTTGGATTTGGGATTCAGGGCAAGTGATTTCTTTTTGGGGGCATCTTCTCCAAGCTCCAACTCATGGACTTTGAGGGATCCCAAAAGTTCCTCCATTCTCAGAGAGTTAAGGTCTTTTGCCTCTTGAATGGCAGTCGCTTTAGGCCTCCAAATCTTTGGTAAACTTCTAAGGATTTTGCGATTGTTATCGCCTGAATCATAGGTTTTTCCCAAAGATTTGAGTCCATTGGTGATGGTTTGAAATCTTCCAAACATCTGATCAATGGATTCAGATTCATGCATTTTGAACATCTCATACTGATGCACCAACATGCTGATTTTGGATTGCTTCACATTGTCAGTTCCCTCATGAGTTGCAGCCAATGTGTCCCATATTTCTTTGGCAGAAGAGCAGCCATGCACCTTCTCATACTCTGATTTACTCAAAGAACAAATCAGGTAGAGTTTTGCCTTGGCGTTAAGTTGTACACGAGCCTTCTGATCACCAGTCCATTCTAATTTAGGAATGGGCACACCATTATTGATAGGAATATAATCACCATCAGTGACCACATCCCATAGATCTATATTGCTACTTTCTATGAAGAGCTTCATACGATCCCTCCAGTAATGGTAATCAGAGCCATTAAAAGCAGGGGACCTAGAGACTGAGGCACCTTCAATAATGTAGTGGGAGTTGCTTGTAGAGGCTTCCATCTGGATCTTTTTCCCTCAGCACTTGTTAGATGCTCAACCCGAGGTTGAGCTCTGATACCAACTGTTAGAACCACAGGAAACACTAGAAGGGGGGTTGAATAGTGTTTTATAATTCTTTACAGATTTTATGAAAACCTTTAAAACAAGCAAACTATTTGTGAAAAAATAAGAGCAACTTTCCGAAACTGGTATTTTCAGCAGCTTGCTGATATGACTCAGCAGGTTGAGTAAAATTGATTTTGAAATATTTTTTCGTGATAGAAAGATTGTTTTGCAGCGTGGAGTTATAAAATCACTTTTCAGAACCCTCCTTAGTTAATTAAAAAGGAATGTAAAGAGATAAGGGTTGAAAAAACTTAGCCAGAGAATTTATCCTGGTTCACTCACTAACTCAATGAGCTACATCCAGTCCCAGGGCAAACACACCACTGGATTTTCCACTATCTGATCAGATACAAGTATTGTTTGAACCCAGCCTTTTCAGGCTAAACACCCAAGTATTCTTTGAACACACAACCTCTCCAAGCTAAAACCCAAGTATTCTTTGAACACAACCTCTTCAGGCTAACCCAGTAAAAACTGTTTGAAAGAAAAAGATCAAACTCTTAAACTACACAAGTTTAGAGCTCGAACAAGGTAAAGTGTACAAATAACTGAGTAAGACTCAAGATATGAAATTGTTGTACAAAGAGGAAATAATAAAACAGATGAGTATGAGTTGAAGCAGCGTTTCAGCAAGTTGATTTCTCTATTTTTTTTCTCTATTTCTGCATGGAGACTTGAATTTATAGAGTGGGAAACTTCAGCCCGTTGAGCTTCATTTTCATTTCCCGTTGAGAGATAGCATTTAATGCAAATGCTCCCGTTGAGACACATAGCCTGAGACCTCTGTAATAGCAGGTAGTAGAGTCAGCAGTACAAGCTTCACTTTTTCTAAGCAGATTGTACTTTACAGCAGACTTTGCCTTTTTGGTGAGAGAAATTTGAAATATGCCAAAAAGCAAGTCCTCTGACTTTTCAAAAGAATGAGAAGCACAAGTAACTGAGACAACTACGATTGACTTAAGTCTTTAAGGAGAATAAGCAGAGAATACTGTATTGAAGACGTACAGGTTTCAGTACGACGTTTCACGACTTCAGGAGGTTCTTCTAACTTCAGCAGGTCGTGATTTCTCAGCAGGTTCCTTTTCTTCAGTAGGTTCCAATACTTCAGAGGGTTGGATTTCTTCAGCTGATACTTTCTGAAATACTAAACACTACCTTTAGCAGAAACTGTTGTTTCTCGTAAAAACGTTAACGAGGTTTGTTATATATTAAAACTTGGGGTTATGAGACTTAAAACATTATTAGCCTTCTAATAACATTTTGAGACTCAACACTTAGGAGTCCATGGGTTCAACACCCATGTAGAGTAGGAATTTTATTTTATTTGTTTGTCCTTCCCATCACTTGGCCGCCCCTTTTTTGCTACAATTAGAGAGGCTTCCCTATTGTATTACACACTTCATTTGATATAGAGAAACCCTGTTGAGATTCCTCCTCATTCTGTGAGTTAGAGAAAGGTTAATGGTGCTTTCCCAAACCATTCAAGAGACTTATCTAGCTTTCCTAAGTTAGTGGTGTCTGGCCTTGAACTTATCTGCTGAAGGAGTTGCCTTCATAGCGGCATTCATCCACCTCCTATCTCCTCAATTTTTGAATTTCTTTTCACTTTTGTCTCATTTTATGCGTTGACTTTTCATCTTGTTTTGCTCAATTTTACTCTAACCCATTGATTTCTCGCTTTAATTCTATGTCCCTACCCGTACTGCTATCACTTAATCCAATATTTTGGACACATATTTTAAAGGAAAATAATTCTAATGTGGTACCATGTTTATATGATTTATTTTGTATTTATCAAAAGTTAAAATACAAAAATATAAATATAAAAACAAAATAAGGAGCCACTAAAATTAGGTGTGTATATAGACATTATATAATTTATTGATATTTTAAAGCATTTAGTTTAGAAATTTACCTTATTTAAAATTTTAAGTAAATTCTACATATTGATAATATTTAAGTTATTTGAGGAATATAATTTTTTTCTTCAATATTGTCTTTAAAGTTTTTATCTTCATTAGAGTGATATTTGTTCAATTTTGTTTATCGTTATATTTTCTAATTATTCAATAATGAAATTTAATAAATATTTCTAAACAATATTTGATGAAACTTCCAAATTTGTTAAACTCCTAGTTTGAGAAATATTTCGTTCTTTGAAATCTCTAGATTATTAATCTTATTAAGAAATTAAGTATTAAACAATTTTGCGTAATTCTAAAATCTTTGTTTGTTATGAAAATTGAATTTATAGTACTATAATGTTTTAAAACTTAGAAATATTTCAATAAATTAGATCACGTATAAGTATTATAATAAGTATCATCACTTTAAAAATTTGATAAATAAAGTTTTTTTATAATAAATTATATTTTGATTGTTTAATAATCTATGTTTTAAGATTACAAATTATATATCAATATAAATTATTTCCCTTTATCATTTGAATGCTAATTTTTCTAAATAAATTTTTTGCTTAATGTAATATAAGTATTAAAAATATATAAATATAAAACAATACATATTAGAAATTAAATCTAACTTTTAAAAGATAAATTGAAATATTTTAATAATAATATCATATTTATATATTTATTTACTTAAAATATGTTATATTATATGTTTTATATAACTCAACTTTCCCTTCCCTTCTCTGTATATAATTCCAAACCCTAAATTCGTTGGTATCAGGACAATCTACCATCATCGTAATATGCCACCTCTAGGGCATGATCTCCATGGCATTAATTCACCACCGATTCTGACAGACGAACTCATCCAAAAAATCCTATCATCGCTTCCAGGAAAGCCTCTTACACGATTCAAGTGTGTGTGCAAATCGTGGAATTCCTTCACTCAGATCCCCAATTTGTGAAATTACACCTTAGTTGATCGTGTACAAGAAATTTCAACTTTTCCCACCTCTGTTACCTATTCCTGTGCGAAAGTAGCAATGAAGGTAATACACATGTGATAAGTGAAAAATATATGATAATTTACTGTGTAATTTCTGTACTTATCATGGATAAAATAGTAAATTTATGTCCCAAATTACCTCTTTTTAGTAATAAATGCATATTTTGTAATTATTTGATTTGAATTTGAATATAATGCTATTTTAATAGAAAATCTGTTGATTTTGCAAATAAAAGGGCAAGTTTTAAATGAAGAAACAAGATAGAATCTATTTGAAAAGAGAATCTACAAGATAAGGATTTAAATGGTAGCTGATCAAGATACAATCAGCAATTATTTGGATAAGGATTCTGCAGATTAAATTCTAAATTCAAATTGAAGATCAAATTAGCACAAGATCAAGCTAAAAAGAGGGAAATAAGGAAAGCAAAGCAAACAAGGATAAGATCAGGAAGAGATCAAACTGAAAAAGAGGAAATCAGGGAAAGCTGGAACGCGAATCACGCTCCACCTGCGCTGAGCGTAGGTGGAGCGCAAAAATTAAAATACATTCTGGATCCTGCGCTTCAAACGCGCTGAGCGCAGGATGAAGCACAAGAATACAGATCAGTTTTTCAAAGTATTTCAAAACCAATTCATTCCAGATTTCATATGGCTTTCCAACCTCTATAAATAGAACGTTTTGCAAAGATCAAAGGAGCTTTTGGAGAGACGGCAGAGCAGAAGCTAGGGCTGGAGAAAAGTGTGACAGTTTCTCCGTTGGTGAGTAATGTCTACCATGCGTAGATAAACTCTCCAACAGGATTGAACGTAGTTGATTCAATCCCCGATTATATGTGAATTCTCTTTAATATCTATCAATCCCTATTTTTATGATATCGGTATTTTTATTCTGTGTTTAATGCTTAGCTTCCGCCTGTATGCCGGAGTTATAGGTTGGTTTTATGGGGCGCATTGGAAAATGGTTTTATAAAATCAATATCGAGTTTGGGGCAGCCTAGGAATAGGAAACTTGAACTCTGATTGGTAAAAATACTCATAGTAGTCACTATAGGAATATAGGGCGAATTGATAGTGTTAACAAACCGAAAGTAGATCCTTAAAGTCGGGGTAATTTGTTGCCTGGGAGAACCCGCATGAATTATTTCTGAGTATTTTGCGATCCGGGGAACCTACGCGGAATAACATAGTTTGGCTAAGGTATCATAATAATATATTCATAAATATTATTGGGATTCACATATGAAAAGGGTGCGATGAAACGAAGTTCAATCCTAGTCCAAGTAACTGTTTCTACCTATCTCACTTTAAATTCAATTTTATTTACTTTTGCAATTCTCAACTATCTACAACTGTATTTCTTCCTTGATAGCTGGGACCACTAATCTTTATAAATTGAACCATTCCCTGTGGATATGATACTCTTACTTACTATTATACTGCTGGGTTTTTGGTACGCTTGCCTAAAATTCAACAAGTATTTTTGGCGCCGTTGCCGGGGAACGAATGTATCAATTTGTAAAGACTTGGGAAGTCTATACTATTAAGTTGTATATATTCTATTTTAGGAATTTTTATTTTTTTATTTTTAGGAATTTTAGGAAAATTTTAATTTTAATTTTTAATTTTTATTATTATAATTCTCTTCCACACTTACCCTTTTTCGAGTTTTCTTGATTTATGCTCTTGCGAGGTCCGGTGTTTCCAAATCAGTTGCAATTTGATCCAGAAATAGAGAGGACAACTAGAAGGAACAAGAGTAGAAATAAGAGAAGAAGACGAAGAAGAAGTCAAGAAGAAAACAAAAATATGGCTGAAGAAAATCCAAGAAAAAGAGTCTTAGGAGACTATGTCATGCACCAAGGACCTCAACACTTCTCAAGCATTGTTATACCAGTTACAACGAAGTCCTTGGAAATGAAGGTTGCACATTTAAACCTCATTAGTGCCCACCAATTTGCAGGATTGGATCATGAAGATCCTCATAATCTTCTCTCTACTTTCTATGAATTGATTGGTACTATGGGATTTGAGGAAGGAAATTTGGAATCTGTCTACTTACGATTGTTTCCTTTAACTCTAATAGGTAAAGCAAATGAGTGGCTGAAATCACATCCTAATCAGAGTCTGAACAATTGGAGCGTGGTAGAAGATAAATTTCTAAAGAGATTCTTTCCACCATCCCAATTCAAGCTAAGTCAGACATCTCCACATTCAGGCAATGAGCAGATGAACCATTATGTGATGCCTGGGAGAGATTCAAGTCCTTGCTGCGAAAGTGCCCAAACAATGGTTTTGACGAAATTTCCCAATTAAACATTTTCTGCAATGGACTCAAACCCAATTCAAAGTCATTCATAGATGTTGCAGCATGAGGAACAATTTTGGCAGTGGATGCAGAGCGTGCTATCACCATCATTGATAATGTTGCACAGAATGACCAGAAAGCTCAATATGGGAGACAACCAGTCCAAGTTCAGAAGAAGGGAGTGTTATAGTTAAAAAACAATGATGCACTTCTAGCATAACAAAAGCTTCTCAAGCGAC
This sequence comes from Sesbania bispinosa, assembly GCA_026901365.1. Lineage (NCBI taxonomy): Eukaryota > Viridiplantae > Streptophyta > Magnoliopsida > Fabales > Fabaceae > Sesbania > Sesbania bispinosa. The sequence goes on along the minus strand of QLOH01000032.1, from coordinate 1,501,397 downwards.
AACTAGAGGCACTCACCAAGCAATTGGAAGCACTTCCTCAACAACTGAAAATAGTACAGTCTCCACCCAGCCAAGCCCAACCAATGATCTGTGACTTTTCCGGAGGCGACCATCCCAATGGTAATTGCTCTTCTCAGGACATTCAAGCAGAACAAGTCAACTACATGGGAAATCAAGGAAGGAAAGGTAATTTCTCCAACAACAATCAATATTCATAAGGATGGAGAAATAACTAAAACAACAAATCTGGCTGGAGACAAGATGGAGGAAACAGACAGATGCCATATCAGCAGCAGCAGCAGCAAAGTTATCCTTCAACAAATGACAAACTCTCAAAACTTGAAGAGAAGATTGATGCTTTCATACAGAATTTTGATGGATTTAAGAAGAATACAGAAGCATCAATCAAATCCTTAGAGAATCAAGTTGGCCAACTGGAAAATGAGATGACAGAACATAAAAAGGGCCACTTTACTGCAAACACTCAAACCAATCCAAAGGAGCACTGCAATGTAATTATTACTGATGGTAACGCAACAGAAGAGAGTGATTTAGAAGATAACATCCTATATGAAGAAAAGCTGCTCACAGAGGAGATTGTGCAAAGGAGTGTTCAAGAAGAAGAGAAGTCTAAAGCAGCTATGAAAGAAGCAGAAGAATCAGAAATGGTCTTCAGCACAGGTAAGTCACTTGACCCAGGTAAGTTCAATGTACCAGTTTCTATTGGTAATCAACCAGTTACAAAAGCTTTATTAGTCACCTGCCAAGGTGAAGTTACAGCTTGCAAATAAAACCACTCAACACCCATATGGGATAATTGAAGACTTACTAATAAGAGTGGATAAGTTTGTGTATGCCACTGACTTCTACATTGCTGAAATGGAAGATGAGGATACTGATGTCCCCATAATTCTGGGAAGACCGTTTATGAAAGCTGCCAAGGCAATAGTGGATGTTGATAAAGGAAAATATCAAATCAACTCTAAAGATGAAAGCATTATTTTTCATTTAGACAGTGGAATTTCCCAAATAATGGAAACACCATAAAAGCTAAAGATAGATCCTACTGATGGGATCTGCATAACTCATTTTGAACCAAAGCTGCAAAAGGTAAGAAAGAAAGAAGCATTAAACTTAAAAGTATCTGAAAACCAGAAGAAAAAGGTTCCTAACATTCTGAGGGAACCAACAATAAGGAAGAAGCAGCAGAAGGAGTCTATCATGGAGTTCAAGTTCAAAAAGAGAAAGAGATCAACATCAGATGAGGAAGAAGATCATGAAGACAGTGATGAAAGTGATGACAACACCAGGAACTGGCTTGGAGGATTGGCAATAAAAGGAAGAACAAGAGCTAAGTCAACCATCATCCTCCAATTGAGGCCACCATGATTGGAACATGTGTCGAGCTAGAAGACGTTAAACAAACGCTTCTTGGGAGGCAACCCAGTGTTTTCGTGTTTTATTTTCATTTTTGTTTGTTTTTAATTTTTGTTTTTGTTTGTGTTTAGTGTCTTAATTAGAGTCAATTCCTGTTTAGTGTGGAAAATTGTTAGGAAAATGATCAATTAAAATAAGGAAAGGGATTAGAAACACTTGATTTAGGAAGCAGCAGAAATTACCATTTGATTATGTTTTTCACGCTTCATCTACGTTGAGCGTAGGTGAAGCGTAGCGCTTCGCTTTAGATTCCTTTGAAGCACGCGCTCCAGCCTCGCTGAGCGCATATGGAGCGCGTGTTCGCGCTCCAGTTTAAATTTGAAATTCTGAAGTGAGGGATGTTGAGTCTAAGAATTAGTCTGAGCATTCAAACTTAACTTAAGACTCAGTATCCTTAGGTTTTAATGATTAACAAATTAGAATAGATTAAAAGAAAACAGGTGCTACTAAGAAATGTATTATTTTGTAGATTGTGTCTCTGGTTGAAGTACTCATCTGAAGTATAGAAGAACAAATGTGAATCAGAAGATGAAGCGAAGCATTGAATCTGAAGAAAAGTAAAGACTTGATGATCTGAAGACAATTTGAAGACTTGAAGATGAACTGAAGATCTGAAGATAATTTGAAGACTTGAAGACGAACTGAAAATCTGAAGACAATTTGAAGACTTGAAGATGCACTGAAGATCTGAAGACAATTTGAAGACCTGAAGAAGCCTTGATCATCTGAAGACAAGCTTGCATCAGAAAGATAATAGAGGAGAAGAAAAGAAGACTAGACCATCTAAATCATATTCATCGTCTGAAGACTTGAAGACAATAGAAGAACTTGATTTCGTCTGAAGAGTGACTATCATCTGAAGCACTCTATGCATCTGAAGGTGGAAAGTATTAGATTCGAGGTTTGACTTTTTGAAGACGTTGCTAAGGATGAAGGATGGTCTTTCAAATGGACTAACCTTATCCAGCTCAAGAATCAAAATCACTCTTCTACCTCGATTTAATTAATTTGCACAAATAAGGAAACTCTGCAACTGCTGCTGCACCTGCAACAAAGGAGGTACAGTGCATGCAGACCTACTGCATCTACTGCTGATCAGAACGAATCAAACTAAACAAGCAAAATAAATAAAAAGTTGTTTGAACTAAGTTTGTCCAATTCAACATCTTTATCCATCTGAATCACAGAAGAATAAGAAGAGACAAAGAAGAACAGAGCTACAACCATCTAAAGAAAGAAATGCTTGAAACAATCATTTGAGATAAGCACATGGTGAAGCTGTTGACATCAAGCTGAAACAATGCAACCATCTGAAGAAAGAAATGCTTGAAACAATCATCTGAGATAAGCACATGGTGAAGCTGTTGATATCAAGCTGAAAGAATGCAACCATCTGAAAGCTCACTGATTGTCTGAAAGTATGTGTAGATTAAAAAATTCAATCTTCTGAACGCACATACTCTCTGAACAAATTAATGAGATATGTCAATCTGTCTGAAGACATGAAGACTCTCAATTCTAACAATATGAACAAAGCTCAAATACGAGAAGTCTCAACAAAAGCAAAGACCATGTGATCAATAGCTGGAGGATTTGCTCAAATATTTAAGGAACTTTGCTCGAGAAAGAGAAAGGAGAAAACAACAGAATGTCAGAAGCTAAGCAAAAAGGAACCTAACATATTTCGGGCTAAAGGACAAACTCAACGGATACATCCTCACATTCATAGAAAAATAAAAGGATCAGAAAAGCAGAAGAAGAGAGAAAGAAAAGAAGACATACATCTGATTAAGGAAATTCTCTCAAGGATAAAGAGCTCATCAGTAGTGTGTCAGAGCTATTCTGCTCAAGAAGAAGCAACCGTTTAAGAATCTATTTCACAACGGTTACTTGAGCCAAAATCACTTCTTCTCAAATGGTATCCAATGAATCTTCAACAGCTATATTTCATCAGAACATATAAATAGCCTCAAGAAAGACTTTGAAGGTGCCGGCTTGTTGGCAAAGCTTGCTTGCTCGTTGGGAAGCATGTAGACCAACCAAGTCAACCAAAATGGCGATACAGAAGCCCAAGAAGGATCTGGCTGAAGCTTAATTCAATATTTTACTTAGTCAATTCCTTGAGGATGTTATACCTCACTTAGAAGATGAGATTGTACCCAAATTCATACACTTGTATCTCAGTCTTACCCCTGTACTTAGAATCCATTTCATGTATCCTGAGTAGTACTCAGTTAAACTGTAAGTATAGGATGAAATTAAGTTTATGTTTCTCAGAAACTTAAACTTATTTTATGTTGTAAACACTTTAAGTGTCTGAGAGCATGGAGAGGCTTGGTGGAAGAAAGAATACTTGTTGTTGAGCCTGAAGAGGCTTGTCTGTAAAATAATACTGCATATGTTGCCTGGAGAGGCAGTTGAAAACAAAAGAATACTTGTTGTTAAGTCTGAAGAGGCTATGGTAAAAGAATACTTGTTGTTGAGCCTGGAGAGGCTTGTCTGTAAAAGAATACTGCATGAGTTGCCTGGAGAGGCAGTTGAAAACAAAGGAATACTCGTGTTTAAGCCTGGAGAGGCTTGTCTGTAAAAGAATATTGTATAAGTTTCCTGGAGAGGCAATTGAAAACAAAGGAATACTCGTGTTTACGCCTGAAAAGGCTGTGGCAAAAGAATACTTGTATCTGAGTTCAGATAGTGGAAAATCTAGTGGTGGTTTGCCCTGGGACTGGATGTAGCTCACTGGGTTGGTGGGTGAAGCAGGATAAATTCTTGGCTAAGTCCTCTTTCCCTTAAACTCATTTATTTTCAGCTTTATATTTCTTAAGGGGATTGAAAAGTAATTTTCATATCAAACTCCAATTCGACAATTTCAATAAAAACAGTTTTCAGAAGATAAACTAACTTTTAATTTATCTCATATCATTTGAAGTATTGCAGAAAATGAACTTTGAAGAATCTCTGAAATAACCCTCTGAAATGAGTCTGAAAAGAACTCAGTTCAGAAGTTAGAAACAGACTCCAGACGATCATTAATCATCTGAAGTAGTTCAGAGACAGTTCTGAAAAGATTTTCTGAAATAATCTTCAGAAGGTACCTTGAGATGTTTTTCAGATAACTCAATTTCTAAATAATAAACTAAGTTAATTGAAAGATTAATAAAAATATTTTTGAAGTATTTTAGAAAATTAACAACTTCAACATACTTACTAAAACCTTGAAAAACTTAATTTCTAAGCTTCCACACAACACAAATAACTCTAAGTATGTATAAATCAAGTTTTTCAATACAACTTGTCATGATTCATTTAATATTTAAACAAAAGGTTTTCAAAATTGGTTAATGTTCTGAAACACTATTGAACCTCCCTTCTAGTGTTTCCTGTGGTTCTAACAAGGGAATGTCATTTTCACCTTCCCCTCACTTCCTAAAGTGTTTTTGTCTGAGATTCTTACCTTTCCCTTACCTTTTCACCTTCCAAACCTCTTCCTTTCAATTTTTTTAGCACTATTCCAGGTATGTTTTTACTGTTTTATTAGTTTTTCACCGATTAAAATTTGTAGTTCTCTATTTTATTGAGCAATACCTTAGGATAGAAGACTTAGGCTCTTAGGACCCTATATATTAGAATTATTTGTCAATAGAGTCTTAGTTTAGTATGGTTGAATGCTTGGTGGTAAATTTTGAAATGCTCAATGAGTTTCTGAAAATTATTCTGGTTGCTAATATGAGTGCTTTACTTGTGTCAACCATTGCATGAATAATTGTGCATTATTGCATGTTTGAAAAGCATGATAATTGAGCATAGTATTGTTTGCTCTTTAATGCCCTGTTTAAGAAATCTATTAGGACTTGCTTTAACTGATCACTTTAGCATGTTCTTAATAAATTAATAAATTGGCATTGGGTAACATAATAATCAAGATTTTATGCAAAAATTCTTATGGAATGTTTGCTCTGATTTTTGAATTAAATTGGCTACTTATTTCATTAATCTTGAGTTGATATTTTACTTGCATGGAAATAATTTTGGTTTGATTTCATTTTGCAGATGCCTCGCTTTAAGGTTGTTCATATTGGCTCCACCTCCAGGAAAGGTAAGGATGCCAAGAGGGCTAGAGAGGACCCCGAGTTTGACCCACTCAGATTCAAGAACCTGCAGGCATTCGAGGCTTACAGTTCACTGCTGAACTGTAACTTTATTCAGGAGAGTCAGTCGCTTTACAGCCTGGAGAATTTGAGGAGTTTAGGGGTGAGATCATTAGGAGAGGCTGGAGGCGTGTTGCTGAGCCGGACAGTCACTTTGACCCGGAGTTGGTTCGAGAGTTTTACGCCAATGCCATTGGAGACCATGGCATTGACGTGCGCAGGCAGTCCTATGTGAGGGGCCAGTGGATATCTTATGATCGCGATGCGATCAACGCATTTTTGGGCTACCCAGGGCTAGAGGACCAGAGACAGATGGTTTGCCAGTACCACCAGCTAGTAAACGAGGTTAGGATCTACGGCAATGATCCCTTGAACACCAGGACCGCAGAGAGCCTATGCCTGTGGGGGCGGACCTTTGAGAGGAACGCCTATGGACATGCTGCTAGGATTTACAGACGGGACATGAGGGACATAGCACGAATGTGGACATTATTGGTATTGGCTAACATTCAGCCCACCAACCATGTATCAGACATTGTCATGCCAGTAGCTCACTTCATCTACAGCATTCTGGTTGGACATGACATTGATATTGCAGCAGTGATATCTCATAACATGTCTATGTTTGCATCTTCTGTGGGGCGACGGAGCGCTCAATCCAGGATCAGTCTGGGCTTCCTTGCACTTATCACTGCACTCTACAGGTCTAGGGGAATTGATGTGTCTGCCACTGCACGCATCAAGACACCTATGACTAGGGGATATATAGAGGCTAACTGCATCCCTGATGAGGATGGGGAGGAGGAGCAGCCACCACCACCACAACAGCAACCACCACCAACAGATACTTCTATCCTATTTCGGGCTCAACACATGATGGCCCATATGTCCTCCCTCCACAAATCAGCGGTTCACCTTCAGGAGTATCACTACCTGACCCGCTCGGACCCATACCCAGGCATGACACCTGATCAGTTCATAGATTTCATTCAATGGCCTGGGGACAGGCCTATTCCACCAGGAGGGGGAGTAGCAGCTACGGATGGAGTTGATGTTGAGCCTGATGATATGGATGACGAGGACTGAGGATTTTACTTGGTGTTTTTCCTTTCTTTTTCTTTTATTTTATTTTCTTTAATTACCTACTGGATTTGTACTATATATATAACTCTACTGACACATCATTTTTATGTAGTGCATTTTCAGGGTCATTTTTTTCATTTTTCTTTTAGGATTTTTAGGATTATAGGAATTAGGGATTTGAGGAATTAATTTTAAAATCTCATAGCTAGGCAGTCTAACTAACCAAATTAGGAAAGAATTAGGAATTTTGTGATTGAATCCATAATCAGTTAGGATTAGGATATTGTACAGGAAAATATATCAGGGTAGTTAATTAATTTTAGTAAGTGCTTTATCAAGGAAATTATCCAAAAGCCGGTGAGTTGTGAGACCAAACACTAATATGAGAGTTTTCACCGTTGCTTTTTCAACGGTTATTGCTTGAGTTTTTGGAATTTATTCTGCACATGGAAAATTTGGAAGTGATAAAGGCAAATTTTGTTGATTATAATTTTGCTCAGTGCCAAAAGGCCAACCTTTGAAAAAAATTTCCAATTTTTTTGGTAACCCATTTGAGCTTTAATGTTTCTTCTTATGCACCCTAGCCAAAGTTAATGTTTATATCCTGTCCCTTACACACTTGGGATAGAGAGCAAAGATGCAGTTTGATAAAATAAGGAGAAGTGGTTGGTTACTTGAAAGTGAAGAAATACGAAGAGCGGGCACAAGAAAGCAAAAAGAAGATCACTCCCTCAAAAATAAAAAAGAAATAGTGAATGAAAGTGAATAAAAAGAGGGAGTGAATCATCAAACAAAGAAGGAGTCCCGCTGAATGATACAAATCAAGAATGAAATGGAAGAATGGAGAGAAATTTCAAGTCCAAGAAAAATTTAAAGACGCTCTCTATTCCAGTGTTCTCTTTGCATATCCAGAAAAACCATAATTTCTTGATAGCCCAATCTCATTACAACCAAGAAAAGATCTTTTGATCCATGTTGACCATGTGCATGACTAGAAACCAAAAACGACTATCAATTTTAGTTGTTCAACTGCTGTGAAAAATTTAGGGAAACACTTACCCGTGAGAATGAGAGAATTCCTTGATTTATCACTTATTGTTTTGGTTGTTATTTCTGAAAAAGTTTGAATGTATTTTTATCCTGTCCTGATTGAGTACGGTAACATCACCTGATTCTGACTTTTAATCTGATATTTGGAAAGTGACAGCTGCCTAGCAAGAGGTGATGAAATTATTTCCTTATTCTTGAGAATCTTAACAGGGGGATTGAATCCATTTTTTATTGCAAAAGGTTTTCTTGCTTGAGGACAAGCAATAAGCTAAGTTGGGGGGAATTTGATAAGTGAAAAATATATAATAATTTACTGTATAATTTCTGCACTTATCAAGGATAAAATAGTAAATTTATGTCCCAAATTACCTCTTTTTAGTAATAAATGCATATTTTGTAATTATTTGATTTGAATTTAAATATGATGCTATTTTAATAGAAAATCTATTGATTTTATAGATAAAAGGGCAAGTTTTAAATGAAGAAACAAGATAGAATTTATTTAAAAGAGAATCTGCAAGATAAGGATTTAAATGGCAACTGATCAAGATACAATCAGCAATTATTTGGATAAGGATTCTGTAGATTAAATTCTAAATTCAAATTGGAGATCAAATCAGCACAAGATCAAGTTAAAAAGAGGGAAATAAGGAAAGCAAAGCAAACAAGGATAAGATTAGGAAGACATCAAGATGAAAAAGAGGAAATCAGGGAAAGCTAGAATGTGAATCACGCTCCACCTGCGCTGAGTGTAGGTGGAGCGCAACAATTAAAATACATTCTGGATCCTTCGCTTCAAACGTGCTGAGCGCAGGAATACGCTTCAGTTTTTCAAAGGATTTCAAAACAAATTCCTTCCAGATTTCAGATGGCTTTCCAACCTCTATAAATAGAACCTTTTGCAAAGATCAAAGGAGCTTTTGGAGAGACGACAAAGCAGAAGCTAGGGCTGGAGAAAAGTGTGACAGTTTCTCCGTTGGTGAGTAATGGCTACCATGCGTAGCTAAACTCTCCAATAGGATTGAACGTAGTTGATTCAATCCCCGATTGTATGTGAATTCTCTTTAATATCTATGAATCCCTATTTTTATAATATCGGTATTTTTTATTTTGTGCTTAATGCTTAGCTTCCGCCTGTGTGCCGGAGTTATAGGTTGATTTTATGGGGCGCAATGGAAAATGGTTTTATAAAATCAATAGCGAGTTTGGGGGAGCCTAAGAATAGGAAACTTGAACTCTGATTGGTAAAAATACTCATAGTAGTCGCTTTAGGAATATAGGGTGAATTGATAATGTTAACAAACCGAAAGTAGATCTTTAAAGCCAGGGTAATTTGTTGCCTGGGAGAACCTGCATGAATTATTTCTGAGTATTTCGCGATCCGGGGAACCTACGCGGAATAACATAGTTTGGCTAAGGTATCATAATAATATATTCATAAATATTATTGGTATTCGCATATGAAAAGGGTGCGATGAAATGGAGTTCAATCCTAGTCCAAGTAACTGTTTCTACCTATCTCACTTTAAGTTCAAATTTATTTACTTTTGCAATTCTCAACAATCAACAACTGTATTTCTCCTTGATAGCTGTGACCACTAATCTTTAAAAATTGAACCGTTCCCTGTGGATACGATACTCTTACTATTATACAGCTGGGTTTTTGGTATGCTTGCCTAAAATTCAACAACATGCCTCATCTCTCTCTGTGAGTACCTTTCTCGAAAACCCTTCAACCGTTATGGATAAATCACATTTACTCTTTAGATTAAATAAAAAGTATCGGGTAAAAGGTTCCTGCAATGGATTGATTTGTTTTCTTGGTTTTCATTATTGTTTTGATCTACTAAAACAATGTTGCTAGGTCCGGTTTTGGAACCCTGCTAATAGGTCAAGATTTCAAAAGTCCACAATTTTATATCCTGAAGAATTCACAACTTTAAATGAATATACTGGGTTTGGCTATGATCATTTAAGTGGCACTTACAAAGTAGTGGTAGGGCTTTCCTATACCAAAGATAAGGTTGGTTCAAAAAACTTTGTGAAAGTCTTCAACATGGAGAACAATTGTTGGAGAACCATTGAATGTTTCCCAACTTTTTCCCCTATGCATCCGAATGACATTAGAGTTTATTTGAATGACACTCTCAATTGGCTAACGTTTTGGAAAATCGAAGGTAATGTTTATCCTGATCTTGATTCATTTATAATTGTTTCACTTGATCTTGGGAAGGAGAAGTACACACAAGGGTCACTGCGTCCCAGTGAAATCAAATACACGGGTCCAACAATTGGAGTTTTAAGGGATTGCCTATGTCTTTCTCATGATTACAACAAAACCCTTTTTTGGTTTGGAAATGAAGGAGTTTGGATTTGACCAGTCTTGGACTCCATTGCTGACCATTAGTTATCAAAAATTTCAAACTCTTAGATTGGAATTTACCTCTATGAATATTATCTCAACACCATTGTGCATGTCTAAGAATGGTGATACCCTGATTCTACAACAAAGAATTTTGCATTATCAGAGAAATAAGAGATTGGAAGTTCTTGAAATCCCTAACAACATATATCAGTACATGGCCACAACCTATGTTGAAAGCTTGATTTCACCTTGTTGAAATTAAGGATGTTTACTATCAGACTTTAATGTTAATTCATGTGTGTCGCTTCAAGGCATTTTAAATTCAAGTAGGATAGATAAATGCTACTCAAGAGATAACCATAATATTTTGTTGGTGCATCAAAGATTAATTTGCTGGATTATTATCTTTTGTAAATGAAAACATCAAAATCTCATGTTTGGATTAGGTTGTTTTTGTTTTATCTTTTACTTATCATACATAAGAAGATGATTTCCCATATTCCTAGAGATCAAGTTGATTTTTCCCGAATATGCTAATTTTGTTGTTGGTTTGGTCTCCATCAAGTTTCAAAACTAAATACAGGTATGCAAAACTAGAAAGTTGAGTATCCTTTTCATTTTGTTGAATTTTTATAATGAAGAGGATACTTAACATTCTAGTTTTCCATACTTGTTTGATTTTTTTTCATACCTCTATGTCTGAAATAATTTTGGAATTTCTAAAGGAAATAATAAATTACCATTACCTTCACAAAATGCATCTTTTTACTAAACCGGAATGCATTTAAATTAATTATCATATGTGGATTTACTTGTATTTCAAATTTCCACAAGTTCTTTATAATGATGTATTCTCTAGTGTTCTCTAAGTGTTTATAATCTACCATTTAATCCAATCATATTTTGTCTAGTTGTTTATTATTCACATTGTATAGAATTTTGAATTTGAAGTATCTCCAGCTAACTCAAAAATTCAAAATTAAGTTCAATTTTTTTACTTCCCTGATGTATTGTTTTAAACATTTTGTGATGGCATACTTAAATTCATCCAATAAATTCATGAATTTGAAATGTATCAATAGTTTTGGTAGATTGATGAGTTGTTCACTTTCTCGTCATGCTATAGCTTTTCCTTAAGCATGCTTTTAAAATTCAAAAGCAAGTTAACACGGATGACATTTGTTAGAGACATAGAAAGGAAGATGAATAGTGTAACATCACGATTTTCATAAATCAAGTTATAAAGAAAAATTTGTAGTACAAAAGAGTTTTATAAAAGAAACTAGGCGAAAAGAGGCTTAACAATGTGTTTGAGGGCATAATACTGCCCCATGCTCGCTCGAGCGAGAAATGGCTCGCTTGAACGAGGATGAATGGAAATTTGGAAGTTCCAATCTGAAGGAGGATTTTCACTCAAGCGAGGGCATTCTCAGTTGTCTGAAAATATCAGTTAAAAGGGGTAAATTCGTCGCTGACATTTTTGCTTGAGCAATGGTCTTCTCACTCAAGCGAAAAAGAGGTAGAGAGGGGGTGCTCTCGGGACATTTTTCGCTTAAGAGAGAAAGGCCTTGCTCAGGCGAGAAACTTGTTCTTGCTCAATCGAGAAAGTCTCGCTTAAGCGAGAATCTTCCAGAGAGTTACTATCACAGTCTCGCTCAAGCGAGAGATTCTCGCTTGAGCGAGAGTGCACGAAATCAGTTTTTAAAAAGTATTAAGTTAGGGCACCAACCTCATTTCAAAAATTAAATACCTATTTTAAAGATAGGATTCTCGAGAGAGGAGCTCTCCAAATCTTGGATTGAAGAAGGAGAAGGAGATTGCTCAACCACACACCTCTCTACCTCTTCTCGTTTCTCTCTTGAGCTTGAGATTGGTGAGTTTAACTCACACTCTCACTCTATATTGCTTGTGTTATTCGTTTATGACCCTTCCTCTATTATTCCCTTTTCAAATATTGCTTGTGGTATGATTTTTTATTATTGATTGATGTTTTCCTAGTTCTCCCCTTGAATATGATTGAATGGTGTTGCATACCTAGACCTAGGATTTGAGGGTATGGAAGCTAGAGTGGGATTTGGGGTTCCCCATTATGTTGTTGTGTACATACCATGCAATTTTAATTTCATTATTATCATGAGTTTCATGAAAACCCTAAAGTCTCATTGTTTAAAGTATTGAAGAGATAAATATCATATTCGACTCCGGCCTCACGGGTCTATGACCATCATGTTCAAGTTGAGAAAACAAATTCATGTTTCATGTTCGATAATAATCGATTTAGGTAATGGCGGCAACATTATATCCCCAAGGAAGACATTCCTTTTATTCGGAGCTCAGGTCTTGCTTTATGTCAAGTGATAAGACCCTTGCTGCTAGGTTTAACAGTTCTTGTTATGTTTCAAGTTATCAGTCATGTGCTTATGTAATCATGTCCAAGTTATCATGAATGTGTTGTTGCATTGCATTTTCTTTATTCCCTACACTTGCAAGTTTAGTTGTGCTCATTGAGGCATTAGTTTCACCACAATTTTGTTGATTACAATTTAGATTCCTAGGATCCTCCCTAGGACGACCGTTAAGGGTGTTAGAGCTGCTGGAGAAATTATTGTCATATGTTGCTTCTGTAGAGAATTTACTATTGTATTTCACTTTTTGTAGTACATTGTTAATGTGTTCATTTTGATGGATATTTAGTACATGTGTGACCCACGATGGGTGTTTCTATTTTGTTGTGAGCACATGTATTGTAATATCCTTGCCATGTTATGTAATTAGATTACTTTGATTATGTTTATGTAAACGTTGGATTACTTAAGCAAATCTATTTCATGTTTATCGATATCATTAATGTCACAAAAAATAAATTCCCTAAATTTTAGATTTATTTTTCCAGCGGGCATAAATCCCGACTTTCCGAAATTAGAACGTTACAAATTGTTGCAACGGTCACATAATTCCACTCACTAAATAACTCACTTGACTTGATGTTTTAGTGAGTATATTTTAGCTTGATCTCTATCTTTTGTTTCTTTACATTTTTGTATCTCTTTTCAAATCATTACGTTAGGGAGTTGCAGGGACATTAATATTCACATTTGGAGAATAAGGCTTGAGGGACCAAATTGAAGGATCTTGGCAAGCTTTTACTTAACATATTTGCCAAGTAGGATAATAAAAAGGAGCCCAGTTATGAGAAAATGTGACAAGTAAGAAGTTATTGTTCCACATACAATGGTCAGGAACGACAGATACTAACATGAAGGATGGTGCATAACATCATAGATGCTTTAGTTAATTTCATTACTTTGGGGATAAAGCAGGAGACAAAAGACAACTGTAAAGACGAATTTGAACTTTTATTCTATAAATAAATATCATAATCTATGAAAAATAAAAAAAAATTATGCTAAATACTACAAAAAAAAATTTGAATTTAACGCTTGCTTAATCCAATATTTTGGACAAATATTGAAAAGGAAAATAATTCTAATGTTATATCATGTTTATATGATTATTTTGTATTTAACAATAAATAAAATACTAAAATAATGATATAAAATCAAAATAAGGAGCCCTTAAATTAGGTGTGTTTATATAGACATTATTCAATTTATCGATATTTTAAAGCATTTAGTTTAAGAATCTACCATATTTCAAATTTTAAGTAAATTCTGCATAATGATAATATTCAAGTTATTTGTGGAATATAAATTTTCCCTTCAATATAGTCTTTAAAGTTTTTATTCTCATTGGAGTGATGTTTGTCCCATTTTGTTTATAGTTATGTTTTTCTAATTATTCAACAATGAAATTTAATAAATATTTCTAAATAACATTGATGAAACTTTCAAATTCGTTAAACTCCTTGTTTGAGTATTATTTCGTGCTTCGAAATCTCTAGATTATTAATCTTATCAAGAAATTATGTATTAAACAATTTTCCTTAATTCTAAAATCTTTGTTTGCTATGAAAATTGAATTTAAACTAAAATAATGTTTTAAACATTAGCAATATTTCAATAAATTAGATCACATATAAGTATTATAATTAGTATCATCACATCAAAAATTTGATAAATAAAGTTTTTATAATAAATTATATTTTGATTATTTAATAATCTATGTTTTAAGATTATACAAATTATATATCAATATAAATTGTTTACCTTTTTCATTTGAATGCTAATTTTTCTAAATAAAATTTTTGCTTAATGTAATATAAGTATTAAAAATATATAAATATAAAACAATACATATTTGAAACTAAATCTAACTTTTAAAAGATAAATTGAAATATTTTAATAATAATATCATATTTATACATTTATTTATTTAAAAAACTGTTATATTATATCTTTTATTTAACCCAACTTTCCCTTCCCTTCTCTGTATATAATTCCAAACCCTAAATTCGTTGGTATCAGGACAGTCTACCATAATTGCAACATGCCACCTCTAGGGCATGATCTCCATCGCATTAATTCACCACTGATTCTGACAGACGAACTCATCAGAGAAATCTTATCATGACTTCCAGTAAAGTCTCTTACCCGATTCAAGTGTATGTACAAATCGTGGAATTCCCTTCACTCAGATCCCCAATTTGTGAAATTACACCTTAGTCGATCGTCTACAAGAAATTTCATCTTTTCCCACCATCGTTTACTATTCCTGTGCAAAATTAGCAATGAAAGTAATACACATGCCTCATCTCTCTCTGTGAGTACCTTTCTCGAAAACCCTTTAACCATTGTGGATAAATCACATTTACTCTTTAGATTAAAGAAAAAGTATCGGGTAATAGGTTCCTGCAATGGATTGATTTGTTTTCTTGGTTTTCATTATTGTTTTGATCTACTAAAACAATGTTGCTAGGTCCGGTTTTGGAACCCTGCTAATAGGTCAAGATTTGAAAAGTCCAAAATTTTATATCCTGAAGAATTCACAACTTTAAATGAATGTACTGGGTTTGGCTATGATCATTTAAGTGGCACCTACAAAGTGGTGGTATGGCTTTCCTTTCCGAAAGATAAGGTTGGTTCAAAAAGCCTTGTGAAAGTCTTCAACATGAGGGAAAATCGTTGGAGAACCATTGAATGTTTTCCAAATTTTTTCCTTATGCCTCCGAATGAAATTCGAGTTTATTTGAGTGGCACTCTCAATTGGGTAACGTTTCGGAAAATCGAAGGTAATGTTTATCCTGATCTTGATTCATTTATAATTGTTTCACTTGATCTTGGGAAGGAGAAGTACGCACAATTGACACTTCCTCCTAGTGAAATCAAATACCCGGGTCCAACTATTGGGGTTTTGAGGGATTGCCTATGTCTTTCTCATGATTGCAACAAAACCCATTTTTTGGTTTGGGAAATGAAGGAGTTTGGATTTGACCAGTCTTGGACTCCATTGCTGACCATTAGCTATCAACATTTTCAAACTCTTAGATTGGAATTTACCTCTATGAATATTATCTCAACACCATTGTGCATATCTGTGAATGGTGATACCCTGATGCTACAGCGAAGAATTTTGCATTATAATAGAAATAAGAGATTGGAAGTTCTTGAAATCCCTAACAACATATATCGGTACATGGCCACAACCTATGTTGAAAGCTTGATTTCACCTTGTTGAAATTAAGGATGTTTAATTCATCTGTGTCGCTTCAAGTCATTTTAAATTCAAGTAGGATAGATAAATGTTACTCAAGAGATAACCATAATATTTTATTGGTGCATCAATGACTAATTTTCTGGATTATTATCTTTTGTAAATGAAAACATCAAAATCTAATGTTTGGATTAGGTTGTTTTTGTTTTATCTTTTATTTATCATACTAAGAAGATGATTTTCCATATTTCTAGAGATCAAGTTGATTTTTTCCTGAATCTGCTAATTCGGTTGTTGGTTTGGTCTCCATCAAGTTTCAAAACTAAATTCAGGTATGGAAAACTAAAAAGTTGAGTATCCTTTTCATTTTGTTGAATTTTTATAATGAAGAGGATACTCAACATTCTAGTTTTCCATTCTTGTTTGATTATTTTTCATACCTCCATGTCTGAAATAATTTTGGAATTTCTAAAGGAAATAATAAATTACCATAAACTTCACAAAATGCGTCATTTTACTAAACCCGAATGCATTTAAATTAATTATCATATGTGGATTTACTTGTATTTCAAATTTCCACAAGTTCTTGATAATGATGTATTCTCTAGTGTTCTCTATGTGTTTATAATCTACCATTTAGTCCGATCATATTTTGTGTAGTTGTTTATTATTCACATTGTGTAGAATTTTGAATTTGAAGTATCTCTAACTAACTCAAAAAATCAAAATTAAGTTCAATTTTTTTACTTCCCCGATGTATTGTTTTAAACATTTTGTGATGGCATACTTAAATTCATCCAATTAATTCATGAATTTGAAATGTATCAATAGTTTTGGTAGATTGATGAGTTGTTCACTTTCTCGTTATGCTATAGCTTTTCCTTAAGCATGCTTTTAAAATTCAAAAGCAAGTAAACAAGGATGGCATTTGTTAGAGACATAGAAAGGAAGATGAATAGTGTAACATCCTGATTTTCATAAATCAAGTTATAAATAAGAATTTGGAGTACAAAAGAGTTTTATAAAAGAAATAGGCGAAAAGAGACTTAACAATGTGTTTGAGGGCATAACATTACGCCTTGCTCTCTTGAGCGAGGAGGAATGAAAATTTGGAAGTTCCAATCTGAAGGAGGATTTTCACTCAAGCGAGGGCATTCTCGCTTGTGTGAAAATATTAGTTAAAAGGGGTAAATTCGTTGTTGACATTTTTTGCTTGAGCAAAGATCTTCTCGCTCAGGCGAAAAAAAGGTAGAGAGGGGGTGCTCTCGGGACATTTTTCGCTTAAGAGAGAAAGGCCTTTCTCTGGCGAGAAACATGTTCTTGCTCAAGCGAGAAATTCTCGCTTAAGCGAGAATCTTCCAGAGAGTTACTGTCACAGGCTCGCTCAAGCGAGAGATTCTCACTTGAGCGAGAGTGCATGAAATCAGTTTTTAAAAAGCATTAAGTTAGGGCACTAACCTTATTTCAAACATTAAATACATATTTTAGAGATAGGATTCTAGAGACAAGAGCTCCACAAAGCTTGGATTGAAGAAGGAGAAGGAGATTGCTCAACCACACACCTCACTACCTCTTCTCGTTTCTCTATTAAGCTTGAGATTGGTGGGTTTAACTCACACTCTCACTCTATTTTGCTCGTGTTATTCTTTTATGACCCCTCCTCTATTATTCCCTTTCCAATATTGTTTGTGACATGATTTTTTATTATTGATTGATGTTTTCCTAGTTCTCCCCTTGAATATGATTAAATGATATTGCATACCTAGACCTAGGGTTTGAGGGTATGGGAGCTAGAGTGGGATTAGGGGTTCCCCATTATGTTGTTGTGTACATACCATGCAATTTTAATTTCATTATTATCATGAGTTTCATGAAAAACCCTAAAGTCTCATTGTTTAAAGTATTAAATAGATAAATATCATGTTCGACTCCGGCCTCACGGGTCTATGACCATCGTGTTCGTGTTGAGAAAAACAAATTCATGTTTCATGTTCGATAATTATCGATTTAGGTAATGGTGGCAACTTTATATCCCCAAGGAAGACATTCCTTTTATTCGAAGCTCAGGTCTAGCTTTATGTCAAGTGATAAGACCCTTGCTGCTAGGTTTAGCAGTTCATGTTAAGTTATGTTTCAAGTTATCAGTCATGTGCTTATGTAATCATGTCCAAGTTATCATGAGTGTGTTGTTGCACTGCATTTTCTTTATTCCTTACACTTGCATGTTTAGTTTTTCTTATTGAGGCATTAGTCTCACCACAAGTTTGTGGATTACATTTTAGATTCCTAGGATCCTCCCTAGGACGACCGTTAAGGGTGTTAGAGCTGCTGGAGAAATTATTGTCATATGTTGCTTCTGTAGAGCATTTTCTATTGTATTTCACTTTTTGTAGTACATTGTTAATGTATTCATTTTGATGGATATTTAGTACATGTGTGACCCATGATGGGTGTTTCTATTTTGTTGAGAACACATGTATTGTAATATCCATGCCATGTTATGTATTTAGATTACTTTGATTATGCTTATGTAAACGTTGGATTACTTAAGCAAATCTATTTCATGTTTATCGATATCATTAATGTCACAAAAAATAAATTCCCTAAATTTTAGACTTATGTCTCCAACGGGCATAAATCCTGACTTTCCGGAATTAGGACGTTACAAATTGTTGCAATGGTCACATAATTCTGTAGAAACCACATGAAACACTAGAAGGGGGTTGAATAGTGTTTTATAATTTCAAGCAGATTTTATGAAAACTTTTTCACAAGCAAATTGCTTAATAAAAGTTTTAGCCAACTTGCTGAAACTGGACTTTTCAGAGACTTACTGAATTGCTTCAGCAGGTCCAAAATGTTAGAACCACAGGAAACACTAGAAGGGGGGTCGAATAGTGTTTTAAGCTTTTTGATAGTTTTTGGAAATCTTTAATTTAAATTATGAAGATGAGCAACGTTCAAAACAAGTCTTAAGATCAGAGATAGTTAAAACGTACAGAAGATAAGAAAAACAGAGTTTCTTCTGAAGCTTAAGATTGTTTTAAACAGAGGCTTCTCAAAGTATCTTCTGAAGATTATCACAAAGAGTATTTTCAGAACTGTTTCTGAAATACTTCAGACGACTAGAGGTTGTCTGAAGTCTGTTCCTGATTTCTGAACTGATCTCTTTCAGACTTGCTTCAGAGAATTTATTTCAGAACTTCTTCAAGGAACATTCTTTGTAAAACTCCAAAAGATATAAGAGTCATCTCATGTTTTATACATATGAAAGATCATTTTATTGAAATATTTGTGTTAAGTTTATTATAGAAAATACTTTTCAATCTCCAACTTAAGTATGAAAACTGAAAGTAAAGAGGTTGAAGAAAAACTTAGGCATAGAGATTTCAGACAGGCTTTTAAAGAGGTTGTCTGAAGTTTTTCAGACGACTGATAAAAACTAATTTTAAAAGATATTTTGTGCCCCTTTTTTTAAATATCAGATTAACTAATCTGACCTCTTGATTTGTATAAACAGAATAAATAAGAGATAAGGGTAAGAGAACTTAGGCAAAGAATTTATCCTGGTTCACCCACAAACCCGTGAGCTACATCCAGTCCCAGAGGCAAACCACCACTGGATTTTCACTATCTGAATCCACAGATACAAGTATTATTCACAGCCTCTTCAGGCCCAACGAGTACAGTCTCTCCAGACACAACGAGTACAGTCTCTCCAGACACAACGAGTACAGTCTCTCCAGACACCACGAGTACAGTCTCTCCAGACACAACAAGTATTCTTTTCTATCAAGGCTCTCCAGGCTCTACCACGAGTATTTTTTCTTCCACCAAGCCTCTCCAGGCTCTCAGACACATAAAGTGTTTACAAATTAAACTAAGTTTAAGTTTCCACGAAACATAAACTTAATCTTTTCCTGTACTAGAGGTTAACTGAGTACTACTCAGGATACAATGGATAAATCTAAGTACAAGGTTAAGACAGTGATAGAAGTGTATAAGTTTGAGTACAATCCCTGTCTATGATAAGAGGAATAACATCCTCTGAGAATTGGCTAGGTAGATGCTGACTTTAAGCTCCAGCCTTGTTCTCCAGCCATTGGTTTCCATGGGTTACATTCTTACCCGTATCATTGGAAAAACCAAGGCATACTTGCAGCTTCAAACCATTCTTGGTTCATATGAGATTTAGCACAGCCTGGTAGGTTGTTCAACTGAACAACTACAATCTTGACTAGCATAGTTGATTCAAGTAAGTGTGGTCAACACTGATAAGATTTTCTGATGCATCTTGATCAACTGATTGAACCATGAGAATGAGTTCAACAGATTAACTGATTGAACCATGTGAATGAGTTCAACAGATTAACTGATTGAACCATGTGGATGAGTTCAACAGATTAACTGATTGAACCATGAGAAATTAAGTTCAACATCTTCAAATTCTTCCTTAAGGCTATTTATATGTTCTGTTGGAATATAGCCGTTTGAAGATGATTCATAGTACCGTTGAGATGTTGATGATGTGGCTCATATAGCCGTTATGTGATAGGGTCTCAAACGGTTGCTTCTTCTTTAGCAGATATGTGTTCAGACAGTCTTGTTCTGACACTTCTGTAGATGAGCTCTTTTAGAGAGATTTTCTTGATATTGTTTTGCATGTTCTCTCTCTTGATATCCTCTTACTTTTCTTCAGCTGACTTCTGATTTTCTCTGCTTTTCTTAGGAGTGTATATGAGGAGGTGTCCGTTGGATTTGTCCTCTTGCTTATTTTGTATAAGCTCCTTTTCTGTTTACTTCCTGACACCATTTCTCCTATCTTCTTTGAGTGAGGTGTCTTTTTCAATGGTTGTTTCTTGCAGATGATAAAGTATGTTTGAATTAAAATATGTTATTCAAACATTTCTCTTTGTTGCTTCTGCTTAGTCTCCTGAGCTTTTCTTGTGCTTCCTTTTGAATTGGTGATGATGATATTTCCGTTGTGATACCACCCTTTAGAGAAAGCATTGAATGCTATTTAATCCATCGTGAGACACGCTTCTGGGTGTCTTCACAATTCTGACAGAGTACAACGTTGGTGCTGCTATAAAGCTGCCATCGTTGTTGCTGCAATTTCTGCGTTGCAGAGATTTCCTTAGTGGTGTATGAAATTCAAAATCACCAGGAAAGGTCTCTGTATTTCTTGCCATAATCGTGTTTGAAAAGGTACGTGCAGCAGAGGTTCAGAAAAGTCTTCACAAGCTTCAGCAGAGAGTGCCACGTCATAAGTGAGACTTCAGACAGCACTGATACTTCAGACGGGTTGAACTCCTTCAGACAGCTCCAATTCTTCAGACGAGTCCTGCTTCTTCAGACAGCTTCATTTCTTCAGAAGGCTTCTTTGCTTCAGTCAGCTTCTTTTCTTCAGAAGGCTTCCTTGCTTCAGTCAGCTTCTTTTCTTCAGAGGACTTCCTTGCTTTGTCTTCATATGGTCTTTACGTCTTCAGACAGCTTCTTTTTCCTTGATCCTGCATTTGTTCTTCTGATCCTAATCTTCTGATTATTATTTCATCCTGAAACACAATCAACAAACCAATACCTTTCTCAGTAGAATCTGTTTATATAATCTTATTTGTTAATCATTAAAACTACAGGATGTTAAGTCTTTGAGTCAAGTTTGAATGCACAAACTGATTAATAGACTTCACACAAAAGACAGTGTTATATACTTGTTTTATAAAGCATTTGAGATTGTTTTAATGTTCAAGCTTATAAAACAGATTATTCAGAACCCTCCTGTTAGCTCAAATAATAAATATAATGAGATAAGTGTAAAGAAGACTTAGCCAAGAATTTATCCTGGTTCACTCACATCCACCGTGAGCTACGTCCAGTCCCAATGCCAAACCAGTAAAGGATTTTCCACTAACTGAGCACAGTTACAGGTATTCTTTTATCCACAGCCTCTTCAGGATAAAACCCAAGTATTGTTTTTCAGACAAGCCTCTCCAGGCTTAAAATCAAGTATTGTTTTACAGACAAGCCTCTCCAGGCTCAAACCCAAGTATTCTTTGTTCCACCAAGCCTCTCCAGGCTCTCAGACACTTGAAAGTGTTTACAGTGAGTAATAGTTTAAGTTCCTGAGAAACTTAAACAGAAAAGATCTTGTACAAAAGATAACTGAGTATAACTCATGATATAATCGAAATATTCTATGTACAAAGATATCAGAGAGTAGCAACTTGATTTTTGCAGCGTAATGGCTTGATAAATAATTGTATTCTCTCTCTCTTTTTTTTTTACTCTGAAAATCTTTATGAAGCTTTATATAGGATATCATCTAGAGTTCGTTTAAGATTGATGAAAAACACCGTTGTAAGATAACATTAAATGATGTTAATACCGTTGTGATACAATCTTCAAAAAGCTTCCGACTTTGTGTGTTGCAGGGTCAGGTACCAGAATCTGACATGTGCAGGTACCAGGTTAGAGCAGTTTTCCTTTTTGGTAAAAGATTTGAAATGCTTCATAAAGGGTTTCTGTAACATTCCTTAATAAAATCAAACTTGCAGAAGACGTTTATGATGCTTTAAAGTCTTGAGCAGAAAGCCTTTTGACTTTAATCAAAAGGTACGATGTAGGTCTTCAACAGAAAGCCTTCTTTTTAATACAACAATACTTCAGAAGGTTGAATAGACTTCAGCAGGTCTACGTTCTTCAGAGAGTTCCTTGTATCAGCAGGTTCAACTTCAGAGAGTTGGTGTAACATCCTAAATTTTATTAGGATAAATATTAATTAAATTAAAGAGACTAATTAAGAAAATAATTAATTTAATGGGAAATAAATAATATGAGTGTCATTATTATTAGTTTTGTTTCGTAAAGGTAATTTTAATTGAAAATAGAATAAGGGGGTGAGAGTGGGCCCAAGCCCAATTAGTATTTCTGTAAGGAGGGGTAACAGAGCACCCTAATCCTTATTCGTATCATTCGTCAGTAAGCGAAACGCTAAGGAGGGGAGAAAGGGAGTCTCAAGAGAGAACTGCTGAGGAGTGAACGCCAAGAATTCAAGAAAGGACTTCCTTGCTGTGATCAAGCTTTGCTTAAGGTACGGTGGGAGAGAGGGTATTGCCTGTATATGCATGTAGGGGATGTTGGGGTAGTAATCTAAGATGTATAATTCAAATTTATGAATGAATAACTGAGAATGATGATATAATCTGGTGATTGATGATTTATTGTTTGTGTATTGACGAATTATTGAATGAGTAAAGATGATATTGAAGATAATTGAAAAAGGGGTGATTAGGGATTGAGAAATTGGGGTGTTG
This sequence comes from Sesbania bispinosa, assembly GCA_026901365.1. Lineage (NCBI taxonomy): Eukaryota > Viridiplantae > Streptophyta > Magnoliopsida > Fabales > Fabaceae > Sesbania > Sesbania bispinosa. The sequence continues at coordinate 1,478,391 of QLOH01000032.1, read as the reverse complement.
ATAAATTGATGCTATAATCTGTAATAGATTGATGATTTATTGAGTATTGGATGTTATTAATGAGTATGAATGATGTTTAGATGAAAAAGACTGATTAGGGATTGATTGGATGGGTTTAGAGAGGTGAGAAATCGTGAAATCTGCGATATGCGTCGCGGGTAATCGATTACCAGGAGTGGTAATCGATTACCAGAGGGTTCTGGGCAACCAGGAAGGCTGTTTGCTTGCAGGTAATCGATTACAGAAGTTTGGTAATCGATTACCAGAGAGCTTGCTTGCAGGTAATCGATTACAAGGTGGTTGTAATCGATTACCAGAGACCTTGTTTGCGGGTAATCGATTACTAGAGGTTGTAATCGATTACCAGGGTGGATCTTGAGATCCTAACTGTTTGATGATGATTGATGTGTTTGAGAGTACTTTATAATGAGTTTTGTGTTGATGATTAATGATGTTTGATGAGGATTGTGATGCTTATGATGATGAATATTGATGAGTGTGATGATGTATAATGATGATGATTGACGATGTTTGATGTTGTTTATGATGACTATGATGATGATGTAAATGATGATGTAAATGATGATAGTGTGTATCACTTATGATGATGATGTTATTGATGATAGTGCATGTCACTTATGATGATGATGTGAATGATGATAAGTGTAGATCACTTTATTATGATGATGGTTGATGATGAGCATGTTAATGCATGATAATGATGATTTAAGATGATGGTGTATGTCACCTTTGATGATGATGTTATCTAAGTTGTGCGGGCCCATAGAGGGGGTACAACTTAGGAATGATAAGGATGATTTATGATGATGGTGTATGTCACCTTTTGATGATGATGTTATCTAAGTTGTGCAGGCCCATAGAGGGGGTACAACTTAGGAGAGATGCATTGAGCATATGTGATGAGACCTGAATTGTGTGGGCCCATAGAGGGGGTACAATTCGGGAGGTGAACTGAGTTGTGCGGGCCCATAGAGGGGGTACGACTCAGGGGATCAAGATGGGGCGTTCGATGCACGGGCCCATAGAGGGGGTGCAACCTAGGAGTGATTGTACGGGCCCATAGAGGGGGTACAACCTAGGGTCGAATGTCGTTGTGCGGGTCCATAGAGGGGGTATAACCTATCGGATAGTGTGGTGGTAACACCGGTAGACCACCTTGGTACTAACTAGAGTGATTGACGAGGTGCGCCCATTGTGTGGAGTTCCAAGTCATGATCTTTGGGTAGATGATGAAAGGAGTATTGATGTTTGATGATAATGAGTATGATGATATATGAATGATGTATGATGATAATGAGTATGATAATATATGAATGATGTATGATGATAATGAGTATGATGATATATGAATGATGTTATGATGATAATGAGTATGATGATATATGAATGATGTTATGATGATAATGAGTATGATGATATATGAATGATGTTATGATGATAATGAGTATGATGACATATGAATGATGTTATGATGATAATGAGTATGATGATATATGAATGATGTTACGACGATAATGAGTATGATGATATATGAATGAGATTATGATGATGATGAGCTTGGTGAATGTATAATGGATAGATTTATGTGTTGTGAATAGGAATGATGGCATGACATGTATATGTTGATATAGATGATTGATTATATGTTGAGTTTTAGATGAATGTTATTGATTGGAGATTTTAATGTATTGATGGTATGATGTAATGATGTTGTGGGTGAGGATGGGTATTCTCTATGTGTATGTATGGGTAGTATTCCTTTTCCTCACTGTATTCTGTGGATATATTTTACAGGTGTTGATGAGGACACAACTGGTGTCGATTATGAATAAAAGGGTATGCTCTGATAGATGTGACATCAGGGTGTGCTTGGGGGTTTTACCATGTTCCTAGAATAGGAGTATTTTTATGAACTTCTGAATGCCTTGTATGGCAGTAGACTAATAGTAGTTCTTTTTATGAATTGGAGATTCCGCTACTTACTATTTAAATTATATTCGAAAGTTTATTTTCTTTTAATAAAGTCATTTTCAAATTATGAGATGTTATAAGAGTAATTGTGAACCTTTTTACCTAACGTGGGACTTTCCCTTTTCTAAACTACGATTTCTTAAACATATAATAGTATGGGGTAGAAGGGTGTCACATTAGTTGGTATCAGAGCAGGTCGGTTCACCGGCCTTGAGTTATGAGTTTACTATGCTATTGATGTGCTAATCTGATTGATTGGTTGAGTAATTGATTGGTTGCTTGAGTGAATTGTCTGCTTGACTGATTGTTGTTTGTTTGGTTTGCTTGCTTTTCTGCTTTACTTAGTATGTGTGCTTACCCTTTCTTAAATACAGAAAGAGTAATGGCTGGGGGTAGAAACGATCGAGCGATGGTCGATGCCTTGATGGCAATGGCACAGGCTGTTGGCAATCTTAACCACCACGAGATTGACTGGCTTGCACGGTTCCAAAGGAACCATCCACCTACGTTCCGAGGAGGTTATGACCCGGATGGAGCGGCTGACTGGATTTATGAGATTGAGAAGATCTTCAGAGCAATGGACTGCCCTATGCTCTAGAAGGTGACCTTAGCAGCCTTCATGTTATCTAGAGATGTTGGATTTTGGTGGCAGAGCACCTGCCAAAGGATGATTGATGAGGGCACCGCTTTGAGCTGGGACAACTTCAAAAGGTTATTTCTGGAGAAGTACTTTCCACATGACGTGTGCAACAAGAAATAGATAGAGTTCCTGGATCTAAAGCAAGGGGACGGCACCGTGGCAGACTACGCATCAAGGTTCGAAGCTCTATCACGATTCTGCCCGACATATGAGGGAGCAGCCAATGAAGAAGCCAAGTGCATCAAGTTTCTCAGCGGTCTTCGTCCTGAGATTAAACAAGTGTTCAACTACCAAGGGATCACGCGCTTTCACGAGCTGGTGAACAAGTGCAGGATCTATGATGAAGACAACCGGGCAAGGACAGCACATTATAAGAGTGGAGGGCCTATGAGGAGTCAGAACAAGTTCCAAGCAACTAGTAAGGGCAAGCCATACTCTCGAGCAACCGGAAACCCCAAGATTGGAGGTGGCATTGAAGGCACAGTGCAAAAGAAGAGTTATGTTACAGCAACTGGTCGAGCGTCAAAGGGTGGGAGTGTTGGTTCTACCACTCCTATTACATGCTTCAAGTGTGGAAATGAGGGTCACCGAGCAAACCAATGCGGAGACAGAGAGATTACTTGATATACCTGTCAGGAGAAGGGACACATCACTCGTGATTGTCCTCAAAAGACGCAGGGAACGGTAGCGGCAAGCGGGAATGCCAATGGGAGCGCCAGTAAACCTAAGGCTACGAGAAGGGTCTTTGCCTTGAGTGGTACTGAAGCTGCTCAATCTGAGGACTTGATCCAAGGTATGGGTTTCATTGCTGGTAATCCTTTAGTGATTTTATTTGACTCCGGTGCGACTCATTCTTTCATATCACATGCTTGTGTGTCTAAACTTAACTTGCCTGTTTCTTCCTTGCCTTTTGTATTGAGTGTGGAAACGCCAGCTAGTGGGTCAGTTTCTACTTTTGATGTTTGCTTAAACTGTTCTATATCTGTTAATGATAGAAACTTCATAGTTGATTTGATTTGTTTGCCTCTAAGCCAATTAGATGTCATCCTTGGTATGGACTGGTTATCGTCCAACCATGTCCTTCTAAACTGTGCTGACAAGTCTGTTGTTTTTGGTCACCCTGTCGAGTGTAAGAGTAAGGATTTTATGACTGCCAATCAGGTAAAGGCATCTCTAAGGGAAGATGCCCAGGTTTACATGCTTTTAGCTTCTTTGAAATCTGATAGTAGCGCTGTGGTGAGTGACATACCTGTAGTGTGTGAGTACCCTGAAGTATTTGCTGATAATGTGTCCAGTTTACCACCTGAGAGAGAGATGGAGTTTGCCATAGACTTAGTGCCAGGTACAGGACCGATTTCAGCTACACCTTATAGGATGTCACCCATAGAGCTAGCAGAACTTAAGACCTGTTAGAGAAGAATTAGGACGTTACAAATGGTTGCAATGGTCACATAATTCCACTCACTAAATAACTCACTTGACTTGATGTTTTAGTGAGTAGATTTTTTGCTTGATCTCTATCTTTTGTTTCTTTACATTTTTGTCTCTCTTTTCAAATCAATATGTTAAGGAGTTGAGGGGACATTAATATTAACATTTGGAGAATAAGGCGTGAGGGACCAAATTTAAGCATCTTGGCAAGCTTTTACTTAACATATTTGCCATGTAGGATAATAAAAAGAAGCCCACTTATGAGAAAATGTGACAAGAAGTTAACGTCCAACATACAAAGGTCACTAATGACAGATACTAAAAAGAAGGATGGTGCGAAACTTCATGGAAGCTTTAGTTGATTTCATTACTTTGGGGACGAAGTAGGAGACAAAAGACACCTGTAAAGACAAATTTGAGCGTTTATTCTATAAATAAATATCATCATCTATGAAAAATTAAAAAAAAAAAACATTATGCTAAATACTACTAAAAATGTTTGAATTTAACTTTTGCTTAATCCAATATTTTGGACAAATATTGAAAAGGAAAATAATTCTAATGTGATATCATGTTTATATGATTTATTTTGTATTTATAAATAATTAAAATACTAAAATATTAATATATAAACAAAATAAGGAGCCACTAAATTAGGTGTGGGTATTTAGACATTATTCAATTTTTTGATATTTTAAAGCATTTACTTTAAGAATCTACCATATTTCAAATTTTAAGTAAATTCTGCATATTGATAATATTTAAGTTATTTGAGGAATATAAATTTTCCCTTCAATATAGTCTTTAAAGTTTTTATTCTCATTAGAGTGATGTTTGTCCCATTTTGTTTATAGTTATATTTTTCTAATTATTCAATAACGAAATTTAATAAATATTTCTAAATAACATTGATGAAACTTCTAAATTCGTTAAACTCCTTGTTTGAGTATTATTCCATGTTTTGAAATCTCTAGATTATTAATCTTATCAAGAAATTATGTATTAAATAATTTTCTTTAATTCTAAAATATTTGTTTGCTATGAAAATTGAATTTAAACTAGTATAATGTTTTAAACATTAGCAATATTTCAATAAATTAGATCACATATAAGTATTATAATAACTATCATCACATCAAAAATTTGATAAATAAAGTTTTTATAATAAATTATATTTTGATTGTTTAATAATCTATGTTTTAAGATTATACAAATTATATATCGATATAAATTATTTACCTTTATCATTTGAATGCTAATTTTTTAAATAAAATTTTTGCTTAATGTAATATAAGTATTAAAAATATATAAATATAAAACAATACATATTTGAAAGTAAATCTAACTTCTAAAAGATAAATTGAAATATTTTAATAATAATATCATATTTATATATATATATACTTAAAATATGATATATTATATCTTTTATGAAACTCAACTTTCCCTTCCCTTCTCTATATATAATTCCAAACCCTAAATTCGTTGGCATCAGGATAGTCTACCATCATCGCAACATGCCACCTCTAGGGCATGATCTTCATGGCATTAATTCACCACTGATTCTGACAGACGAACTCATCAGAGAAATCTTATCATGGCTTCCAGTAAAGTCTCTTACTCGATTCAAGTGTGTGTGCAAATCGTGGAATTCCCTTCACTCAGATCCCCAATTTGTGAAATTACACCTTAGTCGATCGTCTACAAGAAATTTCAACTTTTCCCACCTCCGTTTACTATTCCTGTGCGAAATTAGCAATGAAGGTAATACACATGCCTCATCACTCTCTGTGGGTACCTTTCTCGAAAACCCTTCAGCCATTGTGGATAAATCACATTTACTCTGTAGATTAAAGAAAAAGTATTGGGTAATAGGTTCCTGCAATGGATTGATTTGTTTGCTTGGTTTTCATTATTGTTTCGATCTACAAAAACAATGTTGCTGGGTCCGGTTTTGGAACCCAGCTACAAGGTCAAGATCTGAAAAGTCCACATTTTTATATCCTGAAGAATTCACAACTTTAAATGAATGTACTGGGTTTGGCTATGATCATTTAAGTGGCATTTACAAAGTGGTGGTAGGGATTTCCTTTCCCAAAGACAAGGTTGGTTCAAAAAACCTTGTGAAAGTCTTCAATATGGGGGACAATTGTTGGAGAACCATTGAATGTTTCCCAACTTTTTTTCCTATGCCACCGAATGACATTGGAGTTTATTTGAGCGGCACTCTCAATTGGGTAACGTTTCGGAAAATCGAAGGTAATGTTTATCCTGATCTTGATTCATTTATAATTGTTTCACTTGATCTAGGGAAGGAGAAGTACGCACAATTGTCACTGCCTCCCAGTGAAATCAAATACCCGGGTCCAACTATTGGGGTTTTGAGGGATTGCCTATGTCTATCTCATGATTACAACAAAACCCATTTTTTGGTTTGGGAAATGAAGGAGTTTGGATTTGAGCTGTCTTGGACTCCATTGCTGACCATTAGCTATCAACATTTTCAAACTCTTAGATTGGAATTTACCTCTATGAATATTATCTCAACACCATTGTGCATGTCTAAGAATGGTGATACCCTAATGCTACAACGAAGAATTTTGCATTATCAGAGAAATAAGAGATTGGAGGTTCTTGAAATCCCTAACAACATATATCGGTACATGGCCACAACCTATGTTGAAAGCTTGATTTCACCTTGTTGAAATTAAGGATGTTTACTATCAGACTTTAATGTTAATTCATGTGTGTCGCTTCAAGTCATTTTAAATTCAAGTAGGATAGATAAATGCTACTTAAGAGATAACCAAAATATTTTGTTGGTGCATCAATGACTAATTTGCTGGATTATTATCTTTTGTAAATGAAAACATCAAAATCTAATGATTGGATTAGGTTGTTTTTGTTTTGTCTTTTGTTTACCATACATAAGAAGATGATTTTCCATATTACTAGAGATCAAGTTGATTTTTTCCTGAATATGCTAATTTGGTTGTTGGTTTGGTCTCCATCAAACTTCAAAACTAAATTCAGGTATGGAAAACTAGAAAGTTGTGTATCCTGTTCATTTTGTTGAATTTTTATAATGAAGAGGATACTCAACATTCTAGTTTTCCATACTTGTTTTATTTTTTTCGTACCTGTATGTCTGAACTAATTTTGGAATTTCTAAAGGAATTAATATATTACCGGGTCTTTTTACTAAACCGGAATGCATTTAAATTAATTATCATATGTGGATTTACTTGTATTTCAAATTTCCACAAGTTCTTGATAATGATGTATTCTCTAGTGTTGTCTAAGTGTTTATTATCTACCATTTAGTCTAATCATATTTTGTCTAGTTGTTTATTATTCACATTGTATAGAATTTTGAATTTGAAATATTTCTAGCTAACTCAAAAAATCAAAATTATGTTGAATTCTTTTACTTCCCTGATGTATTGTTTTAAACATTTTGTGATGGCATACTTAAATTCATCCAATAAATTTATGAATTTGAAATGTATCAATAGTTTAGGTAGATTGATGAGTTGTTCACTTTCTCGTTATGCTATAGCTTTTCCTTAAGCACGCTTTTAAAATTTAAAAGCAAGTTAACAAGGATGACATTTGTTAGAGACAGAAAGAAAGATGAATAGTGTAACATCCCGATTTTCATAAATAAAGTTATAAATAAGAATTTGGAGTGCAAAAGAGTTTTATAAAAGAAACTAGGCGAGAAGAGGCTTAACAATGTGTTTGAGGGCATAACACTGCCCCTTGCTCGCTCAAGCGAGAAATGGCTCGCTTGAGCGAGGAGGAATGGAAATTTGTAAGTTCCAATCTGAAGGAGGATTTTCATGCCATGTTATGTATTTAGATTACTTTGATTATGCTTATGTAAACGTTGGATTACTTAAGCAAATCTATTTCATGTTTATCGATATCATTATTGTCACAAAAAATAAATTCCCTAAATTTTAGACTTATGTCTCCAACGGGCATAAATCCTGACTTTCTAGAATTAGGACGTTACAAATGGTTGCAATGGTCACATAATTCCACTCACTAAATAACTCACTTGACTTGATGTTTTAGTGAGTAGATTTTTTGCTTGATCTCTATCTTTTGTTTCTTTACATTTTTGTCTCTCTTTTCAAATCAATACGTTGGGGAGTTGCGGGGACATTAATATTCACATTTGGAGAATAAGGCTTGAGGGACCAAATTGAAGGATCTTGGCAAGCTTTTACTTAACATATTTGCCATATAGAATAATAAAAATGAGCCCAGTTATGAGAAAATGTGACAAGTAAGAAGTTAATGTCCCACATACAAAGGTCAGTAACGACAGATACTAACATGAAGGATGGTGCAAAACTTCATCGATGTTTTAGTTAATTTCATTATTTTGGGGACGAAGTAAGAGACAAAAGACAACTGTAAAGATGAATTTGAGCATTTATTCTATAAATAAATAGCATCATTTATGAAAAAAAAAATTATGCTAAATACTACAAAAAATGTTTGAATTTAACTTTTGCTTAATCCAATATTTTGGACAAATATTGAAAAGGAAAATAATTCTAATGTGATATCATGTTTATATGATTTATTTTGTATTTATCAATAATTAAAATACTAAAACATTAATATAAAAACAAAATAAGGAACCACTAAATTAGGTATGTGTATATAGACATTATTCAATTTATTGATATTTTAAAGCATTTAGTTTAAGAATCTACCATATTTCAAATTTTAAGTAAATTTTGCATATTGATAATATTTAAGTTATTTGAGGAATATAAATTTTCCCTTCAATATAGTCTTTAAAGTTTTTATTCTCATTAGAGTAATGTTTGTCCCATTTTGTTTATAGTTATATTTTTCTAATTATTCAATAACGAAATTTAATAAATATTTTTAAATAACATTGATGAAACATTCAAATTTGTTAGACTCCATGTTTGAGTATTATTCCGTGCTTCAAATCTCTAGATTATTAATCTTATCAAGAAATTATGTATTAAACAATTTTCCTTAATTCTAAAATATTTGTTTGTTATGAAAATTGAAATTAAACTAGTATAAGGTTTTAAACATTAGCAATATTTCAATAAATTAGATCACATATAAGTATCTTCATCTTTATCTTTATATATATAAAAGTAAGGTAGTGAAAGTGTGACCAATGAAATCTAAAGTGAGGGCACAATAGTAAATTACTTTAAGCAAAACTTCTAAAAATAGAAAGTATCTTTGACATTTTAAATGAATAATATTATGCATCACCATTAATTAACTATAGTAATTATATTAAAGTAAATATCACTATAAAAATAAAACAAATATGATAATAACAAATATAAACAATGATAATTTAAAGCATATCTAATAATTTTTAAAAAATGAAAAATAATTAAAAATTTATTACATTCTCAAACACTTAAAAAACTAATTTATAAAACTAATTTAAAATTATGTTGATAATAACTATAGTAATTATTTAATTATATTTATTTTTATATAAAAAATTCAATATTATTTAAAGCCCATTTTAACAATTTAATATTAAAAGGGAAAGGTTTATAAGATAAATAAAAATATAATACAAAATTTAAAACATAAATAAATAATTTCAAAAGGGTACAACTTTATTTTAAAAAAAATAAAAATATAATATGAACTTTTTTAAATAATTTCAAAAAGGTAAAACTTTATATTAGAAAAATGAAAAATATAATATAAAATTTAAAACATTCTCAAACACTTACAAATTATTTAATAATTATAATTATAATAACAGTAATTGTATTAAATATTTAATTATAGTTACCTTTATTATATATCAATATTAAACCAATTGTAACAATCAATATTAAGAAAAAATTTATAATATAAATAAAAATATAATATAAAATTTATAACATATTAAAATAATTTAGAAAATCAATTCAAAAAATTAAAAATGTAATACGAAATTTGAAACATACACAAACACTTAAAAAATGTATAATTTTTGTTATAATAATTATAGTAAATTATTATATCAAAATATCAAATATCAGTATTAAAGGTCATTTTAATAGTTGAAATATATTAAAAAGGGTTTATAAGATAAATAAAAATATACTATGAAATTTAAAATAATTTTAAAATATATTTTATAATTACGTTAATAGTAATTATAATAATTATTTAATTAGTATTTTTCTGGGGGTTTCCTATTTTTGTTTAAAGGGTCTTTTTGACCTAAGATAAAGAACAACTTTTCTTAGTTTTCATGGTTTGCAAATGTCAAAGTCCCAACTAAATATTTGAAAAAAATTAAATTGTGATTGGTTATGACCATATTCATTTAGTTTTTGAGTTTTTTATTTTAATTTTATTGTTGACAATGATAAATGAAAGATTGAAAATGTTGCACAATTTCTTTAATTGGTGACTTATCTTTGTATGTGTTGCAACAATTTAGTTTTCACTTGATAGGAAAATTAAAATTTGATTTCGTTATCGGTAAAACTAGCTAACAAAGTTTTTAAGTGGTTGATGAACTATGCAATGCCTATAACCCATAAATTTTTTGTTCTATTTAATTGTATTACCAAATGTGGGCATATATAAGTTGGCAAGAAAATTATTGATCTTTAGAAATAAATATTATAGTTCGGTCTATTTGATTTTAAACCTTAAAATAAAATAATGAACGTTATGTTTGAAAGCAATTCCAAGAATCTTAAAGTTTTATCCTATACAAGATGCATTTTGGAGCACTAGAAAGAATATTCTAAAAGGTCATTCGTGTTTTTTGACATCATGTATGTACTAGAGACATTCCATAAACAATACAAAAAATCTCACTAAGGAGTTATTCCATAAGCATTAGAGATAACAGATTATATATTATATTGTATGAGTTTTTTATTATAGATCAGATAAGAAATCAAATAAAATAAAATCATTTCAAATAAATAAAAAGATAAAAGTCTATAAGATATAAGAGTGTGTTAGGAATAAAAGATGTAATAATTTAATTTAACACTATTTGATAAATGAGAATATGGAATATTAATCATAAGTGAATCTTTTTGGAGAAAAATTCGTTCTGTATGAAAGGGGGTATGAGGGGGAAAGTTTCAAAAATTGGTCAATTTCATGGATATGTACAAAAAATTTAAATATGATTTCCATGGAAAAAGAGTTGGTAGAGAGTGTGATTGAAAATGATAGTGAGACATATTTTCAGTTAGATAAATGGGTTAGGAGGAGCAATTATAGGACAAATAGTTATCAACCTTCAAAAAGAGTTAGTTATCCCATTAAAAATGTAATATATAAAAAAAATCTTTGATAAACTATAAAAAAGAATAATAGTTCCTTTTTTAAAGATGTACTTTTGAAACTTTTAGGATGTTCAGATAATCATATTTTTGGAAAATATTATGTAATTAATAAATTAAAATAATTTTAAAAGTTACTATAGTTTTAACTTCTTTTATAAATATAAATTAAAATAGGATTTAATGGATATACACGGATAATATAAAAAAATTTACATGTTGAGGTGGAATAAAAGGAAAAAAAAAGGGAAGTAGCTTGAGTTTGTTAGGTCATATTGTGCAAATGAAAAATTGAGGCAAAGATAAGAATAAAGGATAAATAATGAAAAACAATCATTCACGTTAATATATAATTTTTAACTTTCATATATTATGAATTCTATTTATTAAAAAATTATTGTCTGTCTTTTTTTTCAAAATATTATTTAATATGTCTAATACAACAAAAGTGTCCCGTGCATGGCACGGGTACACGAATAGTTATAATAAGTATCATCACTTCAAAAATTTGATAAATAAAGTTTTCATAATAAATTACATTTTGATTGTTTAATAATCTATGTTTTATGATTATACAAATTATATATCAATATAAATTATTTAGCTTTATCATTTGAATGTTAATTTTTCTAAATAATATTTTTGCTTAATGTAATATAAGTATTAAAAATATATAAATATAAAACAATACATATTTGAAAGTAAATCTAACTTTTAAAAGATAAATTGAAATATTTTAATAATAATATCATATTTATATATATATATATATACTTAAAATATGATATATTATATCTTTTATGAAACTCAACTTTCCCTTCCATTCTCTATATATAATTCCAAACCCTAAATTCGTTGGCATCAGGATAGTCTACCATCATCGCAACATGCCACCTCTAGGGCATGATCTCCATGGCATTAATTCACCACCGATTCTGACAGACGAACTCATCAGAGAAATCCTATCATGGCTTCCAGTAAAGTCTCTTACTCGATTCAAGTGTGTGTGCAAATCGTGGAATTCCTTTCACTCAGATCCCCAATTTGTGAAATTACACCATAGTCGATCGTCTACAAGAAATTTCAACTTTTCCCACCTCCGTTTACTATTCCTATGCGAAATTAGCAATGAAGGTAATACACATGCCTCATCTCTCTCTGTGGGTACCTTTCTCGAAAACCCTTCAACCATTGTGGATAAATCACATTTACTCTGTAGATTAAAGAAAAAGTATCGGGTAATAGGTTCCTGCAATGGATTGATTTGTTTGCTTGGTTTTCATTATTGTTCCGATCTACAAAAACAATGTTGCTGGGTCCGGTTTTGGAACCCTGCTACAAGGTCAAGATCTGAAAAGTCCACATTTTTATATCCTGAAGAATTCACAACTTTAAATGAATGTACTGGGTTTGGCTATGATCATTTAAGTGGCATTTACAAAGTGGTGGTAGGGTTTTCCTTTCCCAAAGACAAGGTTGGTTCAAAAAACCTTGTGAAAGTCTTCAATATGGGGGACAATTGTTGGAGAACCATTGAATGTTTCCCAACTTTTTTTCCTATGCCACCGAATGACATTGGAGTTTATTTGAGCGGCACTCTCAATTGGGTAACGTTTCGGAAAATCGAAGGTAATGTTTATCCTGATCTTGATTCATTTATAATTGTTTCACTTGATCTAGGGAAGGAGAAGTACGCACAATTGTCACTGCCTCCCAGTGAAATCAAATACCCGGGTCCAACTATTGGGGTTTTGAGGGATTGCCTATGTCTTTCTCATGATTACAACAAAACCCATTTTTTGGTTTGGGAAATGAAGGAGTTTGGATTTGAGCAGTCTTGGACTCCATTGCTGACCATTAGCTATCAACATTTTCAAACTCTTAGATTGGAATTTACCTCTATGAATATTATCTCAACACCATTGTGCATGTCTGAGAATGGTGATACCCTGATGCTACAACAAAGAATTTTGCATTATCAGAGAAATAAGAGATTGGAGGTTCTTGAAATCCCTAACAACATATATCGGTACATGGCCACAACCTATGTTGAAAGCTTGATTTCACCTTGTTGAAATTAAGGATGTTTACTATCAGACTTTAATGTTAATTCATGTGTGTCGCTTCAAGTCATTTTAAATTCAAGTAGGATAGATAAATGCTACTTAAGAGATAACCAAAATATTTTGTTGGTGCATCAATGACTAATTTGATGGATTATTATCTTTTGTAAATGAAAACATCAAAATCTAATGATTGGATTAGGTTGTTTTTGTTTTGTCTTTTGTTTACCATACATAAGAAGATGATTTTCCATATTACTAGAGATCAAGTTGATTTTTTCCTGAATATGCTAATTTGGTTGTTGGTTTGGTCTCCATCAAATTTCAAAACTAAATTCAGGTATGGAAAACTAGAAAGTTGTGTATCTTGTTCATTTTGTTGAATTTTTATAATGAAGAGGATACTCAACATTCTAGTTTTCCATACTTGTTTGATTTTTTTCGTACCTGTATGTCTGAACTAATTTTTGAATTTCTAAAGGAATTAATATATTACCATAACATTCACAAAAATGGGTCTTTTTACTAAACCGGAATGCATTTAAATTAATTATCATATGTGGATTTACTTGTATTTCAAATTTCCACAAGTTCTTGATAATGATGTATTCTCTAGTGTTCTCTAAGAGTTTATTATCTACCATTTAGTCCAATCAAATTTTGTCTAGTTGTTTATTATTCACATTGTATATAATTTCGAATTTGAAGTATCTCTAGCTAGCTCAAAAAATCAAAATTAAGTTCAATTTTTTACTTCCCTGATGTATTGTATTAAACATTTTGTGATGGTATACTTAAATTCATCCAATAAATTTATGAATATGAAATGTATCAATAGTTTTGGTAGATTGATGAGTTTTTCACTTTCTCGTTATGCTTTAACTTTTCCTTAAGCATGCTTTTAAAATTCAAAAGCAAGTTGACAAGGATGACATTTGTTAGAGACAGAAAGAAAGATGAATAGTGTAACATCCCGATTTTCATAAATAAAGTTATAAATAAGAATTTGGAGTACAAAAGAGTTTTATAAAAGAAACTAGGCGAGAAGAGGCTTAACAATGTGTTTGAGGGCATAACACTTCCCTTTGCTTGCCCAAGCGAGAAATGGCTCGCTTGAGCGAGGAGGAATGGAAATTTGGAAGTTCCAATCTGAAGGAGGATTTTCACTCAAGCGGGGGCATTCTCGCTTGTGTGAAAATATCAGTTAAAAGAGGTAAATTTGTCTCTGACATTTTTGCTTGAGCAATGGTCTTCTCGCTCAAGCGAAAAAGAGGTAGAGAGGGGATTCTCCTGGGACATTTTTCGCTTAAGAGAGAAAGGCCTTGCTCAGGGGAGAAAGGTGTTCTTCCTCAAGCGAGAAAGTCTCGCTGAAGCGAGAATCTTCTAGAGAGTTACTATCACAGTCTCGCTCAAGCGAGAGATTCTCGCTTAAGAGAGAATGCACGAAATCAGTTTTTAAAAAGCATTAAGTTAGGGCACCAACCTCATTTCAAACATTAAATACCTATTTTAGAGATAGGATTCTGGAGAGAGGAGCTCCCCAAAACTTGGATTGAAGGAGGAGAAGGAGTTTGCTCAACCACACACCTCACTACCTCTTCTCGTTTCTCTCTTGAGCTTGAGATTGGTGAGTTTAACTCACACTCTCACTCTATATTGCTTGTGTTATTCGTTTATGACCCTTCCTCTATTATTCCCTTTTCCAATATTGCTTGTGGTATGATTTTTTATTATTGATTGATGTTTTCCTAGTTCTCCCCTTGAATATGATTAAATGGTGTTGCATACCTAGACCTGGGGTTTGATGGTATGGGAGCTAGAGTGGGATTTGGGGTTCCCCATTATGTTGTTTGTGTACATACCATGCAAGTTTAATTTCATTATTATCATGAGTTTCATGAAAAACCCTTAAGTCTCATTGTTTAAAGTATTAAAGAGATAAATATCATGTTCGACTCCGGCCTCACGGGTCTATGACCATCTTGTTCATGTTGAGAAAAAAAATTCATGTTTCATGTTCGATAATAATCGATTTAGGTAATGGCGACAACTTTATATCCCCAAGGAAGACATTCCTTTTTTTCGGAGCTCAGGTTTAGCTTCATGTCAAGTGATAAGACCCTTGCTGCTAGGTTTAGCGGTTCATGTTAAGTTATGTTTCAAGTTATCAGTCATGTGCTTATGTAATCATGTCCAAGTTATCATGAATGTGTTGTTGCATTGAATTTTCTTTATTCCCTACACTTGTATGTTTAGTTGTGCTCATTGAGGCATTAGTCTCACCACAAGTTTGTGGATTACATTTTAGATTCCTAGGATCCTCCCTAGGACGACCGTTAAGGGTGTTAGAGCTGCTGGAGAAATTATTGTCATATGTTGCTTCTGTAGAGCATTTACTATTGTATTTCACTTTTTGTAGTACATTGCTAATTTATTCATTTTGATGGATATTTAGTACATGTGTGACCCATGATGGGTGTTTCTATTTCGTTGAGAACACATGTATTATAATATCAATGCCATGTTATGTATTTAAATTACTTTGATTATGCTTATGTAAACGTTGGATTACTTAAGAAAATCTATTTCATGTTTATCAATATCATTAATGTCACAAAAAATAAATTCCCTAAATTTTAGACTTATGTCTCCAACGAGCATAAATCCTAACTTTCTAGAATTAGGACGTTACAAATGGTTGCAATGGTCACATAATTCCATTCACTAAATAACTCACTTGACTTGATGTTTTAGTGAGTAGATTTTTTGCTTGATCTCTATCTTTTGTTTCTATACATTTTTTTCTCTCTTTTCAAATCAATACGTTAGGGAGTTGCGGGGAGATTAATATTCCCATTTGGAGAATGAGGCTTGAGGGACCAAATTAAAGGATCTTGGCAAGCTTTTACTTAACATATTTGCCATGTAGGATAATAAAAAGGAGCCCAATTATGAGAAAATGTGACAAGTAAGAAGTTAATGTCCCACATACAAAGGTTAGTAACGACAGATACTAACATGAAAGATGGTGCAAAACTTCATGAATGTTTTAGTTAATTTCATTACTTTGGGGATGAAGTAGGAGACAAAAGACAACTGTAAAGACGAATTTGAGCGTTTATTATATAAATAAATATCATCATCTATGAAAAAAAAAAAAACATTATGCTAAATACTACAAAAAATGTTTGAATTTAACTTTTGCTTAATCCAATATTTTGGACAAATATTGAAAAGGAAAATAATTCTAATGTGATATCATGTTTATATGATTTATTTTGTATTTGTCAATAATTAAAATACTAAAACATTAATATAAAAACAAAATAAGGAACCACTGAATTAGGTGTGTGTATATAGACATTATTCAATTTATTGATATTTTAAAGCATTTAGTTTAAGAATCTACCATATTTCAAATTTTAAGTAAATTTTGCATATTGATAATATTTAAGTTATTTGAGGAATATAAATTTTCCCTTCAATATAGTCTTTAAAGTTTTTATTCTCATTAGAGTGATGTTTGTCCCATTTTGTTTATAGTTATATTTTTCTAATTATTAAATAACGAAATTTAATAAATATTTCTAAATGACATTGATGAAACATTCAAATTTGTTAGACTCCTTGTTTGAGTATTATTCCGTGCTTCGAAATCTCTAGATTTATAATCTTATCAAGAAATTATGTATTAAACAATTTTCCTTAATTCTAAAATCTTTGTTTGCTATGAATATTGAATTTAAACTAGTGTAAGGTTTTAAACATTAGCAATATTTCAATAAATTAGATCACATATAAGTATCTTTATCTTTATCTTTATATATATAAAAGTAAGGTAGTGAAAGTGTGACTAATGAAATCTAAAGTGAGGGCACAATAGTAAATTACTTTAAACAAAACTTCTAAAATTAGAAAGTATCTTTGACATTTTAAATAATTTATATTATGCATCACCATTAATTAACTATAGTAATTATATTAAAGTAAATATCACAATAAAAATAAAAAATTATGATAATAACAAATATAAACAATGATAATTTAAAGCACATCTAATAATTTTTAAAAAATAAAAAATAATTAAAAATTTATAACATTCTCAAACACTTAAAAAATTAATTTATAAAACTAATTTATAATTATGTTGATAATAACTATAGTAATTATTTAATTATAGTTATTTTTATATAAAAAACTCAATATTATTTAAAGACCATTTTAACAATTTCAATATTAAAAGGGAAAGGTTTATAAGATAAATAAAAATATAATACAAAATTTAAAACATAATAAAATAATTTCAAAAGGGTACAACTTTATTTTAAAAAAATAAAAATATAATATGAACTTTTTAAAATAATTTCAAAAAGGTAAAACTTTAATTTAGAAAAATTAAAAATATTATATAAAATTTAAAACATACTCAAACACTTACAAATTATTTAATAATTACATTTATAATAACAGTAATTGTATTAAATATTTTATTATAGTTACCTTTATTATATATCAATATTAAAGCTAATTTTGACAATAATTTAAGAAAAAAATTATAACAAAAATAAAGATATAATATAAAATTTATAACATATTAAAATCATTTAGAAAATCATTTCAAAAAATTAAAAATGTAATACGCTATTTGAAACATACTCAAACACTTAAAAAATGTATAACTTTTGTTATAATAATTATAGTAAATTATTATATCAAAATATCAAATATCAGTATTAAAGTCATTTTAATAGTTTAAATATATTAAAAAAGGTTTATAAGATAAATAAAAATATACTATGAAATTTAAAATAATATTAAAAAATATTTTATAATTACGTTAATAGTAATTATAATAATTATTTAATTAGTATTTTTCTGTGGTTTCCTATTTTTGTTTAAAGGGTCTTTGTGACCTAGGATCAAGAACAACGTTTCTTAGTTTTCATGGTTTGCAAATGTCAAAGTCCCAACTAAATATTTGAAAAAAATTAAATTGTGATTGGTTATGACCATATTAATTTAGTTTTTGAGTTTTTTATTTTAATTTTATTGTTGACAATGATAAATGAAAGATTGAAAATGTTGCACAATTTCTTTAATTGGTGACTTATCTTTGTATGTGTTGCAACAACTTAGTTTTCACTTGATAGGAAAATTAAAATTTGATTTCGTTATGGGTAAAACTAGCTAGCAAAGTTTTTAAGTGGTTGATGAACTAAGCAATGCCTATAACCCATAAATTTTTTGTTCTATTTAATTGTATTGCCAAATGTGGGCATATATAAGTTGGCAAGAAAATTATTGATGTTTAGAAATAAATATTATAGTTCGGTCTATTTGATTTTAAACTTTAAAATAAAATAATGAACGTTATGTTTGAAAGCAATTCCAAGAATCTTAAAGTTTTATCCTATACAAGAGGCATTTTGGAGCATTAGAAAGAATATTCTAAAAGGTCATTCATGTTTTTTTTACATCATGTATGTACTAGAGACATTCCATAAACAATAGAAAAAATCTCAATAAGGAGTTATTCCATAAGCATTAAAGATAACATATTATATATTATATTGTATGATTTTTTATTATAGATCAGATAAGAAATCAAATAAAATAAAATCATTTCAAATAAATAAAAAGATAAAAGCCTATAAGATATAAGAGTGTGTTAGGAATAAAAGATGTAATCATTTAATTTAACACTATTTGATAAATGAGAATAGGGAATATTAATCATAAGTGAATCTTTTTGGAGAAAAATTCATTCTGTATGAAAGGGGGTATGAGGGGGAAAGTTTCAAAAATTGGTCAATTTCATGGATATGTACAAAAAATTTAAATATGATTTCCATGGAAAAAGAGTTGGTAGAGAGTATGATTGAAAATGGTAGTGAGACATATTTTCAGTTAGATAAATGGGTTAGGAGGAGCAATTATAGGACAAATAGTTATCAACCTTCAAAAAGAGTTAGTTATCCCATTAAAAATGTAATATATAAAAAAAATCTTTGATAAACTATAAAAAAGAATAACAGTTCCTTTTTTAAAGATGTACTTTTGAAACTTTTAGAATGTTTAGATAATCATATTTTTGGAAAATATTATGTAATTAATAAATTAAAATAATTTTAAAAGTTACTATAGTTTTTAACTTCTTTTATAAATATAATTTAAAATAGGATTTAATGGATATACACGGATAATATAAAAAAATTTACATGTTGAGGTGGAATAAAAGGAAAAAAAGGGAAGTAGCTTGAGTTTGTTAGGACATATTGTGCAAAAGAAAAATTGAGGCAAAGATAAGAATAAAGGATAAATAATGAAAAACAATCATTCACGTTAATATATAATTTTTAACTTTCATATATTATGAATTCTATTTATTAAAAAATTATTGTATGTCTTTTTTTTTTCAAAATATTATTTTATATGTCTAATACAACAAAAGTGCCCCGTGCATGGCACGGGTACAAGAATAGTTATAATAAGTATCATCACTTCAAAAATTTGATAAATAAAGTTTTCATAATAAATTACATTTTGATTGTTTAATAATCTATGTTTTAAGATTATACAAATTATATATCAATATAAATTATTTAGCTTTATCATTTGAATGTTAATTTTTCTAAATAAT
The DNA here is from genome assembly GCA_026901365.1 of Sesbania bispinosa. NCBI lineage: Eukaryota > Viridiplantae > Streptophyta > Magnoliopsida > Fabales > Fabaceae > Sesbania > Sesbania bispinosa. The sequence continues at coordinate 1,458,300 of QLOH01000032.1, read as the reverse complement.
ATTTTTGCTTAATGTAATATAAGTATTAAAAATATATAAATATAAAACAATACATATTTGCAAGTAAATCTAACTTTTAAAAGATAAATTGAAATATTTTAATAATAATATCATATTTATATATATATATATATACTTAAAATATGATATATTATATCTTTTATGAAACTCAACTTTCCCTTCCCTTCTCTATATATAATTCCAAACCCTAAATTTGTTGGTATTAGAATAGTCTACCATCATCGCAACATGCCACCTCTGGGGCATGATCTCCATGGCATTAATTCACCACCGATTCTGACAGACGAACTCATCAGAGAAATCCTATCATGGCTTCCAGTAAAGTCTCTTACTCGATTCAAGTGTGTGAGCAAATCGTGGAATTCCTTTCACTCAGATCCCCAATTTGTGAAATTACACCTTAGTCGATCGTCTATAAGAAATTTCAACTTTTCCCACCTCCGTTTACTATTCCTGTGCGAAATTAGCAATGAAGGTAATACACATGACTCATCTCTCTCTGTGGGTACCTTTCTCGAAAACCCTTCAACCATTGTGGATAAATCACATTTACTCTGTAGATTAAAGAAAAAGTATCGGGTAATAGGTTCCTACAATGGATTGATTTGTTTGCTTGGTTTTCATTATTGTTTTGATCTACAAAAACAATGTTGTTGGGTCCGATTTTGGAACCCAGCTACAAGGTCAAGATCTGAAAAGTCCACATTTTTATATCCTGAAGAATTCACAACTTTAAATGAATGTACTGGGTTTGGCTATGATCATTTAAGTGGCACTTACAAAGTGGTGGTAGGGTTTTCCTTTCCCAAAGATAAGGTTAGTTCAAAAAGCCTTGTGAAAGTCTTCAATATGGGGGACAATTGTTGGAGAACCATTGAATGTTTCCCAACTTTTTTTCCTATGCCTCCGAATGACATTGGAGTTTATTTGAGCGGCACTCTCAATTGGGTAACGTTTCGGAAAATCGAAGGTAATGTTTATCCTGATCTTGATTCATTTATAATTGTTTCACTTGATCTAGGGAAGGAGAAGTACGCACAATTGTCACTGCCTCCCAGTGAAATCAAATACCCGGGTCCAACTATTGGGGTTTTGAGGGATTGCCTATGTCTATCTCATGATTACAACAAAACCCATTTTTTGGTTTGGGAAATGAAGGAGTTTGGATTTGAGCTGTCTTGGACTCCATTGCTCACCATTAGCTATCAACATTTTCAAACTCTTAGATTGGAATTTACCTCTATGAATATTATCTCAACACCATTGTGCATGTCTGAGAATGGTGATACCCTGATGCTACAACGAAGAATTTTGCATTATCAGAGAAATAAGAGATTGGAGGTTCTTGAAATCCCTAACAACATATATCGGTACATGACCACAACCTATGTTGAAAGCTTGATTTCACCTTGTTGAAATTAAGGATGTTTATTAACAGACTTTAATGTTAATTCATGTGTGTCGCTTCAAGTCTTTTTAAATTCAAGTAGGATAGATAAATGCTACTTAAGAGATAACCATAATATTTTGTTGGTGGATCAATGACTAATTCTCAGGATTATTATCTTTTGTAAATGAAAACATCAAAATCTAATGATTGGATTAGGTTGTTTTTGTTTTGTCTTTTGTTTATCATACATAAGAAGATGATTTTCCATATTTCTAGAGATCAAGTTGATTTTTTCCTGAATATGCTAATTCGGTTGTTGGTTTGGTCTCCATCAAGTTTCAAAACTAAATTCAGGTATGGAAAACTAGAAAGTTGTGTATCCTGTTCATTTTGTTGAATTTTATAATGAAGAGGATACTCAACATTCTAGTTTTCCATACTTGTTTGATTTTTTTTCGTACCTGTATGTCTGAAATAATTTTGGAATTTCTAAAGGAATTAATAAATTACCATAACCTTCACAAAATGGGTCTTTTTACTAAACCGGAATGCATTTAAATTAATTATCATATGTGGATTTACTTGTATTTCAAATTTCCACAAGTTCTTGATAATGATGTATTGTCTAGTGTTCTCTAAGTGTTTATTATCAACCATTTAGTCCAATCAAATTTTGTCTAGTTGTTTATTTTTCACATTTTATATAATTTTGAATTTGAAGTATCTCTAGCTAACTCAAAAAATCAAAATTAAGTTCAATTTTTACTTCCCTGATGTATTATTTTAAACATTTTGTGATGGCATACTTAAATTCATCCAATAAATTTATGAATATGAAATGTATCAATAGTTTTGGTAGATTAATGAGTTGTTCACTTTCTCGTTATGTTATAACTTTTCCTTAAGCATGCTTTTAAAATTCAAAATCAAGTTGACAAGGATGACATTTGTTAGAGACAGAAAGAAAGATGAATAGTGTAACATCCCGATTTTCATAAATAAAGTTATAAATAAGAATTTGGAGTACAAAAGAGTTTTATAAAAGAAACTAGGCGAGAAGAGGCTTAACAATGTGTTTGAGGGCATAACACTGCCCTTTGCTTGCTCAAGCGAGAAATGGCTCGCTTGAGCGAGGAGGAATGGAAATTTGAAAGTTCCAATCTGAAGGAGGATTTTCACTCAAGCGGGGGCATTCTCGCTTGTGTGAAAATATCAGTTAAAAGAGGTAAATTCGTCGCTGACATTTTTGCTTGAGCAATGGTCTTCTCGCTCAAGCGAAAAAGAGGTAGAGAGGGGATTCTCTCGGGACATTTTTCGCTTAAGAGAGAAAGGCCTTGCTTAGGAGAGAAAGGTGTTCTTCCTCAAGCGAGAAAGTCTCGCTGAAGCGAGAATCTTCTAGAGAGTTACTGTCACAGTATCGCTCAAGCGAGAGATTCTCGCTTAAGAGAGAATGCACGAAATCAGTTTTTAAAAAGCATTAAGTTAGGGCACCAACCTCATTTCAAACATTAAATACCTATTTTAGAGATAGGATTCTGGAGAGAGGAGCTCCCCAAAACTTGGATTGAAGGAGGAGAAGGAGTTTGCTCAACCACACACCTCACTACCTCTTCTCGTTTCTCTCTTGAGCTTGAGATTGGTGAGTTTAACTCACACTCTCACTCTATATTGCTTGTGTTATTCTTTTATGACCCCTCCTCTATTATTCCCTTTCCAATATTGCTTGTGGTATGATTTTTTATTATTGATTGATGTTTTCCTAGTTCTCCCCTTGAATATGATTAAATGGTGTTGCATACCTAGACCTAGGGTTTGATGGTATGGGAGCTAGAGTGGGATTTTGGGTTCCCCATTATGTTGTTTATGTACATACCATGCAAGTTTAACTTCATTATTATCATGAGTTTCATGAAAAACCCTTAAGTCTCATTGTTTAAAGTATTAAAGAGATAATTATCATGTTCGACTCCGGCATCACGGGTCTTTAACCATCGTGTTCATGTTGAGAAAAAAAAATTCATGTTTCATGTTTGATAATAATTGATTTAGGTAATGGCGACAACTTTATATCCCCAAGGAAGACATTCCTTTTATTCGGAACTCAGGTCTAGCTTTATGTCAAGTGATAAGACCCTTGCTGCTAGGTTTAGCGGTTCATGTTAAGTTATGTTTCAAGTTATCAGTCATGTGCTTATGTAATCATGTCCAAGTTATCATGAATGTGTTGTTGCATCGCATTTTCTTTATTCCCTACACTTGCATGTTTAGTTGTGTTCATTGAGGCATTAGTCTCACCACAAGTTTGTGGATTACATTTTAGATTCCTAGGATCCTCCCTAGGACGATTGTTAAGGGTGTTAGAGCTGCTAGAGAAATTATTGTCATATGTTGCTTTTGTAGAGCATTTACTATTGTATTTCACTTTTTGTAGTACATTGCTAATGTATTCATTTTGATGGATATTTAGTACATGTGTGACCCATGATGGGTGTTTCTATTTTGTTGAGAACACATGTATTGTAATATTCATGCCATGTTATGTATTTAGATTACTTTGATTATGCTTATGTAAATGTTGGATTACTTAAGCAAATCTATTTCATGTTTATCGATATCATTAATATCACAAAAAATATATTCCCTAAATTTTAGACTTATGTCTCCAACGGGCATAAATCCTGACTTTCTAGAATTAGGCCGTTACAAATGGTTGCAATGGTCACATAATTCCACTCACTAAATAACTCACTTGACTTGATGTTTTAGTGAGTAGATTTTTTGCTTGATCTCTATCTTTTGTTTCTTTACATTTTTGTCTCTCTTTTCAAATCAATACGTTAGGGAGTTGTGGGGACATTAATATTCAAATTTGGAGAATAAGGCTTGAGGGACCAAATTGAAGGATCTTGGCAAGCTTTTACTTAACATATTTGCCATGTATGATAATAAAAAGGAGCCCAGTTATGAGAAAATGTGACAAGTAAGAAGTTAACGTCCCACATATAAAGGTCAGTAACGACAGATACTAACATGAAGGATGGTGCAAAACTTCATGAATACTTTAGTTAATTTCATTATTTTGGGGACGAAGTAGGAGACAAAAGACAACTGTAAAGATGAATTTGAACGTTTATTTTATAAATAAATATCATCATCTATGAAAAATAAAAGAAAACATTATGCTAAATACTACAAAAAAAAAGTTTGAATTTAACTTTTGCTTAATCCAATATTTTGGACAAATATTTAAAAGGAAAATAATTCTAATGTGATATCATGTTTATATGATTTATTTTGTATTTATCAATAATTAAAATACTAAAATATTAATATAAAAACAAAATAAGGAACCACTAAATTAGGTGTGTTTATATAGACATTATTCAATTTATTGATATTTTAAAGCATTTAGTTTAAGAATCGAACATATTTCAAATTTTAAGTAAATTGTGCATATTGATAATATTTAAGTTATTTGAGGAATAGAAATTTTCCCTTCAATATAGTCTTTAAAGTTTTTATTCTCATTAGAGTGATGTTTGTCCCATTTTGTTAATAGTTACATTTTTCTAATTATTCAATAACGAAATTTAATAAATATTTTTAAATAACATTGATGAAACTTCCAAATTTGTTAAACTCCTTGTTTGGGTATTATTTCGTACTTCAAAATCTCGAAATTATTAATCTTATCAAGAAATTATGTATTAAACAACTTTCCTTAATTCTAAAATCTTTGTTTGTTATGAAAATTGAATTTAAACTAGTATAATGTTTTAATCATTAGCAATATTTTAATAAATTAAATCACATATAAGTATTATAATAAGTATCTTCACTTCAAAAATTTGATAAATAAAGTTTTTATAATAAATTACACTTTGATTGTTTAATAATCTATGTTTTAAGATTATACAAATTATTTATCAATATAAATTATTTAGCTTTATCATTTGAATGTTAATTTTTCTAAATAATATTTTTGCTTTATGTAATATAAGTATTAAAAATATATAAATATAAAACAAACATATTTGAAAGTAAATCTAACTTTTAAAAGATAAATTGAAATATTTTAATAATAATATCATATTTATATATATATATACTTAAAATATGATATATTATATATTTTATGAAACTCAACTTTCCCTTCCCTTCTCTATATATAATTCCAAACCCTAAATTCGTTGGTATTAGGATAGTCTACCATCATCGCAACATGCCACCTCTAGGGCATGATCTCCATGGCATTAATTCACCACCGATTCTGACAGACGAACTCATCAGAGAAATCCTATCATGGCTTCCAGTAAAGTCTCTTACTCGATTCAAGTGTGTGTGCAAATCGTGGAATTCCCTTCGCTCAGATCCCCAATTTGTGAAATTACACCTTAGTCGATTGTCTACAAGAAATTTCAACTTTTCCCACCGCCGTTTACTATTCCTGTGCGAAATTAGCAATGAAGGTAATACACATGCCTCATCTCTCTCTGTGGGTACCTTTCTCGAAAACCCTTCAACCATTGTGGATAAATCACATTTACTCTGTAGATTAAAGAAAAAGTATCGGGTAATAGGTTCCTGCAATGGATTGATTTGTTTGCTTGGTTTTCATTTTTGTTTCGATCTACAAAAACAATGTTGTTGGATCCGGTTTTGGAACCCAGCTACAAGGTCATGATCTGAAAAGTCCACATTTTTATATCCTGAAGAATTCACAACTTTAAATGAATGTACTGGGCTTGGCTATGATCATTTAAGTGGCACCTACACAGTGGTGCTATGGCTTTCCTTTCCCAAAGATAAGGTTGGTTAAAAAAACCTTGTGAAAGTCTTCAACATGGGGCACAATTGTTGGAGAACCATTGAATGTTTCCCAACTTTTTTTCCTATGCCTCCAAATGATATTGGAGTTTATTTGAGTGGCATTCTCAATTGGGTAACGTTTCGAAAAATCGAAGGTAATGTTTATCCTGATCTTGATTCATTTATAATTGTTTCACTTGATCTAGGGAAGGAGAAGTACGCACAATTGTCACTGCCTCCCAGTGAAATCAAATACCTGGGTCCAACTATTGGTGTTTTGAGGGATTGCCTATGTCTTTCTCATGATTACAACAAAACCCATTTTTTGGTTTGGGAAATGAAGGCGTTTGGATTTGACTAGTCTTGGACTCCATTGCTGACCATTAGCTATCAACATTTTCAACCTCTTAGATTCGAATTTACCTCGTAGGTGGAGCGCAGATCTCCGTTTTCTGCTTTCCTGATTTCCTATTTTCTGGCTTGATCTCTTGCTAATATTATCTTTACTTGATTTTCTTTCCTGATTTCCTTCTTTTTAGCTTGATCTTATCCTTATTTGCTGCTATCTTGTTACTCCATTTAAAACTTTCCTTGTTATCTGCAAAATCAACAAATTTCTTATCAAAATAGCATCAAATTCAAATTTGAATTAAATATTCACAAGATCTGCAATTTAAACTAAAAAGAGATAAATTGGGGTATAAATCTAACATTTTGCCCTTGATAAGTGTTGTAATTATATAGAAATTTATCATTAATTTAGCACTTATCACCTAGAAAAGCTATTGAGAATACTTTGGTAGAATTAAGGAAATGATTTTGCTATAAAGTAATGATGAGAAATATTGAGATGTAACCAAATTAAGAACTATGATATGTGATCGATCCTTCTATAAAGTAAATGAATAATGTAATTAAAAGTATATAATAGCTGAATTTTTTTTTATGATCTTCTCCCATTAACACATTCATGAGAATTAAAGCCTTTGCACCCAAAGAATACTTTGAAGTATATTTCAGTTTGATCCGAAAGGTTACTTTGAAGAGCTGATAGAATTAATTTTCTCAAGACTTTGGATGCATGACTTCATTCTCATAAAGTACAAGGACCTGGACATTTTTTAGTTTTTTCAACTGATAAAAGTTCAAGATCATTTGAGTTTATATTCTAATTAAGATTCAAATCCACGGAAAGTTGGTTTATATGTAGTTCTTTTAAGGATATTAGTATGACTCTATTTTGACTATCTTTTACCAATTCTATTGCATAACTAAATCAACCATCATCCAGTTGCTCTTCCTCCTTTAGATCATCCAACATTTGAATGCATTTAGGAATAGAATATTGTCCACAGACATGAGATATTATTTCTATTTCATCATTTTTAGCTTCATTGTGATTTTTTGCAGCTGAACTATATCTTTCTAAAGATTTTCTCATAATCATTGCATTGCTAACTTTGGACTTGTCTTTTTCCTTTTTGTCACCTATGTCTTTTGACACCTTTTTTTTTTCTTTTTGAGTTGGGTGTTCTACATAGGGCTAAAATAGTCTTCAAAATTGAATTCATTGTCATCGTATTCAATAATTTCTTATTATGGTATATCCAATGCAATATTTCCACGCACCAAAATCAATTGGAACACCCATAGTTGGTGTCCATGCATTTTCAATTGTTTCCATTACATCACCGAATATAATTTCCAATTCATCAATAAATATAATCCTTGATGTCAAAATTTTGCATATTTGATACTCTTCTGCATGTTATAGTTGAAATATGTTGGCAAACTGTTTTGATTAGTGACTTGTAATTGTAGGCAATAAGGCAATATTTTGATTAGTGAATATACATTCCAATGTCGTATTTAAAGGCTTTTCAACACATGTTCAAAGCAAGAGCACTAAGGGAGAACCAGATAATTTCTGGAACAAGGCCACCATATATGTTTAATAATTTCTTTGTTAGAGAACTAGATAACCAAGCACCACCAGTACAAACAAAGGGCTTCACATAATCAAGAACTAGGAACCTACAAGAACTGGATATAGAGGGAATCAAGTAGAAGACAGTTGATGGCAACTGCTAGAAGAGCTTTGAGCTGGCAGCAGAGAATTGTTGAGCTAGAGGAAAGCTTGGACCTGTCTAGGATGCTTGGAGCTTTGGTCAACCCCCATTGTCAACCTTGACCAACTTGATCCAAGTCAACATGAAGACTTCATTTAATTAGGAGTTAATTAGAATTTAATTGTCATAGGACTAATTTGTAATTTCCCTAATCCTTCTCTTAATGAAGGGCATTACTTTTAGTGGTTCAAGTGGCTAGTAGCTACTTGAGCTACATTAGCCTTAGGACATGGATTCAACACCCAATTAGAATAGTTTTTAGTCTTCCTTTATTTTCCATTCTATTTTGACTGCCCACTTTTCCCTATAAATAGGGGGCCTCTCTTCTTCATTTGTAACTTTGATTTATGAGTAGAGAAGGCTTGGTGGTTCTTACTCAAACCATTTGAGACTTATCTAATTCCCCCGAATCAGTGGCATCTAGCAACGATCTTATCTGCCATAGGAGTTGCCTGCTATAGTAGTGATCACCTCCATCTCAATCCTCTTCCATTTTCACTTTTTCTTCTTCAAATTTCCCTACTTTTTGTGCGCTATTTTTCTGCATATTTTCTCCATCTTGGCCGAAATCTAACATTGCTTTTGGTCCCTTGCTTTAAATTTTAGATCTAGGAAGTCAGTAAGTGAAAGCCAATTAATGGTGAGAGTGTGATGTGACTTCAACGGGTAGAACAGAAGGTGTGGTGACGTTGACGTAAACGGTGGAGGCACTATACACAGTGAAAGCGAGAGGGCCCGAGGGAGATCATGTGAATGATGATGGTGGAGACACTACGCGCGGTGAGAGTGACAGAGGCGCGTGGACATGGTGATGTCGATGGCAATAGTGGAGGCACGATGCATAGTGAGAGAAAAAGGTGGGCAACGACACATTGAAAGAGAGAGGTGGAGGTTTGATGACACACTGCGTAGGAGAAGCTGAGAAAGCGAGATGTTTCTATGTTGTGTGTGTTACTTCGTGTAACACTCTAATTTCTAAATTCAAAACTTAGTCCGTTGGAAACTAAATTATGAAAATTCGAAACTAAAACATACAATTCTGGATATCAAACCTCATATTTATTTAAGTGTCCAACAAAACTTATACAAAATGTGAATAACTTAAACCTTAATGACATAATCAAAGTCCATAATATACAATCTTGTCCAAAGATCATAAACCAGCATCTCTAATATCAACAAAGCTATACATCAGGCCCGAAGGCTACAAACTGAACAACCTGACAAAAATACCAAGTGATACAACTTATATATATATATATATATACAATCCAAAAAGAAGCATCTAAACACATCAGATCTGGCTCTAAACTCACTTATTTCCTCCAGGAGGTACCTGGACAACTAAAGTAAATCCCCGAAACGTGGGGTGAGATAATAATCTCAGCGAGTATAACTAAACATGAATAAAGTGTGGGTGAAGATCAACTTAACTAACTAATATGAAGCCAAATATCATACTCATATTCATATCAAATAAAGATAATTAACATAACATATTCATAAACATAATGCTCAAATCATTATAATACAATAATAATGCAACTCACTGCTATAATTAGCAGGCATGAACTTATTACTGAAACTGGAGTTAGACATGAGCTCAGACTACAGGAAACGTCTTTCCCGGGGACGTATCCCACCCATTACTGGACCGAAGTCATGTTTTACTTAGTTTGCTTAACTTTTTACTCACAGCACGAAGGTCGGCTTATATTACTCACGGTCAAAACCGATAAACATGAATTGATAACCCAAAACTAGAATTTCAAGCAATTCGAGTGTTTCGAGACTTTCGTAAGTTTCGTAACTTTGAAATTCAAGGGATTTATAATCAATTCCTAGCATAATATACTCAATTCTAGTGCAATCATCATAATTCCATTCAACTTAATCATATAGAAAGGGAATCAAGGAAATAGGGTTCATACAATGGGCATTTCGTCAATTTCGCTACTTTCGTAATTCTCGCTACCCTAAGGTTTTCAATGAAAATCACCGATCAAACTACTCAATCTCATACAACCATCATCAATCCAACTACAATATACATCTAGAAAGGGAATCAAAAGAGTAGGGTTCATACAACGTGGAGAAATCAAAAATCAAAGAAAAGTGTGAGTGTGTGAGTTATACTCACCAATTTCTTGAAATTCACAAGAGGAATTGATGAATTGAAGGTTCCCTTGATGAATCCTAGCGTCAAAATCCCTTCCTAAGCTTTCAATTTGATGTTTCTCTCTATAACTCACTCTCTCTCTAGGGTTCGAAAGGGAAAAAGAAGATAAAACTAAAAATATGATTTTTGCATGTCTCGGTATATATACTGGACAGCTGGTAATCGATTACAACTTACAATAATGCTGTAATCGATTACCAGAGGTAAAAATTACACTAGAAAACGTTTCTGGGAATCTAGTAATTGATTACAACTCTTGGTAATCGATTACATAAAATTCAGCTCTCGGGTAATCGATTACAGACCCATTGTAATCGATTACCAAAAAACTCAGCTCTCAGGTAATCAATTACAACATGTGAGTAATCGATTACCTAAAAACTAGCTCTCAGGTAATCGATTACAACCTGTGAGTAATCGATTACCTAAAAACTAGCTCTCGGGTAATCGATTACAGACCCTCTGTAATCGATTACCAGCAACCAAAAACTCTTCATTTTAACCTGAATAGAATTCTAACTTAGTTTCTATAATCCACTTTCAATCTTTAATTTCTCAACTCATTTTCCCTTAATTACCAATACACAATTATCTTCTTTATTATTTATATTTATTTATTTTTTGTCTAATGAGTTATTAAAACTTCCAATTTTGCGGGATGTTACACTTCGTAGGGATAAAAGGAATGTGTTACTGTGTAGGGATAAAAATAATGCATAATTCAATAAAAAATAATAGAAGATAGACATGAAGGTTTGAGGGCTAGTCATAAGAAAAAATCTCCAAGTTTTTAAAAATTAAGGTGTAAAAAGTTAATTTAAAAAAAACTCATTTTCTTCTCATAAAATAAGTAACTTTTTTACGTTAAGAACTTTGGAATAAATATGTTTGACAAGACTTCTTCTTTTAAAGAGAAGAAAAGCCGTAAATAAGTCACCTTAGTAAAGTCAAAAGATTTAAATGATAGTTTTCATTTTATTATAATTTAAATATATTACGTGTTATGTTTATTTTTAAATTTTTATTTTTAGGTGGGTCAATCCACTAACTCGCCAAATCCACTACAAAACAAGATATATAGGTTACACCTGACAATTATTAGCCATATAAATAAATAGTCGAAGAGACAGAACCCTAGCGCGACGCGGGTAAGAGAGTTCATCACCTTTGGGGGCTCTTCCCCTCCATGGGAGGAGCTCCTCCCTCCATGAGAGGGTATCCTACTCACTATAGGTGATTATTCTCTGTCTTTAGTGAGAATTTTTATGTTTTGCTTTTCTGTTTTGTTTTTTTTTTTCTATATTTTTTTCCTTTCTCCATCCCACCACCACCACCACCACCTCTCCCTCCTCCCTTTTGGCCACCACCTCCATAGTCTTTGACCCCTCCTCCTTTGCGAGATTCTATTAGAGTCATAATCTTACAGCACTGTTTTTACTCAGATTCGCTGCCTTCTTTGCATTTTCAACACTAGAGCTTGATTTTGCAGCACTATTTTACTCCGATTGACTGCGATTGTTGTTGTGGTTTTTTGCTTGGAGTTGATATTGGACATGTGCTGATCCGGAAGGAATTAAAAAAAGAAGAAGAAAAGTTCATGCTTGTTGTTTCAGAATTTCTGTAATAGGAGACTTTGATTTATTTTTCTGTTATTATTACGACTGCTAAATTGTTTAAATTAACCGAGTATACATGCTCGATGTGTTGTTTAGATCTGTAATTTATTGCGGTAATACTCTTTATTAGGGATGACAATTTTGTACTGCATGTGGGGATCCCCGCAGGTACTGCCCCATATGGGGACCCGAGGATGGGGAATTTTTCCCCGTGGGGATGGGGATGGGGACTAAAATCCCCCCGAGACAGATTTGTGGATGGGGACGGGGATTATGCTCCCTGCCCCGCGGGGTCCCCGCCCCACCACTTATATATATAAAATTTTTTATTTATATGATATATATTATACTATACTATAATATATATAATTTCTATTTTATATTATTCTAATTTATAATTTAAAATTGAATTTCTAATTCTTTTATATTATTTTTGCTCTTTATATTATATTTTATATTTTATTTTTATAATTATGGGTCCCCATGGGGATGTGGGGAATGAGGATGGGGAAAAAATTATCCCGAGATAGGGATCGAGGATGGGGACGGGGATAAAATGGGGAGGCGGGGACGAGGAGCGAGAAAGTATTCCCCACCCCCGTCCCGCGCGGGTACCATCCCTACTCTTTATTTAATATCCGTAAATTTTGTAAGTGTTACTGGATATTTTTCAATGAACGTTCTCTTGATAAAAAAAAAAAAACACCTATCAACACCTCTTTATTGACGAGCCAAACAGTTTGTATTTGGCAGCCAGCCAGCTTTGACAGCTGTAGTTACGTGGGAGAAGCATGTTTTTTGTCAACGCATTTTTTTCAAAGCATTTTGTGTTGTTTTAAGTGAATCATAATTGAACTGACTTTCAATTTTTTTATTGGATTTTCAATTATTTTTTTATACAACGCAGGAATAGTCTAGGAGCATGTAAGAAAATGGGTTGGGCCGAATTGCCGAAATTATATCGAAGAACTAAACGAATCCTTGGCTGAAATCATGGGCTAATTGAGTATCCTAGATCTATCTGTGTCCAGAAACTTACAGTTACAAAGCATGTCAATCTGACAAAAAAAAAAGGCATGTCAATTTGGTCAATTGGTTTAATAAAAGTTACAATGCTGGTAAACGTGCCGCAAATAATGTACACTATTTGTACCATTATTTTCAGTTTTGATTTTTTGTTTTTTTTATTTTAATAGTTTTTATTTTATTATTATATTTATTTTTATTTATTTGTCTTATTAAATAAAAATTAGATAAGAAATACAATAAATGTGTATTTTTAGAAGAGTTGACGTAAATTTTTTATCATCATTATTTTATTTTGATATTAGTAACCAAATAAACTATTTATTCACCATTTCTAGACATACAATTAACCTCGTGTTAACAATCATTGTTTCATTCTGATGCAAATAACCAAATTTATTATTTCATTAAGCCTTAATGGACACACAATTAACCTCATTTTTATAATATTGCATTTCACGAAGGGTTAACATAAATTCCATGTGATCATTGTTCTATGTTGATGCAATTACCAAATTTACTATTTGTTCATATAGAATTTCCTAGCGGCGTTCTCCAGTCGAAGACGCTGAAGCTTCTCGCAGTCCATGGTGGAGCACGACGGATCCACGGCGGGGCAGAGTGTACCTGCAAGGACTCCGATGCTTAAGTTAGTAAGGACCCTGATCAGAGTATATAATAATAGAGTGAATGTGTACCTCAGATGAGTCTCCGACAATGTATTTATAGAGTGATTTTGGCGGGAAAGGTGGTTAGTTTGTTGTAACAGATTCCTAAAAACGCGGAACCTCGCTGAGTTGTGGTATGTGCCCGCGCTGTGGCTATGTCGGATGGTAGTATAATTCCGGAGAATGACCCCGGACTGAGTTCCAAATATCTCCAGAATGACCCCGGACACGCGGAGTCGTGGTGTGTGTGCATGTTGTGAAGATGTCGGCCAATAATGGGCCGACCTCCAAATATCTCCAGAACATATGCCCCCAAGTCGGGTGCTTTGATATCAAGTATCTGACTTGAAATAGTCCGGATCATTGAGTCGGCTTGATACGTTCTGTAAACAGTCGGGATAAACCGGATCGGGGTCCCATAATCAGAATTCTGTACTTTGTCGAAGTCGGCAATGCTGGTTAGGTGCAAATGACTACCTGTGCCATGTATAGCCGGTCTAGATAAGTTCCGTCTTGGCGAAGACGGTTGATGTCTGCGTAAGCATGGGACTTAGCCCAAATTGTTTGCATAATGGCTTTATATTTGTCAAGTTTAAGAACAATATCGGCACCAATAAGCCGGAAGAGATGCCCCCAAGCTGGTATTAAGTCGGTGCATGTTGTTAACCGCTGAAGTCGATTTTGATTTGGGCGCACACGTTGACGTACCCTTCAAGGAACTGAGTCCGAAATGATGATAAGCAAGCTATGATCTCAAGGAACTGGGTCCGAGATGATAATTCGAAGTGTCGAGGAACGCTCTGACATGGATATCTGGGGCCTCGTAGACCTGAACCAGAGATGAGAAGCATAATCCAAAGAAAATCGAGAAAACAAATACAATAATAATCAAGGGACTGGTCCTGATATAATAATCAAGTAATTGTGCCCGAGCTGTTGAGGGACTAAACCCGAAATGGTCGAGGGACTACGCCCGAGATGCTCAAGGGACTAGGCCCGAGATAATCGAGGGACTATGCCCGAAATGCTAAAGGGACAAGCCCGAGATAGTCGAGGGACTGCGCCCGAAATGCTCAAGGGACAAGTCCCAGATAGGCAAGGGACAAGCCCGAGATGGTCGAGGCGCTAAGCCCGAACTGCTCAAGGGACTTAGCCCGAGATAACTCAAGGAACTACGTCCGAGATCGTCGAGGGACTAAGCCCGATATGCTCAAGGGACTAAGCCCGAGATAACTCAAGGAATAAATCCGAGATCATCGAGGGACTAGGCCCGAGGTGTCGAGGGACTAAGCCCGATATGCTCAAGGGACTAAGCCCGAGATAACTCAAGGAATAAATCCGAGATCGTCGAGCCGAGGTGTCGAGGGACTAAGCCCGATATGCTCAAGGGACAAGCCTGAGATAGTCGAGGGACTACGCCCGAAATGCTCGAGGGACTAGGCCCGAGATGGTCAAGGGACTATGCCCGAAATGCTCAAGGGACAAGCCCGAGATAGTCGAGGGACTACGCCCGAAATGCTCAAGGGACAAGCCCGAGATAGTCGAGGGATTATGCCCGAGATGGTCGAGGGACTAGGCCCGAGATGGTCGAGGGACTGTGCCCGAAATGCTCAAGGGACAAACCCGAGATAGTCGAGGGACTACGCCCGAAATGCTCGAGGGACTAGGCCCGAGATGGTCGAGGGACTATGCTCGAAATGCTCAAGGGACAAGCCCGAGATAGTCGAGGGACTACGCCCGGAATGCTCGAGGGACTAGGCCTGAGATGCTCAACATCTTAGAAATTCCGAGGATCATAATCTGAGGACAAAGGAACATAGTCCGTGATGAGGATTTCGCCAAGTAAATCCTGCAATGAAAGCAAACCTTGTATTTTGTGTGAAATAATGTCAACAGATATGAAGAAATAATCCGAGATGTGAAGAGAAGAACTCTGAGGCGTAAGAAACGGAATATGACTTCCGAGGTGCGATGAGCTTATGTTATCCAAGATGTAAATAATCCGAAAGGTTAATTTGAAAAAATTATAATCCCGAGCCAGTGCAAAGAACTACTTCTAATCCGAGCGCATTGAGAGAGTCCCAGTATATGAGCTGAGAAATATATAATATGAGCATGTTATAGTTCCGAGATGTCATATCTGAAAAGCCATGAAGAGGGTAATTAAAAGGTTTCACTGTTCCGAAATCGGAGTAATGTCTGTGTGGTAGTGATTGCCCGGGCCATTCGTAATGTCAATTGGGGAGGCATGGCGTCGTGCTCATGACTCGGAATTAATTCTGAAGGTATGTGCTGGCAACTCGGACTTAAAAGGGGATATCATCTTAGATTAATCACGGAAAAACAAAGTCGGCTATCTAGTAAGTTGATATCGGTTAGTGATTATCACCGGATCAAATTTGCACCGCAAATCCTACTGCTGGAAGCCTGGAACCAAGAGTTTTGTCGTAGCCACTATCTGCGTGGCCCCTGAATAAATCCTAAATGTCGGAGCAATAACCATGTCAGAATTTAACCATTAATTTTCAGGCATGTAAATGCATGGGTAATCATGTATGCTTACACAGTTGAGCATCTTTGGAGCTTCAGTTGAAGATAAGATATATATCTCTATCTGACTGAATTATGAGCATTTGTGCCGAATGTCGAGTAGCTACTACAAAGACAATTTTTGCTCTCTCAAGGTGGTGTCAAAGATCATGTTGGATCAAAGATTTTTTCAACTGAAGGAGCTGTTCCGGTTCTCTGGGAGCATCTGCAGAAGGGAATAACCCCATGTTAGAGCTGAAGCAGCTGGTGCTCTTAAATCTCTACCAGACCCAGTGCCATGTCTCGGCGTCAAACACAAAGCTAGCAGACAGCAATAGAAGAGTTCACAGAGGCAAATATTAAACTTGAGATGGAGAAAGCATTGCATTGGCTGGTTCCAATTGTTTTAAACACAGCAGAAGCGCATCATGATTTCGGCTGGGTAGGGGATTGGCCAAGCACTGGATCTGAGCTAAACAAGAAGGCCTTGAAGACATTAAGTCCAATGTCGGGAATGCCCTGCAATTAAACATAAAATCAATGCATATCCAATGTCTGCGTCACTCGGAATCAATCTGACTTAGTGCCAAAAGAACTGGGCCGCTTGGTCAAACCTTGAAAGATACTCGGAGAGAAAATGCTCGTGCCACATGGTCAAACGTTATGGACTAGTATCAACTGACAGGGGATATGCGATAGAGGCTCAATGCCAGTCTGGTTGAATAAGGCGGAGCAATACCCTCTCCAACGCTATGATGGATGATCATGACAATTGCATGCCGCCAAGCAGGGCATAGGCATCTCGGAAAAAATTCTCCGAGGTCATCATGGAATTACATTAGTGCCAATCTTTAATTTCAAAATGCTTGTATTCTTGAGGATTTGTCCTTATGAAACGATTTCAAAATTCCAAAAGACGTGAGCATGGAAACTTAGGCATGATTAGAGCTGGGTAACGGGCCGGCCCGCGGGCAAACGAGCTTAACCGTTTAAGCTCGCATGTTAAATGGTCTTGTTTTTTGTAGTCCGCGTAAACCCGCGGGTTAGCGGACCAACCCGCGGACCAACCCACTTAAGTACTTAAACATTATTTTTTTTCAAAAAAATTGGTTTTTAACTCAAAAAAATGGTTTTAATGAAAAAAAATTCTAGAAAAAAGGCATAAATTTTAGTTTCTTGTTATAAATTACAAATCAATGTTCACAAATCTGGAAATGAAAGAAAAGGCACAAAGAGAACTTAGGGTTACGTAACTTAAACATTTTTTTAGTTTTTAAAAAAGTTGCACTTTACCAAAAAAAAAAGTCCGCGGGTTAAACGGTTAAACCCATTTAGCCCGCAACTTAAATGGGCCTAATATTTTGAGGTCCAAGCCCGCTTGCGGGCCAATTTTTGCGGATCGTCCCGCGGGCCCAGGCCCATATACCCAACTCTAGGCATGACGGAGCCATCAAGCTCCAAACCAAGATTCTTAACTGTCAGACATTATTTATACAATTAGCAGATAAGGCGTCATTTCACCGCCCTTGGCGTGCAGCTTGGCAAGATGAATATTGCTAATTATCGCCTGAAAGGGGCAGTGACGTGAAGAGCACCATCTACCTCGGACTATCATTCTTTGAATGCAGACTCTTCATCATCTAGTGTAGAGTACCAAATCGGTCCATCCGGAAGGAGGAGTGGATTCAAGCACTGGACCAAGATCATCCTCGTGTGAATCTTGGAATTCAATTCCAGACGAGAGACGCATCTCTCGGGAGCCACCATTTTCCACGGAATATGCTTATTTCAGGGCAAAAGCAAAAGAAAATAGCAGAGGATATTCAACATGTTAGATAGAGCAGAGAGATATACAATTGAATTCAATATTACCCGGAAAGGGATGGTGGAGTCGGTGGAGGGGTGGTTGTACACTAGAGTAGCTGCCACGATCTTGGAGGAGAATTTTTTACGAACCGAACAGAAAACGGAAGGGGTGAGTGAAAATCGTTTTCGCAGATACTTCTCCAGGATTCTTGAACCAGATTCTTGAAGAAGAAGGGGATCCAAGAAGTGTTTCTCGGTTCCCACAGACGGCGCTGATGTTCGTATAGAATTTCCTAGCGGCGTTCTCCGGTCGAAGACGCTGAAGCTTCTCGCAGTCCACGGTGGAGCACGACGAATTCACGGCGGGGTAGGGTGTACCTGCAGGGACTCCGATGCTTAAGTTAGTAAGGACCCTGATCAGAGTATATAATAATAGAGTGAATGTGTACCTCAAATGAGTCTCCGGCAGTGTATTTATAGAGTGATTTTGGCGGGAAAGGTGGTTACTTTGTTGTAACAGATTCCTAAAAACGCGGAACCTCGCTGAGCTGTGGTATGTGCCCGCGCTGTGGCTATGTCGGCTGGTAGTATAATTCCGGAGAATGACCCCGGACTGAGTTCCAAATATCTCCAGAATGACCCTGGACACGCGGAGCCGTGGTGTGTGTGCATGTTGTGAAGATGTCGGCCAATAATGGGCCGACCTCCAATTATCTCAGAACACTATTTCATTAACCGTTAATAGATATGCAATTAACCTCGCAAATTCAATTAACCAAATATCTGATTCTGTTAACCTTCAATGGATACACCATTAACCTCATTTAAAAATATGTTCACCGTTTCTGGACACACGATTAACCTCATGTTGACATGAATGATTAACACAAATTCCATGTAACCATTTATTGTATTTCTTAATCTATATTTTTATTTAATAAGATAAATAAATAAAAAAAAATATAATAATAAAATTAAAAATTAAAAACTATAAAAAAAGAAAAAAAAAGATGGTACAAAACAAAACCACAAACTGTGTGGTACAAATAGTGTACCATAGTGTTTGTGGTACATAAAACGTTTTCCTAAAAGTTAATTCAGTGTAAAGTCGTAAACAATTAACACAATAAAATCTTTAAAAAAAGTTAACACGATAAAACATTTATTTTTTGGATTTAATGTACATACATTAACTCCAATGATGTATCGCCACATCATTTAAGGAGTTTAATAACACAATAGGTGTTATATCCATCAAATAATGTGATAACGCATTATTGGATAATAATGTAAAACTTTTTTACACTGTGAGTGTATACTAATTAAACTCTTAACTGTTTTAGGTAGAATGTGAAAAAATACCATTAAATAAAATAAAATTAGATCATTGTTTATGAATTATTCACAGATATTACTCCTGTATAGAATCTATGAAACACTATTTGTATTCCATGACCACCATATACTTTTTAAATCAATCTATCTCTTAACTTTGTATATACAGCATGTCTCTAACTTGTGTAAGATTGTGTCCCAACATTTGCCGCCATTGCTGGAAAGTCATTGCAATGTCTTCTTTTTTATCCATTTCCAAATCATTTCAAGAATCTACCATGAATCATTTTGTTTTCATTCATAGTCCCAAATGCTTTGCCCCAAGCCATTCTCCCAATTCATCTAATCATAAGCTTTTTTATTTAAAATCTATCTTCATCATGCTGCTAAGGGTTGATCCTTTTCTATTGTATTTTCGGATAATCTCCTGAGCTAGGAGAATATTATATCCTATAACTCTTCCCTCTACAAATACCCCTTGGTTAACCTCAACAATTTTAGCTAGCACCTTTTTCAGTTTATTATTGAGAAGTTTAGAAATGAGCTAGAAAATGACATTGCAACATGCAATAGGTCTAAACTCGCTTGCAATCCTAGGGGAATCAACCTTAGGAACTAGAGCAATTAATGTTGAATTAATTTGTTTGAGTAATTTACCATTATCAATAACTCACTGACTGCTGTTATGATGTCTTCTCCAATAATAATCCCAGCTGGCTGTGAAAAAACCGCTGCCATTCTGTTTACTTGTTTCATAAGCTCCACCTGTTTTTGCAGAGAAATTCTATTGCCTTCATTACCTCATTTTCTTCCCCAATAGGTCCTTGAAAAACTCAATGAAATGCTTCTCAATCAATTTTTGGTCCATGATAATTTTAGTCTGCTCATCTGTCAAAGTAGCTATCCTAGACTTTCTTGCTTTCTGTTGTAATATAGCATGGAAGTAAGCAGTGTTCTGAGATCTCCTTTCATCAACCAGTCAAATTTTCCCTTCTGAGTTAGATAACAGTTTTCCCGTTTCCTCATCTCCACATATTTTGCTATAGCTTCTTTCTTTGCTATTTGGCTGGAACATCCTTTAGTTTCTGTTGACATTGAATTAAATTGTCATAGTCTGTTAAATTTGGGTGAAATGGGTTTTCACCAATTCTCATCAGATCAGCCCATAATGCAACTCTCTCACTTTTATTATTGAGTCCATAGACAGCTGTTAAATCAAAATGATATTCACTAACTTCAACAGTACAATGTAGATACTGTGCTCCAGACTCCCTCCTTGCAATTTTATATACACAACGGTCCCAAATGATCAGAAAATTGTGCAGCACCCCCAGTTGATGTCTCCAATTTTTAATAAAATTTTCAATAGTTTGTTCATTCAACTTTGTCTCAACTAAACAAAATAAAGCAACCTTATTACTTTCCCAGAAGAATTTGACTTCCTTCTGCTTAAGAGGGCTATTTAGTCCCCTAATATTCCATCTGGCTATGTTATCCATGCTCAGGGGTGGTGTGAATCCCCTTTTCTCTAGACTCCACCCCTTTACTCTCTACATATTTTGGCAGCATACCTGAATCTGACTTCTTACCACTCAAAATCTGTACACCTGTAGACTTCTTGTTTTCATCAGTAGCTACTTTTTTCTTGTGCACTTCAGTCCTTTATTCACAGACACATTTTTATGAGAATCCACCACAGTGCCAGCAGTGTTGCCATCTTCATCCTTGCTAACTTGCACAACAGCACCCACTTTAGTTTCATTTAGTATAATCCCATCTGCTGTTAGACTCTCCTTTGGTCCAGCTTCTATCACAATCTCCTTGGATTTAGACTTCTTTTTGCATTTTCCTATCTCATGTCCATAATCCTTGCAATGTAAACTTGGCATTTTAAAGGTCTCCATTCATAATGAATAAACTGTTGCATAATCACCCCATTCTCATTAACAAAACTAATCTCATCAGGCATAGAGCTATTAATTTCCATGTCAACCAATTCCCTAGCAAAAGCAATTTTGTCCTTATTTGTTGTGGCTTGATCAATCATAATGGGACTGATTATTTTACTGAAGGCTGCACAACTCCAGTACTTCAGGAGAAGGATTGGAATTCGCCTAGTATCCTCCTTGCTCCAGTCCGTATCATGAGATAACTCTCTCACATTCACAGGTTCATTATCAAAGTGGTAGATGCCAGCATTTAACACTTCATATTTTTCTTCCATAGAATTAAACCGAATCACTAAGAGTCCATTTTCCAGCATCCCTATCCTATCAATTCCTAATTATTTTTTTCATTCCATCATTTCAAATATAATTTCTTCTATATTTAGATTTAGATATTTAATGAAAAGTGAAATGCAATGAAATTAGATGGAATAAAATGAAGTAAAATTATTGTTTCATTATTTAAACATCATATTTTCCAAATTAAAAGAGAAGGAAAAAATAATAAAATACATTTGATCACATTTTAGCCTTTTTTTTTTTTTTTTATCAATATACACATGGTTCGGTGAACCAATTGTCTTTTCCCCAATTTTTTTTCCTAAAGTGCATGTTCAACGTGTTATATTGCATTTTGAAGTGAAATTGGATGAAAAGTCCAGCACAGAATGGATTCCCAGTTGAGTTCCCATGTAAGACGTAAGATGAATGAATTCGTAGTCGTACTTCTCATTTTCACATGGTCGGTGTAACACGCAAAAACAAAGGCTGATGATACACATCAGTACATAACCAATCAATTCTTTTACTCGAACCTCATTTCTCTGTAAACAAACACAATCCTCAGAACCTCTCTTTCTCTCATGGCTGCTTCTCTTTATACTCCGAGTCTCCTTCCCCTCTTCCCCTCATCCTTCTCGAAACCCCGCTTCCCCATAGCTCCCCTCTTTTCCCAAACCCAAAAACGATGTCGTATAGTCAGCTCCGTCACGGAGGATCGGGAGGTAGCTCCGGTGTCAGAAAACAGAGGAGCCCTTTTCCATGAAGAAGTTGAGGGGTCTTCTTCACCTTCCAAGGCTGATGACACAGAAGAGGTTGCTCCTGATTCTGATTCTGATCGCCTCACCAGCAGGGCCATCAATGCCCTCATCGTTTTGGGGTTTGGGACTTTTGCTGTCACCAAATTGCTCACCATTGACCATGATTACTGGCATGTCCGTATCTTCAATTTTAATTAAATGCAAAGTTTGCTTCTTTTTTGTTTAGTAATCCAGATTTTATTAAAAGTATAATATTTAATTAATACATTAGGACATTAAATTAATATCATATTTATGTCTTAAACTGTTGCTTTTCACTTGTATAGTTGTATGCCAAGTGAGAACATCGCCTATCAATACAGATATAATCTGCTTCTTAATTTGTTGCTTTGCTTTTAGTTTGCGGCTTTGTGCTTTTTAATATAGCTTTACCTGACATACTCTGTATAGTTAAACGTGAATGTTCTGATTTTATCTGATTCTGCCTGGTTTCTTTGATATATGTTGGGGATGTTATTCCATCTAGGGACACAACCGAGAGGAAGTACTAAAAATGGAACCCCTTTTTTGAGGTGTAAAATGTAATAGAAAATGCAAATTGTCTATGGTACATGACATTACTACATTCATACTTGCAAAAACAAAGTTGGTAGATTTAACAAAATGATCCAAGCTTAACTGCCATGTTCTTGTTGGTTTTACAAGTCTCCTTTTACAAATAATTAAAGTACTTAAGAAAGAAAACTGTAGTGCATTTGCTGTATAATATATGGAAGGAGTTGACAACTAATTAGGGTCTTATTATTCAGGGTTGGACCTTTTATGAGATACTGAGGTATGCACCTGAACACAATTGGATTGCCTATGAGCAAGCTCTGAAAGCAAACCCAGTTTTAGCTAAAATGGCAATAAGTGGGGTTGTCTACTCAATTGGAGATTGGATTGCTCAGGTATGTTTCTGACTCACTAGAATATGAAATGCTCAACTTGGACATAGAATTTTTATCAACTGTTGAGCAACTTCTAAGTTCTAACCAAAATATATAGTGCTATGAAGGAAAGCCTCTTTTCGAATTTGATCGGACACGACTATTCAGATCAGGTCTTGTTGGGTTTACTCTCCATGGATCTCTTTCTCACTATTACTACCAACTTTGTGAGGTGATTATTGTGCCTGTTCTGGTTGGAACTATTAGGTAATATTCTGTGTGTGGCTGAAATTGTTTGCATTATTTGACAGGCTCTATTTCCTTTCCAACAATGGTGGGTTGTCCCTGCCAAAGTTGCTTTTGACCAAACTGTGTGGTCAGCAATATGGAACAGCATCTACTTTGTGGTTTTGGGCTTGTTGCGTTTCGAGTCTTTGACCAACATATATGGTGAACTGAAGTCAACATTTTTGCCCATGCTTACTGTAAGAAATTGTTTTATTTATTTGTTTCTTAATTTCTTTATGCCATATTTTAGATGTTATATGTAATTACTTGCCTCTTTGTTCACATAGCTTTAGTGTATGTTTGGTTTTGCGTTGAGAAGTGGCCAAACTCAAGTTTGGATATCTCAACACAACTATTTGTATCATTGGAAACGTGAGTTTATCACGTTTCAACGCTAAACCAAACATACCCTTAGTTTCATTGTGAAGTCATGGAGATACATCACAAGCATGGTAACAATAGTGTTAAATTAAGTGATACAATGTTTCTAGAGCTTTGAAGAAAAACCCCTGAAGCATCTAAATAATTCTTGTCAAATGAATTGTAACATTGATCATTCTAGATACATCAAAATCTAGATAACTCTAATAGATAAAAATTAGAACCGACATTAAGAAAGGCAATGTACCAACACCTATATATAGGCCTTCAAGCTTCACAATGAAACCAAGTATTTGAATTATTGTCCAACTAGTTTCCATCACATACAACCTCTTGCTTCTTGCAACTATTTTCCTCTAATAAATTACTACTTCAAAATCTATTTCTATATACCAACAGCGGTACCAGAGCTACCTACTGGGCGTAGAAATATTATCCCATTACTTCCAAAAAAATTCTCCCAATATCCTACCCACTTCCAATAAATTTTCTATCCCATGGCTAACACCATTCAACCATCATCTATCCCTATTCCCATTTTTAATGGTGAAAATTATGATTTTTGGAGCACAAAAATGAAGACATATTTCACCTTCCAAGATCTATGGGATACGATAGAAGAAAGATTTTCTGCTCCAAAAGACACCTCGGCCCTTACTGTGGCTCAAAAGAAGGAGTTAAAGGAGAACAAACAAAAGAATTCAAAGGCACTATTTATTTTGCAACAAGCAGTGACCGACACAATTTTTCCGAGAATAATGTGTGCAACAACAGTCAAAGAAGCATGGACTACGCTGCAGGAGGAGTTTGAAGGAAGTGAAAAGGTACGTGCTGTAAAACACCAAACTCTACGACATAACTTTGAATTGTTAAATTTAAATATGAAGGAATCTGAGACCGTAAAGGACTACTATTCTAAGATATAAGAAATAGTTAACCAAATGAGAGCCTACGGGGAAAATATTCCTGACAAGAAAATTGTCGAGAAAATTCTAATTACTGTTCCCCGTAAATATGATTCGATTGCGACAACGATTGAGCAAACAAAAGATCTATCTACCTTATCAGTGACAGAGCTGATGGGGTCACTCGAAGCTTACGAGCAAAGGTTGAATAGGCATGATGAGGACTCAGTTGAAAATGCCTTTCAATCAAAGCTAAAATTACGGTATCAAAATAAAGGAAATGCAAAAAAAGGAATAATGGAGAAACTTCTAGAAATAAAGAGAATTCTAGAAATTTCTCTGGAAATTATCAGAATGAATATCCTCCATGCGGCATTTGCAAGAGAACAAATCATGTCGAGAAAGATTGTCGGTATCGTGGAAAGCCACAATGTCATCACTACAAGAAATTCGGACATGTGGAGAAGTATTGCCTCAACAAAAATAAGCATCAAGCCAATTTTGCTGAAGAGCATGATCGAGAACAACATCTTTTCTATGCCACCCAAGATTCCAGTAATGAAACAGGTGGAAACTGGTACTTGGATAGCGGCTGCAGCAATCACATGGCCAAAGACGCAAGCATCTTCGAGGATATTGACGAATCCGTCAAAGTGAAAGTCAGAATGGGGAACGACACTGTTGTTGAATCAAAAGGTAAAGGCACCGTTATGGTGGAGACAAAGAAAGGTACGAGACTTATTACTGACGTGCTACTAGTTCCCAATCTCAAAGAAAATCTCTTGAGTATTGGCCAAATGATGGAGAAAGGTTATACTCTCCACTTCGAAGGAGACACATGTAGAATATACGACAATAATAAGATAGAGATTGGCCGAGTAAAAATGGAGAAGAGAAACAAAAGTTTCCCAATAAGCCTGAGACAAGGCTCTAATATTGCCATGAAAGCGGAAGTTGACGACTCATGGCTTTGGCATCCAAGATTTGGCCACTTCAATACCCATGCCTTGAAGTTATTATATCAAAAGAATATGATGAGAGATCTCCCATGCCTAAAGGATGATAGTGAAGCTTGTGAAGGATGTCTCCTTGGCAAGCAACACCGACTACCATTTTCAACCGACAAAGCACGGAGAGCAAAGGACTTGTTGGAGCTGATCCATACAGATATATGTGGACCAATGCGGACGTCGTCACTCCATAACAACTGGTATTTCATTCTCTTCATAGATGACTTTTCTAGAATGACTTGGGTCTACTTCATAAAAGCAAAATCAGAAGTCTTTGGAATTTTCAAGTTTAAGGCCCTTGTCGAAAAGCAAAGTGGGAAACAGATAAAAGTACTTAGAAGCGATCGTGGCAAAGAATACATATCCCACGAGTTTGATAAATTCTGTGAAGATGAAGGCATTGAGTGACAACTTACAGTCGCATATTCTTCACAACAAAACGGAGTGTCTGAGAGAAAAAATCGCACCGTCATGGAGATGGCCAGATCGATGCTCAAGGAGAAAGGATTACCAAACACCTTCTGGGCTGAAGCAGTCTATACTGCTGTCTACATACTTAATAGATGTCCGACTAAAGCAGTTCAAGATAAGACTCCGATCGAAGCTTGGAGCGGGCAAAAACCATCAGCAAAGCACCTAAGGGTATTTGGATCTATTTGCTACATACATGTTCCGGAAGAGAAGAGGCACAAGCTAGAAGAAAAAACCGTACGAGGAATCTTCCTTGGGTATAGCACACAGTCAAAAGGCTACCGAGTCTATAACTTGCAAACCAAGAAGCTCACTATTAGCCAAGCCGTTGAAGTTGATGAAAATGCTGCCTGGAATTGGAATGATGAGAAAATAGAGAAAAACATTTCTATCTCAATGCAGCAACCTGAAGAAGGAACTGCCGAAGTCCCAGGTGAACCTCATTCTCCTTCACAACAACAAACTTCATCACCAGAGTCTACCCCAAGATGAGTTAGATCTTTAGTAGACATATATGAAACCTGCAACTTGGCTATACTTGAACCTGAAAGCTTTGAAACAGCATCAAAACAAGTATGGGTCAAGGCTATGGAAGAAGAGATAAAAATGATAGAGAAAAATAACACATGGGAAGTAGATTGTCCAAAAGACAAAGATATCATCGGGGTAAAATGGGTGTATAAGACAAAGCTCAATCTCGACAGCACCATACAATAGCACAAGGCAAGGTTGGTAGCTAAGGGCTATTCACAACAACCTGGAATTGACTATAACGAGACATTTACCCCAGTAGCACGCCTAGATACAATTAGAGCTCTAATAGCTCTTGCAGCACAAAAAGGCTGGAACATCTACTAGCTAGATGTGAAGTCTGCTTTTCTCAATGGAGTACTACAAGAGATCTACGTGGAGCAACCACAAGGTTTTGTGAGCAAAGGCAATGAAGACAAAGTGTTACGGTTGAGAAAAGCTTTATATGGTTTGAAGCAAGCTCCTCGGGCATGGTACAGCAGAATAGATCAATACTTCACCGATCATGGATTAAGGAGGAGTAAGAGTGAGCCAACACTATACATCAAGACCCAAGGTCAGTATGACACTCTCATAGTCTCCTTGTATGTAGATGATCTTATCTACACAGGGAACAATATGAAGATGATGACAGAATTCAAAGAAGACATGATGAAGACATTTGAAATGACAGACCTTGGCTTGATGAACTACTTCCTCGGTATTGAGGTAAGTCAAAAGAATGAAGGGATATTCATCTGTCAAAAGAAATATACAGAAGCTCTACTCAAGAAGTTCAAGATGAATGGTTGCAAGACAGTCTCTAGTCTACTCCGCTCGTGACAAACGAGAAGCTACAAAAAGATGATGGAGCACCAGAAGCTGATGCATCTCGCTACAGGAGTCTGATTGGGAGCTTACTATATTTAACAACCACACGACCATACATAATGTATGCTGTAAGTCTTTTATCAAGATTTATGCAAAAGCCCAAGCCAAAATCATTTTGGAGCAGCTAAAAGAATCCTTAGATATCTACAAGGCACGAAGGAGTTTGGTATATGGTACAAAACCATGACCAACTCAAGTTTGCTCGGATACACCGACAGTGATTGGGCAGGATCGGTGGATGACATGAAGAGCACCTCTGGTTATGCCTTCTCACTCGGATCAGGAATATTTTCTTGGGCATCAAAGAAGCAAGCAACAGTTGCACAATCAACCGCAGAGGCAGAATACGTTGCAGCAGCTGAAGCTACAAGTCAAGCAATTTGGCTACGAAGAATACTTGGAGAAATGGGAGAATGACAAGATGGGCCTACTACAATCTACTGCGACAATAAATCAACAATAACAATGACTAAGAATCTAGTGCATCATAGTAGAACAAAACACATAGCAATCAAATACCATTTCATCAGAGAAGCAGAGGCAACTAAAGAAATCAAGCTAGAGTATTGCAAGACCGAAGATCAAGTAGCTGACATATTCACGAAGGCACTACCAAGAGCAAGGTTCGAACAAGTACGCATTATGCTTGGAGTTACAGAAAATTGCATCAAGGAGGAGTGTTAAATTAAGTGATACAATGTTTCTAGAGCTTTGAAGAAAACCCCCTGAAGCATCTAGATAATTCTTGTCAAATGAATTGTAACCTTGATCATTCTAGATACATCAAAATCTAGATAACTCTAATAGATAAAAAATTAGAACCGACATTAAGAAAGGCAATGTACCAACACCTATATATAGGCCTTCAAGCTTCACAATGAAACCAAGTATTTGAATTATTGTCCAACTAGTTTCCATCATACAACCTCTTGCTTCTTGCAACTATTTTCCTCTAATAAATTACTACTTCAAAATCTATTTCTATATACTAACAAATAGTGCCAAGCTAAAAACTGAACTATATCCACTTGTTGGTAGTATACTCTCAGGACTGCATTTTAGAGTATTATAGAGTTGGGAATATGCTAGGAAAGTTGGAATGGATGTTAGCCTAGGATTCAAATTTTCAGGTTGCTACATCCTATCCTCATTCCAAGTCTGGATATAACTTCTTCATCTTTCTCTCAAACTATGAATTACTTGAATTGGTTCAGGTAACTAACCATCAATCATATCCTTATTTCTGAATGTCAAATTGTTTAAAGTGTCACACCAATCTGTGTTGTGTGTGCCTGTGTTTCCTGCTCATGAGCTGAGTAGTAATGTACCCCATAGTTGAAGCCGGTCCTAATTGATAGATCAGTGCCAAACCAAAGGGTCCCAGCAAGTGGACATATCAAGAACAAATGATCCAATGCCAATGCTTGCATATAGCAAAGCAAACAAATAGGATCTAGAGAAGGCGATGTTCCAATGTGTCTGCTGTATGAATGGCCTTTTTACAGATTGCTCCTTCCTATAGGCACCAAGAAAAGAAACAGGAGGAGATTGAAGAAAGGGTTCAAAGAGGAATTCTATTAATACAACTAAAAAATCACGGATGAACAGTAGTATGATAAATAAATTGTATTTTTTATATTCTTATCCCCAAACAATTGTTTGATTAGAAAATTTTCTTCTGTTTGGATCACTGAAATTTCACTCTAATGTGCTTCACAGGCAGGTTGGAAGCTTTGGCCTTTTGCCCATCTGATTACTTATGGTGTGATTCCTGTGGAACAAAGGCTTCTTTGGGTGGACTGTATAGAGCTCATCTGGGTCACAATACTTTCAACGTAGGTATTCTAGGATTATTTGTCATATCATATTGAATTATTACAAACAACTATCCTTTTGTTTTTTACAGTGTTTTAATGCCCTCTTGGATGCTTCAGTATCTCATACTACGACTAATGCTCCTTTAAGGATGGATGTTTGACTGTGACATTTTATGCATGGATGCACACTCTATTAATAGCATTAAAAATGTGTTACTTGTAATCATTAAATTGTCAATAAGATTCTTATCCTTACACAATATTGTTTTGTTTTTAGCTATTCAAATGAGAAGTCAGAAGCCCGAATATCTGAGGCAGAATCAGAAACAAGGTCATCTACTTCAAGCCAGAATTCTAAGGTAAGAAGACATTATTCCTCTGAGGTGTTTTAAGATTCCAGGATCCTCATGATCCTTATCATGAAATGAAGAGAAAACACTCTTTTCAGCACATTTTAACATGAAATATTACTGTTTCTGACATATGTTTGCATACCTATGATTCTTTATTGTTTGGCAAGATTTGGTAAATCGTTCATCCAAATTGAGAACCTCAATATACCATGTCTGAGACTGATAAAAGTTTTATGTTTCACCAATCTTGTATGTCATGTATTTAGCTAACTAATGATTGCTTTTGTCCGTTTTATGTTGTGTACTTGCCAGGAATAAAAACAAGATGAAAATAGGGAAAAAAAAAATCTAGGTTCATGGGCATGGCAGTTACCAAGGTCATCAACCTTGAAAGCTTTTGAAGTCTTGGCTTAAAATTCAAAGAATCTATCAGTTGAAGGTCCCAATTAAACGACCTCAGAAAAATGAGGCTGTGATCTGCTGCCATATATACAGGATACATTTATACAGGTCGTGCATCCTTCGGCCATGATGAACTATTGGGGTTGAAGTGATTTTATGCATGGATTATTGTGTATATAAATATATTCACAAAAGTTTAATCATTTCTTGGGGCGTGTTTGATTACCTATTACATCTGTAACTCCGGATATAGAACATCTCATCTCATATTGACTATGCTCGAAAATGTGAAGATGCTCATGTAATCAAATGTCAAATTACACAACATTACCTTTAGAATTTTATAATATCATTCACTCAAGTGTTTTGTAATCTTATGTAGAGTTGGAAATAGACTGAGCATAGTCGAGCTAGGCTTTCCTAGGTGCATGCATCCTAAATCTATGACATGAGTCTGAAATGTTTAGGCTTTATTTTAAGGCATGGTCTGGCTTAGTTAAAAGTCTAACATGGCTAGAGAATTTGTTTAAAAGCTTGTTTTATAATAAGGTATTTGAATAGACTTATAGGTTCTTTTATGTAAGACAACGTACTTATCTATTTATATAAGCTAAAAAGTATATACTTATGAAATAATATAATAAAAATATTGATAACAATAATAGCAATATAGAAAAAAAATTATTATTTTATTTATATTTAATTAAATAGGTCGACATGATAGGCTTAAAAGGATTTTTCGATGGCCTGAAGTTTGGTCTGTTTAGCTATATAGGCATTTGAAAAAGACTTGGTCTGATCTATTTAATAAATTGGTCTGGTCTGGCCTAAGTCTAATGTAAGCTGGGTCATAGACCCCTAAGGAGCGGTCTGATATGTTTTCACTCCTAATCTTTTGTATGCGTTATTGCCACTTCACTCTCTGGGCTTATAACAAAATATTAGCTTGTACATATATTCGTAGAATTAGATTATACATATATTTGTAACATTGCCTTAAATATATTAATTTATTTATTTTTTTTTAAGGAAAATCCATTTTTTGAATAAAATATATCTTTATTATAATAACTCTTCTTACAAGTATTCCTTATGGTCGAACTACTTGATCGCATTGGAGAGAATCCACAAGAGGCCGCTGAAGAAGATCCATGAGAGGAGATTGGTAGGTGGATGTCTATATAGACTACGACGCTCAAGTCGGTATAGATCTAGGAGAATATGAGTAGAAGAAGAAAAACACACATGAGCTACCATTTGATGTGTATTTATATAATGAGGAGTGAGACGTAATTGAGCAGGATAGTAATTAAGGGTTGACAACATAATTATGGGGTAGATGTTGATTAGTCAAGAATGCTCCATTAATTGTGAATGCGCAATCATAACCATAATTAGCTCTCTTAACGGTGGAATGTTAAATTGGTGTCCACTGAGGTTAGTCAGTTAAGATAACTCGGTTGGGAGGGTATGACACCTTCCTAGACCTTTCTTTGATAAGCCAATGATCGATCTCCCTTCTAATTGGTCGAGTACCTAGTTAGGCAGATACGGTACAATAACTATGTAATTTTTTCGAATTAAAAAGCAATAGCTTCATCAAAATTATTTTAATATTTTCCATAAATCAAAAGAAAATTTAAAAATTCTAAACAAGTGTTGTTCAATCGCCATTTAGTACAATGTTAAAAAACTTGGCTCGAACCGATCGGTCGAATCGTTGAACCGGTAAACTGGTAAAGTGACCGGTTTGAGCCACTCATCAGATCGGACATGCATCTAAACTAGGAAGAACCGGTTTGACTCAGCCGATTTAGTAAAAAATCGATGACTCGATTAGATAGGACGAGTCGTATTAATAAGATAGTAAAAAATGTTTTAGAGATGTATAAGATGCAGCTCTACGTCCCTCCATAACAGTTATCCCTTTTCTGGCTCTTCGTCGCAAGTGTCGTTGGATGAACACCAAAAGTAGAGGAACACATAAGTGAACCGTAAGGAAAGGTAGAAGAGAGTAAAGGAAAAAGAGAAGTAGAGGAACACATGAGCAAACTGTGAGGAAAAACAATAGAGAGGAGAGGAAACATAGAAAGGGTAGAAGTGAGGAGAGGAAAAAGAAAAGATGATCCGGTGAAGGAATGGTTGTGAAGTGTGAACACAAGAATTTTTTTCTCTCCTCTTAGTAAAGTAGCGTGACCTTCAATGTTTCATGAAAGGAGAAAGGCTGCAAAACATTGAGGCTTCATGTGAAACGTGCAACTCTCCAATCATATAGATGTAGATTTTATAAAATAAAAAATGTTATATGAAATTTAGTCGTGGGTGTTCTTTTTGTTTTTTGGGGGACAAATGTGTCTAATGAGCTGGACATGTTGGACTTGGATAGCCCAATAGTGTTTTGAATCTACGTTATTTTTAAAAAAAAAATCTATATATTATATTCTTTTTTATAATTTTAAGTATAAGATTGGTTTAATCAGTTCAATTAGTAATTCACTAGTTCAACTAGTGATCCATTAACCTAGTACTTTGACTAAGTCGAATATTGGTTCAAATTTTATAACATGGACTCAGGAAGGCATTGTATCGCATAGTTAAGTGTATGGAACTGAACAATGATCATAGTTTGTTTTTCCTAATAAATTACTGACACAAGATGGACACACATCATCTACAAATGATTTTTAAAGCGCTTGATTTCTTGTTATAATTTAATTGTTGTAAAATTTTTAATTAGGTTTATAAAAATGTTCTTATAAAGCAGATATTCTTTTCAACTTTTTTAAGGAAAAAATGAGAGAAAAGAATAATGAAGAAAAGAGGAATAAAAGATGTTTTTTTTTTAATTGATATAGGAGGGAAAAAAAGAGATGACAAAAAATTTTCGACTTTCCAAAGATAAATCTATTATTTTATAATATATTTTCAGAAATTTTATTTTATAAATAATTATTTTAAGAGTTTAATGGTTATGCATTGTATTGTGAAATAGTTTTACATAATTCCATAATGTATTATCATATCATCTATTTAATATGGTATATCTTATATCATTAAACTCAATAAATGGTATGATAACATATCATTAAATGATCATGTCAATTTTTTTTATACTAACAGTGTATGCATATTAAATTTTAAATATTCTTAATTTAATATAATAATCAATTATGTTATTAAATAATTGATTATATTGATTTGAATAAAAGAAATTAGGTTTCTTAAACAAACTGGGTCGGGAGGTATCCCATATTTGATTCATGATCTATTCTACCATGAAGTGTGTTCATAATTTTTTCTCAAATAGAATAAAAATGTTTTTTTTTTCTTACACCATCTCATCTTATCACGTAACATATGCTCAAAATCGACGTATTTAATTTATTTTTTATGGACAAAAGGGACCAAAGGGCCAGAGAAACAAAAAAAAAAACGTATTTAAAATCTTAATAACAAGGATTTGTATGTACATGTTTATGTTTTTATATTATATTTGATGATTTATTATTATTAAAAAATGTTATAGTGTTGAGTCTCAAGTTGTCTAAAGACTTTATAAATAATTTACAATATATTTTATATCTATTTGACATTGCAGTCTCAATATTGAAGATAGACTTTTAATGACCTAAAAGTCTTGGAAATGGCTTTCCAAAAGTCTCACTGCAAAAGTTTGCATTTGTCACTACAAGAAAATTGCAATTTAGTGATTAGTATTTAACGACGGCCAAACCATCGCAAACCCGTCGCTAAGTTAATTTTTTAATTTTTTTTACATTTTTTTATGTAGCGATGGCATGGTCGTCGCTAACTTTATTAACTAGCGATGACCTAGGTCGTCGCTAATGGTAAAATAATTTTTTTTTAATTTTTTTATTTAGCGTCCGCCTGGTCATCGCTAAAGGCCGACGCTAAAGGCTAAAAAATTATTAGCGTCAGCCTTCGTAAAGTTAGTGATGCCTTACCGTCGCTAATTTCTTGTTATTTTTCACTATATATAATATTTTGCACTATATGTTTCAAGAAACAATATAGCGTAACGGTAATGCTCTTTCTTGGTATCATGCAAGTTGTGGGTTCAATCCTAACAATTGATAAATGTGGGAAGGAAAGATATTTTTTCAAAAAAGTTATTAGCAGGTCGTCGCTAATGGTCATTGCTATGTTGTGACGGTTATTAGCGGCCCGACTGTCGCTACATAGCGTTGGTCGTAAAATGTCGTCGCTACTGCATTAACGACGAGGCATTTAACGACAGCCACTGGCCGTCGCTAATTATGAAATAGCGACAGTTTTTCCCCTTTAGTGACGGTCGTCGCTAATTACCATTTTTTCTTGTTGTGTGTCTTTGTTCGATGGAGCTATCACTCAATGTTGTTTTAGTCTGAGGAATTTGCAATGTCTCTTAGGCCAAAGGCCTTAGCAACATCTAACACTTGCAAAAATGAGAAGTAATCATGTTTCTAGAAGTTGACTTGCTATCTTTGAGGAAGATTGTTCTTTCTCCGAAGAAGATTGATGTTCTTTGTGCCTCAAAGGAATTAAGTATTATTATCTTTCTCCGTAAAGGCATGTCCTCTAACAAAGGACAATAAGAATCATATTGTAGTACAAAAGCAACACTAACACGCGTACACTTTTTTAAAAGCAACCAACAACGCATTGCAAGGAAACCATCGTTAGACATAGAGGTGGCAAAACGGGTTAGCCGACCCCTGCATGCTAAAATGGGTCGGGCAAAAAACCTAAAAAAATGGTGCCCAAACCCAGAAAGTGTAGGCTAAGCCCGACAATTTAGTAGGCTAAGCCCATCATTTAAATAAAACGGGTTGGGTTAAAAAAGTCCCATATTAATTCAGACTCAAATTTTAAAAACCAAACTCTACAATTTAACGGGCTGGTTCATTCAGACGTGATGGGCTTGGCCCATTGTACCACCTCTAATCAGATACAACAATACCAAACATTTAATTAATGCTACTCAACATGTTGAAATTAAAAGAAGGATTTTGTTTAACGAACTCCAAAGACTCATCTCCTACAAATTGAAGCATTAAAGACTAAGGCAGAAATTATTGAAATAAATAACTCTCTATATTATAAATTTGAGGTCTCACATGAGAAAGTGAGACATTTACTCATATGACTTTTAAGTTTTAACCTTCTCTTTCCTCTCTCATTTTTTAGTGAACTCCACACACAACTTGTGAGAGTGAAATTATTTCTCTTAATTCTCAATGTTTATCTTTTTCGTCTTCCTATTTGAATTTTTTAAAAATTAATAAATGTTAATCCTTAATTTAAAAATTTATTGAGATTCAAAATTCAAAATATTATACTAACATTTTCTATTTTAATCCTTATTTTAAATACAAATATTTATTCTTAGGGAAAAATATGTTTTTCGTCCCTGTAGTTTGGGTCAACTTGGGTCTTCGTCCCTATACTTTTTTCCCTTGGTTTTTTGTCCCTGAACTTTCTAAACCCCTTAATGTTAGTCCCTGCCGTTAGTGACCTTTGTTAAATGGTGACGTGGTAGACAGAAACTTACAACTCAACTTCTTTTGTGGGCCCCCTACTAATTTAACACTATTATTTAATTTCTTAATTACTGATTAAAAAAACAGAACCCTAATTACAATTTTAGGGTTTTTAATCCTATCTTATTTATAAAAAACCCTAACGTGCTCATTATGCTGAAGCTTCTTTGTCTCTCTTCTCTGCTGTGTAACCCGTGAGTGTGGTGGTCCCTTGTTCAATCTGGAAGAAGGTATACACGATGTGTGTTTTTGTGGTCCCTTGGAATGGTGCAATCTCCCAGTGGATAGAAGACATTGAACGGTTCGAACGTTCCTGTTGCAGGTATGTGTTTTCTTTCAATGCTTTTGTGTACCCCATGTGTCGTTGTTGCAGTATTGTAGCGGAAAACATGTTTGTTTTTTTATGCGTTGTCGGTTGCATCTTTGGGGGACAATGGGTTTATTTTTTTCTAATATAAATTGTTTATTGTGATTTAGGGATGGGGTTTTCTGTAGCATTTTATCATATGGGAAAGTTTGTGCATAAGCCCTCATTGTCATACAAGGGGGGTGAAATACATGTATTTCACGGGCTGGACATAGATACATGGTCGTATTTTGAGGCATTGGGATTAGCTAAGGATCTGGGTTATGCTAATAAGGTGAAGATGTGGTGGAAGCAGAAAGGAGTTAGTTTTAAAAGAGGTCTTAAAGAAGTAATGATGAGGATGCTCTTGAGCTTGCCAATATTGTTGAAAGTAAAAGGTGTGAGATGGAAATTTACTTAGAGCATGGTATTAGCAGTCCCAAGAAGACAGTGCAAGTTAGTGTTCCTTTAATAGCTGACAAAAGTGAGACAGAAAATGTGCAAGTGAAAGCTACTGTGAAGGATGTTGGGCTTGATGAAATGCAGGTTGGGTCTAGTCAAGGGTTGGGAGTAGTTGGGTCTGAGACTATACATGTTGGGGGGAGTGGGGGTTTGGGAGGTGTTGGGCCTGAGACTATGAATGTTGGGGGGAGTGAGGGAGTGGGAGGTGTTGGGCCTGAGACTATGCATGTTGGGGGAGTGATGGTCAAAGGGATGTGGGGCCTGATAATGTGGCTGCTGGTGGCAGTGAGGGAGTGAGAGATGTTGGGCCTAAAATTGTGGCTGCTTGTGGCAATGAGGGAGTAGTGACAGATGCTAGGCCTAAAATTGTGAGAGATGTTGGGCCTAAAATTGTGGCTGATGCTGGTAGTGAAGGAGTGAGAGATGCAGGGGCTCAGAAAGTGGAATATGATGAGGTGGAGCCTGAAATTATGCAGAATCTGCCAAACACAAAAGAAATAGTTGCTGGTAGTGAGAGTAGTGATGACTTAGTGAGAGGTGTTCATTTTGAAGACAATGAAGAGGAAAGAGCACTTGGTGCTGATGAAAGAACAACAAGCAGGTAATATACGTTCACCAGTCAAAGAAAAAGGAGGTGAAACCAGTGGTGGAGGTGGGAGAGGTAGGAGAGGTAGGAGAGGTGGGAGAGGTGGTGGTCAGAATAGAGGGCAGAATGATGATGGCAATGTGGAAGGTTTTGCCCCACCAGATATGGAAAACATGCATATCATGGAGGAAGACTATGAAACTGAAGAGCTACACAGTGATGCTGAATCTAGTGATGGAGAGGGAGGCACAAAACCTAGGTATCCTAAGTTTCACAAAGAGGACATGTGCAAACAATTTAAGTGGAAAGTGGGCATGGAGTTTGCATCCTTGCAAGAATTTAAAGATGCAATGCTTGAGCACAACATACTAAATGGGAAAGAAGTCAAATTTGTAAAAAATGATCTGGTGAGGGCAAGGGCAGTATGTACTAGAAGGTGCCCATTTACTGTTCTTTGCAGTAAGGTTGGAGGGACTGAAACATTCAAGATAAAGACTTTGGCTGGCAGACATAGGTGTGAGAGAGTGTTTAACAATAAAAATGCTAACTCCAAATGGATTTCCAAAGTAGTTGTTGATAAATTTAGGACTTCTTCTACTGTGACATTAAAGGATATCATTGATGATGTGAGAAAAAACTACAGTGCTGGAATAAGTGAATGGGAAGCATGGAAAGCTAGGAGATTTGCTAGGAATGTTGTTGATGGTGATGCAAGCCAACAATACACTAAGTTGTGGGACTACAGTGAAGAATTGAGAAGGGTTTGCTTGGGTAATACATGCAAGATCCAACTGGAAAAAAGGGTTGGGAGTTATTACATGTGTCTAGATGGCTGTAAAAAAGGGTTTTTGTAAGGTTGTAGGCCTTTTTTGGGAGTAGATGGCTGTCATCTGAAGACTCAATATGGAGGGCAACTTTTGATTGCAGTGGGAAGAGATCCAAATGATCAATACTTCCCACCGGCCTTTGCAGCAGTAGAGTCAGAAACTAAGGAGTCTTGGAGATGGTTTTTGCAGCTGTTACTTGAAGATATTGGTAATGTCAGATCCAATAGATGGGTCTTTATATCAGACCAACAAAAGGTAAAGTGCTCAATCCCAATGTGTTCTGTTTTTAAATTCTTATTTCAAATCTGACCTTAATTTGTAAATTAACTTTAGTATGTTTGGTGCTTCAGGGTTTGATACCTGTGTTTGAAGAGTTGCTGGAGGGAGTTGAGCATAGGTTTTGTCTTATACACCTATATGCTAACTTCAAGAAGAAGTTTGGAGGAGGGACCATGTTGAGAGACTTAATGATGGGAGCTGCCAAGGCAACATACATTCAGTTGTGGGAGGAGAAAATGAATCAGATCAAGGCATTGGACAAGAATGCACATGACTGGCTTGCAGCCATTCCAACAAGATCATGGTGTAAGCATGCATTTAGTTATTATCCTAGGTGTGATGTTCTTATGAACAATTTGAGTGAATCATTTAATAGTAAAATTTTATTGGCTAGAGACAAGCCTATTATCACCATGTTTGAATGGAAAAGAACATATGTAATGGGTAGGTTTGCTTCTTTAAAAGAAAAATTAGATAAATACCAAGGTGAAGTCATGCCTAAACCCAGGAGGAGACTTGATAGGGAGGTTGAATACAGTGG
This sequence comes from Sesbania bispinosa, assembly GCA_026901365.1. Lineage (NCBI taxonomy): Eukaryota > Viridiplantae > Streptophyta > Magnoliopsida > Fabales > Fabaceae > Sesbania > Sesbania bispinosa. Next base: position 1,419,268 of record QLOH01000032.1, on the reverse strand, counting down.
GAATTGGTTGGCTACATGGGCAGGTGATAAGTGCAAATTATATGATATTTTCTTATGTTTTTACTGCACTTATCAATGGTAAAATAGTAATTTATGCCCCAAAATAATCCCTTTTTAGTAATAATTGTAATAATTGTGATTATTTGATTTGAATTTGATGCTATTTTAATAGAAAATCTGTTAATATTGCAGATTTATGGGAAGATTTAAATGAGGAAAGAAGATAGCATTATTTGAGGAGAGGATTTGCAGATTTGAAGTTTAAATTAGAGCAAATAAAGATAAGATCAGCTGCCATTTAAACAAGGATTCTGCGGATAACTTCCCAATTTAAATTCAAAGAGTAGAATAATCACAGAATCAGATCAAAAAGAGGGAAATAAGGAAAGCCAAGCAAACAAGGATAAGATCAGGAAGAGATCAAACTGTTAAAAGAGGAAATAGAGCAATCAGTTATGCGCTCCACGCTTGACTTGCGCCTAGCACAAGTGAAGCGCAAGTATCAGAATTTGTTTATGTTTCCTGCGCTGCAAATGCGCTGAGCGCAGATGAAGCGCAGCTACGCGAATTAGTTTTAGATTTGTTTTCAGATCTAATTTCAAAGCAGATTTCTTCCAGATTTAAAATAGCCTTTCTTAGTCTATAAATAGGACCTTTTATACATATCATAGGGAGGAGAGTCGGTGAGCTTAGAATAGAATGTGAAGATAGAGGCACAAGGATTGAAGAAGGTGACAGATTCTTCATTGGTTTGTAATGGCTACCATGAGTAGCTAAACTCTCCAGTTGGATTGGATGTAGTTGATTCAATCCCCGAGTGTATGTGTATTCTCGTATTTAATTATGAATCCTTGTTTTTATATATATCGGTATTTTTATGCTTTTCTTAATTCATAGCTTCCGCGCGTGCGCCGGAGTTATAGGCTAGTGTCGGGATACAACGTGATAGAGATTTCCGGCTAGTAGTAGAGTTTGGGGGAGCCTAGACATAGGAAACTTAAATTCCGACTGCTAAAAATACTCATTGGTCATATGGGAATATATGTGGAGTCTGATGATTGAAGGATTGGAAGGTGATAGCCCCTTCATAGGAGCATCTATAGGAAAATATGGTTAAATGATATTTCAACAACAGACTAATAGAACAATCAATCCGTGGTAGTTTGTCGCCTGGGAGAACCCGCATGGGCTACCGTCGAGTGGATTACTACTGGTAACTCGGGGTAAGACAATAGAGTTGGCTAAGGTATTATAAAAATAAATGCATAATTAAAGAAGGGATTCACATACATAAGGGGTGCGATGATACGAAGTCCAATCCTAATCCAAGTAAATTTATCTCTCCCTATTTTATTGCTTTATCTACTTTCTGCAATTTAAATTCTGCTTATCAATTATCATTCTAAAAATATTTTCTCACTTGGTAATTTGATCACTAAAAATATACGAAGTGAACTGTTCCCTGTGGATACGATAACTCATACTTACTATTATATCGCTGAAATTTTGGTACGCTTGCCAGAATCTCATCAAGTATTTCAAATACCCCCCAACTTAACTTCTTGCTTGTCCTCAAGCAAGAAAACATTTTGCAATAAAAAACCAATTCAACCCCCTTGTACAATTCTCATTAACAGATATAAGGACAAATTTCCATCATCTCTTTACTAGGCAGAAGTCACTTTCCAAATATCAGAAAAAGTCAGAATTAAGAGATGTTACCAATCCTCAATCAGAACAGAACACAATCAACAGTTAAACTTTCTCAAAAGTAGCAATTAAAGCAATAAATGATAAATCAAGGAATTTCTCTCATGCTCACGGGTAACTGTTTCCTTCAATTTTTCCACCACAGTTGAACAACTAAAATTGATAGTCGTTTCTAGTTCCTAAACATGCTCATGGTCAATATGGATCAAAAGGTCTTTTTATGGTTGTAATGAGGCTAGACTATCAAGAAATCATGGTTTTTCTAGATAATCAAAGAACACCTGGAATAGAGAGCATCTTTTGATTTTTGCTTGACTTGGAACTTCTCTCCATCCACCATCTCATTCTTGATTTGTCTCATTTTTGCTGGCCTCTTTCTTTGTTTGAAGATGCACTCCCCCCAACTTATTCAATTTATTCACTTTTTTTTTATTTTTGGAGGAATGATCTTCTTTTTGCTTTCATGTACCTGCTCTTTGAATTTCTTGACTTTCAATTCACCAACCTTTTCTTCCCATTATCTCATCTTGCACCTTTCTCTCTATCCCAAATGTGTAAAGGACATGATATATATATCAATTATAGCTTGGGTGCACAAGAATAATCATTAAAGGCTCAAATGGGTTACAAAAAAAAATGGAAAAATTTTATCAATGGTTAGCTTTTTGGCACTGAGCAAATATTTTGAAAACAAAAATTGCCTTTGTCACTTCCATATTTTCCATAAGCAGAATAAAATCCAAAAACTCAATCAATAAAAATTTATAAGCAGCGGTGAAAAACTCTCAATTCAAGTGTTTTGGCTCTCAACTCACCGGCTTTTGGCTAAATTCCTTGATAAAGAACTTACTGGTTTTAAATAACTACCCTGATAGGTTCTCTTGTGAAGCATCCTAATCCTAACTGATTATGGAATTAATCTCAAAACCCTTTTCTTCTTTCCTAATCTGGTTAGTTAAACTGCCTAATTTTAGAGAATTTTGAAAAATTTTCCCTAAATCCCTAATTCCTAAAATCTTAATAACATATAAAAATCCTAAATATTCTAAAAAGAAAAAGAAAAACAAAGAAAATGCTGAAAATGCAATGGATAACAAAATGATGTATCAGTGGAGTATATATACAGTACATATCCAGAATATAAAAAGAAAAATGCAAAGAAAAAGAAAAGAAAAGAAAAGCACCAAATTAAAATATTAGTCCTCATGATCCATATCGTCAGGCTCAACATCTTCAGCTCCATCTGCAGCTGCTCCACCCTCTCCCGGAAGAATAGGCCTGTCCCCAGGCCACTGTGCATAATCTCTGAGCTGATTCGGTGTCATGCCTGGGTATGGGTCTGGGCGAATCAAATAGTGATACTCCTGATGATGGAGTGACTACCTATGGAGAGAAGACATCTGAGCCATCAAGTGCTGAGCCCAGAAAGGAATAGTCTGG